>JAPQVW010000007.1:54599927-55849927 GCA_028535905.1 Quercus berberidifolia
GAAAAATAACTAACCAAAAACATGTTAATCAAACAAAGCATAAAAACTAGACTGACTCAAAAAAAATGAAAGCAAAACACATAAGAAATGCACACACAAAAACAAGAAGAGAGAGAGAAAAGTGACAAAATCACTTGGAGCCCTTTTCCTTCCACACCTTGGAAGAACCTTTCTGTCTAGCAGACCCTTGAACCGGCGGTGAAGAGGACGAATTAAAACCATTCAAGTTTGAAAGGAACATGAGGGCTTTGAGAAGATCACTAAGGGAAGCGAGAGAGGATTGAAGCTGATTCTGGTTCCTAGATGCTATCAAGCCGTTGCTCTGTTGAGTGGCAAGCCACTTGTAGCAATTTGGTCGAGTATGACCGGCAGCTCCACAATGATGACAGAGATGCTGCTTCTTTTGTTTAGGCTTTTGAGAGTTAGCCTTCTTGGCCCTAGGATTTTTAACATCTTTCTTCTCAAGCTTAAGGGGTGCTCCTAAGATAGATTTACCATTGTCTAAGTTCTCACAAGCTAATTCAGTTTTAATCTCATTGTTCTCAACTTTAACATTATTAGCAGGAGGAACAAAAATAGTAGTACTAGAAGAAGCAGTGTTAGAGGAAGAAAGACCATACCCTAAGCCTGTTCGATCTGAAGCAGATTTCTGAATGCTTAGCATCTCATCCAGCTTTGCGCTTGAAGTCCTCTCCAATTGAGCTCTAACTTGAAATAGCTCCGCTTCAAGCTTCTTAGTCTTCTCAGCCAAGAAATTGTTCTCAAATCTCAGTGCTCTAATAGTCTGATTGGCCTCATCAAATTTTGTGGAAAGCTCCTCACGGTCAAGTTCCACATTACTGAGCTTCTTGATGGTTAGCCTATATAATTTCTCATGCTTCTCAGAAAGCTTATATAGCTTCTCATAGGCTGTATGGATGTCATCTTGATCGTCCATCTTCTCAAACTTAGATTCCACCAGTTCCTCTTCTTCAACCACATCTTCAACAATCCCATCAGTAGGATTGATTGTGGCCGTGAAGGCATTTAAGATTCCGTCATCCTCATTGTCAAAATCATCCTCAGGCCTAGTATCGCTCAAAGTAACAGTAAATGCCTTACTCTTCCCAATGCTCTTGAGGTATGTAGGACATTCATGCTTCATGTGATCGAACCCTTGACACCCAAAGCACTTAGGTCCAGAGGGACAGTGTACTGACCACCTTCCTTAGCATCCTTTTTCCCTTTGTCTTGGCCTTTAAATTGAGAAGAACTAGATTACCTGCGGTCCTTGTTGAAACCCTTTCCATTGGCGTTCTTCCTGAACTTCTTGAACTGCCTGGTGATGTAGGACTTCATCTTGGAATCTTCATCATCAGAAGATTCATCTGTTTCACTGCTCTTGGCCTTTAATGCCATACTCTTTTTTTTACCCGACTTGCCTATTCTTGTCAACCCTATCTTGTAGATCTGCAAGTTTCCAACCAGCTCAGTCAGAGGAATCTTGTCAATATCTTTCGACTCCTCTATTGCCATAATCTTCGCATGAAATCTCTTAGGCAAAGATCTGAGAACTTTTCTCACAATCTTGGGTTCAGGAAAGGTTTTCCTAAGATTGAAGGCTGAGTTCACTATGTCCTTTAGCTTGGCATAGAACTCATCGAAAGACTCATCCTCCTCCATCTTTATCTCTTCAAAGTTTGTAGTGAGCCTCTTAAGCTTTGAGTCCTTGACAGCCTTAGTACCCTCATAGGTTGTCTGGAGAATGATCCAAGCCTCCTTAGCAGTTTCAGTAGAGGATATCTTCTTAAAATCCTCATTGGTGACAGCACTAAACAATGCATTCAAAGCTCTGCTGTTGAAGTTTGCCACCTTAATCTTGGCATCATCCCAGTCGGCTGGCGCTTCTGTAGGCTTAGTCTAGCCTATCTCTACAGCTTACCACACTTTCTCATCTAAAAACTACAAGAAAGCTCTCATGCATACTTTCTAGTATGCATAGTTAGTGCCATCAAATAAAGGAGGTATGATTAATGACTATCCTCTATCCATGACAAACATGGATCAATGGATCAATACAGTAAAGATTAAACCCTAATCAGAGTATGCATGTTCTGATACCACTTGATAGGTCATAAACTGAATGACCCCTTGTGATAAAAATTAATTAATTAATTAGCAAAGTTATTAATTAATCAATTTATCATGCAAATGCGTGGTAGCACAAAAAAATCACCAATAAACTAAATATGATGCGGAAAATAAATAATACAGTGATTTGTTTACGAATGGGGAAAACCTAATGGCAAAAACCCCATCAGGTGATTTTCAGGTCACCACTCCCGAAACTTCACTATTATCACAGCAAGCGGTTACAAGTAAAGGAATCCAAGTATCTTACCAACCTACAGTTGAACCCTTACCCCAATACCCAATTGGACTTATTCTGCAGTGACAGTTCCCCTTTCAAATGCACGATTCCCAGTACGTGACTAACCAATTGCACAGATCCCAGTACGTGACTTCAATCACCAACTAAGAAGGTTGTTGGTTGCAAAGTTCTTCAGTTCATCCACACAATGAAGATCAAGAAGATGCTTGGTTACAAAACCCTACAGTACACATACACAGCAACTTCTTCAAGAGAAAGAGATGAACTAGGGTAAGAACTTCGTCTCTAGTCACAATTTGCTTGAACAGAGGTTGCTTAAAGCTTGTGCAACTTGTAAACACTTTGATGGCCCTAAAACTGATCCTTTTATATGTCTAGGTTTAGGAGAAAAGAAGGCCCAAAGACATATTCATGGATCCCAAGAAAATCATATTGAAATTCTGAAAATTTTAAATCTCGACAAATTGCAGGTGTCGAGCAGCTGTCAAGCAGGTGTCGAGCACACCGAATGAAGAACAACTTCCTTAAGCTTGATAGATGCAGTTGTCGACCAGCTGTCGAGCTTTAATGATTTTGCACTCTGAACTTGTTTTCTTGAACAGACTTGAAAGTTTCAATACTTGATCTTGAAACAAGGTTTCTTGAAGTATTTAAAACATCCTAAATCTACCCAAATACAAGTAAAGTGCATTTTGTCAAAGGATAAGCCAATTACATAAAATCATGATATATGTTCTTAACAAGTGAAATACATATGTCCTAACAACTTGCTTACCCTTCACCCATGCTATATATACCCTCATTACCCACAAATGAAAAGGAGTCCATTTAGAGAGAAAAACCCTAGATAGGTTTTCTACAACACATACCCATCTTTTTGAGAGAGAACTACTCATTCTTAGTGAGAAATCATTGTAGCCTCTTCTCCTTCACTCTCCTATTATCATACCTTGAGAGGAGATTTGTACCCAAACACAATCCACACCTTTTCAGTGTAGTGAGTGTTTTTGGTGTTGCTAGGAAGCATTGGTAGACGCTAAGGATGGCAGATGCAACATGGAGCTTGTTATGGGATCCGAAAAGCTAGACAAGACATGGTTCTGAGAAGCCTTGTTGGAGTAGGAGTTTGGAGGGCTTAGGTATAGTGGGTAGATTAGGCTTGGAGGGTCTCTTGCTAACCCATGTATCCCAACTGATTGTCTAGTGGATCGATTACCGCTTGGAAGGTGGTGGAGAGGTTTTTCGCCGAGTTCTTCGGTTTCCTCTTTGATAATACATCGGCGTGTTATCTGTGTTCGCATTCTTCTTCCATACTCTTTTACATTTCATTTTACTGTTATGATTATATGAATATGTGTTAGAGTAGCTTGTTTGTTTATCTACTCACATTTACACTATTCCGCACTTAGAATTAAGTTAGTATAAAATCTATCAAGCCATAACTTTAATTTGGGGGTCTAAACAGCTCTTGTGTTTTTAACACATTTTCGAGCTTTCATCACTATTTGAGGTTTTGTTGTAGTGATACCAAGCGTTAACAAGTTGGAGGAATTTAATTTTTTATCAAAACATTACCCATGTGAATTCTCTAGGAGTACAATATTATTTATCTAGCAAGCAATACCAAATTTTCATTTTACAATGAATAGATTCTTAGTACAGCAAAAGATAAAAACCCTAAACTAAGTCAAAGAAAAATTTTCATACAACACTAAATTCCATAAATATCCATGTGATGCCACTGAATGGCACATGATCCCAAAGGTTAAGACACTTGCATCAAGTGATATGGCTAAAACAACAACAATCAAGGTTATTTAATTTATTTATTTGATATAAGTGTATTCGTCAGAATGAACCTTAAAGTTTGATTTTTTTTTTTTTTCAATTTTTTTGGCTATTTATATTTCTAAATATTCATTTTGACGTTTTATATTTTATTTAATTTTCATAATGGTCTTGTTTTATTTAGTTTTCATAATGGTCTTGTTCCATTTCATATCTTCATTTTTATAACTCTCTCTCTCTCTCTCAGATTAGGTTATAATTGCTGCTATACTACTACTATAGAAATAAAATAGGATAAAATATCATTTTGGTCCTTAAACTTTCACAAAAGTTCGTTTTTCGTCTTGAAACTTTGCAAAACATTTTACTTTTCGTCATTCTATCTATGTCCATTATTTTATGTCTTACGTGAATAACAAAGGGCTAACATAGCATCGATTAGCTTAAAAATATAAGAATAGGTGACACACAATTATTGGCACATATGGAATAGATATCGATATTTCAATCGGACAGGTACACCCTTCAAATAGAAACCCATTGTCTAGGCAAAAATCAAAACCTCCAACATGAAAGTTGAAACCCCAATGCCAAGTTCAATTGTGAAATCCCTACCCTCAATCGGTGACCGGCGACCCAAATTGTGAATCTCCACCTAAAAGAGGAGGATTTGCAGATCATTCAACATCTCTATTCTTTGCCAACTTTAATAATTCTAGAGTAGCTTTGTTCAAAGGTAAAAGAATTCATTTAAATGAGTGTACAACAAAGACCAAACTTTTAGGAAAGAAAAACAAAGAGGCAAAGCCTAAAATTTTGAGAAGCATTGAATCTGATCCTTCAAAATGCCATAGCTCATATATCTTTGAATCTAACAGCAACAACCAATAATGTGAGAAACCCATAAACTTCTAGAGAGATGAAAGAGTCAAGATTAGAGAGAGAGAGGTATTGGCCACCCTTGGTGGTGGCATCAATGAGGAAAGCATAGTTGGGCTTGGCGTTGGGGTTTCACATTGGGGATATTGATTTCTGCTATAGTGAGATTGAGGGGTATATTAATGTTTGCCTCGCTAAAATATTTATTTCATAAGTGTCAATGATTATGTGCCATGTGTCCATTATCTATATATATATATATATATATATATATAACCAAAACCTATGAAACTCCCACAATTTTCCACATCATCCCAATATTTAAAAAATTAAAAACTCTTTTCACTCAAAAACAAAACTGGATACTTATCATAAAAAAAAATAAAAAATAAAATAAAAAATAAAAAACCTAGCTTAACCCGACTCCTCACTTTTAAACCTTAGGCATTCAAATTTCAAATGCTCTCTCTTCCCTTCCAATTCTACTTTTCCTTCTCCTTCGACAAGTTCAGCTATTCTCTCTTTCTTTCTTAAAACCAAAAACCGTTCAGCTCTTTTTCCATCAATGGCAGAGAGAGAAAGAGATCTGAGGGCTGCCACTACGGGTGTGCGCAGTTCGGTTGGCTCGCTATTTTTATAAATTTGTTACCAAACCGATAGGGATCGATTTTCTCATAATTGAAACCGATGCATACCGATTAGGGTTGGTTTTCTAACCTATAGAGGTGTGGTTTGGTTGGCTCGGTTTAATCGGTTTGGTCGGTTTTAACATTTCTTTAAACACTTACTATTCAGTAATACTGAATTGGTATTCACCTGCTTTACCATTAAAAATTAAAAAAAAAAAAAAAAACATTAAGAAAAAAGAGGGATTTTGTTATTAATTGGACCGGTTAGATTGAGTGTATTCTTTTATTTATATGAGATTTTGAGGTTTGTATTTTCATGGACTCTTGTTCTGTTGGGATTCTAAAATCTTCAAATCAATTTAAGATTTTTTTTTTTTTTTTTTTTTAACTACCTCAACCTTTTGTTTAGCTTTTTACATTTTAGTTTTTACCTCGTAATATAAACTATAAAGTTGAAAACAGAGAAACTCATTAAAGTGGAGAAAATAGAGTTGGTGGGTCTGCGGTCACCCACTCACCCTCACCGTACTTAAATAAGTTAAATGGGAATGCTAACTAAATGTCTAATACCTTATCACCTTTACTATTCACCTTATCAACAAATCAAGAACAACGTGTTTTGACTGCTTTCTCATAAAACAGAGTAAAATGTTTGTAGCATGTAAAATAACAAGAAACACAAGCCTAGGACACAAAGAATAACAAGAAACACAAACCCATGTTACCATGTAAGGCAAACATTCACAAAGAAACACAAACCCAGCAGCCAGCATGTAAAGTTCATACTACAAACAACCAAAAAAATAACAAGATACCCAAGACACAAAGATGGCTTACTGGTGACTATGGGTGCCTGTCTGCAGTGAGTCGGTTTGAGCTCAAACACGAGTCATTAGTCCGGCGAGAGGTGAGAGTGAGAGAGAGAGTTACGTCTTATGAGAGAGAATAGAGTGTATTTATAGAGAGGAAAATCTGAAAACCTAGAACCAAACGGTGTCGTTTTGTGTGTGTGCTTTTTTTTTTTAATAAAACCCAATACAACGACGTTTTAGTAATAAAAAAAAATTAAAATCCATACTCAGTAAACAACACCATACCCAAAAGTTTGAAAAACTATTAAACTATTTACCTATCTCGGCTTGGTTCGGCATCCATCAGTGAGGGATTTGCAGCTCCGATGACTGCATCGCATCGGCGTCGGATGTCCCTTCCAGTTTCGATCACCGGCATCGGCTCTGTCGGTCGGTGGCAGTGGCGATACAGGAAGGTCAGCTCCAATTGGTCTTGTCGGCTCCGGTACAGGTTTGCACACCCCTAGTTGCCACCATGTCAAACCATCACCCCCACCTTCAGCCTAGCCTCCACCTATATATCACCGGAACCGCTACAGTGCAGGTATTTTAGACAAGAAAAATTGGTGTTAAATACGATTCAAGTTTTTTTTTTATTTTGGGTTGAGTGTCTTTGACTTAGGTATATGGGTTATTGGGTTGATGGTCTTTAATTTAGGCATTTGGGTTATTGGTTTTAATTACAAATGAAAAGAAGCCGAGAATAGGTTTTTTTAGTATTGTTTTCCTTTGAATTGTATGTACCAATTGATTTTTTTGATTGATTTTATTGAATTTTGGTTTGCGTATGTGATTCAAATTTGAGAAAATGTTTAGTTGAAATTTCAGATACAGTAGGATTGGATAGATTAATGGTTGATTAGAGTTTAAATTTCATGTTTTTAATGACCAAGTTTTTGGATACCCAGATTTGTTTTTATTTTTTTATGGATGACCATGTTTGTGATTTTTTAGTGATATTTTTGGGTTTTGCATGTTGGATTATATTCTCAAAATTTTAATTAAGCTTTTATTTAGGTGTTGAGGAGAGAAAAATAATGAAGCACAAGTAAATGGAAGCTCAATCAGTTGTGAAGAGTCTTTTTAGATACATTGGTGAATTGTGAGTTTTGACATTTGTTAAGATACATTCAAATACTTGCAAGGTTGCAAGAGTATAACTGAAAGTAACTGCATAAAACAAAATTGAAATAAAATTATATATGGGGGTGTGACTCTTATTGTGAGAGTTAAGCTCCTGGGATGTTTTTACTATGTATTTTTAATTTTGAATGAGAAAATTAGTTAGAGATATATCAAACATTCTTTTATACATGTAGATGAATTTCAATGTCAGTCTTGATTTTCAATAATTGTTGAATATTTACTTTTCAAATCTATAGTTTCGATTTACATGGGCCAATTTGATAATGAATTCATTGAGAAAGTTTGGTAATTTGCATTGTCATCCAATTGATAAAGCACATTGCAATTTTTAATGTTGGATGTTAACATTACCTTTTCCACCAATATTAAAATGTAGATATACAAAAGATCTAGACTACTGATAACAGCTGAAATTTTGACGGTTTTTTTTTTTTTTTTTTGGGTATGTTTGTTTGTTTTTTAACTGTTAAAAATAGTTGATTCTTGAATCACATTGTAATATGTGATAAATTGAAATTAGTTTGAAATACAGTAGAAATTTAGATGGTGAGGCTTGACCCTAGGAGGCCTTGCTTACATTTTTCAGATTGTGTGTTGCAACACAATCTAAATTTTATATGTTGAGGATGCTATGCTACCCTAGCCTATTGTGTGTCTAAGACTGCTTCATTAGGCAGGGGGAATGCTACCCCTGTAGTGTAGCACATAGTCATATTGGAATCCACAACTTTTCCCAAGTTAGATATAAAATTGGATATAATTTATAGAATTTGCTTTTTATGGAGTAATCTCTCTCTCTCTCTTGAAAATGATATGCACCATTTATAAGGTCATCCTTTTTATTATGACTTAGTGCAAATCACAAACCCCATGTAACTATACGTATTATGACAATGTACAACAATGGAGATGACAATGGGAGAGAGATTTTCCAAAGATTATATTGAAATTTTATTTTAATAGATTGTGGTGATTATTTTTGGAACCAATTATTTTTATGTAAATAATTATATTAAATAGTACTTATTATTGTCACTATCCAGAATAATTTGTGCATCATGTATCTTAAAGAGCTTAATTGGGATCATAAATAAAATTTTCTTTTTAATATATATGTGAAGACTCCTAGGTATCATGGTCATAATTTCAAAACCATTGCTAAGGAGAGCTCAGTGGTTCAACAAGCCCTAGTGGTTAGTCAGCTAATTGATTCCATGAGTTTCATAAAAATCTACTCTACATTGCACTGTTTCAGACTTTCTACACCGCACTATTTCTCTTCTATTAATGTTTCTTGAATGTTGGCTAAAAATTGAATTCTTACTGTTTTGCAAGTAGGGATTTGGCATTTTGTTATCTGGGTTATTTGGTAATACAACTACAAGACGAGGACAGACAGTTTGTTATCTGGATTCTTACTGTTTTCAAGGTAGGGATTTTCAATTCAGTTTTTTTGGATTTAATTTTGTGAATTCTTATCTAGGTTCATGTATGGCTGCCAATGTCTGAATTTAGTTTTGATTTTGAAATTTATGCTGATGTTAAGGGTATTCCTGTTTCTGTTTTGTATTCTAGATTTGATTGAATTGTAGTTTAAATGAGTCTTTGGGTTTGGAACAGTTCTTTCTTATCACATAATTAAGCTTTGTCACTTCAAGCATCATGGAAGGTTAATCAATAGTAGATGCACAAGATCAATTTTTTGCATCATGTATACCCTCTGATTTGTTGCTCTCTGAGTTGATCTTTCTCATCAACTAGTGGGAAGTCTTCCTTCTCAGTATTAAACAACATATCTGATTCTTCATCAGGTTGACTTTTATGTTTGAAGTTTGTACTGTGTGTAGCAGAAAAAAGATACAAAAAGAGTAATTATTTTACATCAATTTGGTTTGTATAAGTTGATGGATGCAATCAGGCTGAGACAGATAGGTTTTGCTGTTGACAGCTTAGGTGACATGGGGGAGGCATTATCTACTTGAGTGGCAGTGTGTTTGCTCTGTCCCTATGTAGATATTATTTCATGTGATGGAGATCAATAATGATTATTCCAATGAAGCCACAAATGTCATTGCAAAATTTTTTATTAATTTTGAGTGAACATACTCAGCAAATATCTTCTCAACTAAATCAATATCATTAGGAAACAAGCATGATGGGACATATTCCTTGATTGGCATATGGAGTTCATACATAACCCATTTTGGTCCTTAATTGTATCTTATTGTGAAGGAAAATCACTCACTTTGGACTTGCCCTCTTTGTGCTTTGACTCTGCATTCATAAACTAGAAAAAGGAGAATTGTATGAGGCTAAGATACTGCTTACTTGAGTCACTTCTTTGCATAAAATATAGATTAAAGCTTCTCAGATTGTGGAAGAATCTATTGCAGAGAGATAATTAGAGTTAAAGCAATTATGTTGCTATTGTAATTCTTATAATTCTTTTGAATAAGAGTATGAAATTGAAACTTTGAAATTTTTTTGCTTGTTTGTTGTTGGTGCTTCTAACTACCAGAAAATTTCATTTATTGTTGTTTTGGTTATCATCAATTGTCTCATGAAAGAAAAGCTTTAATCAATTTGAATATTTTTAGTGGAAATTGAGCTATGGGTTTGAATTTTTTATGATTCATATGTTAGAAATTAGGATTGGTATTGATGGTGAGATAGGTTTATATAGTAGAAAGGAGATTAATTGAATCATAATTGTCTCTAAGGTTATCAATTTGAAAGTTTAAGGGATATTGATAAGTAGGTTTGATTTTTTAATGATTAGAGTTTTGAACATAATGGTTTCTTCTATTAATGTTTCTTGAATTTGCTGAAAATTGGATTCTTATGGCTAGATTGCTGAATAAATATATTGCTTGAAATTCATACAAATTGTTAGATTGATCGCTGCTCATTCTCTCTCAACCGCGCGCTATAGTCCACCACCTCAATCTTTGCCTTTTATCAACGCCACCACCAAGGTTTGCTACTTTCCTCTATTTTTTTTTTTTTTAAAAAAAAAAATTTCTAGCCTACTTATGTATAAAATATATGATAGTTGGCCATCACGAAACCTTCTTGAAGGTTGTCCAAAAAGGGTTTCACTATTGGGTCTTTGAATCTCTATCAAAACTATTGAAAAAAGATGGAACTTTTCAATCAAATATTATTGGCCTTCTCTTTAAGTATTGTTGTAGCAAAGGACTGAGCACACATGCCGCTAATACAATCAACTTCCAAGGAATGATTTATAATTCATTGGTGAATCTGTCAAATATTTCTGAAATTTTCACAATAGTCAGCATTCATCATTATGTTTACTTCCAATCAACAAAAAAGTTCGTACATACCTCATTATGAGACATCCATAGGAAATATGCATCAGTAGAACTCCCGTTTATTGCTATGATTTTTTTTTTTTTTTTTTTTTAGTAGAACATCTTTGTCCAAGTTTTACTTGATTGTACAATTTGAAAATAATTACTTTTGTTAGGTGCTCGAAGAAGTCGTCCTTCCTATGCAAATAGAAAATTTGAATGGAATAGAATTTGTTTTCCAAATACAATTAAATGACTATAATCTTAAGTATGGATGTGAATTCTACACTGTCAAGAAAGTTTTTGAATCTTTTGAAAATACTGACAAAGCAATTCAGCTTGATAAAATGTCAGAAGTGTGTATTTTTTAATATAGCAAAATTACAATTTAGATATTTAATTTGTTTATGTTGCAATACATTTATCAATCTATTTTATTGTCACGCTTACATCAGTGATACTTCAAATGAATGTAGTAGCAACTTATCAAGTGAAGAAGGTGGTAATTCTACAAAGTTTCAAAAAGTTGATGTTCAAAGCAATGTGCAACTCACACCAGCATCTGTACTCAAGGAAAACAAAATGACATATTTAGTTACTATTACAAAGCAACAAAGGAAGAAGATAAAAAAACACTTTTTAAATTTTTTTTTTTTTTCAATTTATTTGAAATATTGATTAAGTAGTTCTTTAAATTTGTGTTTCATACATTTTATGGATAATTGAGGATGTTAAAGATTTAATTCTTTATTTTATTTTAAACTTAAGTTTGATTTCTATTTTTCATTTCATAATTTAATGTTTCATATCAAAGATAGGAAACTATAAGACTGGAATTCTAATGTATAATCAAAGAGGAAGAGAAAAAGAATAGTTTATATCTTTATATACAATAGCTTTCCCGTGCATCGTATGGGTTAGTGACTAGTTTTGTTAAATTTAATGGTTTGGTCCAAGTTAAATACTATGTCAGTATTCCATTAGCCACATAGGACATAAATTAACAGACATAGATAGAAAGACAAAAAGTAAAACGTTTTGCAAAGTTTAGGATTGGAATAAGACATTTGGAAGTTTAGAGACGAAAAATGAGCATTTGTGAAAGTTTAGGGACTAAAATGATATTTTACCCAACAAAATATTTCATAATTTATTAAGGTATGAATTTTTTTTTTTTTTTTTTTAATGAACATAAGGTATGAAGTTGTGATTACAGTACTTTTTACTTTTACATAAACTTACGACTTAAATAACTTTTAGTATATAATTTCTCTTATATATATATATATATTAATAAATAAAATTAATAATGATAACATTTAAATGATTCAAATGCATATGCTAGTCATGTTTGAATACTAAATTCTATAAACTGGAAAACATTCAAAATCATATTGGGTTTAAAATTTTCAATCTCTTGAAATTTGGATTCAAACCTATTATATAAAGATCAGATTAGGTCTGAATCTTCCAAATTGACCCATAGCATTCCTAATACAGTAAGTTTGAAGACACAAGAAATTCAGACATTTTCACTGAATTGGTTTGCATTTGTGTTTATGGTGGAACCCAAGTGAACTGAATATGTGAGTGGGTGTGAAAAATTTTGTAAATCTATTTGTGTCTGTAGCAAGACTATGTTTAGTTGTACTATTTTCTTGCATTAGCAAATTATTGATTTATTATAAGAGGCACTGATTACCAGAAATTTCAAAAGCCAAACTTAGTGAAGACAATTAGACAAGGCTACCTAACAAAATGGGACTATCCTTTTACTCCTGCTTTTAAGGTTATCTGCATGCAATTCGTTACTATGATTATTATTATTATTATTATTTTTTTTTTGAAAAGCAGTTGCATAAACAAAATGATTGTTTGCATTTCACATCCAACATACAAGTAATGAAAATATTGAACTTCACCATGAATTATAAAATTTGATTTCTAGTTCATGATCCAAAGATACGCACACCCAAATTAGAGAGGGAAAGTTCAATCCTAATATTTCAATTACCCTTCATTATTAGAATAATAGTTAAAATGGAGCTCCCTTTTTTTCTCACTTAGGTGCAACTAATAGTCTAATACCATCTATTATGATGCCCAACGAGGAGCAATACAATTGCCGTTCGAAAAAACCCATGATCCAAATTCATGGTGATACTATTTTTCCAATGGGATTCAACCTTGGCAGTATCAAAAGCCCAGTTCCTACTAGCAATATCAAAAGCTCAATCTTCATTGGCACTATCTTATCAAAAAGCCCAAGATAAATAATGCTTGGCAAAGAAAAAAAATATCATGGTATAATTGTTGCTTAATTGTTACTATGGCAAAAAACTATGGCAGTCATCTTATGAAAGCTCATTGGGAGTTATCTTGAAGATTATGTTCTCATGTTATAAACCCATGAAATACATGGTCATCATTTGCATCACAACATCCATAATGTATACCCTTAACACTCATGGTAAATATTCAAACCCATATGCTCATCATATTAAATTATGATGCAATTATTAGAAACCGTGAACATTATTCTCAATATGGAGTTCATCATAGTAAATGTTATTAAAGGTATTTTGAAACTTGTCCTATTGTTTAAAACATTACAACTGATTGCCCAAAGGCCCATTGCAAGTATCTATGAAAAACCCAAAAATATTTTCTAATAAAAGTCCATGAGGAATGAAAACCCATGGCAACATGTGTTGTTGATGTCCATTTTGTAGGATACACACAACCCAGCTCAAAGGAACTAGCCCATTTAAGCAAGCCCAATCCAAGAGACTCCAGCAAGAGGTAGAGGATTGAAAGTGAACAACCAACCCTTATTCATCCCTGACCAAAGTACAGCTGAAGACCCCTACAAGAAAACCAAGTCTTTCAAGATGAACTAGGGGCTATCCCATCAGATTTTTGTCACCCTCTACTTGACGTGAACAATGCCCAAAGGCTATGATATCGGCTGAAGTCTAAAGGATGATGGAACTCCATCATCTTCCTCAAGACTATACCTCCAATGAAAAGGGAGCTGAAACTAAGTTATCCAAACCTCAATGAATTGATGCTATAAATGTCAAAAACATTCAAGACATGATTCATGTGCCAAGCTCGTGAATCCTGAAGGGGAAAGATTGGGAACATCTGGTATGGAGGGCATAAAAGGATCTTCAGTGGAAACCCCTAAAGTGGACATAGAGTTTGACACCTAGCTTGGGATGTTGAATCCTCCTTCTTCGGGGTCCAAATCTCAGTTGCAGCATTAGGATTCGTTCTTGATACATGCTGTTAGGTTCTAAAGACTTAGGATTTTATGTATTTAGAACTCTAATGTGTATTGTTTGCAAACCATGATCAAAACAAGATGTTTAGTCTTGTTTAGACTTGCTCAAAGTTGGTTATTTTATGTAAAGCTGGAACAAGCTAATGCAGAATTTAATTATGCTTCTCGGCCTGGTTCGATCGATCGAAGCTTAGGCTCGATCAATTGAAAATCAGGTCAGATGCGTTTTTTGCAGAATTCCAACTCAGCCCTAGTTTTGTTTTAAAACATTTAGGGTTTTCTAATTTGCCCTAGGTATATAAGTCAAACCCTAGCCACATTTTAGTGTTGCTCATATTGCTATTTGTGTAAATCTCTTGTGAGATCTGAGAGGAGCTTTCCTTTACACAAGCTTAGGATTATCAAGAAGGAGATTTCTTCAAGAGCTTGATGATCATCCAGTTGCTACCATAAGAACTTAAAGAAACACAAGTGGGTGTGCTTGTATTTGCTGGAGAATCCAAGAAAGAAGGAGTCCATGGTTTCGAAGCTTGCACATGGTCATGTCAGTAAGTTTCTACTAGTGGGTAGCAATATGATGTTAGTGGTCTAAGTCCTATTGAACAACTTCGATTCTTTCATAGTGGATTCAGGTTTACCTTGAGGATAGCTAGGTTAAATCCTTTCCAGGTTTTTACCGATTTGGTTTCCTGGGTGATCATATCATTGTCTTATTTATATTTCTACTACTTTGCATGATATGATTGTTTTGATTGTGATAACCTAGATTTGTTAATTTTGACTAAGTAACAACTTGGTTAATTACCTAGTTTAATCCAATTGTGTCTTTAAGGGGTCTAAAAACTATCATATGCCTTAATCCCATTGTTTAAGCTTAGCCCCAAAAATCTTGGCATTTAATGCAAAGCATTCCAAAATCCCATCATGTGTCATGTATTACCTGAAGAAGCAATGTAGCCCCTAAAGTAAATCTCCTACTTCTGCCCAAATCCTAGGAAGATTAACCTTGATTCACTGCCTCTGATCAGTCCTATATTTTTTGGATTCTTATTAATTAATGCTTCTCTAAAACTCCATTATAAAAACATAAGTACCTCAGCCCACAAACACACAGCTACTCCCTCTAAAACTCTTGATTTTTTTGCCACTTTGCTTATGGTTTAGCTCTCCTTAACCTCACCACTCATTCCCCTTAGCCCACACTCACCTAATCTTGAATATTCTTTTCCCTCCTTTACACAATCACAGCTCACAAATGTCTCCCAATTAGTCACAAACAACCCACTACTCACTAAAGCCTTAACCTTAGTATTAATCCTATCCCACTTACTTAAAACAGCCCACATTACCTTATTCGTGCCTTATGAACACACACTCACCAAAATCTTATTTTAATAATTGATGCATTGAGTTGGGATCCCTCTCTCCCTTCACACCATGCCAATCAATCCTTTTCTTCTTCCCATGAAACCTTTAATCTTCACTTTCTGTTTTACTGTTGAAGGATATAATGTATTTGTAACAATTGAACTCTTCCCTTACATTGATGTAATGACGGCTGAAAGTACAATAAATTCCCCTGACAAGACATACAAGGACTTCTAGGAGTTAATACTTTCCTAGATTTATTTAATCATTGACTGCTGAACTTACATGTAACTTCACCCTTACTGCTGGAGAATTTATACATCTGGAGGTTCATTCTCATTCTAGCTGCTCTCACCACTACCTTTACTCTTTTGTTGAAGAAAGGAACGCCTTACTGCTGGAATTAGAAATGCCAGCAAGCTTTCTCTCAATTGCAGCAACTCATGACCAAGCTGCCAACCGTATATGCACCCACGTCAGAAAAGCCCCTTAAGCTCTATTTGGACACCAACAGAGAGGTAGTAGGAGCATTAATAGCCCAAGAAGATCGAAAGGGGGCTAATCAGCCAATTTACTATGTCAACCGAATGTTGAAGGATGCTGAGACTCGATATTCAAGAGCTGAGAAGGCTTGTCTCTCTCTCATATATGCTGCACAACGACTGCGACATTATTTTTTGGCCCATACAGTTTACCTTATGACGAAATCTCATCCTATATGCTCGCACTTATGGTGTCCCATTCTTTCTGAAAGGCTAGCATAATGGCTCTTGCAGTTGTCTGAATTTGAAATCATCCCTATCGCTAGGAGAAGAAAGTTGGGATATTACTGATGAAGTCCCTGGATATTTACCAGAGGTTTCAGCCGTTGAAGCGACTGGAGCTAGGTGGACTCTTAGATTTAGTGGGTCCTCTACTACTGCTGAAGGAGGAGCTAGAATTGTTCTAATCAAATAAATAGGGGAAGCAATAGCCATGTCTTTCAAACTTGACTTTTCTTGTACCAACAACACGGCTGAGTATGAAGCATACCTCACAGGTTTGGCGATAGCACGTGAAATGGGAATCAAATGCCTTAGGGTGATTGGAGATTTGAACCTAGTTGTTTGTCAAGTTAAAGGAGAGTTTGCACTCAAAGAACCATCATTGGCACCATATAGAGCAATGGCCCAAATGTTGGAAGATTCATTTCAAAACTTTGATATCCAACACTCTCAAAGATCCGACAACCGTTTTGCTGATGCTTTAGCCATTTTTTGGGCTAAGATTAGTATTGAAGGAACAACTACAGAAGTTACAATCATAAAGAAACTTGTTCCAGCAATACAGGTGTTGAAAGAAGAGTTTTTCGGTCAACCACTAGACCAAGCAGATTGGTGGTCACCCATCAAAGAAGCGTTATTATCTCCATCTAGGAAAGAGCAATTGAAATGTTTCAAAGATTACACTTTGGTGGCTGGGGAGTTATACAGAAGATTTCCGAGAGGAGTCTTGGCAAGATGCTTAAGTCTGAGTGAGTCTAGCAAGCAACTTGGAGAAGTCCATGAGAAATCTTGCAGCTCCAGCAGTACAGTAAGTGTCTACAGGCATCTCCAACGATCAAGGTATTACTGGCCAAACATGGACAAACACGCTGCCAACATCCAAAGTCAGTGTGAAAAATGTCAACACATCCCCAGCCATGAAGAATCATATGTTATGTTCACCTCCAACGATTGGCAAATCCCATTCCTTGAATATCTCATATAAGGCATTTTGCCCGACAATCGAGATATGGCATATCATTTAAAAAGGATGGCGACTCGCTACTTTGTGGAAGGAGGTTTCCTTTTCTGAAAAGGGTTCAATGGGGAGCCCTTAAGATGCTTGGGGACCCTTGAAGCACAATCCGTCATGCAAGAAGTTCATATGGGTGAATGTAGGGACCATCAAGGCAAAAAGCAACTTCTCCAATAGCTGCTTAACCTTGGATATTTTTGGCCAACCATAAAGCAAAACATGGCCAAGCATGTGAAGACTTGTGATGCTTGTCAAGTCCATGGGAGCTTGATCTATACTCACCCCACTAGTCTCCAAAACATGACAATGCCATGGCCATTTCACACTTGAGGGCTAGACTTGATAGGGCCAATCAATCTACCATCCCATGGTCATATTTGGATATTAGTAGCTACGGAGTACTTCACAAAATGGGTTGAGGCAATCCCATTGAAGAAAGCTACCGATCCAACAGTTGCAAATGTCATCTGTGAGCACATAATTTGTAGGTTAAGCATTCCCCATAAGATTGTTAGCAATAATGGTACTCCCTTTGTTAACAAAGATGTTCGCAAATTGCTTGACCATCGCCACATCAAGCATAGAAGGTCTACTCCTTACTATCCCTAAGGCAATGGTCAAGCAAAAGCAACTAATCGAGTGTAGTTGAAGATTCTTAGCAAGATGGTCCACGAATATGAGGGAGGATGGAGTGAACATTTGTTGGAAACCCTATGGGCCTACCGAAGTTCAATAAAGACTACTACTGGTTTTTCCCCATTTTCTCTTGTGTATGGCACTGAGGCCATATCACCGGTAGAGCTATTGGTTCCTACCCCTAGGGTGATTCATGGTCAAGAAATTGAAATAAGTGCAACCACCTGTGCAAAATGTAAGGTCCCCAACCTTGAAACCTTAGAGGAAGTAAGGAATTTTGCCCTTAGTTGTATCCAGTAGTACCAACAACAAAGGGCCAATGCCTATAACAAGGTCATGAAGAATAGAACTTTTGTTAATGGGTAGATGGTTTTGAAGGCAGCAGATCACGTGAGAAGAAACCTCTCTGCCCCTTCTAAATTTGCCCCAAGTTGGGAAGGTTCATACCATGTAAGGGAAGCCAATGATAGTGGTTACTATTGTCTAGCTACAGCGGATGGTGAAGTCCCCACGGAACCTATTAATGGCAAATGGCTTAAGTTGTACTACGCTTAATCTACCATGCTTGTACTATGTGGTCTCTTGCCACTCCTTTGTAAGATCACAACTACTACTAAATAAAGAAGTATGCATCACCTTTGCCATAATCATGCATGTTTTTTGAAAAGTACTGAGTTTTTCTTATGGAAAAAAAAGAAAAAAAAAAACATGAAAAGTACTGAGTTTTTCTTTTGAAAAAAAAAAAACATAGTTATTCTTGTTAGGTTCTAAAGACTTAGGTTTTTATGTATTTAGAACTCTAATATATATTGTTGGCAAATCATGATCAAAACAATGTGTTTAGAAGTGTTTTAGTCTTGCTCAAAGTTGTGCATTTATGTAAAGTTGGAATTGAGCTAATGCAGAAAAGTTTTATGCATTTTGGCCTGGCTTGATCGATCGAAGCTTAGGCTCGATCGATCGAAGCTCAGGTAGAATGTTTTTTTTCTGTAGATGTTCCAACTCAGCCCTAGTTGTTTTAAAATGTTTTAGGGTTTTCTAATTTGTCCTAAGTATAAAAGGCAAACCCTAGCCACCTTTTAGTGTTGCTCATATTGCGGTTTGTGTAAATCTCTTGTGAGATCTAGAGGAGCTTTCCTTTACACAAACTTAGGATTTTCAAGGAGAAGATTTATCTATACCTTAATGATCAACTCAGTTGTTGCCATTGAAACTTAAAGAAAACACAAGCGCGTGTGATTGTATCTGGTGGTGAATCCAAGAAAGAAGGAGTCCGTGGATTCGGAGCTTGCATGTGGTCGTGTCAGTAAGTTCTACTAGTTTGTAGCAATATGAAGTCGAACGTGAGGGCTTGTAAGTCCTATTGTATGAACTTCGATTCTTTCAAGATAGTGGATTCAAGTTTACCTTGAGGATAACTAGGTCAAATCCTCCCCAAGTTTTTGCCGGTTTGGTTTCCTAGGTGATCATATCTTGTACTATTTATTTTTCCGTTGCCTTGCATGATATGATCTTTGTTATTGTGATAACCTAGATTTGTTAAATTGGACTAAGTAACAACTTGGCTAATTACCTAGGTTAAATCAATTGTTTTAAGGGGTCTAAAAACCATCAAGTGGTATCAGAGCAGGTTGCTCTTTTGTTGTTGATCTTTTGATCACTGAGCTAATCCTTGACCCTTGTTGTCATGGAACACAGACACTCTATAGTTATTCTTCCTCACTTTGATGGGAATAATTATACTTATTGGAAAGTAAGGATGAAAGCATTCCTGAAATCTATTGATGAGAGAGTGTGGAACTTCGTTGAATACGGATGGGAGACGCCCACTACTCCTGTTAGTGAGTGGGAAACTTCTCAAAAAGAAGCAGTTGTGTTTAATAGCAAGGCTATGAATGATATCTTTAACGCTGTTTCTATGGAGGAATTTAAGAGAATCTCTAATGTTGAGGTTGCTCATATTGCTCGGAATATCCTCTAGACTATGCATGAAGGCACAAAGGCTATCAAAATAAATAAATTGCAGCAATTGACTTCTAAATTTGAAAACATTAGAATGTTTGATGATGAATCTTTTGATAAATTCTATGCTAAATTGAATAATATTGTTAATTCTACTTTTAACTTGGGTGAAATCTATAATCAACCTAAAATTGTTAGGAAGATACTTAGATCTTTAACTAAAGACTTTAGACCCAAGGTGACTGCCATTACTGAAAGCAAGGATATAGACTCCATCCCAATTGATGAACTTGTAGGATCTCTTCAATCTTATAAGTTGGATCTAACCAAAACTACCAAATCCAAATTAATGGCTCTTAAGTCAGTTGATAATGTTGAAGGTGGTGGATTTGATGATGAGCTCTCTACTACAGAGATTGCTTACCTTGCCAAGAATTTTAGAAACTTTCTCAGGAATAGTAACAGAAAGGCAAGAGGCACGAACACTGCTGAACCTAGAAACTTTAGGAAGCATGATCCCACTAAGCTTAACAATAATGATAAACCTAGAGAAAAAGTAGGTCAATCTTCTAATAATTCTTTGGGTTCTCAGTGTTTTGGATGTCAAGGGTATGGTCACATGATATCTGAATGTCCTACCTATTTGAAATCTAAGGGTAAGGCTATGGCTGTAACCCTTAGTGATGGTAAAATTTCAAATAATGAGTCTGATTGTGATGAGGATGGAAACTTCATTGCTTTCACTGCTATTGCTGTAGTCAATGAAAGCATATCTGTTAAAGAGAACCCTTTTGATGGTGAACTCTCTGAGGATGCAGATCTTCAAGAGGCCTATAATAAACTTTGCAAAGTTGCTGCTAAGGATGCTGATGTGCATGAAATATATACAATAAAGTATTCACATATCTACATATTTAGCCTTACTTTTATGTTATTTTGTAACTGATTATATAATATCTTTGTATTGTAGGTAACAAGGGCTTTACATGCAAAGTGGGGCTAGGCCAATTGATTCAAGCCAAGTTACATCCAGCCATGCATGAATTCAAGAAAAGACCAACCCAATTAAATTTAAATCCAATTGGAGTAAGGAATCAAAGGAAATTTGCACCAAATCCAAGTCCAATTCGGATTAGGATTCCAGACTATACATCAGTTAGTATTTTTAGCATAACTTTCGGCTCAAATGTCCAATCGAGATGATTCAAGTTGGGCTGAAAAGTAAACTTAAAGGGCTACAATTTTGTAGTTACCAAAAGTCCAAATTTTGAATTTATGTGGGCCAAAATAGTTGGTTAAATGAAGCCTAAAAATTTGGGATTTTCTCCAAACGGGAATTCAACTTGTAATAGGATTCCTTGACCTATTTAGAGACTCTTTAGGGCAAAATTCAGGGAGGCAGAGGCCAGTGCTAGGGCTGGGGGCTGTACATAGAGAGTGCGGCTACTTCTTTAGTTTTCTTCCATGACAGTTAGTTTTATTTTATTTGTCTAGTTTAATGTTTAGTATTTTATTTTTATGTTTTCTTTCAATTACTATGAGTAGCTAAATTTATAATTAGGGTTGAGGATGAAACATTGTTAAGGATTATCAATAATATTTATGTGATTTGATTTTTCCCACAATAGTTGTCCTTTATTGATTTAAATTGTTCTTGCTTCATATCAATTGACTAAGATGAGATTCTAGATATGAGTTCAATCATGTTTTTCTCATGATTTAGGATTTGTCTTAATTAATTGAATGCTTGGTTTATTAATTCTTGATTATAAAATTGGATATCGCTTGTGACTTGTCTGTCAATGGATACAATTTATGATTTGGTTTTTAAAATTGGATATATCTTGTGATTTGTTTGGCTGTGGATACAATTGATGATTTGATTTTATACTTAAGAAGCGAAGAAGAACATGCTTTTGATTTTTAAAATAAGGATTTTAATGATGATATTTACCATGATAGCAAGATTGATTTCTAGATTATCATGCAGTGGTTGGGAAAAATTAATGATCATAAATATATGCTGATGTGATTTACAAGGCAGATTCCAAAACCTTAATTCCTTTCTCTTGATTGTTTACATCTTTTTATTGCTTTATATCTTTTGCTTAGTTTAACTATTTGCTTAGTTTTATTATTTGTTTAGTATATTTAATTGCAAAAAAACCAGTTTTTATTAAACTAGATTAGGATTAGTTTGGTTAAGGTTTAATTAATTTTCCTATGTTCATTCAAGTCCCTGTGGGTTCGACCTCGTTCTTGTCCAACTATACTTTAGTACGGTTCGTACACTTGCGAGTATTTTAAAATTTCACAAAAAGTTTTTGGCGCCATTGCTGGGGACTTGGTTAGGAAAATAAATTAGGTCTTAATTGAATTTTTCCTTCTACTAGTTGTAGTTAATTTTTTTTAAGTATATATAAAAAAAAAAAAACAAAAACAAAAACAAAAACAATTTTTTTTTCTTTGTGCTTGGTGTATGAGAACTTGGATATGTGATAAAGAAAATCGTATTGTTAGTTTTGATTATTCATCCACAATGGGAGAAACATGAGATGATTCAAAAACTCTTAGGGAGTTGTTCTCACCCATAACCACCAACCCTCCATCTTGCATAGTATTGCTTGCAACCACTGCTGCACATTTTGAGTTGAAGCCACAGATAATCGACCTTCTTCCTACTTTTCATGGATTGGATAGAGAAGATCCTTATATGCATGTGAAGGATTTTCTTGAGATTTGTGCTACTTGTAAGTTTCAAAATTTCACTGATGACTCTGTTCGCTTGCACTTTTTCCCTTTTTCCTTGAAGGATAAGGCAAAAGCATGGCTTAATTCTTTGTCACCTGGATCTATCACTTCATGGGAACTGTTGGTCACAAAATTCCTCTCTAAATTTTTCCCAATGGCCAAGACCAATGATTTGAGGAGAGAAATTGCAGATTTTTATCAGGATGAACAAGAGAAATTTTATGAGAGTTGGGAGAGATTTAAGGACTTGATCTTAAGGTGTCCCCATCATGGTTTTGAAACATGGAGACTAGTACAATATTTTTATAATACTCAGACAAATCGTAACATGATTGAGTCCATGAATGGTGGTGGATTTTTTAGTCTTGTAGATGATGAGACGTACAAATTTCTTGAGAATTTTTCTGAAAGTTCATAACAATGGGATTTTTCCAACCGTAAAGAGAGATTTGCCCCTACAATTAAGAAAGGAGGATTGTATGAAGTCAGTGAAGATTTAGACATAAAAGATAGGTTGGACAATCTCACTCGTAAGGTTGAAGCTTTAGCTTTAGGTAGAGGGATGAATTCTGTCAATCAAGTTCAAAGTGAAACATGCTCTATTTGTGCTAGTCCTATGCATACAACACAAATGTGTCCTTTTGCAGCTGGGTACCCTGATTTTTATGCTGAGCAAGCAAATGCACTGAATAATTATGGAAAACCATTTGCTAGTCCATTTTCAGAGACATACAATCCAAATTGGAGGAACCATCCTAATTTCTCATGGAGGCAAAATCAGCCACCCACAAATGTAGGTGGACAACAAGTGCATCAACAAAGTCAATTTCGTTCACTACTCAAGCATATCCTCCCATTCCTCAATCAACACCTCATAGAAGTTTGTTAAACCTGTAGAAGTTTAATCATCTAGGAAGATTAGGGTTGATCTAAAAGAGTCTAAGTCTCCTATCTAAGGACAAGACACATGATAAGCCTGCATGGGTTTGTCACTTTTGTGGAAAGTCTGGACACATACGTCCTAACTGTTACAAGCTGCAAGCTGCAAAGAGAGCAAACAAACCAAAAGTACTTGTGCCTCAAGCACAAGATCCTATGGTACTTATTGGTGAATTGGTAAAGGCTTTAAACTTTAATTCCAATCCTGGAGTTGGTAATCATTTCCATGTGAATAAGAACTCCAATGCTCATGGTGCATCTAAAAGGTTTTGGATGCAAAAGACTCGAACTAACTGAGTCTTTCAGACATGGTACTTGTGCTTCATTGCTCTACCCTTTGTGACATTTGTTCTTTGGTTTTGTTTTTTGTTTTCTAGGATTTGCATTGCATAACATTCATGCATTTCATTCTAGGTGTTTTTTTTTTTTTTTTTTTTTTTTTTTTTTTTTAATTTAAAAAAAAAAAAGGGAAGAAAAAGGAAGCAAATTGTGTTTTGTACTATTCTTCTTGGTTTTTGAAGAACAAGGTTGGTCAATTTATTTTCACATAACATGTCGTTTGTACCTTGTTTAGCTTTGATGAGCTTACTTATTGCACTTTACTAGTTGAAACTTTGTAGTGCATGTTGTGTGGGAAAGATATTTATGGTTTTTGATTACTCTATCTTAATCTTGAAGTCACATGTTTTTGACTGTCAGACTTGAACTTTTAGAGAAAGGCATAAATAACCATCTCACCACTGTTCACTAGTCAATCATGAACACCTTAGTACATATCATAAGATTTTGTGCTCGAGAAAGTGTAGCACATGCACGAAAAGAATATAAAGTGAAGTCTCGGTTTAAATTGCTTAATACTTAAAATTGGTGTGTACTATTAGGCTTGATGCCAAAATCACATGACTTAAAATTGGTGTGTATATTATGAGGCATAAATTCAAGAAACTTACATGATTGCAAGCTTACGATCTAGGAGATGTGGGAGTTACATGATGTAACTCTTTAGGTGATAGTCTCTTCTAAATTCTTTGTGATGAATTTTGTAGACTTTGTGATTGATTGCTATTCACATATCACCTCACATGTATCTCAAGCTTTTGCTAGTTGCACACACTACACGAGTTACTCTTTGCTAAACTTTGTACATGTTATTGTGTGTGTTTATGGTCTGACCAACCAAGTTTTGCAAATACTTTGAATTTTGTGCAAAATTAATTTGTTGCTTGAAAATTTATGGAGAATGCAAGAAATTTTATTTTTGGGAAATTTGGGCTTAAAATTCTTGTTTTTGAAAATCACATCATCACATACTCATGCATTTTGTTCTTAAATTTCAATGCTTTGAGTTGATTCTGAATTTTTCTTTCAAAAATCTGTTTTTTTCCTTAAATTTAGTGAGCCTCTGTCCATTTCGATCGATCCATTCTATTTTTCGATCAATCGAAATTGTTTAAATATGTTTGAGAGAGCCTCTGACTATTTCGATCGATCGAAACTGATTTTCGATCGATCAAACTTTTTTAAATTTGTTTCGTTAAAGTCTCTGTCTGTTTCGATCGATTAAGGATGTTTTTCAATCGATCGAAACTCATGAATCTTGTTTTTTTTTTTAAAGTCAGATTGGACTGTTTCAAACTTACTTTTTCAAACTTTTCAATCTTTCCTCTCTCTCTCTGACTTGGCTAGGCTCCACTAAGGATTTTTTGTCGTTTTCCTCCGAAATTTTTGCAAGGTTTTTTCTCCCAAGGCCGGTAAGACCATTATACCCTTCCCTTTGCATTTATTTTCTTGTTTTCATGCATAAACTCATGCATTTTAAGGGAATTTTTGAAACTATTCATTTTTGGGATTTTTGTTGAATCAATCCTCTTTTTCTGAAAGTGATCATTGGGTTTTGCTTCTATATTGTTATATTCATGATATATGTTGGTTAATTTGATCAATTTGGGGATTTGTGAAAAATTAAAAATTCTAGGGTTTGTAATTGATCCGAATTTGGGATTTTGTTCAAATTGGGTTAAATTGATGAAATTGGCTTGTTCAATTGATGTAATTGATCATTATTTTCCGAAATCTATCTTGTAAGATGATCAATTAGTCAATATCTTTCAAATTGATCAAGTGGTTTTCCAAATTTTAGGGTTTTTGTGTTAATACCTCTATGTTCAAGCCAACTTTGCGACTTTGAACAGTAAGCGTAAGACTTGGGCTGAGCGTGCTGTGGTTTTAGATGAGATTGATCCGGCCATTAGGGCTAACTTTGAGTCTAGAGGTTGGTTGCCTCTCTTAGAGATAGATCATCCACCCCCGACCACCCTGATTAGAGAGTTCTTCTCGAACCTCTCTTGCCACGTCTATGATTCCAACACCCTTGTTAGGAGTTGGATACGAGGTGTTGAGTTCACCATTACCCCTCGGGTAGTGGCTGAAACTCTTGGGGTTCCGATTGTTCAGGAGCCTGACTATCCCTATGATGAGTCCCCCTCCTTAGATGGTATCATGTCATACATCACTGAGTCATCTATCCAGTGGGGTTCTGATCCTCGGATCACGTTCGTTGAGCTTACTGAGACTGCCTATCTTTTCTTTAGGATAGCGTGTCATTCGTTGTGGCCTATTTCTCATTTCCACACCATCCCTCTAGAGCGATGTGTGTTTTTGTATGCTTTTGTTTCTGGTGCATCGATCAGTTTTCCTCATCTGTTCCTTCGTTCTTTGAACGAGCTGCTGTAGGGATGCGCTTATTCATCCTATTTTCATTCATAGGATTTTGCTCTTTTTAGGTCTAGATGGTTTCCCGTCTGGTGAGCCTGTTCTTGTTGTTGCTCCCATAGGTGCCACCTTTCTTAGACAGAGGGCTACTCACATGAGAGTTGTTCCTTCACGTCCTAGGGGTGCGTCATCTAGTACTGTTCCCCCTTCTCCCTCTTCTGTAGGTGCTAATGATGCTGAGACGTCTGGTGCTGCTGTTGCTGGTACTGATGTTCCTCCACTGACTACTTCGGATGATTTAGACATTCGACGTACGTTGGATCATGTCTTGACCGTTTAGGCGGCTCATGGACAGATTTTGGTGGACATGCTCAATGAGATCCGTGCCTTGTGCGCGGAGTTGGCACAGTTTAGACCACCTCCCTTTTGATGATGGAGTTTGTTTGCCCTTTGGCATTCCGTCACAAAAAGGGGGAGTATTTGTAGAGTTTTTGTTTTCAAGGGGAGAGTATTTCTTTGGTTGGAGCTTGTGGAGTTTAGATTGTATCTAGGTGCTTCACATTGTATTTTACCTTTTTAGCTTTTGCCATGTTTTTGATGGGTTATTCATGTTAGGGGCAGTGTTGTTTTTTTTTGGTTCCTTATATGTTTCTTGTTTCAAACTTTTATTGATTTATATTTATGAGTTATTCATTAATATATGTCTTTATTGTGTGTTGTTTGAAATCAAGAATTTAATTTGTTTACTTGTATTTTCTCCACACATGCAGTTATGTATTTTGTTTAATGTTTCAGGGAATATATAGGTTGATTCAATTGAGCTGCTATCTATACTTGCAACTTATGGATAGTAGTTAGGATTGAATTTATTTTATGAGAATTATTTGTGTAAAGGGCTTTTATTTTGTAAACTTTGTGCTTCTAGTTGTGTTTTGTCACGGATTGTCAAAGGGGGAGTTTGTTAGGTTCCAAAGTCTTAGGTTTTTATGTATTTGGAACTCTAATATGTATTTTTGGCAAACCATGGTCAAAACAATGTGTTTAGAAGTGTTTTAGTCTTGCTCAAAGTTGTGCATTTATGTAAAGTTGGAATTGAGCTAATGCAAAAAAATTTTATGCATTTCGGCCTGGCTCAATTGATCGAATCTTAGGCTCGATCGATCAAAGCTCGGGCAGAATCTTTTTTTTTTTTTTTTTCTGCAGATTTTCCAACTCAGCCCTAGTTGTTTTTAAACGTTTTAGGGTTTTCTAATTTGTCTTAAGTATAAAAGGCAAACCCTAGCCACATTTTAGTGTTGCTCATATTGCGGTTTGTGTAAATCTCTTGTGAGATCTAGAGGAGCTTTCCTTTACACAAACTTAGGGCTTTCAAGGAGAAGATTTATCTACACCTTGATGGTCAACTCAGTTGCTGCCATTGAAGTTTAAAGAAAACACAAGCGGGTGTGCTTGTATCTGGTGGTGAATCCAAGAAAGAAGGAGTTCGTGGATTCGGAGCTTGCACGTGGTCATGTCAGTAAGTTCTACTGGTTGGTAGCAATAAGAAGTCAAGTGTGGGGGCTTGTAAGTCTTATTGTATGAACTTCGATTCATTCAAGAGTGTGGATTTAAGTTTATCTTAAGGATAGCTAGGTCAAATCCTCCCAGGTTTTTACCGGTTTGGTTTCCTGGGTGATCATATCTTGTGTTATTTATCTTCTCGCTGCCTTGCATGATATGATCTTTGTTATTGTGATAACCTAGATTTGTCAAATTGGACTAAGTAACAACTTGCCTAATTACCTAGGTTAAATCAATTGTTTTAAGAGGTCTAAAAACCATCAGTTCTCTTGAAAATATATGTATATATATATATATATATATGCGTGTGTGTATATATATATATAAGTATACATATGTGTATATGCATATGTATATGTAAGTGAACACTCTATTTTCTTCCCTTAAAAAAAAAGAGAGAAACAAATGTTAAAAAAAATAAAATAAAAAAAGAACACAGCAACTACGGCTGGAGGTGTCCCTTGCCATGAACAGTACAATATTTACACATGGACAATCAAAAAGAAAAAAACAATGCACATATATACATTTATATTCATGCATAGAAGAATGGGCACTATTTGTTTTCTTTCAAAATCACAAAACACTTTTTTTTTTCTTAACCTTTGGCTCAAAAATGGTTTTTGCAAAAAAAAAAAAAAAGGAACACAGTAGCTACGGCTGGAGGTGTCCTCCGCTATGAATAGTGCAATACCTTCATATGGATAGTTAGGAAAAACATGTTTACACATAAAAAAGTGACAATGGATAATCCCTTTTATGTAGAAAATTTGTTTTAGGCATGAACCTTTTACAACAAAATGTCCATAGTTAACTAGTCCTTCTTTCACATGTGATATGGGTACCTATAGTTGAACAACCTTTTGCACAAATAACAACAGCACTTATAACTGAACAAATCACAACTAAATAAGTTTCTCTATAGCTAAATAGTTTCGAATACATGAATAGTAACAGCACTTAGAAATGTTTTTTTTTTTTTTTCCTATTACAAAAGAAAGAGGAAAGAAGTCTTTATAACTAGAGGGTCTCAAAATATGTAATTATACGATTAGATAGAAGAATTCTTGCTGATGACTTAAATCTGTCTGATCTTGGTTTAGAGGAAGTATTTATGACAAATACTGATCCAAAAGAAGAAGAAGAAGATGTTCTCCGTCCTAGAAGGCCTCCATCCCTGCCACTGATCTTTTCTCCATCACCTTTTGTCCCTCCCTCCTTTGATTAGTATATTTGATTATTGTCCTGATCCTAAAGCCTAGAAAACAAACCCTTTCCTCCTTCCCTTCATGCAAAGAAAATCTAGATCAACACCAGAAACCTCCATTAATCCCATATTACCAAAAAGTCCTTCCATAAATACCAAAACACCAGCCACTTCCTACTCGCCAAATACATTACTCTTCACCTTGTTACATGTTTGACCAAACCTCACCTTCCTATTCACAGAGCTTTCCTCCACTAGAAAGTTTTGATCATCCCCAGACCAACACCAAGCATATCTGGAAAATCAAAAATCCTGTTGGAACCAACCTAGATGGAACCAAAAAGCAAGTCTCTTCTGCAGAAGCAGCCCTAAATTGGCAAGCAGAAAATGCTGTGGCCAAAAATAAAGTTCTCTCAAAGATCCTTGATAACCAACAAAAGATGGCGGAGGTAGTTACTCACACTTTTTCCTCCTAAAATGCCCTAATTTAGGATTTGAAGAAGAAAATTAATTAAGATGGTTGAATAGGAGCTGCCCACAATTATCTCCACGGTCAAAGATTTTTCTGTCTCTTTTCCTCTTATTGGACAAAAAGAAAAAGAAAAGAAACAGTTGTTGCTACAACTTCAATCCATGGAAGGATCACAGAAAGAACCTACACTCACTCCTCCTATATATGTCCATATGCCTTTCCAATCATGATAGTCATTATACAAGGACTTGTCGGTACCATCGACCTCCCCATTCTCACCAACTTCTTCTTATCAAAACCTCCAACCATTTGCCATAACACATCCTGACTACAACCCCTTCAAACCAAGTGGAATTTTACCGACCATCAGATACTCCACCCCACCTCAACCAGAGACCCAAGCTAGATCACAAAATGAGCATTCCTTAATGAAAAGGGACAAGGAACCATTATACCAACCTCCAGATCCAACTATAGGAGCTTCTTCAAGGCCTCCAGACATGAATATGTTGGTTATGGATCCTGATCCCCCAAACCCAATCTTATTATTTCTCAGAACTCTCACCCTTGAAGACCCAAAAGAACCTTTTATGCTTCCTATTGTTGAAGACACAGACTTAGATCTGTCTGATCTTGGTTTAGAGGAAGTATTTATGACAAATACTGATCCAAAAGTAGAAGAAGAAGATGTTCTCCGTCCTAGAAGGCCTCCATCCTTGCCACCGATCTTTTCTCCACCACCTTTTGTCCCAGACTATCAGACTAGACTAACTTATTCACCAACTACAGATTCAAAACATCTGTCCACTTTTGATAATGTTCCTCCTTCCAAATGGCATGATGAGTTCTTTAACATGTACTCTTGGTGCATAGCTGAATTCCAAGCTCTAAATGCTACTGTTTCTCAGATTATTGCCAAGTTTGTTGCAAGAATTACAGGAAGATTAAGAGAATGGTGGATTAATCTGGGAGAGTACAGACAGAGACAGGCAGCTCAATGTAATACATTGGAGGATTTCTTTACAATTGTCCATAATGAATTTCTTGGTACAGCAACCCACTATAAGGAGGTAGCGCGAGAAAAGTTCTTGCTGATGAAATGTTGCTCATTTCAAAGAAAAGATTTGGAGAAACATTTTGGCAGAATGTCGAGAAGATACTATTCTTTTAATGGTATGGATGATGGAAACGCCAAACATACCTTCCTCAACTCCCTTCCAGAACCATTAGGGGATGAGACACTTCGCATGATGAATCTCCAGAAAATAACCCTGCAACAAGCCTTCTTGGGAGAAATTTACCAACATATTCTCATTGCCCTAAAAAAACTCTGCAATCAGAGAAAATTTCTTTCAAAAATAGACAAGGTTTATAGCAAACTCAGAGATAATTGCAAAAGGAAGGATTTACAGATAAAGTTCTATGAGAAGAATTGTTCATGTCCAACAAAAAGCAGAGATCATTTCAAGAAATATTCCTGGAAGAAAAAACATCATGCAAGTCAGAAGAAAAGATTCTTAAAAAAGAAAAATTGGAAGTTTCTTCGGAGAAAGCAGTTTAAAGGGAAAACTTCAAAAGTCTGTTTTGTATGCAGAAGACCGGGACATTTTGCAAAAAATTGCCCAAAGAAGGAGAAAGCAGCAAAGCTTCTTAAACAAGCACAAATCCATGCAGAGGATACTCCTTTTTCAGACGTAGAATCACTTTTCTCGCTAGATGACGAGTACTCCCCACAAGCCCTGGTTGTCATGGCCTATTCTACTTCAGAAGAAGACTTAGATCTAGATAATGAAGATGACTCAGAACCAAAAATTCAAACCATATATACATCCCAGCCTATTATAGCCCCTCTAACCAATCCCATCCCCATAGCCCAAGTATACATCCTCCTAGACACCTACTCTAGACCTATTCCGATGATAGCTTTGTTTGACACAGAAGCAACGGCAATAATTCTCCACCCCAAGATTTTACCTGCAGAATGTTGGTTACCCCATAATCAAATGTTTAGGGTGGCAAATGGCTAAAAATTCCTTATCACCTTGAAAAGTAAGCTTCTCTTCATTAGAATCTTTCCAAACCTCAACATCAAACACCAAGTCCTTGGATCCTCTCTCACAGGAAGAGACCTTCTCATAGGATTTGATCTCCTACATCAAATACCTAATCTCAGATGGTCCTCAAAGGGACTTATGCACAAACAACACCTTCTCACATGGACCCAAGCACCCCATCTGTTTATCGTTGACCCCTTTGATTCCTTAAAACTCCAGATTATCCATGATTGTTGTGCAAACACCCATTTTGAATTCCTCCTTAGAAATCCGAACCCTCTGTGGAAAAACCCAAACTTTTTCATATCCCTTCCCTTCAAGAAAATTGAAGACGTTAACCCCACAAAAGCTAGTCATCGAGGAATGAATCCAGAACATTTAACCTTAGCCAAACAAGAGCTTGCCACCCTCCTTTCAGAAGGCCTTATTGAACCAACAACCTCTCCATGGGCATGCGAAGCTTTCTATGTCAACAAGCATTCCGAACAAATCCAAGGAAAACTTAGGTTGGTGATTAATTACCAGGATCTTAACCATTTCCTTGCAGATGATAAATTCCCCCTGCCAAACAAAAGTGTTCTTTTTCAGCACCTTTCAAATGCAAAAATATTTTCAAAGTTTGATCTCAAAGCAGAATTTTGGCAATTGGGAATCCATCCAGAAGAAAGATATAAGACAGTGTTTTGCATCCCTGATCACCATTATCAATGGACTGTCATGCATTGATTTATGTAGATGATATCCTCCTGTTTTCCAAAGATGAAGAATCACATAAGAAGTTGCTCACTGAATTCTATAATTTAGTGAAATCACAGGGGATTATGCTCTCGGAAAAGAAAATGGTCATTGCAATCTTCTATAGATTTCTTAGGTGTAAATATTTCAGATGGAAAGTACATATTGCAGCCTCACAGAGCCGCCTCCCTTGGTGAATTTCTAGACAAGCTCACAAGTGCTAAACAGATATAACAGCTTCTTGGAATTGTAAATTACATGTTAGATTTCATACCCAAAATCTCCAAATATAGAAACTCTCTAGACCAACTGCTGAAAAAATCCCCTCCAAAATGGAATTCTTTTCACACAGAAGCAGTCAAACAATTGAAAAAATTGGCAGAAAAGCTTCCTCCTTTGCAGATCCCAAGATCAGGCAAACGAATATTGCAAACAGATACAAGTGATGAATATTGGGCAGCAGCTCTCTTTGAAGAACCTGATGGTAAAAGAAGTATTTGTGGTTATAAGAGTGGCGCATTCAAACTTTCAGAATTGCACTACCACTCTACTTTTAAAGAGATCCTTGTAGTCAAACATGGAATTGAAAAATTCCAGTTTCATCTTCTTGGGCATCATTTTCTGGTAGAAATGGATGTCCTCTTTCCCTAAAATGCTTTAGTTCAAAAGGAAAATGCTCCCACATCCTCAGTTACTCAGATGGTCAAATTGGTTTTCGCAATGGTCCTTCCAAGTCAAGCACATCAAAGGAAAAGATAACCTTTTCATTGATTATCTTTCTAGAAAGCCTCCAGTCCTTAACACCACAATTCTTCCTTCTCCCTTATGTGTATATGCTGTTACAGATCCTTCCTCATCATCAAATCCTTCTCCTGCAATCTCTAGTGATATCCTTAACATGATAGAGAATCTCCCTCTAAAATAAAAGACCAAATAAAGACCTTGACCCTTCAAGCTAGAGCTAAAAGGATTATCAGAGTCCTCCATAATTATCTCAGAAACCATCAGCTCCACTTCCTTTCTGTTTTCCCAGATATTGACCAACCATGGAAAACCCCTTTTGCCTTTTGGATAACAAATTGGACGGTTGCACATTACCTCTACATGTGGTATTTCAATGAGTATCATTTGTGCATCCATTTTGAGCCAGAATTTTACAAATATATTTTCCCAAGTGTAAACAGATACTTCCATAAATTCTGGTTTGATATTTTGAAAAATGATGCCTTTGATGATAATTGGATAAAATATCCTACTACAGAACATCCAAGACTTGCAAGCAAGATCACTTTAGCAACCTTAATTGTCAAGCTTAACTCCAAAAATGATGTTCGTGCAGAAGGACTTTTCCACCCTGCAGAAATACAGTGGATTACTAATCCAGATGGCACTTTACACACACACCAAGACCCATCTTAGGTATCCTGTTACTATGCTCTCACGCTGACAGAATCTCTAAATAAGGGGATCTTATCTGAAACAGTACCAATGGATCCAGAAACCTATAGACAGCAATGGCCATATGAGGATCATTGGGAAATGCCAAATCCTCTTGAAGGATATGATGACCCCTACTACCATAACCATGATCCAGATGTAAATGCCGATGTAGATGAAGAATGGTTCCAAGGAAGAGATGGATGGGACTAGACCTTCCTAACAAAAAAAAAAAAAAAAGGCCCTAGAAACGTCTTTAGATGTTCCATCCTTATCCCTGCATTCTACTTTTCAGAACGTATACCCAGCTGTCTACCTCTGAAATAAGGACCTCTACCATGAATGACACCTGCTTCGTAACCCAATTATGGCTAGCTCAGGCCTCTGCCCCTTTGGACAGTTGTCAACATGGAGCCGGCCCCTACTCTCTCTTCAAAGACCATTGTACTCTGAATGTAATATATTTCTATAATGTTTTGCTTATAAATAGCCCCCAAAGAGCTTTGTAAAAGGCAGAGTGAAGCAAGTAGAGAAAAGAAGCCCTGTAAGATGTCCACTAGCGTATCCAATGTAAAAAAGTTGTTGAATCTAATAATATCCTTGGGTTTGTTGTACTTAGTTCTTTGTTCAATTCCTTATTTTCATGTGATCTTTTATTTCTTCTAAGTTGTGTACTTTGTAAATCAATTCCCATAAAACATGTAATAATACGATTAGATACATATTACATCCCGACAGAGTTGTCCACTAAAATAATGTCCAATATATATATATATATATATATATATATGTACTAAAGCATGAGTAGCCAAATCCAATAAGCCGCCAAGGGTTTCTGCGGAGGAGAAGCCACCACTAGTGGGTAAGGACAGCATGATGGAATCCTTTTGGCTTGTCAAAAGGGATAGTTCTACTGACTTCGCTGCAATCTCTTTCTCTAAATCTGTAATCTTCACCATAAGCTCAGCCAGCTTCATTTCACTATCAAGAATTATGCATGAGGCAGCAGTGGTTTTTAGCCAATCAAGAATGAATCCAACATCAAACTTCATGGATTGCAACTCACTAAGTACGTCCTTCCACTATAGTACTTTATGCAAGTTGAAACTCTTGAGAGGTGTGTGTTCTATGTCAAGCAAAACTGCAACAAAAGATTCAAACATCACCATCCTCACTACATTACCATATGTGCATCCAGATATAAAATCTGGATGCTTTGATAATACTTTCTCCAGCAAGGGCAAGCCTTCAACAGGAACATCAAACCACTGAAATTTCATTGTGATTCTCGAAAGTGTATAGAAGTCCTTGGCAGATTTGTCGTTCTCCCTTTCTTGATTGAACATCTCCATGAAATCTTGAACTTTAACCCCCTGAAAAGCAGTACTTGATGGCTCTCCTTCCATAACTGCTAGACAAGATTGGTAGAGTTAATCTATTTGTCAAAGAAACAAAAAGGAAGTTTTTCTTCATAAGGCAAGCCCAACATAAATCTTTAGATACTATTGAAGCATGGGCAGCAAAAGTCGTACCTTTGGTTTTTCTGCTCTTGGGAAGATCAAGGTCATATGTGGACATGGTAGGTTCAGTTATAGTGCTTTCTCCGGTCACACCAGCAACTCCTTCAGGTGGCTGCAAGGGATCAATGGTACCCCCTCCAATTGCACCACCATCAGCAACTTCCTCAAGGACCAACAGAGGTACACTTGTCTTTCTTTCAACTACACTAGCATCAACAACACCGCTAGGTGCTGGCGAAGGGCCAATGACAGCCCCAACCTCACCAATTTCCACAGTTTCGAGTGTACCATTGAGGAATCAACAACATTATCTGTGATAGAAATGTCGTTAGCAGTAGCAGAAACATAGGATGATAAGAAGGCAAGTAGCAGAAGGTTACCAGAACCAATGGTGGTGTCCATAAAGTCACCTCCATGATCTTCAAATTGGGTTCTCTCATTGTCACTAGACTGAAGGGGCAGCTGACAACAAAAAGAAAATATGTCAGTATGAGAATAAAAATATAAAATAATAATAATAATAATAATAACAGCAATGATAAAATAAAAGAAGAAAAAAAGAGGAGTTTAAGGTCAAGAATTTACCTCTCTAGATGAGCTCTCAACATTAGGTCTAATAGTCTTCGCCCTACGAGAAATGGTTTTTCTCCTATATGTCCTTGCCTCAAAATCTGGGCTCAAGAAGGTGACAACCTCAGTAGTGGGCACTAATGGAGGCTCGACAGCCTCTACCGTTGGGATTGTAAGGGAAAGACTTGTATCCCTAACTAGAGAATCATGCAGCTCGATCACCAAAGAGTTGGATTTATCTTTCGTACTGCTGCCAACATCATACTCTATCTTAGACCTTATCCTCCTAGAAACGCTTCCAACTGGAGAAGTTTCATTTCAAGATCTTTTACTTGGTGTCCTACGCTCCTTTATTTCATGTTCAGGGGCTTCCATTATCCTATTCTGCCTACTCCATTCTTCTGGAACATTTTCGCCATAGATGACCTAACCATCAAGGTCAACATGCTATTCATCGAAACTTATTTTCTGCCTAGCTGCCTATGAACAAACAACCTGGGTATTCAAAACAAAGCATCGGTTAGGAGGAATATAGGTCCTTAGAGGGCCAATTGCCACCCTTTCCTTCTCTCGGCTAGCAACAAAGTCAACAAAGGTGCTCATTACTTTCTGCCAATAGGTACACATATTCTGTGTAACATGACCTTCCCTTCACCTACATGGGATCAACACATCCACCTCCCTCTCACACCAATAATCCATGACCAAATCATGAAGTAAAGGCCTCATTGCCTCTCTAATATCATACTCTATATCGTTAATTGTAGGCACATCTTGGTCGAGCCCGAATTGACATGACACTCTATGAGGATTGTATTTCACAAGGCTAAAACCTGAACTGTTGAGGCAAGGGAGCGACGATGGAGAAGTAATAAGCAAAAAGTTCAAGACCTTGCTGCCATCCTATAAGTTAAACATAACATTTGAGAATCAGGCCTAGCACAGGAAATGGAGAAGGAGAAAAGAACTCGTCAGCATGACAAGCATAAGGCCCTCAAATAAAATCAGAGGTAGTGTCTAACGAACCAATTGCTGGCAAACCCCATAACTTTAAGGCCATCCACTTCATCAATAAAGGGAAGCCATGATCAAACCCGAAAAATCTCTCCTCACCATCAAGAATTCCAATTGAAATCACCCTCTTAGTTTCATGAATGTCACTTACGCTTTTTCCTACATTAAGGTAATTTCTTGAACGCTCCCAAGCAAAAGCTTGCAACATCACTATGCTTACCCCAGAATCAACAATGTGGTATGGAGAACTAGCTAGTTCATTATAATGAAGTTGGTCTAATTCTGAGTAAAGGTAGCCTAAAAATAAAGCACCTAATGGTAAGGACATACCTTGGGAAAGCTTTATGTCAAGACAAAAAGTGAAGGATTTGATGAACTGAGTGGGGTAGCAGCCAAAGATGCATTTACTCAACCACATTGCCAAGAATGCAGCCCTCCAAATTTCACGACTACTAGGCCTCTTAAATGCAAGAATCCATAAAGAAAACATAGCCCTTTGGCCAGGGGGTGATGCCGCGCGACCCCCAAATGTCTTATAAAGTCTCTCTTTTATTTTAACCTCTTCAATGTCCAACTTCAAATCCATTGGTTTCAACCTCCCCATGCTTGGCAGTAAGAATAATTGTTAGGTTCTAAGTACTTAGGAACTAATGTATTAGAACTCTAATTTGTATTGTTGGCAAACCATGATCAAAACAGGTTTTATAGTCTTGTTTAGACTTGCTCAAAGTGTACGCGTTTTATGTAAAGTTGGAATCGAGTTGCGGCAGAAGTTATAGTATGATTCTACCTGGCTCGATTGATTGATAATTAGACTCAACCGATTGAAATTTGGGCAGAACATTTTTTTATAGAATTTTCCAACTCAGCCCTAAGCCCATATGATGTGTAGGGTTTTATGTTTTGCCCTAAATATAAAAAGGAAAACCCTAGCCACATTTTAGGTAGCTCCTTTTACTGTGCGTGTGAATCTTTTGTAAGATCTAGAGGTATTTGCCTTCACACATACTTAGGATTACTAAAAAGGAAAATTCGATTCAAGAACTTGATGATCATTCAATTGCTGCAATGAAAGCCAAAAGATACACAAGCATGAGTGCTTGTACTTGCTGGAGAATCCAAGAAAGAAGGAATCCGTGGTCTCGGAGATTGCATGTGATCGTGTCAGTAAGTTTTCTACTAGTGGGTAGCAATAGGATGTTAGTGGTCTAAGTCGCTATTGTAAAACTTCAATTCTTTCATAGTGGATTCAAGTTTACCTTGAGGATAGCTAGGTTAAATCCTTCCCAGGTTTTTACCGGTTTGGTTTCCTAGGTCATCATATCTTTGTGTTCTTTTTTTTTCCGCACTTTACATTGATATGATTATATGATTGTGTGTTAACCTAGATCTGAAATTTAGACTAAGTAATCACTTGGCTAATTAACTAGGTTAATCCAATTGTGTTTTAAGGGGTCTATAAATAAACAAGTGGTATCAAACCATGTATGTAAAGTTGAATTTATTTTTAGACCCCTTAAAACACAATTGAATTAACCTAGTTAATGAGCCAAGTGATTACTTAGTCCAAATTTCAGATCCAGATTAACACTCAATCATATAATCATATCAATATAAACTGCAGAAAAATAAAGAACACAAAGATATGATGACCCAAGAAACCAAACCGGTAAAAACTTGAGGAGGATTTAACCTAACTTTCTCAAAGTAAACTTGAATCCACTATGAAAGAATCGAAGTTTTACAATAGCGACTTAGACCACTAACATCCTATTGCTACCCATCAGTAGAAAACTTATTGACATGACCAAGTGCAAGCTCCGAGACCACGACTCCTTCTTTCTTGGATTCTCTAGCAAGTACAAGCACTCCTGCCTGTGTATCTTTAAGCTTTCATTGCAGCAACTGAATGATCATCAAGTTCTTGAAACGAATTCTCCTTCTTGATAATCCTAAGTATGTGTGAAGGCAAATACCTCTAGATCTCACAAAAGATTCACACACACAGCTAAAAGAGCTACCAAAAACGTGACTAGGGTTTTCCCTTTTATACTTAGGGTAAAACATAAAACCCTACATGTCATATGGGCTTAGGGCTGAGTTGGAAAACTCTATAGAAAAATGTTCTGCTCGAATTTTAATCGATTAAGTCTAATTCTCGATCAATCGAGCCAGGCAGAATCATACTCTAACTCTTGCTGCAACTCAATTCCAACTTTACATAAAACGTATACACTTTGAGCAAGTCTAAACAAGACTATAAAATCTATTTTGATCATGGTTTGCCAACAATACAAATTAGAGTTCTAATACACTAGTTCCTAAGTACTTAGAATTTAACAGACTCCCTTTTGGCAATCCGTGACAAAACACAAACTAAAATGCTCAAAGTTTACAAAGAAAATCCCATTGCACAAATAATGCCCATTATAACAAATCCAACCTAACTACTATCTATCAATTGCAAGTGTAGATAGCAGCACGACTGAATCAACCTGTATATTTCCTGAAACACTTAAATAAAACGCATAAACGCATGTGTGGAAAATACAAGTAAAACACAACTATCTTCTTGATTTCACATAGAAAAAAAATAAAGACATATATCATGAATAACTCATAAATATAAATTAATAAGCAGTGAAACAAGAAACATATAAACAAAAACAATGTATCTCCCCCTATCAAAAATACATCAAGAGCCAAAAAAATGTAAATACACAGTGAAACACCTAAATACAATCTAAATAACTCCACAAGCTCCCAAAAAAAAAAAAAATCCCCCTAAAACAAAAATCCAATTGTGTTTTAAGGGGTCTAAAAACAAACAAGTGGTATCAGAGTGGGTAGCTCTTTTGTTGTAGATCTTTTGATCTCTGAGCTAATCCTGGACCCCTATTGTCATGGAACACGGACACTCTCTGGTAATTCCTCCTTACTTTGATGGGAATAATTATGCTTATTGGAAAGTAAGGATGAAAGAATTCTTGAAATCTATTGATGAGAGAGTTTGGAACTTCATTGAATATGAATGGAAGAAACCCACTACTCCTGTGAGTGAGTGGCAAACTTCTCAGAATGAAGCAGCCGCTTTTAATAGCGAAGCTATGAATGCTATTTTTTAATGTTGTTTCTATGGAGGAATTTAAGAGAATCTCTAATGTTGAGATTGCTCACATTGCTTGGAATACCCTCCAGACTGTGCATGAAGGCACAAAGGCAGTTAAAATCAATAAGTTACAGCAATTAACAACTAGATTTGAAAACATTAGGATATTTGATGATAAATCTTTTGATGAATTCTATGCTAAGCTTAATGATATTATTAATTCTGCCTATAATCTGGGTGAAATTTATGATTAACCTAAAATTGTTAGGAAAATTCTTAGATCTTTAACTGAATATTTTAGATCCAAAGTGACTCCATCACTGAGAGTAAGGATGTGGACTCCATCTGTGTTGATGAACTTATAGGATCTCTTCAATCTTATGAGTTAGACCTACCCAAAACTAGCAAATCCAAATCAATGGCTCTTAAGTCTGTTGATGATGTTGATGTTGGTGGATTTGATGATGACCTCTCTACTATAGAGATTGCTTATCTTGCCAAGAACTTTAGCAATTTCCTTAGAAACAACAATAGAAGGGCAAGAGGTACGAACACTGCTGAACCTAGAAACTTTAGGAAGAATGATCCCACTAAGGTTAACAACGCTGAAAAACCTAGAGAAAAAGTAGGTTAATCTTCTAATAATTCTATGGGTCCTCAATGTTTTGGATGTCAAGGGTATAGTCATATAAAATCTGAATGTCCTACATACTTGAGGCCTAAGGGTAAAGCTATGGCTATAACCCTTAGTGATGATGAACTTCTGATGATGAGTCTGGGTATGACGAGGATAGAAACTTCATTGCTTTTACTACTATTGTTGTTATCATTGAAAGCTTGTTTATTGAAGAGAACCCTTCTGATAGGGAACTCTCTGAGGATGCAGATCTTCAAGAAGCCTATAATAAACTTTGCAAAGTTGCTGCAAAGGATGCTATGAATGTTGATCTTGGCTTAAAGAAATTTGCATCTCTTGAGCTTGATAAGAAAATTTTTCTTGTGAAACTGTTTGATGCTAATGAACTTTTGAACAATGTGAAAACTGAGAATATGCTTTTGTTTGATAAAGTTAAGAATTTGGAACTTGAACTATTTGTTGCTAGAGAACTAACTAATAGATCTACTAATTCCAAACTTGATCATATGCTGAGCGTTCAAAAGTCTCCTTCTGACAAATCTGGATTAGGTTTTGTAGAAAGCATCTCTGTGTCTGCACCCCATTCCACAAACTTTGTTCCTTCTTCTTCCTCTGAACCCCCTATAAGTGAGGTTGTGATTGAGACTGTTAAACCTGTAGAGGTCACATCTCTTAGGAAGATTAGGGTTGATCTGAAAGTGTCTAAACCTAAGGAGTCTACCCTTTCTAAGGATAAGTTGCATGGTAAGCCTGCTTGGGTTTGTCATTTTTGTGGAAAGTCTGGGCACATTCGTCCAAACTGTTACAAGCTACAAGCTGCTAAACGAGCAAACAAACCAAAAGTACATGTGCCTCAAGCACGAGATCTTATGGTACTTATTGGTGAATTGGTAAAGGCTTTTAACCTCTATTCCAGTCCTAAAGTTGGAAATCACTCTAATGTGAACAAGAAATCCAATGCTTAAGGTGCATCTAAAAAGTTTTGGAGGCAAAAGGCTCAATTTAATTGAATCTTTCTGACATGGTCCTTATGCTTCATTACTCTACCTTTTGTGACCATTGTTATTTGGGGTGTGTGTGTGTGTGTGTGTGTGTGTGTGTGTGTGTGTGTGTTTTTTTTTTTTCTTCTTCTTCTTCTTCTTGGACTTGCATTGCATAACATTCATACATTTCATTCTAGGACTGTTTTTGTTTCTTCTTTTCAAAAAAAAAAAAAAAAAAAAAAAAAGGAAGCAAATTGTGTTTTGCATTATTTTCTTGGATTTGAAATCAAGGTTGGCCAATTTATCTTTACATAACATGTCTATGTACCTTGTTTAGCTTGGATGAGCTTATTTATTGCACTTTACTAGTTGAAGCTTTATAGTACATGTTGTGTGGGAAAGATGTTTATAGTTGTTGATCACATGATCTTGATCTTGAAGTCACATGCTTTTGATTGTAAGGACTAAAAAATCCTAAGAGAAAGGCATAAATAACCATCTCACCACTGTTTACTAGCCAATCATGAACACCTTAGTGCATATCGTAAGATTTTGTGCTCGAGAAAGTGTAGCACATGCACAAAAAGAACATAAGGTGTAGCCTCGGCTTAAATAATTAAAATTGGTGTGTACATTATCGGGCTATAATGAATTCTATTCTAAATAAAATTGGTGTGTACAATATGAGGCAAATTAAAAAAAAAAAAATATATATATATATATATATATATACATGATTGCAATCTTGTTTTCTAGGAAATGTGGGAGTTATATGATGTAACTCTTTAGGTAATAGTCACTTTCAAATTCATATGATGAATTTTGTAGAAACTGTGCTTGATTTCTATTCACATATCACCTCACATGTATCTCAAGCTTTTGCTAGTTGCACACATTGCACAAGTTTTTTCTTTGCTAAACTTTGTACATACTATTGTGTGTGATTTTGGTTTGGCCAACCAGTATGAAAATTCCTTGAGTTTTTGCAAAGCATGTTTGATGCTTGAAAATATAAGGGTCTTGATTGAAAATCTTAATTTTGGGAAAATTGGGTTCAAAACAAGTGTTTTTGAAAAAGCATTTCATCTTGTACTCATGCATTTTTTTAATAAAATTTAATGCTTTGAGGAGTTTCTGCATAATAATGCTGTGTTTTTCAAAAAATATGATTTTTTCCAGAATTTCGACCGATAGAACCTGTTTTTTGATCGATCAAAATTTGATAAAAATTTGCTATGAGTATCTGTCTATTTTGATCAGTGCTCAATTGGTGTTGGATCAATCGAAGCATTTTCGACCAATCGAATCTAATTTTCGATCAGTAGAAAATCGTATAGAGAGTTTTTTAAAAATTGAGTTTCTCACATGTTCATACACTTTTTCAAAAAATTTCAAACTCTTTCTCTCTTTATTCGATCGGTCAAAGGCTCCAAGCAAGATTTTTGTCGTTTTCCTCCAAACGTTTTGCAAGGTTTTCCTTCTACAAGGCCAGTAAGACTCTTTTGCCCCTTCTTTTTCATTTATTTTATGTTTTCATGCATCAAATCATGCTTTTTGGGGAAAATTTCGAACCTCTTAGATTTTAGAATTTTTGTTGATTTAAGCTATATTTCTTGAAATTGATCAATGGGTTTTTGTTGGGGGATGTTATAAACATGATCTTTAGTGTTCAATTTGATCAATTTGTTGTATTGTGAGAAATTGAAAATTCTAGGGCTTGAAACTATCGATTTGGGGATTTTGTTCAAATTGAGTTTAATTATTGAAATTGGCCTGTTGGATTGATTAATTTGATCATTATAAACTGTTTTCCAACTTGTGTGATGATCAATTGGTCAATTTGGTTCAAATTGAACAAGTGGTTTTTCAAAATTTTGGGGTTTTTGTTATAAACTCTATGCTCAAACCAATTTTGGGATTCTAAACTTAAATTGAACTTGTTATCACTGCATTAGAGCATGCATCATGTCATTTTTTTCTGTTCATGCATCATATAGATTGCTATTTCTATTTTTTTGTGCTAACTTGCAATCTACCCTTGGTGTTTTTTTTTTGTTCCTTTTGGTTCTTTTCTGTGTGTCTTGTCCTTTCCTTAGCACCATGCCTAGGAAACCAGAGCCAATAGGGATGCCTCCACTTCTTCTGACCCACCTTTTGATAGTGAGAGGTTTCCGAGCCTAAAAAACGAAGAGATGTATTTAAAGCTAAACCTTAAGAAAAAATTTTGGGCTAAGTGTCAGGTGTTGTTAGATGAACTTGATCCTGCCATTAGGGTTAATTTTGGTAGTGGTTACTGCTCTTAGGGTACCCCTGGTCCAGGACCCTGTCTATCCTTATGGTGAGTCTCCTCTCTTGGATAACGTCATGTCATACATCACTTGGTCTTCCATCCAGTGGGGTTCTAATCCTAGGATCACCACTGCTGAGCTCACTAAGATTCATTATCTTTTCTTTAGGATAGCTTGTCATTCCTTGTGGCCTATTTCTCATCTTCACACCATTCCTCTTGAGCGATGTGTGTTTTTGTACGCTCTTGTCATGGATGCTCCTATTAGTTTTCCTCATCTGTTTCTTTGTTCTTTGAACAAAGTTCATAGGAGTGCTTCCACTGGTCACGCTCTCTTCTTTCCAGTTTTCATTCATTGGATTTTGTTACATTTTGGGATAGAGGATTTCCCCGCTTTTGAGTCTGTTCATATTGTAGCTCACATAGGTGCCACCTTTCTTAGGCAGAGGGCTGCTCATTTGAGACCGAGCTCTAAATGCCCTAGAGTTGAGGCTTCTGGTACCGCACCCACTTCTCCTTCTATTACAAGTACTACTTCTAGTGAGGTGTCTGCTGATCCTGTTGATGATGCTTCTGTTGCTGCTGTTCCTCCACCATCTGCTTCAAATGATTTTGACATTCAATTGTACGTTGGAGACTGTCATGACCATTCAGGTGGCTCATGGTTAGCTTTTGGTGGACATGCTTGATGAGATCCGTGCTTTGAGAGCTAATCTAGAGCATCTTCGATGTTCGCCTTCGCCACCTCCTTTTGATGAGGGATTTTGAGTGTCCTATGGCATTCCGTCACAAAAAGGGGGAGTATACTTGTGTTTGTAGAGGAGATTTTTGTTTTGGGGGAGTTTTTTTTTTTTTTTTTAATATATATATATATATATATGTTTTGGAGCTTGTGGAGTTATTTAGATTGTATCTAGGTGCTTCACTATGTATTTACATTTTTTTTTGCTCTTAATGTATTTTTGATAGGGGGAGATACATTGTTTTTGTTTATATGTTTCTTGTTTCACTGCTTATTGATTTATATTTATGAGTTATTCATGATATATGCCGTTATTTCGTTTTATGTGAAATCAAGAAGCTAGTTGTGTTTTACTTGTATTTTCCACACATGCGTTTATGCGTTTTGTTTAAGTGTTTCCGGAAATATAAATGTTGATTCAGTCATGCTGCTGTCTACACTTGCAATTGATAGACAGTAGTTAGGTTGGATTTGTTATAATATATAAATATATATGAGTCTTTTATAGCACCTCTGAGAACTTGAAGGATGAGGTAGGATAAGAAATTCATATATATTTATAAAAGGTGTCTTGTATTGTATTGATGGGCTTCAATTATATACTTGGAGATATCTTAGGCCTAATTGGACTTGATTGTACTGAGAATTTAGGGGGTGGTAGGACCTCATTGCAAAGCCCTAGTGTATGTAGTGCAAAAGAATTCTCTGTGATAATTAAGTACGCATTGAGGGTCCGTTTATGATCCGCTTATTTTATCTTATACTCTATTATATAAATATTAGTATCTTGTCAAATTACATATATTGAGTACTAGTTATTTTATTAAGGTACATTGGACAAGGCCACGTGTTATTTACCAGCTGACTACAAAGCCTCCAACTCATTAAGTATGAATACAAATCGTTTATAAGAAAAGCATTTCACTTTTGTAGCTTTGCTTACTAATATGATTACACAACACATCCCTAAATGTTTCCTATATTTGTTTTAAATAATTTTAGATTTCATCCTATTTTTGATATCCTCTTTGTATATTGTTAGGACATGTGTAGAACTTGTTAGAGACATATGTTATGTAAATTGGCTAATCTTTCGACAAAATGCACTTTACTTGTATTTGGGTAGATCTAAGATGAGTTCAGTACTTCAAGGAACACGAGTTCAAGTTTAGTATTGAAGCCATGCAAATTTGTCCTAGAAATAAGTGAAGAAGTGTTGTTCATTAAAGCTCGACAGATAGCTCGACAGATCATATCTATCGAAGTTTAATGCTGATGCTCGACAGCAACTCGACAGAAGCTGTATCTATCGAGAATTATGAAATTCAGATTTCCATATCTGATTTCACACATATCCATGTGTATTTGTGTAGGGTTTCTTTTATCACAACCCTAGACATATATAAAAATTATTTTGAGGGCCATTAAAGGTGATGCAAGGTGATGCAACTTGATGAAAAGTCATTGTGCATGATTGTGACCGGAGACAAAATTTTCCCTAGTTCATCATCTTCTCTCTAGAAGCTACTGTGTCTTTACGCCAAGGATTTTCTAACCAAGGAGCTTCCTGATCTTCATTGATAGATGAACTGAAGAACTTTGTAGCTAACGTCTACCTCAAGTTGGTGTGTTACTCATGTACTGGGATCTCTGTATCATTAGTTAGTCACGTACTGAGATTTGTGCATTGAAATGAGAGATTGTCTCTACATCACAAGTCTAATTGGGTATTGGGGTAAGGATTCAACTGTAGGTTGGTATTAGGTACTGGGATTCTTTTTACTTGTAACCGCTTGTTTTGATAATAGTGGATTCTCGAGAGTAGTGACCTTAAATTCACCCGGCGGAGTTTTGCTTTAGTGGTTTTCCCCATTCGTAAACAAATCACCTGTGTCAAATTTATTTTCTGTTACATTTAACTTAGTTGGTGATTTGTTTGTGTTAACATGCTTATTGCATGAAATTGAATCTAATTAATTTCACTTGGCTAATTAATTGATTAATTTCCCAAATGGGTCAATACATTTTCGGCCTATCATATTTCTTCATTGTTAATCAATGAACATTATTTCTTACTTTGATTTTGTTACATATGTTTCAAAATTCCATTAGGTGGTGAATTGGATGGCAAGTCAGCAATGGCCTATTAAAACAACTGGACCAGTTATTCCATCGGTATACTTGGACAAACAGTTGGACGATGACAAAGAGTATGGTCTTCACCTATTCAAGCTTGATGTGGATGCTTGCATGAAGTGGCTAAACACAAAGGAAACTGGCTCAGTTGTTTATACTTCATTTGGAAGCATGGCATCACTTGGAGAAGAGCAAATGGAGGAGCTAACATGGGGTCTAAAGAATAGCAATTGCTACTTTTTGTGGGATATTAGAGAAACAGAACAGAAAAAGCTTCTTGGTAATTTTCTAAAGGAAACAGAGAAGAAGGGGCTAGTTGTAAGTTGGTGTCCTCAACTAGAATTCGTATTGGCTCACAAGGCAATTGGGTGCTTTATAACTCATTGTGGATAAAACTCGACACTCGAGGCATTGAGTTTTGGGGTGCTAATGGTTGCAATGCCATAATGGACAGATCAAACAACTAATGCAAAGTTGATTGTGGATGTGTGGAAGGTAGGAGCAAAGATTAAATTGGATGAAAGAGGCACTGCTACCAAATAACAAATTGAGCTATGTATAAGGAAAGTAATAGAAGGGGAAAGAGGGAAAGAGATGAAAGGAATTCAGTGAGATGGAAAGAACTGACTAAAGAGGTACAGGACAAAGGTGGAAGTTCTGATAAAAACATAGTGGAGTTTGTGGAAAAACTTGAAAACTCCTAAAGTTATTGTGAGCAGTAACTCTTCGTTATATTTCATATAAATATTTTTCCTTTAAATGGGCAGGATTTTGTAGTAGTGTTAAACTTGACTCATTTTCTTTATTCAACACAATGTCCTTTTTTTTTAAACACATGTCAAATATTATTTTTACTAAATTGTAATTTATATCCTTAAAGTTTGGGCTAGTTTTGATTTTTAAAATTTTTTTTTTATAAAGAATTTGAATCCATAAAATTGTCATTTTTAGTTGAGGTGATAGTTAATGGACAACTCATTATTTTTGGTGTATAGACAAAAGAGCTTAAATATAAACAATATGTAATGTTAATTGTACGGATTCAAATTTTAAAATTTTAAGTGATAAAATCAAAATTACACCAAAATTTATGGGTGTAAATTGAAATTTAGTCTTTTTTTTTTTTTAAGCATAAGAATACGTGCTCTTAAAGATCAAATATTCATCTCTTCCAATATCTTGTCGAAACATTAAAAATAATTAAATAAAACTTTGCGTGAAATTATCCTAAAACTGTCGCTTTTTAAAATCAAGCAAAGATGACGAAAATGAGTACATAAATCCATATTAAATATTATCCATTCCACACTTTATAACTTCGACATAACTACTAGAATTATTAATATGAAAGTATTAATTTTTTAATGTATTTTGTGAAAAGTCATACTTTTTTAATAGAAAGAACCCCTCTTTGTTGTCGTAGAAGAAGAAAAAAGATGAAGGGCTCACCATTTTCCCTCCTAGAATGACAAAAACATACGTTTATGTCTCTAATCTATGCGTCCGACCAGTATTTCTCCCTATACACTTCTTCTTATTATTATCTATTTTAAACAACCTCAACCCTCCCCAAGTTTATGAATAAATAGTAAATATAACCTCCCCCATTCATTTATGTAAGCAAGGATCTCATGTTCACATTATTGACTACTCTTATGTAAAACACACTATGTACACAGTTACAATTCAACATACACTAAGATTTTTATATCATATGTTTGGTTATAGTATTTTACATAGTTCATAAATGCCACATATTATCCCAAGGTCAACAACCTTAAGGTGGTTTATTTTCCACAATTGGTGAAACATACACTACAAAAAAATTGTCCTATTGTAGCGTTTTTTTCTCGAAGCTTTTGAAAACCATCGTAATAAAGGAGCTTGTAGCAGTGCTTTTTGAACCCGCTAGTATAGGAAATCCTATTATAGTAGCTCAAAACTGACGCTTTGTTAATTGCTACAATAGGAAACATATAGCAGCATTTTCCAAAAATGTTGGTTTGGGAAGCCCTATTGCAGCGTTTTATAACCGCCGCTATAGGTTAGGTTTATCGTTTTCTTAATTACTTTAATATTTAAAAGTATCCTATCTTGGCGCTTCAAAAGCATTGGAATATGGTTGTCCTATCCCAGCGCTCTAAAAGCCCTGGAATAGGGTTACTCATTTCCCTTATGGGAGAGACCTATCCCGACAATTTTAAAAGCACTGTAATAGGGTTTACTCATTCCCTTATGTGATTGACCTATACCAGCACTTTTAAAAGCACTAGTATAGGGATTACTCATTCCCTAATGTGATTTACCTATTCCAGTGCTTTTAAAAGCGCTGTAATAGGGTTTACTCCTCTTATGTGATTGACCTATCATAGCGCTTTCAATTTAAAAGCGTTGTAATAGGGTTTATTCCTTCCCTTATGTGATTTACCTATCCTAGCACTTCTAAAAGTGCTGCAATATGGTTTACTCTTTCCCTTATGTGATTGACCTATCACAACGCTTTTAAAAGCACTATAATTGGGTTTACTCCTTCCCTTATGTGATTTACTTATCCCAACACTTCTAAAAGAGCTGGAATAGGGTTTTCTCATTCTCTTATGTGATTGACCTATCCTAGCACTTTTAAAAGCCCTAGAATTAAGTTTACTAATTCTCTTATGTGATTTACCTATCCCAGCACTTTCAGAAGTGCTGGAATAGGGTTTACTCATTTTCTATTTCATGTGGCCTATTTCATTTTTTTTTTCCTTTGTTTTTAAGAGGCTATTCCTAAATTTTACCAAAATACCTCCCCTAGACGTAAAAAATGACCAAAAGACCTCTGAACCTAGAAATTGACCAAAATCTCACCCAAAAATCTAGAAGATGACCCTAATACCCCGATACCTAAAGAAGACCAAATACTTTCATAAATGTAAAAAATGTCTAAAATATCGCCGAAACCTAAAAAATGACTGATACACCCCTAAAACCTAAAAAATGAGTGAAATACCTCTAAAACCTAGATAATTACTAAATTGGACTATCACTAGAAAAAAAAAAAAAAAAAATCCCTTTACTAATTGATTTTCTTCAATTAGTTCCTTTTACTAATTGATTGTTTAAACTCTATCAATGTTTATCTATTTTATATTCCTTTTACCAATTGATTGTTTAGACTTTGTTAATGTTTATTTATTTTATATTTTAAAATTCTGTTGCTACTTTGTGTTTATCTATTTTGTAATGACCGATACACCCTCGAAACCGAAAAAATGACCAAGTATCTTTGAAACCTAAATACTGACCGAAACACTCTTGAAACCTTAAAAAATGACCAAAACACCCCCTAAAATCTAAAAATGACCAAAATACCCTCTATGACTAAAAAAATACCAAAATACCCTCGATAACTAAAATGAGACCAAAAATGCCTATTATTATTATTATTGTTGTTGTTGTTATTAAATTAGAATTTTAATTTCATTTTTTTAAAACTAACCTAGTGTAGATGTTTGTTTGTCCTCTAAACCCAAAAAATCATTTAAATACCCCCCTTAAACCTAAAAAAAAGACAAAAAACCCCCATGGCCAAAATACCACCTAGGTTTAAGTGGGGGTGTTTTTGTCATATTTTAGTTTTTGGGGATATTTTGGGCATTATCGAGGTTTTGAGGGTATTTTAGTTATTTTTTAAGTTTCGGGCGGGGGGGGGGGGGTGGTGGAGTATTTTGGTCTTTTTAAGGCTTTAGGGGTATTTCGGACATTTTTATTTTGGGGGTATTTTGGGCATTTTTTTAGGCTTGGGTGGTATTTTGGTCATTTTCTAGGTTTTTTTTGGGGGGGGGGGGGTGGTGTTTTGGTCATATTTTAGTTTTTGGGGGTATTTCGGGCATTTTTTAGGTTTAGGGGGTATCTTGGTCTTTTTATAGGCTTAAGTTTTTTTTTTTTTAACGTTTATGTGGTATATTTTGGTCATTCTTTTTGTTGCCCTTTTTTTTTTTAAATCACATTTCATATAGTTCTAATTTGAATAGAAACATAAAATTTATTAAATATATAAAATAGTTCTTCTATTTGAATTCAAAATGAAATTTGTTATTTGACATTTATGACATTATTTCTAAATGAAGTTACCTTTCATTAATGAAGGTATTTTCGAACCACATAAAAGTGCAATTCAAAGAGGGGAATATATATATATATATATATATATATATATATATATTTATATATATGAGACTCTTTTTTTATTTTGAGTTTAATATAATTTTTTAATTTGAATTTATCTATTGTTAGTGAGGCTACACAGGAAGGATCTTTATAAAACTAAAATTTTAGATTTAAAATGGAGTAAACTGCTAGGTTTAGTGTGTGTTATTTTTTTGGATATGTTTACATGTGTTTAGATACGTGAGATATGTTTAGATAGAGGGTATGCTAATTTTTAGGAAAAAAGTTTGTCGGCTAGTTTTTTTTTTTTTTAATGTTGTTAAATTACAATTTTAACCCTATTTTTTATTTTTTAAGAATAAGGATTATCTAATTAGGTTAGTGGTATTTTTGACATATATATATGCATTTGAAAATGTGTTAGGGTTTGTAGCTTATTGGTATGATATGCGTGTAATGGCCAAGTGTTCACTTGTTCGAGCCTTCACTTGAACATTTTTGAGGTTTTTAATTTTTTAAAACAATTAAAACCCTAGCATCTTATATTCATAGTTTTTGATAACCTAGATTTCCAGCTGCCCCTCTCACCATTTTTTTTTCTTTCTCTCTCCATCTTGTCTCTCACCATTTTTATCATAAGTTCTGATAACCTATATTTTATTAATTTCAGGCTTTTTCTAGGTTTCAAGGGTATTTTGGTCTTTTTCAGGTTTCAAGGGTATTTTGGTCATTTTTCATGTTGTAAGGGGTATTTCGGTCATTTTTTGGGTGGTAGGGGTGTTTCAGTCATTTTCTTTAAAGTTTATGGGGGTATCTTGCCATTTTTTTTAGTCTTAGGGGTATTTCAATCACTTTAATGATTATTAAATTATATTTTATTAATTTTTCTCCTCAAGTTTCATCCTATATTTTTATTAATTATTAAATTATATTTTATGAATTTTTAGTATTAAATTATATTTTATTACTTTTAGTGAAGGAAAAAAAATCCCTAAAGGCCTATTATGGTGGTTTTTACACCTATTATGGCGGTTTTAAAACCACTGCTATAGGTCTGAAGTAAAAAACTAGGCTTTCAAAATTTTCAAAAAAATTTGAAAATTTCATGATTTATTGTGGCAGTTTAAAGTCGTTGCAATAAGTAAAAAGTTCGCCATAATAGGTTTAAAACTTATTACAGCGGTTTTTTCTGCTGCAATAAGTTCCATTTTCGACACAATAACTGCCTCGCACCACTTAAAAATTTTCAGACTTCTAACTTATTTTTTTCAGCTTCCCACCACTTTGGCCTCTCATGTTTGGTCTCCCACTTCTTTACTTCAAATATTTTCCTCTCACCCACATTTTCTCTCCCTCTCCCTCTCTATCTCTCACCCACATTTCCTTAACCCACTTCCCCTCCTCCTCTCTTCTTCTTCACTCAAAACCCACCATTTCTTTTCGAAAATTTCAAACAAAAAAATACTACCCAAAACCACAAACCCTACCCAGAGTAAGGTAAGTCTCTCTAGTTTCATTTCTATTTTGTAGTAATTTTTGTATATATATTTATTGTTAAATTTTTGGTTTTTTAGTTTTGATTTTGGTTGAAGTTTGGTTTGGGTTATGTATATATTTTTGTGTAACTGTTGGTTGATTGTGTGGGTTTTAGTTTTGGTTTTGGTTAAAGTTTAGTTGATTTTGTGGCTTTTTATTTTTTATTTTGGTTAAATTTTGCTCTAAAGTGCTTAAAAAATGAAAATTTACGAGTTGGGAATGTTCATGAATATGAGGAGCCTTAGAGTTGGATTGATCATGTTTTTTTTTCCCTATTGTTTTCTTTGATTTCACATAATTGCTAGCCTTCCTATATGTACAACTTTGAATATGGATGTAATTGTTCTATTGCCTTTTTTTTTTTTTTTTTTTTTTTGGTAATACAATAGTTTTTGTGGAAATTAGTGAAAATGCTGCTTATGTGTTCTTTTTATTTTTATCACTTTTCAGCTACTTAGGCACAAACTCAGTTGATTCTATTGGGTAGGAGAACAAGATTGAATCAACCTTTTTATATATTCAAATGGAGTATTGCCCTCGGTAAAGCATTTAATTTTATTTTATATCTCAATTCTTTCCATTGAATCACTCTTTCCATAGAATCACACTTTCATGAAATATAGTCATTTAATTATTCTACTATTATTTAGTTGTCAATCATCATTGTTGAAGTGCATAATTTATGTAAAGTTTATATTGAGTTTGTTTGAATGAGTTTAGTTTTACAAAATAAGTAGTGTGAAAGTATAAGTGTGACTAGGAAAAGTGATACTTTAAAAGCTGTACATAAGTTGGCTGTGAACATAGCATTATGGTTTGATTTTGCTATTGGTATGTGTGGGGCCCAAATGATTTATGGGCCAGGCGCATCTACCCGGGGAGAGTCCAAAGGCCCAAGCCGAGGAAGGCTATGGCCCAAGTTCGACAAAATAGCCTATGGATACCGCCGAGGACAGCTCAGTCCTCGGCAGACCCAAAGTACCCCCAGAAAGAAGGGTAAAAACGGTATAGGACTGAAACTTGGAAGAAAGATCTAAAATATCCAGGGAAAGCTGCTGTTACTGCCATTTAATGCTCTGAACCTGACAGAGCCGCATTCTTTGGCTTTTACAACCATCCCCAACGACTTTGGGTATGGACTGACGGGACAAGTATCAGCCTTGGAAAGGTTGACCCTATACATGGATGAAGGATAGTGGACGCAGGCGAGTATAAAAGGAAAAATAAGGAACCTAGAGAGGGGGCTGGGAAAAATGGCCAAAAACCAGAGCCTCCCAGCCCACCTCTAGGAGAAAGACTCCAGGGGTGAAGGAAAACTTAAACTTGTACGAACACCACGAAAAACCCACCGCCTGTCGATCAAGGCCTAGCCTTCCAAACCCACGCTCTACAAATGATATTGTTAGGGCCTTTTTACGTGCGAACCCGACACCGTTACGGTCCGCCACGAATCGTGTCCTTACAATTGGCGCCGTCTGTGGGAAAGGCTTGTGTGTTGGTATAGGATGTGGGTCGATAGAGTTTCTTCGTTATTTCTAACCGTTGGTTATAGAGTTCTAGTATAAAGTTCCGTTAGGGGCTATGCTTCTTGATTAGGGGCTACATTTGTCAGCGTTAATCGAGCGAATAATTCTAGGGGCTTGGCCGAGGAGCTAACTCCCGTAAAACCAAGTTCCAGTGCCAAAGAAAACTAGGTTTTGGACAGAACCAGGGCATTGCATGGTCCACGGACTCAAGCCTCTGGGGAAACCAACTACCTGGATGAGGAAAACTAGGTTTTGGACAGAACCAGGGCATTGCATGGTCCACGGACTCAAGCCTCTGGGGAAACCAACTACCTGGATGAGGAAAACTAGGTTTTGGACAGAACCAGGGCATTGCATGGTCCACGGACTCAAGCCTCTGGGGAAACCAACTACCTGGATGAGGAAAACTAGGTTTTGGACAGAACCAGGGCATTGCATGGTCCACGGACTCAAGCCTCTAGGGAAACCAACTACCTGGATGAGGAAAACTAGGTTTTGGACCGAACTAGGGCATTGCATGGTCCACGGACTCAAGTCTCTGGGGAAACCAACTACCTGGATGAGGAAAACTAGGTTTTGGACAGAACCAGGGCATTGCATAGTCCTTGGACTCAAGCCTATGGGGAAACCAACTACTTGGATGAGGAAAACTAGGTTTTGGGCAGAACTAAGGCATTGCATAGTCCTCGGACTCAAGCCTATGGGGAAACCAACTACTTGGATGAGGAAAACTAGGTTTTGGACAGAATCAGGGCATTGCATAGTCCTCGGACTCAAGCCTATGGGGAAACCAACTACTTGGATGAGGAAAACTAGGTTTTGGACAGAACCAGGGCATTGCATGGTCCACGGACTCAAGCCTATGGGGAAACCAACTACTTGGATGAGGAAAACTAGGTTTTGGACAGAACCAAGGCATTGCATAGTCCTCGGACTCAAGCCTATGGGGAAACCAACTACTTGGATGAGGAAAACTAGGTTTTGGACAGAACCAGGGCATTGCATGGTCCACGGACTCAAGCCTATGGGGAAACCAACTACCTGGATGAGGAAAGCTAAGTTTTGGACATTGGTCTAGCGTGCATCGCGCAGCACTCAGCAGTTATCCCGGTTAGTTCTAAGAGTTTAATTTACTGAGGATTACCATTGTTATACTTGATAATACTTGTGAGTTTAAACCAATAGGAATCTGTGTTAAGGCATTTTTCTGCCCGGAATATCATTAAGGGCAGGCTTAGATTTAATATTCATGCACAAAGTAGTTGTTACGGAGAAGAAAGATATGTATAGAGAAATAGACGCATATTTTATTAAGACAAAGGAACAGTACAGTGTACAATGAAAAGCTGAAACAAAGCTTACATTGAAGCTAACTACGTAAGTAACGAAAAATACAAGAGAGTGAAGATAATGCCGAGGAGGTAGCACAGAGGAGAAGTTGGCTACTGCCTCGAGACCTTATTCCTCCTCAATGCTTTTGCACGCCCATAACTCAGGCAGCAAAAGAATCCAACTTGAGCCTGACACCGCTGAAGGAAAGGTGCAGGGAGCCGGAAGTTGAGGAGCCTTCACCAAAAATTTGCCTGCAACGAGGCAGAGGCGCTGATGGCGGAGAATCTTTCTTCTGACACACCAAAATTCTGGCATGAACAGAACCTGCTTCGGATTTTGGCTAAAAGAGGGAGAAACACCCTTTTCCCTCTGTCGAAACGGAATGCTCCCTTGAATTTATGCCTCCTTTGCCCGTACCTCACTACTTTGAGTCTCAGGAGGACACGGCGCCTCTGTGGCGGAGAGAGTTCCTTTTCCCCAACCCTCGCCTCAAACATGATATACTAGGGAAGGAAACTGAAGGATTTGCGCACAGGTAAGGCAACTTTCTCTCCTATTTATTTAAAGAGATAAGAAGGTGGCATTTAATTCACGCAGCGTCCCAAGGAACGCTACGGACAAAATGTCTCTGGCTCGATTTCCAACGTCGTTTGCAACCCTGAGGCTAAAGGAGTCTCGAGAAGGCGCACCTCGAACACTGGGACGCCAAAAAGTACCGCGTGATCAAAGACTACGGAAATACCTCTTAATTTGCGGGCCCAGTAAATTAGCGGCCCAGGCCCGTTCAGCATAGGAGCCCAGGGACAGAACCAAGGCCTTGCATGGTCCTCGGACTCAAGCCTATGGGAAAACCAAGTACAAAAAATTATAATTATTTCAAGTTTTGGACAGAACCAAGGCCTTGCATGGTCCTCGGACTCAAGCCTATGGGGAAACCAAGTACATAAAAAATTACAAGTTTTGGACAGAACCAAGGCCTTGCATGGTCCTCGGACCCAAGCCTATGGGAAAACCAAGTACAAAAAATTATAATAATTACAAGTTTTGGATAGAACCAAGGCCTTGCATGGTCCTCGGACTCAAGCCTATGGGGAAACCAAGTACATAAAAAATTACAAGTTTTGGACAGAATCAAGGCCTTGCATGGTCCTCGGACCCAAGCCTATGGGAAAACCAAGTACAAAAAATTATAATAATTACAAGTTTTGGATAGAACCAAGGCCTTGCATGGTCCTCGGACTCAAGCCTATGGGGAAACCAAGTACATAAAAAATTACAAGTTTTGGACAGAATCAAGGCCTTGCATGGTCCTCGGACCCAAGCCTATGGGAAAACCAAGTACAAAAAATTATAATTATTACAAGTTTTGGACAGAACCAAGGCCTTGTATGGTCCTCGGACCCAAGCCAATGGGGAAACCAAATACTTTGATAAGAAAAGGTTTGAATTTCGTAAGATGGGTTACTTGATAAAAATGTCAGGTCACTTCATCCACGGCTTAAACACCATAAAAGGTTAAGGCCAATAAAGGTGTAAGGAAGGTGGTGGAACGCCCCAGCATTTAGTCGTATAAGAAGGCTATTCATTTGGTGGGTGATATATCTTCAAATGGTTATTCCTCACACGGCATCAAACCTTCGTTTTTCTCCTCGGCTAGCAGGGGGTAAGTATTACTTTTCACTGGTCGGCCTTATTGTGCCAAGCATTTCTATTAAAGTTATGGCGACATCTTTTTATTATCAAGTATTTTGGTCTTAGTCGTCATTGATTTAGATGCTATATTATTGTGCCGAGCAGCGTTTGTAAATTAAAAAAAAAAAAAAAAAAGGCATAGAGACAAAACATGCGAAATAAAATAACAACAATTTTTATTAATACGAAAAATTATTACAACGTACAAAGAGGGGCTTAAACGAGCCTATACAAAATGTGAACTGCCTAAGCAACAATTACATCCGTAGTACAGATAAGTAAACTGTCAGGCGTCTTTTAAACTCGTCTTCAAAGTCTCTCCAATCTCTGCCTCAATACTGCTCATATTACGATAAGAACCTTCTTTGGGAAAAAATGAAGGAGAAGGAAATAGTAAGGAAGAAATCAATGAAGAAGATAGAGGAGATGAATGAAGAAGATGGAGGACATGAGTAAAGAAGGAGGAGAAGAAGAGAGAAGAGATGAAAAGAAAGAAAAAGGAGCAAAAGAGGGAGAAGTAAAAGCACCAGGATGGATCTGGTGCTGGGAAGACTAAGAAAGGGAGACGGAGGATAGCACCAGTGAAGGAAGAGAGGAAGAAGTAGAGACACTTAGTCCCTGCCTCGATCCTGACTCCCAACACACTGGAGCCATACTAGGTATGCTCACAGGAGAGCGGTTGGTACTGATGATGGGTGTTTTCGACTCAGTCACGCCGAAAGTTTGACGTGACAAGTCCCTGCTTCGGATTTTGACTGAAAGAAGGGTGAGGTTGATTTTGAGTCTTCGCCATCCCTGTCCCGATCGAGCCATAATGAGCTTTATTGGAACATGGCGTTTATGGGAGGGGTTTGGCTCCTGCATCACTCGTTGTTATGGTAAAGTGTATCGCGATTTAGTGTATAAACCAGTGGGTAAAGTGAACCCTAGGGGAGGCCAAGTATTTCAAATCTCAGAAGGATGAAAAGGGATTCTTTACAAAAACAATAACCTCCTCCCTTCCTTCTTATACCGAGGGTGGAGCGGGAGACATTTAATAGGTTCAGATCTCCAAAGGAATCTGCCAACACAAACATGCCGGTTCCGTTTCTCCACCCCATCAAAACAAACCGCCGAATTAAAGTAGTCTCGTAAATAGTGGTCATTAAAAGCGCGTTTTGGATACCCAAACGATAAGAACGCATCAAGCGCGAAATCAAAAAACTGTCTCATAGACCGGTGCATTTCTTGGACAGATGAAGAGCCGCCAGCATTATTAATAGGCCAAATTGATTGGGCCGTAGGAAGAGGTTCGGCATCACCAAAACCCCCCTTTCCAACCAAGAGGTTGGACAGCCGGGTTTTGAGGGGCTATTGTGGGGCCCAAATGATTTATGGGCCAGGCGCATCTACCCGGGGAGAGTCCAAAGGCCCAAGCCGAGGAAGGCTATGGCCCAAGTTCGACAAAATAGCCTATGGATACCGCCGAGGACAGCTCAGTCCTCGGCAGACCCAAAGTACCCCCAGAAAGAAGGGTAAAAACGGTATAGGACTGAAACTTGGAAGAAAGATCTAAAATATCCAGGGAAAGATGTTGTTACTGCCATTTAATGCTCTGAACCTGACAGAGCCGCATTCTTTGGCTTTTACAACCATCCCCAACGACTTTGGGTATGGACTGACGGGACAAGTATCAGCCTTGGAAAGGTTGACCCTATACGTGGATGAAGGATAGTGGACGCAGGCGAGTATAAAAGGAAAAATAAGGAACCTAGAGAGGGGGCTGGGAAAAATGGCCAAAAACCAGAGCCTCCCAGCCCACCTCCAGGAGAAAGACTCCAGGAGTGAAGGAAAACTTAAACTTGTACGAACACCACGAAAAACCCACCGCCTATCGATCAAGGCCTAGCCTTCCAAACCCACGCTCTACAAATGATATTGTTAGGGCCTTTTTACTTGCGAACCCGACACCGTTACGGTCCGCCACGAATCGTGTCCTTACAGTATGTTTTCTTCTCTTTTTCTTCTTGATTTTGTTTCTTCTTGATTTTATGCTATGAGTTTATGCTGAATTATACATGAAGTAGGCTATATCTTTTATACATTTCATAGGTGGACATGAAGTAGTATATTATTTTTATAATGAAGAGTGTTTCTTGTTTATTAGTTGATTAAGATTGTTGTTGAGATGTATCTAGTAACATTTTGTTCATGTTTATTTTTCGTTGGTATTAGTATATTTGAAATTTATACCATTTTATCTTTCCCCTGTTGTTTTTTTGGATGTATCATATAAAGTACTAGTTGAAAGTGTAATTGTCAACCTAATATATTTTCTATTATTCATTAAATGCATTGTCATAATCAGTGTTGTAGATCATGGACATTGAGCTTAGTTAAATCATTAGATGCATGGAATTATTGCCTTCTATTTTTCTTTGAAATTTGAGTAAAAATTAGGTGTAACAAGAATATAATATGATGTATTTAGTTGAAAGTATATTGAAATACCTGTGAATTTATCTAATTTTTGTGCCATTTTTGTGCAAATAGTATGTGTTAACCTACAGCAAGAAGTTGAGGTGGAGAGTCATGGAACTTGTGGAACAGCCAAATGTATAATCACTATGGATTTCTTATTAGCTCTATTTTTAGAAATTGTATTATTGTATTATATTAATTTGATAGTTTGAATATGTTTGATTATTGTGGGATCTATATTGGCATGTGTCAACTAGATCTAGTCATTTATTTTATATTGATTTTTGTATAGCTACAAACAAGTTTTGAAAACAAAAATGCAGGGAAAATATTTTTGCCCAAACTTTTTTTTTTCAAAAAGGACCTATAGCGGCATTTTCAAAACTGCTGCTATAGGCCTTTCGTTTTTAAAAGACCTATAGCGGCGCTTTTGAAACCACCACTATAGGTTATATTAAAAAAAAAAAGACCTATCTCAGTGGTTTTAAATTGCCGCTAAAGCCTGAAAAAAAATATCCTATAGCAACCGTTTAAAAAGCGTTCGGATAGGGTCTGAAAAGCGCTGGTACAAGTCTGGCAACGCTATACCTACTGTTACTGCACGGCGATTTAAAGTGCTAGGAAAAAAAGCACTGGGATAGGCATTTTAGGCCTATTTTGGCACTTTTTGGAGCTATCCCAGTGGTTTTGCAAACGCTTGGATAGTCCCTTTTTTTGTAGTGATAAAGTAGAACACAAAAGTGAGATCGAGGATTTGTATTATTGATATGTCCCACTTTTTTTTGTTCCACTTTTTATTACCAATAAATAGTTTTTTAGAAAAATAATCGAACTATTTGGTGACGAAAATTTTCGTCACTAAGACATTTGGCGATGGGGATTATGTGACGAAAGTTGTTTTGTCGCCAAATGTCATAGGCAACAAAATTAGAACATTTGGGGATGAAAATATTCATCACCAAGTATACATTTTGCTGTAGTGTTGCCTCACATTCTTTTTATTTTCTTTATAAACAAACAAAGTTAAAAAAAAAAAAAAAAAAAAAAAAAAAAAAAAAAAAAAGAACATACTATACCATAGTTGGTGAGCATAAAATAGAACACAAAAGTGGGATATAAAATTTTTATTTTTTATTCGTCCCACTTTTTGTGCTCAACTTTATGCTCTACCAATTACATCTTGCCACATTTTTTTTTCCATATAAAACAAGGAAAGTGTAGAATGAAATATATATATATATATATATATATATTAGACATACCACAATTGGTGAAGTATAAAGTGAAACACAAAAGTAGAATAGTGAATGATTTGAATTTAGAAATATTTATTCCCTTGACTAAACAAAAATAACCTTTAGTATGAGTATTGAATACCTTGGTACTCTAAGAGTCTGTTTGGATACTACTTATTTTCCTGAAATTGAAAACTTATTGCTGAAAGTACTGTAGATAAAGGTAAAAGTTATTTGAAATAGTACAACGAGACTCATGAATAGTACCAAAAAGTGCAGTAGGGCCCATGAATAGTAGCAAAAATAAGCTGAATAGTAAAATAATTTTAAATTTTCATTGGTATCCAAACACACACTAAACCTAGTTTTCCAAAATGTTGGCCAGCCAGTCAATCAAAGAAAGAGCTTTTTTGGAAATGAGATCCCATATGCTGTTAACCTTAGGCTAGTAATTCAAAATGGTCACTACCACCTCTATTGGCAATTCCATGTAGGCCCTTCCTAGCCATTCTATCTATGTTAAGATCATCTCTGATGGCTCCAAGGAAGCCGAAGATGCGAAGAGTATAGATGCATCTTTTGAACGTTACAAGCTACATGTCTTACAAAGCTTACCAAAGCTTATTGAGAAACATTATAGCTCCAAATATCCTCCAAAGATTTTGTTGTATGACTTAGTTATGCCATGAGCTTTAGAAATTGCAAGGAAAATTGGGATTGATGGGGTTCCATTTTTCACTCAATTTTGTGTGCTTAATGCCATCTATTATCATGCGAATCATGGAGCAATTCAAATGCCCATAGAAGAAGGGCCTTCAATATCATTGCCCTCAATACCATCACTAGGGTTAGATGATCTACCCTCATTTCTTTGTGATAAGGGCTTGTACCCAGCTTTGTTAAAGCTCGTATTGAATCAATTCTCGAATTTTCAAGAAGCGAATTGGCTCTTGTGCAACACTTTCAATGAGTTGGAGAATGAGGTAAGTTAAGCTATCAATTCATATATATTGAGAATAATAAGTTACCATATTTTAAATTCTTAAAGTTTGTCGTAATTTTGATTTTCTCCTAAAGTTTCAAATTTGGGATACATTTTGTTTGAATATTTATAGTCTGCCCTTCATTTCACTGTGATGAGATCGAAGCCTATTGCTAGGTATACTAACCTCAAAATTACATTATTTTTTTAATTCAAATTTTGAGGTAATTGTTGTTTTGCCCCATAAAGATTCAAAATCTAAATCCATAACAGAACATTGTTTTGAGCTAAGTTGGCACTTAAAAGGAGAACTCATCACCATGCATGGAATAAAGGCTTAAATCAAAATAATATGTAACATTAGGGATACATATCCAAAATTTAAAACTTTAAGGCAGGAAAATCAAGATTATCCCAAAACTTATGAGTGTCAAATATATTTTAGTCTATATTCAGGGACATATGAGGATTCATATGTGGGTGTTTGTGAGCCATACATAAGAAAAAAAATAATTATATCCTACATTTAATATATGCATCCCCAATCCACGTAGTCATGGAACCCACATTATCTTTCCTTTTATTATTATTATTTTTTAGGATCCACACAATCTTGCTTGTATATGATAAACAAAATCTTAGACCCAAAAAATATGATACTGATGATTTCCACTCTGCTACACCTTTGAGAAGTGGTTCAATTAGTATAGTTAGAACCGCATTGTACCAGTCGGTACAGCCGGAATTTATCTCATCGGTGGGTAGGCTAGTACAAAAATACTCTTATTTCGTCTTAGATTAAATACCAGCCATATCGATGTTATTCCGGCCATACCGAGATAAACATCGGATTCTAGTCGATAAATAGATTTCGGGCGAAACAAAAACACTTACTGACTTACCTTCTATATATTTTTGTTTTCACCTAATAATGCTTCTTTCTATCATCTCGTTCTCTCTTGTTAGGACATATGTGAATCATGTTGGGAACATATGTCAATATTTTATGTAATTGACTAATTCTTTAACAAAACGCACTTTACTTGTAATTGGGTAGATCTATGACTTACCTTCTATACATTTTTGTTTTCACCTAATAATGCTTCTTTCTATCATCTAGTTCTCTCTTGTTAGGACATATGTGAATCATGTTGGGAACATATGTCAATATTTTATGTAATTGAATAATCCTTTAACAAAACGCACTTTACTTGTAATTGGGTAGATCTAGGACATGTTTAACATTTCAAGAAACAAGGTTTCAAGTTCAAGTGTTAAAACCATGCAAGTCTGTCTAAGAAACAAGTGAAGATGTGCTGGATTTTAAATCTCGACAACTAGCTCGATAACTAGTATCTATCGAGGTTTAAAAGCTACTGAAGCCTAATGCTCAACAGCTATCTCGATAGATAAGCTATTTGTTGAGGTTTATGAAAAACAAATTTCCAGCTCTGATTTTCTTCCAATCCATGTGTATATATTTGGACTTTCTTTTCTCACAACCCTAAACATTTATAAGAATTATTTTAAGGGTCATTAAAGGTTACGCGAGTGTGAAGCAAAGTTGTGTTCACACAAATTGTGACCGAAGATAGAATTTGTCCTAGTTCATCTTTCTCTTGAAGAAGCTGCTGTGTTTGTACACCGTAGGGTTTTGTAACTAAGGAGTTTTGTGATCTTCATCTTCATCGTGTGATGAACTGAAGAACTTTACAGCCAACATCTTTCTCAAGTTGGTGAGTAAGTCGCGTACTGGGATCCACGCATCGAATTGTGTAAGGTTGAATTTAATCAACCATCTTGTTGGCTTTATTCCATGCCAAATTTGCTTGTAATTTAGCAATTAGTAACCCTGTGTTTAGGTGGGAATCATGTAAGGGTAGTATGTGAGAGAGTGTGAAGAAATGCTCAAGACTGTGCAGTGAAGCAAGTATTCACGGCTAGATCTCGCGGGTGGCTCGCGGCTTGCAAGCTACCAGAAGATGCACATAAGTGAAGCATACAGAGAAGCTGAACTGCCATTCCAGCTGTAGCACTACAAGACAAAAAATCTAGATTGGCCATTCAGTTAGCTCGCAGCTTGGACTTGCGACTCAGTCAAGTCGCGAGGCTAAGTCACCAGTCCACTCTGTTATGGAAAAATTGACTCTTCGCATTCCTTTCTCACTCTAGTATAAATACCCTTTATACCCACGAAATATTGAGAGCTTCTAGAGAGAATTTTGAGAGAGAAACCTTAAAGAAAAACAAGATTGATTCATCCACAATCTTTACATAGTGACTCTTCAAATTCCTCAACTCTCACCCTCTCCATTGTTACATCCTTGAGAGTTTCTTTAACCAAATCCTTTTCTCACCATACCCATATCTGTGAGAAGGCTATTTGGTGCTTTGGGAAGCAGTTCGAAAGGAACCAATTCATATTGGTTGATTCTATGGGTTATAGCGAAATCCGGTAAGCTAAAGAAGAAATAAGTTCGGCGTAACCTCGTTGGAGTAGGAGCTTGGAGGGCTTAGGTACACTGGATAGATTAGGCTTAGAGGGTCTTCTACTGTTCATGTACCCTAACTACATTCTTTAGTGGATTATTAACGTTCTTTAGTGGATTATTAACACTTGGAGGGTGGCGGAGAGGTTTTACGCCGAGAGCTTCGGTTTCCTCTTCGATAACACATCTTTGTGTTTGCATCTTTCTTCCCTTAATCTTTGCCATTTAATTTCTGCTGTGGATATGATTTTATTTGGTTTAGATTTTTTATCAATTCTGTTATATGCTTATGTTCATATTCCGCACATTAATTGTTTGATAATAAGCTTGAATTGGTAATTTGGAAATTGGGGGTCTAAATGTTCATAGTGTTTTATACACATTTTGAACATTCAATTAGTATTAGAGCAAGTACACTTATATTGGTTTTATTACCTTAGTGTGATCCTTGACCCCATATTGAGATGGACTGGTCTCAATCTTTAAATGCTCCACCATATTTTAATGGTAGCAATTATGCCTTTTGGAAGGTACGGATGAGAGCATTTTTATGTTCTATTAATGAAGCTATTTAGGATGCAGTTTATATTGGTTGGACTAGGCTGAAGGCAGCCAAATCCACATGGAATAAGGCAGCCCTCACGGCGTCAAATGCTAATAGCAAAACACTTAATGCTATTTTTTATGCTGTGTCTCTAGATGAGTTCCATTGGATTTCTCACATTACCATTACCAAGGAGGCTTGGCAGATATTGGAGACCACTTATGAGGGAACGAAGAAAGTAAAAAACACGAAGCTACAGATGTTGACCACCCAATTTGAGGAGCTCAGAATGAGTGAGGACGAGTCCTTTGACTCTTTTTATAGTTAGCTGAATGAAGTGGTCATCGGTAAGTTTAATTTGGGACAGAAGATGGAGGATTCCAAGGTAGTAAGGAAGATCCTTCGTTCATTGCTAGAAAGCTTTCGTGCCAAGGTGACAGCAATTGAAGATAGAAAAGATCTTGATGATATCAAAGTCCAAGAACTGGTTCGCTCGCTTCAGACTTATGAATTGTCGTTGCCCACTAAAAGGAAAAGCAAATCTCTTACTCTTAAGACCATAAATGAAAGGGTAGAAGCACACGACTCATCAGATGAGGATGTTGTCGAGAAAGATGTTGCTTACCTTGCAAAAAATTTCCGCAAACCGTGGGAAATTTGGTGATAAAGGGAAATTTGCAAGTTCCAGAAAGGAGAAGAAGGACTTCAAAAAGAGAGACGGGAAGAAGTCTCAATCCAATCAAGGAGTCACTTGTTTTGAATGTAATGGACATAGCAATTTCAAAAAGGAGTGTCCTAATTACTTAAGATCGAAGGGCAAGGCGTATGCCACCACTCTCAGTGACTCAAATTCCTCCACCTCTGATTTGGAGGATAGCTGTGATGAAGAAGGAAACTTCTCAGTATTTATGACTATTGCTCATGTTGAATCTTCAGAGGACTTGAATTTGCTTGTGCAAGAACTTGGGGAGCATAGTGATAAGGAATCCATGGGAATTGTAGAAGAATCAGATGCTGAAGAAGATGAAGATTCATTCGGTCTTCAAAAGAATTACAACTCTCTCCTTGAGAAGTCGGGAGAGTATGCAAGGGTGGCCAAGGCAGTTGTGAAGAAGATGAAGAAAGCAGAGGAGGACTATAGAAGTCTCCTAGTAAGATATAAGGAGGCCAAGTGTGAGATTGAGATGCTAAATGGTGAGCTAATCGAAGCTTACACCAAGGTGAAATTCCTTGAGCTTGAGGTGGTTCAAGCAAATGCCAAGGTAGAGCGAATATGCACAAAGAAGCTTGATGATGTCCTTTCTCATCGAAAACCCTTCTCCGACAAAACCGAATTAGGATACACAGGAGAAAGTAATTCAGCTATGAATATCTCCAAAGAAGTGAAGTTTGTGAAGGCCAAATAGCCAGTTGTAGTTGCCCCTATTGTGGAGAAGGCAAAGGTTGAGAAAAAGAAGAATGTGGCTGACCAACGGTCATTGAACAAACCTCATAACCAATCTGTGGTCAGGTTTGAAGCCAAAGGGAAATCTCTTCCAAGATCACAAAGAGGTCGGAAAATGAACCATGTTTGTAACCATTGTGGACTTCAAGGGCACACCAGACTGAATTATTATAAGCTAAGAGCATTGAAGAATGCAAGTGATCAATGGTCAAGAGGACCAAGAAATGACAAGAGGACTTGGGCTGTTGAGTCATCAAGAGGTCGAAATGGTGATCCTGGTGTGGTGGACGTGATGAAGATGATTGGTGCATTCACCACTTGCTTGGAAAGCTTCACTAGAAGGTTTGAAAGCCCTAATTCTCATACCCAATCCTATAGGAATATCACCCCAAACACACGTGATGTGTGGGTGAAGAGGGGTACTCATGCATAAGCATAACAACATGTCCATGCATTAATACTTCCAATGTTTTGTGACTATGCTTGGTTATGTGTTGCTGCTAGTTTGAGTTGACAATTATTTGTTTGTTTGCTTTTGCTTTGAATTTGTTTACATTGGTGTTTTTGATCTATCTTTTCTTGTTTTTATGTCAAAAAGCCAAAAACACATAAAAAGTAGAAAATCTAAAAAGTTTGATCGACTTCGTTGAGTTTTGTCTCAAAACACATTTTGCATTGCACCTTTGTACAAATGGCCTTGTGCATTTATGAGCATAGCTTGTTCCCTATGCACTCCATATCTTTATGGGAAAAATCTTGACATCTATGTGATTGTTGTAAATAGATCTTCAAATTTGTCATGAATGATTAGTCAATGGCATTGTTGATCTTGAGACATGCGTAGACTTGTGCCTATATATCTTCCCACTCATTTATTTTATTTTTTTTGCTTAAAGAGCTCACCAAATGTAAATCTCCAAATAAAAAGAGATATTAAGCTGCAAAAGCCTGTTGCACATACTAGTATTTGACTAGGAAAAAGGGAAAGTGATGTAAAATAAAATGTATGATGCCCAAAAAGCCAAAGGCTAACTCATCAAATTGAAATATCAAAAATTGCAGGCATCGATCTCAGAATGAGATGTATTGATTCAAAAAGATCAAATGATATGATGTATATGACGCCAAATGAAAAGCTTCACAAGTTATGTAATCAAGTTTTGTGGGAGGTCATATATGCATATTTCTATAATTGAGATGGGTCACTTTATCTAGTACTAATTGTGTATGGCTTGGTTGAATTGATCATTGAAGTTTCACGTTAGACTAAGGACTATCTCGTTGTTGATATCCACACTCATCACACATGTCTATGTTCAATGAATGCCATATTCATTTATGTGATTATACTTAATTAAATGTGTTTTCACATGCTCAACTTTTGTTGATCAATCAAAAAAAGATTTTTGAGTGTTTTAGTTGTTTTTGGAAAGTATTTTGTTTTTGTAAAAATTATCAAAATCTTCAAAAATAGTGTTGCCTTGTTCTGGTGACTTAGTCGCGGGTTAGTCCAGTCACATGCCCCAGTCGCGAGCCCACATAGAGATTTTTCACGACACACTGGCAAGTCAATGTCCCAGTTGCAAAAAATACTTAGAATATTTATCAAAATTTGGGTTTTTAATGTTTCTTGTGGCTTAGTCTAGTGACTTACTCATGGGTGGAAGGTCTAGTTGCGAGGGGTACACATAAATTTTTATGGCTTACTTGCGACTTTCTTGCAGGTAGAACTTTCAGTCGCGAAAAACACTTAGAAAAATTTTCAAAAATTTTGGTTTCAAAGAGTCTCGCAACTTAAATCAGTCGCGAAAATCGCGTGTTTTGCGCAATAAGTTAGTTTTTAAAACTTTTGTGTTTTCCCTCGAACATTTTGAGACTATTCATTATCTTCCTCACTTAAACCTCTCTCCAACGCACCGTGTCACTCTCGAAAAACCTTTATTTTTTGCATCATTTCAACTTCAAATCTTCAAGAAAAAGGTATGGACTTTCTCTTTCTTATGACATACTTCATGTTTTGAGCTTTATTTTCTTGAATCTGTGAGTTGTGGTTTTGATTTGTGATATTTATAGTTTCGGATATGGGTTGGGTTCATGTTTGTTGAGTTTGGGTGTTTGGGTTTGGTTGATCTTGTTTCTAGGATGCTAAATATGGTTGTTATCATGTTTTAGTTTCACTGTTAAAGTTTGTAAACTGATCTGTATTGGTTAGTAAATCTCATACCCATGATAATATGTCTCATTGTCATATGCTATTTGTTTGGGTTTACTATGATATACTCTATTTGTGAGTATGGTTGGTTCAAAATGGTTGAGCTTAAATGGTTGGGTTATATTTTTTTTACTTTAAAATTGCTATTGATTATTGATATCATGTGTGTTGCTTCTGCCTTGAGGATATTGTTTGCTCTGTGTTGGTTTGAACATCTCATACTCATTAAGATATGTCTCATAGACATATGCTTTCTTCTGGATGATTGAGGAATACACTGCTTCAATACAGCTGATTATTGTATGTTGAAGTCTGTGCTTGGGAATGTGCCCTAGAGTGTTCTTGATTGAGTTGTTGTGCTCACCGTCATAATGTGTTATGCATAAGTATTGTTGATAGGTTGTTCTATCCTTTTCTGATTTGAGCTATCTCTTTCAATGTCTGAATCTCAACTGAATATGGATTGAATGATGGTATAGTTCTATGTTCTTTTCAGTTATACTAACTTGTTACTAATGTTTGAATTTCCATCTACTGTGCTCTATTTTTGTGGCCTTTTCTGCTATGTTTGTAGATGACTCCTACCAAGAAGAAAACCACTGCCAAAAAGGGTGATAAAAGGCTGAAAATGGACAACTCCAAGTTCAGATCTACTCAACACTTTGAGAGATACAAAGAGTACTACATAAAGGTAACAATCATTCAAGAAAGATTTGTGGACATAGTGGATTTGAAGGACACTTTCATTCCCAACTTTTTTGAGGGAAGAGGTTGGGATAAGTTGTTGAGTGACTTGCCTAGAGTGTGTGAGCCTTTGATTAGGGAGTTTTATGCAAATGCTATGCTAAAAAAGGATGAGATTAATTGTTGGATAAGAGGAAAGGAATTCACTATAAATGTGGGTGATATAAATGAGGTGCTAGGGCTTGAAGGTTTAGATGACCGTGACTTCACCAATTACAAGGATATGATGCTATCCACAAAAACTGTCCAATCTCATATTGGTGGTGTTAGAGAGGGGAGATGCCTCAACACTAATGCCTTTCCAGCTGACATGAGGTGTTAACCACCATCATGATGTTCAACTTGTACCCAGTAAGGAAGTTGACTACAATCAACAATGCTAGAGCTATCTTTCTCATGGAGCTCAAGGAGAACACCTTCATAAACATCAGCTCTCACATCTTTGACACAATTGTGGATAAGACTAGAACAACTTCAAGGGCCAAGCTGATTTTTCCTAGCCTTCTCATGAGGCCTTTTAGATTGAAAGGTGTTGAAATCCCTCAAGATATCAATCTCATGCCTACCCTCTCAGCCATCAACAAATAAGCCATCACAAGGATACAAGTTCGTCTCCCAGGGGATGAAGATGAAGGTGACCAAGAAGAAGGTGAACCAATGGAGACCGAAACAAAAGCTGTAGGACGAACCTCAAGCTCAAGAAGTTAAGGCAAGAGGAGCAGAGCTTCATCCTCATCAGCTGTACCTCCAGATGCATTCCAGATTATCCTAGAGAGGATAGATGGGTTCAGAGAGGTCTAGAATGAACACAATGACAGGCTGGCTGCACTTCAAGATCAGATGACCACACTTTCAGCAAAGATTGATAGCTTCATAACCCAGCAGTGACCCTTTGGCCATTCTAGTCAAAAAATGGGAGATTTTTTGGGTAGCTCTTGAGGGGGAGTGACAGTTTGAGGGGGAACCTGCATAAAACTTACTTTTAGCAGTTTTTACCTCAGTTTTTATTTTATGTTTATGTTGATGAAGTTGGTACTATGTTTTGAACAATATTTTAATTATGGGTTTGCTACATATGTTGTTAAAAACTTTGGTTAATTTTTTTTAACTCATGGTTGGTTTATGTGATTAAGTTTTAAATCTTGTGTGATTATGGTTTAATGATTATTAGTTTATATTCAGTTTCTATGTACTTTGGGTTTGTACCTTTGCTTTGTAGCGTAGTACTTGTTGTTTAATGTTTTGCATTTTCTTTAAGTACATCACTCTTATACCCTAGTAGGATCTTGTTCCTAGATGCATATATGTTTTGTGCATTGGTTGAGTGTTGGACATGCAAATGATTCTTTTCATTTAAGCTTATTAGCTTGCATGTTCGAATGTTCATTCCATATGTGAATGAGCATTGTGGTCACTATTCTATAGTGATTGCTTGTATGGTCAAGCCATGGTTATTGTTTTATTCCATTTTGCTTGATCGCATTGTGCTTACTGCATATGCATTACAAGTTTTCTGCATACAATGATAAAATTGTGTTATTTTGTTTCAGGAGATACTTGTTCTTATGATTCAAGAGCTTCACAGATTCTAGAGTTAGGTGTGAGTGAGTTTTGTTCAACTGTTCTCAACTCACATGTTAAGTTTAGAGTTTTTTTTAGGGTTTTGTCACGAAATAGCCAAAGGGGGAGATTGTAAGGCTGAATTTAATCAACCATCTTGTTGGCTTTATTCCATGCCAAATTTGCTTGTAATTTAGCAATTAGTAACCTTGTGTTTAGGTGGGAATCATGTAAGGATAGTGAGTGAGAGAGTGTGAAGAAATGCTCAAAACTATGCAGTGAAGCAGGGACTTGCGGTTGGATCTCGTGGCTGGCTCGCGGCTTGCAATCCGTTAGAAGATGCACGCGAGTGAAGCATGTTGAGAAGTTGAACCGTCATACCAGCTGTAGCACTACAGGACAAAAAATCCAGATTAGCCATTCAGTTAGCTAGTGGCTTGGACTCGCAACTCAGTTAAGTCGCGAGGCCAAGTTGCCAGTCCACTCTGTTATGGAAAAACTGACTCTTCGCATTGCTTTCTCACTCCAGTATAAATACCCCTTATATTGACGAAATATTGAGAGCTTCCAGAGAGAATTTTAAGAGAGAAACCCTAGAGAAAAACAAGATTAACTCATCCACAATCTTTACATAATGACTCTTCAAATTCCTCAACTCTCGTCCTCTCCATTGTGACATCCTTGAGAGTTCTTTAACCAAATCCTTTTCTCACCATACTCATATCTGTGAGAAGGCTATTTGGTGCTTTGGGAAGTAGTTCGGAAGGAACCAGTTCATATTGGTTGATGCTATGGGTTATAGTGGAATCCGGTAGGTTAAAGAAGAAATAGGTTCGGCGTAACCCCATCAGAGTAGGAGCTTGGAGGGTTTAGATACACTGGGTAGATTAGGCTGGGAGGATCTTTTACTGTTCATGTATCCTAACTACATTCTTTAGTGGATTATTTACCGCTTGGAGAGTGGTGGAGAGGTTTTACACCGAGAGCTTAAGTTTCCTCTTCGATAACATATCATTGTATTGTCCTTGTGTTTGCATCTCTCTTCCCTTAATCTTTGCCATTTAATTTCTGCTGTGGATGTGATTTTATTTGGTTTACATTGTTTATCAATTCTGTTATATGCTTATGTTCATATTTTGCACATTAATTGTTTGATAATAAGCTTGAATTGATAATTTGGAAATTGGGGGTCTAAACTTTCATAGTGTTTTGTGCACATTTTAAACATTCAAATTGGTTAATCACGTACTGGGAGCTGTGCATTGAAAAGGAGAGATTGTCACTACAAAACAAGTCCAATTGGGTATTGGGATAAGGGTTCAAATTTAGGTTGGTATAAGGTACTAAGATTCCTTTACTTGTAACCGCTTATTTTGAAAATAGTAGTTCCCGGGACTGGTGACCTTAAAATCACTTAGTAGAGTTTTTGCTGTGTAAATTTTCCCCATTTGTAAATAAATCACCGTGTCAATTTAATTTTCGTTGCATATTTACTTAGTTAGTGATTTCTTTGTGCTATCATGTGTTTGGTTTGTTAATTGAATTAATTAATTAACTTAACTAAATCAATTGATTAATTTATCACAAAAGGTCAATACATTCTTGGCCTATCATCTCTTTTTCTTCTCCCTTTTCTTCATATTTTCTTTGTTTGTGACTTTCCTGTTCTCCACTTTTTTCCAAGCTTTCCTCCACTTATCGTTCTTCAGTTCTTTCTTCAAATCTCTCTCCTAGCATTTGAGTGTCTATGTTTGTTTGTTCCTTTCCGTTCGTATTTTTAAAGCTTTTTTTTTTTCTTAGTTTTGTGTGGCCACGTGAAGAGGTAGAGGAGTTCTTCAACCAAGAAAAGAAAAAGTAATGTAAAGCATTAAATGTGATAAGACTTATCTTGAAAAGTGAAAGTGAAAAAACGATTTTAAAAATAATAATAAACGATACTAAATATAGTTGAAGAGAATAAAAACTGAAAAAGGTAGTAACAAATGTTAGCAGGTATACCTTGGCTTGTACATGTGCAACAACTTTGGATTTGAGTAAAAAAGATATCTAGAATTTGCCTTATAATTTATTTTTTAAATGTCTAGTCCATTAAACAAAAATTCACATTTATTGTTAGTTATATATATATATATATATATATATTAAATATATAAAATAGTGGTAAACCTGAAATGGTACACTAGTATTGACTAATACCCAAAATATATCATATCAGTAGCCAAACCGGTACAACCTCCGATATGGTATTGACTTCCTTGGATTCAATTACAACCATTTGTATTGTTATCTTTTTACAACTACTATTTTATTCTATCTCTTCTTCTTGTTTTTACTCGTGTGTGTGTGTGTGAGTGAGTAACAACTAGTCTATTATGTTAATATCGTTTAGTGATAGCTACTAGTCAATTGGGTACATTAAAAAAAAAAAAAAACAAATACTAGTCAATTGTGTAATATCGGGAAAAGCTTTCCCAAACAAACCAAACCCTATAAATATATCAAAACCATTACAATTATATTTGAAAAAAATTATTTAAAAAAAATTATTGTTTACTTATCATGAATTGGCTTGAACAGCTCAAGTTGAATATAGTTTAAAATTTTATATAGAAAAAAGAATGTAGTTTAAATTATTTGCAACCAAGTTCAAGTATTAGTAAGTACTTTTACACTAAATTAAATCATATTTATCATTTGATCTATAAATTAATAAAATGTTAAGACACTCTTGTACCATTTGATCTAGAAGGCAACGCTGATTGTTGTTGTTTTAGCCATATCATTTTTTTTTTTTTTTTGTATAAAAAGAAAAGTGATATGGCTAAAACAATAGCAATCAACATTGCCTTATTTATTTATTAACATAAGTGCATTTGTTAAAATAAAGTATACTTTTGACCCTTAAAGTTTGAGATTTTTTTTTTGGTCATTTATGTTTCAAAATTTTCATTATTACATTTTATATTTTATTTAGTTTTCATATTGGCCCTTCAAGAGTGTTTTAAATTTTCTTTTTATTTTTTTAAAGTCACAAGATTTGATTTGTTACCCCCATTAAATAAAAGTTTTTTAAATTTCATTTTCAAAAAAAAAAAAAAAAAAAAAAAAAAAACCCCAAAATTTTGGTTCAACAAGAAGTCTATACACTCAATACAATAGTCTATATATAGCCCCCGTTGAATTGTTGTTTTCGCGCATGCAAATCACTATTGATCACTTACGTTGCACCGACTGTAGATAAGGATACATCATACAAGAAGAGCCCACATTTGTCTGTCATTTCCTCTTTATCTATTCAGAAACTTAATGGAGTGGAAAATCCTTATCACGATGAATTGAAATCAGTACATATACACCATTATCTCCTGTAATTTTAGTTCACGAATTCTTCAACCTCAAACTTCCATAGAAAGAGTCATAGCGCATTGGAATTGAAAATGGAGAGAGAAACTCATATCCTAGTACTTACTTTCGCTGTACAAGGTCACATAAACCCAATGCTCCAATTCTCAAAGCGCTTAGCCTCAAAGGGTCTTAGAGTAACATTTGTCACTACCACCGCTATTGGCAATTCCATGCCAGCCCTTCCTAGCCATTCTATCAATGTTGAGATCATCTCTGATGGATCCGGGGAAGCCGTAGATTCAGAGAGTATAGATGCAGCTCTCGAACGTTACAAGCTACATGTTTCACAAAGCTTACCAAAGCTTATTGAGAAACATAATAGCTCCAAATATCCTCCAAAGCTTATGGTTTTTGACTCAGGTATGCCATGGGCTTTAGAAATTGCAAGGCAATTTGGCATTGATGCTGCTCCATTTTTCACTCAGTCTTGTGTAATCAATGCCATTTATTACCATGCGAATCATGGAGAAATTCAGATGCCCTTAGAAGAAGGGGCTTCAATAGCATTGCCCTCGGTACCACCACTAGGGATCGATGATCTACCTTCATTTTTTTGTGATAAGGGCTTGTACCCATCTTTGCTAAAGCTTGGTATGAATCAATTCTCGAGTTTCCTTGAAGCAAATTGGCTCTTTTGCAACACTTTCGACGAGTTGGAGAATGAGGTAGGTTAAGCTATCAATTCATGTATATTCAGGACTAAATTTCGTTGAGGTAATGTTAATTTTTTCTCCTAAACATTCAAAATTTGGATAATTTATGTTTGAGAAGTGGTTCAATTACAGCCACTTGTATTGTTATCTTTGTACAACTACGAGTCTATATATTCTGTCTCTTCTTCTTGTACTTCCTTTTTTTGTTTTTGTGTGTGTGTGGGGGGGGGGGGGGGGGGGGGGGGGGTTGTGTTGGGGTGAGTGAGTGAGAAACAACTAGTCTATTTTATTAATATCCTATAGTGATAGCTACTAGTCAATTGTGTAATATCAGGAAAGATTTCCCAAATGGGCCAAACCCTATAAATATATCAAAACCATTCCAATTATATTTGAAAAAAAGAATTTTAAAAAACTTATTGTTTACTTATCATGAATTGGCTTGATTAGCTAAAGTAGAATATAGTTTAAAATTATATATATATATATATATATATATATGAGTTGGGTTCAAGTTATACCTGGTATTTCTCTAAGTAATGTTACACCACCTAATAACTTATTATTAAGTTAATATTTTGAAAATCTAACCGTTGAATTACATGTTTCATATGTTCTTAACATGCATGCCAATTTTCATATCGAGTGGATACTATTTACCATTTGATCCATAAATTCATATTTCATGCATTATTTTAAACTACAAAAATTTGAATTTTAACAATTGATTGATGACAAGGATATTAATTTTTGATCACCTTGAAATTTTGCAAGCATAAAGAATATAAAAAGATAATGTAATCTAATGGTGGATTTATCAATATTCGCATCCAATTGAAAAATATTGAGTGGTGTAACATTTTTTAGAATTACACTAGGTGTAATTTGAACCAAACTATATATATATATATAAAGAATGTATTATAAACCTAGTTCAGAACACTATTATTATTTTCAAATATATTCTAATAAGTATTATTGTTTAATAAAAAAAAGTTCAAGTATTAATAAGTACTTTTACAGTAAATTAAATCATATTTATCATTTGATCTACAAATTAATCAAACCACATTTTTTTTTTTGGCTAAATAATTAATCAAAGCACTGAATCTCTATATATCACGTTTCCACATTGTTTAGATATCATATAGTAAGTACTGTCTACCCAAAAAGTATATATATTTTTTTTAGAAAAACCAAAAAAGTATTTATAAATGTTATAATATTGAATTGGCAAGTGATATGAAAGAATGAAAAGAAATAATAATAAAAGAGAGGGCTAAAAATTACTAACAATGTAACTTCCTTTGATTGTAAAATTACTTTTTTTTAGGGCAATAGATACAATTGAGTATATAATTATTTTAATTTAAAACTATTTAATATTATAAGTGTTCTTCTAATTCGTATATTATTATTGTTATCACAAGTTTAACTAATCAACATATAACGAAATAAAGAAACTATATCTACCTTTGCTTAGTATTTGATTATTCTTATTTGTTTTATGAAAGTTATGATATAAAAAAAATACATTTGAAAGATAGATTTTTATATTTAATTGAATTTGTTAGGTTCTAAAGACTTAGGTATTTATGTATTTAGAACTCTAATATATATTGTTGACAAACCATGATCAAATCAATGTGTTTAGAAGTGTTTTAGTCTTGCTCAAAGTTGTGCATTTATGTAAAATGGGAATCGAGCTAATGCTGAAAAGTTTTATGCATTTCAGCTTGGCTCGATCGATCGAAACTCGGCCAGAATGTCTTTTTCTGCAGATTTTCCAACTCAGTCCTAGTTGTTTTAAAACGTTTTAGGGTTTTCTAATTTGTCCTAAGTATAAAAGGCAAACCCTAACCACGTTTTAGTGTTGCTCATATTGCGATTTGTGTAAATCTCTTGTGAGATCTAGAGGAGCTTTCCTTTACACAAACTTAGGGTTTCCAAGGAGAAGATTTATCAACACCTTGATGATCAACTCGGTTGCTACCATTGAAGCTTAAAGAAAACACAAGCGGGTGTGCTTGTATCCGGTGGTGAATCTAAGAAAGAAGGAGTCCGTGAATTTGAAGTTTGCACGTGGTCGTGTCAGTAAGTTCTACTGGGTGGTAGCAATAAGAAGTCGAGCGTAGGGGCTTGTAAGTCTTATCATATGAACTTCGATTCTTTCAAGATAGTGGATTCAAGTTTACCTTGAGGATAGCTAGGTCAAATCCTCCCCAGGTTTTTACCGGTTTGGTTTCCTGGGTGATCATATCTTGTGTTATTTATCTTTCCGCTACTTTGCATGATATGATCTTTGTTATTATGATAACCTAGATTTGTTAAATTGGACTAAGTAACAACTTGGCTAATTACCTAGATTAAATCAATTGTTTTAAGGAGTCTAAAAACCATCAAGTGGTATCAGACTTACTTTTTAAAACTTATTTGGACTTATTTGGATTTAATTGCACTACATTAGGACATGCATCATGCCATTTAAATTGTTCATGCATCATATAGATTTTGTTCTATATTTTTTTTATGTGCTAACTTGAAGTCTACCCTTGGTGTTTTTTTTGTTTTTTTTTTTTTGTTCCTTTGCTTTGTGTTTTGGTCCTTATCCTAAAACCATGCCTAGGAAAACTAGAGCCCATAGGACCCCTTCCACTTCCTCTGAGTCTCCCTCTAGGAGTGAGGTGTTTAGGAATGATAGGAGCAGAGAGGCCTTTGCGACTTTGAACAGTAAGCACAAGATTTGGGCTGAGCGTGCTATGGTTTTAGATGAGATTGATCTGGCCATTAGGGCTAACTTTGAGTTTAGAGGTTGGTTGCCTCTCTTAGAGATAGATCATCCACCCCTGACCGCCCTCATTAGAGAGTTCTTCTCGAACCTCTCTTGCCACCTCTATGATTCCAACACCCTTGTTAGGAGTTGGATACGAGGTGTTGAGTTATCCCTCAGGTAGTGGCTGAGGCTCTTGGGGTTCCGATTGTGCGGGAGCCTGACTATCCCTATGATAAGTTGCCCTTCTTAGATGTTGTCATGTCATACATCACTAGGTCATCTATCTAGTGGGGTTCTGATTCTCAAATCACGTCCACTGAGCTTACCGATCCTGCCTATCTTTTCTTTAGGATAGCGTGTCATTCGTTGTGGCCTATTTCTCATTTCCACACCATCCCTTTAGAGCGATGTGTGTTTTTGTATGTTTTTGTTTCTGGTGCGTTGATCAATTTCCCTCATCTGTTCCTTCGTTCTTTGAACGAGGTTCATAGGAGTTCTGCCATAGGGCATGCGCTTATTCATCTTATTTTCATTCATAAGATTTTGCTCTTTTTAGGTCTAGATGATTTCCCATCTGGTGAGCCTTTTTATGTCGTTGTTCCCATAGGTGCCACCTTTCTTAGACAGATAGCTGCTCATATGCGAGCTGTTCCTTTGCGTCCTAGGGGTGTGTCATCTAGTGTTGTTTCCCCTCCTCCCTCTTCTACAGGTGCTGATGATGTTGAGATGTCTGGTGCTGTTGCTACTAGTACTGATATTCCTGCACCGACTACTTCAAATGATTCAGACATTCGATGTACGTTGGATCATATCTTGACCGTTCAGGCGGCTCATGGACAGATTTTGGTGGACGTGCTCGATAAGATCCATGCCTTGCGTGCGGAGTTGGCATAGTTTAGACCACCTCCCTTTTTATGATGGAGTTTGTTTGCCCTTTGGCATTCCATCACAAAAAGGGGGAGTATTTGTAGAGTTCTTGTTTTCAAGGGGAGAGTATTTCTTTGGTTGGAGCTTGTGGAGTTTAGATTGTATCTAGGTGCTTCACATTGTATTTTACCTTTTTAGCTCTTGCCATGTTTTTGATGGGTTATTCATGTTAGGGGGAGTGTTGTTTTTTTTTTTGGTTCCTTATATGTTTCTTGTTTCAAACTTTTATTGATTTATATTTATGAGTTATTCATTGATATATGTCTTTATTTTATGTTGTTTGAAATCAAGAATTTAATTTGTTTACTTGTATTTTCTCCACACATGTGGTTATGCATTTTGTTTAGTGTTTCAGGAAATATACAGGTTGATTCAATTGAGCTGCTGTCTACACTTGCAACTGATGGATAGTAGTTAGGATTGAATTTATTTTATGAGCATTATTTGTGTAAAGGGAGCTTCTAGTTGTGTTTTGTCACGGATTGCTAAAGGAGGAGTTTGTTAGGTTCTAAAGACTTAGGTATTTATGTATTTAGAACTCTAATATGTATTGTTGGCAAACCATGATCAAAACAATGTGTTTTGAAGTGTTTTAGCATTGCTCAAAGTTGTGCATTTATGTAAAGTTGGAATCGAAGTAATGCAGAAAAGTTTTATGCATTTCGGCCTGGCTCAATCGATCGAAGCTCGGGCAGAATGTTTATTTCTGCAGATTTTCCAACTCAGCCCTAGTTGTTTTAAAATGTTTTAGGGTTTTCTAATTTGTCCTAAGTATAAAAGGCAAACCCTAGCCACGTTTTAGTGTTGCTCATATTACGGTTTGTGTAAATCTCTTGTGAGATCTAGAGGAGCTTTCCTTTACACAAACATAGGGTTTCCAAGGAGAAGATTTATCTACACCTTGATGATCAACTCGGTTGTTGCCATTGAAGATTAAAGAAAACACAAGCAGGTGTGCTTTTATCTGGTGGTGAATCCAAGAAAGAAGGAATCTGTGGATTCAGAGCTTGCATGTGGTCGTGTCAGTAAGTTCTACTGGTTGGTAGCAATAAGAAGTCGAGCGTGGGGGCTTGTAAGTCTTATTGTATGAACTTTGATTCTTTCAAGATAGTGGATTCAAGTTTACCTTGAGGATAGCTAGGTCAAATCCTCCTCAGGTTTTTATCGATTTGGTTTCCTGGGTGATCATATCTTGTATTATTTATCTTTCTGCTGTTTTGCATGATATGATCTTTATTATTGTGATAACCTAGATTTGTTAAATTGGACTAAGTAACAACTTGGCTAATTACCTAGGTTAAATAAATTGTTTTAAGGGGTCTAAAAACCATCAGAATTATTTTAGTTTATTTTTTTATTTATACCAATTTAATATAATTATTTATATTTAAATAATTATTAAATTAATTATGACAACATCATGGTTTGACCTCGGTCTGACCTTAAAAGCGTTGAACCTTTTTCTTTTACTGTTCATTGAATGGATCGGGTTTGAAAACCATGATCACAATAAGTGATGTCAATTGGACTTTTACGTGGTTAAAAATATACCCTCATTAACGAAGAGTAATTTCATTTAGAATAGGATCATAAATGTCAAATAAAAATAAAAATTTTGAATTCAAAAAAGAGAATTCCTAAAATTTAGGATTTTTTCCCTTCAAGTTCAAAAACGAAATTACATTTATTGCTTAGCTCTAAAGTTTATCATTTTTATTTGTTTGAAAAATAAAAATATATATTTCTAAATTATAATAGATGCAAATTATTAACTTTTACAAAAAAAAAAAATAAATAAAAATAGATGAGGGTTTTGTTTTTATTTGACATTTATGATCCATGTGTTACAGTTTTCAGCTATCTCATCAAGATAATCCATTGCATTTTCGAGTTCTTTTTGTAAAAAGTCCCCTCCGCATGAGAGTTGAACAAACTGTCGGTCCCTAGGTGTAAGTCCTTCATAAAAATAGCTAACTAATCTCCAATCTTCATACCCATGAGTTGGGCAGAAATTGAAAAGATCTTTGTACCTTTCCCAAGCTTGGTATAAGGTCTCATTTTCTCCTTGGACAAAATTAGCTATCCTTCTTTTTACTTGCTAGGCTTTGTGGGAAGGAAAATGTTTCTTAAAAAACTCTTTGGCCATCTCCCCCCAACTACCTATAGACCTAGGTTTCAAGGTGTAAAGCCAACTTCTTGCCTTATCCTTAAGTGAAAAAGGAAAGAAACGTAACTTAGCAGTCTCAATAACATTTTGTGCATAGAAACTACTAATTACCTCTTCAAAAGCTCTAGCATGGACATAAGGATTGTCATTTTCTTGTCCCCTAAAGTCAAGAAGTATTGCTAATAAACCTTGTTTCAGTTCTACATGGGGTGCATTAGGTGGAAACATGATGCATGAAGGAACAGAATTTTGTGTGGGATGCAACAATTCATACATAGTTCTTCTATTCTCCTCATCATTATTATGTATTTCATCACCCATGATTGATGAAGAAGCTGAAGGCACAGGTGTGTCAAAAAGACTACCAAAGTAAGTTTCAAAACTTTCTAATCTGCCTCTCTTGTTTCTAACCCAAATGCTCATGCAACAATGAATGCCAATCAAATAAAATAAATTAAAAACAAACAAAAAATTAAATAAATAAAAAAAGTAAGGGGAAAAAAAATGGAACGAAGTTACCAATAGAAGAATTTCCACCGGTTGTACTTTGCTCCCAAAAATTGCCTTTGAACACGCAGTAGCTCCCCAGCAGCGGCGCCAAAATTGCTTGCTCACTCCTAAGTGCAGGAGATCGTAGCAATATAATTCTCGGAGTACCGAGGTCAAACCACAAAGAGCAGGGTAAATTCAAAGACAATATAATTAAATAACAATTTGGGTGAAGAAGAAAAATACTTTTGCTTGGTGATTGTTAACAAAAATAATTATAAAAACTGATTTAAATCAATAATGTAAATACTAGGGTATCGGGGTGTTTCCTTATAACGATATAAAATTCTTTGTGATCTAAGAAAATATCTATTTCATAATTGATTGTTCTTATACAATTAAAAACTTATGATTCGGTTGAACTGAGACAATTCAAGAACGCATTATAACCTCGGTTAATAATGCGGTTAGAAAAGTTTTCAGAAAAACCCATTCACTTTAAAACCTGATTTCTATTTGAAACTATTAGAAATTCATCTAAACAATAAGAAAAACATGATTGAACTTATTGAAAGCCTGGAAGAACTAATACATCAAAAGAAATCTAATTGAACAATCAAATATGTCGTTGATAAAATCCTAGAAAGAATCACATTAAATATTCATACCGTATAGAAGAAACATAACCCCTAGCCCTAGCAAAGAGTTTAGGCAGCCATTAGAGAAAGAAAAATACAAGGTTTGCTCTCCAAAATTCATTCTGCCCAGCCTCCCTTCAAAACCCTAATGTCTAAGTGTCCCCAGAAAATAGAACATTTACTACTTTAATTTCCGTCCAGGTTTACAGTGGTAACTTGTGAGTTAATTTAGGCCTTCAAAAATTGAGAATTTCTAAAAACTCAAAACTGAAAAGTTGTAGATATTTAAGTCACAGTTCCAACCCATCTGGCCTTGTGTCAATTGGATTTTTGAGGAGAGAGATACATCCAAAATACTGATCAGTGCTCAAATTAGATTTTTTCCTTTTCAGATTCTGCCTCTTTGATTTCTTTCCTTATTTGAAGCTTCCAATCATGGTAGATGATCCAAGCACTCCAGCTGCACCTCTTAGACATTTAAGCATGGTCCTTTAGCTCCACTTTAATTCTAGTTTGGCCTCCATTCTCTCACAAATTCCTATAAACTCATCTTTCTCACATAATTTCCTGAAAGTAGAAAATTACAGATAATGAATAGCATTTTATTCAAGAAATTATGTAAAGATATATAATAAGGATTAATGCAAATCATGGCTTACTTATACAAATTAAGCATAGTAATAAGGAGATAATAACCATATAAATATATAACAAGTATACATTTTAAGGCGTTATCAGAAGACAATTAGACAAGGCTACATAACAAAATGGGACTATCCTTTCACTCCCGCTTTTAAGGTTATCTGCATGCGATTTGTTACTATTATTTTTTTTTTTTTGAAATGCAGAGGCATAAACAAAACGATTGTTTGCATTTCACATCCAACATACAAGTAATGAAAATATTGAACTTCACCACAAATTATAAAATTTGATTTCTAGTTCATGATCCAAAGATACGCACACCCAAATTAGAGAGGGAAAGTTCAATCCTAATATTTCAATTACCTTTCATTATTAGAATAATAGTTCAAATGGAGCTCCCATTTTTTTCTCACTCAGGTGTAACTAATAGTCTAATACCATCTATTATGATGCCCAACGAGGAACAATAGAGTTGCCCTTTGAAGTGCCTATAGTATTAGTATCACTGCCCTCAATGTCTTAACTAGGAATCAAGGTCGACCTACCTTCTTTCTTGTCTGATTTGAGATTGTACCCAGGTTTTTTTAGCATCTCATTGAATCAATTTTTACTATATACACGAAACAAATTTAATCTTTTATAACACCTTTGAGAATTTGAAAGATGGGTTAGGGTAAGAAATTCATACATATTTATAAAAGGTGTCTTGCATTGTATTGATGGGCTTCAATTATACACTAGGAGATGTCTTGGGCCTAATTGGACTTGATTGTACTGAGAATTTAGGGGTTGGTAGGCCCTCACTGCAAAGCCCTAGTGTATGTAATGCAAAAGAATTCTCTGTGATAATTAAGTATACATTGAGAGTCTATTTAGGATCTACTTATTTTATCTTATACTCTATTATATAAATATTAGCATCTTGTCAAATTACGTATATTAAGTACTAGTTATTTTTATTAAGGTACATTGAATAAGGCCATGTGTTAGAGCATCCACAGTAGTGGAGTTAAAAATTTAGCTTTTTAGCTCCACCAAAAGTTACTTTATCTATTTTACCTATACATATGCTGCAGCAGTAGATCTATTTTAGCTTTCAACACAATAAAATAATATAAATATCACAATAAAATAATATATCCCCTACAATAATAATAATAATATAACCCACTACCCAAAACAACATCCACCCATCGCCACAGCCACGACCACAGCCACAACCACCACCACCACCGTTGCCTCCACCACCATTCGTCAACCAGAGAAACCCAACCACCATTCGTCAACCATCAACAAACCCCATTCATCAATCATCAATAAAATCAAAACCCATTCATCAAAATAAAAATAGAACCCATCATCAACAATCAAATTAGCCAAAAGCCACCACGAAACCAGAGAAACCCAACCACCATCAACAAACCCCATTCATCAACCATCAACAAAATCAAAACTCGTTCATCAAAATAAAAATAGAACCATCAACATAAAACCCAATCAGAGAGATAGCAGAGAGATAGGGGTGGAGAACAAAGAGATCAATCAGTGCTAAGCAAGGGCTTAGGTTGTTGGCGCTAGGTAGGGGCTTGGGTCAGCGACGAGTGGAGGAATTGAAGCTTGCAATGGGAAGAAATGAAGAGTGTGAGGACCAACTGAGGGGTGAGAGGAGCAATGGGTAGAAATGGGGAAGGAGGAGAAAGAAAAAATATCTATATATTCTAATCAGAACACAAAATAAAATATATATATATATATATATTTTTTTTACCTTTGAGCTACAGTGCACATCTATCTTTAGATGTGCACTGTAACTGAGAAGCAAAAAATTTTGCTTGTAGCTCCACTGCTGCACTCTTCTTTTGTGATTAGTGGTGCTAAACAGCGTAAAATAGTGAAAGTAATGTAAATGAATAAGTTAGAACAATAATAAGGCAGTAGAACCAGCCAAGCAGTATATATCAAAAATAATTCAACATAAATGAAAGCAATAATTCAAAGTAAATGAAAGCAATTTAGAACTGTCCGTTATGGTGGTAATCCGTCCAAGGTGGCAGTAGCAACAAGTAGAATAATGAACATAAAACTGAAAATGCTTATGATTGAAAATAGTACAAAACACTTACAGCAGTAGTAGCAGTTAATACAAGATCTCAGAACAGGTTGACAGTTACAAAACTTGAACTAGTCCTAGTTACAAGGTTTGAAGTGAACAAGGTAGTAGTAGTAGTAGAAACAAGGAATTCTCTTTCTAAGAAGGCTTCCTAAGAGAAGGAGTTCTAAGGAAAGAAAATTCTGAAGTAAAACTTATTGTAAACATAAGGGACAACCCCCCTTAAATAGGCAAAATTCGGAGTGAACAGTGTCATAAACAATAAAGGATGGATAGTGATAGTGAATAGTGATAGGTGAATAGTGACTAAATAGTAAATTTTCCTTTTTGTCTCCAAATTTTGGGGAATCATCTGTAGAGCTGGAATGTCTGAAAAGTTGAGAACCTAGATCAAATAATAGGTGTCTTTAGATTGTAGACCACCTTTTAGGCCATATTATTGGTGCCCAAAAGAACCAATCACAAGAGACCAAAAGAAAGAAACTTTGTCATCTTGTGCCAATTGAGAGTAATTATTAGGAATCTTCAGAAGCATCATATTGGTGGGAAACAATCTTTTAGTAGTAGTAAACATTGAATTTTTTTGGCCATTGTGCAAGCCAAATAAATAGGAGAATCAAAATCTTCCGTTAAATCCGGAGTATCTTGAAACAGTTCTGATTTTTCAATAACATATTCTTCAAAGCCATTTAAGTATTTTGGCTTTTGTGCAAGCTGGTCAAATAAGTAGTAGCAGTCTCAAACAGTAGAAATCTCAGGAATGAACTCATTAATCAGTGGAAGGAGCATCGGATGGATAAACATCAAAAGGATCAAAAGGGCTTTGTGGAGAATCACATTCATGCTTATGGTAAATAGCATACTGATTACAGAATCCACAATATAAAATTGGCTCAAACATTGGAGTTTTCCTAAGATGAGAAGACTTCTTTGATTACAATGATCAGCAATTCGCAAATGAGCAATGGCATCAGAATATGGTCTAGGACCAAAGATAGAAATCCTGTTTGTACTTCCCATGAAATGATAATTTTTCCATAAATTCTGAGCAACATTAATAATTTGGCTATTAAAATAATTTCTCCAACATTCTGCAAGAGCAAAAGGACCATCAAAGGACAATTGATAATTTCCTTCAAACCATGGCCCTTGGTGAGTGTGACCATTAATGAGAATGAGATGCTTTGAGGGCTGGACATTCATCCAGTTATCTCTTTCCCATTTTGGCAACGTACTCCGGCATCTGATGGAAACAAAAGGACTGTTAAATCCTTTAATAGCATCCTGAATAATTTATGGGAATTGGCTGGCTTGATAATGGCTTGTTAATTTTAAGAACTTGATAAAGCCATATTCAAACATTTGGGAAAGCTAGTTAAGGTCCCTGTCATCATCATCATTTGAATCATCAGTAACATATGAACCATCATCATAATTTATCAAAAGGCCAGGAAATGGGTGTTTCTTTTCATACACTCTGAGAGTACTCCCAAAGTGTTCTTCCCAATCAATCTGAATAAAGACATTATCACATTCGTCTAATTCATCAAGATCAGGAATAGTGGCTATAACAAGTTTTTTGAAATATTTGAACCATAGGTCAACAGACCTAAAGATAGCCTTGCTTTTCAGAATACGTAATTGTATATTTGTCAGAAAGTTGGCAACAACACTTCTTAATAGAAATTGGGTCTTAAGACTCAATCTAGCATAATCAGTGCCCATTATAGTCTCATTATCCATTGAATGGATTTCCTCTTTGCCAAAGAGTTGACTAATGTAGGCTTTAAGAAGGCTTCGAAGAGCCTCATTTTCTGAAACAAAATTGTTTTCTAGAGCAAGGTTATCATGGAGGCTAATTTAAGCCTCATTTTGAGCAGTAAGGTTAACAAGGTGGATTTCAAGGGCTCTAAGGGTTTTTTGGAAAACATTATGGTGATTTCTAGTAAAAGAAAATTGAAGGTTATCAAGAATGAATTTAATAGAATCTGGTAATTCTGAATAGATTCCATTATGGAATTGTAAATTTCAAGAAAAAACTTCTTGTAAAGCAATTATCATATCACCATTGGAGTATGTCATCTCTGCCGGGACATATCCTTGAAGGGATGTTGATCCACTAGGTTTTATCCCAGAAGATGCACCTTCAAGCATTTTAAAAGGTTGTCCCCCTGGGAGCCTTTTGTCTTGAGAATAGCCTTGTGCTGGTGCTTTTCCCTTGTTCTTCCTCTCTACTGAGGAAGCCATAATAATCCACTTACTTGTGGTATAAGTATTAGTATTATTCCACTTATTAGTGGTATATATCCACGAAACATTCTCCAATTCCTGTGAAGAAACATTGATAATATTAGAATAGTTGATAGTACTTAACATTTTGGTATTATGAATATTATCTTTATAATCATCAGTGAAATTTTGGCAAGAACTCATCATTAGTTCTTGAATAAGTTCATTCATGGGGGAGTCTCTCTTATAGGACAGATTATCAATGTCAATTTCAAACTTTGAAGCAAATTTGAATTTTACTTTTTGTCCAAAAGGATCAGTAGTAATTCCATCATGTTCAACAAGGAAAGGATATAAAGCATTTATAAATGGCAGACCAAGAATTACTTTATCAGTCATGTTTTTGACAAGAATAGAAGGAATCTTGAAACTGACATTATCATGACAAACATGAGCATTATTCAATTAATATTTGATCTTCATTTGGGAACCATTAGCAGAAACCAATCTTTTCGTTGATTTTTCAAAATATTTTGAAGGAATCAATCCTTCTTGGATACAATTCATATCCGCACTAGAATCAATCATAGCAATAATAGTGAAATGATAATCAGGAGAAAGAACAATTTTAACTTTTGTAAACCATTTTGGAGGAAGTATTTTATTAACAAGAGCAAGTTGAGGATCAATGAAAGCATCAGCAATACCTTTATTAGAAAGAAGAGCCTGTTGACTGGATTCAGCTCCATTGTTGTGCTCATCTTGTTTATCTTGTTCATTATCAGATTTATTAACATTTTTATCAATTTTTAACATTATCAATTCTTGTTTGAGATTATTGTTATCACTTTTCATGCTTTTAAATTCATGTTTTAATTCATTTATCTCTTGTTTAACAATATTAATTTCATGTTGGAGATCACTAATAGTTAATTCTTTAGATTTCTTTTTATTAAATCTTTCCAAAGCTTCTTCAAAGCTTATAGTTGATTTTAGTTTTTTACCAGTTTCTTCTTTCATCAAATTTTTCTTAAACTTATCCAAATATTCTTTTTGTAATTCAGGATTTTGAATTTGATTTATTAGTTGAATTATTAATTTTTCATCTTCTTCACTCTTGGTGAGATCATTAACAGTTTTAACAACATTGCAACAAGAATCTCTACAACCAATTTTAATATTAGGAGAAACAGAAGAATTATCAGCAGATTGATAGCAAGAATCAGATGAAGATGAAAAATCATCTTCCAAAGAATCAGACGAGTTGTTTGATTCAAGGATTCTGAATAATTCTTCTTTCTCTTTATCATCAATATTTAACATGTTAAATTTGTTTTTTAACTTACCAGGTTTTTCCTTACAATCTTTACTAAAGTGTCCAGGTTTACCACAGTTAAAGTACCTGATCTTTGTTTAACATATTTTTTAGAAACATTTTTCTTCTTAGCATAGAAATCATTAGGTTTAACAAAGTTATTTTTGTATTTTTTATATTTTTTTTGGCTTTTATCATGTTTTTTACTTTTTTGCCTGGAATAAGCAACAGGAAGCAAACCATATTGTTCACAGAAATTTCTCATTTCATATTTAGCTTTCCTTTTATTCTTTAATTGGTGTTTTAACAATTTTTCATTATTACACATACTGATACCAAGTTTTTTAATAGTACTGAACATATCACCATAGGTTAAATTATCATAATCAATAGAATCAGTTTTGCCCATTAACTCTTGTTTTACTTTATGAGCAAAGATAGGAGGCAGACCGTCAATAAACTTTTCTTTCCAATAAGGCTTATGACAATCTTTCCGGAGCATCACTCTGGAAGTAAAAACATCTTGATACCATCTGTAATCAGACATAGTAGGACAACTAAATTATTCAAATAATCAGAAATACGGGATGAAATATTGGATGGAGTACCAACAAAATGTTTGAGAATAGTATAGATCAGGGTATTAACACCATCAGGAATACCACGACCAATACTTTCATCAAAAATAGGCAAATCTTCATCATTCTTTTTAACAGCATGTTTAATAGACTCTCTAGATTCTTCAGTGATGTAAGAATCCCACCATCCACGAAGAGTACCAAAAAAACCAGTAACAAGTAAATTAACAATTCCAGGTTGATCAAGATCATGGTTATTTTGATAAGCAATACCAACCATAGATATATGACTCATTTTATTAATGATTTCTTATTTAGGCAAACCATCAATATTTCATTCATAAAGCTTATCAGCAGAAACAGAAAACTGTGTTTGAAAAGGTCTCTCTTCAAACTGCATATCAGGAAGGGTGGGTTTTGAATACCAGTTTTTAATGAAAGACATGGGTTTGGAGTTTCTAACAAATCTTTTAATTTCTGGTAAATCATCATCAAAGATTCTTTTTGCAGAAACAGAAGAAACAGTATCAGAATCTGTATTTTCTTTAGAAACAATTTCTTTTTTAGAAATAGTTCAAGTAGCTGGAGTACTTGTAGAAGTACCCTCAGTTTTAAATTTTAAATTAGAAAGCATTTTTTCAACAATTTCAAAAGTCTTGGACTGAGAAGTTTTAAACATAACTTTTTTCTTTGACTAGGTAAATCAATCAAAGGTTTCTCAGTTTTCATAGAAATAGATTTTTCCGAAACAAGTTTTTGAACAATGATTTTTTCTCAATACGGTCAAGTTGTTGACCAATAATATGCAAAGATTGATTAGTAAAATTATTTTGTTCAATAAGACTAACAATGGAAGTTTGATCATCAGCAATTTTGAAAGGAGAGGCCTTCACTTCCTCTTTTGTCACTTCATCCTTCTTAGTAGTTATTAAAATTGTTTCAAGAGGAGGATGAGTAGACTTGACAATAGTCTTATCTGCTTTAACAAAATTTGATTTTTTTATCACATTTAAATGTTGTATTGAAACTTCATTGTTTAAAACATAATGGTTTTCAAGGAAATGAAAAAACAAAATATGTTTCTTTAATTGATTCATCTTTTCTAACCATTTTCTTTAAACACGGTCTTTTTCAAACTGAGCAAAATTATTTTGGAAATATTTTCTTTTGTTTCTATTTTTAGCAAGCATAAATTCATCATACAAATAAACCAAATCAACTTCAAAGCTTTCGTCCAAAATAGTCAAAACTCTTAATTGATTTTGGTAAATAGGGTTTTCAATAGGAGGAAAATCAGAATCAGAAGGATAAAAAGATTTAGTGTCATCTTCTTTTTCATTAGCAGTTCTACTAAATGGAGAGGAAGTGTCAGGTTTAGTAGAATAGTAAACAGAGCTAATTTGAGATTTATCATTTGAAATACCTTTTAGCATTAAATCAGAGGTGTTAGGTTCTAAAGACTTAGGTTTTTATTTATTTAGAACTCTAATATGTATTGTTGGCAAACCATGATCAAAACAATATGTTTAGAAGTGTTTAGTCTTGCTCAAAGTTGTATCTTTTATGTAAAGTTGGAATCGAGCTAATGCAGAAGTTACTGTGCATTTCGGCTTGGCTCGATCGATCGAAGCTTAGGCTCGATCGATCGAATCTCAGGCAGAATGCATTTTTCTGTAAATTTCCAACTCAGCCTTAGTTTGTTTAAAACGTTTAGGGTTTCCTAATTTGTCCTAAGTATAAAAGGCAAACCCTAGCCACGTTTTAGTGTTACACATATTGCTGTTTGTGTAAATCTCTTGTGAGATCTAGAGGAGCTTTCCTTTACACAAACTTACGATTTTCAAGGAGGAGATTTTATCTTCACCTTGATGATCAACTCAGTTGCTACCATTGAAACTTAAAGAAATACATGCGAGTGTGTTTGTATCTGGTGGTGAATCTAAGAAAGAAGGGGTTCGTGGATTCGGAGCTTGCACATGGTCATGTCAGTAAGTTCTACTGGTGGGTAGTAATAAGAAGTTGAGCGTGGGGGCTTATAAGTCTTATTGTATGAACTTCAATTCTTTCAAGATAATGGATTGAAGTTTACCTTAAGGATAGCTAGGTTAAATCCTCCCCAGGATTTTACCAGTTTGGTTTCTTGGTTGATCATATCTTTGTGTTATTTATCTTTCCGCTGTTTTGCATGATATGATTGTTTTGATTGTGATAACCTAGATTTGTGAATTTGGACTAAGTAATAACTTGGCTAATTACCTAGGTTAATCCAATTGTGTTTTTTAAGGAGTCCAAAAACCATCAAGAGAGTTTTTCCAAATTCTTTTGCAAAAATCATTAATCTCTTGATCTCTTTTTGAAATACTTTCAAATCCAGCAAAGGAATGTCTTCCTTCGTTGATCCTCAAAGGTGGATTGTTTTGAAAACTTATTTTAACAGTACCATCAAGATATTGTTGAATATGAGTGAGATCTAGTTCATCAAAAACAGGTTTAGCAGGAGGGGATTCTTGTTCCAACAACCAATCATTAGGAAGCTTAACATCTTGCCATTGAATCATTTTTGGAACTTGAATTTTAGCATTAGGGGTTGAACATTGAATTAACATGGTTTTACCAGAAGGTTCTCTAGGAATCTTAGCACATGGGTTTATTTGAGTACACAATAATCTATAATAAATGCAATAAATCAAAGCAAAAGTCTTACTACCTTCTTCCATGTGATAACCAGATGAAGCAATATTCAATGTCAAAGCTTTAACAATATTAGGATCATCCAAAGAAGGAGTAAGATCAGGACAACAGTTAAAATAAACAGGACCATCATACATAGAAGCAGTAATCTTACCAAGAATGCTATCTTTAAAGATCTTAAATCTAGCATCTCTTAGACACATAAGAACAGAAGCATTTCCTTTCGGGTGAGTGGTTTAATAGCAACTTGAACCATACCAATATGCAAATAACTAAATTTTTTGGCAGCAAGGAATTCATTAATATTTCTTTTAGTAAACAAGTAGCATTTTTCATGAACTTTAGAAATAGAGAATATTTGTTCAATAGTTCTGGCTTTGTAAGTAGAATAAAAAGTACTTTCAACAAAAATAGTTTTATAAACAATTTTACTATTAACTTTAGGAATATTCCAATTACGAAAATCAGGGATCAACTCATTATCATCGATAGTGTGATCTTCTTCATTTACAATATCAGGAGGACAACTAGTCCTGGAGCTGATAGAGGAGTTGGATCTCCACAACCTGTTGCATTTCATAACACATACCCTAACCAACCTTATACCTTTCATGCCCTACACGCCCTGTCTTGGCTCAAACGGGCCTTATTTAAATTCTATATTAAATAATCTATAATATAGAGGATCTAATTATACATAGGTAAGAAATCAATTCACTTTACGACTAGGGTGGTGCCAACGATGGTAAGAAGGGAACACAACAACAAAATATCAAAGTTTCGGGTAGACACAGACAGAGAGACAGAGAACACAACCACACTATCACCGGCCAGAAAAGAGTGGCTCTGATACCATAAAGGGGGAAGGACGCATAGCTAATGGTGGAAGCACAGTGTAAAATAGTGAAAGTATAATATAGTGAAAGTAATGTAAATGAATAAGTTAGAACAATAATAAGGCGGTTGAACTAGCCAAGCAGTATATATCAAAAATAATTCAACGTAAATGAAAGCAATAGTTCAAAGTAAATGAAAGCAATTTAGAACTGTCCATTATGGCGGTAATCCGTCCAAGGTGGCGGTAGCAATAAGTAGAATAATCAAATTGAAAATACTTGTTATTGAAAATAGTACAAAACACTTACAGCAGCAGTAGTAGTTAATACAAGATCTCAGAACATGTTGACAGTAGCACCACTGTTTTGAGTGCTCTTGTGTACCTACTGACTACAGAGCCTCCAACTCATTAAGTATGAATACGAATTGTTTATAAGAAAAGCATTTCACTTTTGTAGCTTTTCTTACTAATATGATTACAAAACAAATCCCTGAATGTTTCCTATAGTTGTTTTAAATAATTTTAGATTTCATCCTATTTTTGAGATCCTCTCTGTATATCTTCGTTGTTAATCCATGAACATTATTTATTATTTTGATTTTGTTACATATGTTTCAAAATTCCATTAGGTGGTGAATTGGATGGCAAGTCATCAATGGCCTATTAAAACAATTGGACCAGTTTTTCCATTGGTGTACTTGGACAAATGGTTGGATGATGACAAAGAGTATGGTCTTCACCTATTCAAGCTTGAAGTGGATGCTTGCATGAAGTGGCTAAACATAAAGGAAACTGGTCCTGTCGTTTATACTTCATTTGGAAGCATGGCATTTCTCGAAGAAGAGCAAATGGAGGAGCTAACATGGGGTCTAAAGAATAGCAATTGCTACTTTTTGTGGGTTGTTAGAGAAACAGAACAGAAAATGCTTCCTTGTAATTTTCTAAAGGAAACGGTGGAGAAGGGGCTAGTTGTAAGTTGGTGCAGTCAACTAGAAGTATTGGCTCACAAGACAATTGGGCGCTTTATAACTCAATGTGGATGGAACTCGACACTCGAGGCATTGAGTTTGGGGGTGCCAATAGCTGCAATGCTACAATGGACAAATCAAACAACTAATGCAAAGTCGATTGTGGATGTGTGGAAGGTAGGAGTTAAGATTAAATCGGATGAAAGAGGCATTGCTGCCAAAGAACAAATAGAGCTGTGTATAAAGGAAGAAATAGAGCGGGAGAGAGGGAAAGAGATGAAAATGAATTCAGTTAGATGGGAAGAACTTGTTAAAGAGACAGTGGATGAAGGTCGAAGTTCTGATAAAAACATAGAGGAGTTTGTGGAAAAACTTGTAAACTCCTAAAGTTATTCTAAGTAGTAACTCTTCATTATATTCTGTTAGGTTTTAAAGTTTAGAATTTTATGTATTTAGAACTCTAATGTGTATTGTCGGCAAACCATGATTAAAACAATGTGTTTAGAAGTGTTTAAAGCTAACTCAAAGTTGTATGTCAATGTAAAGTTGGAATCAAGTTTAAAGCAGGAAGCACTGTGGCTTTCGGCCTAGCTCGATCGATCGAAGCTTAGGCTCGATCGATCGAAGCTCGGGCAGATCGCTTTTCTACAGAATTTTCCAACTCAACCCTATTTGTTTTAAAACGTTTTTAGGGTTTCTTATTTGTCCTAAGTAAAAAAGGCAAACCCTAGCCATGTTTTAGTGTTGCTCATATTGCGGATTGTGTAAATCTCTTGTGAGATCTAGAGGAGCTTTCCTTTACACAAACTTAGGGTTTTCAAGGAGGAGATATTTTCTACACCTTGATGATCAATTCAGTTGCTGCCATTAAAGCTTAAAGAATACATAAGCGGAGGTGCTTGTAGCTGGTGGGAATCCAAGAAAGAAGGAGTTCGTGGATTCAGAACTTGCACGTGGTCGTGTCAGTAAGTTCTACTGGTTGGTAGCATTAGGAAGTCAAGCGGGGGTGCTTGTAAGTCCTTTTGTATGAACTTCGATTCTTTCAAGATAGTGGATTCAGGTTTACCTTGAGGATAGCTAGGTCAAATCCTCCCCAGGTTTTTACCGGTTTGGTTTCCTAGGTGATTATATCATGTGTTATTTATTTTCCGCTGCTTTGCATGATTTGATTTTTTATATTGTGATAACCTAGACTTGTTTAATTGGACTGAGTAACAACTTGGCTAATTACCTAGGTTTAATCAATTGTTTAAGGGGTCTAAAAACTAACAAGTGGTATCAGAGCAGGTTGCTCTTCTGTTTTAGATCTTTTGATCTAAGAGCTGATCCTTGACCCCTATTGTCATGGATAATTTGAAGTGTCTTTCTGAACATGTTTCTGCTCCTGCTTCTGTTGATTTTATTGATGCCTGTGAAACTCTTCGTAAGGAATTATTGAAATTTATGAAAATTACTAAGAAATTCAAGGAAGAGTTAAAATTGGCTAATCTTGAAAAAGAGGAATTGATTGTTAGATTAGATGAATCTAATAAAAAGAATGAATTTTTGAGAAATCAAATTTCCTCTCAAGATGAGAAGATGAAAAGCTTGGAACAAGAGTTAGTTGAATCTAAAGCTAAAATTGAAAATTTGACTAGTACCAAGCCTGCTGTTGATAACAGAAGTGTTTCTGTTTCTCTTAAGCCTAAAGCTGAAAAAGTTTATATACCTCCTTTTAAGAGGAATAATAAAGAAAAGACTTATTTTGATAGGTTAGACAAAGGTAAAAGTTCTGATGTTGACGCTGAAGTTTCTAAACCTAAGTCTAAACCTACTGTTAGAGAGCATAATAAATCTGTTTTTGTGCCTACTTGTCACCTTTGTGGTGTTGTTGGTCATATTAGACCAAATTGTTCTTTGTTAAGGCAAAAACCAAAATCTGAGACTAGACTTGTTGTTAGGAATACTGATGTTCCTAAATTTGTTCCTGTTTGTCACTTTTGTGGTGTCCGTGGTCACATTCGTCCTAATTGTCATAAACTGAAATTTAAGCATTCTATGTTTCAATCTAGGATATGTGATGATATTTCTCCTGCCATAAGTCCATATAAATTGTTTCATATTCTTTTGAAAAATTTGAGCTTGTTGGCTTGTGAAAGGAATTTGCAGGATTTTAGTCTTTCTCAGAAGATTGGTGTAATCCCTCAAATACACTCTGCTTCTCATGGATTTTCACCTACAAAGCCGAAGACTCGTACTATATGGGTGAGAAAAGATTCTCCAAGGTGAGTGTTGCTAACTTGTCCCTGATTTAATTTTTTCAATTGTTTGTGGACATGTCTTGTTTCTGTTTTTGGTTTTTTTTTTTTTTTTAAAGAATGTTTTTTTTATTTAATAAAAAAAAAATCCAAAAACATTGAAAAATTTTCAAAAAGACAAAAATATTTTATTTTGAGTCTTGTTTTATTTTTCTTGAGGATTACATGAATTATGATATCTCTCTTGATTTAGAACATGCTTGACATTATGGAGAAACTTGGATAGTATGTGTTATATAAGTGCTAAGCTATTTATAATTTTGTATGAGTATGTACTAGTTTGTACATGTACTCATGGGTTAATTAAGAAATTGATAATTCTTGTTTGTGTACCCTCTATAGCTTAGTTAAGCACTGTCATGCATTGCATTTGCATTGTTAATTTAGCATAATGTGTGCTTTTTGTTTTTGGTCATAAATTTTTTTAAAACCAAAAATATTTTTGTGTTTTGTATTTCACATCTTGGATTTATAATCAAGGATTGGCCATATTATCTTTACATAACAAGTTTATGTACCTTGTTTAGTTTTGATAAGCTTATTTATTGCACTTGACTAGTTGAAGGTTTGTAGTGTATGTTGTGTGGGAAAGATGTTTATGGTATTTATCACTTTGTCTTAATCTTGAAGTCACATGTTATTTGACTGTCGGACTTGATCCTTTTAAGAAAGGCATAAATAACCATCTCACCACTGTTTACTAGCCAATCATGAACACCTTAGTGCATATCGTAAGATTTTGTGCTAGAGAAAGTGTAGCACATGCACAAAAAGAACATAAGGTGAAGCCTCGGTTTAAATTGCTTAATACTTAAAATCAAAATTGGTGTGTACTATTAGGCTTGATGCCAAACTCACATGACATAAAATTGGTGTGTATATTATGAGGCAAAATTCAAGAAATTTACATGATTGCAAGCTTATGATCTAGGAGATGTAGGAGTTATATGATGTAACTCTTTAGGTGATAATCTCTTTTAAATTCAATGTGATGAATTTTGTAGATTTTGTGATTGATTGCTATTCATATATCACCTCACATGTCTCTCAAGCTTTTGCTAGTTGCACACACTACACAAGTTACTCTTTGTTAAACTTGGTACATTATATTGTGTGTGATCTTGTTGTGGCCATCCAAGATTAAAAGTTCCTTGATTTTAATGCAAAATGTGTTTAATGTTTGTGCTTTGAGAACAAATTGATTGAAAATCTTAATTTTGGAAGATCTGGGTTGAATTCAAGTGTTTTTGAAAAACTTTTAATCTCATACTCATGCATTTCATTCATGAAATATTGTGCTTTGAGGAGTTTCTGTATTAAATTGCTCTGTTTTTTCAAAAATTTGATTTTTCCATGCATCATTTATGTTTAGGATTCACATGCATTGCATTGTTTTCTTTATCCATCTTGCAATTTTGCAGTCATATCTTTCATTGTTTTCACACATAACATGCATACACTTTGCTACATTGGGTACTCAACTTGATAAAAAAAATTGATTGATTAATTTTTGAGTTATGTACTTTCTAGTATATGCTATTTTTATGTGTGAACTGTAGAAAATATTTTTCTTAAGAGTTATGATGGATAATCAATGTGCAAATATTTTCTCTACTCATGCAACTGTTTATGGGTCACATAGTGCCATGTTTGCATTTTATTGAAAGAGAGAATATTTTTTCTTCATGTGTATCCTCAACTTAGTTTTTTTTTTTTTTAAAAAAAAAACTTGGTTTGTATCTTTTTATTTATCCCCACCCCCTTTATTTTTCCCTAAAACTGTTTTTCCCAAAACTTGTTTTGTTTTTCCTATTTTTATAGGGGGAGAAGCTTGTTTTTAACCTTTGTTGTTCATAGGGGGAGTTGTCTCTATTTCCTATAGAGTTGATTTGTTTTGTGTTCCCTTCTTTCTCTATTTTCTCTTACTTTGTTGCGTATGTTTTCTGTCAACTCTTTGTTTGAGTTGTCTTTGTCAATGCGTGACAAAAAGGGGTAGAGATTTAGATGAAATGTGTGGAAAATACAAGAATGTTCTGTTTAGGGGGAGTTATCATTGAGTTAACATTGTTTTTGATGTATCTAACTTAGGGGGAGAGTTAGATTGCATATTTGTTGATTTACTGTTTTTGTTTTTCTGTCACACATGCGGTTATGCATTTTGTTTAGTGTTTCAGGAAATATACAGGTTGATTCAATTGAGCTACTATCTACACTTGCAACTGATGGATAGTAGTTAGGATTGAATTTGTTTTATGAGCATTATTTTGTAAAGGGCTTTTCATTTTGTAAACTTTGAGCTTCTAAGTTGTGTTTTGTCACGGATTGCCAAAGGGGGAGTTTGTTAGGTTCTAAAGTTTAGAATTTTATGTATTTAGAACTCTAATGTGTATTGTTGGCAAACCATGATCAAAATAATGTGTTTAGAAGTGTTTAAAGCTAACTCAAAGTTGTATGTCAATGTAAAGTTGGAATCGAGTTTAAAGCAGGAAGCACTGTGGCTTTCGGCCTGGCTCGATTGATCGAAGCTTAGGCTTGACCGATCGAAGCTTGGGCAGATCGCTTTTCTGCAGAAATTTCCAACTCAACCCTATTTGTTTAAAAACGTTTTTAGGGTTTCTTATTTGTCCTAAATATAAAAGGCAAACCCTAGCCACGTTTTAGTGTTGCTCATATTGCGGTTTGTGTAAATCTCTTGTGAGATCTAGAGGAGCTTTCCTTTACACAAACTTAGGGTTTTCAAGGAGGAGATATTTTCTATACCTTGATGATCAATTCAGTTGCTACCATTAAAGCTTAAAGAATACAAAAGCGGGGGTGCTTGTAGCTGGTGGGAATCCAAGAAAGAAGGAGTCCGTGGATTCGGAGCTTGCATGTGGTCGTGTCAGTAAGTTCTACTGGTTGGTAGCATTAGGAAGTCAAGCGGGGGTGCTTGTAAGTCCTTTTGTATGAACTTCGATTCTTTCAAGATAGTGGATTCAGGTTTACCTTGAGGATAGTTAGGTCAAATCCTCCCCAGGTTTTTACCGGTTTGGTTTCCTAGGTGATCATATCGTGTGTTATTTATTTTCCGCTACTTTGCATTATTTGATCTTTTATATTGTGATAACCTAGACTTGTTTAATTGGACTAAGTAACAACTTGGCTAATTACCTAGGTTTAATCAATTGTTTAAGGGGTCTAAAAACTAACATATTCATTTAAATATTTATTCTTTAAATGGGTAGGCTTTTGTAGTAGCGTGAAAATTAACTCGTTTTCTTTATTCAAAATTATGTCTTCTTCTTCTTCTTCTTCTTCTTCTTTTTTTTAACCTATGTCAAATATTATTTTGACTAAATTGTAATTTATACCCTTAAAGTTTGGGTTAATTTTGATTTTGTCCCTTAAATTTTTGAATTTGAATTCATAAAATTATGTCACTTTTAATTGAGGTGATAATTAACAGACAACTCATTATTTATGGCGTATAAAAAAAGGATCTTAAATCTAAATGATATGTAACATTAAGGGTCCAATTTTATTAATTTTAAGCGATAAAATCAAAATTATTCTGAAATTTATGGGTGTAAATTGCAATTTAGTTTTTTTTTTTTTTTTTTAACATAAGTATGTGTTTTCTTTAAGATCAAATATTCATCTCTTTGGAACTCTTGTCGAAACATTAAAAATAAATAATAATAAAAACTGCGCATGCATTTATCCTAAAACTGTCGCTTTATAAAATCAAGTAAAGATTTTGAACAATGAGGACATAAATCCATATCAAATCTTGCTCCATATTCTACACTTTGTATATCTTCGTTGTTAATCAATGAACAAAATTTATTATTTTGATTTTGTTACATATGTTTCGAAATTCCATTAGGTGGTGAATTGGATGGCAAGTCAGCAATGACCTATTAAAACAATAGGACCAGTTATTCCATCAGTGTACTTGGAAAAACAGTTGGAGGATGACAAAGAGTACGACCTTCATCTATTCAAGCCTGATGTGGATGCTTGCATGAAGTGGCTAAATACAAAGGAAACTGGCTGAGTCGTTTATACTTCATTTGGAAGCATGACATCCCTTGGAGAAGAGCAAATGGATGAGCTAACATTGGGTCTAAAGAATAGCAATTGCTACTTTTTGTGGGTTGTTGGAGAAACAGAATAGAAAAAGCTTCCTGGTAATTTTCTAAAGGAAACAGAGAAGAAGGGGCTAGTTGTAAGTTGGTGCCCACAACTAGAATTCGTATTGGCTCACAAGGCAATTGGGTGCTTTATAACTCATTTTGGATGAAACTCGACACTCGAGGCATTGAGTTTGAGGGTGCCAATGGTTGCAATGCCATAATGGACAAATCAAACAACTAATGCAAAGTTGATTGTGGATGTGTGGAAGGTAGGAGAAAAGATTAAATTGGATGAAAGAGGCGTTGCTACCAAATAACAAATAGAGCTGTGTATAAGGGAAGTAATAGAAGGGGAAAGAGGGAAAGAGATGAAAAGGAATTCAGTGAGATGGAAAGAACTGACTAAAGAGGTACTGGAAGGTGGAAGTTCTGATAAAAACATAGTGGAGTTTGTGGAAAAACTTGTGAACTCCTAAAGTTATTGTGAGCAGTAACTCTTCATTATATTTCATATAAATATTTTTCCTTTAAATGGGTAGAATTTTGTAGTAGTGTTAAACTTGATTCATTTTCTTTATTCAACACTATGTCCTTTTTTAAACACATGTCAAATATTATTTTCACTAAATTGTAATTTGTATCCTTAAAGTTTGGGCTAGTTTTCATTTTAGATTTTTTTTTTTTTTTTTTAAGAATTTGAGTCCATAAAATTATGTCAATTTTAGTTGAGGTGATAGTTAACGGACAACTCATTATTTTTGGTGTATAGAAAAAAGAGCTTAAATCTAAACAATATGTAATGTTAATGCTATGGATTCAAATTTTAAAATTTTATGGGTGTGAATTGAAATTTAGTCTTTCTTATTAAAGCATAAGTATATGTGCTCTTAAAGATCAAATATTCATCTCTTCCGAAATCTTGTCGAAACATTAAAGATAATTAAATAAAACTTTGCGTGAATTTATCCTAAAACTGTCACTTTTTAAAATCAAGCAAAGATGATGAACAATGAGCACATAAATCCATATTAAATATTATCCATTCCACACTTTATAGTTTATAATTATAACTTCGACATAACGACTACAATTATCGATATGAAAGTACTAATTTTTTTAAAGTATTTTGTGAAAAAGTCATACTTTTTAAATAGAAAGAACCTCTCTTTGTTGTCGTAGAAGAAGACAAAAGATGCAAGGGTTCACCATTTTGCCTCCTAGAATGACAAACGCATATCTTTCTGTCTCTAATCTGTGCCTCCGACCAGTATTTCTCCCTATACACTTCTTCTTATTATTATTTATTTTAAACAACCTCAACCCTCCCCAAGTTTATGAATAAATAGTAAATACAAACTCCCCCATTCATTTATGTAAGCAATGATCTCATGTTCACATCATTGACTTCAAGTATGTAACACACACTACGTACACAATTACAATTCTACGTACACTAAAATTTGTATATCATATGTTTAGTTATAGTATTTTAATATTTTTTGGTTGTATTTTTTATTTTAAGTCTCTTTTAACTATTGCTTATATATATTTAACTTAAATCATGATAATTTCATGTAAATTTTTCTTAGCGTTTATTTTACATATTCTTTCATACAATTTTGAGGAGGTGTTTTGATCTTAATTGACCTGTATATACTTACAATTTAATTAATAACAAATATTTATCAAGTTTTTAGGCACTAAAATGGAACTTATCAATTGCCCACATACTGCTTCTACATGTTACATGGTTCATAAATGCCACATATTATCCCAAGATCAACAACCTTAAGGTGGTTTATTTTCCACAATTGGTGAAACATAAAGTAGAACACAAAAATGAGATTGAGGATTTGTATTATTGATCTGTCTCACTTTTTGTGCTCCACTTTTCATTGCCAATAAATTGTTTTTTAGAAAAATAATTGAACTATTTGGTGATGAAAATTTTTGTCACTAGGACATTTGGTGATGGGGATTAAGTGATGAAAGTTGTTTCATTGCCAAATGTCCTAGGCGATAAAATTAGAACATTTGGGGCAAATATACATTTTGCTGTAGTTTTGCCTCACATTCTTTTTATTTTCATTATAAACAAACAAAGGTTTTTTATTTTTTATTTTTAAATTCAAACATGCTATACCACAGCTGGTGGAGCGTAAAATAGAACACAAAAGTGGGATATAAAATTTGTATTTTTTATTTGTCCCACTTTTTGTGCTCAATTTTATGCTCTACCAATTACATCTTGTCACATTTTTTTTTCTATATAAAACAAGGAAAGTGTTAAATGAAAAAAAAGGCATTAGACATACCACAGTTGATTGAGCATAAAGTGAAACACAAAAATGGTATAGTGAATGATTTGAATTTAGAAATATTTCATTCCCTTGACCAAACAGAAATAACCTTTAGTGTGGGTATTGAGTACCTTGGTACTCTAAACCCAATTATCCAAAATGTTGGCCAGCCAGTCGATTAAAGAAAGAGCTTTTTTGGAAATGAGATTCCACATGCTGTTAACCTTAGGCTGGTAATAATGTCAATTAGAAATTAGGTGGTTAATCACTCCTAGGTAATTCTATATATGATTATACATAGATAATTCTATGATTGGTGGAGACTACCCAATCCTTACAAACTCAACACCTCACAAAGGAGTTGATTGGACAATAATTTTTCATAATAAAATTTACAATAACATTATGAATATAATTATTATATATTGTAATACACCTATCATAATCAAAGTCTTAAAAACTAATTATAACAAAATAAAAAAATAAAAAATAGAAGAAAGAGAGGTAAACTTAAAATGTACTTGGCTTGGATCCAGTGCCTTGAAGGTACTGGACTCAAACTTTACCCAATTTTGGAGCACCAGATTTGCTGTGATGGTATCATATATACGTCATCATTGCAACTAATCTAGCACACCAAAGACACTAAACTCAAGCGAGTCAAGCGTTGCCCACTTATAATTACTAATGATCCGCAAGAAAAAAGAGAGAAGTAAAGATGAAAGATGAAAGATTATAAATAATGTAATACAAAACACAGTAGCATCACTCATTCCAAATAAATTATCATTTTTCTTGCATCCACAAACGTAGCAACAAGACTATAAGAGGCAAAGCAGGAAATCTCAAAGGCCATAACGTAGCGAAGATAAGGCCACCCAACTAACAAAATGAGCTTAAATGAGCTTAAATCGTTGACTCGTCAAGGTCATTGGACTGGAAGGTGGGAAAAGGCATGGGATATGCATAATTTCATCAAGAAAAAAAAAACTCGTGTTGTTGACTTACCTTTGCACAACAATTTAATGTGCCCTCAAATTCTTTGAACCAGACTTTCTTTTTCTCTTTGTTTAGTTCCTTTTTTATTTGTTGTTGACTTCCTTCACTAAGTGTCTATTTAATGTTTTGTCATAAAGCTTTTGTGAACGGAAACTCCTAAAGTTATTGTATTGTAAGGAGTAACTCTTCATTATATTTCATACAAATATTTTTCTTTTAAATGGGTAGGATTTTGTAGTAGTATTAAACTTGATTCATTTTCTTTATTCAACACTATGCCATTTTTTTAAACACATGTCAAATATTATTTTGACCAAATTGTAATTTATATCCTTAAAATTTGGGCTAGTTTTAATTTTGCTACTAAAATTTTAGAATTTCTTTTTTAAAGAATTTGAATCCATAAAATTATGTCTTTTTTAGTTGAGATAGTAGTTAATGGATAATTCATTATTTTTGGTGTATAGACAAAAAAGCTTAAATCTAAACAATATGTAATGTTAATGCTACAGATTCAAATTTTAAAATTTAAAGCAATAAAATCAAAATTACACCAAAATTTATGGGTGTAAATTGAAATTTAGTCTTTCTTTTAAAAGCATGAGTACATGTGCTCTTAAAGATCATATATTCATCTCCTTCGAACTCTTGTGAAACATTAAAAATAATTAAATAAAACTGTGCATGAATTTATCCTAAAACTGTCGCTTTTTAAAATCAAGCAAAGATGATGAACAATGAGCACATAAATCCATATTAAATATTATCCATTCCACACTTATAGTTTATAATTATAACTTCGACATAACAACTACAATTATCGATATGAAAGTACTAATTTTTTAATGTATTTTGTGAAAAGTCATACTTTTTAAATAGAAAGAATCTCTCTTTGTTGCCGTAGAAGAAGACAAAAGATGAAGGGGTCACCATTTTGCCTCCTAGAATGACAAAAGCATATCTTTCTATCTCTAATCTGTGCCTCCGACCAGTACTTCTCCCTATGCACTTCTTCTTCTTATTATTTATTTTAAACAACCTCAACCCTCCCCAAGTTTATGAATAAATAGTAAATACAACCTCCCCCGTTCATTTATGTAAGCAATGATCTCATGTTCACATCATTGACTACTAGTATGTAACACACACTATATACACAGTTACAATTCTACGTACACTAAAATTTGTATATCATATGTTTAGTTATAGTATTTTAATATTTTTAGGTTGTATTTTTTATTTTAAGTCTCTTTTAACTGTTGCTTAAATTTAACTTATATTATGATAATTTCATGTAAAGTTTTGTTAGTGCTTATTTTACATATCCTTTCATACAATTTGAAGGAGGTGTTTTGATCTTAATTAACTTGTATATACTTACAATTTAATCAATAACAAATATTTATCAAGTTTTTAGGCACTAAAATGAAACTTAGCAGTTGCCCACATCCTGCTTCTACAGGTTACATAGTTCATAAATGCCACATATTATCCCAAGATCAACAACCTTAAGGTGGTTTATTTTCCACAATTGATGAAGCATAAAATAGAACACAGAAGTGAGATCAGGGATTTGTATTACTGATCAATCCCACTTTTTGTGCTCCACTTTATATCGCCAATAATTTTTTTTTTTTTAAATAATCGAACTATTTGGTGACAAAAATTTTTGTCACTAGAACATTTAATGATGGGGATTACGTGACGAAAGTTGTTTTGACGCCAAATGTCATAGGCGACAAAATTAGAACATTTGGGGATGAAAATATTTGTCACCAAATATACATGTTGCTGTAGTGTTGCCTCATACTCTTTTTATTTGCCTTATAAACAACTAAAGTTTAAAATTTCTTTTTTATTAAAAAAAGAAAAGAAAAAATAGAACGCAAAAGTGGGATATAAAATTTGTAGTTTTGATTTGTCCCACTTTATGTACTTGACTGCTTTATGCTCTAGTGTTAAAAAAAAAAAAAAAAAAAAAAAAAAAAGAGACATGAGACATGTTGCAACTGGTGGAGCATTAAGTGAAACACAAAAGTGGAATAGTGAAGAATTTGAATTTAGAAATATTTAATTCCCTTAACCAAACAAAAATAACCTTCAGTATGGATATTGAGCACCTTGGTACTCTAAACCCAATTTTCCAAAATGTTGGCCAGCCAGTCAATTAAAGAAAGAGCTTATTTTTTTTCATATATATATATATAAATATATATATAAATAAAAAATAAAAATAAAAACAAGAAAGAGCTTATTTGCAAATGAGATCCCACATGCTGTTAACCTTAGGCTGGTAATAATGTCAATTAGATATTAGGAGGTTAATCACACCTAGATAATTCTATATGTATATACATGATTATACATGATAATCCTATGATTGGTGGAGACTACCCAATCCTTCCAAACTCGGCACCTCACATAGGAGTAGGTTCGACAATAATTTTTCATAATAAAATTTGCAACAAAATTATTAATATAATTATTATATATTGTAATACACCCGTAATAATCAATGTCTTAAAAAATAATTATAACAAAATAAATAAATAAATAACATAGAAGAGAGAGAGGTAAACTTAAAATGTAATTGGCTTGGGTTGAGTGCCCTAGAAGTGTGGAAGTGCTAGACCCAAACTTTACCCAATATTGGAGTAGTAGATCTTTTGTGATGGTATCATGTATTATCATTGCAACAAATCTAATACACTCGAGACACTGAACTCAAGCTTTGCCCACTTATAATTACTAATGATCTGGCTTTCTCCATAAAACACAGTAGCATCACTCATTCCGAGTAAATTATCAATTTTCTTGCATCTACAAATGTGGTAATACGATTATAAGAGGCAAAGCAGGAAATCTCAAAGGCCATAACATTGCGAAGACAAGGCCACCCAACTAACAAAATGAGCTCAAATCCGTTGACTCGTCAAGGTCATTGGACTGGAAGGTGGGAAGAGGCATGGGATATGCATAGCATATAGGACAACTAATTAATACCATTATTCAACCTCACCAATGAGTTATATAATATAAGTTTGATTCCCGGTACATGAATTCTTCATCCTAAGTTTCTTCACACACATACAGAGATCAACAGAGAGAATGGAGAGTCAAACTCAAGCCAAACCTCAACCTCATATCCTAGTACTTCCATGTCCTCTACAAGGTCACATAAACCCAATGCTCCAGTTCTCAAAGCGCCTGGCCTCAAAGGGTCCTAGAGTCACATTAGTAGCTACCACCTCTATTAGTGAGTCAGTGAAAGCCATAGCCAGCCACACTATTAACATAGAAATCATCTCTGATGGCTCTACAGAAAGCAAAACTTTTGACACCAGCACTGACAGTGATGCATTCTTTGAAAACTTCAAAGTGACAGTCTCTCAAAGCTTGATAAAGCTGATTGAAACCCAAAAACGTTCCAGACACCCTCCAAAATTTGTTGTGTATGACTCAGGTATGCCGTGGGCTCTAAATTTAGCTCGGGAACTCGGCTTAGATGGTGCTCCATTTTTCACTCAATCTGGTACTGTTAATGCAATCTATTATCATGGCTATAAAGGAACACTAAAGTTGCCCTTAGAAGAGCCTACAGTATCACTGCCCTCGATGCCATTACTAGGAGCCAATGATCTACCTTCTTTCATGGCTGATACTGGCACATACCGAGCTTTATTTAGCATCTTATTGAATCAATTATCGAATATTGATGAAGCAAATTGGATCTTTTGTAACACCGTCTACGAGTTGGAAGATGAGGTAGGCTAAGAAATTCCTTTTATATTGATACATATTTGCTTAAGTTTCTCCAATAAGCCTGCACGAACACAAATATATAGGCTTAAATTATGTAAATATGATGAAACTTTTTCCAAATGATATATATATCACTTAGGAAAATTCTTAGGTAATCTCGAAGTATAGAAAAATAGTGTTCCCTCTTCTCACATTTATAGTGGACCTCACCACGAATTTAATGAGCGGACCCCACCATGAATGTGAGAAGAGGAAATACTATTCGCCTTACTCTGGGTGTACCTAAAAATTACTCTATCACTTAAACACAAATAAAAAGTTATTAAAAAGTTATTTGATTATGTTATTAAGGTAGCACCAATTATATTTCGGACATCAGTTTATAAATTCTTTTTCTTCTTCTAAAAAAAGTTTATAAATTTTCTATAGCAAAATTAGTAATAGTATCTGCAAAATTTGTCTTTCCATTTTTAGCTTTGCTTACTTATTTACAGAACACATTCCTTGCGTTTTCTCTTTCAAATAATCCCAGATTTCATCCTATAATTGCTATCTTCTCCATCTTTAGTAATTTACAAACTTTTATAATTGAAAGTTGATTTTATTGGTATTATTATTATTTACTATTATTATTATTATTAAGGGAATTGGTTTACAAGTTATTTTTAAAAACATTGTATTGGGAGAATAATAAAACATAAATGTTGTAAACAGCTTTTTATATTTTTCATAAAAGTAGTGTCAAAACTTTTCTATTATGGTTTATTAACAATCGGCTTAAGGGCATCTGTTAACATGAATAGCAATTTCTGTAATCCATTAGGTATTGAATTGGATGACAAGCCAATGGCCTGTTAAAACTATTGGACCAACTATTCCATCAATTTACTTAGACAAGCGGTTGGAAGATGACAAAGAGTATGGCCTTAGCTTGTTCAAGCCCGAGGTGGATGCTTGCATGAAGTGGCTAGACACGATGGAAGCTGGCTCAGTCATTTATATATCATTTGGAAGCTTAGCATCCCTTGGAGCAGACCAAATGGAGGAGCTAACATTGGGATTGAAGAACAGCAATTGCCACTTCTTATGGGTAGTTCGAGATTCTGAATACAAAAAGCTTCCTGCTAATTTTGTACAAGAAACAACAGAAAAAGGGTTGGTTGTGAGTTGGTGCAATCAACTTGAAGTATTGGCTCACAAGGCCATTGCGTGCTTCATGACTCATTGTGGATGGAACTCAACTCTTGAGGCATTGAGCTTGGGGGTGCCAATGGTTGCTATGCCACAATGGACAGATCAAAGAACTAATGCAAAGTTTATCGTAGATGTGTGGAAGGTAGGGGTTAGGATTAAACTCAACGAAAAAGGCCTTGCTAACAAAGAAGAAATAGAGTTTTGTATAAGGAAAATAATGGAAGGAGAGAGTGGGAAAGAGATGAAAAAGAATTCAGTGAAATGGAAAAAATTGGCTATAGAAGCAATGGATGAAGGTGGAAGTTCAGATAAAAATATAGAGGAGTTTGTGGAAAAGTTATAAATTTTGGCCAATATGACCAAAATTTATTAAACCAACCACCATTTAGTAAATTTATTCCTTAGAAATAAATACCCACTTAAAAACCAGGCTATTATGAACTATTTCGATTGTTCAGCATGTGTCAATTATTTCGATCGGCTGATACAAATCATTCCATCTTTTTTTATAATTGTTTATCCTTTTTATGTAATGAATAAATTAAACTCTTTGCTTGTGCATGTGTGTGTGTGTGTTTTTTTTTTCCATTAATGTTGATACTGAAAACCCTATTGAGACTTGTTATAAAGTCGATCTATATTTTTAGGTTGGCAACAACGAACAAATTGTAACCTTAGAACTTAGTATGTCTAGTTGGTTAGTCTAGAAATATTTAGTTAAACAGGACAAATGAAGTTTAGCACAGTTAAAGAGTCAAAGAAATCAGAAAAGCATGTGCAAATAAGTATTACTTAGTCATAGGCATTATTGCAATTGGATTGCTTTGTTTGCCTAGAATTGGACTGCTCCGTTTGTCTGGAACTTTCTTCTCTATTATTGGTTGGGGGGTATGGCCCTTGTCGTCGTCATTGTTTCGACGACACTGGTGAGGATTGGGCATATTGCTATTCTCATGGGAGAGGTGTTGCCTCAATTCCTCATTCTGCTTGGTCAATTCTTCAACACTCACTGCTAGTGTTTGAATCTACTGGGTCATCTGCATTGGATCAAGTGGGACTGCTGAACTTGGATCCATTACGTTGTTTGAATAGTAGAGCTACAAAAATCTGAATAATTCATATTTACATTTCCCACAGACAATGCTAAACTGATGAAGCCCAAAATGGTTGTCATGATGATCTCGCTGGAGCTTATGAAAAGGTAACGTTCTATGAAAAGATGATAGAGAAAGACACCAAAGTTGCATTTGCCAACGGTCCTCCAATAATAAAGTCAGTAGAATTCTCAATATCTCTCAGAGAATAAGAATGTAATTCTGTAAGTTTGAATTGTGTACCTTGTTCCTGGTGCTTTGTGGCTTATTTATAGCCTTCATATGGCCATTGGGAGCCTCATTATGAGTGTGATTGTCATTGACCTCTTAATGGCTTTTTGGCTGTTTGAGTAATGTCTGCTTGAGCTTAAATGAAGGTTTGATCAGCTCATGAGTGGCCTTTCTGACTGTTGGAGTTCGTCGGTTACAAGACTAGTGATGGTTGTGTCATTAATGCTGTATGATCGTCTTCTTTGTATGACGACCATGTGGACCTTATGCTCGTCCTCAGTATGAATGAGTTTGTGTATTGAAGGTTTGTCAACTATATGATTAACTCGTAATTTTGGTACTCGTCATATATATATATATATATATATATATATATTAATTAATAAATAAATAAATTAATAATGATAATATTTTAATGATTCAAATTCATATGCTAGTCATCTTTGAGTACCAAATTGTATAAACTCAGAAACATTCAAAATCATATTGGGTTTAAAATTTTCAATCTCTTGACATTTGCATTCTTTTTCTTGGGTTCAAACCTATTATATAAAGATCAGGTTCGGCCTGAATCTTCCAAACTGATCCATAGCATTCCTAATACAGTAAGTTTGAAGACAGGAAATTTCAGACATTTTCACTAAATTGGTTTGAATTTGTGTTTATGGAGGAACCCAGGTGAACTGAATATGTGAGTGGGTGTGAAAACATAGTGGGTCAGCGACACTATGTTTAGTTGCACTATTTTCTTGCATCAGCAAATGTAATAATAATATTAATTTATTATAAGAGGCACTGACTGCCAGAAATTTAAAAAGCCAAATTTAGTGTAGACAATTAGACAAGGCTACCTAACAAAATGAGACTATATATCCTTTGACTCCTGCTTTTAAGGTTGTCTGCATGCGATTTGTTACTATTATTATTTTTTTGAAATGCAGAGGCGTAAACAAAATGATTGTTTGCATTTCACATCCAACATACAAGTAATGAAAATATTCAACTTCACCATGAATTATAAATTTGATTTCTAGTTCATGATCCAAAGATACGCACACCCAAATTAGAGAAGGAAAGTTCTATCCTAATATTTCTGTTACCCTTCGTTATTAGAATAATAATTAAGTATAAAATTTAGTTACAAAATTGGTTGTAATCTAAAGCTACAATCTTACTTAGTATCTTTTTATTGGAGGTCAATTTTGAGAATTTTAGTGTTAGATTACATCTTCTTTTTATATCATTTATGCTTGCAAAATTTCTAGAATAGTATATAGTATCCGACTGACATAAAATTTAACATGTGCATTAAGAGTATAAAGAACATACAATTTTATGGTTAGATTTTCAAAATATGTAGTAATGTTTATTTTATTAAGTAAGGTTGTAGCCTGTAGGCTTAGGCTACAACTAATTTTGTAACTAAACTTTTTCCAATAGTTAAAATGGAACTCCCATTTTTTCTCACTCATGTATAACTAATAGTCTAATACCATCTATTATGATGCCCAACGAGGAGCAATAAAGTTGCCCTTTGAAGTGCCTATGGTATTAGTATAATAGTATCATTGCCTTCAATGCCTCCACTAGGAATCAAGGTCGACCTACCTTCTTTCCTGTCTGATTAGAGATTGTACCCAGGTTTATTTAGCATCTCATTGAATCAATTCTCAACTATATACACGAAACAAATTAAATCTTTTATAAAACCTTTGAGAATTTGAAAGATGGGGTAGGGTAAAAAATTCATATATATTTATAAAAGGTGTCTTGCATAGTATTGATGGGCTTCATTAATTATTTACTTGGAGATGTGTTGGGCCTAATTGGACTTGATTGTACTGGGAATTTATGGGTTGATAGGCCGTCATTGCAAAGCCCTAGTGTATGTAATGCAAAAGAATTCTCTGTGATAATTAAGTACACATTGAATGTAGTGGATTTCATCTTATACTCTATTGTATAAATATTAGCATCTTGTCAAATTACGTATATTCATGTATTCTTTTAGAGTACTAGTTATTTTATTAAGGTACATTGGATAAGGCCGTGTGTTATATGCCTACTGACTACAGAGCCTCCAACTCATTGAGTATGAATACGAATCGTTTATAAGAAAAGCATTTAACTCTTTTAGCTTTGCTTACTAATATGATTACACAACACATCCCTAAATGTTTCCTATATTTGTTTTAAATAATTTTAGATTTCATCCTATTTTTGATATCCTCTCCAAATTTCTTCGTTGTAATCAATGAAAATTATTTATTATTTTGATTTTGTTACATATGTTTCAAAATTCCATTAGGTGGTGCCAATGGTTGCAATGCCAGCGATGGCCTATTAGACAATAGGACCAGTTATTCCATTAGTGTACTTGGACAAATGGTTGGAGGATGACAAAGAGTATGGCCTTCACCTATTCAAGCCTGCTGATGTGGATGCCTGCATGAAGTGGCTAAAACAGACGAAACAGGCTACTCGTTTATACTTCATTTGGAAGCATGGCATCCCTTGGAGAAGAGCGAATGGAGGAGCTAACATGGTGTCTAAAGAATAGCAATTACTACTTTGTGTGGGTTAATGTTAGAGAAACATAACAGAAAAAGCTTCCTGGAAATTTTATGAAGAAAACAGTGAAGAAGGGGGTTGTAAGTTGGTTCCCTCAACTAGAAGTATTGGCTCACAAGGCAAGTGGATGCTTTATGACTCATTGTGGATGGAACTCGACACTCAAGGCATTGAGTTTGGGGTTACCAATGGTTGCAATGCCACAATGGAAAAATCAAGGCCAAAATGGGAAAATATCCTTTTCGTGCAAAATATACAGCATTCTGCCCCCGTTCCTAAACTAATTAGGAAAATACCTCTTGTAAGGACGCGATTCGTAACGAACCGTAACAGTGTTGGATTCGCACGTAAAAAGGCCCAAACAATATCATTGTAGAGCGTGGGTTTGAAAGGCTAGGCCTTGGTCGCCAAACGGTGGGTTTTACGTGATATCCATACATGGTTAAGTCGTCATCGCCCTAGGAGTCTTTCTCCTAGAGGCGGGCTGGGAGGCTCTAGTTTTTTGCCATTTTTCCCAGCCCCTCTCATGAATTACTTACTTTTCCTTTTATACTAGCCCGTGTTTTTTATCCTTCGTCCACGTGTAGGATCGACATTCCAAGACTGATACTTGTCCCATCAGCCCATACCCGGAGTAGTTGGGGGTGGTTGAAAAAGCTGGAGTGTACGGCTCTGTCAGGTGCAGAGTATTGAATGGCAGTAAGGGCAGCTTTTCCTGGTCGTTACACTTTCCAGCATACCCTTTTCTATTGGCACAGATATTTTAGATTTTTTCCCAAGTTGTTTCTATACCATTTTTGCCCTTTCTTCTTGTGAGATCTCGAACATGCCAAGAACTGAATCGTCCTCGGCTGTGTCCCAAGGCCATTTCGTACTTGTATTGCCGAGCCCAGGCCATCACCTTCCTCGGCTTGGGCCTTTGGACCCCAACGAGTAAATGGGCCTGGCCCACGAATCATTGGGCCCCACACCTCTCTTTTGTAACTCAATTTTCTCAAAATCGAGTTTCAATGTAAAACTTAATTTGTAGAAAATTGAGTATGAGGTGATAAAAAAAAAAAAAAAAAAAAAATTGCATGGAACTCAAGTTTAATAAAAATGCCACTATAGGCCTTCATGAAACGCAGCTATACGTAAAACATAAAAAATAAAAATAAAAATAAAAAATTAAATGGAAGTCGAGTTCATGGAGCTCGAGTTCCATAAAAAAAGGCCACTATAGGGCTCCCTACGGAGCGATCAAACTTAAAAAAACTTGCATGCTTCAAAACGCCACTATAGGGCTCCCTATGGAGTGATAAAACTTAATTAAAAAACTTGCATGTTTTAAAAAGACACTATAGGGCTTTAAAACACTATTATAGGACTTTAAAAAATTGCACGGAACTCAAGTTCATGGAGCTCAAGTTCCAGTAATTTTTTTTTTTTTTTTAATTTTCAGTTTGTTATAACTCGATTGTCCAAAAATCGAATTTTAAATTGAAACTCGATTGTCCAAAAATTGAGTTTTAAATTAAAACTCGATTTTTATAAAATCCAGTTACAAAATAGAGGTATTTTTCTAATTAGTTTGGAAAATTGGACAAAGTACTGTATATTTTGCACGAAAAGGGCATTTGCCCATTTTGGCCGAAAAATCAAACAACTAATGCAAAGTTCATTGTGGATGTGTGGAATGTAGGAGTTAAGATTAAATTGGATGAAAGAGTAATTGCTACCAAAGAACAAATGGAGCTGTGTATAAGAGAAGTAATAGAGGGGGAGAGAGTGAAAGAGATGAAAATGAATTCAGTTAGATGGAAAGAACTGGCTAAAGAGGCAATGGGCGAAGGTGGAAGTTTTGATCAAAACATAGAGGAGTTTGTAGCAAAACTTGTATACTCCTAAAGTTATTCTTAGTTGTTACTCTTCATTATATTTTATTTAAATATATATTATTTAAACGGGTAGGCTTTTGTAGTAGCGTGAAACTTAACTCATTTTCTTTATTCAAAATTATGTTTTTTTTTTTTTTTTTAACCCATGTCAAATATTATTTTGACTAAATTGTAATCTATTTCCTTAAAGTTTGGGCTAATTTTGATTTTGCCCCTAAAATTTTTGAATTTGAATTCAAAAAATTATGTCATTTTTAATTGGGTTGACAATTAATGGACAACTCATTATTTATGGTGTATAAACAAAAGAGCTTTAATCTAAATGATATGTAACATTAAGGGTATGGGTCCTGTTTATAAATTTTAAGGGATAAAATCAAAATTTTCTGAAATTTAAGGGTGTAAATTGCAATTTTTTTTTAACATAAGTATATGTTTTCTTCAAGAGCAAATATTCATGTCTTGAGAACTCTTCTCGAAACATTAAAAAAAAAAAAAAAAAAGAACACACCTATGCATGCGTTATCCTAAAACTGTCGCTTGTTAAAATGAAGTAAAGATGATGAACAATTAGGACATAAATCCAAATTAAATCTTGCTCCATTCTACACTTTATAGCTTCAACATCACTTCTACAATTATTGATATAAAAGTATCGCTCTTTTTATTTTTTTCCCCTTTTCAAAAAAAATAAAGTCATACTTTTTAAATAGAAAGAACCTCTCTTTGTTGTCTTAGAAATAGACAAAGATGAAGGGGTCACCATTTTGACACCTAGAATGACAAAAAAAAAAAAACCTTTCTGTCTCTAATCCAAGCCTCAACCCTCCACGAATTTCTTTTTTTTTTTTTTTTGCTGAATCTCCCCGAATTTCTGTATAGATACAACCTCCCCTTTTCATTTATGTAAGCAATGATCTCAAGTGCTAATATTATTGAGTTTTTATATTGCAAAAGTGGATGAGATGTACCCATTTAAGATTCCCACTCAATTGTATAATTCAAGGAAATGAAGTGTTACTTTAGGTAGGAATCTTTGAAAAAAAAAAGAATATTCTATTAAGAAGGATAAGGATCTATTTGTTGCATTTATAGAAATTAGGTGCGTGGGGGGAGTAGGGACTAGGAAGTGTCATTTACACAAATATTTTAGGTTGAGACGAAGAGAGGAACATCATTTAGATACATCTCATGATCTCTTTTATAAACAGTGTGTGTGAAACCTGACAAGTTTAGCAATAAGAACCCAAAAAGAATTCAGATGACTATAGGATCTCTCCAACACCTTTTAGATTTGTTTCAATTCAAAAATAGAATAAAAATGTAAAAAATAAAGTTAAAAAATTCTGATTGTAGCTTCAAAAGAAAATGTCAAAAGAAAAATAATTGCACAAGATGCAAGCACTAGTTGATAGCCAAGTTAATACAGTAATTCTAGATAGTGGGTCCGAGACTTAAATCATTCTTGACCCAATGGAAGAAAGTGAGACCTAAAGAAGAATTAGATTGAAACCTCAACAGAACTTTGAAAAAAAAAAAAAAAAAAAAGGCTAGCAAATCCTCTTCAGTTCTTGAAGGAATCATGGTTATCAAGGAAAAAGGTAATTTAGTTTTGATCGGTGAAGTGGCAGAGTGATGTACAAGAGGTGGCTTTGAGCGGCAGAGACTGGGTGGGCCAGCGGTGGAGACAGAGGAGGGTTTGAGGTGGGCTGGCGGTGGAAACAAAGGATGGTTTAGGTGGGCTAGTGGTGGAGGGAGAAGAGTGATTGGGGTGACCGGTAGTGGAGTTTTGGATTTTCTGGTTTTGTTTGAGAGAGAGAGAGAGAGCGAGTATACCTATATTGTATAGGTACAGTTTTTTTAGTTTTTATTTTTTTAATAAGCAGTGTAGTTAACTAAGATTGGTTGGATTAACTGTACTGAAATAATTATGTGCAGTGCACATGTCATTTTTTACACATGTCAATTTATTAGAGCAGTTTGTAGCCTTATGTTACAACTAATTTTCAAGCTAAATTTTGTCCTTTATTATACACACACACACACATGCAATTAATACTTAAGGGCAAGGATTTGCTGCAACCTTGGTTGCAGCAATTCCTATGTAATGGTGATGTGTCAAGCTGTTAAATGGACACTTGTCTAAATATTTCTCTTTAAATGCTTTGAGATTTATGCAATGTGGCAAATTATTTTTGTGGGTTCCACTTTTACTTTATTAGGTCTGATCTCCACCATTGATTTTCTTTAAAACAAAATAAATACAATGATTTATGTAGGAATTGCTGCAACTAAGGTTGCAGCAAATCCTTGCCCAATACTTAATACCTTTCTTTAATCTATTTGGCAATGTTGTCTTTTTAATATAGTAGGGCCCTCTCTTCCAAGCCTTAACCAACCACCCCCCCCCCCCCCCCGGGGCGGCCGCAATGAGCAACTAGCCCAAAGCCCAGTTCAACCGAAAAAAACAAAAATCCCATTAAAGCCCTTTTAACCCACGGTTACATACAAACCAAATTTAGGAAAATAAAAATGAGAGAGAAAGAGAGACCACGAAAGATAGAAGCTGGAGAGAGTAGAGACTAGAGAGTGAGATCAAGGATGTGAAAATAAAAATAATAATAATATTTAGCTATAAAATTGGTTGTAGCCTAATGTTACAATTTTACTCAATATCTTTTTATTGGAGGTTTTGACAAATCCACCATTAGATTACATATTCTTCTTATATCCTCTATATTTGCAAAATTTCTAGAAAATTAAAGATCAATAGTTATGTGTTGAGGTCTAAAAAAGTTATAACACTAAGGCCCAAAATAACACAGTAGGTGAACCCCATATAAAAGGGTTGAGCTCACCACAAGAGAAAATAATGGCCCAAGTCCATTAAAAAAAGATTCAAAACCCGGAACCCACGAAAGGACAGGCTTTAGGGCCCATGAAACGAAGGAAAGAAAGGAAAAAAAGTCCAGCCTGTCAAGATCAGAAAATCAAAGGAAGTCCAATAGGAAGAACTGGGCCAGGATACCCAGAGACTACCAGGAGCTCGAGATCCTCGGGATGTGGAACACAACTAGGATGAGATTAAGATAGTTCAAAAAGAGCACCAAGAAACACAAGGAACGAAGGACAAATACATCCTTCTTAATCACCCAATGATGCAGAAAAGAACCAGAAGGCTTAGAAAGTAATAATTCATGAACAAGAGGCCGGTACCTCAGGTAATCTAGAAAGAAGAACTATAAAGAGAAGTAGCCGGGAAAACCTTCAACCTGGCAGGAATGGATTCGGCTCACCTGGGAAAGATGACAAAAAGAAGGACGGCCAAAAAGCTTAGTCAGAAAATGTAAGGTTTAGAAGCCTTAAGGGAAGAAAGATTGGAGGTCAGCCCTCAAAGGACACCCCAGAATGGAAAGTCAATAAGAAGCTTTTAGGGAAACAACACCTAAAGAAGAAAACTATGAGAAACAAGGAAAGGACCAGTCATCATAGTGGCTGGCACAACATGAGCTCTGGTACCTAGGGGAGCAGAGGAGGAAAATCAGTGGTACCCTAAAACCCTAGAATGATGCTATAAAAGGAAGAAGTAGCTAACATTGAAGTGGCACTCAGCAAGAGTGAATCATAACAGAATCATTAAGAAAACTCTGTAAAAAAAACTCAAAGAAAGTAGTAAAAGAAAGAGAAATATCGTCCGGTATCCCAAAACAGCCACTATAGAACATACTTGGATTCAAAGAGATTTAAACTTTGCAAGTCTTAGAGGATTGGATAGCCATCTAAGTCTATAATTTTTGAGCTTATTTTGGACCTTGTAACATGTCTTAGTGAGCACATTGTGATTTACAACTAGGAAAAGTGATGAAATATTTCATAGTATTTTAAGGATCCTTAACAATATATTTGTCTCTCTCTTTATTACATTGTTCATTTACTGTTTCTTGCTGTTCAATACATATATATATTCTTACTTGCTAGTATGTACGTATTGTAGGGTTTTTGCTCTATGCACCACTTGGTTTGTAAATAGCCCATTTAGCTGCGATGAACTAAGCCCAATCCCTTTAAACAATGACTTAAAGGCCCAAGGTCCCTGCTTTAACTTGGGCCTGGACATTGTCCAAAAAAGGACCCTCACACTATGTCATCAATAAATTGTTTAAATTGCAAGTTTTTGTAATTTGAAATTGTGCTTAAAATATAAACTTATAGATCACATAGTAAATAATATCCAATTGACATGAAATTAAATATGTATATTAAAAGCATAAAGAACATAAAATTCAACGGTTAGATTTTAAAAATATGCAATAATATTTAATTTATTGCGTAGGGTTGTAACCTTAGGCTATAAACAATTTTGTAGTTAAACTTTTTTCTAAAAATAATGAAGAAAATGAAGCTAGAGAGAGGCACGGTGAAAAGAAACATATAGAAAAGAAAGAAGAAAAAATTATGGGAGATTTAGAGGTGGGTTTGAAATGGCGAAATAGTAATGTTAGGTGAGATAAGAAATAAATATAAAAGAAAAGAGGACCAGAGTCACATGGGTAAAGTGAAAATGTGAGTTTGGAAACTTCTTGGAAATTATATACTTTACAAATACCCTAAAGAAGTTTACTTATTTAAAAAAAAATACCAAAATATATATATATATATATATATATATATATATATAAATATATATAAAAGAAAAGAGGAGCAGAGTCACGTGGGTAGGAGTGAAAATGTGAGTTTGGAAACTTCTTGGAAATTATGTACTTTACAAATACCCTAAAGATGTTTCTTATTTACAAAAATACCAAATATATATATATATATATATATATATATATATATATATAAATACTTTATAAATAATCTATTTCATTTTATTAATATTTTTTTTTCTAAAAAAACCTATATATATCCTACGCTTTATTTTGGGGCATTGCACCAGTATACTCCAGTATCAAAAAATTTTATGGAATGATCTCTGAAACAGAATTCAAAACCTTGGAATAAAGTTATAATATATAAAGAGAAAAGTGTCTATAGAGAATATATAATATTGTTTGGTATTTGATATTTGTTTGTAGTGGGGCAACAATAAAGAATAGGCAACTAATAGATATGAAAAAAAAAAAAAAAAAGTCTTTTATTTTTGTTGGTAGAAAATTACATCTTAATATATTAAGAAGCAATGATATTGTGTATTTGTCTTGGTTGATAGTTTGTTAATATTATTATTATTATATATATATATATATATATATATATATATTTTTTTTTTTTTAAGTTTGGCCTCCCCTAACATGAAATTCTGAATCCGTCCTTGAAGGCATGCTTCACAATTTTTAAAGACTCTAGATAGGACTAAAACAGTTAAGTTGAAAGTTATTTTATTTTATTTTTTTTAAAGACGTGAAGTAATAGTTTAGTAAAGTATAAGGTTTTTTTTTTTTTTTTTTTTTAAGAAACAGACACACACATATAAGAAAAAGAGAAAAATGGTTTTAACACAAAGGCATACTATAATTCTACTCAAAAGTCATGGTAGCTTTTAAAGGAAGAGTGGAGTATAAAATTGAACACAACAGTGGGTGGAAGATTTGTATTCTTGATCTATCTCACTTTTTATGCTTTAGTTTATACTTTTACCAACCACAACTTGTCACATTTTTTTTCTTTATAAAACAACATTTAAACTAGAATATATATATATATATATATTATGACAATTGGTGGAGCATAAAGTATAACACAAAAGTGGGATAAAGGATTGGTATTTTTGATTTATCCCACTTTTTGTACTTCACTTTATACTTTATCAATCACAAATTCTTAGGTTTTTTTTTTTTTTTTTTTTTTTTTTTTTTTTTTTTTTTTTTTTTTTTTTTTTTTTTTTTTTTTTTTTTTTTTTTTTTTTTTTTTTAAGGTCAGACATTAAGATATTTGTGCACACCCCAATTGGTGAAGTATAAAATAGGATACAAAAATAGGGCAGTAAAGGAGTTCGATTTAGAAATATTTAATTTGCTTGACCAAACGAAAATAGCATTCAATATGATATGTACTAACTACCATATTGAATAACTTTAGACAACATTTATAATAGGATTTTTTTTAACGGATACCTTAAGGATATTCGTTTAGGAAAAACTTTTTGAAAACTTTTATGGGAAAGGAATAAACTATAATTGATTTTTTTATATAGTTTTCTGTATCACACATAAAAATGGTATTAGAATTATCCTAAAATGATTTAGGGTCATGTTAATAAGTACTCTTAGAGCATCTATTAATGGAAATTGTTTTTAGTTTGGAGAGAAACCCTTCAAACTACTCATATATCTTTTTATTGAGTGTGAATTTTGAAAATCCAACCGTTAGATTTCATGTTATTATTATATCTTTCATTCTTGTAAAATTTTAAAAAGATTAAGATCAATTGCTATGTCATTAATCAAATGTCTAAATTTCAAGTTTTTGTGATCTAAAATTGTACGTAAAAAAAGTTTATTGATTAAATAGTAAATAGCACCTAATTTGACCAAAATTTAATATGTATGTTAAGAACATAAGAAACATGCAATCCAATGATTAAGCTTTCAAAATTGATACATAGTAAAAAGATATATGAGAAGTTTGAAATGTTTTTCTTCAAAATAATTTGGAAAAAAACCTTATTCTTTATTAATGAACCATTTTAGGAAATGTTTGGTACCACTTTTATGAGAAATAGAAAAAAAATTTCAAAACATTAATTTTTTTTTTCTTTTATCATAAAATTGTTTCTAAAATAGCTTACTAATAAATACCCTTAGGATATCTGTTAACTTTTCTCAATGATTTATCAACAAATCCTCTAAAAACACCTATTAATTGGACCCTTTACAATAATCCTAATAACTTTCTTAACTTCAAAGCAGTTCTAAGTAGTTATAAGAAGGAAACCCAACCTAGGTTAATCACACCTAGATAATTCTATATATGATTGCACATAGATAATCATATGATTGGTCGAGAAACTACCCAATCTTTCCAAACTCGACCCCTCGCAAAAGAGTTGGTTTGAAAATAATTTTCTACAATAAAATTTGTAACAACAATATTATGAAATAATTATTATATATTTTAATACACCTGAGAGAGAGAGAGAGAGAGAGAGAAGCTTAATGGTGTCATATGTCATATTTGACCCAAACTTTACCCACTACTGGAGGACTATATTTGTTGTAATGGTGTCATATGTCATCATCCAACAGATCTGATTTAGTAGAAGCATGGAACCCAAGTTTTGCTCACTTATAACTTTTTAAGTTATAATTACTAATGATTTGGCTCTCTCTATAAAGTCATCAAGCTGTACTTTGCATGAAGGAAAAAAAAAGAACTAGAAATGAAAGATTCTTCCCACAAAAAAAAAAAAGAAAAAAAAAAGCCTAGAAATGAAAGATTATAAATGATGTTATACAAAACACAGTACCATCACTCATTCCAAATGATGTTATACAAAACACAATACCATCACTCATTCCAAATACATTTGTTTGGTTCTAAAGTTTTGGGATTAAATATTTAGAATCATATTTTGTATGTGTTGATAAACCAAGAATAAAACAATCAAGAATTAGGCTCAACCAATTGAGAATAGGAGAAAAAGTAATTCTGCTAAATTTTAAATCAGGCCCATGCTTGCAAAAACGTTTAGGATTTCATTCTAACTTGTCCACATATAAAAGGGAAACTCTAGCTACGTTTTTCAGACTTATGGAAGACTTGTGTGTTACTCTTTATGAGAGCTGAGAGGTTTTGTACCTTTAAATCACACAAGAATCTACCGGAGCAAGATCTCCAATCAAGTAATGGTAGAACCTAGTTGCTGCTACAAGATCAACTACTGGTGGTGATCTAAAACGTTTGAGTGGGATCTCAAAATCACAAGCATGAGTGTTTGTGTTGCAATAAAACCAAGGAGAGAAGGAATCTACGGATTCGAAGTTTGCACATGGTTGTGTTAGTAAGTTATTACTGGATGTAGCAATAGATTTAAAATTAAATTTGATTGTAAAAATTTTGATTCTCTTATAGTCGATTTGCTTTACCTTGAGGATAGTTAAATCAAATCCTCCCTAGATTTTAACCTTGAAATAGTTCGTTTCATCAGTTTTCCTAGGTCATCATATCATAATGTTATTTACTTTTCCGTTGTTGTGCATAATATGATATATGCTTGTTTAACCTAGATTTCAATAATAAACTTAATAATCAACTTGGTTAATTAATTGGGTTAAACAATTTGGTTTAAGGGGTCTAAACCGAACAATCAACATTATTATTTTTCTTACATCTACAAACGCAGCAATAAGAATATAAGAGGCGAAGCAGGAAATCTTAAAGGCCATAACATTGTGAAGATGAGGCCACCCAACTAACAAAATGAGCCTAAATCCGTTTACCCGTCAAGGTCATTGGACTGGAAGGTGGGAAAAAGTATGAGATATGCAAAGCATCTAGGACAATTTTTTTTTTTTTTTTTTTTTGGGTTAAAAAGCATCTAGGACAACTTGTTAATGCAATTATTCAACCAATGAGTTATATATTTGATTCCCGGTTCATGAATTCCTCATCCTAAGTTTCTTCACACACATAAAGAGATCGACAGAGAGAATGGAGAGTCAAACTCAAACTCAACCTCATATCCTAGTACTTCCATACCCTATACAAGGTCACATAAACCCAATGCTCCAATTCTCAAAGCGCCTAGCCTCAAAGGGTCCTAGAGTTACATTAGTAGCTACCACCACTATTAGTGAGTCAGTGAAAGCCATAGCCAGCCACACTATCAACGTAGAAATCATCTCTGATGGCTCTACAGAAAGTAAAACTTTTGACACCAGTGACAGTGATGAATACTATGAAAACTTCAGAGTGACAGTCTCTCAAAGCTTGACAAAGCTGATTGAAACCCAAAAAAGTTCCAAACACCCTCCAAAATTTGTTGTGTATGACGCAGTCATGCCATGGGCTCTAAACATAGCTCGGGAACTAGGCTTAGATGGTGCTCCATTTTTCACTCAGTCTGGTGCTGTTAATGCAATCTATTATCATGGCTATAAAGGAACACTAAAGTTGCCCTTAGAAGAGCCTACAGTATCACTGCCCTCGATGCCATTACTAGGAGCCAATGATCTACCTTCTTTCATGGCTGATGCTGGCACATACCGAGCTTTATTTAGCACCTTATTGAACCAATTATCGAATATTGATGCAGCAAATTGGATCTTTTGTAACACCGTCTATGAGTTGGAAGATGAGGTAGGCTAAGAAATTCCTTTCATATTGATAAATAATTGCTTAAGTTTCTCCAATAATCCTGCACGAACACAAATATATAGGCTTAAATTATTATGTACATAATGATGAAACTTTTTCTAAATGATGTATATACCAATTAAACACATGACACAAAAAGTAATTAAAAAGTTATTTGATTCTGTTATTATGGTAGCACCAATTATATTTCTGACATCAATTAATAAATTCTTCTTCTTCTTCTTCTCAATTTTTTTTTTTTTTTTTTTTTTTAAATTTTCTATAGCAAAATTAGTAATATTATCTTCAACATTTTTCTTTCCATTTTTAGCTTTGCTTACTTTACAGAACACATTCCTTACGTTTTCTCTTTCCAATAATCCCAGATTTCATCCTATAATTGCTATCTTCTCCATCTTTTGTAATTTACAAGCTTTTATAATTCAAAGTCGATTATGTTGTTGTTGTCATTATTATTATTATTATGATAAATTCTTTTGTAATCCATTAGGTACTGAATTGGATGACAAGCCAATGGCCTGTTAAAACTATTGGACCAACTATTCCATCAATTTACTTAGACAAGCGGTTGGAAGAGGACAAAGAGTATGGCCTTAGCTTGTTTAAGCCCGAGATGGATGCTTGCATGAAGTGGCTAGACATGATGGAAGCTGGCTCAGTCATTTATATATCATTTGGAAGCTTGGCATCCCTTGGAGCAGACCAAATGGAGGAACTAACATTGGGATTGAAGAATAGCAATTGCCACTTCTTATGGGTAGTTAGAGATTCAGAACAAAAAAAGCTTCCAGCTAATTTTGTACAAGAAACTACAGAAAAAGGGTTGGTTGTGAGTTGGTGCAATCAACTTGAAGTATTGGCTCACAAGGCCATTGGGTGCTTCATGACTCATTGCGGATGGAACTCGACGCTTGAGGCATTGAGCTTGGGGGTGCCAATGGTTGCTATGCCACAATGGACAGATCAAAGAACTAATGCAAAGTTCATTGTAAATGTGTGGAAGGTAGGGGTTAGGATTAAACTTGACGAAAAAGGCTTTGCTAACAAAGAAGAAATAGAGTTTTGTATAAGGGAAGTAATGAAAGGAGAGAGTGGGAAAGAGATGAAAAAGAATTCAATGAAATGGAAGAAATTGGCTATAGAGGCAGTGAATGAAGGTGGAAGTTCAGATAAAAACATAGAGGAGTTTGTGAAAAAGTTATAAATTTTGGCCAATATGACCAAAATTTATTGAACCAACCACCATATAGTAAATTTATTCCCTAGAAATATGTACCCACCTAAAAACCGGGCTATTCTGAACTATTTCGGTTGATACGACTAAATTATTTATCCTTATTGTGTAATGAATAAATTAAACTCTTCGTTTGTGTGTTTAATTTATTTATTTTTCATTAATGTTGATACTGAGAACCCTAAATAATTGTTTTAAATTGAGACTATTTCCTTGTATAATGATAAATATTAAGATGAAGTTATATTGAGTTCAGAAAGTAGTAATTTTGAAAGTTTATATTACTATCAAAATATTTAATTATTTTTGCGAAATCAAAATCAGGCCTCCGATGAAATATTTATTTATGGCAAAAATTGTACAGTCTTGATATTTTGTTTGATAATTTGATAATTATAATGAGGAAAGAGAGATTAGAATTCTGGGCACCATTTCTAAAAACATCAATAACTAGTTACCAATTGATCTACAAAATTCTTGATTTATACTCATTATTTTAATGTAATCTGTAACTATTCATTCGATTAATTATCAAGAATGACTGTAATTTTACTATAATTTTTGTCATTATGTGGACGCAGATTAGATCACTAACTAAAGCCACTTACAAGTACAGGTGACGACCCAATTAAGGTGTGGTGTATCATCTTTTTCTTGTCTAACCTGGACATGCTTAATTGACGTTCTCAAAATGTATTTTTAACACATAAAAACAAAATCATGTGAGACTTGGATGACTATTTTTAAAAATCCATCTTAATTAACGATCATGTGCCAAAAATATTATGCAAACGTGATAATTGAACATCTTTAGATGTTTTCATTTTCAGCTTCGTGGTTTTCACTAAAACGTGGTGGAAATTTAGTAAGAAAATGCCACAATGGCTATATCGTCTTCTTCTCCATCTCTTGAGAGATGATACCCTTACGAGCCACAAAGCTCCTTTGTTAACAACAACAACAACAACAAAAAAACGGCTATAGCCCATGTTTTTTGTGAACATTCACAAAGCTCCTTCTTGCAGGCTGACTCAAATTATTAATATTCTTACTAAACAAACACTTGTTTTGAAAATCCATTTAGATCAAGTTTTTAACTTGATAGAGATATATTAGCTCAATGTAATATGCCCAAACCCAATCTTTTTAGTCCAAAGTTTAATCTACTATATATACCCATGTTATATATAATTATATATTGGCATAACATTTTCTAGGTTTATAAAGAAATTTCAAAAACACTGTTAGATATATTATGGCCCAAGTGGCTCAAACTAATTGTAGGCTCATGTACTTGTAGAATAAACATATTAATCTAAAGTTAGTCTAGGGTTAGCTTAAGGTTAGTCAAGTATTCTTTAGCATATAAACCCTATGTTGGGTTTATTGTAACACAAGTGCTTAATAGCACACAAATCCCACTCCAATATTGGCTTCTCCCACCAACCCAATTAGCTGCCTCATCCATAGCTCTCTGTGCTCGTCTTTCGTGATCTCCAATGGGGTCTGAAGCTCGGGCCTTGCATTGAAGTACTCGAACTCCTTTTCCTGAATCTCTTTGTGCTTCCCTCTCATGCAATCCGACAACCTCGCCGCCGTGTCCACTTCCAGCTTCTTCCTCATTGTCGTTGCCCCGCAAGCTAAAGATGATCATGATCATGATCATGACCTAGGTTGAGGAGCTGCAAGAAGAGCTGTTGGATTCGCCGAGTTGTGGGGTCGTCGGATTCGGTTTCTTCAAGTTGCTTATTTAGGTTTTTTGCTACTATGCTTGGGATTCGGAGTGGGTTTGAAGTTGGAATTAGGGGTGGGTTTGAAGTTGGAAGGTTCCTTCCCTTTCCTTGATTGGTGGTGTTTGGTTGTACAGAAAAGGACTGAGAATTATGAGAGGTACAAGTAGCACATAGGGTCGCCACCACGCCACTAAACCCATTGCTGATCTACCACAATCCAAACCCACGACTGGATTTCTCTTTGCCTCATTCTTTGGTTGTTGATTACTTATCTCTATCTCACCTTCTTTTGTTAATAACGTTGCTGGTTGTTTTGAGATTGTTGGTCTTCTTGAAAAAATTGGTTCATAATTTTGAGTTGTTATGAGATTGTTGATATTAATATAGATTAAAAGTGATTTCATTCATGAGCCCTTTGATTTGTGTGCTATTCCTCCACTTTGTTCTTATAAAAGTTCTTAAGCAATCAAAACCCTAGCTTTTTTACTTTTGTTATGTTTGTTTTTCCCTAAAAGTGTGTTTTTCTTACGGTAAAATGAGAGGTAGGTAACAGATCTCTAACGGAAGTTATCTCAGGTGGGCAAAGTCTTAAGTTTTGAACCACGCGTAGGCAAAGTAAAAACAGGCCTAACCATAGATGAATTTATTGTAATTTCCCACACACACACACACACACACACACACACACACACACACACACACACACACACACACACACACACACACACACATATATATATAATAAACATTCAATGGTACACATTACACATGACACCTTCACAATTGAAATCTACAAATTAACAAATTAATCTGAAAATTTCCAAAAGGCCAAACTAAAACTTAAGGAGCAAGGTTTTATGAAACTTAAAATTGCATCTATTGTTAAGCCCTTTTCTTCTTAAAATTCAACTTATTTTTAAAGTAAAACTTTATTTTTATCTAATTTTTTCAAATAAAATAAATCAAAAATTAAGTGAGAGTTTGAATGAACTAATAATTATTGATTTATTTTATTTGAAAAAATTAGATAAAAATAAAGTTTTACTTTAAAAAAAAGTTGAATTTTAAGAAGAAAAAAGGGCTTAACAATAGATGCAATTTTATGTTTCATAAAACCTTGCTCCTTAAGTTTTAGTTTGGACTTTTGGAAATTTTCAGATTAGTTTGTTAATTTGTAGATTTCAATTGTGAAGGTGTCATGTGTCATGTGTAATGTGTACCATTGAATGTTTATCATATATATATATATATATATATATATATTTAGTTATTAAGACTTTAAGTGAATTGCATCACACTTGTTGTTCAACTTAAAAGCTAAAATATTAGGATGGTGGCAAGACTTAAAAGTGATTCGTGTGACTTGTTTACGGTAAACCAATGAGTACACAGTCGCCTTAATAATTTTTTTTTTTTTTTTTTTTTTTATCAGGTCGCCTTAATAATTTAAAGTTATATTATTGCCGAAATAGAAACTATACCAAACAAACCAATTTTTTTAATTAATTTATTGGATGACTCCATTTCCACTCACTATAGGCTATAGCCACACTTCAACACCACTCCTACAATCATTGATACAAAAATATTAGTAATTTTTTGTACTTTTGTGCAAATAATTCCAAAATGGGTTGTCACAAAAGAAGACAAAAGATAAATTGGTCAACTTGAAAATGAAGATTAAAAATTCATTCTACCTTAGAGAGCGACAAAATAAACTTAACTTTCTGACTCTATGCGTCCGGCAAATATTCACCCGTTTACGTAAGCAATGATGGCAAATGATGCCAAACTTATGGTCCATGTTTCTTCTCATTTTGTCACTCACGGCATCTAAATCTGGTGTGATAGTGTAATATATAATGTGATTTTTTTTTTTCCCTAAAGCAATAGCATCTTGATATTAGTTGATGCTATAGATTTTATATATATAATACTATATAATATTTATAGTAAGGATGTCAGTGGGAGGGTTAGAGAGAAGAAAACTTGTGTAAAGATGATAGCGGGTTTAGTTGGAATAGGGGTGGATTAGAGACGTTTTACTAATCCTAAAGATGAAACATAAAGAGAAATCATGACAGTAAAAGTAATAACTTAGAAATAGAGACAAGTATTTTCGAGAAAGAAATAAAATATGTATAAATATACATTTATTATAACTAGAATAGGATATGTATAAAAAAAATTACATCATATTTATAATATAGTTGAATAACAACAACAACAACAATAATAATAATAATATGCATGCGGGTCAAGACCGAGTAAGAAAGGGTGGGAGCAATCTATAAGACCGACCCGATCTAACATGTACATGTAATGGCTCTTCTTCGTCATATATATATATATATATATATATATTTAAACACTCAGAAGTTAATAAATCATGTCGAATTTCTACATAAAGAACACAACCTTAGCAGAGGTTCAGAGGATAATCTAATCTAATCTAATCTAATTGATGTTTGAAATAATAAAAGGGAAATACTAACGAGTACCCTTAGGGCACAGGGCACTGGTTAAAAATCCAGTTAAAGAAAGTTTTTATGGAAAAAGAAAAAAAAAATATTTTGACAGTTTTTTTCATTTCTCATAAAAGTGATGTCAAAACTTTCCTAAAATGAATTGTTAACGAGTGCCCGTTAGCATGACCCTAAAAAAAAAAAAATTTAAATTAAAAAAAAAAAAAAAAAGAGAGAGAGAGAGAGATCAAGTACTGTCAACCGTATGAACTAATCCTCCTCCCCCCACCCAAAAAAATAAAAAAATAAAAAATAAAGGTAGTTAGGGATGTACTAAGTAAAATAAAATAAAACAAAATAACTCGATTAATTTGTTGAAAATCACAATTGAATTTGTTGCTTCAAATTCAAACTAGTGGAAAAGAAAAATTATAAGAAAATATAACATCATTACCAAAAGATTAGAAATGAGAAATATAAATGAAGTTGATCATTTTCAATGTTTTCATTTTCGATGCTTAATTCTTTTCTCTAAATTTCACATCTTGCAGGAACATTCTCTACCAAATCGCAAATCCTCCATTTCCTGTTGCAGCTAATTCTCCGAGGACACACTGAACCTCACTGACTAGAGGCCCGAATAGCCACTTGGGGCAGCCCACTTTCATTAGCCTGGCCCAAATCACTAGTCATTCACATCACACTCGATGTACCCAGTTCAACTTCTAATCGAATTAACAAATACCATACCATGATTAATGGAGTATAAAATGGAATACTCAAAGTAAGATAGAGAATTTATATTATATTTCAATCCTCATTTTTTTCCCCTCCCATCCTCATGAAAATTTTATATTTTGATTAAAAAAAGACTAAAATGTAAATTATACTTCTAAAGTCCGGATCTTTTTAAATTTTATATATTGAAGTTTTAAAATTTGGATTTTATCCTCTAAAATTATATTTCATTTGCATGAGCTGCCCCTTTGTTTATTTTTATGTGGCATCATTTTATTGAACGAACAAAATACTCATGACAAGGTAATGTGACACTCAATGAAAAATATGGACAAAATGACAGCTGATGCATATATAATATAACTTATGATGGTAAAATTCATATTTTAAAACTTCATAATGTAAAATTCAAGGACTAACAAACTTTAAGGGTATAGTTTGCATTTTGCTAAAAAAAAAAATATATGTAAAGAACAAAATTTTCATTCCACTGAGAACTTCTAATTTTGTCTTGGTTTTTTCAAAATTTCTTTTCTGTGCTGATCGAGATTGCAGTTCAACTAGAGTTCATTGGTCAATGTGTCCTGGATTGGGCCCATTGAAAATCTGATAAGTTCGAGGGTGGCTAAGCTAAATTAGCTAATAACTCAAATGAAATAAACTAACGTAAAGAACTAAACAATTCTTGTCATTTAGAAATTGCTTGGTTTCTTGAGGACATGTCAATAATTTGCGGAAGTTTTGGTTCTAATTGTTTTGTTAGTTATTTGCTAGTGTTTCTTAACTAGTGTTTCTATTATAAGATGTAATTAACATAGTTCCTAGCTCTTCCTATCAAAAAAAATAAGAGAGAGAAACATAGTTCCTAGCTCTTGTTAGTGTTGCTAAAGAGAATGAGGAGGCCAGTAATGTTCCTCCGTTCTCTTTCTCATTGTGAACCACGATATTGAATAATTATATCTGCTATAAACGTAAAATGTAAATTAAACAGAAATTTAAAGTACGGAAGATTCCTGCATTAACATGATGCCATAACTACACTCTGACCATATTTATAAACTATGGCATAACTACACTCAGACCATATTTATAGACCATGTATGTTAGGAAGTAACTTATTGGTTTCTTTTCCGATTGTTTCTTCTCTTTTTTGGTTTTCTTGCCGACTTCCATATGCTCATTCGACAAATTGGGCAATTGAATTGAATACGCAGCCACTGCCTAATGCAATGGAAGTGGAAGATATGGTTGCAGATAGGGAACTTTTGGCATTGCCCTCCGGGTTCAAAGTCTTCCAAGCATATGACACAATCTTTCCCACTTGTTGTTTCTAATTTATCCGTGTCAAAGATCGAAATTGCAGGCAGCCTGGCAAGCGCGCGCTCCAGTTTCTGATCCGCGGGATCCAATTCTTTTATATCTGAGGAAGTTGGCTCGAGGTGACTTGAACGCCGATAAGCCTGAACCAATTCTTCTATGTTTAAGGAGAGGTGACCAAAATTTTGAGCCTGAACCGATTCTTCTATGTCTAAGGAGCGGTGACTAAAATCTTGATCCACCTCGCCTGTACTCCACTCTATTCTCCCTCCCTCTCTATCCTTCCAAACCAATACTAAGCAGTAAATGCAAAATCCACACAGAAGCACTGCAAAACAAACTAAAATGGTGTTTTCCATAATTGACTCGAAGGGTGTCAAAGGACGAGGAGGGGCTTCATTTTCATAATCAACTGAATAAAAAAAAAGCTGATCCATGATCAAGAATTTTTGTAAATGTTGCAAGAATTTGGTCTCTAACACTGAAGGTGAAACCCCATTTATATTAAGACAAAGGTAGCTAATTTGGTGGAGATTTCATACCTTTCGAAGTTTCCCCTCCACTACTTATACGCGTAATTTGGTTTAAAAACCATTGATGGAGAAATCTCAACTTAAACAACTTATTACTGTCAAAACTTACACACAAAGGACATTACTTAACTATTGCTTAATTCTATAAAGTTGTTATTAATGAATGCTCACTAACATTAATTCGTTATCCAATTTATTTTTAGCAGACCTAAATTAGGGATTTATGTAACTAAATCTGGGACTAACTATAATCAACACGTTTTTTTAATTAAAAAGTAAAGGATTTATGACTAATCAGTGACTTAAGATATCAGATATTGATTCATTGAACTCAATATTCTATTAATTTTCAGAACTGTTTTGTTTTAAACTTTTAGTAAACCTTTTGGAGTGAGCTTAAGAATTTGCTTATGAGATTCATCCTACCCTCTTCTCATTCTCAAATGAACCTTGGTTCAAAAATAAATAAATAAATAAAACCAGAAGGAAATGATCCTGGGGCTATATAAGCGGATCATTGATCATGGTACACTCTGCTTATGATCTGGCTATTCAAATGCCAGGTCTAAAGTTAATAATGCGACAGTATATCCAAACAAACTCCAACATATTGGATAAATATATTTGCTCTATATATATATATTTTTTTTTAAATTAAAAACAAAAAAAAACACTTAATTAAAAAGTTTTTTTTTTTTTTTTTTTTTGGTAAACCATGACTAATGCATTAAACTAGGAATTAACCATATGTTATAATACATATTAGCTTTGTCAAAAGCCATAATTTTTTCCACCACAAGCGCTGGACTAAAAGATACAGCAAAAAATGATAGGGAGCTTGCTCCCAATTTGGCCAATGCATTAGCACATTGGTTGGTTTCATGATAGGTGTGAGTTATTTGTTTGTTGGGGATTGTCTTCAACAGATTTTTGCAATCAATTAGCAAAGGCTCCATTAAGAAGCTTGCAATGTTATTAATGATTGTTTTACGTAATTACTTACTTTTCTTTTTAAGTTTAAAATATAGGTTGGATATAAAAAGATCTTGACAAACCTAAAATAAATTGAATATTTATTTCTTATATAAGCTAAACGGATTGTATTAAATGGATTATTTTGAATTGACACAAATAAATGATGTGTCAAACATGTTTATTATTGCAATTCACGCGGGTTGACTCACTTATAACACGTTTTTTATCGTTTCACTTTCAGGTTAACTCGCTTAGGATCTAAATCCGCTAAAGCCCAACCCTAACCTGAAAAAACTCAGGTCGTGTTTGTGTTGTGTTTACAAGTTATGTCAAACATTGAAATCACTAGAATATATTTTGGGATTAAAAAAAAAAAACAAAAAAACAAAACAAAACAAAACAAAATGTATTTTCTTATCCTAGGCAAATTGACATAGACATGGTCCGTTTCAGCTTTCAACTTTTAAAAAATATTTAATTTGAAAATCAAACAAACAATTTTAAAGAAGTATCAAAATCTAAAAAAATATATGAACTTTTTGCAGTTTATTAGTAAGCGTTGGTTGGGTTATATTATTTGGATTGAAAATTTTGTCAACCTGAAGCTATCTTCAACTTTAAAAATAATACAAGACTCACCCAACCCATCAACCCACAAAAAACCAACTTGGGGTGCATGTGGTGTTGATGGGTTGAATGCAAATCCCTAGAATCAATTCATTACTTTCATCTTTCTCAAAAAGAAAAAGAAAAAGAAAATCATTACTTTCATGAATTAACTAATTTGAAATACCGTAATTAACTATTATGAAATGAATTAAAATCATTACTTTTATGAAATGATGTAATTAACTAATTTAAATGGTGTATATTTCAAAGTTGTCAAATCTTTTAGCTATATATAAGGAGAATTAGTTCAAGATAAAATTAATATTCTGAAATTAGCTTAAAATAAGAAATTTTCTAAGGTAGGAGCATGGATATGAAATTTAAAAGAAAATTTTCCTAGGGATGACGACATTTGTTATCCTTATTCTAATTTAATTGCGAATCATTGACCTTGCTTCAACCACTTTCCATCCGACCACTTTCCATCCGTCGTCTGTTCTAATCCCGCTTTCCCATCTCTTAAACCTTGATATAGTTAAACAAATAAATGGTAAACATAAAATCAACAAATAAAGTGGATAAAAAAATGTAGAAGAATGCTTTCCATTAAAACAATTAGAAGTTAGATGCATAAAAAAATGTTTAAGGTAAAAATGGTAAATGAGGCAAAACAAATTTATAGTATTTTAATATCACTAAGCATAACATTTTTTTTTTTAGGACACTAAGCATGACATTGAATTATTGTAATGTAAGGATTGTGAAAGCGCTAACTACATCTGTATTAACAATCCAAAATGATTAGTCAAGTAGAATTGGGGCTCCTCGTAATTACTTATAAATCCAAGATCCACCTAGTATATACCTAATATAGAAATCAAGACACTTGCAAACAATACACATTCAAACAATTCAATCCAATCAAATAAACAATTTAGATTGGGAAATTATTATGTACTCCTGGAGTATCATAAATACGTACTCCCTCCTCTCACATAAATGGTGAGTCCTTCTAATTAAATTCATGGTAGGACTCATCATTCATATGAGAGGAAGGAGTACGCATTTATGGTACTCCAAAAGTACCTAATAATTTTCCATTTAGATTATCACATACAATCACAAAGTAATAATGTTTATGAAGAAATTTTATTCTATATCTCATAACTAATATATAATCATCATACAATAAATTCATAAATACATAAAGGCCTGCCTTAGCTTGTGTTTTCAATCTTAATGAGATCTTTCTTTAAGACTTTCTCCCCTCTCCTCATATGTGTATATGTGTTAAAATACTTAGTATTTATAAAAAATAAAATAAAATCTTAATGGGATCAACTCGCCCACCGTTGCAGGTGCTCTCTTGTCATTCCTCAATCATTGATAATGTCTGTAATTAATGATTCAAGAATTCATAATCCATGCTCATGATAATCAAAATTAATAGATTAATCTCCACATGACAATTATTCAAGCACTTAGGAGAATTTTTTAAGGGCATGTTCGAATTGATTTCATTAAAAAAAAAAAAAAAAATTAAATCCCATTTTTCACAATTAACTTAAAATATTATTATTGAGAAAATTATACAATCCATTGTAGGAACAATCCAAAATATCAAAGTAGAATATTTAACACATAAATCATCCCAAACTAATAAAAATTAGTAGATTTTAAGTTATTCATTAAGTGAAAGCTAATTTTCCTTTTAAAAAAATGAATTAAATCAATCTTTTTCACTATGTTGTTTATAAAAGTTGTTTATAAAATAATTAAATAGCTTATAGCTATAGCATTACTCTTCTCCAAAGTCATAAATAGGACAGAAAAAATGTAATAATCTATATATCTATATATATAATAATAGGTGAAACTAAGTAGAACTCAAATTAGAATTCCAAATTAGAGTTCTAATTCTGCGTCATATGTCCTAAATTATTTATTCTTAAAGATTTTATAGTTGTATTTCTATTAATTCATATATATATATATATATATATATATATATATATTTGGTGAAGAAGATGCTAAAGTACTACAAATTTTACTACAAAAAACATACAAACTGATGTGACATTTCAAGAAAAGAATAAATGAATATTGAGTTACTTATTGTGATCAGATATATCAATCTATAAGACCTATGTGATAAAAAAAAAATGCGCAAGTTACACACTCTTTGTTCAATTAAAAAAAAAAAAAAAAAACTCTTACTGGCCCCATTTTTATTTGGGGGTCTTTCTATGTTAGGGGGCCTTAGGCCATGGCCTAGGGTCGCCCTAATAACAGTAATAATTTAGAATTATGGACAATTTTTTTTAGCTTTCCATTTGAATAGTGCATTTTGGCTAGAGTCATAAAATTTCAAAAAAATAATTTTTACATTAATTGCATTTTATCACAAAAAGACATGTTGGCTCATAAGAGTCTCATAAATTCAAAACTAACATAGAAGAAAGGATGAATCAATAATCACAATATCATATATAGGTTGACATCGTATTTTTTCTACCCTTGTTTTACATGCAAAGTAATTTTTATGCCTTTTGGCTAGTCATAAGATTTCAAAATAATTTTTATATTAATGATTTTTTTCACAAAAAGCCATGTTGGCTCAAAAGATCGAGTCTCGTAAATTTAAAACTAACATATGAGGATGGGCAAATCAATAATCACAATATCATATATCAGTTGATATAGTATTTTGTCTACCCTTATTTTACACGCAAAATAATTTTTACGCCTTTTGGCTAGAATCATAAGATTTCAAAATATTTTTTATGTTAATGCATTTGTTCACAAAAAGACATATTGGCTCATAAGAGTCTCATGAATTTATAGCTAACATCTAAGGATGGATGAATCAATTATCACAAAATCATATGTCGGTTAATATAGTATTTTGTATACCCTTGTATTACATGAAAAATAAATTTTACTCCTTTTGGCTAGAGTCATAAGCTTTTAAAATATTTTTTATATTAATGCATTTTTTCACAAAAAGCCATGTTGGCTCATAAGAACCCCGTAAATTTAAAACTAACATCCGAGGATGGATGAATCAATAATTACAATATCATATATTGGTAGATATAGTATTTTTTTTTCTACCCTTGTATTACATGCAAAATAAATTCTACGCCTTTTGGCTAGAGTCATATAAGATTTCAAAATACTTTTTACGTTAATGCATTTGTTCACAAAAAGCCGTGTTGGCTTATAAGAGCCTCACAAATTTAAAACTAACATCTGAGGATGGATGAATCAATAATTACAATATCATATATCGGTAGATATAGTATTTTTTCTACCCTTATTTTACACGCAAAATAGTTTTTAAGCCTTTTGGCTAGAGTCATAAGATTTCAAAATATTTTTTACGTTAATGCATTTGTTCACAAAAAGCCACATTGGCTCATAAGAGTCTCATGAATTTAAAGCTAACATCTGAGGATGGATGAATCAATAATCACAATATCATATATTGGTTGATATAGTATTTTGCATACCCTTGTATTACATGCAAAATAAATTTTACTCCTTTTGGCTAGAGTCATAAGCATTTAAAATAATTTTTATATTAATGTATTTTTTCACAAAAAGCCATGTTGGCTCATAAGAGCCTCATAAATTTAAAACTAACGTCCGAGGATGGATGAACCAATAATTACAATATCATATATTGGTTGATATAGTATTTTGTCTATCCTTGTATTACATGCAAAATAAATTTTACGCCTTTTGGCTAGAGTCATAACATTTCAAAATAATTTTTACGTTAATGCATTTGTTCACAAAAAGCCATGTTGGCTTATAAGAGTCTCATGAATTTAAAACTAAAATATGAGGATGGATAAATCAATAATCACAATATCATACATCGGTTGATATAGTATTTTCCCTACCTTTGTATTACATGCAAAATAAATTTTACGCCTTTTGACTAGAGTCATAAGATTTCAAAATAATTTTTAGGTTAATGCATTTTTTTCAGAAAAATGCCATGTTGGCTTATATGAGTCTCGCAAATTTAAAACTAACGTCTGAGGATGGATAAATCAATAATCACAATATCATATTTTGGTTGATATAGTATTTTGTCTACCCTTATTTTACACGCAAAATAATTTTTACACCTTTTGGCTAGAGTCATAAGATTTCAAAATAATTTTTACGTTAATGAATTTGTTTACAAAGAGCCATGTTGGCCCATAAGAGTCTCATGAATTTAAAACTAACATATGAGGATGGATGAATCAATGATCACAATATCATATGTCAGTTGATATATAGTATTTTGTCTACCCTTGTATTACATCCTGATGGGATTGACGAGAACACGTTATAGTGACGAGGTCAGCGTAATGACGAGGGTACCCCATGACGACGAACAAACCATCAACAACGAGGAAAGGAAGGTCATTCAATGGTGCCAGCAAGTAACCTAGGCAGTTACGAAACCAGCAAAGCAGACCGTTGGAGGCTAATAAAAGCCCCATAATTGGGCTTGAGGCGTTATGAAAGAAGAGCATTTACACTCCAACGGCTAGCAGTCAGGCTCACAGATATAAAACTCTAACATTTGCAGCATAAGGTACGAGACTAAGATTCTAAAAATATACTCCTTGCTTTTTAGTTCTATGAACAGCTTGATTGTTCTAACTTTGGCATCGGAGACATTGTGGCAGACACCACACCGATGACCACCTTTCTTGAAGAGAACCAGACGCTAACGAGGAGTTCCATCTGCCTACTGAGACTGACGAGTTTGCACCTCATCAGTTTGGCGCCGTCTGTGGGGACGATATTTTCAGATTCATATCTGAGAACGTAGCTCCCATCAACCCTCTACATTCAGATGGAATCCAACCCAGACTCAGCAGCCTTGGCCCAGCAAGTCCAGGCCCTTGCAGCCACCATTGAAGAACTCACCAAACAGAACTAGGAAATGAAGCTGCGGCTCCAACAGGTTCAACAAGCTCAACAGGAAGGGAACCGGTCCAAAGATAACTTGGAGGAAGAAGGGGATAGTCAACGGAGAGGAACCCCCTGAAGACCAGCTACTCCGGACGAACAGAACTCAGATCTTCTTCGAGAAATGAGGAAAGAGATGGACGAACTAAGGAGCGCTATCAAAGAGAAGACGAACCGAAGCGTAGACAAAATGATAAGGGCTACGGATTCGCCATTCACTACTGCGGTACTTGAATGCCCCGTGCCGTCAAAGTTTCGCTTGCCTCAATTGGAGCCATTCGACGGACTCAAGGACCCACAGGATCATCTTAATACCTTTAAGACGACTCTGGGTCTTCAGCAACCACCTGACGAGATATTGTGTCGTTCCTTCCCGACGACTCTCAAAGGAGCTGCAAGAGAATGGTTTACTAAGTTGCCAAACTCGTCCATAGACAATTTCGATCAGCTGAGTAATGCCTTCTTGTGCCACTTCATAGGGGGACAACGCCCAAGGAGGCCAGTAGATTACTTACTCACCATAAGACAGGGAGAGAAGGAGACTCTGAGGTCATATGTCAAGCGATTCACCCGGGAAACTCTGGAAGTAGACGAAGCTAATGACAAGGTACAGCTGACGACCTTCAAAGCAGGGTTGAAATCCAAAGACCTCGTGGCCTCTCTTGCAAAAAACCCCCCGAAGACGATGGCGGAGATGCTCCTGAAAGCACAAAAGTACATGAACGCGGAAGATGCTCTAGCTGCCATAAAAGATACCGAGAGGCCAGGAGACAAGTCCAAGAGGGAAGACGACCGTAGGGGGCAAAAGAGAGACAGACCAGAACGTCGGAACAATGACGGGAATAGAAGGAAGGACGACAGAAATCCTCGGACGGTAAAATTTACTCCTTTGGTTATGCCTGCTGACAAGATTTTCACGCAGATCAAGGACGAGCATTATCTCAAATGGCCCAGGCCATTACACTCATCCCCCAACGTACGTGACAAGAACAAGTATTGCCGGTTCCATAGAGACCACGACCACAACACAGAAGATTGCAGAGACCTGAAAGAGCAAATAGAGGAATTGATACAGAAAGGAAAGTTACAGAAGTATGTAAATAAAGGAGAATATAGCAAGTTCAGAGACGACAACAGGACCCAGCGTGAATCCTTCACTCGGGACGACGACCATCCGTCCCAGCCTCCACGCAAGGTGATCGGGGAGATAAACACGACCACAGGAGGACCATTCTCAGGAAGATCATTTAGATCACTCAAAAAAGCATACCATAGACAGGTGAACAGCGTCCACACCATGCCTCCGTCCAAGCACCGACGAACATGCCAAGACATGTCCTTCAGTGAAGGAGACGCCAGGGGAGTAAAGCAGCCCCACAACGATCCCCTGGTCATAGTACTGAATATAGAAGGGTTCAATACCAAAAGGATCCTTGTTGATAACGGGAGCTCAGCGGACATTATCTACTTCTCAGCCTTCCAGCAGCTGAGATTAGATCCAAAAAGGCTTCGCCCTTTTGACTCTCCACTCGTCAGCTTCAGTGGAGACAGGGTCTACCCCAGGGGTATAGTGACACTGACGGTGACGGCTGGGACCTACCCATTGCAGTTGACCAAACAAGTAGACTTCCTGGTGGTAGATTGCCCCTCATCCTACAATGTCATCATTGGGAGGCCCACCCTCAACAAGTGGAAGGCGGCGACGTCAACCTACTGTTTGAAGGTGAAATTCCCGACAGACAACGGCGTGGGTGAAGTGAAAGGTGATTAAGTCCTGGCAAGGGAATGCTATCAGACAGTGCTGGTAGGAAAGGAGAACCACACGTGGACGATTGAAGAAAAAGAGGAAGACGGGATGGAGACCTTGGAAACAGTGGAATTGGTAGAAGGGAATGTAGACAAGACGACCAAAATAGGGACGACGCTAAACCCCGAGATGAGAACGAGACTCATAAAGTTCCTTAAAAGGAATCTAGATGTCTTTGCATGGAGTCACGAGGACATGCCGGGCATATCTCCAGAAGTCATCCAGCATAGGCTGAATGTGGACCCCAGCAGGAAGCCCGTTCAGCAACGACGAAGAACCTTCGCCCCAGAGCGAGATCAGGCAGCAGAGCGAGATCAGGCAGTGGCAGAGGAAGTAACCAAACTCTTGACAGCTGGATTCATCCGGGAAGTATATTATCCAGAATAGCTCGCCAACGTCGTCCTGGTAAAGAAAGCGAACGGAAAGTGGAGAATGTGTGTAGACTTCACCGACCTGAACAAAGCATGCTCAAAGGACAGCTTCCCTCTACCAAGGATAGACCAGCTCGTGGACTCCACCGCCGGACACAAGTTACTGACGTTCATGGACGACTTCTCAGGGTACAACCAGATAAAGATGGCTGAAGAAGACCAAGAGAAGACAGCCTTCATCACAAGCCAAGGACTCTACTGTTACAAGGTGATGCCTTTTGGGCTGAAAAATGCTGGAGCTACGTATCAGAGAATGGTAAACAGGATGTTCAGCCAACAGATTGGCAGGAACATGGAGGTGTACGTGGACGATATGCTCGTCAAGAGTAAGGAAGAGCTCACACATCTGAACGACTTGGAGGAAACTTTTGCAACCCTCAAAAAACACCAGATGAAGTTGAATCCAAGCAAGTGTGTTTTTGGGGTAGCCTCGGGGAAGTTCTTGGGATTCATGGTGTCCTAAAGAGGAATAGAAGCAAATCCAGAGAAAGTACGAGCTATCATTGACATGGCCTCACCTAAAACCGTCAAGGATGTTCAAAAACTCACAGGAAGAATAGCAAATTTAAACAGGTTAGTCTCTAGAGCCACAAACAAATGCCTGCCCTTCTTTAAGACATTGAAGCAGGCTTTTGCTTGGACCGACGAGTGCGAAGCGGCATTCCAAGAGCTGAAGCAATACCTGAGCAGTCCGCCTCTCCTAAGCCCGTCCAAAGAAGGAGAAAACCTATACCTGTACCTGGCGGTGTCAGCCTCGGCAGTAAGTGCAGCGTTGATTAGAGAAGAGGGCAAGAAGCAACTCCCGGTTTACTATGTCAGCCAAGCTTTCCAAGGGGTTGAGTCTAGATACCCAAGGATCGAAAAGATTGCGTTTGCACTAATAGTGGCCTCGCGCAATCTCAGGCAATATTTCTAGTCAAATCCTATTCTAGTAATGACGGACCAACCAATCAAGAAGTCAATGAGCAAGCCAGAAGCAGCAGGGAGAATGGTCTAGTGGGCAATTGAACTTAGTCAATTTGACATTGAGTACCATCCAAGAACAGCAATCAAGGCACAAGCTCTGGCAGACTTCATCGTAGAATTCACGTTCCCTGACGAAGACAGGATTACCGACGAAACAGATAAACTAATAATACAGACTGATGGTTCGTCAGCCCAAAAGAAGGGGGGAGTAGGGGCCATCATAACCACCCCCGACGGAGAAGTGCTGAAATATGAGGTCCAACTAAAGTTCCCAGCCACCAACAACGAAGCTGAATACGAACGAATACTGACGGGACTGAGACTTGGGAAAGCTCTTGGTGCCAAAAATTTGTTGATCCAAAGTGATTCAAAGTTAGTGATTGGACAGATCAAGGGAGAATACGAGGCAAAAGAAGAAAGGATGCAGAAGTACCTCAAGTTGGCAAGACAGCTAGCTCAGGAATTTGATACAGTGGAGTTCATACAAATCCCAAGAAGTCAGAATATGGGGGCTGACAAAGTGTCAAAGCTAGCGTCATCAAAAGAAGAAGGGACTAGCACAGACCTGGCAATGGAAGTCCAAAAACACCCTAGTATCGAGGAAGTTGCAACCTTCACCATCCAAAGCACCGACACCTGGATGACGCCCATAATGTCCTTCCTCCAGGATGGGCACCTATCTCAAAACACTGAAGAAGCCAGAAAGATCAAGAAGAGGGCAGCCAGATTCACGATCCTGAATGACGTCTTGTACAAGAGAGGCTTCTCAATGCCCTACTTGAAGTGCGTCGACGAGGAAGAGGCCAAATACATCTTGGAGGAAATACACGGAGGAATTTGTGGCGACCATGCCGGCTCCAAATCCCTAGTAAACAAAGTGGTAAGGGCAGGATATTTTTGGCCAACCATGCAGGTGGACGCTGCTGAGATCATCAGGAGGTGCGACAAATGCCAACGATACGGGAATGTGCAGCGGCTTCCAGCAGAGAAAATGACGACCATAGCTTCCCCATGGCCATTTGCACAATGGGGAATCGATATCGTCGGTCCTCTGCCCCAAGGTAAAGGTCAGGTAAAATTCCCTCTTGTTGCTATTGACTATTTTACAAAATGGGTTAAAGCAAAGGCCCTAGCAATGATCACTAAGGCTCGGATCTAGAACTTTGTGTGGAAGAACATAATCTGCAGGTTCGGGATTCCCTCGACGATCATATTAGACAATGAAAGGCAGTTCGACAGTCAAGGCTTCAGGGAATTCTGCTCAAGCCTTGGGATCAAGAATCAGTTCTCATCCCTAGGGCATCCTCAGGCAAACGGGCAGACAGAAGTGACGAACCGGACGCTGCTCAAGATTATCAAGACCAGACTGGACGATGCGAAAGGTGCCTGGCCAGAAGAACTACCAAATGTCCTGTGGGCTTACAGAACCACCGCCAGAACCCCAACAGGAGAAACCCCCTTCAGGCTTACCTATGGTACAAAAGCAGTAATCCCAGTCGAAGTAGGGGTCACAAGTATCAGGCGTGGAACCTTCAACAAAGAGATCAATGATGACGAACTACGACTGAACCTAGATTGTCTGGACGAAGTAAGAATCAACGCATCCAGCAAGATGACGAAGTATCAAAGAAAGATGGCCGAATACTATGACAAAAGGGTCAAACTGAGACGCCTGGACATAGGTGACCTCGTCCTACGCAGGACCACCATGGCAACTAAAGACCCTACCCAGGGAAAGCTGGGTCCTACATAGGAAGGTCCCTACCGAGTCGTTCACTACTCAAGACAAGGAAGTTATCACCTGGAAACCATGGACGGACAAAGGCTCCCTCGACCATGGAATATTGAGCATTTAAAAAAGTACCACCAGTAAATGCAATAGACAAAGGCAATTGCTCCTGAATTCAATAAAAATTTCTTATCCTTTGATGTCTTTATGCAGACAGGTCCAGTCAATTGTAAGTCAAACTAACAAGAGTCCACCTTGACGAGTGTATGTCACTGACGACAACACCAACGAATATGAGAAAAATGGGTTAAGTGATAAGATTCCGCCAAGACGGATGTAAATCGCTGATGAAGCCCTAAGTGACGAGATTCCTTAATGGGATGTAAGTCACCATAAAAAAAGGCTGAGTGATAAGATTCCGCCAAGACAGATGTAAATCGCTGACGAAGCCCTAAGTGACGAGATTCCTTAATGGGATGTAAGTCACCCTAAAAAAAGGCTGAGTGATGAGATTCCGCCAAGACGGATGTAAATCACTGACGAAGCCCTAAGTGACGAGATTCCTTAAGGGGATGTAAGTCAGCATAAAAAAAAGCTAAGTGATAAGATTCCGCCAAGACGGATGTAAATCACTGACGAAGCCCTAAGGGACGAGATTCCTTAATGGGATGTAAGTCAACGTAAAAAAAAAAAAAAAAAAAAAAAAAAAAGCTAAGTGATAAGATTCCGCCAAAACGGATGTAAATCACTGACGAGGGTTACGCGAATGGCAAAGTCCCACTGAACGAACCAAGGACATTGACAAGGAAAAGAACAAAAAGAAAAAGAAGAAGGACAGATATCCACAACAAGGATAAAGAATGACGAGCAAATCATAAGGAATTTGCACTAAGTACCAGCCAAATACAAGGTACGCTAAGAAATTTATGCTAAATCACGCACATGGGCACAAACACAGACAGTAGTGTAACCACAAAAGCAGATAAACATTAAATCATAGAAAAGCCCAAAAACATAGCTCAATTATCCTTGTTCTCTTAACAGGGCCAAAAGATATTGTTCTGAAAATAAAAAAAATATATATGTACATCTCCAAAAAAAAAAAAAAAAAAAAAAAGGGCCTAAAACATAATGGGCAAATATAAGTGATAAATTTTTTCTAAGGATCAAGCTCGGGCGTCTGAAGCGTCAGTAACCGGGTCGTCAGTAGTAGGAGCGTTCTCAGCATTAGGGACGTCGTCACTAGGAGCATCACCTTCAGGCACAGAGGATTGGGTGGCCTCGTCAGCAGCCATCTCTTGATCCACCACTTCCAAATCCAAAGTCGGCAGATCAACCCCAGCAGGGTGCTTGACGAGGTATCTACGAAGGAGCTCGAAGCCCTTGAAGTACCAACTGAAGAGTACTGTGGAATACTCTTCAGTTTGCTGAAAAGCCTCGACGGACCTAACCGCAATCGTCTTTAGTTTTTCCTTCGCCGCCTGAAGCTGGTCGTCCTTCTCCAAATTCAGCTGACGTTCAACCCTAAGATCAGAGTTCAAAGCCTTGACTTGCTCCTTCAAGGTTGCAGCCCCGTCCATGGACTCAATGAGGTCCTTTTTGAGTGCGGAATTCTCCTTTTCCAGAGCCTCCATCCTGGACGTCAAAGAAGCCACCTTGGCCTCTTGAGTAAGATACTCAGAGGCGAGGTGAAGGCTCTCACCCAACACCTGACGAAGGAAGATAAATGCGTCAGTAAAAAAAAAAAAAAAAAAGAAAGTGAAGATTGATATAAGAGGAAACCAAGGAAAACGTGTGGACGACCTTACCTGTACAATTTTATGGACGTGCTGACCCGCAACCACGTTAACAGGCACTCCAGAAAAGACCCTAAGGTCCTCAGCCCGCACAATGTTATGTGCCCGCTCCACAGCCGCTCCCTCGTCGTCAAAGATGGATGAACCAACCTTTTCCTTCTCTTTGTCCTTGGCAGACAATCTCGACCTCTTCGACGACGGGGTAGGGATTTCCTCAACTGAGGTAGCTGGGGAGGCCACCCTCGCGCCTTCAACTCCTGAGACGATGGGAGTGGCATCCGCAGGGGGGACAACAGATGGTCCCTTCCCCGTAACGCGAATTATCTTCTTGCCAAGATTGGACAAGGGTTCATCCTTCTTGGCCCTCATCTTGGCGTACATGTCCTTATTAAATTTGGTCGTCATCTCTAAAAAAAAAAAAAAAAAAAAAAAAAAAAAAAAAAAAAATTAAGAAATCCAAAGTATGCAAGTAAAGGACAGTATTGACGAAGAAAACACTTACTCTTCTTCTCTTCGATGGTAATACTGCGCAGAACGTAAGGAGACAGATCCGGGCCTAAACAGTAGAAAGAGAGTGTTCGCGGATCAAGAAGATCGTCCCAGCTCTCAATCGTCTTCGCGTATTCAGTCGCCTTCTGGACACGACCCCGGTATTTGCTCTTCAACTTTGGGCGTTTCTTAACTGCAAAAGAAAATGAGCAAGCGGTTAGTGATGACCAAACATGCAAGACAAAAATAAACAGACAGGAAGAAACATGGACGCACCTAAGTCTGGGGTTCCCCACCGACGAAGCAACCTTGGGATATCACCCCAAGCCTCGCTAGAAGGGGTCTCAAAGCCATCCCCGGACACGAAAATGAAACGTGACTTCCAGTACCTGAATGACGAGGCTAGACCCTTAACGATTCTATTCCCCCTCGTCCAAGGAACTAGTTCATAATATCCATACTCCTTTGATTCCTTCAAACGGTAGATATGGACGAGCTCACTTACTTTGATCATGTCCTCATTGGCCGCTAGCCATATTTCCATACAATTAATAACTATCCTCCAGGAGTTAGGCATAAGCTGCCCGGGGCCAATGCCAAAGTAATCCAGGAGCTCCATCACAAAGGGATGGACGGGTAACCTAAGTCCTGAAGTGAAAGCAGCCTCGTAGAGACACACTTCACCAGGAAAGAAATGACAAGCTCGGTCATCAAGACCAGGCTGACGAACGCGAACCCGCGCAGGAAATTGAAACCTATCTTTAAACCTAGCCACTGTATCAGCGTCCAGCCCACACTCCTCGTTGAGAGCGTAAAAAGCCCTAACCTGAGGAGGGGTAGAAACGGCTGTATCACCCTCGACTGGGCCGCCGCTAGACGACAACCCAGTGTCTAACTCACTGGACCTCACCTCAGACATCCTCTTCGTCTCTCTCTCAAACCAAGCCAATGACCGACCCAAAATCGGAGATAGCTCCCCTAAAACCACACTCAAACCACTACCTTCAAAGAGATAATCCCCAATCAAAGGAAAAAAGTCCCCAGAAACACCCAAAGCCGCCCCTAAGCGAGCAAAAAAGAAAGAAACTGAGGGGCAAGCTTCCTAAACCTCAGAAGAATTAACCATGAAAAGGGGGTACCCAATCCTAAACGCCCAAACACAAAAACAACAAGAATAAAAGACAAAGGGAAAATCAGGAATTTGTAAAGAGGTTCATAAAAAAAAATAATAATAATCTGAGAAATCGAAGAAATAGCGTACCTTGAAAAGAGGAACAGTCGAGGCCGGAGAAATTTGTCGCCGGAGCAAGGTCAAAATCACCGGAATGAGATCGGAATGGTGGCAGAAACGAAACAAAAGGGACAAACGCTCGGAGTAGGAAGGGAAAGAAAAACCAGAATGAAGGAAAAGAAAAGTTTTTTAAACCTAAAAACCCAAGGAAACTGAAAAGCAGCGGGAAACCCAAAGGTCATGCCATTAATACCCTCAATCAGCATATGCCACGTGGCCACGTTCCATACCGCGCCGCCATCCATCATTAAATTCGAAACGAAACCCCAAGCGTCACAAACAACTCAATGAACGAAACTTTTCACCTTCTGTGGCCCTCATGACACGTCACTGACTACCACAGAACCTGGGGGGCAATTGATGGGATTGACGAGAACACGTTATAGTGACGAGGTCAGCGTAATGACGAGGGTACCCCATGACGACGAACAAACCATCAACGACGAGGAAAGGAAGGTCATTCAATGGTGCCAGCAAGTAACTTGGGCAGTTACGAAACCAGCAAAGCAGACCGTTGGAGGCTAATAAAAGCCCCATAATTGGGCTTGAGGCGTTATGAAAGAAGAGCATTTACACTCCAACGGCTAGCAGTCAGGCTCACAGATATAAAACTCTAACATTTGCAGCATAAGGTACGAGACTAAGATTCTAAAAATATACTCCTTGCTTTTTAGTTCTGTGAACAGCTTGATTGTTCTAACTTTGGCATCGGAGACATTGTGGCAGGCACCACACCGGTGACCACCTTTCTTGAAGAGAACCAGGCGCTAACGAGGAGTTCCATCTGCCTACTGAGACTGACGAGTTTGCACCTCATCACATCCAAAATAAATTTTACTCCTTTTGGATAGAGTCATAAGCTTTTAAAATAATTTTTATGGTAATGCATTTTTCCACAAAAGCCATGTTGGCTCATAAGAGCCTCGTAAATTTAAAACTAATGTCCAATGATAGATGAATCAATAATCAAAATATCATATATCGATTGATATAGTATTTTGTCTACCCTTGTTCTACATGCAAAAATTCTGATTTAATTCTTAATTGAAAACACAAAATCAAATAAGTGCTGTTTAATAATAGTAACAATTTAGAACAATGTGCGATTTATGTTGGGTAGCTTGCAGTTTAAGTAATGCCTTTTTGGCTAGGGTCATAAGATTTACTCAAATGCAGTTTTTCACAAAGCCGTAAGTTTCAAACTAACATATGTTGGTTCATACATGATACATCCTCATATGTTAGTTTTAAACTTACATAACTCTTATGAGCCAACATGGCTTTTCGTGAAAAAAAAAAAATGCAATACAAAAAAATTATATTAAAATCTTATAATGCTAGCCATAAGGCATTACTTAAATTTTGTATAGAATGAACCCATTACTTCTCCCCTATTGTAACTATCAAATTATAAATAGCATTAAAAAAAAAATCAATTTGTTCTTTATTGCGAAGATCCTGTGGATGATCCTAATTAGGATCATCCATAGGATCTTCGCTTGCCCAAAAAAAAGAATTAGTGCTAAAACAAGTGATCGAAAAGGATGAAAATTAGATGTTTACATTCTGATGATATGAATTTATTTAATATTTAAAATTCTCAAAGAAGTAATAAAAATTGAGTTATTATGAAAATATATTAAATTAGAATAGTCAATTTTTCAATACAAGTATAAATTTATTGAGGTTTATTTTTTATTTAATAATAATTTTGGTAAGAAAAATTGATTACTTTCAAATGGATTTGAAGTAATTTTAATAGAATTTTTAAGTAGAATTATTAAATGGACCAAAATCAAGGTTTTTTTTTTTTTTTTTTTTTTTTTTTTTTTTTTTTATATATATATATGAGCTAAATAACATTAAACACAAAGGAGGATACAAAGTTTAAGCCTTAACAGGCTAGTTCAGGTTACAAAATGACCAGGACAGTTAGCAGCTATTGATGCTATGTTAAGTACATTTGTCATGACTAGTCTAGGAACAAAATGGACAAAAATACACAAGCTTTGCTGCTTTAAATGCCAAAGGTCAGAAAGGAGAGCTTGATCTTGCCACGAGGGTTTGCTAGACAAGTTGCAGATTTGGACTAGTTTTTTATGGTTGCATAGAACAAGCATTCTGTAGAAACCATGATCCTTGGCTATGAAAAGGGTTTCCACCATTGCCTCCTGAGTCACCATATATACTGATTGTCTACCACTATTGGCTGCACCTCTGAACAAAGTGATCCCTTCCATAGTAGTAGCTTTAAAAGCATAGCCATATCTCCTAGTTCTTCTATTTCTGCTAGTTGCCACTTTGATGATTAACTACTAGTTTTAATGAGGGATTCTCTGCAAGGTCTGCTTTATTGTTGGTCTGATTTCTTGCATTTGATTGAAAGCTATTTGATACCTGCACACGAGAGATTGAGCTATTAGAATAACTTCAATGGGGTTAGGAGATATACCCTGATGCAAAACCATATTTCTATGGTTCCAAATTGACCAAAGGGTGGTGAAAATGGTTTGCAGGAAACACATTCTATCTTGTTCCAAATCTGAACTGGACATAATACATTGACTAAACCACTGTTCAACTGAAGTACATTCCATATTAGAGGTTCTCAAACCAGGATTTGAACCATGCCAGATTGCTCTTGCATAGATACATTCCAAAAATAGATGAACAACAAATTCTTTTAAATCGTTACACATTACACAAGTTCCTGCCACTGGGATACCTCTTTCCTTTAGCTTATCAAAAGTAGGCAAGCAATTGTGCAGCAACTTCCAAATGAACATAAGAACCTTCAAAGGTAATTTCATCTTCCAGAAAAAACTCCAAATAGAAGACCTTAGGATTGAAGAATTCTGGAGGGTAGTATTATGTTCTTTGTAAATCAGATGGTATGCTTGACTAACATTATATGCACCTGATGAAGAGTATTTCCAAACCAACTTGTCACTGTTGCCTTGGGATTTAGGAAGAGGAATCTAGAGAATCTCCTTGGCTTTTGAAGGTGGGTAGATTTTCCTAATTAGCTCACATTTCCGAGACCTAGATTGATTATCAACTAAGTCTGTACCATTAAGCAAACTATACTCCCTAAGAACATGGTTTGAGCATTGAAACCTATCTGGGTGGGAGAGTGGTATTTGGTTTCCATCTGCAATCAGCCATCGACCATAATGAAGGGAAGAACATTGAGCCTTATTGATATTCCTCCATACCCAAGAGTGGTGAGATTTAGGTTGGTATTCTCTTAAGGGGCAACCAGGGAAGTATTTTTTTTCTTGAAGGTCCTAGTTAAAAGTGAGTTGGGGTTATCTTGTATTCTCCAAAACTGTTTTGCTATCATTGCTTGGTTGAACAGATTAAAGTTTTTGAACCCTAGGCCACCCAACCTCTTAGGTTTGCAGACTGTACCCCAATTTATCAAGTGAAGCTTCCTAGTACCAGGTTCATGTCCCCACCAAAATGACCTAACAATGGTATCCAATTTCTTGCACACAGAATCAAGAACTTTAAAACAAGAAAAAGTATAAAGGGGTAGAGACTGTAGAACAGAAGAAATTAAGGTTGCTCTCCCAGCTTGGGACAAAAGTCTAGTCTTCCACCCCTTAAGCTTATTTTGGACTTTGTCAACAAGGTCCTGGAAGTCACACACTTTTCTACCTCTAAGCTTAAAATTAATGCCAAGGTACCTACTGGGTTGCTGAAGAAGATTGACATGAAGAGAATTAGCAATGGTATCTTGTTCATTTTATGGAATATTAGGTGAACAGTAAAGGTCAAACTTAGCAAAATTGATACTTTGACCTGAGAGAGAACAATACCACATAATAATCCTTTTTAGATTATTAAGGGATGGACAATCATTTTGGAAGAAGAACAAGGAGTCATCTGCAAAAAGAAGGTGAGTGAAAGAAACCCCCTGCCTTCCAATTGCAATACATTTGATCTGTTTCCTATTTTCAGCTTGAATTAAGGCAATGGAGAGTACATTGGAACAAAGAAGAAAGCGGTAGGGAGAAATGGGATCACCTTGTCTTAAGCCCCTATTTGGTTGGAAAGATTGAGTTGGGCTGCCATTAACAAGTAAGGTATTGTAACACCCCGACCCAATTTTTATAATTAAACTATGTGTTTAAGTGGTTAAGTGTTATTAATATTTTAAGCCACTTACTTACAAAGTATTTAATAAATATATTATTTTATAATGTCATTGAATAAGAATTTTAAAGATTATAAATAATTGAAATGGCTATTTGTATTATAAGTACATATTTAGTATGTGCAAAACTATATTTAGTGGTTAAGTTATGAGATATATATATATATATATATATATATATATTTATAGTTGTTGGTGTTTTAACTATGTATGATGCATGAGATATTATAGAACATATATGCTCTTTTAATGTGATGGATATAACTCTATAAAGGTAAGGATATATATATGTGTGTGTGTAAAGTGATATTATTATTTGTAAATGAGTGTGAATGCAAAGAATATATATATATATATATATATATATATATATATATAAGTGTGAATGCAAGAAAGTTGTGTGAATGCAAGAAAGTTGAAAGTGGGTGGGATATTTCTTTCCCTAGCCATACACGTATCCACCCCAATTTTCCACCTCTCTCATCTGATTTTGCTGCCCCAAAAGTCTTCACACTTTTCTCATTTTCTTGGCTGCATCAGATCAGAAGTCCAGCCCCTCTCTCTCTCTACTCCTTTTCCTCTTTCTTTGTTCTTCTTTCTTTCTTCTTCTGTTGCTTCTACACGACAGCCCTCCCTTTCTCACCAACACAATATATTCCTCTCTAAAGATGAAATTAAACAATTAACCCTAAGGTTTCAGCTTCAAATTGTTGTGGGTAAGTAATTAAACCTCATCTGATTTTGTGTATTTGGATAGTATAATTGTTTGCTTACTTTCCCTCTTTGTTCTCTGCTCTGTTTTTGGAAGTTGAATTGGTGATTCTGTTTTAGTGATTTGAAGGTTTAATGATATTATGGTTTATTTAATGTTTAATAACATATTTTAGTATGTTAATTATAGGTATAAAAATACTCAAATGAAATTAAGGCTTATTGCTATTTGTTGATGATTTTGTAAGAATATGTTCTGAAGCTGTCACTGTGACAGATTCTGTGTTCATGCATGTTAAATTATGTATTAAATTTTATATAGTGAATTTGGATGCTAGGGATAATTCCTATGAAACTTAAGACACTTTTGGTTGTTATTGAATTGGTCTCACAGCATTTGGATGAACATAAAAATAATGGTTTAATTTATAAGTTGCATGAATTTCTGACAGGACAGATTTGAGTATGCTGTCTTGCGTGATTTTTAGTAAATCATGGGTTTATGCTTTGACTCCGAAATTTTTATGGTATATACTGGACATACATCGGAGTAGTTATGTAAAATTTCATGACAATTGGATGTGTTTGAGCAGCCCGTTTGTATTTTACAAATGGAGCCTATGCTGCTGGAATAGAACAGTGAATAGTAAGGAACATGCCTAACTTTGTGGATTTAATAATCAAGTTAGGGTGAATGTTTTGAGCTATAATTTGATATGCTTATCTTTTGGTATGTTTCGATCATAGATTAATTTTGTGTAACTTGTTTTGAGGTTTAGTACCCAAAGGAAGGGGTTGTAAACCATGAGATGGTTGTATGTATGAAGCTGTTTTGCCCGACGTGTTGTATGTTATCATATGAATCTATATAGTTACATGATCATGCTTAAAAGAATTTATATTTATGCATGCATTATTGCCCTGACCTTAAAGCACCTTTTGAAATAAAGTTAGCTCTTTTAGAGATATGGGATTAATATAAGAATGTTGGTTTCTCTAGGATTTTGTACTTGTTGTTGATGAATGTATTTTGTTTGTGGGAACCTCGTTGAGGTGGGATTAGGATTTCCTTAATTCTAAGAGATAGACTTTGAGATGAATGTGAAGTTTATGGTAAAGAATTATAGATAGTAATAAGCTTTGATTTATGGTTTAGGTGTTACCAGTATCCAAGTCTAACCTCCTTCGACTTTAGGCTCTCGGTTCCTCTGCTTTCAGGTAAGGGATAAGTTATATGAGCATTTGGTAAGTCATGAGGTTATTTTAAAGTATATTATGCATTAAAATGTTTTTGATTAGAGATATGGCATGTAATCATTATTCTGACAAAGATATGTTCGTGAGCTTTCGAAAAACTTATGTATATGATTTAAGCATATTGATGCTATTATTGATTTCACGAACATGATGTTTAATGAAAAGAATGGAAGTGCTATGATTATGAAATGTTATGCAAAAGAAGAAATTTCAGTATGATGTAAAATATGAAATGTTTTCGGGTTATGTCCTCTGGTAATCTGAACTCGGCTAGTAGGGGTTAATTACTGGCTTTCCATGGAAATATGTTATCTGTTTGGCCATTTAAAGTAGAGGAAATGGGGCTGCCCGTAACTCTAGGCCATTTAAAGTAGAGGAAATGGGGTTGTCCGTAACTCTAATCTGACTAAGGCCTTCTCCCCAATGTGTACGGACGGCGGGGAGGAACAAAACCTGGAGGAGATGTGCCATCAGGCCTCTCAAAGGGGACAATATCATGCACACGAGGTTTTCTAAATGTGATGAGGCCTTCTCTGTACAGCTTATCAGACATGGACTAACCAATATGATATGAACAGCTATGTTATGTTATTAATCATGAGAGAATTATTTTGTTTAAATGCATTATGAAAAGTTAAAAGCTCTCATGAAAATAAGAAGTTTCTGATGAAAAGAAAGCTGTTCATTAAAAATAAAATTTTCTGAAATTCTGTTATGCTATAAAAGTAAAGTTTCTGATGAAAGTACAAGTTATGTTTAAAAGTTATCAGATACCTGTTCTTTATGAAATGTTAAGTTTTATGACTATGGAAGTTATAATATTTTTGGAAAGAAGTTTATAAAGAAAAGTTTTCTTATTAGTCAAGATGTTTCTAGTTTAATACAAAGTTGCCGATTATCTGATTTGAGTTGAAATAATTATTTTGTAACGAGAATATATATAGGGCGACTTTGTAAGAAATGAAAGAAGTTTAATCTAAAAGGTTTTGGTGATATTAAACCGATAAGAAAAAGGAGAACAATTATTTTCTATGATGAGCGTATAAGCTGTTATTATGAATAGTATAAAATACTATGCATGGAAAGATGTTCTCCTGTTCGAATATTCATAGAATGAAATGATTTTGTTACATGCATCCTTATTGAATTCTCATATATCTTACCTTTACTGAGCTGTGTAGCTCACCCCTTCCACTCTTTCAGTTAGCAGGTTTTATTTTGGAGCAGAGGGAGCCTTAGTCGAGTTTTGGAAGGAGCTGGTTTAGTTTTATATGTATAGATCCTAAACTAGCATTCTGACGTTTAGCGTTATAGTTATTGTGTATTCTAGGATCAAATGAAAGTTGTGTACCTAAAAGTATTAAGAGATGTATTATGTAAAAGTATGGAAATCAAATGATGGGTGGATTATGTTATATTTTGAGTATGGTGTAGATGCTCTGACTATCAAGTGAAAAATTATATCAAGAAGTAAAGAAACAAGTATGAAAAGAAAAAGAGAAGTTTTTGGAAAAGTTTTGTATAAGTTAAGTTGGTTCTTGTTAATATCAGGTTTAAACTTGATATTAGCATGCCGGTCATGGTCACAAATCCAGGTATCGGGTTTGGGGCGTGACAGGTATATTTTACTGTGGTGACACATTCCATGATCCAATTGACCCAGATGGGGCTAAAGTTCATGGTTAGCAAGATAGCTTGAAGGAAAGTCCAATTGACTCTATCATAAGCTTTATTCATATAATTTTCAAGGCTCCAAAACCTTTTTTCCTTCCTTTTTTCTTTTTTAAGATATCAAAGATTTCATGAGCAAGAAGGATGTTATCAGTGATACTTCTACCTTGGATAAAAGCATTCTGGAAAGGTGAGATGATTTTATCCATGAGAGGTTTAAGCCTATTCACTAGGATTTTAGAGAAGATCTTATAAGTGACATTGCATAGACTAATAGGCCTGAAATGAGTGACCTCTTTAGGGTTGTTCATTTTGGGTAAAAGGGTGATGTAAATGTGGTTTGGAGATTTAAAAAGGGATCCAGAATGAAAGAAAGCCTTGATAGAAAGAAGGATATCCTGTTTCACAATATCCCAGAATTCCTGGAAGAAAAAAGCAGGAATTCCATGGGGCTTTATGGGGTCCCATTGAAAAACAACCCTTTCAATTTCTTCATCTGTTACAAGCATGTCAAGAAGTTGTTGCTGATGATGATCAATTTGAGGCATAGGAAGGGATTGAAGTTCCTCAGAAATTTCTTGAATAGACCTTGATTCTATTTCAGTAAACTAATCCTTAAAATGAGTAACTAAGGTGTTCTCAATAACCTCTAAATCCTCAATGAATTCCCCATTCTCAATCTTAAGATGTAGAATTTTGTTTCTAGCCCTTCTTTGCTTCACTAGAGTTTGAAAATACTTGGTATTACGATCACCTTTAAGAATCCAATCATTTCTAGCTTTTTGGGCCCACATGATCTCTTCCCTAATCATTAACATCTCAATCTCTTCTCTAAGTTGTCTTTCCTTCCTAACATCAGCTATGGTTTGAATGTTGTCTTACATTTCTTGCAAGTTCTGTTGTTTTTCTTTTATCTCTTTCTCAATTTTTCCAAAGATTGTTCTATTCCATTCTATGGCCCTCTTCCTAACATTGTTTAACTTGTGTTGGAGCTTAAAGCCCCTAGACCCCTTAATCTGAACTTCCCATGCCTTTTGAATCATATCCTTACATGCACTGTGTGTCAACCACATCCTCTCAAATCTAAAAGGCCTTCTTCTAAAAGGCTGCTGCATTTCGAAATCGAACAATATAGACCTATGATCCGATCTTAGGATAGGGTGATTACATAAAGCATAATGAGGGTATGTGTTAATCCATTCCACAGAAGCAAAGGCTCTGTCTAGTTTTTCCATCACAAAAGCCTCATCCTCCCTTCTATTCATCCATGTAAACCTTTGGCCTTCAGCCTCCAGCTCACATAATTCCAAATCATTTAAGGTATTAAAGAAGGAATCTGTTCTTGCAATACTTCTAGTGTTAAAGGAGAATTTATCCTCATGACACAGGACTTGGTTAAAATCCCCAATACAAAGCCAAATTGGTTTTGTAATGGGTTTCAGTTGATTCAGTTCTAACCAAAAAGCTTCTCTTTTTGTGTGATCAGGTTGGCCATAAATAAAAGTTATGGAGAGAGGAGTACCTTCATGGTCAAGGAGATCAGCATGGATTAGGTGCTTGGAGCCATATTGGATGTTGAGATTCACATTTTACTGCCAACCAAGAAGTAAACCACTACTCAAACCTTCCCTCGAAAATTCCCAACCATTCAAAAATCCAAATTTTTCCAAAATTTCTCTACCTTTGTTCTAAACTAACTTTGTCTCCATTAGAAAGATAATATCTGGTTTGTGCTCCTGGGCCTTTTCTTGGCATTGTAGAACTGCAAGGGGGTTGCCCAGCCCCCTACAGTTCCAGCTAACGATCCTCATGGCTGATTGGGAAGCTGTTGAAGGCCAACTTCCCGAAGCCCTGAAACTGATTCAGCATGAAAGATAGGAGTGCAGTTCTATGGAAATTTCTAAGGTTATTAAAGTTTGTACCAGAAGAACCTCCTCATCAAACATAGCACAACATAACTTCTGTTTTATATTCCTGCCAAACCTTCCAATCTCTTTTCTGATTCTTTTCCTAGAACTGATTCTAATGGTGTCAATTCTAGTGGTTGAATCCCACACCTCATTGCAACTAAGGTAAGTGTTCTGTGAAGATGATGACATTGAACTTATGATAGATGGGGGCCCTGGTCCCAAATTAATAAGTTCAAATAGGCTTAATTCTCCCACTGTGACCTCATTAGTATTGGGCTGATTTTCAAAGGATGGGCTTGCATGCATGTTTTGTTGAGGCTGTGTGGACTCCGAACCCTGTTCAACACTGAGATGGGCCTCTCCAACAGATGGATCAATTAAACTTGGCCCATGACTTGAGCCCCCTAGTTCAAATCTAAATCTCCCGCGGTCAACCTTCTGAACCAAAGACTCAATGAAGGAATCAGGGGACTCTGGAATGCACCCTTTTACCCATCCTTGATCTTGCCTAGCTTCTAGTCTTTCTTCATTCAATTGATTTAAATTAAACATCATAGCAGTAGTATCACTCTCAGTGTCAAAAGCTTCAAACTGTGGATGGCAGCTTTGACCATTTGTTATAAATGGACTAGATCCTTCAATCCAGGTCCATTTGAGATTTGAATCATTAGGTGGTAACCATGTAGGTCTCATTGAGAATCTGGCATTGCCAGAGCAATTGGGATTAGAAGCGTCATTGTTACTTCTAAGTTCCATGTTAGGGAGGCTTACAGGTTCCCTGTTGACAGAGGTGGGTGTACTTGAAATGGGAGAATTAACAGGGGTTGGAGGGTTTATCTGAACTCTGTTAAGGTCGTTCAAACTTGCACCTTCCTGTTGGTTAAGGAATGGGTTGGATCCTTCAGCAAAATGATTTAGGTTGTTAATATTGAGGAGGTTAATAGCAGAGTGAAGGGAAGAATCATTGAGGTGATTCTGGTTTAAAGAAGAGGGGTAAGAAGATGTGGGATTAGAAAAGCTGTGAGGAGGTTGGAAATTGGATGTTGGGTTTGTTGCATGTGGTGAGTTAGTTGCAAAAGGGGTACTAGGATCTGGGAAAAGGGTGTTAAGATTGATTGGGTTTGCATGATCAGGTGATTGATGAAAGAGGCCATATCTAATTTGTGTGGTCCATCTCCTTCTGCGATTAAGGAAGGCTCTAAGATCATTGGAGAATTAGGGTTGTAAAGCATCAAACCTAAATTGAACTTGGTGAAGGTCTTGGATTCAAAGCCTTTGCCTGAACAACATAACTTCAACATCGTCCATGCAATGGGTGCCTCCGAGAGTGACCAATGAGTCCACATTTGGTGCATAACTTATGAAACCCTCTCATATCTGCATCTGATCCACACCTTTGACGCATCATCCAATCTGAGCATAAAGCCAACAATTACAGGCAACCAAGGATCAATCCTAACCTTAACACGCATGAACCTAATATTTCTTGATATCCTATCCTCCCAATCCACCTTTTCAAGGATTCCCATCATTTGACCCATTTTTTCAGCTAACTCAGGGTATTGGTATTCTAAAGGTAGACCGTGGAACTGAACCCAAATAGAAATGAAATTCAGTTGTAAATGACTCAGGATCAAGTTTGGTCTCCACCTCTCCAAAACTAATAAAGCTCCAGAGACAGCCCACGACCCTTCATTGCAAATGTGTAAGAGGTCATCCTCAAACTCAAAGTGAAGGATATAAAAGTAAGACTCTCTTCCAACTACTGAAACTTTCCCTCTAATTCTCCATGCATTATCAATTATGTGTTGTAGATGCCTTACTAAGAACTTTCTATAATCCAAAATAAAACCTATTGCACAAAGGTTCCAAAAATCATGTTGGATCACAATTTCTTCAGGATCAGAGTGAACCAGAGGGCCATGTCTAGCAAATGGCACCTTGTCTTCTTCACTGGATAGCTAGTCAGACTCTTGATCTTCAGCAAAGAGATCAACACTAAAATCAGAGTCACTGCTATCTGTCCAGCCAACTTCTCTAGCTTGAATGTGGGTTTCCATGGAGTGAGGTATAGAGAGTTGCGTGCACCCGAAAAGTGCAGTGCTACTCAGTTACAAGTAGTATGGTTCAAAAGAAGAAACTAGGATAGAAAGGGATAACAGTGAGAAAGTTAAGTTTGGGAAACAAGACAAAGGAATATTCAGGAGGTAACCAAGTGAAGGACAGATCAAGAGAAAAGTGGATGTTTGTTTTATTAAGATGAAACAGGGCAAAAGTAAAAAAAGTTTGACTAGGTACCACAGTGACACGCCTCAGGCATGCACAGCCTTGGAAAGGCAGAACACCATGATGAAAAAAGAGGTTTCGAAACAGAGGAGTAAAGGAATGAAAAGATGGTTAACCTATAGAAGTGAAAGAAGTAGTACAAAGAAGGACGAGGAAGATAGAAGAAGTAAAGGAAGAAGTGACGTAAAACAGTCCAAAGAAAAACGACGGCAATGACCCATAAGGGGAAAAGTGACTTAGAAAAGGAAAACGCTCTCAACTTGGGAAGAGAAAGTTGCAACTCTTTAGTTAAGGAACATATGTAACTTTGTTACACTTACACATGACCAAAATCAAGTTTAAATAAAAGAGACATTTGCCAAAAATTCAAAGTATATAAAAAATTGGAATAATACTTAGCACGTACAGAGAAGGTGACACAAAAATTAATGCATGGTAGCCTGGTAGGTCATCAGTTCATTGCCCACATTCTGTGAATATGGTTGGTAGACATATAATGTAAACAAAAGTGTTTGAAGGCTGCAATGATATTGGTTAAGACGCCACTTTAATGCCAAAGGCCTTGTAGCTGAACTGGCATATCTTCATGTACAAAGTGCTTGGGGTCTAGGGGGAAAAAGATTCAAGTTACGAGATTAGTAGCATGTTATAAATATCTCTCAAAAAAAAAAAAAAAAAAAACCACTTTAAATGTGACCAAAATAACAGAAAACTAGGTCTAATTAAGACCTGTATAATCAAGTTCAATGCTAGAAACCAAAACCCTCTTCCACCCTTTGAAACAAACCCTAACCCTAACCCTAACTTGCTTGCTTACTTCGTTGCTTAGTTATCAAGATACCACTTTAAATCCAAGATCTTGAGCAGCTCAATGAATTTCTTCCGACCCAGTTGCGTTGGTGTTGGTGATGTAGAATTCAAAATCACTCTTGATCTCAGAACTGATCGAACATATTTCCTAGATGATGATGAAGTTCTTGCAAGTTTCAAATCTCACATTCTAATTGGCCCTCTCAACTTAGCCTTCCAAGTCTTCCAAATCATTATGGAGGACTCTTGCTTGCTCTTACGTCTAGCATAATTTTCTTCGATAATTCAAATATATAGTTGGATGTATTGGCGCAAGCGTTTCAAAGCCAAACTCGCCTGCGTATACTTCCTCTAGTTTTCAAAAAGATGGCAAGGGCAAGGGCGACAACATGGGGATGGATGTTGGTTGTGGAGTGGGAAGCAAGCCATTGTGGCCGTAGTTAGGGTACTTAACACTATTTTAGGAATAGCATCTAGGATTTTTGTTTTGAAATCGTTTGGGGGCTTTAGGAATAGTAGTTCTCACATACAGAACCCAACACAAGTGCTTTGGTTTTTCTTTTTTCTTTTTCTTTTTTAACTTCTTAAACGATTATTATTTATTATTAATATTTTTTAAAATAAATTATTAATATATTACTAGGATCTGTGTAGTTGAATTTACTTTAGGCATGTGGACGACTAAATTTCGAGTATAAAATAAATTAAACAAGTAAAATAGTTTCACAAATATGAATTTGTATTGATCAATGTGTGGTACAATTCTTTGTGATTACAAAAATGTGATCCACTGATTCCATCTCCTTGAAAAACTTGTCGATTGAAATTGTGGTAATGTGATTTTGACTCAAACACCAAATATCCTTCAATTTGGCTGAATGGCAGATCAAAGACCCTTGAAACAGAATTACAACGAATCTCTAGCTATAAGCTTGTTAGAAATTCTTTGTTCTTCAAGTTCTTCGTGTGTTCTTCGTATTCTTCGCATGTTCTTCATCTTCAAAAGACTTTGTGATGGAAATTCTTCGGGGTTTTGGAGGCTTGAATGCATAGAGCTTCACCAATTTGTGGTTTCTTGAAGTTTCTAGAGGCTTTTGAGCTTGATTCCAACAAACTTTGAGATCTAGGAAGATGATTTGGGTGATTTCTCTTCGAATGTTCTTCGTATTTGAAGGTTGAAGTTCTTGAAGTTCTTGAAGGCTTTGAGGCTTGATTCCTACAAAGCTTCTATACTTCAGAGTGATTCTGAATCTTCTTTGATGCTGCTTGAAGTGTAGATGTCTTGGTGTGTGGAAATACCTTAGGAATGCTTCTATTTATAGGAGTTTGGGGGTGGGTGAGTGACACGTGGCAGAGTCTGATTAGTGACATATGTCACAGCCTTATTAGAGGAGCTTTGAGACTTTTCCTCCAAGACACATGGCATCATTTGATTGGCCGAAATGTCTTAATTTTCAAGGTGACCCATGTCAGCACCCGATTGGACTGCTTATGTCATTGCTTACACGTGCCAGTGTGTGATTAGCATTTTGCATGCTTTTTATGTTTTATTTCAATGACACTTGGCAAACCTCTCTTGGTTTCTGAATGGTGATAGTAGAAACTAGTAGCAGTACATGATGCTTTATAATTGGCTATACATTGTGGACTTGGTAATATGATGTGTCAGCTTGTAATAGGTTGAGAATTTTCCCTCTCTACAAGGCAAAAGGCTTTTATATGAAAGAGATTACTCATGTTATTATTTTAATTGTCCAATTTGAATTAAAGTTGATGATGCACAGAAAATCAGTATACTAAATGCTCCAGACGTCAATGGTCTAGTAATCACTTGAAATACCTGAAAAGAAAACACACAATCAAAGGTGACCGGGGTGGACCGGCCAAGAACCCTCCGATACTTTAGTTTCTTTCTCAAATTCTAGAATTACAACTTTTTGGGAGTTGTCTCAAACTTACCTTTACTTGTCGTGAATGAGTGTTTATATAGTGTGCTCTTGGAGCGGTTATTTGTCTTGTAACTTCCCCTATATTTGAGGAGGTCAGAGGGTTCAAAGTTAACTTCCACAACCACTGTAGGAGATAGAATAATTTTCATTGGAAGTTAAGTACCAAGTAGGAAGTTATGGTGATGAACTAGGATTTTACTCTTGCCTTTGAAATAATAACATGTGGTCCAATTTTACTAGCTCTTGTAAATAAATTTCCACATAGAATTTTCCAAGTGCTGGGGGTCGTCCAGGCGCTTGCCTCATGGATGACCCATATGCTCTTGGACGACCATTTTGCTAAGCACAACCCTTCTTGCCTTCTTGGCTTAGACAACCCTCATAAACGAATGGGAGTTTAAGTTTTCAATTCACCATCAGTTGCCCCCTTGTCCATGGGTTGTCCAAAGCACCATAAAATTTACAGTTGTTCTTCGGATGTGCCTTTACATTGGTTGCTAAATGTTGTGCCACGTGTCATGACCTCATTGGTGACTAGTCGCGTCGATTTACCTATTCGAGGAATATGCCAAGTGTCATTTTTTGATTGGTTGTGTCATTTCAAATGCCAAAATTTACTGCCTATAAATAACAGAATTCCTCTTCTACCCTTCACATTTCTCAAATTCTCCCCTGACATTCCTCGTCTAGTGCCTCGTCTAGAAGTATTTCCACGTCCTTAGTCTTCCTTCGTCTAGAGCCAGGTACTCTCTTTATCCTCATTCTTAGGTTTTCCTTCAAATTCCAACATGTCCAAAGTTGTCGCCTCTTCATCTAGTAATAGTATAAATAAAGCTATAGACGAGTACCATGACTCCACCAGTTATAGTGGTTCTAGTAGTAGTAGCAATAGTAGTAATGGGAATACCACGAACGAGAAATATACCTCTGGCGTTCTTGGGGTTCATCTAGAGGTTTTCCAGGAACATCTTAGGACGAGGGCAGCTTCTGGGTCTTAGGTTGGCACCTCGACGAGTATTCCTTCGTCTCCTCCTTCAGACAAAGTAGAGACCGTGTACAGTTGTGTTGTAGGCATTCCTTCCAAAACAGATGAAAGGAGGCTTGCAACACTTAGGAGTTGGTACCAGATCCCAGACGACCTTAACCCTAGGTTAGCCGTCCATGGAGAGTGGTGTTGCAGCCCTCGTTTTGGGATACGCATCTATGAAACTTATCTATTAGGGGGACTTAGGTTACCTCTTAATGCTTTTACTAGAGAATTACTAACTAGGCTAGGTTTAGGAGTGTGTTAACTTAACCCTAACGCATGAAGATTGATCGTCTCTATGCAAGTTTTGAGGGGAGAGGTGTTTGAAGAGGATCGTTCTCTCACTGTGGATGAGTTCCTCTTTTGTTACAAACCCTCAAAAATCAACCAATCTCTTGACTTTTATCAATTCATATCCAGAGATAAAGATTGTAGATTAATCAAGTCCCTGGTAACGTCTGACAAGCCTGGGGTTGTCAAGCCAAGTCTTCCCACCTCCAAACTGTCTATCCCAATTTTTGATGTTGACTTGTCCATTCCCATTGAAGTCACTCCCACCAAGACTATTCCCCCCTCGTTTCAACCTTCCCAGAGGGTCCCTATGAACCTTCTAGAAAATGAAGACTTGGCTTGGGAGAGGTTTGAAAAGGCTATAATTGGTGAGGATGTGGTTGCATATTATGATATGTCCTTGAAAGAATTTGAGCATTCTAGTGTTCATGATCTTTTCAATGTAATCACTTTTACCTCGTCTTGTCTTAGTAATATGCATATAAATATATATATATATATATATTTATATATGTTTCTTAACGGAATTCTTTAATCACTTGTGTAGGCCATGTCAAAGTTCATAGCTACGTCTAGGCAGGCCACAAAGATGGAAAAGACGAGGATCTTGCTTGAGAAGAGGATCCAGGAGGTCAAGGACGACTACGAGGGCTGGGCTGAGGTGGCAGCTAAGGCTAAAGATGAGGCCAAGGAGCTGCAGAACCTGGTTGAAGAGCTGAAAGTTGATATTGTTGAGAAGGATACTCGTCTTGACCACCTTCAAAAGAGGAATGATGAGTTGAGTACCCTTCATAACAAGGTAAAAGAAGACTCAGTAGTGGAGTTCAGAGAATCTAAACAATTCACTTATTTTCTAGACACCAACTATGCAACGGGCCTTGAAGATTTTCGAATGGACGCTATGGAAAACTTCCCTGAAGTTGACTTTAGCTCCATTAAGCTCAACCTTGGTGCTGATACAAGCTCTCTCCTCCAGACGAGCTCTGAAGATATTAATATTGAGGATGATGCCACCACTCAGTCAACTCAGGATGTTGGAGATGAACCCCCACAATGAAGGCATAAATTTTTAATCTTAGTCTTGTCTTTTTCTTTCTCTCTTCTATTTTTTATGAGGTCCATTGTTTAGGACCATTTGAAATTGTTCAAGTACATTTCACTCGTCCATATTACTTAGGATGAGCTTCTAAATAGCTGCCTTCTAGGCTTTTATTTTATAAGGGTTTTTGGACGGTAGTCGTCTATCCTTTTCTAAACTTTGATGAATGAATGTTGTCTCAAACTTTGATGAATGTCGTCTCTCCTTTGGGAGTTGTCTCAAACTTACCTTTACTTGTTGTGAATGAGTGTTTATATAGTGTGCTCTTAGAGCGGTTACTTATCTTGTAACTCCCCCTATATTTGAGGAGGTCAAAGGGTTCAAAGTTAACTTCCATAACCGCTGTAGGAGTTAGAATAACCGTCATTTGAAGTTAAGTACCAAGTAGGAAGTTATGGTGATGAACCAGGATTTTACTTATGCCTTTGAAATAATAACATGTGGTCCAATTTTACTGGCTCTTGTAAATAAATTTCCACGAAATTTTCCAAGTGCTGGGGGTCGTCCAAGCGCTTGCCTCATGGACAACCCATATGCTCTTGGACAACCATTTTACTAAGCACAACCCTTCTTGCCTTCTTGGCTTGAAAAACCCTCATGGACAAATGGGAGTTTAAGTTTTCAGTTCACCATCAAAAGTGTTTAATTTCTAAGCGTTTTGTCACAAAGCAAATGAAACTAAATGTTAGTGGTTGTTAGGGAGTAATTTAAATAGGAAATTTTTCTTAAAAAAAAGTTTTAAATAGAAAAATCAATGCTGCATATATGTTTTTGTTAGGTTCAAAAGTTTAGAACAATTGACAAACTGTGAGCACAAACTTGTCTAGATATAGATTCCTAGATCTATAGGTTTGATTAGATAATACTCAAGGTACTACATGTCAAAATACAAGAACATTCAAGCTGCAAAAAGGAGAATTCAAATTCAATGAAATCCAATCGATCAAAAATTAGATCCAACCGATCAAAAATCGCAGATATGAAATTTCTGCAGAATTTTATTTCAATCCAAACTTTGCGTAAACGTTTTAGATTTCAAGTGTAACACTTCTAGTATATAAAGGAAAAATCCTAACTACGTTTTCAGAGCTTTTAAGAGACTTTGGAGATGCTCTTGTGAGATCTAAAAGGTATCGTGCCTTCCTCTTTCAAAGTCACTATTGGAAAATCATTCTCATATCATTAGATTTGGTAGATCTGAAGTTACTACAACAAGATCAACAATTGCTAATGATCTAAACCTTCAAGGGTGCTCTTAGAGTCACAAACTAGAGAGTTTGCGTTGCTAGATCTTTGAGTGCGATCTCAAAGTCACAAGTGTGGGTACTTGTGTTGCAGTAAATCTAAGAAGAGAAGAAGTCCGTAGATTCGGAGCTTGCATGTGATCGTGTCAGTAAGTTACTACTGGAGGTAACAATAGATTTAAGGTTAATTCTAATTGTAAAAACTTCAATTCTCCTATAATGAATTTACTTTAGCTTGAGGATAGTTAGGTTAAATCATTTCTAGGTTTTACCTTGAAACAGTTCATTTCATCAGTTTTCCTAGGTCATTATATCATGGTGTTATTTACTTTCCGCTGCTTTGAAAGATAATTTTTATTTGTGTTTAACCTAGATTTGAATAATTAATCTAAGTAATCACTTGGTTAATATATTAGGTTAAATAATCTGGTTTAAGGGATCTAAATGAACAAACAGTTTTAAAATCAGATTGATGTCTTGGTTTGATGATAAAGAGCTACCATTAGAAGCAGACACCATTAGTTGAAACTCTCTAAAAAAAAAGTTTTAAAATCAGATTTATTTAGGAGTGAATTTAAAACGCAATAAATAATTAAATGTGTCTTGATACGTGACACATAACAGACATTTAACTTGACATTTGGAGAATTATAGTTGTACAACCCACGTGAAGATAATGGTGTGTTCCTACTCCCTACCATTAGAATGATGACCAGTCAAGAGTAGTTTTATTGTTCGAGATTTTGGAGTAGTTAAACGTAATTCACCTTGTATTTAAAAGAAGAATTATTGAATAATATCCTCTCATATTTTTGTTTGCACTTACAATTTATATATATAGTTGAGTTCAAGTTACACTAGGTGTAAATCTAAGCAATGTTACACCACTAAATATTTTTTAATTGAATGTGAATTTTGACAAATCAACCGTTGAATTACATTATCTTTGTATATTTTCCATGTTTGCAAAGTTTCAAAGTAATCAAAAATCAATAGCCATGTCATCATTCAATTGTTTAAATTTAAGTTTTTGTAGTTTAAAATATTGCATAAAATATGAGTTTATGGATCCAATAGAAAATAACATTTGATTAGAATAAAAATTGACATGCATATTAAAAACATATAGAATATATAATCCAATGGTGAGATTTTCAAAATATGAATTTAATAACAAGTTATCGGGTAGTGTAACATTACTTAGACTTATACCAAATGTAACTTGAACCCAACCCATATATATATATATATATATATATTTAGAAATACTTAAGAGTAACTGTAAATTATGAGTTAAGTGTACTTTTTATAAATAGAAGTGTACTATAATTTCATATTTATTCAAGAAAAAAAAAAAATCTCCCATTAGTAGACATTTGATCAGTCAAAACCTAGAATTTGATCAAATTCCACCCAAAATAATCTAAGATCTTTAATTATTGAGTTGGTTCAATAGACCTAGGAACTAACCCCAGTTCACCATTTGTTAAAGTACTAGACTAATCTAAGATATGTAATTATTGAGTTGGTTAAGTAGATCTAGGAACTCACCCCAATTCACTTTATGTTAAAGTACTTGACTTTGATTAGTGGACACTTTTTTATTGACTATCGTTTACATTGGCCTATTACTTTTTATCTATCATTCACAGTTAGTAATTTAACATATGGTGATTGAATGTGTGGATATTCTTGAGCTTTTGCAAGTATAGAAAATATAAGAAGAAAACGTGAGGCAACGATGTGATTTTCAAAAAATATTAATACAATCAAAAGTTTTTAGATGGTGGAACTTACTTAAAGTTACAATAGGTGTAACACCTAATTTATTTTAATTTGTATAGGATAAATAATAATAAAGATATATTTTATTTATTCAAATAAATTAGTATGGATTTAGATTAATTAGATTACTTTGGATTAAAATAATTAGTTTTATACTTTTATTGATGGATTATAAGAAGTTAGTATTTATCCTAATCTATTTGGAATTTGTCTTGTATAAATTTATATGTTGACAATGAATAAAGAACATTAATGAATTATTAAGTTACAAATTATTGGCTAGTCTAACTTGGAGGTTTGGGCTTCCTCACACTAATTCATTTATCCAATTAGGATGTCTTAATTCCCTCAAGGACTCAAAGTAACCATTATCAAAGCTTGTTATGGAGGTCCACCACATGGAGCAATAGGAAGTTGTGGTCAATTACTTGGCTTTTTCAACCAATGACAATGTTCAGAGAAATGCAACAAATGTTCACTATAATACTTTCCCATCCTGATCAAATTGTGAGTAATCAAAATAACGATCAAGCTAAAAGCTTAAACAATTAAGGTGAGATAGGGAGATCCATCAAGAGGCTCATGAGTTCTAGTTGTATTGTTACTTTGAAGGTAGCAAAACTCAAGGGAGTTCGGATTGAGATTTAGTGCAATAGTTAGGGCTATTGTACCATACAATACATTTTTAATGGTTCAGATTAAAAGTTAACTTTTCATATCAACTATTAGATCGAGAAAGTTTAAAGTTGAGAGTTGAAATTTTTTTGAAAAAGTTGAAATTTTTTGAAAAATAAAAAGTTAAAAATTTTAAAATTTTTGAAATTTGAAAAAGTTGAGATTGAATCGTTGGGTATTGAGAGTCTATACATATATGAATTTTTTTTTTATACATATTGTAGCCAGCAACATGTGATTCGGTTCCTCTCATTGTTCCTCCCTAGGCTTAAATTAACCAATATAAATAAGGTTGCTTTCTTGGTACACTTCCTTCTAATCTCAATTGGTTTGATAAACGAGGTTGTATTATTATTATTTTTTTCTTTTATTAAAAAAAGAAGAAGGAATAACTCATAAAAGAGGTTGTACTTTCGAAGAGAAATTTCTGATACATAATTAAGAAGCCAACCAGTTATTAGTTTTTAATTACTATAAATAATAAACAAGAATAAGTATTTGTCTTATTTTTATCACCTATTAACCTATACCTTTCTGATGTAAATAAAATAAATAATTATAAAGTTGTAATTAGTAAAACGCTTTTGCTTTTGCTTTTGTTTTTGTTTTTATTTTTGTTTTTTTTAAGAATGAAAAACGCTTTTGTTAATGGGAGCCGGCCTGCTATCCTAATTTTTAAGGTTGCATTTTATAGAATAAAATATTCTTAGTTTTTAGGAGTAGAAAACGGTTTGACAATTGTGAGTAATCTTTAGATATTTCCAAAGCACGGAGAATAATGCTTTCTCTTTTTACATTTATGGTGGAGTCCACTCTTTAAATTCATAGTAGGATCCATCATGAATATAAAAAGATGAATCACCATTTATCCATACACTAAAAGTACTTAAAAATTTTCCAATTCATGTGTTAGTAAAGTTGCTAAAACTCCTTTTTTTTTTTCTTTTTTCTTTTTTCACAAGACTATAATATCCTTTTCATCCATTCTCCTCATTCTGTTGTCCATAATAGATTTGTCATTCATTAAATTCAAATTTTTTTTTTTACAAGTAACAACTTTTCATTTATAATTTGTTGTAAAAATATTGCGGACATATTATTTCATATAATAAAAAAGAAAAATCTTACCTTCACAATATTTTTATAACAAATCTTAAGGGTGATCTGTTATGATTTTTACTTACCGCTAAAAGTTTTTAACTTCAGATTTGGTACTTATCAAAAAGTAAATACATTAATTTTTTTTTTCTTAAAATTTTTTGGCTTTTATAAAAAAGTAAATAAATTAATTGATAACGTAGTGATAGTCAAGTATGCTTTACCCATATTTTTTTTGAAAAAAGGAACGTCCACTGTTTTAGTGGCTCATTTTTTTACCACTTGTCCGCATAACTCAAAAGGAAAAATGATTTTCTGAAGTTCTTTTTAGTTTTTCTATCTTTAAATAAAATAATAATCATATATATAATAAAAGTTGATTTAAAGGTCGTAATTGCACCAAGTTGTTTCACCAAACTATATCAATATTTTGGATAAAAACAATTTTTTAGATAGAGGCAACAACTAATTTGTTCTTATCAATTTCTATAGATAAAATTATAATAAGTGTTTTCACAAACATGCATGTAACATACATCTAAGTTTCAGTTGATAGATATAATAACTTATTTGTTTTTATCAATTTCTTTAACAATAAGTGTTTTAACTTTTAATAAAACATGTAACATGCATTTTAGATAAAATAATAATAAGTGTTTTAACAAAACATGCAACATGCATCCAAGTTTTAGTTGATAGAGACGACAACTTATTTGTTCTTATCAATTTCTTTAGATAAAGTAACAATAAGTGTTTTAACAAAACATGCAACATGCATCTAAGTTTTAGAAGATAGAGACAACAACTTAATTATTTATTCCTATCAATTTCTGTAAATAAAGTAACACTAAATATTTTAACAAAACATGCAACATGCATCTAAATTTCAAAATTTTAAATCTTACTTCAATTAAAAAATATATCATCAAAATTTCAAAACTTATATATATTTACCAATGGTCTTTCCATAGAATCTCTCTTGCACCCCATTTTTTTTCTTTTTTCTTTTTTTTCTTTTTTTTTTTGAGTTGCAATTTACGCATATGCAAGTATTAGAAAATATTTAATTGCTTGAGTTCAAATCACCCTCTTCATTATAAGGAACTATAAAAAAAAAATTAAAAAAAATAAAAAGTTTTTATTGACAATTTTAATTAGAGATATTATATATAAGGACAAATATGCAAAATTATGCATTTTATATAATAATAATCATTCATTTAGTTAGAAACAAGTACTATAATTATGTAATAATAACTCATTTAGTTATTATTTCTAAATATATATATATATATATATAAAAAGAAAATTCATGATTAAATTAGTGCAACACATGGGACTTTCACTAGTAAACAAATAAAATCAGTCTTCCTCTTCCCTTAAAAAAAAAGCTTATGCTTTTTCATAATCGCCCATTTACTTTTTTTTTTTTTTTTTTTAAATCATAGATTTCTTGGAAAAATACATGGCAACTCAAATGAGCACCCATATGAATTTCTAGTAGCATGATTTACTTAATAGTCATGTGAGACTTTTAAAAATGATTTAATGAACTATGAAATTTAATACACATGCATTCTTATGAACCACCACGCAATGGATTGTAGGAGATTCCTTTCACTTAATTTGGTAGAAAACTCTTATCTTGTTTTAAAAACCATAAAAAGTTTAGTAACTAAATTTTTTAGAACAAATCGTGTGTTTCATAACAACCCCTCCCTTTAATTTTTAAATCAAGTCATTTATCATCCTAGAAAAATTACATCTATTAATATATGTCCTAAACAATTTTGCGTGCCCAGTATATTTATACTTTATAATATCTATAAATAGAACTTTCACGGACTCTTTGTTACCTCTCTCAAACTAATAGTTGTATTTGGAGAAAACAAAATTGTGCTTTTATTTATAAGTAGGAATCATAACCTAACAATGAAAAAGGAATATAAATTGAGGATAATAAAATATCTTTATGGAGAAGACTTGAAGATGGGGGATGACAACTAATTTATTTAGTTTTTAAGAGGATAGAGATAGTTATTTTGTGGTGGTGCTAAAATATTACTTTTGAATTTTTGGTTTAAATTGTTGAGATACATATAACTTTAAATCCAAGTTAAAATTGAATTTAAGAGATAATTCTCAGACCATGTTAGAATAATTGTTTTAGTAGAAAGAAAAATCAGAGAGCAAACCTGCATAGGAGGACAAAATATGAAAATATACAATGGAATGCACTTCAGCAACTAAATCTTTATTGTCTTGAATTATGTGATACAATAATTTCATTGAGGGTCTATATAGTAAATTACACTTTGCATTAAAAGTAGCAATAGAATTATTTTGCCCACACTAAAAGTTAGTTACTGTACATTGAATCTAATTAACCCAGTAACAATGATTTCAGATCATGAACCTTTATAACTTGAACATTGTTAATATATTCATGCTCTTTTTTATTACTGGAGTATTATTAAGAATGAATATTTTTATTTATGTCATAATTACACTACATGCATTTAAATAATATGAAAAGAGGAAGTATCATTTGAGTTAGAATAAATGGACATTACCAAACACATCATATACATTTCCTTTACAATTTTTTATTACATCCTATTTGTGTACTGCTATCCTCTCCATCTTTAGTTAGCAAAAAAAAAATTTATATATCAATGACCAAAGATGACATGGTATAGGAGTTCTTAATACTTATTTTTCATCTTCTTTTATTTTTCTTTTCCATGGTTTTGTTACACATGTATGCCTTTACTTTCTAAATTCCATTAGGTAGTAAATTGGATGGCAAGCCAATGGCCTATTATAACAATTGGACCAACTATTCCATCAATGCACTTAGACAAGCAGTTGGAGGATGACAAAGATTATGGTCTTAACCTATTCAAGCCTAATATGGATACCTGCATGAAGTGGCTAGACACAAAAGAAAATGGCTCAGTGGTTTATATATCATTTGGAAGCATGGCAACCCTCCAAGAAGGGACTAAAGAATAGCAATTGCAACTTCTTATGGGTAGTTAGAGAATCTGAAGTAAAAAAGCTTCCCAGAAATTTTCTACAAGAAACAACAAAGAAGGAATTAGTTGTGAATTGGTGCCCTCAACTAAAAGTATTAGCTCACAAGGCAGTTGGGTCCTTCATGACTCATTGTGGATGGAACTCAACGCTAGAGGCATTGAGTTGGTAGTGCCAATGGTTGCAATGTCACAATGGACAGATCAACCAACAAATGTAAAGCCCATTGTGGATGTGTGGAAGGTAGGGGTTAGGATTAAAATGAATGAAAAATGGATTGCTTCCAAAGATGAAATAGAGCTATGCATAAGGAAAGTAAGAGAGGGAGAGAGAGGGAAAGAGATAATGAGGAATGCTGTAAGATGGAAAGAATTGGCTAAAGAGGCAATGGATGAGGATGGGAGTTCATATAAAAATATAGATGAATTTGTGGCAAAACTCTCCTAATGTTAATGTAGGCAAATACTTTCACATGAAACTTCTGCATAAATGTGATGGAGACTTGAACACTTTCTATTAACTATATATTGCTTTACTTGGATCCTTTACTTAAAATAAATGGGTCATATTAGCTTTTGTTTAATATTTTGTTGTAATTATATGTTTATTACTATATTTATGCTTGTAATTGTATTTTAATTTTAGATATATAGGAATTGATAACATGTTATTTAGGTGAGATATGACCTATTAATCAAACAGGTTATTAAATGAGTTATTTGTATTAACTTTTACATGACTTGTTAATTAAAAATAAGGTAGTCAATACCGTACTGATACCGGCTGTACTGGCCGGTATGTATACTGGTATCGAAATATCAACATTTCGTACCGATTTAAATACTGACCATACCGGCCAATTTCGGGCAATACCGACCGGTACCAAGCGAAACGACAAATACAAAAAAAAAGTTTTTTTTTTTTTTTTTTTTTTTTTTTAAGTTTGTAACTTTTGAATTTTTGCTAGGGCAAAATGGTAACTTATTAATATTATTTGTTTTCTTAGTATGCAATGGTAACTTTTAAGCTTTCTATTTTTTATATTGTGTTTTTTTTTTTTTTTCCTTTTAATTGATACTAAAGTCTAAAAGCATAAATAATTAGTTTTTAATTGAGGAAATGTTTTATAGTAAACTTTTATATTTATTATAATATATATACACACACATACATATATATGTATATATATTTATAAATATAAAAAATAGCAGTAAACCTGAAATGGTACACTGGTATTGATCGATATCCGAAAAATATTGTACCGCTGGCCAAACCGGTACAACCTCTGGTACGGTATTGACTCCTCTGATTAAAAGAGTTAAACGCATCGTGTTGGATCGACCTATTTAATAAACATGTAGTGTTATAGTTGAGGATTCTTAACATATTCAATAAATAGATCGAGTTTGAGTCAATCCATATAGCTGAATACTCATGGCTCGACACGACACAAACTCGACCCACGAACACAAATTGCTACCCTTACTAGAAGCTTCCTATTTTCTCCTTCATCTCTTTTACCCTTTGTTTTTTTTTTTTTTTTTTTTAAGTACTTTTTCATTTCTCTCTCACCATTCCTCTTCTCTTAAGCCTATTCCTTATCTAATTATCTTCTTCTTCCAGATCCGTAATTCCCTCGTTTGACTTCAATTACTTTATCATTTTTTTTTTGGTTACCGTAACCCTATGACATTCTTAACTCAGCTCCTTCGTCATCTTTGATTTCTTTATTTCCTTTTCCCTTGTCTTTCTAATTCAGTTTATCTTCTCCATGTGTGAACCCACCATTAGAACCAAATTATAAAAAAATAAAAATAAAAGTAAAAAACCAGTATGTCTCAAAGCAAAGTAATAGAAACCCACTCTCCATTTCTGTCCGGAACCAACGTCTCACCGGTATGATGAAATTCTGGCTGGAATGCTGCTTTTGGTTGCTACAGGTCGACATTTAGGATGAAACAGAATAAGGGTGTTACCTGCACCGGACCACCCACCAGGATGGAAAATTCCAGTCATTCCGGCCGGAATGGAATGCTTTATAAAACCTTAGAAAGATGGACATTCTTTTAACCAAATAATTACCTCATCATTCTCGATTGCAACACTAACTATGCCCTGTTGCAGCACTAACAAAAACTAAAACAGCACGATTATATTGTAAATTTATGCTAACATAAATGTTAGAGATATATATTAAACATATATTAACCCAATGTAATAGGCCCAAGTCCAGTCCTGCTTGTACTAGTAGTCTAGGATTTAGCCGCTTATATATACTCATGTTAGGGTTCATTGTAATACAGGAGGTTATTGTACTACACTCCTATACATAATAAAGATGTAGCCCTTAAGGGATTCCTCCGTGGATGTAGGCCGTCAAGGCTGAACCACGTAACCCTTGTGTTCTCAGTGTTCCTATTCTATACTTCCTCTTCCGCATCCACTCAAGCATACACAACATGGTATAACACATCGCGTTGCTAATATTAATAATTTTATTCAACATGGTATCAGAGCCAAACTTCGTTCTTGGTATCAAACAAACATCTCTACACAACAAAGAAGATTCTCACGTGCACACCACCATCAGAAGTCACACATGCTTGTTTGCTGGATCTAGACTCCATGGCATCTCGCAGCCGCCATGGCTCACTACTGTGTCCAGATTCTCAAGCCCAAGAAATCCGTGCCTCTCCATATCAGATTTGTGCACATCAAGCCTTTGCTTGATGAAACCAACAAGACAGAAGTGCTCCACGGCATATCGTGAACAAAACCCAGGCACCTGACCTCCAACGGCAGTCGCACGTGCCACCACGCGCGAACAATGGCCCCTGGAACTCTCACACGCGCCGCCGAACGTTCTTGACTCCCAGCTTGGATCTCAGCCACACGCGCCGCCAAGACGGCCTTGTTGTCCGCCGATCTACTTGGCCTGAGAATATGGTGATCATACAAACTCACACGCGTCGACACGCGCCGCTCGGGTATCTGTCTCGCCACCACGCACCGGTAAAGCCGTCATGCGCCATCCATGCACTGAAGAACTGCTACTGATGTCATCCATGACGTCATCTGATGACGTCAGCAAATGCCACATCAGCCCCGACTCATCATCAGCCACGTTAGCAGTGTCACCTCGTCAGCACCACGTCGCCTAGCTAACCGTTGACCTGGACCGACTCGACCCAGACTACCCGGATCTGACCTGTGAGCACTGACAGCTGACTTTGACCTGGACTAGTTGACTTTGACTTTTTGCGTTGACTTTGACTCTGTGCTACGTCAAAATCCAACAAACTCAAGCAAACCCATGGTGTATCAATTCTCATATTTAACATGGTATCAGAGCTAAACTTCGTTCTTGGTATCAAACAAACATCTCTACACAACAAAGAAGATTCTCACGTGCACACCACCATTAGAAGTCACACATGCTTGTTTGTTGGATCTAGACTCCATGGCATCTCACAGCCGCCATGGCTCACTGCTGTGTCCAGATTCTCAAGCCCAAGCAATCCGTGCCTCTCCCTATCAGATCTGTGCACATCAAGCCTTCGCCTGATGAAACCAACAAGATAGAAGTGCTCCACGGCATATCGTGAACAAAACCCAGGCACTTGACCTCCAACGGCAGCCGCACGTGCCACCACGCGCGAACAATGGTCCCTGGAACTCTCACACGCGCCGCCGAATGTTCTTGACTCCCAGCTTGGATCTCAGCCACACGCGCCGCCAAGACGACCTTGTTGTCCCCCGATCTACTTGGCCTGAGAATCTGGTGATCATACTAACTCACACGCTCCGACACACGCCGCCCAAGTATCTGTCTCACCACCACGCGCCGGTAAAGCCATCACGCGCCATCCACGCGCTGAAGAACTGCTACTGATGTCATCCATGACGTCATCTAATGACGTCAGCAAATGCCACGTCAGCCCCAGCTCGTCATCAGCCACGTTAGCAGTGTCGCCTCGTCAGCACCACGTCGCCTAGCTGACTGTTGACCCGGACCGACCCGACCCGGACTACCCGGATCTGACCTGTGAGCACTGACAGCTGACTTTGACCTGGACCAGTTGACTTTGACTTTTTGCGTTAACCTTTGACCAGAAGTTAAAATTTCCGAAAGGGCTTATCTTGCTCAGTTTTTCGCGTAGATTCCAATTTTGGACTCCGTTTCTTCATTTGAAACTCCAAAATTGGTCAATTGGCATATTCTTCATTGTGGTTTCTTCAAAAGGCATTATTCAGGGCATCTCCAAGTGATCTTCTTATGCTTATCCAACCTCAAGCCTTCATCGAGCTTCCGCCTTGAGTTTGAGGGAGGGTGTTAGAGATATATATTAAACATATATTAGCCCAATGTAATAGGCCCAAGCCCAGTCCTGCTTGTACTAGTAGTCTAGGGTTCAGTCACCTATATATACTCATGTTAGGGTTCATTGTAATACAGGAGGTTATTGTACTACACTCCTATACATAATAAAGATGTAACCCTTAAGGAATTCCTCCGTGGATGTAGGCCGTCAAGGTTGAACCACGTAACACTTGTATTCTCAGTGTTCCTATTCTATACTTCCTCTTCCGCATCTACTCTAGCATACACAACATGGTATAACACATCGCGTTGCTAATATTAATAATTTTATTCAACAATAAAAAATAATGTCAAAACTATCACAAATAAAATGGTGAAACGCTGCTTAAAGTTACACTACATGTAACACTTAGATTTTTTTTTTTTTTTTTTTGGAGAAGAAATTTATCTTAATTTGTATTGGCTAAATAATAAAAGATATATGTTTTATTTATTCAAATTAATAAATTAGTATGAATTCGGATTAATTAGATTACTTTGGATTAAGATTAGATTTATTGATAGATTATAATGAGTTAGTATTTATATTTATCCTTATTTATTTGAAAGTGGTTTGATATAAATTCATATGTCGACAATGAATATAGATCATTGTGAATAATAGATATATGCTTTATTTATTCAAATAAATTAGTATGAATTGGGAATAATTATATTACTTTGGACTAAGATTAGTTTTATTAATGGATTATAAGGAGTTAGTATTATTTATCCTTATCTATTTTTAATCTGTCTTGTATAAATTCATATGTTGAAAATAAATAAAGAACCTTTGTAATTTATTAAGTCAAAAATTTTTAGCTAGTCTAACTTGGAGGTTTGGGAATCCCTTATACTAATTTATTTATCAAAATAGGAGGCCTTAATTCTCTCAAAGTTTCAAAGTAACCATTAAAAAAAAAGCCGGACCATCATATGGACCAATTGGGAGCTGAGGTCAGTAACTTGGCTTCTTTAAACAATGACGAATGTTCAAAGATATGCAACAAATGCTCACTGCAATACTTGCTCATCTTGAGCAAATTGCAAGTAATCAAAATAGCTATCATGCAAAAAGCTCAAACAATTAAGGTGAGATAGGGAGATCTCCAGAGGCTCATGAATTCTAGTTGTGATGTTCTTTCCAAGGTAGCAAAACTCAGAGGGAGGGTCTATCCATTTATGATTTATTTATATATAGGCATAAATGCACTTTTAGTCTCCACATTTTGGCTTTTTTCCATTTTGGTCCTTACATTTCCATTTCACCACTTTTAGTCTCTAAACCAATTAACGCGTGTTATTTTAGTCCTTTCTGTCAGTCAACAGACGGAAATAACTGAAATGACTAACGGAGGGATTAAAATATTATTAAAAATTTACTGTAGCACTCATCAGATTAAAAAAAAAAAAAAAAAATCAAGATCTATTTCATCTTCAACAAGAACACCAAAGAACACAAACCCATATTTTAAACATAAGAACACATGCCCAGATTTACTTGCATTTTCTTGCCCTTTCTTGTCAACCAAACACAAACACAAACCTAGTAGTAAATCTTCTCAGATTTTCTCAAACCACAAAACCCAGTTATACAAAATCACAACTCAAACCTAGATTTTCTCATCTTTCAATCAACAACGAAACCTCCAGCAAATAAGATTCATAAAACTAGAAACCAAATTCATAAACCCAGAAAATTCAGCATAAAAACACCATAAATAAATTAATAAAAAATCATAAATTCCAAAGCCCCCATCCTCAAACCTAAGCAACACGATCTTTGATCATGCCCAACCTTCGCCGGTCTAATCGTGCCGTATGTTCAGGCCTCAGCCTCACCGGATCGTCATCGTCTTTGCCACAGATCTACACCGCCGAGAAGCTAACATGATCTTTGATCTACAAACCCAACCAAAGCCGAGAAGGAAACACCAATCCTCAAAGCCAAGAAGCTAACACGATCTCTGATCTACAAACCCAACCAAAACCGAGAAGCTAACACCGATCCTCAAAGCCGAGAAGCTAACACGATCTCGTCGCTATCAAACCCACCCACCCATCTCGCCACTATCAGACCCACCCCCCCATCTCGCCTCCTTTAGACCCACCCACCAATTTGTGGTACTTTACCTCTCTCTCTCTCTCAATCTATCTCTCCCTCTCCCTCTCTCATGATCAATGCTTATTTTTGAGGAAGACTGAATTTTTTTTGTTGATTTGGTTTATATATTCAAATTTCCTATTATAATATTAAAGTAGAGGGTCTGTGTTCTTTGGTGTTCTTGTTGAAGATGAACATAGATCTTGAATTTTTTTTTTTAATCTAATGAGTGCTACAATAAATTTTTAATAATATTTTAATCCCTCTATTAGTCATCTCAATTATTTCCATTTGTTGACTGACAGAAATGACTAAAATAACACGCGTTAATTAGTTTAGGAACTAATTAAAAGTGGTGAAATGGAAATGTAAGGATCAAAATAAAAAAATAAAAAAATAAAAACCAAAATATATGAACTAAAAGTGCATTTACGCCTTATATATATTGTAGTTCCTCTCTCCTTTGGACTTTGTAGAATAGCTGTTTTGCGTGTAAATGTAAACAAGATTGCTTGCTTGGTGCATTTCTTTATAATATAAATGGGTTTCATAAACGAGGTTGTATTATTATTATTTGTTTCTTTTATTAAAAAACGAAGAAAAACGAATAAGTCATAAACAAGGTTGTATTATTATTATTTTTTCTTTTATTAAAAAAAAAAGAAGAAAAACGAATAAGTCATAAACAAGGTTGCACTTTCCAAGACAAATTTGTGATACATTAAGAAGCCAACCAGTTATTATTTGTTAATTACTATAAAATTATAACTAAGAATAAGTCGTTATCTTAATTTTATCAACTATACCTTTTCTTTTGTAAATAAAATAAAGATTTATAATTAGTAAAAGAGAAATGTTATGTCTACAAAATTTTTACAACAAATCATAGGTGGTTAGTTGTTTTTTATTTAAATTTGAAACTAACACTAAGATTATTTTTTTACCCCAACAATAACAACCAGCAACAACCTACCATTTAGAATTTGTTATAAAAATGTTGTGAACATCTCATTTCTCTTAATAAAATATGTTAAGAAAGACAAGTAAGGCACGTTGACTCTCAAATCTCGATGGAAACATGTTTGCGACATAAAAACAAACAATCTGCCGTGTTACTGCTATTATATATCCTTAACCCAAACTGATGATATTGAATATGTACCTCTTCAAAAGCAAATAGTCAACAATTTTTCCTCCTTTTAACTTCTTGGGAGCAGAGAGAGCACTAGAGAAAAATGGAGAGGGAAACTCATATCCTAGTGATTCCTTATCCCATACAAGGTCACATAAACCCAATGCTCCAATTCTCTAAGCGCCTAGCCTCAAAGGGTCCTAGAGTCACATTTGTCACTACCACTTCTATTAGCAAGTCTATACAAGCCCAAGCCAGCAGCTCTGTCAACTTTGAGATCATCTCTGATGGCTCCGAGGAAGTCAAAAATCAGGAAACCATCGATGAAAGTGTCCAGCGTTTCAAGTCAAAGGTCTCAGAAAGCTTAGCAAAGCTCATCCAGAGACATAATAGCTCCAAATACCCTCCAAAGTTTCTTGTGTATGATTCAGTTATGCCATGGGCTTTAAACATTGCTCGACAACTTGGCATAGATGGAGCTCCATTTTTCACTCAGTCGTGTGTGGTTAATGCCATCTATTATCATGCACATCGAGGAGAAATTAAGATGCCCTTAGAAGAAGGGTCTTCAATATCTTTGTCTTCGATGCCATCACTAGGGAGCGATGATCTGCCTTCGTTTCTTTTTGATACGGGCTTGTACGCAGCTCTGCAAAACCTTTTAGTGAATCAATTCTCAAATTTCCAGGATGCGAATTGGCTCTTGTGCAACACTTTTGACAAATTGGAAGATGAGGTAGGTTCAATAATACATACATGCTTTTATTTTTTTTATTTTTTATGAAAACCATACATGCTAAATTGATTGCATTAAGAATAAGTTATGAAATAACAACTCGTACGTACACGTTAGTGACTTTGAATAAAAATCTTATATCACACTTTCAGTGTTATACTATATGAGACATCAATCACAATTTTTCACATTTTTTGTTTTATTTTCTTCTAAAATATCCAAAGTATAAATAAATAAAGCAGACATGACAATATTTATATGACATATTACAATTAGAAAAAGCATAAAATTGAACCCTAAAAATGAAATAGTAAAATTAGACTTAAGAGATCGAAATGATGTCAATTAAGTTACAACTTGCAACCATTTAATCCTAAGATTTGGAAAATATATAGTGTGAAAATATTTTGTAATTATGATCATCAAATATTGAGAGAGCATCATTATTAACTATAGCATATGGATTAAATATAAATAATCTTTGAAGTGTATCTGCCGATTGACCAATATATACTATTCGCTATAAGAAATGAGCACACATGTCATATCACTTCTTCTGCTTTTTAAAAAAAATTGGTAAAATTTCTTCTATCAAAATATTTAAATTTGGGTTAAATGCAAAAAGACCCGTGTGGTATGGATCATTACTAAAAACATCCTTTGTGTTACAAATTTGACATTTTAAATCCTTCTGTTATTTGAAATAACTCAACTGACCCTCATGTTATACTAATGTTACTTTTCTGGGACAAAAAATTACCACGTGAGTATCATATGAGCCAAGATATGTACAAAATAACTAAATCTTACCTAACATATTTGCCCACTTGGTCATTTTTAGTCCAAAAAAATGACAGAACTTTAAAAGAATGCTCAATGGTTTAGGGGAAAGTTCTTACAAGCATTACATTGCAACTAAAATGAGCACCCATATGAATTATTAGTAACACAAATTACTTAATAATTATGTGAGACTTTTAAAAATTATTTAATGAATTATGTAATTTAATACATATGCATGTCCTTATAAACAACCACGTAATAGATTGTGGGAGATTCCTTCACTTAATTTAGTAGAAAACTCTATCTTGTTTTAAATAACATAAAAAGTTTAGAAAGTAAATTTTTTAAAACAAAATGTGTGTTTCATAACAACACCTACCTTTTAATTTTAAATCAAGTCATTTATCATCCTAGAAAATTTACATCTATTTATATTTGTCCTAAACAATTTTGCGTGGCTAGTATATTTATACTTTATAATATCTATAAATAGAACTTTCATGGACTCTTTGTTACCTCTCTCAAACTAATAGTTGTATTTAGAGAAAACAAAATTGTGCCTTTATTCATAAGTAGGAATCATAACCTAACAATGTAAAAGGAACATAAATTGGGGATAAGAAGATATCTTTATGGAGAAGACTTGAAGATGGGGGATGACACCTAATTTATTTAGTTTTTAAGAGGATAGAGATAGTTATTTTGTGGCGGTGCTAAAATATTACTTTTAAATTTTTTTGGTTAAAATTGTTGAGATACAGATAACTTTGAATTCAAGTTAATATTGAATTCAAGAGATAATTCTCATACCATGTTAGAATAATTGTTAGAGTAGATAGAAAAATTAGATAGCAAAAGTGCATAGGAGGACAACATATACAATGAAATGCACTTCAGCAACTAAATCTTTATTGTCTTAAATTATGTGATACAGTAACTTCATTGAGGGTATGTACAGTAGACTAAAGCGTGCATTACAAGTAGAATTATTTTGCCTACACTACAAGTAAGTTACAGTATACTGAATCTAATTAACCCAAAAACAACGATTTCAGATCATGAGCCTTTATAACTTGAACATTGTTAATATATTCATGCTCTTCTTTTGTTATTTAAATATGAATTTAAATAATTACACTACATGCTTTAAAATTATATGAAAAGAGGAAGTATCATTTGAGTTAGAATAAATGGACTTTACCAAACACAACATATACATTTCCTTTATAATTTTAGATTGCATCCTATTTGTGGTACTGGTACTGCTATTCTCTCCATCTTTAGGTAACAATTTTTTTTTATATCATTGACCAAAGATGGCATGGTATAGGAGTTCGTAATTCTTTTTTTTTTTCATCTTCTTTTATTTTTCTTTTCCATGGTTTTGTTAAACATATATGATTCTACTTTCTAAATTCCTTTAGGTAGTAAATTGGATGGCAAGCCAATGGTCTATTATAACAATTGGACCAACTATTCCATCAATGCACTTAGATAAGCGGTTGGAGGATGACAAAGATTATGGTCTTAACCTATTCAAGCCTAATATGGACACTTGCATGAAGTGGCTAGACACAAAAGAAATTGGCTCAGTGGTTTATATATCATTTGGAAGCATGGCAACCCTTGGAGAAGAACAGATGGAGGAGATAACATGGGGACTAAAGAATAGCAATTGCCACTTCTTATGGGTAGTTAGAGAATCTGAAGTAAAAAAGCTTCCCATAAATTTTCTGCAAGAAACAATAGAGAAGGGATCAGTTGTGAGTTGGTGCCCTCAACTAGAAGTATTAGCTCACAAGGCAGTTGGGTGCTTCATGACTCACTGTGGATGGAACTCGACACTTGAGGCATTGAGTTTGGGAGTGCCAATGGTTGCAATGCCACAATGGACAGATCAACCAACTAATGCAAAGTTCATTGTGGATGTGTGGAAGGTAGGGGTTAGGATTAAATTGAATGAAAAAGGCATTGCTACCAAGGAAGAGATAGAGCTATGCATAAAGGAAGTAATAGAGGGAGAGAGAGGGCAAAAGATGAAGATGAATTCATTGAGATGGAAAGAATTGGCTAAAGAGGCAATGGATGAAGGTGGAAGTTCAAATAAAAATATAGAGAAATTTGTGGCAAAACTTGCACACTCCTAATATTATTGTAAGCGAAAACACTTCATTCACATAGTGGATAAGAGGAAATGCATCATTTCACTATAATATGCTGCTATGAAGCCACGTGTATGCAGATCATCAATAAAAACGGTATCATTTCATTATAAAAAAATATATTTTCAATCTCAAATTCATCATCGTATCCAAATTAAATCTCCTAGCTATTTAATAACTTTTGTATAGAATCAAGTCATTGTTAACGTAGGATAACCCATACATGCATGTCAATAGAGTAAGATCGCATATTTAACAATCAGATTCAAGCATTTATTGAATAATGATTCTAGCACTGTTTTAATCACGCACACAAAAATGATCAATCTGTCCTTAATTGCACTATGACCGCTTTGATATGGATTTTAGGGTTTGGGTCATCTAGAGGATCTTCACTTACAAAAGATTATTATTTTATTCCTAGTGCGAAAAAAAGTTGGAAAATAAAATGGAAATAGGATGTTTACACTTAGATGTAATTTATTTATATATCATTTATATTTCTGAAAGAAGTAATAAAAATTGAGTTATTATAGATGGAAACATATAAAAAATGAATTGTAAAATTTTCACTACATGGTAGAAGAAATTTCTGGTTTCTTTTTTATTTAATAATAATTTTTTGTAAGAAAACTTTATTTCAAATGGATCAGAAGTAATTTTAAATGAGTTTCAAGTAATATTATTAAAGGACTAAAAGTAGTTAAATTAAGGAAAAAGTTAAAGGATGTCTTAAGGGCATTGGTTTAGCAAATATTTTTAGAAATTTTTATGAGAAATTTAAAAAAAAAAATAGAATTATTTGTTTTGATAACTTTTTTATATTTCCAATAAAAGTAATGTCAAAACTTCCAAAAAATAGTGTATTTACAATAGATAAGTCAAAACCTTGAATTTGATCAAATTCCACCCAGAATAATCTAAGATATGGAGGACCACCACATGGAGCAATTGGAATTTTAAAGAAAGTTTTTATGGGAAAGAAAAAAAATTAATATTTTGACAGTTTTTTCCATTTTCTATAAAAGTGATGTCAAAACTTTCTTAAAATAGATTGTTAACCATTACCCTAAAGGCACCTGTTAGCATGACGCATCTTATTTTTATCACCTATTAACCTATACCTTTCGTATGTAAATAAAATAAAGACTCGTTACCCAAAAAAAAATAATAATAATAAAGACTTTAAAAGTTATAATTAGTAAAAGTGTAAAATGCTTTTGTTATTGGGAGCCAGCCTGCTATTCTTAAGGTTGCATTTTATAGAATAAAATATTCTGAATTTTTGGGAGTAGAAAATAGTTTGACAATTGTTTTTTTGTGTTTTAGAGTCTGTTTTTAACTTTTAACTTTTAGTTTTTGTGTGATATTTTAAAATTTCATTTTTTTCAATTTTTTTTTAAGGTATAAGTATATTTTAACACATTTTTAACAAAAAAATTTTCAATAAAAAACTAAATAAGCTATTTCCAGACAAATACTTAGTATAGTTGCTAAAACTCTTCTTTTTTTTTGGTCACAAGACTATAATACCCTTTTAAGTTAGATTTTTCATCATTCCTAAAAAAAAAAAAAAAAAAGTTAGATTTTTCATCTACCCACCTCACCTGACTTTAGCTTTTATCCTTTCGTATTTTATTTTCCTCCATTCTCCTCATTCTGTCATTCATAACCGATCTAGCCAGCTAGGTGAACCTTCCCCTCTTATCAACAAAAATAATTTTAAAGTTTCTAATTCAATGTGATTTTTTTTTTTTTGGGTATTTAAAATAGAAATATTTCAGCTATGATATAGCTTAAGTTTTACATGAAATTCAAATATTTGGATGGAATGAATTTAATTGTTTTTGAAAAAAAAAAAATTATCAATGCATCTAAGTATTTGAATTTAATTGTGGAAGTAACCTTAGGTGTTCACTTAGTAAAAAACACTTTGTCTTAATGTAAACTATCTTCAAAGTGTTTCCCTCTCCCATACCTATAGGCAAGGCAACTTTGTTATCGCTGGAATTATTTTTTAATTTGTTTACCAATAACAACTTGCTACTTACAATATGAGAAATTATGCGATACTTTTGGAGAACCACATTAGCAATGCCTAATGGTACTCCACTCCGGTAATATAATGCCATATGATTAATTTGAATGAGTCATTATCCTAATCATGCCCTCCAAAATTAAAAATGAAAATTTAAAACAAGAATATTGGTAGTTCCCATCTTTGGTGTTAACAATATCTCTATGGAAAAATAATTCAGAACAACCACCCAACAATCTAAGCAATCTCATGCCCCTATCCACAACTACCTAAAATTAAATTGAAACACATATTGATTTCAAAATAAAAATGTCAACTTTGAACTTCAATATATGTAATCTCATGCCTCCTTTCAACAAATTGAAATACCACACTTCAAACTTTAATATCTTTAGCTCTCTGCATTGGGATGCGGAAGTAATATTGAGAGCTTTGATTGCAGCACTGATGAAACTAATTCCAATTAAATAAATACCTATTTCAACAAATTCCACATGAACACATTATTAGCTTTTTCATATATTTTAGTTAAAGGAAATTTGTGCTTTGGGCTCCACAATGCTCTGTAAAACCCATGCCTGGTATTTTTCCTATATTCAAGCAAAAGAACCCTTAACGGAGAGAAAACCCAAGCCAAAAAGCCTTACAAAACCCATTCTAGATTTAGTTGCAAGCGTTTGGGGACGAGGAGAACAAAGTGGTGTTTGGGGGCAAAAATAACGGCATCCTGTTGCGGGTGTTCGGATTCATCATCACCACAAAGCTCACCATCCTAATGGTGCCTGAGTAGGACAGGATTGTCGTTGATCTGCTGCTGATGTTGGAACTGAGATGTGTTTTTATTTTATTTTTTATATTTTTTATTTGAAAGGGTGTGATTAGGATAATGAATCATTTAAATGAGACATATGGCATTATATTACTGGAGTGGGGGACTTTAAACACTGCTGATGTGATCTTCCATATAGGCCAAATAATTTCTCTTATTATTTTTTATGAATATATTATTTCACATAATAAAGAAGAAAAATTTTACATCCACAATTTTTTACAGCAAATTTTAAGGAGTGATATGTTATTAGTTCTTATTCTTTTTTTTTTTTTTTTTTTTACTTACTACTAAAGTTTTTAACTTAAGATTTGGCATTTATCAAAAAGTAAATACATTAATTGATAACGAAGTGATAGTATGCTTTACACAAGAAAAAAAGAATTAAAAAAAAGGAACATCCTCTAAAACAGGTTCATTTATTACAACTTGTCCACGTAAACTCAAAAGGCAAAATGGTTTTTGAATTGTTTCGCCTACGAGTTCTTTTTAGTTTTTCTATCTTTTAATAAAACAATAATAAAATAAATAAATAATCAGTCTGCTTCTTCCCTTCAAAAAAAAAAAAAAAAAAAAGATCACGTTCTTTGTGTTCACTTGTTTACTTTAAAATTAAAAAAAATAATAATAAAATAAAATCTTCATCCTATGTCTGGTTAGAAAGAAGAGGAAATATACCTTATTTCAGGTGTATACTTCATCTCTCACATAGCGGATAGGATCCATCAACTGAGGAGAAGAAACATACCCCATAAAAGGGTGGGTGTATTTTTTCTAGGTAGAGAGGATGAGTTTATAATGTTCAAGAGTCAAGACTAGAAAGTTTAGAGCAACTTGTCTTGTCTCATTACTAAAAGTTGGCGTGTCAAATTTTTTTTTTATAGCTCCAAAAAGATTGACTCAGTTTTGGGTAAAAGTTAACTTAGCTGTCCAAAAAAGTAGGATATAATTAATAGTAGCTCTTTCTTCTGCGGACTAGCTTTATATTTTTTTTTTTTTTTTTGAGAAACCACCCTTATAGAAAGAGGGGGGAGATCATTGTATAACTTCAGAAGCATACACATCTTTCACCCCTGGAGGAACATCCTCCATCTAGGATTGGAAATTAACAAAATTACATGCCAATCTAGCAAGCCCGTGGGCAACTCTATTGCCCTGTCTACAAGTATGATTAAAGAGTACACTTCCAAGCGATGAGGACACCGACTTGATATCCTACAAAATGTGCCTGAAGCTGGAAGCAGAGAGACCATTACTGCTAAGGGCTTTAATGATAATCTCAGAGTCACCTTCCACAATTACCTTGTTGAAGCCGAGATCCTTTGCAAAGCAGAGGGCACCTCGAGCTGCCAATACTTCCACCATCTCTACAGATGTAGGCAGTGGAATGTGTTGTGTAAAAGCAACCATAACTAGACCCGTGTCATTGCGAATTATTGCTCCCAAGCCAGCGGAGCTAGAGTCACCGAATGTTGCTCCGTCGAAGTTAACTTTTACCCAGTTCAAAGGAGGAGGCATCCATTTTGTGGCTTTTGGCTAGGAGGAAGTTTTTGGATGGTTAAGGGAGGACTGTTGGAATTCCAGAAGGCTGGCTGACGCCAATTGGTTGACCAAAGCTAGAGGAGCGACTGCATCACCCACACGGAGCTTGTTGCGCCTAGTCCAAATCTGGGAAACAATCATAGCAAATAAATCCATATGATGACTCCTTTCAAAGCACAATTGCAGAACATCAAGGAAGCTTGAGGCCATACCCGCTTCATTAACAAGCCAACCAAAGTGAACATTCCAAACCTGCAATAGTGAAGAGCACGACCAGATTGCATGGAGCGAAGTTTCCAGTTCCAGACCGCAGATTGAGTAAGTAGCATCAATTGGGATTTTCCTTTTCCTAAGGTTTGATTTCGATGGCAGTGAGTCAGACCCCGTTCTCCATATTAAGTTCTTTACACTGTTTGGAACTTTTAATCTCCAAATGCCTTTCCACAGCCGCCTAGAACTGGAGAGGTCTGAGGCCCTGGGGAGCTCATTTAGTTCCATATTCACCAACAAGTGATAACCAGACCTTACAGAGTAAATACCATCATTGTTTAGTGGCCAGATCCTAGCATCTTCACAATTGCCCAAGCTGAGAGGAATGGCCTTGATTATGGCCGCTTCATAGGGAAGGAAGTTTGTGTCAATTATCTCCTGTGACCAGCACTATCCCACACTATCAATAAGAGTTGAAACCTTTTCCCGGCTGTCCAAAAGAAGGGGTTTTGAGATGATTTTCTTGAGACTAGGATCAGGCAGCCAATTATCATGGTAAATCTGAATTGATGAACCGTTGCCCACTCTCCACAACATGCCTTGTTGGATAATCTTTCTGCCCTTAAGGATGCTTTTCGAGGCAAAGGACCCTTTCCCTTCTTTTGCCTCAAGTATGCTGCCCGTAGGGAAAATTTTGGCTTTGAAAATTCTAAAGAACAGGGGGTCCTCGCATGCTAGCAGGCGCCAAACTTGTTTCGATAGCATCGCATTGTTAAACTTTTGAAGATCCCTAAAACCCATGCCACCTAAACTCTTTGGTTTACAAAGTGTGCTCCACTTGGACCAGTGGATTTTCCTCTACTCACCTCGCTGCCCCCACCAGAATTTCTTAATCAGGGATTCAATTTCATTGCAAAGGGTGATTGGTAGCTTGAAACAACTCATGGCATAAGTCGGTATTGCTTGGATGACTGTCTTGAGAAGCACTTCCCGGCCTACTTGAGAGAGGAGCTGCTCTTTCCACCCTTGAAGCTTCGCCCAAACCCTTTCCTTAATGTACCTGAAGCTTGCCTTGTTTTTTCCTATTAGGGTAGGTAAACCCAGGTATTTCTCACATTGTTTCACTTCTTGGACTCCGAGAGAAGCCTTAATTTGGTTAAGGGTGTCTAGGGGGGTAGACTTACTAAAGAAGAGACTCGTTTTGTGCATATTTAGGAGCTGCCCTGAAGCTTTCTCATAGCAAGAGAGGAGAGACTGAATTTTTTGGCATTCAAGCATGGAGGCTCGGCAGAAAATCAAGCTATTGTCGGCAAAAAACAAGTGAGTGAGCCTTGGGCCTTTTTTGCAAATGGAGATTCCTCGGATATGACCCATAACTTCCGCTTGGTGTAAAAGGCTGTGGAGACCTTCTGTGCACAGTAGAAACAAATACGGGGAGAGTGGGTCCCCTTGTCTGATGCCTCTCGTTGGATGGATCACGTTTGTAGGTTCTCCATTTATAAGAATGGAGTAGCTCACCGAGGTAACGCATTCCAACATTAAAGCCACCCAATTCTCAGCAAAACCCATCTTTCTCATGATCTTCTCAAGGTAAAGCCATTCAACACGGTCGTAGGCCTTACTCAAATCCAATTTCAAAGCCATGAAACCCGCTTTGCCGGATTGGTGGTCTTTCATATAATGAAGGGTTTCAAAGGCCATGAGTACGTTATCAGTGATGACTCTCCCAGCTTGGAAAGCGCTTTGGTTTTCTGAAACTACAGCAGGTAAGACCATCTTGAGTCTATTAGCTAGGACTTTGGAAACTAGTTTATAGACCACGTTACAAAGGCTGATAGGCCTGAATTTAGTAATATTTTCTGGAGATTTCACTTTAGGAATTAATGTAATATTGGTATGATTAATCACAGCAAGAATTTTGCAATTATTTAAACATTCTAGAACTGCAGAGCAAACCTCATCACCAATAATAGACCAAAAAGATTGATAGAATAGAGGAGGCATACCGTCTGGGCCAGGGGCAGTGTCAGGTTCCATTTGATTCATGGCGTCCTCAACTTCGTCCCGTGAGAAGGGTCGAAGGAGTTGGTCATTCATCTCCTGCGTAACTGAGGGTTGGACAGCCTCCAGAATAGTGTCGATTTCTGAGGGTTGCGATGTGGAGAACAGAGTACGGTAGTAATGGGTTCAATCTCCTTAATTTGGGAGTCCACCGAACACCAAACATTTGCCTCGTTTCTTAAGCCCAAAATCCTGTTTCTACAAAATCTCTGGGAGGCTTTACTGTGGAAGTATCTTGTATTTCGGTCTCCCTCTTTCAAAAACAGAGTTCTTGACCGTTGGTGCCACATTTGACTTTCTTTGTCCAGCAAGTCATTAAGCTCTGCTTTCAAAGTCCAGATTAAATTTGCATCACCCTTTCCTTTTGCAACATCTAATTCGGCTCTGTTAAGTCTCTTCGAATTCAATTCAATTGATCTCTTAATGTTACCAAAAGATTGGCGACTCCAAGAGAGGAGTTTATCACCACAGTTTTTTATTTTACCTGCTACCACGGCCATTGAAGCTTCGGGAGAGGAGAGGCCCCAGGCGTCCTTCATAGTCCGGCTATAGCCCCCATCACTTAGCCACATCTTTTCGAATTTGAAGGGCCTATTCAGCTTCGGGATTATACCTTTTGGGTTGATAACAATTGGTTTATGATCTGAGCAGTGGGTATTAAGATGGTGAATTGCCGTGCCCGGGTTGAGGAAGTACCATTGGTTGTTAGCTACTGCCCTGTCAAGCCTTTCAAACACCATACCGCCCTGCCTTCTACCCTTCCAAGTGAATTTATCTCCTAGGTATCCAAGGTCCTTAAGCCCACATTCGTCAAAGGTATCGCGGAAAGCCTTCATACAACTCTCATGTCTTGGACCGAGACCCAATTTCTCATGGGACCAAAGAATTTCATTGAAGTCCCCAGCGCACAGCCAAGGAAGGGAAACAGTAAGATGGAAAGACCTGATCAAGGACCAAGTTTCGGATTTTCTTGCTGCTTCTACAAACCCATAAATACCTGTAAAACGCCATTGGGCTTCTGGATTACTACCAACAATTGTGTCAATATGATTGGGGGAGGAAAAAATTACCTCAATGTGGACCGATTTTTTCCAGAATAGAGCTAGACAACCGGTTTTATTTACCTGAGGAACGATCCAAAAATGATCAAATAAAAGTTCCCGACATAGCCGTTTCAAACGATCTTCTCCTGCCCAAGTCTCGGCTAAGAAAAGAGCAGTGGGATCTTGATTTCGAACCATGGATCTGAGTTCACGAACGGTGCGCTGGTTCCCAAGCCCGCACACATTCCAACAAAGCCAACTCATTGGGCTCGGCGGGGCTGGTGAGCAGTCGCCGCCGTTGGAGAGAGGTTGTCATTTTTGCTATTGCCTTGGGAGGCTCTGGGTTTTGCTGGACAAAGATAATCAAAGGATGGTGGGAGAAGACGTTTGCCCAGTGAAATGCCTAGAGACTGGTCTTCAGAAAGAAAAGGAGGCCTTTGGATACGGGTCCATTTTTTTTCTTCCTGAGCTTGAGGGGAGGCCTGTGGACAGTTTGTAATGTCTTGGAGGGGCTTGGGCATATTGGGTTTGTGTAATGGGGTGAGTGAGTCTGGGCTTGGGACAACTTTAGAGAAAGGCCCATTACTTTTCATTTGGTGGGCCTCCGTATGGTCAAAGCATGCTATATCATGGTCAATCTCACTAATCAATTCTTCAAAGTCCCTGGTGGGGGGAAATTTCAAGTTGGTGTCAATTTTTGAATTTGACTTGGCCTGTTGAGCCCCTGAATTTTCGGGATTGGACATCTTGATGTCATTGGCATTAAATGTTGACAGAGGGGGAGGGGTGGACACCGAGGCCATTTCTGGGGCCACTGTGGGCGGTTGAGTAGGCAGATCCGGTGAGTAATGGCCTGAGTTTTCCTTGTTTCTCTTTGCAAAAAAACTCGGAACATTTATTACATTCTTCCTTGAAGCTTGAAAAGGCGGGGCCCTTAGCCAGGGGCCAAATTGTTGATCTTTTTGTTGGAGTGAACCTTCGCTATCAATCCATTTATTACAGTCTTTATCTCCATGGGTAAGGAGCCCACACCAATAGCACAAGTTGGGTAAACGTTCATATTTAAATGAAAACCAGTGCTCTCTACCGTCCTCCAAAGTGATGAGTCTGCCCCTGCATAGAGGTAGAGAAGTATCAACTAAAACTCTAACTCTGATGAAGCTGCCACCATCACTGTCAGGGGCATCTGAGGGGTGGATGATGGTTCCTATGGCTTCACAAATCTGCTATGCTACTTCTCTATTTCGGAACCTAACAGGGATATCGAAGACTTGTACCCAGAAAGCTACCTTTTTCATTTCTAAGGGGTTAAGGGATGTATCCTTATCATATTGGGTTAGCACCACTAAATGTTTGTCAAAAGACCAAGGTTCAGTTTTTAGGATTCTATCAATGTCACCCCTGTTGTCGAAGGAGAAAAGCATCAGATGGTTACCAAGATTTTTTATTTTAAAACCTGACTTGGCTCTCCATAGAGGAGTGAATGTGTTGGCTATGGCTTCAATGTTGAGAGGGCGTTTTGTGAGGAATCTCGCTGCAATGGCAAACTCTTCTATTGCTTGCTCCTTTCTCAGGCGGAGACCGGATCCTTCTTTTTCAGAGAGGGAAAGTGAGCTCCAGTGCTTTGTAATGTCCTCCATTGATGGTGTCACAGAGATTAAAAGCTATCCTAAGTGTTTCCCAGACCCCTGAGAAAAAACCCACAAGCCTTGAGATAACGTTGTTATCCCAAGGGACTAACTCACCTTCACCAAGAAGGGACGACAGTGTCATTGTCTAGGCGAAGTTTCCATGGGGAGACTTTCCTAGCAACAGGACAACCCTTCTTAACTCCAACTTTTTTTTCATCACCCTCTGAATTCTGACTAGCTTTATTTTTTTTTAAAGAAAAGGTTAGCGAACACCTTACCATACCTGTTAAGAATAATTTAGTTTGGAATTTACCTAATAAAAAATTAGTATAAATGAATGAGGTGACTGTAAATAATATTAAATGATAAGTGAAACTTAAAAAATTAATTTTATTGACTCTACACTCTATAAAATTAGTAAAAAATCTGACATTAAAGCAAAATGATTTGACAAAAATTTATTTTTTAACGGGCACTTTAATGTGTCTATTGACTCCGTTTACACTATCCCTTTTTTAATAGGAATATGGGGTATTTTAGTTGTGTACATGGGGGAGTGGGAAGTTTTATTGAACATGGAGTAGTTTTATAGAACATGGGGTTGGGGTAGGGTTTCTTATTTTTAAATTTTTGTCAATTTACGGTTTTAATTTCAATTTTTATGTTTTAAAAATAAGGTTAAGTTAATTAAATTAAAGGTATTTTTGAAAGTCAAAAATACTATAATTAATTTTATAAATCTTTCTTAATATATTGAGATTAAATGGTTTTTAAACGGGTGGCACTAAAACCATAGTAAAATACAAAAATATATATATGTTAAAAAAGACAAGTGAGCCACGTTCACTCTCCAATCACAATGGAAACTACAAATTTGAAATGACTAGACATACAAACAAACGATCTGCCGTGTCACTAATATATATATATATACACACACAATTCTTCAAACGCAAATTGTCAAAAAAATTTCTTCCTCCAACTTCTTGAGAACTGAGACTGAGAGAGCATTAGAGAAAAATGGAGAGGGAAACTCATACTATTTTATCCCTAGTGCTAAAAAAGTTGGAAAAAAAAATGGAAATGGTAAGTTTATACTTTGATGTAATTTATTTAATTATTTATTGTTTATTTTTCTCAAAGAAGTAATAAAAATTGAGTTATTATGGAAACATATAAAAAATGAATAGTCAAATTTTCACTACATGGTAGAAGAAATTTCTGTTTTCTTTTTTATTTAATAATAATTTTGGTAAGAAAACTTTATTTACAAATGGATCAGAAGTAATTTTAAATGAATTTCAAGTAATATTATTAAAAGGACTAAAAGTAGTTAAATTAAGGAAAAAGTTAAAGGACACCCTAAGGGTATTGGTTTAGCAAATATTTTTAGAAGTATTTTATGAGAAAAGAAAAAAAAAGAATTATATAATAACAAAGGTATATGTAATACTTGTCGACCACATTATATATTTCTAAATTCTTTTTTAGAAACACTTGTCGACCCTAACTAATAACAAAGGTATAGGTAATACTTGTCAATCCAAACTTGTCTTTTCCAATTCTTAAATAAGTGTACTGAATGAACCGAAGTAGGCTAAACTAAGCAAGATGGACCAAATTGGATAGAATGAATTCAGTTGGACCGAATGGACCAAAATAGACCCAATGGACCAATTTGGACTGAATGGCTTGAAAAAGACCTAACACCTAATTGACTAAAGTGGACTAAATAAACCAAATAGACTGAATTGGAAAAGAAAAAAACTGTGCAACGCACTATACCACTACTAGTTATAAATAAATTAAAATTTATAATCTTGAAAATATTATTTAAATAATGACATTCTAAAGAAATTATAATTTCCCATAAAATAGAGAGAAAACATTATGAAGATATTAATTACCTTGCATGGATGAATCTAGCACCTTTAATGAATAGATGAATCTACTTTACCCATCACTAAAATTTTGGATAGATGAATCTAGCACATTCCAAAGATATTAACTGACAAATTGAATACCTACTTTCCTAAAGAGAAATTATTATGCACTACGACATTTTAGTTCTTGATTGTTAAGCATTTCTCTTCTCCAATCCAACTTCTTGAGAGTGTTGAGAGCATTAGAAGAAAATGGAGAGGAAAATTCATATCCTGGTGATTCCTTATCCCGCACAAGGTCACCTAATGCTACAATTCTCCAAGCGCCTAGCCTCAAAAGGTCCTAGAGTGACATTTATCGCTAGCAGTAGTATTAACAAGTCTATACAAGCCCATGAAAGCACCTCTATCAACTTTGAGACCATCTCTGATGGCTCTGTGGAAGTCAAAGATTTGGAAACCATAGATGAAAAATTCAAGAGTTTCAAGTCAAAAGTCTCAAAAAACTTAGCAAAGCTCCTTGAGAGATTTAATAGCTCCAAATACCCTCCAAAATTATGCCATGGGCTTTAAACGTAGCTCGACAACTTGGCTTGGATGGAGTTCCATTTTTTCAATTAGTCGTGTGTGGTTAATGCTATCTATTATCATGCACATCAAGGAGCAATTCAGATTTCCTTAGAAGAAGGGTGGTATTCAATATCATTGCCCTCGATGCCATCTCTAGCTAGAGAGCAATGATCTGCCTTCGTCTCTTCATGATACAGGCTTATACGCAGCCATGGTAAAGCTTGTAGTTAATCGATTCTCAAATTTCCAGGATGCGAATTGGCTCTTGTGCGACACTTTCAACAAGTTGGAAGAGGAGATAGGTCTGAATGAAGAAAAGAAAGAAAAGCTGAAGAAGAGATAAAGAGAGGCCATTGCCATTGGCTTATGTGAAGTCCCAGAGAGTGAGAGGACAGTGTGCAAGCATCAATCTTTGAGGAGAGAGAGAGAGAGAGAAATGTGAGAGATACGTAGTGAGGAAGAGATCAATGAGTGAAAAAAGAAAAAATTAAAAAAGAGTTTTTCTTTGTTCAAGTTGTATCCCTAATATATTGTGAACTCACGTTTGGCTTGAGTGTTGTAATCGCTATTTTATATAGTAAAATAATTTGGAATTTGTCCTATGATTTTTTCCTCTAAAAAAAATGTTTTCCACTTAAATTTATGTATTCTTGTGTGGTTGTGCTCCCATGTTCTTGTTAAAATTTATTTTTATTTATATAGAATTTTCCTAACAATCTCCTCTCACTAAAATATATAGCAAGTGACAAAAACTTTTCACAAACTAATATATATATATATATATATATATATATTTTTTTTTTAAAAGACAATACAGACAAAAAATCTCCATTTTTCTATGTGAAAAAAAAAAAAATCTTGGTATAGCTCTTGGACCTCGGGATTCTGGATTTATCAATTATTAATACATATTGTAACCTATAATATATGATTTTATTCTAAATTGAGGGTTATTTTTATGCGATTGAAATCATATTCTAGCCTAATCAAAATGTTTATGTGTGAGACTCCCTTCTAAAGACTTGAACCTCGACCTTTACCTCCAACTCCACAAAAACGTATATTTGCAGAGCAACCATCATTCTAAAAACGCGCAGTGATATTGAGGGTTTAAATATAGAATAGAAACATAATTACGAAAATTATTAATAAAAATTTAGAGTAAATTGCAATTTACTCACCTATAGTTTTGCCAAAATTTAAGTTACCTACTTATAGTTTGAAATTTAACACTTTACCCACTTGAAATTAGCTCAGTTAGATTTCTATAACCCACCTCTGTTAAAAATAGAGCTAAATATGTAATTTTGCTCCATTTTTATGTCTCTCTCCTCCAAAAACACAAAAAACATAATAATACAAGATCAAATAAGATCAAAAACTATCCATTGGAAAAATTGCATTGTAGAATTTCAAACTACAGATAGGCAACTTAAATTTTGATCAAACTTCAGGTGGGTAAAATGTCAAATTTTAAACCACAGGTAGGCAACTTAAATTTCAGCCAAACCACAGGTGGGTAAATTGTAATTTTCCCAAAAAATTATTTAGATTGTGTTTGTGTAAGAAATGCTAAATATGAAATTTGATAGTTATTAATGTGTACTTATTAATTTGAAATTTATTAATTGTTGTAAGGACACGATTCGTGGCGGACCGTAACAGTGTCGGGTTCGCACGTAAAAAGGCCCCTAACAATATCATTTGTAGAGCGTGGGTTTGGAAGGCTAGGCCCTGGTTGACAGGCGGTGGGTTTTTCGCGGTGTTCATACAAGGTTAAGTTTTCCTTCACCCCTGGAGTCTTTCTCCTGGAGGTGGGCTGGGAGGCTCTGGTTTTTGGCCATTTTTCCCAGCCCCCTCTTTAGGTTACTTATTTTTCCTTTTATATTTTTCTGCGTTCATTGTCCTTCGTCCACGTATAGGGTCAACCTTTCCAGGATTGATACTTGTCCCATCAGCCCATATTCAAAGTCGTTGGGGGTGGTTGTAAAAGCCAAAGAATGCGGCTCTGTCAGGTTCAGAGTATTGAATGGCAGTAAGGGCAGCTTTCCCTGGATATTTTAGATCTTTCTTCCAAGTTTCAGTCCTATACCGTTTTTACCCCTCTTTCAGGGGGGACTTTGGGTCTGCCGAGGACTGAGCTGTCCTCGGCGGTATCCATAGGCTATTTTGTCGAGCTTGGGCCATAGCCCTCCTCAGCTTGGGCCTTCGGATTCTCCCCGGGTAGATGGGCCTGGCCCATAAATCATTTGGGCCCCACAATAGCCCCTCAAAACCCGGCTGTCCAACCTCTTGGTTGGAAAGGGGGTTTTGGTGATGCCGAACCTCTTCCTACGGCCCAATCAATTTGGCCTTTTAATAATGCTGGCGGCTCTTCATCTGTCCAAGAAATGCACCAGTCTATGAGACAGTTTTTTGATTTCGCGCTTGATGCGTTCTTATCGTTTGGGGTATCCAAGACGCGCTTTTAATGACCACTATTTACGAGACTACTTTAATTCGGCGGTTTGTTTTGATGGGGTGGAGAAACGGAACCGGCATGTTTGTGTTGGCAGATTCCTTTGGAGATCTGAACCTATTAAATGTCTCCCGCTCCACCCTCTGTATAAGAAGGAAGGGAGGAGGTTATTGTTTTTGTAAAGAATCCCTTTTCATCCTTCTGAGATTTGAAACACTTGGCCTCTCCTAGGGTTCATTTTACCCACTGGTTTATAAACTAAATCGTGATACACTTTACCATAACAACGAGTGATGCAGGAGCCAAACCCCTCCCATAAACGCCATGTTCCAATAAAGCTCATTATGGCTCGATCGGGACAGGGGTGGCGAAGACTCAAAATCAACCTCACCCTTCTTTCAGTCAAAATCCGAAGCAGGGACTTGTCACGTCAAACTTTCGGCGTGACTGAGTCGAGAACACCCACCATCAGTACCAACCGCTCTCCTATGAGCATACCTAGTATGGCCCCAGTGTGTTGGGAGTCAGGATCGAGGCAGGGACTAAGTGTCTCTACTTCTTCCTCTCTTCCTTCACTGGTGCTATCCTCCGTCTCCCTTTCTTAGTCTTCCCAGCACCAGATCCATCCTGGTGCCTTCACTTCTCCCTCTTTTGCTCCTTTTTCTTTCTTTTCATCTCTTCTCTCTTCTTCTCCTCCTTCTTTACTCATGTCCTCCATCTTCTTCATTCATCTCCTCCATCTTCTTCATTGATTTCTTCCTTACTATTTCCTTCTCCGCCATTTCTTCCCAAAGAAGGTTCTTATCATAATATGAGCAGCATTGAGGCAGAGATTGGAGAGACTTTGAAGATGAGTTTAAAAGACGCCTGACAGTTTACTTATCTGTACTACGGATGTAATTGTTGTTTAGGCAGTTCACATTTTGTATAGGCTCGTTTGAGCCCCTCTTTGTACGTTGTAATAATTTTTCGTATTAATAAAAATCGTTGTTATTTTATTTCGCATGTTTTGTCTCTATGCCTTCTCTTTTTTTTTAAATCTACAAACGCTGCTCGGCACAATAATATAGCATCTAAATCAATGACGACTAAGACCAAAATACTTGATAATAAAAAGATGTCGCCATAACTTTAATAGAAATGCTTGGCACAATAAGACCGACCAGTGAAAAGTGATACTTACCCCATGCTAGCCGAGGAGTAAAACGAAGGTTTGATGCCGTGTGAGGAATAACCATTTGAAGATATATCACTCACCAAATGAACAGCCTTCTTATACGACTAAATGCTGGGGCGTTCCACCACCTTCCTTACAACTTTATTAGTCTTAACCTTTTATGGTGTTTAAGCCGTGGATGAAGTGACCTGACATTTTTATCAAGTAACCCATCTTACGAAATTCAAACCTTTTCTTATCCAAGTATTTGGTTTCCCCATTGGCTTGGGTCCGAGGACCATACAAGGCCTTGGTTCTGTCCAAAACTTGTGATTTTTTCTTTTTTGTACTTGGTTTCCCCATAGGCTTGAGTCCGAGGACCATGCAAGGCCTTGGTTCTGTCCAAAACTTGTGATTTTTTCTTTTTTGTACTTGGTTTCCCCATAGGCTTGAGTCCAAGGACCATGCAAGGCCTTGGTTCTGTCCAAAACTTGTGATTTTTTCTTTTTTGTACTTGGTTTCCCCATAGGCTGGAGTCCGAGGACCATGCAAGGCCTTGGTTTTGTCCAAAACTTGTGATTTTTTCTTTTTTGTACTTGGTTTCCCCATAGGCTTGAGTCCGAGGACCATGCAAGGCCTTGGTTTTGTCCCTGGGCCCATATGCTGAACGGGCCTGGGCCGCGAATTTACTGGGCCCACAAATTGAGAGGTATTTCCGTAGTCTTTGATCACGCGGTACTTTTTGGCGTCCCAGTGTTCGAGGTGCGCCTTCTCGAGACTCCTTTAACCTCAGGGTTGCAGACGACGTTGGAAATCGAGCCAGAGACGTTTTGTCTGTAACGTTCCTTGGGACGCTGCGTGAATTAAATGCCACCGGTTTACTTCTGGGTATAAATGGGACAGGGGATCACTTCACTTGCACATGAACTCTCCTGTTCCCTTCAAAACTATACTTCTTCCATATCCGCGATCTCTCTTTCTAGTGCCACTGCCTCAAAGCAAGATGTTTGAGGCTTGGATGGGGATGAAAGGTCTCCGCACGCTTCAGAGGCACCGAATCCTCAAGGTGATATGGTATGGACAAGGATGGCACAGATTCAAGCCAGTCCTCCGTCTTGACAGGAGGAAGATGGTATTCCTCCTTCTTTTAGTCAAAATCCGAAGCAGGTTCTGGTCATGCCAGATTTTTGGTATGTCAGAAAAAGGAATTTCCGCCATCAGCGCCGTCTGCCTTGTAGCAGGCAAATTTTTGCGGGGGCTCCCCAACTTCCGGCTCCCTGCACCTTTTCTGTAGATGGTGTTAGCCTGAGGTCAGGTTCCCTGCACCTTTTCTTTACCGGTGCAGGCCCCAAGTTGGGTTCTTTTGCTGCCTGAGTTATGGGCGTGCAAAAGCATTGAGGAGGAATAAGGTCTCGAGGCAGTAGCCAACTTCTCCTCTGTGCTACCTCCTCGGCTTTATCTTCACTCTCTTGTATTTTTCGTTACTTACGTAGTTAGCTTCGATGTAGGCTTTGTTTCAGCCTTTCATTGTACACTGTACTGTTCCTTTGTCTTAATAAAATATGTGTCTATTTCTCTATACATATCTTTCTTCTCCGTAACCACTACTTTATGCATGAATATTAAATATAAGCTTGCCCTTAATGATATTCTAGGCAAAGAAATGCCTTAACACAGATTCCTACTAGTTTAGACTTACAAATATTATCAAGCATAACAAGGTTAATCATCAATAAATTAAACTCTTGGAACTAACCGGGATAACGGCTGAGTGCTGCGCGATGCATGCTAGAGCGATGTCCGAGAACGATAAACTCTAAGTAATTCGTCCGAGAGGGTAGCCGAGTAGCGAGGGGCTTTGGTTGTGCTTTTGGGTAATATGTTACGCCGTATCGCATCAACCCCTTTGATATTGGGGGATCAGAGGGTAGACCGAGGAATCCGCGCAATCAAAGTATTAACCCATCTGTTAACGCGGAGCTCTCTTCGGATGGATTTTTGAGGTTTATGTGCCATAGTTTTTTTTTAAAATAGTTGGTTCCTCATCCAGGTAGTTGGTTTCCCCATAGGCTTGAGTCCGAGGACTATGCAATGCCTTGGTTCTGTCCAAAACCTAGTTTTCCTCATCCAGGTAGTTGGTTTCCCCATAGGCTTGAGTTCGAGGACCATGCAATGCCTTGGTTCTGTCCAAAACCTAGTTTTCCTCATCCAGGTAGTTGGTTTCCCCATAGGCTTGAGTCCGAGAACCATGCAATGCCGTGGCGGACCGTAACAGTGTCGGGTTCGCACGTAAAAAGGCCCCTAACAATATCATTTGTAGAGCGTGGGTTTGGAAGGCTAGGCCCTAGTTGACAGGCGGTGGGTTTTTCGCGGTGTTCATACAAGGTTAAGTTTTCCTTCACCCCTGGAGTCTTTCTCCTGGAGGTGGGCTGGGAGGCTCTGTTTTTTGGCCATTTTTCCCAGCCCCCTCTTTAGGTTACTTATTTTTCCTTTTATATTTTTCTGCGTTCATTGTCCTTCATCCACGTATAGGGTCAACCTTTCCAGGATTGATACTTGTCCCATCAGCCCATATTCAAAGTCGTTGGGGGTGGTCGTAAAAGCCAAAGAATGCGGCTCTGTCAGGTTCAGAGCATTGAATGGCAGTAAGGGCAGCTTTCCCTGGATATTTTAGATCTTTCTTCCAAGTTTCAGTCCTATACCGTTTTTACCCCTCTTTCAGGGGGGACTTTGGGTCTGCCGAGGACTGAGCTGTCCTCGGCGGTATCCATAGGCTATTTTGTCGAGCTTGGGCCATAGCCCTCCTCGGCTTGGGCCTTCGGATTCTCCCCGGGTAGATGGGCCTGGCCCATAAATCATTTGGGCCCCACAATTGTGTTTTGCAGATATTTAATAATAAATTTTATTAATAGATATTTACCATAATAATTAATAGTTATTTAATATTCTCAATAAAATTAATTGTTATTTATTATGATATTTATTAATATAATTATGGTAATTATTACTCCCTCCGTCCCATTTTGTTTGTCCTCTATTCCATTTTGGGATGTCCCAAAATATTGTCCTATTTCTAAAAATAGAAGTCATTAATTTACTAATGTTCCTATTATACCCCTATTTTATTAATAATTCAATTTTTTGATAAATTTATTTAAGGGTAATTTTGGAAACTTATACATTTTTAAAAGGTAGACAAAACAATAAATGATGTTCCCTTAAAAAATTTGACTTTTCAAACAGGACAAACAAAATGAGACGGAGGGAGTAATTATTACTAGTAAATAATTATTATGATTGTGTTTCTATATAAAACTATTGATTTTATTAATTGAAGAAAATATGATATAACAATATTGTATAATTGAAGGTCTAAATATAGAATAGAAACTCATTAGAAAAAAAATATGTATGTATTACAAAATTGATTTCATAATGTGTAATTTTTTTTTTTTTTTGAGATAAATAATGTGTAAAATTGAATAGCCTGTATATATAAATAATTGTGCGGCCTAAAATGGCAAATGCGACAAGGAAGCCACGTTCAATGGACAATGGAGACCTGTTTCACATGGCTTTGTATTACACAGAAAACAATATGCCGTGTAAAAGAAATACGTCGTTAACGTAATCATCACGTAAACTCTTCCAAAGTTGAACAATGACGACATTGAATGCGTAATTCCTCAGAGGAAACAAATACGTATTACGACACTTCATCTCTTTTATAATCAAAGAATTTTTCGTTTTCATCCTCCAAATTCTTGAGAGCAGAGAAAGAGAGCACTAGAAGAAAATGGAGAGTAAAACTCATATTCTATTACTTCCTTACCCCGTACAAGGTCACATAAACCCAATGCTCCAATTCTCTAAGCGCCTAGCCTCAAAGGGTCTTAGAGTCACATTTATCACTACAACCTCTGTTAGAAATTCCATTCAAGCCAATGCCAGCAGCTCTATCAACTTTGAGACCATCTCTGATGGCTCTGAGGAGGTCCAAATTGTGGAAACCACTTATCAAAGACTCGAGCGTTTCGAGTTGAAAGTCTCACAGAGCTTAGCAAAGCTCATTGAGAGACATAATCGCTCGAAATACCCACGAAAATTTGTTGTGTATGACTCATTTCTGCCATGGGCTTTGGACGTAGCTCGTCAACATGGCCTAGATGGAGCTCCATTTTTCACTCAGCCATGCGTGGTTAATGCCATCTATTATCATGCATATCAAGGAGCAATTCAGATGCCCTTAGAAGAAGGGTCTTCGATATCGTTGCCGTCGATGCCGTCACTAGGGATCAATGATATGCCTTCGTTTCTTCATGATACGGGGTCGTACCCAGATGTGTTAAAGCTTGTGGTGAATCAGTTCTCAAATTTACACGATGTGAATTGGCTCTTGTGCAACACTTTCGACAAGTTGGAAGATGAGGTAGGTTTAATAATCCATGCATAGATGATAGTTACATGATATAAAAATAGATGTCTAGGACATGCACCAAAATCTTATTCCATATATGTATAGATCGATCAACTCCAACTCTGTTTTTTTTTTTTTTTTTTTTTTTTTTTTTTTTTTTTTTATGAAAACTCTTACGCTGTTGATTATATTAGATGATAGTTACATGATATAAAAATAGATGTCTAGGACATGCACCAAAATCTTATTCCATATATATGTATACGTGTGTATATATATATATATATATATATATATATATCGATCAACTCTTACTCTGTGGATTATATTAAGAAATAGTAATAATGTTTCTTTTCTCTTAGAGGGATTTTTCCAAGATTTTTTCTTTTGAGAAATCTTTGTCCCAGTTAAATTATCATAAAATTTTAATACTTAATTCTGTAGAACAATATGCATGTTTGATTAGAGCTCTTTGTATTTAACACTTCAATGTCAAATCAAGTCATTTATCATCCTATAAAAACGACTTCCATTAATATTAGAAAAAAAAAAATTTATGGTTTCATAAACAGCAAAAATAATTATGGTTTGATAAACGACTACATTTTTTTTTTTTTTTTTTTTTGAATTATGTGTTACCATGACTTCATTGAGAGTATGTATAAAAGACAAAAACTTATGTTAATTCTAGGGTTACTTTTCTTGCATTACAAAGTAGTATTAGAATTATTTTGCTTGCACTACAAGTCTAATACGTTGAATCTAATATAGTTATGACGGATTCCAATTCTAAGACTTGAAATCCAGAAAATTATTATATATTCACACTTTTTATTATGCATGAATTTTTTAATTAATGCCAAAATTGCATGCATTCCACTAAAATAAAAAGAGAAAGTGTCCTTAAAAAGAAAATAGAAGGAAGTATATTTGAGTTAAAGCAAATGTTATAGAACACAACTCATACATTTCCTTTACCTATATCGAATAATTTATATTACATTTTGATCATTCTTCTTTATCTTTTTTGTTTTTTCTTGGTTCTTTTACACATACATGCTTCTACTTTTCAAATTCTTTTAGGTAGTAAATTGGATGGCAAGTCACTGGCCTATCAAAACAATTGGACCAACTATTCCATCAATATATTTAGACAAGCAGTTGGAGGATGACAAAGAGTATGGTCTCAACTTGTTCAAGCCCAATATGGACACTTGCATGAAGTGGCTAGACACAAAAGAAGTTGGCTCTGTGGTTTATACATCATTTGGAAGCTTGGCAGCCCTAGGAGAAGAACAGATGGAGGAGATAACATGGGGACTAAAGAATAGCAATTGTGACTTCTTATGGGTAGTTAGAGAATCTGAAGTAAAAAAACTTCCCAAAAATTTTTTATATGAAACAACAGAGAAGGGATTAGTTGTGAGTTGGTGCTCTCAACTAGAAGTATTAGACCACAAGGCAATTGGGTGCTTCATGACTCATTGTGGATGGAATTCGACGCTAGAGGCATTAAGTTTGGGAGTGCCAATGGTTGCAATGCCACAATGGACAGATCAACCAACTAATGCAAAGTTTATTGTGGATGTGTGGAAGGTAGGGCTTAGGATTAAATTGAATGAAAAAGGCATTGCTACCAAAGAAGAAATAGAGCTATGCATAAGGGAAGTAATTGAGGGAAAGAGAGGAAAAGAGATGAAGAGGAATTCATTGAAATGGAAAAATTTGGCTAAAGAGGCAATGGATAAAGGTGGAAGTTCAGATAAAAATATAGATGAATTTGTGGCAAGACTTGCAGACTCTTAATTGTAGTGTAGGTAGTAATTGAACTTCAAATCTTTTAATTTCAATTTTAATGTAAGCAAAAACTCTTTATTCAAATAATGGTTAAGAAGAAATGTATGATTTCAGTTTAATCTCTTGCTATGAAGCCACATGTATATGGATCATCAATATAGAAGACTGTACCATTTCATTATAAAAAGGGATAATTACAGTAAATACACCAGTGGTATGACCCGTTTTCACTTTGTCTACCCGTGGTTTAAAACTTTACACTTTGCCTACCTGAATTTACTCCCTTTAGCCTTCCGTAACCCACCTGTCCATTTGCCGTTAGAAAAACATATTTTTAGGCAAAAACAAATATAACAAGAATAAAAAAGTTAGGGCTTTTCGTTGCTCATGAACTTCAATGACAACAAAGTGGAGGAACAACACACCAATCAAATGGCTCAATGAAAATCACTTTTAGTGGTTCACGCGCTGTACAAGCCCCTCTTTGTTATATGGCTTCCTCATGTTTGGTCATCACTCTTCAATTTGGTCTGTCAACGAAGCTTTTTTTTTTTTTTTTTTTTTTAGCTCACGTTGAACTTGAAATCTCATCCACTGGGGTTCATGAAACTGGCAATCTCCGGCCAACAATCTTTCTTCAACATAGTCAAACAATTATCCCTTGAACTCATGCTGGGCGTCTTTCCTCTATGCTAATATCTGGTGTATACAAAAGACACAATCTACCTCCAAAAAGATCCAAACATTGCAAAAAAAAAAAAAAAAAAAAATCAAAAATCAAAAATCAAAAATCAACATCCATACCCCAACAGAGAAAAGCTATTAATGTGTTACTTATGGCAAACCCAAAAATCTGCAAAAGAGAAGAAATTGGGACATAAACAACAAGGACCAGAATCCTGAAAAAACAAGAGATTATCTTTACACGAAACCTCATCCACTAAGATGGGTGACCTTGGAAGTCCGAGGGAGGCTCGGCCTGAGAGGGTTTTAGAGATTAGAGAGAGGGAGCTCGGGTTTGGTGAGGGCTCGGTGAGGGTCTGATGAGGCGAGGCCGCCTGAGGTGGCAACGTTGATGTGAGGGGGTGAGCTTAAGAGGGGTGGCCATGGAGTTCGTTTGAGAGAGTTTTAGAGATGAGAGAACAGGGGTTTAGAGAGAGCTCAGGCCGAGAGCTTAGAGAGATTGAGCTCGGATTTAGAGTGAGAGAGAGGGCTCGGTGAGATTTATTATGGGAGCTTAAAGGGTTGGCCATGAAGGTTCGATGGAGGCTTAGCCTGGGAAAGCTTCAGAGATTGGAGTGAGAGCTCAAGATTGGTGAGGGCTTGGTAAGGTTTTTTGGTGAGGAGAAGCTCATTGTTGAGGTGGCGTAAAGGGTCGGCCATGGAGTTTCATTTGAGGCAGCTCAAATGAAACCCAACCACAGTAGCAAACCCACCCCAATTCCAACTTCAAACCCACTTTGAATCCCAGCCACAGTAGCAAAACACCTGAATAAGCAATCAAACCCACTTTGAATTCCTCCACTTTGTTCTTATAGAAGTTCTTAAGCAATCAAAACCCTAGCTTTTTTAGTTTTTCTCTAAAAATGTGTTTTTTTAACGACAAAATGAGAGGTGGGTAACAAATCCCTAACGAAAGTTACCTCAAGTGAGTTAAGTGTAAAGTTTTAAACCACGGATAAGCAAAGTGAAAACAAGTCATACCATATATGAGTTTACTGTAATTATCACTTATAAAAACTATATTTCCAATCTCCAATCATCATCATATCTAAATTAAATCACCTATTTAATAACTTTTATATTGAATCAAGTAATTATTAATGTCACATAAAAAAATAATTATTAATGTAGGATAATACTATGCATGCATGTCAAGTAGTGCCGCCCCTGAAGCTAGCATCGTTCATGTGATGGACAACTACAGCATACATTAAGTAAGTTCCCCATAAATGATATGAATAACGGTTAACGCGGCAAACATGCAAACGTATAACTGACGAACCAACAGGTAAAAGACCATTAAAATCTATAATGTCTCTGCATTCAATACCAACAGATCCATAATCATAAAGAGAGGCATTTACTCCCATTTTGAGGAGCAAACACCTATAAAAAGGCACAAAGAATCACAGCCAAGGTAGGCAACACTTACGCAACATAGGTACAACAACTCTCTAGCCAAAAAGTGATTTCTTTGTATAATTGAGGTTTGATCTTACTGACTTGCTCATCAGAGGCTCCTTTGCACACAACACACTGGTGTATTCCAATCCTACTTATTCCTTTTTTCAGGATTCCGTAGCTGCTGACTTGACTTTGTTCATTTGTACTAACAAGGAATTCAACTGACAATTTTTTGACATCATCAATGGCCAACCTTAATTATGCTATAGTTTACAACAGAGTAATAGTTTACACATATCATTATTGCTGTTTGCTTTTAACATGAAAATTCTTCTATTTAATAACTGAGATTGCTCTAGTTAATTTTCTTGCTAGGGAAATACTAAAGAAGCTGAATACAACATACCTACCACGAATTCGAAAGGAATCATTGCGTGAATCTTTTGGCCAAAGAATGATATTCTAGTAGTGATAATTTTGCTTTGTATTTGCAACCTCCTTCCAGTATATTTTGTACCAGTTATTAGCTGATGTTTGGGGTGTAGCATAACCTAGACTTTGTATTCTTTAGTTTTTTTAATTCAAGCTCCTTTTCACCAAAATAATAATAATAATAATACTAAAGAAGCTGAATACAACAGAGCTCTGATCCAAGTGGAATGCATAGTTTACACATTCATTCCACTTGGAAGATTATAGTTGTACAACCCACAAGATGATAATGGTTTGTAGTTAAGTGTCTCCCTCGCATTAGAATGATAATAAGACCAGTCAAAAGCAATTTCACTGTCCAGGATTTTGTAGTTCTATTGAAGAAAAACGTAAATCTTGTCACCGACTTCTACTTCATCGGCTTCAGTGCTGGAGCTCTTGACTTCTGATTTCATTTTTGAATTGGTTTCTCATTTATGTTTATTTATTAGTGGATCTAACTTTTTTGGTTGGTGAGAAAGTGTCGGCCGGAAAGAAGAATTTTGTTTAGGTTTTTTGTTGTTCTTTGTTCATGAATACAGTAGATTGTAATTGTTTGGCTGCTGAGAAAGTGAAAGAAATTAGTTTTATTTTTATTTTTTTAAGGGATTTGACTAGTTCGGTTGGAGAAAAAATTGTTTAATTATTTTGTGATTTTTTAATTAAAAATGTAATTTTGTTTAGTTATTTCTCATGCACATTATTTGAAATTCATTCCAAAAAATATATTAAATGTAAAGATAATTAGGATCCAAACCAAACACTATAATGTTATTGATTATGTTAACGAGTGCTCTTAGGGCAATGATTAACAATTCATTTTAGAAAAGTTTTGACATCACTTTGTGGGAAATGGAAAAAACTGTCCAAATATTAATTTTTTTTTTTCCATAAAAATTTTCTTTAAATAGATTGTTAACTATTATCCTAAGGATATATGTTAGTATTTGCCTTTATAATCAAATTACATGATTAAAAGATTACAATAATCAAACATTATAATAATCAAACATTACAGTATCACATCACATGTGTGTTTGGTAAAAATTATTTTTGTCAACTTATTTTACTATTCAGCTTATTTTTGCTACTATTTATGGGTCCTATTGCACTTTTGATATTATTTATGGGCTCTACTGAACTATTTCAGTTAACTTTAATATTTATTTACAATACTTTCAGCAAAAAGTTTTCAGTTTCAACAAAATAAGCGGATCTTAAATAGACCCAACATCAAACAAACTAAATGCTCCTCCTTGTAATTTCTCTTTCTATTTTATGATGAAGTATATACCCGAAATAGAATGTGTATTTTCTCTCTCTATTTATGACTGCATTTTGTAGCTCTCTCTATGTATCTCTCTGGCAATCTAAGGTTCTTTTTAGAATAATGCTTGTGCCACATAAAGTAGTACAACTTATGCCACAACTTGTCAGAGAAGCGATGGTGGATCCATGTAAAATCATCTCTTTACCACTCACAACTTGCCACGCGGGTAAATTGTGGCACAAATTGTGTCACTTTATGTGATACTAGCACAACTCTTCTTTTTATTCAACAAATGGCCGAACTGCCTTGGATTTGGACCGGGTGCAATTTCACCAACTCACTCTCACATCAATTTTACCATTTTATTTTTTTACTTTAACTTTTTAATTTTTTTAATTTAATGGTTAAGATTGAAAGTTTAGTGATTGTTTAGATTGTGATTGTTTAGATTGCGTTAGCGTCTGGTGTGTCTGGCATTTAAATAATGGATTTTGTACACTGTTTACGAAACTTATAAGTACTTTTTTAATAAAAACAACTTTAAAGTTAAATTTAAATACAAAATCTATAAGTACTTTTTTAATAAAAACAATTTTAAAGTTAAATTTAAATTCCGTTATACTATTTACACATTTAAGAATTATTTTACTATAATATTTCTAATTTTTAATTTTCAACTATAAGCAAAATTCAAACGTACCTTTAGTATGATATTGGAACATGTGCAACGATCTCAGTCCAACGCACTTAAGGTTTCTTCAGCCATTTTCAGCGTGTCTGGCTCTGACACTGCTAAATTAGAGAAATTATTGTGTACTCCCGAAATACAATAAATGCATATTTCTTCATCTCACATAAATGGTGGGTCCCACTATTAAAGACTTTATAGGCATCTCACTTAATGCGCTATCCCATCAAGTCTGGGCCAGACCCACTAGGTGCCACGAGCCCATCAAGTTAATCACAATCTACCTTCTTCTTCTTCTTTTTTTTTTTCTTTTTTTTTTTTTTTTTTTAATGAATAAACACAATCTACCTTGTATATTCACATTTTCGTTTGTACTTTACTTTCCAGTAATCGTAGTTTATAGAGTTAGGTGGGTTTGAATTTTAAGGATAATAGAAAAAAGAGAAAATGAGAAGTGAAAATTTTTTAAAGTATGTCCAATAAATTTTCTCTTCAAAATAGAAAAAAAAAAAAAAAAATCTTAAACGTGAAAATAACAAAAATACGCGTAAGAGAAAAAACTTAAAAGAAGAAAAAGACAAAAATACCCATATGCAAGTTGCACATGGGCCTTTTTTTTCTTTTTTCTTTTTTTTAATTCCAATTATAATAAATGTTTGCTTTTTAATTTTTGGAGAAGAAAAATGTTTGCCTTTTCTTCTCATTTTTTTTTTCTTTTGCTTTCCCATTGGACGTTGCCTCTTCCTTCTTCTTCTTTGTTTTTTTTTTTTCTTTTTTTCCCTGGGCTAGGGTGTGATAGTGTTTGTTTGTTTTTTTTTTTTTTTTTTTTTTTTTTTTTATACATGATTTTTTTCTAGAACATGATTTTTATTTTTTTAATAAATTTGGGTGACTGTAATAATTTTTGGTTGTTTGTCAATTTTTTTTTGTTTTAATTAGGCATTATTTTTTAATAAGGGTATCTGAGTAAATTTATCCAAACTCACTTTTTTTATCTTTTCACATTTTCTCTCACAACCAAACAAAAAGAAAAGAAATTAAAACTTTTTCTATCCTCTCATTTTTCCATCTACCTTTCCAATCAAACAGACCCTAGTGTACTTTTTCATGTATAAGTAGTGTGTTCTTTTTTCATATTTATTCAATGGGAAAAATTAGAGGTGTGCATAAGTTAGATTGAAAAGTTTATATACTCTTACCAAATTATCTCTATTTTTCTTTCACGAAATCACTATTTTGGTCTTTACATTTTGAAGTCATGATCAATTTAGACTTTATGTTTTAGAGAAGTTAATTTAGTCCATGTTATTTTCAATTTACATCCAATTTAGTTCCTACCCTAATGAAAAATGCTTACATGAAAAATAGATTGCATCTGGCATGCTTAATGTTAAAATATTAAGTGAGATGATGATGTGTCTACACCACAAAAATCCCGCTCTGGAGTCACAATGAAACCTTGGAATATCACTCTATATCTCATGCTCAATTTTTTCACTACCTTGTTTGAATACTCAAGTACCTCCTCCAGCATCATCTTCATGTCATTTCACCTTTAATATCTTCACACTCCGAAGTCCTAAAATGGAATCCACCTTCACTCCCCAACAAAAACACAATAATTGATGATCAATCGCTTGACTTCAAAAGTCACTTCTGTTACTTCCCCTCCTCTCTCTTTTCCAACCAATCCATCATCCAAACCCGACTTTAATCAGATCATGCTCGGCCCTTGAAGAAGAAGACGACCTCGTACGTTTTTAAACCCCTTTGTTGGGTTTAAACTTTAAAGTCTAAACAAAGTCAGATTTTCGTATAAACTTCGATGTCCCTTCGACTTCTTGTTGCTAAAAGTGACGAATCTAAATCCCCCTAGTTCTATATATATAGATTTCACGGTCCTTGATGATCCATGAAACAAAAATCAAAAACAAAAAAGAAAAACAACCAGATCTATGGCCTTCATAGAGATAGCAATGGGTCCAGGAATGGTTTTGAATAAACAAGCAAGATTGTCGCTTTTAGTTTTCGAGCTCACTTTGATCCCTTGATGCCGTTTGAAATTTTGGAATCTAGTTAAACTGTTGAATCTGGGTTTAGGGAAGAAGAACAGTGAATAAGTCTTTAAAATAAAATTCTAATTGACTAAAGAAATTGTAAGAAAATTAAAAGGAAAAATTTTGGTTGAGAAAATATTTTTTTTTTAAAAGCTGATGAGATTTTTTTGACATCTAAATATTGAGGTGGCCATTAAAATTTTGACACTTTCTATCTCATTTAATATTTTAACAATAAACATGGTGTAGTTGCACGATTTTCCTGGCCCAAATTCGATTGATCAGGCCCTGGCCCAAAGCGCAACCCACAATAAATATTTGTAGAGGATGGGTCAAAGAACTTGGTCTCAGTGAGTCTATTCGGTCTGATACATGGACAGCATTGTTGCAGAAAATAAAAACACCAGAATGGATCTCTCACGTATAAGTTTATTTCTTTAGTTCCTCATACAGAATTTTTCGTCCCCTTCTCTAAGGGACTCCACTACATTATATAGTTCCCTTCTCTCATCTCAACCCTACACTTGTTGACTATCTAAGCACCTACTTGAGTGGCTGTCCCATCAGACGCCTTCATCTCTCCCCATGTGAGTTGCAGAGGCCAAAGCGGTACTGTTCAGGGGTCATTTCCTCATTAATGCGGCCAAGAGGGTGGTTGGGGCGCAATTAATGTGGTGGTAGCTCTCCATGGGATATTTTGGATTTTATTCATTTTATATGTTGGGAGGATGACCTGAAGTGGCTGGGGAGAGTTCCTCGTCTGGGCTTCGCGATGTCCGAGGAGAAGTTACTCCTCGGACAGGTTTCCTTGGCATTTATTAGGATTGAGTAATGCTTCATACGTGGTTTCTCTTCGGATAGGACGCTCCTCGGACGGGCCTGAATTTGGAATAGCCCATTATTTCTGGGCCGGGCCCCACATTAGCCCCTCAAAACTCCGGTTTCTATCTCCCTCCGAGGAGGAAAAAACGGGGTTTTGATATTTGGGAAAGGGTGGAAATAAGGAGAGCGTATGGCGCGCGTGCGAACCGTTACTTTTTGACGCGCTACAATTTACGAGGCGCGGCCATTAACTTCTGGAGGCGTTATGTTCCCTCATCTAACGGTGTGGCGTAGATCGAACGGCCATCGTTTTTTTCTCGTATTTTTAGGCAGGAGCGATTTTTTCTCTCTCCTCCTGGCTATTTAAGACGTCAGAGGGGTTCAGTTCTTTCTTTTTATCTGCGTTTCATAAACCTTAGAGGCTTCCAGAGAACTCCATCGAACCCCAGAGATACACGAACACTTGCGACCGTTACGCCATCGTAGCCCTTTTTGTGAAGCGTTTCGTCCACGAGAGATTCCCAGGCGCCTCATTGAACGTTTTGTGAAGGTACCAGTACATTTCGTTCATCTTGCTGTTTCAATTTCCTCCTCGGACTCTACTTTTTTTTTTCTGAGTCTTTACTTTTGTTCCCCGGTTCAGTCCAGATGGGTAGATTTGAGAAATTAGTAAACACCCCAGCCGCTATGGAGGCCTTTAGGGCTAAATATCACATTCCCCCGGGGGTTGGGCTGCGGTACTGTCCTCTTGAAAGAATATTGACAGATAGGCGTGAGGGAGAAGTCGTTATCCCCATGATTGCTTTCATAGAGGGAGGGATGACACTTCCCATGCGTAGGATTACAAGGGAGTACTTGTTCAACCATAGGTTGACGCCGTACCAGTGTGCCCCGAATATGTTCAAGATACTAGGCTGTGTAGATGTCTTAAACGAGCGGATGAATCTAGGCCTTACTTGGCACGATGTGGCTTATCTGTACGAATGTCATCGCCTCGGGGATGAGGGGTATTATCTTAAATCCCGGAACGAGGACGTTAGGTTGATCTCTTGTCTCCCAATATCCAATAAGACAGTGAAGAATGATTTCCTTATTGCTTCTGGGGAGTGGTTCGACGGTATTCATTGTCCAACTCGGGCAGGAAACCCAGGTGCGGCGTCTCTAGGATCGGTCCCTTTTGGGATAGGATTTAGCATTGAGGGGTTACATTTTTTGCTTTCTTTATAATTGGAAGATTTCGTGGACTAATCCCCTTTTCCTTGATTGTTTGCAGATAAAATTCACGTCGCCCCTCGGCTAAACTTTGTGAACTTGCCAGCGCTGAACTACCTTCTTAGGTCGGAGATCTACGTTTCCGAGGACGGGCAGTTGCGTGCTGCCCATCTGGTTCTGGGCTATCAACCTCTGAGCAGCTCTTTCCAGGCTATCGGTCACGCCATAAGGGCTGGTAGTCCGAGGTTGGCTAGGATTGACATGTCCAGGGACGGGCTCCTAGCTGAACACGATCTGCCACCAGTTGTGTTGCCCGGTGTTAGAGATCCCTACTTGGCAGAGCAGCTACCTCCGCCAATCGAGCCTGGTGCTGCCGTTCAGGTTGAAGAGGAAGCTGAATCATCTCGTCTTTCCCTTGAGGCAGAGATAGACGAGTTTTATTTTGAGGAGGAAGTTCAACAGACCCCCCTGGTGGAATTTTCTGATCCCGAAGGAGAGCGGGACCGACATTCTGCAGTTGGTGTTCCTTCCATCGTTATCTGCTCGGACGATACTTTGGACGAGGAGATAGAGCCCATGGCAAAAAAAGGAAAAACTCTAAAGGAGCTGATGGCCTCCCGAGGGAAAGGCCGGTTGTCGAAAGGACAGTCATCAAAAGGGCAGTCCCCGAAGGCACCAACTCCACCACAGGGCAAGACCCTCCCTCCTGTGGCCCCTACGGACACCTCGGACCTTGGCCTTAAGGTTAATCCAGACCTAAAGAAGAAAAGGCCGGTCGACACTCCTGAGGAGGGCGAGGTGGTTGCCCAGCCGACCAAGCAGCAAAAAACCACTCGCGCGCCAAGGAGCAGAAGGGTCAACTCCTCGGAGAGTCGGGACGAGGAGAATCTTGCAGAGGTACGCGCTGCCCCGCGTGTATGGGGCCCCAGGTTGGAGCTGGATGGGGTGGCCATCCCCTACAATGCTTCGATCCGGGAGTACAACCGAGGTCGGGCGGGATACGTGGCCGAGGCCTTAGAGCAGCCCCTACTCCTTCCTCGGGATATGGAGGCTTATAGGCGGTTCTCTCAGCCCGAGATTTTCCTATCCCTTAAAAGGGATCTCGCGATGGTAAGTAATCCTTTACTGTTTCATTGATTTATTTGGCCTTGTAAGATTAAAGCAATCTTGCTTCGTTTGTAGATTACTCAGCAGGTATTCGTGGCTGAGGAATTTTGTCGCGGTAACAGTAGTCGGGCTGAGGTCGAGATCCAGGCGCGGGCGGAGATGGAGAAAACCTTGGGGTCCCTCCAGCACGATTATGCTGAACTCACGGACAAGTTCAAGGAGTCGGAGAACCGGCGCAAATCTGCAGACGCTGGTTTGAAGACTGCTGAGGCCCAGGCGGAGGACCAACGCAAGGAGCTGTTCGCGACCCAGATCAACCTCGCCACCGAGAAACAGGCAGTGCAGGACCTCAAGACTGCTCTGCAAAAGGTCGAGGATGAGCTGCGGCGGGTCAAAGAGGAGGCCCAGCTGATCCGGGAGGCCACAGAGGCTGAGAAGAGTGCCGCTCGCCAGCTCGGGGCTGAAGAGACAGAGGCGAGGCTATCCGAGAAGATCCCCGAGGTATGCCGGGAATATTGCGGCATCTCATGGTCTCGTGCCCTTGATGCTGCAGGAGTTCCTGCTGACTCGGCGCTGAGATTGCCTGAGAGCATTTTCTATCCTAAGGAGATCCGAGAACATCCTGATGATGTCCAAGCGGCCTCTGAGCAGGATCCAGTGGTGCCTGACGCTGCATCTGCGCCTGATATGGCGAAAGATCATGTCACGGACTCTTCCATAGAGGTTCCTTCCCCTCAGCCTGAGTCAAAAGAAGATCCTCCTGCCCAGGCTTAGCTCTTTTAGGCTTTTTTTTTTTTTTGTGAGAGTCGTCCTGTTTTTTCTTTATTCTTTTGTAAGGACCTCTTTTTCTAATGTACTCGGAATACTAATATGAAATATTCGCTTTGCTTACTACAGATGTATGCCAGTAACGCCTTTTTTTTTTTTTAAACATTTGCAACGATGTAAATACAGATAAATGGTTAAAACGAAGGGGGTTTTTGGGTTGCGTTGGTGCCCGACTGCGCGAACGCCTTAAAATGATTTCCTTTAAGTAATAATCTCCCAATCTATCATAAGCAATAATTTCCCCCAAGTCTGTGGCCCGAGGAGCCATGCAGGACTTGGGTTCTGTTTAAAACTATGAATAGTTGCCTTAAGTATTAATTTCCCCTTAGTCTGTGGTCCGTGGAGCCATGCAGGACTAGGTTCTGTTTAAAACTTATGAGTAATAATTTCCCCCAAGTCTGTGGTCCAAGGAGCCATGCAGGACTTGGGTTCTGTTTAAAACTATGAATAGTTGCCTTAAGTATTAATTTCCCCTTAGTCTGTGGTCCGTGGAGCCATGCAGGACTAGGTTCTGTTTAAAACTTATGAGTAATAATTTCCCCCAAGTCTGTGATCCGAGGAGCCATGCAGGACTTGGGTTCTGTTTAAAACTATGAATAGTTGCCTTAAGTATTAATTTCCCCTTAGTCTGTGGTCCGTGGAGCCATGCAGGACTAGGTTCTGTTTAAAACTTATGAGTAATAATTTCCCCCAAGTCTGTGGTCCGAGGAGCCATGCAGGACTTGGGTTCTGTTTAAAACTATGAATAGTTGCCTTAAGTATTAATTTCCCCTTAGTCTGTGGTCCGTGGAGCCATGCAGGATTAGGTTCTGTTTAAAACTTATGAGTAATAATTTCCCCCAAGTCTGTGGTCCGAGGAGCCATGCAGGACTTGGGTTCTGTTTAAAACTATGAATAGTTGCCTTAAGTATTAATTTCCCCTTAGTCTGTGGTCCGTGGAGCCATGCAGGACTAGGTTCTGTTTAAAACTTATGAGTAATAATTTCCCCCAAGTCTGTGGTCCGAGGAGCCATGCAGGACTTGGGTTCTGTTTAAAACTATGAATAGTTGTCAGTAGCCCAGCAAGCAGCGGATAATTATGAAAGAAAACGTGTGCTAAGCCATTCTCATTAATAATAATATCTTCTGAGGTTATTTACATTCCATGGTCGAGGTACAGCTTTTTCATCTAAATCTTCTAGGTAGTAGGCGCCTATTCCGGCCACGGATGTGACACGGTATGGTCCCTCCCAATTGGGCCCCAACTTGCCCCAAGAGGGGTTCTTTGCGCTGCCAAGAATCTTCCTCATTACGAGATCACCTGGCCCCAGAGGCCGTGGTTTGACGTTAGCATCATACCCTTGTCTCAGCTTCTGGTGATAATAGGCCACGTGAATCATCGCTTTTTCCCTTCTTTCTTCAGCTAGGTCCAGACTCCGTTCCAATAACTCGTCGTTATCGCTTGGGGTAAACGATCTAGACCTCAGTGTGGGAAAGTTGTTCTCAATCGGGAGCACGGCCTCAACCCCGTAAGTCATCGAGAAGGGGGTTTCACCGGTCGATCGTCGCGGCGTCGTCCGATAAGTCCATAAGACATGGGGGAGTTCTTCTACCCATCTCCCCTTTGCCTCGTCCAACCTCTTCTTCAGTCCGTTCACTATGACCTTGTTCACGGCTTCGACCTGTCCATTTCCCTGAGGGTAGGCGGGGGTGGAATATCGGTTGATGATTCCAAACTCGCGGCAATACTCCCTAAAGTTTTTACTGTCGAACTGCAGACCATTGTCGGAAATGAGTGTACGCGGGGTCCCGAAGAGGGTGATGATGTTCTTCCAGATGAATTTTTGGGCGTCCACGTCCCTAATGTTGGCCAATGGTTCAGCCTCCACCCATTTAGTGAAGTAGTCCGTTCCGACTATTATGTATCGCTTGTTCCCTGCGGCCTTAGGGAAGGGTCCAACTAGATCAAGGCCCCATTGTGCGAACGGCCATGGACTCGAGAGGGGGTTGAGAACTCCTCCGGGTTGGTGGATATTCGGGGCGAATCTTTGGCACTGATCGCACTTCTTAGCGTATTCTTGGGCCTCTCTCTGCATGTTCGGCCACCAGTACCCCTGGGTAAGTGCCCTGTGCGCCAGCGATCTCCCTCCGGTATGACTTCCACAAATCCCCTCGTGTAACTCCTCAAGCAGAGATTCGGATTCTTCTGGGTGTACGCAGAGTAGGTACGGTCCAGAATAGGAGCGCCGATATAGTTTGTGGTCCTCTAACAGCCAAAACCGAGGAGCATTCCTTCGTATCTTCTCGGCTTCCAATTTTTCTTCCGGCAAGACGTCGTTTTGAAGGAAGTTCTTTATGGGATCCATCCAGCTGTGACTCTTTCTGATCTGATGGACTCTGGCAGGGCCTCTACTGATGGGACTTGCCTGGGCTAGATCTTCAACCAGGATCACTCGCGGCAGATTATGTGCCGAGGACGTGGCGAGGGTGGCCAGCGAGTCCGCATGGGTGTTGACACTCCTGGAAATGTGTGTCAGATTGAAGGACTCAAAATTCGTCTGCAGCCGCTTGACTTGTCCCAGATACTCTTGCATCCTAGTATCTCGGGCTTCCAGCTCACCCATCACCTGTCCGACTACCAGTCTGGAGTCCGAGAACGCTTCTATTATTCTTCCGCCCAACCTTTGAACCATCGTCATCCCTTGAAGTAAGGCTTCGTATTCGGCTTCATTGTTCGTAGCCGAGAATCCGAGCCTTAATGATTTTTCAATGGCAGCACCGTCCGGGGATATTAAAACTATCCCAACTCCTGACCCTCCCTGGTTGGCTGCGCCATCTACGTAGACCTTCCAATACGTGTTCCTCCCTGTTGAAATCGCACCAACCGACTTCCCATCCATGTCCCTCTTCTCGGTTATTGTTTCTATGGAGGGCTCAGCAAACTCCGCTACCAAGTCTGCGAGGACCTGCCCTTTGATGGAGGATCTGGGCATATATTTTATATCAAAGGCTCCCAAGAGCGCACTCCACATGGCGATCCTTCCTGTATAGTCAGCGCTTCGAAACACTGCTCGGAGGGGAAGCTGAGTCAGAACGATGACCGTGTGCGCCTGAAAGTAATGAGGAAGTTTTCGGGTTGCATGCACTATTGCCAGAATTGCCTTTTCTAAAGGTAGGTATCGCACCTCGGCCTCATGTAGTGATTTGCTCACATAGTACACCGGTCGCTGCACCCCATTATCATCCCGTATCAGTACCAGGCTTACAGCGTGGGGAGCTACGGCGATGTAGGCAAACAGCACCTCATCTGCCTCAGGGCTGGACATGATGGGTGGTCGGGACAGGTAGTCTTTAAGTTGCTGGAAAGCCTGAACGCAATCCTCCGACCATGCAAACTCTTTCCACTTGTTTATCAGGAGGTAGAAAGGCCGACATCGATCTGCCGATCTCGATATGAACCGGTTCAATGCCGCAATCATACCAGTGAGCTTCTGTACTTCCTTCGGATTCCGAGGAGCCTGTAGGCTGTTAATGGCTTTGATTTGATCAGGACTTACTTCTATTCCCCTGTGGGTGACCATATACCCTAGGAATTTCCCAGACCCGACCCCGAATGAACATTTGGAGGCATTCAGCCGCAACCGGTGCTCCCTTAATATGGTGAAGATTGTTCCGAGGTCCTTCACGTGCTCGGACGCCCTTCTACTCTTGACGACCATATCATCTATATAAACCTCAATGATCTTGCCCAGTTGTGGTTCAAACATCCGAGTCATCATTCTTTGGTAGGTTGAGCCTGCGTTCTTTAGCCCAAACGGCATCACCTTGTAATGATAGTTTCCGATGGGCGTCATGAAAGCCGTTTTCTCTTGGTCCTCTAGCGCAAGGGGTATCTGATGATAGCCCTGGAAGGTGTCCAGGAAGCTCATTCGAGGGTGTCCCACGGTTGCATCCACCAATCGATCAATTCGAGGTAGGGGGAATGGGTCCTTTGGGCATGCCTTGTTCAGGTCCGTGAAGTCTACGCAGACCCTCCATTTCCCTGTCTTCTTCTTTACCACCACAGTGTTTGCCAGCCACTCTGGGTAAAAGACCTCTTTGATAGCCCCGCTCTTTTTAGCTTTGCCACTTCGTCTTTTACGGCACTAGCATGTTCCTTTGAAGGGCGTCGGGGTGGCTGCTTCTTCGGAGTGGAAGAGGGGTTGACGTTCAGGTGGTGACAAATAAGGCTAGGATCGACGCCCGGGGCGTCGTAGGCGTCCCATGCGAACACGTCGACATTTTCTCTAAGAAATCCGACCAGTTCCTCCTTTTCTTGAGAGGGCAATTCCGAGCCGACCAGAAAGAACTTCTCCGGGTCGTCGTTGACGGCGATTTTATCTAAACTTTCACACCCTATCTCCTCGGCCAGTCCGTCGTCTTGCTCTGCCGAGGCGGCTGATTGCTATAAACTTTCAGGGGCCGAGGACTCGGCATGGGGCCGATGTAAGACGGCGGCCACCATACACTGCCTGGATACGGCCTGATCTCCTCGGATCTCTTCCACTTGTCCTTTGGATGGGTATTTCACCTTCTGATGAAGTGTGGAGGTTACGGCTTCCAGGGCGTGGATCCATGGCCTGGCGACTATCGCGGTGTAGGGTGAGTAAGCATCGACGACGATAAAATTCACTTCCACCACCTCCGCCCCAGTCTGTACGGGTAGTCGGATTTGTCCTTTTGGCGTAACCATTCTTCCCTCGAAGCTAAGAAGGGGGGAGTCATAAACTGCCAAATCTTCTGGCTTCAGGTTCAGCCCCTTGTATAGATCAGGGTACATTATCTCTACTGCACTTCCCGAATCCACCAACACCCTTTTCACGTCAAAGCCCCCAATCCTCAGAGTGACCACCAAGGCATCATCGTGAGGTTGAATAGTTCCTCTCTTATCCTCATCCGAGAACCCAGTATCAAAGAGCTTCCCTTTTTTGACCTTTTGTGTTCCCTCTGCCTGCTCCCGGAGGGGAGCCGATCAACAGCTAACACCCTGGGGATGGGTGGTCCCGTTCTTCCTGGTGCAGCGAAGATGACATGTATCGTCCCGGTGGGTGGTCTTAAGATCACGTCCTTTCGAGGCTCTTGTGTTGCTTGGCCGGTGTGGCCACTCGACGGGTGCAGCAGGTGACGTAACTTTCCTTCTCGGACCAACTGATCCAGATGATTCCACAGATTCCTGCAGTCCTCAGTAGTGTGCCCATGGTCTTGATGATAGTGGCAGTACAGGTTCTGGTTACGTTTGGAAGGTTCTCCAGCCATCTTTCCCGGCCACCTGAAATAGGGCTCATCTCTTACTTTCTCCAGTACCTGTTGTACGGGCTCTCTGAATATGGCATTCACTGTTTGCGGGTTACTCTGCCCAGCCTGTCGCGAAAAATCTCTCCTCGGCTGACCATGATTGTGCCGTTCCGACCTGAAATCATTTGCTTTGGGGTGGATAACCTTCTCCTTCCCCCTCCCTTGCAGCTGATCTTCCTCTACTCTTTTGTACTTGTCTATCCTATCCCTCAACTGATCAACGTTGGCAACCGGTTTACCAGTGAGGGATTTCCTTAAGCCATGGTCGGTGGGGAGGCCACTTTTGAATGTGCTGATAGCGACAGCATCGTGGTTATCATCCAGGTCATTATATACTTCCCAGTATCTATCGAAGTATGCTTTCAGAGTCTCTCCCTCGTGCATGGACAAGGACAATAGCGAACCGAGGGGCCTGGGGACTCTGGTGTTGGTGATGAAGCGAGAGCAGAAATCTCGAGTGAGCTGCTTGTAAGAGCTTATGGAATTTGTCTTCAGGCCGTTGAACCACCTCATCGCCATTGATCCCAAGCTGGACGGGAAGATTTTACACATAAGGGCCTCATTTTGCGAGTAGATCGCCATCTTTTGGTTAAATTGACTCACATGCTCTACCGGGTCTGATCGACCGCTATAGATGGCGAATGCTGGTTGGTTGAACCGTCGAGGCAGCTCAGCCCCTTCAATTCTATACGTGAAGGGGGACCTTGAAACCTGATCCAACGCCTTCTTCATGGCGTCGTTTCCCGAACCCTTACTAGATGTGCTCTCATACTTCCGCACAGGGCGTGGTTCCTTTTCGTAGGTAAAGGTTTCACTTGGGAGGGTCCTTGACCTCCGTCGGTAACTCACATCCTCCGCATTAGAGGACTTGTCTGAGTCTGAAGGAGATCGCCTTCGCTGTGCTCGTCGTAGCTTCCTCTTCAGATCATCTATCTCTCGCTGCATGGCCTGGTGACTATTTCGCTTCTGGGACACGTGACTACCTATCTGAGTGTGACTCTGGCTTGTCCGGATAGTATGCACACTTCCCTCACGATTTCCCCTGTGGCCTGGGTTGACGGGGTTATTTTGCCTCTGGGACTCGGCGGGTTGTGTCTGTTGGGAGTCAGCCTGGTGAGGATTCTCCTGGTGCGGACCTAGTTCTGCCATGCTTGACCGTTGTTCTAGCTGATGCTCTAGTTCTCCCCACAGACGGCGCCAATTGTAGTTGCACGATTTTCCTGGCCCAAATTCGATTGATCAGGCCCTGGCCCAAAGCGCAACCCACAATAAATATTTGTAGAGGATGGGTCAAAGAACTTGGTCTCAGTGAGTCTATTCGGTCTGATACATGGACAGCATTGTTGCAGAAAATAAAAACACCAGAATGGATCTCTCACGTATAAGTTTATTTCTTTAGTTCCTCATACAGAATTTTTCGTCCCCTTCTCTAAGGGACTCCACTACATTATATAGTTCCCTTCTCTCATCTCAACCCTACACTTGTTGACTATCTAAGCACCTACTTGAGTGGCTGTCCCATCAGACGCCTTCATCTCTCCCCATGTGAGTTGCAGAGGCCAAGGCGGTACTGTTCAGGGGTCATTTCCTCATTAATGCGGCCAAGAGGGTGGTTGGGGCGCAATTAATGTGGTGGTAGCTCTCCATGGGATATTTTGGATTTTATTCATTTTATATGTTGGGAGGATGAACTGAAGTGGCTGGGGAGAGTTCCTCGTCTGGGCTTCGTGATGTCCGAGGAGAAGTTACTCCTCGGACAGGTTTCCTTGGCGTTTATTGGGATTGAGTAATGCTTCATACGTGGTTTCTCTTCGGACAGGACGCTCCTCGGACGGGCCTGAATTTGGAATAGCCCATTATTTCTGGGCCGGGCCCCACACATGGTAATAATGTAAACAGGTTGTACATAAGTATTTTTTACTATAAATTCCCATCAGCTCAACTTGTAATATTTTGACATGGCCATTAAAATTTTGACACGCTTCATTTCATTTAATATTTTAACATTAAACATCCTAATAATGTAAACTGTTTGTGTATAAGTATTTTTTGTTATGAATTTGAATTAACTCAACCAGTAATGTCTTTAATAGTTAAATAAGAGATCTGAGATTCAATTTTCGCCTACATCAAAAAACGACTGGTATCTTAGTATGATAATAAAGAGTTATCATCAGGAACGGACTCCAAAAATAGAAACTCTTAAAAAAAGTATTTTTCACTAATAAATTAACGGTAGGAACTAAATTAAGTATAAATTGATAATAACATAGATTAAGGGTCTGTTTAGATAGGCTTATTTTGTTAAAACTGAAAACTTATTGCTGAAAGTACTGTTGATAAAGATAAAAGTTAGTTGAAATAGTACAGTGACGTTAATGAATAGTACCAAAAAATACAATGAGCCCATGAATAGTAATAAAAATAAACTAAATAATGAAATAATTTTCATTTATAGCATGCATTTGGATTGGGCGTTTCGCCTAACCCGCGCATTCAGCTTTTTTTAGTGGGTCTCGTGAGTACTGTTCACGTACCACCAAACTTAGCATAATATAGATTTCTAGGTAAATATAGGTCCCATGACATTATTCACACTTTTAAAAATTATTTTATTATAATATTTTTAACAATAAATTTTTAATTTTTAACAAATAAATGATATCTAAAAACACCCATAATCTGTATACAAAAAGGTGCTAAATTAACTGGTAGAAAATATTATTTACACCTTTTTATTTGAAAGAAATACTTGCGAACTGTTGACAGCCGGGACTGTGACAAATAATATGGCTTTTCTTCTTTTTCATCTCATTTGTCTTATGCGTGAATGCTTGAATCAATTCTCTCTACTTCTTTTTTCTTTTTCTTTTTCTTTTTGATGAATGAGTACATTCACAACATGTCAATGATATTAAACAGTATGATTGCTTTTGTTTAAAAAGACTCAAAACTAAATGCCATTCTCAAAAGACTCAAAATCATGACAATTCTAACGTTGATCCAGGCAATCATGATAATTCACACTAATTTATAAGAAATATATGTAAAATCAATAGTGAGTGGGCCACGTAATGGCACAAACATACAGGACACTTACCATTGTCAAATTGACCAGTCCTACGATCAGTCCTACACCTAATCACTGACAGCATTGAACAATATATGTACTTTCCTACAAGGAAACCATCAGTTCTTCACACTCACAGTCAGCATTTCTCCTCCAATTCAACTTCATCAGAGTGTTAAAAGAAAATGGAGAGGAAAATTCATATCCTGGTGATTCCTTATCCCCTACAGGGTCACATAAACCCAATGCTGCAACTCTCCAAGCGCCTAGCTTCAAAGGGTCCTAGAGTCACATTCATCGCTACTAGTCGTATTAGCAAGTCTATACAAGCCCATGAAAGCACTTCTATCAACTTTGAGACCATCTCTGATGGCTCTGAGGAAGTCCAAGATTTGGAAACCATAGATGAAAAACTCAAGCGTTTCAAGTCTAAGGTCTCACAAGACTTACCAAAGCTCATTGAGAAACATAATAGCTCCAAATACCCTCCAAAGTTTCTTGTGTATGACTCAATTCTGCCATGGGCTTTAAACGTAGCTCGACAATCTGGACTAGATGGAGCTCCATTTTTCGCTCAGTCATGTGTGGTCAATGCCATCTATTACCATGCACATCAAGGAACACTTCAGATGCCCTTAGAAGAAGGGTCTTCAATATCATTGCCCTCGATCCCATCTCTAGGGATCAATATATGCCTTCGATTTTTCGTGATATGGAATCGTACCCAGGTGAGTTAAATGTTGTGGTGAATCAATTCTCAAATTTCCAGGAAGCGAATTGGCTCTTGTGCAACACTTTCGACGAGTTGGAAGATGAGGTAGGTTCGCTAATCCATGTATCAATGTCATCTATTCAAATTCAATCCTTTTTTTTTTTTTTTTAAAGAGTCATATATTCAAAGCTTATTAAGATTCCTATAAAAAAAAATCTTGCGAATATTATTTGCATTTTGCAAAATATTTTTGTCTATTTAACGTAAGAATTTATTATATTTTACTTACACGTTCAGTTTTTTTAATACTTTAGGGTATGGTATCAATTTTACAATATATTTTATTAAAATATTAATTTTAAAAAAAAATTTTAATTTTTTTACGTAATAACCATCCTTTACTTTATATATATATATATATATATATATATATATATGTATATATATAATATAAAGGTAAAATAACTATTGTCAGTAAGAGTTTATTCTATTTTACTTACACATTCTTTTTTTTTTTTTAATACTTTAGTTTATATTATCTATTTTATACTATATTTTATTAAAATATTAATTTAAAAAAAATATTTTTAATTTTTTTAATATAATAACCATCATTTACTTTTTTTTTAATATAAATGTAAAATAAATATTATCAGTATAAATTTATACAACTCGCGTGATAATAATATATTTTCTTACTACCTTGCATGGACAGATGATGGTGTAAATGAATTTTGAACTTAATTAACTAAAATATGGTATCTTTTCCTTTTTATTATACAGGCTTGGTAATTGCCAGTTTCAAATTTAAAAATAAAAAAAATAAAAATAAAAAAGAGAAGAAGGTAGGAATACATATTTAAAATATTAATATCTTTATCTTTTTTTTTCTTTTTTTTTCTTTCTTTTTTTTTCTTTTTTTTCTTTTTTTTTTTTTTTGTAAAACAATCAATTTTCTTAACATTATGGAGTTGTTTGGTATGATAATTTAAGCAATACTTCTCAGTTTTTAAATAATATTACACGTTTTTTTACATTCTTTTCACCCAAATATATTTCTAAAAAATACATAGTTACCATACGCCCTATATTATTCATTATCTTTAAGAGCCTTTAAATTAGAATACCCTTCCAAAAATATATAAGCAACTCTCTTTTGTAAATGCTACTTTTCTCTTCTAATAATAATCTATTTTCTCATTGCATTTATAGATTTTTCAATCAATAGTTGTGAGTGGTGAGATCCAAATCTTATATGTATCTATTTAAAACATCTGGAGATGCTAATTTAGCTGTAAAACTCTTGGTAGTATTGAGTTAGAGATACATGAATACAGACTTTTTTTTTCTTTTTCTTTTTGTTCTGTTGTTATCCATAAACAAAAGATAGTTTTTCATGTAGTATAGTTATTTCTATATTTTCTTACATTATATTGTATTTATTAAGGCATATAAAAGTGACTTTTTTATTTAGTTTATTTTAAATAAATTGATTTGTATACTTTTTTTTTTATTTTATAAAATGTTATTATATTTTAATATGCAATATTGTTTAATTTATTTAACCATTGATTTAAAATATTTAAGTAATTTTAACCGTGCTTGATATAATTTAAAATATAATTACACATGACTTAACCAAATAACATAATGGCCTTGAATCCTATAAGACTGACTTGATGAATTTTTTTATATATAGGAAACATATATATACAATCTGTTTGGGATCTGTTTATTTTGTTGAAATTAAAAATTTTTTGCTGAAAGTATTATAGATAAATATAAAAATTAGTTAAAATAGTATAATGAGACCCATAAATAGTAGAAAAAATAAATTAAATAGTAAAATAAGCTGACTTTTTTATTCGGAGCAGAACAATTGTGTGTGGGAGTGTGTCTCTTTAAGCATAAATTATATGGTTGTTTGTGCTTGTGTGTGGTCATTTTTGTCCAATAAAAATAATGGAAGGATAAAAGAATGCTATCCACTTGAAGCGTTGAGCTTAGGAGTGCCAATGATTGCGATGCCACAATGGATGGATCAAACAACTAATGCAAAGTACATTATGGACGTGTGGAAGGTAGGGGTTAGGATTAAAGTGGATGAAAAAGGCATTGTTACCAAAGAAGAAATAGAACTATGCATAAGGGAGGTAATTGGGGGAGATAGAGGAAAGGAGATGAAAAGGAATTTAATGAAATGGATGGAATTAGCTAAAGAGGCAGTAGATAAAGATGGAAGTTCAGATAAGAATATAGATGAATTTGTGGCAAAAATTTCACATTCGTAATGTTAATGTAAGCAGTAACTCTTCATTCAAATAATGTGAAGAAGAAATGATGATTTGCCCTAAAACTTCTTTTAAAGTTATGTGATTGCACCATTTATTAAGGACGTACGTTGGATCATCTTCTTCTTTTTTTTTTTTTTTTGGTAACCTTCTTGTAACAAAACAATAACTTGATATAAAAATAAATAAAGGATTTTGAGAATGAAATTGCCTTGCAATAGGTACCTACCCAAAAACAAATAAATCATAAGACCTAAGCTAATTCAGAAAATGAGTTAACTGACAATGAGACATTTCAGGTTATTACAACTACGGATTGAATCATTCGACTTACCGATGCCAATTAACAATACAATGTGTAAAATATTGTATCACATTCTTTGTTGACTTACCTACAGATTTTTGCAATTATCATTTCACATTTGTGGTATACACGCTCTATACACACAATGTGTAAAATATAAATACCATGCATATAGGGTTTGTTTTTTGGGAGTGTGAGACTATCACGGTCCCAAATTATTTTAATCATATCAATTAAAATACAACAAAATATAATTTAAGTAAAAAAAAAAAAAAATCTAAATTGAAACAAAATCAATCAAATTAAGACACAGAAGTAAAAATTAGAATAGAACCTTTCAAGGTAAAGGTAAGAAAATTATGTTCTCTTTAAGAATATTCAAGTTCTTAAGTTCTCTATGGTTACCAATAATTCAAAGCATATGGTTTCTATTTGAAATATCCCCTCTATAATAGAATAACCCAACTAAATCGTTGTATGACTTAAATTTGAAAAATCTAGATTGACCCGTATGCTATGTGTTTAATTAACAAATTAATTATTACTTATTCCTAGAGGTTATTCACCAATCAAAGGTGTCAGGGTAAAATATTAGAATTTTATTATTGGAATTTGGATGTTGATAACTTAATAAAATATTAATCTATCTCGATAATTCACCGCCTATTAATAAGACAATGAAAGTCAAAAGTTGATTTAACTCTATGTACATATTGTATAAAAAATTTATTAAAAAAATAAAGAAAATTAAATGAAAAATTAAATATCAGTAATATATCATTCTTATAAATATTTTTTAACAAAATTTTAAGAAACCCCAATCTTCCATTTATTGATATCTGTATTTTTTTTTAAAAAAAATAGTAAAAAAGGAATTGTGAAAATAATGTGAACAGGATGCATGTAACTATTGCATGTTTATTAAGTAGCTCTATGTTTACTAACTAATCCCACCGACGTGACTATCTCATATCTCATTTACTATTTTTCATTGAATTTTTGGTCTAGTCTTGTGTTTGTTGTTTTTCCTTTATTTTTTTTGGGATAAACTTAAGCCTATTGGGTTTAGCCGGATTGGTTTAGGTATAAACTCATTTATAACATATTACGAGAGAGTTTGGATATGGATGATCTCTTGTCTGTGTGTTTACGTTTTGACGCTTTTTTTTTTTTTTTTTTTTTCACGCTTTTTGGGAGACAATGGTTACTGTTTATGAACAGTAGCCATCGTTTATTGACTTTCCAACCATCTTTTATCAGTTTTGTGTTCCGTGATCAGTGTATGGGACCCATAAATTTCACTTTTTAGGAATTTTTTCATTTAAAAATAAGTCTCACGGTACTATTCACACATTTAAAAATTATTTTGGTACAGTGTTTTTAATTTCAGCAAAATAAGTTCTATCTAAATAGACCCTATATAGACTTTTCTCAGACAATTAAATTTATATAATATAAACATGTAAATAATATATATACTATTAAATTCATTAAGTAGCAATAAGTTCAAAACGTTACATTGATATACTAGTATGTACTTTCATTTTCTAGCCTAAGTCGAAACTGTATCCAGTATGATATTGATTCCACTGTAACTAACACTACTTTATTTTTATCTTTAAATTTTTTATTGTTGTGAAATTTATTATGAATTATGTTTCAACTCTTTTTTTTTTTTTTTTTTTTTTTTTTTGAGAATCTATTTCGACTCAGACTTATTGATCAATTATCACTTCTACATTTTTAAAGTAAATTAAATGAATATGAAAACATGTAATCTAACTCTAACTAATCAATTTAAAATCTATTATCACCTCAAAATTTAGAAGGAAAATTATTAATTTGCATGAATAGTAGCATGTAAAATGAACCGTTTTTTCTAAAGTGACAAATATTGACCACTTATTTTTTTTACAATATATACTTTACATAATACTATTTATGAAAATAAATAGTTATCCGGTTTAGAAACAAGACTTTGATATTGATATTAGTATAGTCGGCAAGTACCTATAGACATCGATTATGCATTCGTTTGGATTGGGCGTCTGTGTTTACAAGTTTGCTTTTTCTGGTTTTTTTTTTTTTTTTTTTTTTCACGCGTTCCAGGGAGTAATGTGGCTACTGTTCATGAACAGTAGCAGCGACTTTTCCACGGTGAACAGTGCATTCGTGTACTGTTTACAGACCCACAAATTTCATTTTTTAGCAATTTTTTCATTAAAGATGAGTTCTACGGTACTATTCATACATTTAAAAATTATTTTATTACAGTGTTTTCAATTTCAACAAAAATAAACTCAATCCAAACAGACATATACGAGGGACGCATTGCGTCTTACACTCAAATTCATACCTTATTTATGTGTCAATTTTTTATTAGATTTCATTCCTTTCATGATAAACTCGAATAAAAGAAGTTGACAAAGGATATAGATTTGGACGCAAGAATGGCTATCCCAACGTTCCTCTATAAAATCATGACAATTCTGAGCCTCTGACACTAATTTATAAGTTTTATTTTTTCTGCATAATTTATAAGTAATATATGTAAAATCAAAAGTGATATGTGGGCCAAGCGCAAAAAAAAAAAAAAAAGTGATATGTGGGCCACGTTCACTCTCAATGGTACAAACATACAAGACACAAATGTCAGTTTGATTAGTCCTTCACCTAATTACTGACAGCATTGAACAAAAGCATTTCTTCTCCAATTCAACTTCTTCAGAGTGTTGAGAGCATTAGAAGAAAATGGAGAGGAAAATTCATATCCTGGTGATTCCTTATCCCCTACAAGGTCACATAAACCCAATGCTGCAATTCTCAAAACGCCTAGCTTCAAAGGGTCCTAGAGTCACATTTATTGCTACTAGTCGAATTAGCAAGTCTATACAAGCCCATGAAAGCACTTCTATCAACTTTGAGACCATCTCTGATGGCTCTGAGGAAGTCCAAGATTTGGAAACCTCAGATGAAAAACTCAAGCGTTTCAAGTCTAAAGTCTCACAAAACTTACCAAAGCTCATTGAAAGATTTAATAGCTCCAAATACCCTCCAAAGTTTCTTGTGTATGACTCAGTTCTGCCATGGGCTTTAAACGTAGCTCGACAATATGGACTAGATGGAGCTCCATTTTTCACTCAGTCATGTGTGGTTAATGCCATCTATTACCATGCACATCAAGGAACACTTCAGATGCCCTTAGAAGAAGGGTCTTCAATATCATTGCCCTCGATGCCATCACTAGGGATCAATGATATGCCTACGTTTCTTTCTGATACGGGCTCGTACCCAGATGTGTTAAACCTTGTGGTGAATCAATTCTCAAATCTCCAGGAAGCGAATTGGCTCTTGTGCAACACTTTCGACAAGTTGGAAGATGAGGTTCAATAATCCATCTATGTCATATATTCAATTTTCTTCTTCTTCTTTTTATTTTTTTTAATTTTTTTTTATTTTATAGAAGAGTATATATATTCAAGCTCCTTGAGATGCTATACTTAATTTCCACTTTCACATTAAAAAAAAATGGTACGAATACTTATATTAATACTAATATCTCCATTTTTTTTTTTTTGGGGGGGGGGGGGGGGTGAAACATTCCATTTTCTTGACACATAATTCATTAACTTTAACAGCCTTTAATGAATATGCTTCCAAAAATCAACAAGGAAATATCTTGTGTAAAAGCCCCTTTTCTTTCTTAAAAACAATTCATTTTCTCATTTTGTATTTGTAGGTTTCTCTTTTCTTTTTCTTTTTTTCATAAAATCGATAGTGGTGGGTGACCATTAAGATTTAAATTTTGCATGTTTTTATTAAAAATATCAAGAGATGCTTATTGAGCCAGGTGATAATTATGATTTGAATTTTGATGTCTTTATTAAAAACTTTAGGATATATATTTATATATATATGACATTTTTTTTTCTTTTTCAATTATAAGAGACGATGTTATGATTTGTATAAATTTTACATTTTCTAAAAATATTATTATATTTTAATGTGTAATGTTTAGTTTATTTATAATAAAAAAAGACCTTTCTCATACAAAAAAAAACTTTTGATTTAAAATATTTAAGGAATTTTAATCATGATTATTATAATTTAAAATATAATTACATATGTCTTAATCAAAATAAAATATTGATCTATCATATAAAACTGACTTGAATAAAAAATTTTATATATAGGAAAATAATATGTATATGTAATAAATTATGTGATAATATATATTTGAGAAACTTATGTGATATATATATATATATATATATATGGTGTAGTTGTGTGTCTCTTTAAGAATAGATTATAGTGTTTATGCTTGTGTGTGGCCTTTTTTGTCCAATAAAAATTATGGAAGTATAAAAGAATGATATTCTCTCCATCTCTAGTATATCATTGAACCATGATGGTATGATATAAGAGTACTTCATCGTCTTCGTAATTATTATTAATAATTTTTTTACCTGATTCTATTACGTACACATATATGCTTCTGCTTTCTAAATTCCTATAGGTAATAAATTGGATGGCAAGCCAATGGCCTTTTAAAACAATTGGACCAGCAATTCCATCAATGTATTTAGACAAGCGATTGAAGGATGACAAAGAATATGGCCTTAACATTTTCAAGCCCGACATGGACATTTGCATGAAATGGTTAGACACAAAAGAAATTGGCTCAGTCGTTTATATATCATTTGGAAGCATGGCAACCCTTGGAGAAGAGCAAATGGAGGAGATAACATGGGGCCTAAAGAATAGCAATTGCTACTTTTTGTGGGTTGTTAGAGAATCTGAAGAGAAAAAGCTTCCCAATAATTTTTTACTAGAAACAGCAGAGAAAGGACTAACTGTGAGTTGGTGCCCTCAACTAGAAGTATTGGCTCACAAGGCCATTGGATGTTTCATGACTCATTGTGGATGGAACTCGACACTTGAGGCATTGAGCTTAGGAGTGCCAATGATTGCGATGCCACAATGGTCGGATCAAACAACTAATGCAAAGAACATTATGGATGTGTGGAAGGTAGGAATTAGGGTTAAAGTGGATGAAAAAGGCATTGGTACCAAAGAAGAAATAGAGCTATGCATTAGGGAAGTAATTGAGGGAGAGAGAGGAAAAGAGATGAAAAGGAATTCAATGAAATGGAAGGAATTGGCTAAAGAGGCAGTCGACGAAGATGGAAGTTCAGATAAGAATATAGAGGAGTTTGTGACAAAACTTTCACATTCCTAATGTTACCTAATGTTAATGTAAGTAGTAACTCTTCATTCAGATAATGGTTTATAAGAAATTTATGGTTTGCAGTAGAACTTCTTTTAAATAAGTCGTGTGATTGCACTCTTAATTATGGACATACGTTGGATCATCTTTTTTCTGTGTAATCTTCTTGTAACAAAAACGATACAACATTTAAGAGTCCAGTGAATCCATGTATCAAATGTTAAACCCTGATTTAAAAAATATAAAAAATAATTTTTTTTTTCAAAAACCCCACATTATGCAAAATGGACCCAAAAAAAAATGATTTTGTGAATGTAGTTGCCCTGTAATACGTACCTCGCCAAGAACAAAATAAAACGAAGGACCTATAAGCTAATTCAGACATATCAGGTTATTTGAACTATGGATAAAAATCATAAAACCATGTATTTGTTGACTTATCTATTCCAACAATACAATGTCTCCTCAAATTGTTGGAAAATTATTGTTTCACATTTTTTGGTATAGACATTTTGTGTAAAATTTTAATACAATGTGTATGGAGTGTGTTTATCAGGAGCGTGAGACAATCACGGTCCCAAATTATTTTAATCATGTTGGTGAAAATACAAAAAAAAAAAATATATATATATATATATATATAATTTAATTTAATTTACCATAGAAAAGAAAATCTTAATTGAAAAATCAATCGAATTAAGAACACAGGAGTAAAAATTAGAACATAACCAATCAAGCTAAGGTACAAAAATTATGTTCTCTACTTTAAGAATATTCAGGTTCTCTATGGTTGGTAAAAACCATAAATCAAAGAATATGGTTTTCTATTTGACCTGACCTATCCCCTCTATAATAGAATAGCCCAACTAAGTCACTGTATGACATAAACTTGAAAAATCTAGATAAGACCCGTATGTGTTTAATTAACAAATTAATTATTACCTAATCCTAGAGGTAATAATAATTCACCAATCAAAGGGGTCATGATTATATAATGGTATAAAAATATTAGAATTTTATAATTGGAATTTTGATTTTGATCATTTAATAAAATATTAATCTGTCTTGACAATATTCGCAGCCTATTGATTAGACAATGAAAGTCAAAAGTTGATTTAACTCTATGTACATATTGTATATAAACTTTAAAAAAAAAAAAAAAAAAAAAAAAAAAAAAAAAAGAAAGAAAGAAAGAAAGAAAGAATATCAGTAATATACCATTGTTATTAATATTTTAAAATTTTTTTAATAAACCCCAATCTCCCAGGCATAGATATCCGTGTAAAAAAAAAATGGTAAAAAGGGAACTGTGAAAATTATGTGAACATGATGCTTGTAACAATTGCATGTTAGTTAAGTAATTCTATGTTTACTTATTGTCTGTTTGAGATCCGTTTATTTTGTTAAAATTTAAAATTTTTTACTAAAAATATTGTAGATAAAGGTAAAATTTAGCTAAAATAGTACAGTGAGACTTATGAATAATATCAAAAAGTGCAGTAAAACTCATGAATAGTAGCAAAAATAAACTGAATAGTAAAATAAGTTAACAAATAATTTTTGTCAAACAAACACTTAATATGAAGTTATAATAAAATTTATAATCCTAGAGGACAAATTATTAACTTAAAAAAAAATATAAAAAATATAATTTAAATTCGATGTAAGTATAAAATGATTTTTTATGGTTCGTTTGGATTGAGAAAGAATAGAGTAGAGTAGATTTAGCATAAAATTAACTTTTTTTAGCCAATACTACTCTATTCTCCTCCACTTTGCCTCATTTCTCTCTCCATCCAAGCAGAGCTTTAGTTGTATATGACTAATACAAAATATAAGATATTATAAAGGAAAATGCTATCTGATTTGGACATGTGAGTCATGTGACATGGAATTACTCATGGCTCCTCATGAAATTATACTTTTCTAAATCCTTTGTATTATTCATTTTGTTAGCACTTACGTTTACGTAAGCAATGATGTCATCAAAGAAACTCACAAAAATGCAAAAGCAATTTGATGACATCATTCATCAATGCTAAGTACTTAAAAAAAATAAAAAATAAAAAACAATTTTTCTCACATGGTGAATCGTAAATAATAAAATTATGAACTTATTATTTTATTTTTACTACTCAGAGGATCTATTATTTTACTTTTACTGCTCAAAGGTCACCCAAGTGGCAAATTGGAGCAAAAATTGTGGAATTTTTTTTTTTTTTTTGTCCCTGGCCTTTTATAATTTATTTCCTTAATACCTACAAAACAAGTCACGTGTGCAAAAGTAAACTGATGAAGTGGTATTTTTTTAATAGGAGTTTTCCTTAGAGGTTGTTCAGAAAATTTCTATACTACTTTTATGGAAGATATAAAGAGTTTTAAAAAAATAGTTTTTCTATAAAACTTTATATATATATATATATATATATAATAGTATACAGTTAATAGATGATATAAGCATTTGTTAATAGATTAGTTTTAGAAATGTTTTATGAAAAAAGAAAATACAATTAATTTTTTTGATAGTTTATATATTTCTTGTGAAAGTAATATTAAAATTTTTCTAAAAATGGTTCATTAATAAATGCCTTAAGAGCATTCATTAACCAGACTTTTATATATATATATATATATATATATATATTTATTTATTTATTTATTTATATGTATATATATAAGCACACAAAATGTTAAAACTTAGGGAAAACCATAAAATTATTTAGGTATAGTATCTTAAGTTTTACAATTAAATTCAAATATGTGATTTTGGGACTTGTAATTAACTACTTATAGTAAGAAAGTGCATTGGTCATATAGTTAATAAAACATAAAATTGTGCTCGTGTAGCACTTAAGAAGCTATAAATAGTTTTTACCCAAATTGTAATAACTGATTGAAATCCAATATTCAACACGCTAAAATAAAATCAGGCTGAAATCCAACAACGTTAACAATTTAAATTTATATAAGTAATATATATATTCAAAAAGGAAAGTATTTCCAGGCTATGATATGTTTCTCTCTATAATAATTGGATTTTTTTTTTAAGTGCGTGGTTTGATCAAACAACGAGATATATATATATATATATATATATATTACTAAGTTTTATGACTTCTATTAGAAATTCTCGTTTTAACAGTTGAAATTTCTTTGATTTTAGGCCACATGTGCAAAAAAGGAAAGTCGAGCAGAGTTTCTCTTTTTTTATTTTGGTAAAAAAAAAAAATGAATAGGGAAGTGATTAGTGTGATTTCTCTACTTAAATGTGACTATAGTAGCACCTTATCTATTATTAGACAAGACCCTATACTCTTGGTATATAAAAACTCACTTATTATTTTTTAGACTGTTTAAAATGAAAATAAAATATAAAAAGTGCTAACACACAACTAATTATTGAGTAACGAACCTAAATACTGGAACTTACTGGTATCTAACCTACGAGGCTACCCGAAAGTTGGTAGAATTTCACAAGCTAGTTCCAATTTCCAAAGTGATCCGTATATAGTTGCTATGACATGGCTTTAGAAAGCTACGCCACTCGTGATTGTCAAAATCAACTAACCAAACAGGTCTGCTTACATATTTAATTACATCATGCATTCTTTTTATAAGTCTATCACCGATCATTAAATATACATGCAAACCAATATTTCAAACCTACCAGTCAATTTTTCTCAAAAAAAAAAAAAAAAAAAAAAAAAAGATCCTACCAGTCAACTTCGAAGCATCATAAATATCTCTCCTTGTTTATTGCTTTTCTAAGTTCTAACAAATACTTTTGTGTGTTCATTGAGTGAGAGAAAATGGAGAGAGAACAAGGAGCTACTCTTACCCATATTGTTGTACTCCCTTACCCTTTACAAGGTCACATAAACCCAATGCTCCAATTCTCCAAACGCTTAGCCACAAAGGGTCTCAAGGTGACCCTACTCACCCCCAAGTCCATTGTCGAGTCCATGAAAGGCCAAGCCACCTCAGTCACATTTGAGTCCATTGATGATGATGACGACTCTGGGGAGCTTATAGCAGCAGAAACAATGGAAGCGTATGACGAGCGCTTTAAAGCCATATTTTCACATGGTTTAGGAGGCCTTATTGAGAAAAATAAGAGCTATGGATATGCTACTAAATTAGTTGTCTATGATTGCATTTTGCCATGGGCAGTAGACATAGCAAAACAACATGGTATTGGTGCAGCTCCGTTTTTAACTCAATCATGCACAATTGCTGCCATCTATTACAACTTGTATCAGGAGAGATTTACGCTTCCTCTTCAAGAGCCTGAAGTGTTATTGCCTTCACTACCGCTGCTAAGGATGGATGACATGCCGTCCTTCATTTCCCAGCCGGCATCATACCCATTTATACTAAGAGTTTGCCTGGAAATGTTCCATAATTTCCATGAAGTGAATTGGGCATTTTGTAACTCATTTGATAAGTTGGAAGAGGAGGTAAGTTCGTTCTTTAATTCCAGCATATGTATCCTTTAATTTGCAAGTGCAAACATTCAAAACACAAATTTTTATTTTTATTTTTTATACATTTTAAATGGTAGAGAGGGATTTGAACTTGAAGATTTCTCTCAATTGCTACCAATTAATTTTTTGATATATTTATCATCAATTCCAGACAATAAATGGTTTTTAAGAAATAATAAATGTTACTTCATGATATATTTTATCAATTTATGATAAAGAAAGCAATGTCACCTGAATATATGAAACTCATCTTTTCATTGTTTTTTTTTTTTTTATTAAAAGTAGGTGGTTAGAGATGTACTATATATAAATAAAAAATAAAAAATAAAAAAAGGAAATGTCAACAGATTTTAACCTATTCAACCAAGCTACCAATTAATTTTTTGATATATTTATCATCAATTCCAAACAATAAATGGTTTTTGAAGAAATAATAAATGTTACTTTGTGATATATTGTATCAATTTATGATAAAGAAAGCAATGTCACCTTTTTTTTTTAGAAATAATTACAACATGCTGCTAATCCCGTAGTTCAAACTATTTTCCTCCTAGACCTCCAAGCACTTTGTATATGGGGAGATACCAATTCAACTACAAGGTCTTTGGTAAAGAAAGCAATGTCACCTGAATATATGAAACTCATCTTTTCATTGTTTTTTTTATTAAAAGTAGGTGGTTAGAGATGTACTATATATATATATATATATATATATATATATAAATAAAAAAAAAAGGAAATGTCAACGGATTTTAACCTATTCAACCAAGCTACCAATTAATTTTTTGATATATTTATCATCAATTCCAAACAATAAATGGTTTTTTAAAGAAATAATAAATGTTACTTTGTGATATATTGTATCAATTTATGATAAAGAGAGCAATGTCACCTAAATATATAAAACTCATCTTTTCATTGTTTTTTTATTAAAAGTAGGTGGTTAGAGATGTACTATATAAAAAAAGGAAATGTCAACAGATGTCCTTAAGTAATTGTTAATAAACCATTTTAAAAAAGTCTTTATGAAAAAAAAAAAAAAAAAAAAAAAAAAAAAACAACAACAACAACAACAATTAATGTTTTAACAGCTTTTTCTATTTCTCAGAACAATGATGTCAAAACTTTCCTAACATAAATTATTAATTATTACCTTAAGCGCAGCTATTAATATAACCCATATAAAAATTAAGTTAACTTCATAATCAAATTAGGAGGAAAAATAAAAATATAAAAATCACAACAAAAGAAAACAAATGATGATTTTACTTTCGATCAATTGTTTTCCAATTAATTTGTGTTCGAGATGATTAGGTGTAATTTATTCAAATCTATATGTTGTGAATGTTTTGGTGAATTCCATAAGGTGGTGAGCTGGATTTCAAGCCAATGGCCAATCAAGAACATAGGACCAACAATTCCATCAATGTACTTAGACAAGAGGTTGAAGGACGACAAAAATTACGATCTGAGCCTCTTCAAACCAAGTGTTGATGCTTGCATGAAATGGCTGGACTCGAAGGATACTGGCACAGTTGTTTATGTATCTTTTGGAAGCATGGCTGCCTTAGGAGAAGAGCAAATGGAAGAACTGGCATTGGGCCTAAAGAGGAGTAATAGGTATTTCTTGTGGGTAGTTAGAGAGTCAGAGACAAAGAAACTTCCTACAAAATTTATAGAGGAGACAACTGAGAGAAGTTTGGTGGTGACATGGTGCCCTCAATTAGAAGTTTTGTCTCATAAGGCTGTTGGCTGCTTCATGACTCACTGTGGTTGGAACTCGACGCTCGAAGCACTAAGCTTGGGTGTGCCGATGGTGGTCATGCCACAATGGAGTGACCAAGCCACCAACTCTAAGTGTGTCATGGATGTGTGGAAGGTCGGAATTAGGGTTAAGGTAGACAACAAAGGGATGGTCACAAGAGAAGAAATTGAATTATGTATTAATGAAGTTATGGGAGAAAAAAGGAAGGAGATGAAAAGGAATGCATTGAAATGGAAGAAATTAGCTACTGAGGCTTTGGATGAAGGTGGAAGCTCTGATAAGAACATCGAGGAGTTTGTGGCAAAAATTGTACAAATTTGATGTTATGTAAAACAAGGTCATTGTTGGAAACCATGAAAGATGGCTTCTCAATATTCATGTAGGTTTACATCACTCGTATTCATTTAATGTTGTGTTTTGATTAATGAAAAAGTTTTGAATAAATATTTTCTCAAAAAAAGTGAAGGTGAAATAAGAAAATTAATTTCTAATAGAAGGTCATCAATCGTAGGATCCAATTTTTTCGAATGTCAACCAATTGCCCACAAAAATCACTAGAATTTGTCAACCAAGGTCAGTTTTCTTTTATCAAAATTATTAGCTTGTTGTAGGACAGATGATATTCCGGAAATTTTGTTGTCGATCTACTCTAAAATAAATATAAATCATATCTTAAAGAATATCAGCTACACACAGTTTTCAGGAATTTTTTTAGGAGGTGAGTAAGAAGATGAATCTTGTGGTCTAGGTGATTTCTGTTTTACAAATATTTCATACTAGCAAGAAAATAAAAAAATGAAAAATACTATGTTCATAATATTTTTACAATATTTTCATAAAAAAATCTTAGATGATAAATTGTTATTCGTTCTAATTTAAACCAACTATTGAAATTACTTTTTTTGCCCATCATTAACAGCAAGTAACAATCTACTATTTAAAATTTGTTATGAAAGTATTGTAAAAATATTGTAAACATAGCATTTCTTATAAAAGATAAATTTTAAGTTCATTTGACACATTGTTTCTTAATACAATGAACATACTAATTATTGCTACTAAGATTAAATCTTGGAAATCATTTATTGTTTCTAAATACAATAAATATATTAAGTATTATTGTTAAGTGAATTGCAAGTAAGATCTAAATATAATAAAATTGGGTAAATCACAAGTTTGGTTCCTAATCTTTACACTATGTCTCAATTTGATCCTAGCTTTTTAAATGTGTCATTTTAGTCCATCACTCTTCAATATCATGTCAAAATAGTCCTTACCATTAAGTGGTGGATGAAAAAAAAAAAAAAAAACTGACATGTGATATTAAAATATTAATTTTAGTGCCATCTAGAATTCCATGTAAGATGCCAAGTGGCCTAAATTATATATAAAAAAATTAAAAATTAAAACTAAAATAAAATAAAAACATTTGAGATCTAAAATTCAACTAGGCATGGAAGGCCTGGTTAACTTAATCAATCCATCCCAAATTAGACGGTGTCACAGCAATTAAGAAAATAATCAAAATCCAAAGGCCCAATGTTGAATTTTGGCCATTGATTTAACAACATTGAAGAAATGGATTTGCCTCAGTATTGAGTTTGTGGAGAAAGAAATTAAATAGAGTGCTAGGGAATGAGAGATTGTTGAAGAAGTCCTTAGTCCTTACCATCAAGAATGTGAATTTTGTCATTAAACTTACTCACTGGTACTGATCTTCTCTTTTTTCTTACGAACTTCTTTTTGGCTAACCTAATTTATTTATACTATTTGTAAGAAGATTCTCTTCTTTGAATTTGACTTTTTTTGTAGTTCAAAAATACACTCATTAATGAAAGGTAACTTCTCTTAGAAATAAGGCCATAAATGTTAGATAACAAATTCCATTTTCAATTCAAAAACAGAACTCTTAAAATTTAAGATTTTTTTCCTTTCACGTTCATCTTTTTATTTCCTAAAATTTAGCATTTCTTTTAATTCATTTTTCATCCTATTAAAAGTAAAACACCCCATATAAAAAACAAAAAACTAGGAGAACTCCTAAAAAAACTAATAGAAATTATCGTTACTGCTTATCTCTAAAGTTTGTCATTTTTTTTTTTTGAAAAATAAAAATATATATTTCAAAATTATAATTGATACAAATTATTAACGTTTATCTAAAAAAAAAAAAAAAAACCCCTTAATATATATATATATAGATATATATATTATCAAAGCCCTAAATAGAATTGTTACACCTTAAATAAGTAATTGTTAATGCAGAATAGAGGGCTACAGAGTACAAACCAAATTGAATTGTAAGAATAAATCTAGTGCCACAATTTGTGCTACAACTCATCCATGTGGCGAGTTGTAGTTGGTAGAAAGATGTCCTCACATGTACATAATCATTTATAGTCCCATAGGACAAATTATTACTTAAACTACTAATCGAGATCTAAGACTAAAACTTTAAATAAATAGAAATTTAAATAAAAAAAATAAAAAAATATTTTACTTATAAAAGACCAATTCAACAAGCACATGGATTTTCTTTAGCTCCTTTAATATTTTTAGTGTAATGTGAGTCATGTCGCATAAGCCTAAAAATATTTAAAGGAGCTAAAGAAAATCCATTTACTTTTTTTTACATTTAAAAAGAGAGTAAAATCATGAGTCGGTCGGGCGCCTGACTTTAGGGATGTGAGTGTGACATAGAGGTAGAATATACATAATTTTGTCTCTTGTCTGGGTATCTATCTCTCTACACCAATTTCTTTGCCTCCACGTATCATGTATGTTTTACCTTTAAGCGATGATGTCGTCGAATGCTATTGGCTAATCACAAAGTTTATTCCCTCGGTGATTCAGCAAACAATATTTATTCCCTAAGCGCCTACGTAACAACCTAACAGGAGACACATTCAAAAGTTGATCAATTATTGCTAGTGTCGCCTGGTTTACTGTGACATACTTATATGACATGATTTGATATTAAAATTTTTTGTTTTTCTATAATATTGTCATATATTAAAATTATAAAATATATCACTTCATTTTAATTTTATTATTTTTATAAATAATGTAATATTGTATTTTTGTATTAAAATTACATTAATATAATATTATGATAACTTAATATTATAGTGTAATATAATATAACATCACGGTAAACCAAACACCTTCTAAAAGGAAAAATTATAAGTTTTTAAGTGTCTGTTTGAGAATAATTTATTTAGCTTTTTAATGAAAGTGTGCTAAAATATACTTGTACTTTAAAAAAATTTGAAAAAGTGAAAAAATGCAAGAAAAAAATAGTATTTTCAGTGTTGTTATCCTAGAGAGACACACTTAACCCAAAAGGTTCAAGCCTAATGGGTTTAAGCTTAACTATATCATATTAACCATTCATTTTTTTTATTTATTAATATCTAATATGAGATTTTACTTGCATGTGTATACTCATTAGAGTTGATTAGTAAACCACAAGATAAAATAAAATTGAAACAATAAGATTTAATTAAAGAAAAAATATGATTGGGTTGGTAAAATAAATTATATCGAGGGAAACAACAATATTTTTTTTAAACACTAATTTTTCTGGTAGTCTTAGCAATATTTTTATGGCTTTTTTTAGAGAAATATTTTTATGGTTTTAGAGTTTTTGTTGTTGTGTTTTCTATTGATTTTTCAATCTAGATAACTGCTTAATTCTGTATAATAATTTGATTTAGCATAGACTTATGTATTCTCACTATTAATTATTTGAAATCTTCGGAAAAAATTCCAAATACCACATCACTTTGAACTATTTAACCATTGAAATTTCTTAGGTTTAAGTTGCCGAATGTGAAAAAAGGATAGTTCAACGGAGGTTGCCAAGCTAGTTCCAATTTCCAAGTGTCTACTCTAGTGACTAGTCACATGCTTTGACTTAATTAGCTTTAGAAAGTCCCAATGTTCACGTAGTTTAGAATTAATCAAACTGATCTTACATACTTAATTACGTCATCCATGCATTTTATGTATCACCATTAATGTCTATAAATATGTAACTCATATCCTAAACATACCAATCAACATTGAAGCATCATAATCTCCTTGTTTCTTGCTTATAACAAGTCCTTTTTTGTTCATTGAGTGAGAAAAACAAGCTTAAGAAAATGGAGAGAGAACAAAGAGCTACTCTTACCCATGTTGTTGTACTCTCATTCCCTATACAAGGCCACATAAACCCAATGCTCCAATTCTCCAAACGCCTAGCTTCAAAGGGTCTCAAGGTGACCCTACTTTCCACCAACTCCATCGTCAAATCCATGGATGGTCAAGCCAGCTCTGTCACAATTGAGCCGATTGCTGATGACTCTGGGGAGTGTCCAACAGTAGAAACCATGGAAGCGTATATCGAGCGCTTCAAAGTCATGTTTCACATAGTTTGGAAGACCTTATTGAGAGAAATAAAAGCATTGGGTATGCTACTAAATTAGTTGTCTATGATAGCATTTTGCCTTGGGCACTAGAGGTAGCAAAACAACATGGTGTTGGTGGAGCTCCGTTTATAACTCAATCATGCACAATTGCTGCCATCTTTTACCACTTGTTCCAGGGGAGAATTACAATTCCTCTACAAGTTTCTGAAGTATCATTGCCTTCGCTGCCACTGCTAAGGATCGATGACATGCCGTCCTTCATTTCTCAGCCAGATTTATATCCACTTCTTCTAAGACTTTGCGTGGATGAGTTCCATAATTTCCATGAAGTGAATTGGGTATTTTGCAGCTCTTTTGATAAGTTGGAAGAGGAGGTAAGTTTGTTCTATAATTTCACCAAATATATCTTTTAATTTGCTTGCGTGCAAACATTCATAACACGATTTTTTTTTTAATATACATTTTAAATGACAGAGGGGGGATGCAAACTTGGAAATTTCTCTCCATTAGAAATACTAGGATATATGTCATTTGATTTAAAGGTCATTGGTTCATGCATTCAATATACATAATTATAGGTACGTGGAGATATATACATCATATTTAATAGATCCCACCAAGCCAACTAGTTAATCGAGCTAGACTGACATTCTTATGGGGTAACAATTGTTTGACAAAAAATTGAGTATTCAATTCTTCAAAACAAAGTTTTGATTATTTATTAAAAGAGTAAATTCGGTTGAAGTGTATCCATGGAAATTGCTACCGTGACGATGATTTTTTCTTTCTGAATTGCTACCATGACCATGATTTTTTTTTCCTTAGATATATGAAGAAAAAGTGTGTGTATATATATACACAAAAAATAGGATTTTAACCTATCCAACCAAGTCACCAATTAATTTTTTGATAGATGATCAAGATAAATGGTTTCTAGATAAACAATAAATGTTTTTTGAGAAATATTCTATCCATGTATGATAAAGAAAGAAATGACACTTGCATATATAAAACTCATCTTTCCATTGTTTTTTATTAAATACCGGTGGTTAGGGATATACCATAAAAAAAACTTAAGTTTGGAACGTCATATTCATATTCAAAGTGGAAAGAAAAATGAAAAGATATAAATACACATGATGAATTTATTTTCGATCAATTGTTTTCCAATGAACTTGTGTTCAAGATGTTTTGGTGTAATTTATTCAAAACTATATGTTGTGAACGTTTTGGTGAATTCCATCAGGTGGTGAGCTGGATTTCAAGCCAATGGCCAATCAAGAACATAGGACCAACAATTCCATCAATGTACTTAGACAAGAGGTTGAAGGACGACAAGAATTACGATCTGAGCCTCTTCAAACCAAATGTTGATGCTTGCATGAAATGGCTGGACTCGAAGGATACTGGCACAGTTGTTTATGTATCTTTTGGAAGCTTGGCTGCCTTACGAGAAGAGCAAATGGAAGAACTAGCATTGGGCCTAAAGAGGAGTAATAGGTATTTCTTGTGGGTAGTTAGAGAGACAGAAACAAAGAAGCTTCCTACCAACTTTATAGAGGAGACAACTGAGAGAGGTTTGGTGGTGTCATGGTGTCCTCAACTAGAAGTTTTGTCTCATAAGGCTGTCGGCTGCTTCGTGACTCACTGTGGTTGGAACTCGACACTCGAAGCACTGAGCTTGGGTGTGCCAATGGTGACCATGCCACAATGGACCGACCAAACTACCAACTCTAAGTTTGTCATGGATGTGTGGAAGGTCGGGATTAGGGTTAAGGTGGATGACAAAGGCATGGTCACAAGAGAAGAAATTGAGCTGTGTATTAATGAGGTTATGGGAAAAAAGAGGGAGAAGCTGAAAAGGAATGCAATAAAATGGAAGAAATTAGCTAATGAGGCTTTGGATGAAGGTGGAAGCTCTGATAAGAACATCGATGAGTTTGTAGTAAAAATTATGCACACCTAAAGTTATGTAAAACAAGGTCATTGTTGGAAATCTCGAAAGATAGCTTTTATATATAGGTCATGTTAACGAGTGTCCTTACGGCATTGGTTAACAATCCATTTTAGAAAATTTTTGACACTACTTTTATAGGAAATAAAAAAAACTGTCAAAACAATCCATTTGTTAGCATTTCCCTTCATATATTCATGTAGGTTTACATCATTTGCATTTATGTGGTTTTTTTTTTATTTTTTTAGTTGTTGCATTCATGTAATTTTGTGTTTTCATTAATGAGAAAGTTTTTGAAGATGATATTATGAAAATGTTACTGTCTACTCTAAATACAGATCATATCCTAATAAATATCAACTACACACGTATTATATTAATCCCAAAAATTAGGGAAAATTATACTTTACCACCCTAAACTATACCAAGTTACATTTTACATTCTAAACTATTCAAATGTACACTTTGAACCTCGATGTTACTTTTGCTATATATTATGTTTAACGAAATCCTACTATACATGACAAGCACATGCATATTGCTTAGGTGGATCAAACTTAAACGACTAAAACACTCTTCTTTCAAATCAATTAAAATAAAAACCAATTTTTTCCACATCTCTCTCCCTGTCTAATGTGCGTGCTAGCCTTTTCCAAATTCATATTCTTGTAAACCCTAAATCCCCAATTCGAAAACTGCTTCTACTCCACCATCTCTCCATCGTCCCTCCACCACCGCAACACCATCTGTCCACCATTCCAAATTGGAACCTTGCACTCTCTCACTCTCTCACTTATCATACTCTCTCACTCTAGCTGTCCTAAAAGAAAAGAAAAAAAAAACCACTTGAAACCGCAATTTTTTTTCCCCAAATTGAAACATCACTCAGTCTCTCGTGTGAGTCGTGTCTTTTGAGCAAAGAAGTGTTTTCTCAAGTGGTAATTTTTAGTCTCACTCAATTCACTCTCTCGCTTCGTTGCATGTGTGTCTTGTGTCTTCAGTTTCACTATCTCGCTTCATTGGTTGATGAATAATGCTATTTATAATGGTTGGGTTGTGTGATGGGTCCGAATGGGTATATTATTGACGAAAAGTGGATTGGGACCAGTAGATAGAGCTTGACAGTTGGGGTCACCTTTTTGGAATTATTAATCATGACTGGGTGTTTTTTTTTTGAGGGGAAGCAATGATTATGAATGGAATAATGTTTACTGATGGGTGCTGAGACTAGTAGTTAGGGATTGTGTGTGTGTGTTTTTAACACTTAATAGAATATTATTATGTGTTTGTATTGACTTAGGTGGTGTCTTCAATTGGTCCCCATACTGTATAGAATATATTTTGTCCCACTTGTAATATTGAGAGCATGTTTTTGACTAAGGCTGTGTTTGTTTCATGTAAGTGATTTTCCGGAAAATACTTATTTTCCGGAAATGCTATTTTCCGGAAAGGAAAATATTTTTAAGTGTTTGGTTGCATTACGGAAAATGTTGTGAAAAATATTTTCTGGTGTTTGATTGTATGGATGAAAATGTTATTTTCCTACAAACTCCGCCAAACTCACGGCAGCAAACTCCGGCAATTAAAAGTCACAACCACCAAAACACCGCCTCCCCAACAACACCAAAAATCAAAATCATACAGAACACCAAAACACAAATAAAACCCAGAAAAAAAAAATCATATTCCGGTCAAATTGAGAGAAGAAGGAAGAGAGGGAGGACGATCGGTTTTGGGGTGCGACCATCGCGATCGGGGACGACGAATCGGTGCTGCGACTGCGGCGATCAGGGACGACGAATCTGGGTTCGCGATCGGGGACGACGAAGGGTGCGATTCGAATGGCGACGGCGCGATCTCGCGATCGACGATTCGCGAGATCGCGCCGTCGATCGCGATCAACGGCGCGAGATCGCGATCGACGCGTCGCGAGATCGCGCCGTCGATCGCGATCTCGGTCGAAGGCGAGATCGCGATCAACTGCGCGATCTCGCGACGGCGCGATCTTCGCGCAGGTGCGTTTGAATCGACTTTCTCTCGCTCGTTCGCCGGATCGGAGCTCTGGGTGTGAGGTTCGATCGCGGTTTGGGGTGCGTTTGAATCGACTCTCTCTCGCTCGTTCGCCGATCGGAGCTCTGGGTGTGAGGTTCGATCGCGGTTTGTTCTTTCTCTCTCGCTCGCGTGTTGTGTTTCCTGTTTTTTCTCTCCCTCTCTCTGCGTTTTGCAAGCCACGGAAATGAATTGAAGTGAAAATCAAGACAGAAATTCATTTCCGTGGTCAAGGCTTCAAATTTTGGTCAACAGGAATTCGATTTCCGGAAAATAACGTTTTCCGTCACAGCCAAACGCTCCATTTTCCGGAAATTGATTTCCGGAATTCGTTTGAAGTCGAATCAAACGCAGCCTAAAATTAAAATATAATGCAGAAAAAAATACAACCAAAACATGGAAGAGGGTGATTATACGACGTATGAGGACTTCAGGTGCAACATAGTATGTAAGTCTTTCATCTGCACATAACAACCATATATGGGACAAATAAATAAAAACAAAAATAATTAGAACCCGTGTAGAACCTTTTTTTGGTAGTGTACCCTCTTTTTTCCATGGGTAGACATCCACTGGAAATCAAATCAAATCAATTTATCAAGTTTATCAAACAATTATGCAGCCAAAAAAGAAAATCTTATTAAACAGTAAGGGATAAATGAGTGTGAATCCCCTGTAGGAAGCACTTTTGGGAAGAATGAAAAGTTATAAACTAAATTTATAACTTTGATAAATCTATAAATACATTTGATAAATATGATTAACCCAATCAAAACCTCCATGATGTAGGAAGATGAAAAGTTAAATCATATCAGATGTAAAAAGCCAAAATAGTCAAAAACTAAAAGACAAGAGAGAATATAATTTCTATCTAATTAAAAATTTGTGGGTTACGTGTATATACATAGAAAAACAGAGAAAAAGAATGAAGACACACTTTCAGAAATGCTGAAAATAGTCTGCATTAAAAGTAGAACAGAAACAAGAAAATACATACTCCATGACTATGTATACGTTATTGGCATCCTCACATGCATCGTGAAATTTGAATCAACATAATTCAACTATGTCATTTACCAACAATTAACTCCACAAGTATAAGTGCTTGTGGAGTATGAGGGGTAAGAGTCGAGGTTCAAATCTTCAGGAAGGAGTTTCACACACATATACACTTAGATTAGGCTAAATTAGAATTCTATCTTGTATAAATATATATATATATATATTAAAAAAAAAAAAAAAAAAAAAGCTCCATTCTCATAATTGACTGATGTATGTGACCCAGAGTTTGCACTTGCACTACCGTGTGATTGGGACATCGTTAAATAATTGGGGACTTAGGGATTTCATCACAATGGTGGATTGGGGTTTCAATCTGGGGGAAAAAATTGGGGCTTTAGGTTAATTTTTTTGGTGAAAAGTGAGAGAGTTTGATGAGTGCGATAGTAGAGGGATGGTGTCGCAGTGGTGGAGGGACAGTGGAGCATTGGTGGAGCCAAAGCAATTTTTGACTTAGGGATTTAAGGTTTACAAGAATCTGAATTTGGGAGAGGCACGCACACAAGAGATGTGGAAAAAATTGGGTTATATTTTAATTTATTTTGAAAAAGAGTGTTTTAGTCTTTAAGTTTGTTCCACCTGAGCAAAAAACATGTGCTTATCACATATAGTAGAATTCCGTTAAACATAACAATAAAAATAACACCAAAGTGCAAAATGTGATGAGTGTGATGGTTTAGGGTGCAGAGTATGCGTTTAAATAGTTTAGGGTGCATAGTATAATTTGATGCATAGTTTAGGGCCTTTAGAGTAGTAAAGTATAATTTCTCGAAATATTATAAACCCAAAAGAAATCACATAGTATAAAACTATCTACTTATGCAATAGTATAAAAAATTATTTCAAAGGTATTAACAGAGACTCAAATAGATCCTTTTGTATATAATTTTAGAGACCCAAAAATGATTGTATCCCTCACAAACTAATTACAGATATCTTTTAGATAGCTTTTGAAAACCTAAAACATATGAAAAATAAACAGAAGGGAAATCAAGGCTATACATTGCTTGAACTCAATATGAGGAAGGCATATGCAAGCAGTGGCAGCTCCAAGTTATGGTTTGGGTGTTCATTTGAAAACCCTGACTTTGAAAAAAATTAAACTGTATATAATATTTTTGGAATATATATTTACCAATAAATATAAACACAATTACAAAAATCAATAAGTTGAGTAACAAAAATAATGTTTTGGACAAAAAAAATTGAGTTGATTTAAATTGTTAATAGAGTAATACTATGGACACAAAGTATTAAGAAAAATACTAATTTTCACTTTATAAATTCAAAAGATCATATGTTTTACATTAAGACCTTGAGGATGACAAAAATGTTTAACTTATCCTAATCAGATGTTGGATTAGTCGATTCCACAATCCAATTGTTAAAATGAACTAAATGGCCTTTGACTGGTAACTTTTGACCTAATTAACCAAAGGTCAAGTAACTTCACATCACAATCGCACCCAATCATCAAAATTCATCTTTCTACATCAAAACTAATATTTTCCAATCGCTTTTCCCTAGTTTGACCAAGTCTAACTTGTAAGCTCAACATTAATTTAAAATCTTGAGACTGATTCCAAATACCACACCACTTTTTTGAACTATAACCATTGAAATTTCTTTCAGTTTTAGCAGCCAAATGCACCCAAAAAAAAAAAAAAAAGAGCCTGACGGGCTAGTTGCAATTTCCAAGTGGTCCAGTCACATGCTTTGAGCAAGTTGGCTCAACACAGTTTCAACCAATTCCATTGGTGTTGATCGAAACATGAACAACGTACCCTGACAATTATCTCAAGAACCATATTTGCCATTGAGTTACAAGGCTCTTATTTAAGTTACTACACAACCATAGATCTAATATAAGGGAGGGTTTTCTTTTTCTCATTTCAAGTGCAAAAAATAGCTAGGATACCCTAGAAGGCCCCAGTATTGTTGTGTGTGTACATATATTGTCTCTATCTATCAGGATGTACTTTTACTATACTCGCAAGCATGTCTTTTGCATCAGACTGCTACAACAGTCTTAAAAACCTTTTTTACATGAGGAAAATAATTATCCACTGGAACTTGAAGCAAAAGGAATTTGGTTCAGAACCATTTTAGAAGTGAGATTTGAGAGCATCTATCAAGATCTACAATTAGAAATCAAACTAGAATATCACCCTCTACAAACCCCTGTCTTCAGCTGAATTTGCATCTTCTGCCCTACTACCCAGCTTGACAATGTCTTCTACAAGAATTTTCCCATCTGTTGCAATGAAGTAGACAATAATTCAGTAACTCTTTTTAATAATGCACCCTTAATTGATCAGAAGCTTTCTTCCTTTTTCTTTTTGAATTCATGTGTAAATAGAACAAGCCAGATAGCTAATACTGCATAAATACCCTGGACAGAATGATCTCTTTCCTAAATCCGCTCCTCAAAAGGATAGAATTATATGCTACAGGGGGGAAAATCAAAAAGCAGAGGGAAGAGTTCTTTTTTCTTTTTCTTTTTTTTTTTTTTGTCATTGGTACACACATTTTGTAACCATGCGTTTGCTGGGAGTTGAACCCAGTCTATTGCTTGGAAGGCAATTATCCTAACCACTAGACGGGGGAAGAGTTCCTTTTTTTAATGTGTAAAAGTGTTATCTTCAAAACAGTTAACCAGTAAAAGAGAAACTTAAAAACATGCATATGCTGAAACTTGTAAAAAATATTATGCAATAAAGGACTCATCTTCTTCCTTGCAACTCTATTTCTACCTGTAAAATAAGGTTATTTGGAGAATTCACAATGCACAAGAACAGTTGATAATCTTTATAAATGAATTATACACATCGTAGAACATACAAATTAAGAGAGGAAAAGAAACTGACCTCCATCTTTGGAAAGATTGCTAATGAGTTCTTGTACACCCTCTTTGCCCAATGTATCCTTCAAGTACATAGCGGCAGATGCAACCTCCTCCGGAGTTACTTTCCCATCATAATCCCTGCATACATGCAACATTAATACCATTTAACTACTTGAAGTACCCATATTAAGACAAGATTTGTTCCTTTGAACCCATATTAAGATACGGTGGATTCAAACCCTGACTCTCCTCTTTAGGAGAGACCAGGCATTAGCAATGAAAATGAGCTATAAGGACTATGAAGATGTAACAAACTTCTCCCAGTTGTCCATATGGAAGTAGTCTGTCACATAAGCATCTTATCTGATGCAAACAGGTAAATGAAGATTGAGAAAAGGTGAAAGCTACCACAGTAGAAATGCCTTGGAGGTTGAAGTGATGTTTATAAGTCCAGGGTCAAAAGTTGCAATCAAGTTTTAGCTTTAGGGATATTAGAATGAGTCATTGTAAAAGCTCTTGGGAAAATTTATAATGATACTTCTTTATACTTTAAAAATAATACTGATTCCAAGCAATATTACTTTATTCTCTTGTATTTCTTAAAATCTTGTTTCTCTCTCTCTGTGTCTCAAGCCCAAACTAACTGACAGTCTCTCTTGAATACATCCTGTGTACTAGAGTTGTGCCCCTTTTGTGCTCTTTCAATAATCAATAAATAAATATTAAATAACCCCAATGATTTACTTACAACAACACCAGTTATAAACCTTACCATCTACAAAATCAAAATGTTGTTTGAACCTCAGCCTATGACCTAATAGGAGTTATCCATCTTGACTGATAAAATCAAATTACCTTCGCAACCAAACCTCCATTCTTAATCTGAACTCAATGACCTTCATTGCCATATAAAAATCAAAACTCATTAAGAACCATAAGCTTAGCCACAATACCCACAAACTTTCTGTTTCTGAATTAGCCTTGGTATGCTGCCAATATCCACATACAAGGTTCTACCCCTGGAACTTTACCCACTTGACTGATATGAGACCATATCAATTACTACTAGAAAACTTCTCAAGTACCACAGGAAATCTTCATTGATCATACACATGGAAAAGAACAACAATGGAAGCATGATCAATAAACAATTACAAACCTGTCCAGTAGTCGCCAACGATCACCGATTTTGGCATCCACATCATCAATTTCCTGTTCAAGATTTTGGAGCATAGCATCAACCTGAAGAATACAAACAATACAGATAGTTAGTATCATGTTGTGTGCACTGGTAATGCTTATACCAGGAACTGAAAAACACAAGGAAAAAATTACTTGGTACTTAAATATTCTTACTCTCTCTATGAGTGCCGATGAAACCTCTTCACCTTCAGCCACTTCATCAGCATTATCACTTTCTTCTCGGGCAGCCGCAGCAGCCCTATATGCCTTCATAACATCTTTTTCACCATCAGTACCCTCTTTTTCTACCATGCTATTATAAAGTTCTATCTGAAACATCAAGGCAATCACATATGACTGTTAGCAAAAGATAAATAACAACCCTAGGATACATGATCATCTGCAAGCACTAATATAAGGAAAAATATACATGACAGAGCTGACTTTAATAAAGAGCATTAGTTGGTGAATCATTCAGGTTATCGGAATCAAACAATAAAAGATCATATGACCCTATCCCATAACAAAATTCATATCCACCCTATGAACAATAAAAATAAAGAAAAACATCATATTACTCAATTACAGAGAAATTTATTTTTTTCCTTTTCGCAAGTCAAGAGACAAATTGATTTGACAATCAAAGGTATTGCAAACATTGAACAAGCAAGACATTGAGGAAGAGAAGCATGCCAATAGTCAGAACTAGAAGTATAATTGCTCCTTATAGATAGATAAAACAAAGCCTAGAGTTTTTCTTTCCTTTTCTGTTTTTTTCTTTTGTTTTAACCATATTCTCCTCTACGTGCAACATCCTAAATAACTAAAATGAATGAAACTTTGAAGCCAACATAATACCAAAAAGTGCAGGAAAGATGCTAATCTTGATCAAGTTCCACATCATAGATATTCAAAGTTTAAAATAAATAAATACCTCCTTATTGGGGAAGAGAAGCATGTCAATAGTCAGAACTAGAAGTATAATTGCTCCTTATAGATAGATAAAACAAAGCCTAGAGTTTTTCTTTCCTTTTCTGTTTTTTTCTTTTGTTTTATCCACATTCTCCTCTATGTGCAACATCCTCAATAACTACCATGAATGAAACTTTGAAGCCAACATAATACACAAAAGTGCAGAAAAGATGTTAACCTTGATCAAGTTCCGCATAAAGTTTAAAATAAATAAATACCTCCTTATTGACGAGGCTCAGAAACTCTTCACGTTCTCTACTTACTGACTGGAAAAACAGAAAAGGGATGAAATAAATTACAGGTTACACAAGAATACTAGACAATGTTAAGAAAATAAATTGAAAAACAGTATTATAACAACTCAAAGCTTTTAATTCACGGTCCTTACAGATGCAGAAGCCAAAACAGCCAATGCACGACTGAGTTCACAGAGGTGCTCTTGTTTTTCTAATGTTCTTTCTCTTGCTTGTTCGTGTGCTTCTCTTGCTGTTGGACCAGTCATCTCTTTCAGTGCCAGGTCCTCTTGACTAGCTTTAGATTCCTTCATTCTGGCTTGCTCTTCTTCCTCTTTCTCTTCCTCCTCCTATAATTCAAGTTAATACAAATCAAGTAATTCAAGATAAGTACTTGAGGATCAAGAAATTGCCAAGGAATAATCCTCAAGACAGAAGTCTTGTAGTGCACTAGACACCATTTTATTCAGATACTATGCATGTTACTGTAACTTAAATAACCATTTTCTTATTCCTAAGTGATTTAGTTAATCTATAACTTATTTTATGGTTCACAAAACACTAGGCAAACACCAAAACTAGCTCATATAAGCATGTGGAGAAAAATATTAACAAAAATCAACCTTGATTAGCTCTTCCTGCATCTCAAGATATTCCAGTTTCCTCCTCCTTCCTGACACAGAATCTTCAGATGGCAAAGCTGTAACACCAACTGTATCTGTAACCTCATCTGGCAGAGAAGAGATTGTAGCTTGGAGAGCTTCCTCTAGCTTCAACTTCCCGGACACAACGAAAGCCCTACATATGTATCAACAAAATATAGATGTCCTAGAGTACAGAATGCAAAGAGGGTGAGCAGATTAACTGGTGAGGCTTCAAATTACCTGGAAAGGATCAAAAGAGAAGATGGCAGAGAATGATTGAGAGACAAATCCAACCAATCATGAAGCTGCATGGAGAAGTTAAATATTCATACAATAATTAATAAACTGAACAAAAATATGTTTGATATAATTCAAATCAGTTTATAAGAAGAAAAGAGCTACTATCTACTTCAACACAACTAACTCCCCTGCTTTTCTTTTCTTTCAATACACAACAGCGGAGGAAGTGGGGAAACTTAGTAAACCTTTTTGATAATTCAATTGCTAGAACAAGTGGGGGTAGGGAAATTCAAAACCCTGGCTCTCTTATAAAGTAGAGCAGGGAATGCCACTGAGCTACAAGGCTCTTGGCGCATTTAGTATAACTAATATCGCCTAACAGTGTAAACACAATTCAGACTCAAGTTTGCAAACCTTACACAACACTTCAGTGACTAAGTAGGAGAATGGAATGAAATAAATAGGTACAGCTTAAGAAAAAAAACCTGTTGGCGCATTTCTTCCACTGAACGATTTCCAAGCATGCCTCGCTCCCTACAATCCTCACGAAGTTCAGCTTCTGAAAGGGATTCCACACCCTCCGCTTGAATCAATCTATCATCAGCTTTAATCCTGAAATAATAAACAGGAGGGGGGGGGCATTCAATGAATTCACGCTTACATTAAGTAATACAAGCCTAATTTTTTTAGCACATAAAGTTGAATATTCTTGTAATGAATTTTTAAAACCTACCAGGATATTTACATTTAGAGATAAAAATATAAGTTTTGGGAGTTCACTGATAATGTCAAATGTCAATCATGAAAAGACATCAAAAAGAGTAATAATTATGTAAATATTTTCAAGAAATGATTTTGTAGAGTTTTTACAAGATCCCCAAACAACAAAATGATGACCCAACTCTAATAATAATTAACAAATTATGTATGAGATTCCTTTAACACATAACTGATAACCTCACATTGCAAAAACTTTAAAAAAATTTAAAAAGTTAAAGAAAAAAAGTCTTCATTGCCAAAAGAAAATCACCTGCATTAAGGATTTCAATAATTTCCATAGCTAAGGGGTGAGCTAACAAGCTCCCAACAAATGAAGTTATCCATACTCATATTATTATGATGTCAAAATTCAACAAAAAGTTGCATCTTAGTCCTATGCTCTGAACTCTTTATTCCATTGACCCTCACTATGTCCAATTTCAAAACCACATGACCCTTATATATATATATATATATATATATATATATATATATATTTTAAATTAAATAATATGCTGATTATGTAAAAGTGTGTATCTCACCTCTGAAGCCTTTTTCGGAGCATGTAACGTAAGTATGCATCTGAAAAACTAAATTTGAATAATTTAGTGTCGATTCCCATGTATTTGCACATACTGAGTAAACGAGGCCTGAAAGGAGCAAAAGAAGCATAAACAGAGAAGTCATGATTGCATCTCACACAATAGCCAAATAATATTGATATCAGTTACAGAAAAGGATGTGCATGGGGATATAACTTCAGATCTCAAAGTGATCATGATAATATCAAAGTGATCATGATAACAACCTGCTGATGTTATCTAGAGTAAGTTCATCATTAAACAACTTAGCAAAGCCCAAAATTTCTTCATTAGAGACACTGGTACCCCTTCTAACCTGCATTTAAATAAAAGGCAAAAATGTTAAAACATTTATATAAAATAGGCAAAAATGCAAAACTGACCCTCCAACTTTCACTCTTTTTCATTTCAATCATCTAACTTTCAATTTTGTCAATTCAGTCCTCTAACTTTCAATTTTTGTCAATATAGGATTCCATTAAACCCCAGTTATAGGCTGCTGTTAATGTCATTGAAACAACACCGTTTTCCTCTTCTTCTTCTTCTTTTTTTTTTTTTTGGAATTAAAAGAAAAAAATCTGTAAAAAAAATTTTAAAAAAAATAAATAAATAAGAAGAGGAAGAAGAAAAATTGAAGGGGAACAATGATGTCATTCCCCTTCCCCTGAAATCAAAACCAACTTCATGGCGCCGGTCGGGGCTTGGTGGCTCACAGGGGACTATCTCTGGGGAGATCAGAAAAAACCCACCTCGGGAAGGAGATTCTTGAAGCCTGTGGTCGACGTTGACGACGATTTCAAGCTATATTTCCAGGGCTTTAAGGACAATGACGAGTCCAATATTCATGAGGAAGATGAGCTCCTCAGTTTTGATTTTTTGCATACTTATAAAACGATGAAGTACCCTTTCTCCATAGAGGTCATGCATTTCTGCTGCCTCTAGCTTTGACCACTTGGCACACCTCACAGGCTTGCACTAATCTCCATCACCAAATATTGAGCAATTGAAAAAATAAATAAATAAAAAGTTGTGTCTGCCCTGTTTGTGTATTAAAGTAGTGGAAATTATTGCTAGTGGTTGTGGGTAAGTGCTTGGGAGGCCTTGTGTGAGTTTGAGGGTTGTCTCTAATTTCTCATCTGTGTTTTCTAGACTTTTGAAAGTGTGTGTGTTGGGAATTAAGGATGAGTATTTGGGTGTTGGAATAAGTCCTGGCAATGTCCCAGTGTCTCATAGCATAAATGTGAAGGTAGCTGATAGGAGAGTGAAGGTGGCAGAGTTGGTGTTGAGGTGTGTGATCTGTGGCCTTGGAGTTCTTGGACGATGTTGACGACAATTTCAGGAGAAGGGGAACGACGTCATCATTCCCCTTAAATGTTTTCTTTTTTTTTTTTTTTTTTTTTACAGATTTTTCTTTTTTTCTTTTAATTCCAAAATTATAAAAATAAATTAAAATTATAAAATAATAAAAAATAAAAAAAGAGGAAAACAGTGTCGTTTCAATGACATTAACGGCAGCTCATAATTGAGGTTTAACGGAATCCTACATCGACAAAAATTGAAAGTTAGAGGACTGAATTGACAAAACTGAAAGTTAGAGAACTAAAATGAAAAAGAGTGAAAGTTAGAGGGTCAATTTTGCATTTTTTTTTCCTATAAAATAATAAGAGAGAGAGGAAAACCACAGAGGATCATGAAACTGAGCACCTAACCTTGTTCAAAAACTCATCAAGATCTTCTGCTGTTTTTCTAATTTCCCCACTCCGTGAGTTCTGAACTTCTTTTGCCATTTCTTTCGCTGTGTCCTGGAGAAACTTGGCATATTCTATTCTTGCATTTAGCCTCCTTTTCAGTGCTTCCTACATATTGAGCAATTAAATTAAACCAAATAGTCAATTTAAAGAATTTAATGAACCTAAGTGTGCATCAATATATTCTACAGAAACATTATCTAAAGATGCAAGTTCGTGTGTCTGCCTACAAGAGAGAGCAAGAGAATGTATGTTGCCCACTCAAGTTACGGTCAGGAAAAACGAAATATTCAAATTTTTTTTTTTCCTTCCGCACAAGAAATGGCTTAAATTCATGGTTAGCAATGTCATACACTCCATTCATCAGGGGAAAAAGAATCTCATGCACTATAATCAGCTTTTGTTGCATTTACTTAGATATTAAAGCATAAGCATAGACTTTCTATGTTTTTCCGTGGTCAGTTGCTCAATTCTGCTACAGCACAACAGCTCCCAGAGTTCACAGTTTAACACACACACAAACATCCTATTGTTGCATCCAGGAACTATGATCTTCATAATTTGAGAATGAATAAATACTAATTCGTAACAAAACTTGACAACTATATTAGATTTAAAAAGAAAAATTCCATGCAGGAACCATCATAACAAGTTCCAAAAAAAAAAGTGCAAGAAAAAAGCAGATGAGAAAGTCAAAACATCATGTGAGTTAAGTGAAAAATAAGATAAAACACTAGCAACACCCATCACAATCAGTACCTGCTCCTTCATCTTGTCTTGAAAGGTTGATGGCAACATGTTGGGAAATAATTTAAGAAATACTGGCAACAGAAACTCCATGAATGGCACTATGATAAAAACTGCAAAAGGAACTAGCCTAAAAATATCAGCTGTGGTTCGCGTTAGTTGTTGTCTCTCCCTTCTGGAGAGACTCTTCCCACCAGCAAGTTTTAATAGCAATCTTGAACTGATCCTTGTATCAGCCCAGAGTAGCTTAGTACCCAACCAGTAATGTTGCAGAGTTGATATAAATTCATCTTTCCAATGAACAAGCTTCTTGGCCCAATCTGCCCTGCAGGAAGAAATAGTAAAACCAACAAAAGCAGCAGCATTAGTAAAATCATGTTAGTAAAAGTTTTTCAGTTGAATAATACATATAAGCATCATTCAGAAAAAGAATTTAACCTGCTCATAGAAGCTACAGCTTTCAGAGCAGGACCAATCCCTAAAAATGTGGCCCATACTCTTTGCAAAACAGATTTAGCCTTCTGAGATTCTTGCAACCGTTTGGCCTTCGCTTTAGCCTTTGCACTACTCAAACCTTCAACAGCTTGATCACATTCCTCCGCAGATGCTTCCTTTCTCTTTTTATCCATCAGTTCTTCATTTTCTTCATCATCATTGCCCATGTTAGGCTGTTTAGCTGCAGCTGTAGAAGCATTTCGAATCAACAGTGCTGACATTCTGATCCCCATTGGAGAAATGTACTCTGATTTTACATTTCCCAAACCCGAAACCATAGTCCCATAATATCTATGCCTAATTTGTCCTAAACCTGAAAAGCTTAATATTCCCTCTTTTGCCATGGAATCTTTATCCCCACCACTCCTGCCATTAAAATATGTAAAAGGGTATTCCTCACTGGACCTCGAACCCCGTGAATCCGAATTTTGCATAGCATGCCCATGACCAATAGATGGGAAACTTTGAATTGAGCGAGTGGAGCCACTCACATAACCAGAAATAAGTCTCTTCCTCCTCAAAATTGCTCGAGAAGCCATTACCGAATACCTTTCTCTTTACAAAGAGAAACAGATTCACATTTCTGAAAATTAAAAAACCACCCAGTTAAGCTGCTAGATCATTAACAACAACGACAACAAATATATGAAATTACCATAAACTATTAATCAAATAAAAATTGAAGGCATTGCACTATAATCTCATATAATACATTTCTTTATCAAAGTGAATTATGTAAAATAATCACCAAGGCCCAAGCATAATTACATCACTGAGAAGAATTACCATGTTTCAATAAACTCAACAATTTATTTGCCATATATATATAAGCTAAATTTGCATTTAGTTGCATTTGAGCTAGAATTCATTGGCAAAAAATCAAGTAGAAGAAAATGACATTTTGTTGTACAAATTTGTACAGAATCATTTGTACAAACATCAAAACTACATGCCTCTTTAAAAAGAACAAGTAAAACAAAATGAAATCAGTACAAACTTGTACATTTTTTTTTATAAATATTATAAAAAAAATGCGTGATTGATTTACAAAATTATTAAAAATATATAAATAAGTGTTAGATAAAATAATAAATAGGCGATTATTATAATATTTTATAAAAAATAATCGTAGACTTTATAATATATATATATAGTGTGCGATTTATTTGCAATAGAATATGAAACGGTAATTTATCTAAATAATATTATTATTATTATAATAATAAAAATAACTTAAAAATGACTTGAAATCAAACACAAATTTTTCATTTTTCTCTTTTTCCTTTCCTTCTAATTTCTAAGCAACCAAACAAAATTTAAAAAACCAAAACATATATATATATGAAAAATAATAAAACTTAAAAATAACATATATATATATATCAAAACTATGCGCGATTTATTTGCAATAGAATATGAAACGGCAATTTATCTAAACGATATTATAATAATAAAACTTAAAAATAACATGAAATCAAAAAAAAACATTTTTCATTTTCTCTTTTTCCTTTCCTTCTAATTTCTACGCAGCCAAACAGAATTTAAAAAACCAAAAAAATCAAAACTATACCACGCAACTCAACTACGAGAATTTCGATTATTACATGCACACAACAACTTGTATGCAAGAAACATCGACAATTTTCGGTTTTTTTACGACACTAAAACGGTGCCTTTTTTTGTTGAAAATTGTGAGGAAGATGAAGAAGAAGAAGAAGAAGAAGAAGAAGATGGAGTTATAGACTTACATTGTTGTTTTTCTGGTGAGCAATCAGGGCCGTTGGTGGTTAAATCAGACGGTGGATGATCGATCTCGCGCAGAGAGAGAGAGATTTTAGGGTCTGAGAGAAGAGAGACGTGTGAGGTTTTAGAAGGGGTTATGACTTATGAGTAATGAGATCAAAATGAGCGTGAGAATGTGTTATAGAACGACGTCGTGTTGGGGGGTGTAATCGCGTTTTTTTTGGAGAAACGTACTCGCGTTTATGTGTTCACAATTGTTGGGTTTTTTTTTTATTGGATCCAGGTGGAAATTTGGGAATCGCTATATACTTGTTCTGCAAGAAAAAATTAGGAGAGGTTGTTTCAGTTTGTCTTTGTCACGTGGTCAATGGCGGATGTTTGGTTATCTAGAAAATTTAGGGACACTATTTTTATCACAATTTTGATGTGATTAATTGTTTGCGATGAAGAACAAAGAGTAGATCCATATAAAAATGATGAGAAATATTATATCTATAATTTTTCACAATAAAATTTTAAATGACTGGTTGTTATATGTTGTTATTGATAGACAAAAATTTAATTTTTGTCACGGCTTTAAGAATTTCTTTTAGGGTAGTTATTAAAAAACTTAAATTATACCAAATATTTATATAAAAAAATTAAAATAAAATAAAATAAAAAACTTGAATATATAGTCATCACACACAAAAAAGAAACATGCAAATATACAAAATTTTATAATTTTTTTTTTGCTAACAAAATGGAAAAGCAAAAAAAAAAATGTTGAGATAAGAATATTAAAGTGAGAGAGGGCCTGAAATAATGATATTGGTTTTTTTAATGAGTTTTTAATTGAATATTTTGTTCATTTGTTGAATATTTGACCTAATTTTTTTGTTGCTTGGGCTTTTTTTGTTATTATTTAAGCTAATTTTTATTTTTGTTATTTAGACATTTATTTTTCTTATTCAAAGAGATAAGGATTGTTAAGGGCCATTTGTGAGAGCTCAGGCAGAAAGAAAGAAAGCCCAATAATAAGGGTAACAAGGAATTGACAAAATAGATAGCAAAAAACCATTAGACCCAAGCGGCAGAAATGATGGATCACAGGCCCAAAAAATAAACAAATGGGTCTTGAAAAGAAGCCCAAAAAGAAAGAAATAGCATCCCATGAGCAGTGTATAAGGTAGAAAAGCGAGAAAGGGTCGCCGCAGGCCCAGTGTAATGTAAACTAAGAGAGTAAGGGATTTATGGCAGACCCATGAATCCAATGATGAGAATAAGGTTATTAGGCTAGGGAAGCCCAATGAAGTTAGTAAAAAACTCATGGGAGTGTGGAATTAGCAAATGGGCCGAAAAAGCCCAAAAAAAGCAAACGGGCCATGGATGCTCAAAGGAAAGCCCAAAGGGACATAGGAGCCCAGAAGTAAAAGCAAAACAGTGGTCATTTCAAGCCACTGAGAGAAGGAATAAACAGCTGGCCCAAAAGAGGCCCAGCAGGATTAAGTTATTACGGCAGGAATAACAATACAACATTGCAGGAAATAAAGAAAATTAAGGAGAGAGCCAAGAAATGTAAGGCCCATCATCAAACACAGTCTAGCTCTTGAATGGAGCAGGAAAACAAAGAAAATCCCATATAAGAGGTCAAAAAACACAGACGGCGAGTCTCCAGATCACGGCAAACACATGAGCAGTACGTAGGCAGACTTTTAGACATATCTGAAAGGAAAGCACGCGTAAGGCCTAGGCACCACCAGCCTGTACCCAGCCAATATGGGACGGATGTGGTCATGAGCTAGAGTTAAGAGGTAAAGGGAGTATGGTTTGGTGGTGGGGAGAGGGGAAAAGACCTATTTTGTGATTCCTGCTCAAACCCTTTTGGGAGGTACGTCCTATTAAGATGACAAACCACCCAAAAGAGGCAAGGTTGAGGGGAGAATTGTTAGGTGCATGCCTTAAGAGTAGAGAGAGAGAGCATTTATGTCGTGGCAGGTAAGAGTGTTACGGTGAACTGACGAATTAAACAAACCTGCCTTTGTCAAGCAAGGGTGAGTGGCACACAGACGAGCCCTTTGGTGGTCGGCAAGTACGCCCAGACCAAACAAAGGCAGTTAAGGGGCAAAGTGATAAAAAAACTGGTCACAGCAGGCACTATAAAAGGACCCTTGCCGTGCCCTAAAAAAGGGATCGAAAAACAAAGGGTATTCACGGAGTAAAAAAAAAAACAAAGTAAAAGAAAACAAGAGAAAGAAAAGAAAAACAGAGGAGAGAAAATTGAGAAAAAAAGAGAGATAATGCAATGGATATGCACCAGTAGGTCGGTTTCCCTCTCTCCCCCTTCAAATCCTGCTTTCTTCCAAAACATAACAAAGATTCCTCTTGGACATTAACCATTCAGGTCCGACTCCCTCAAAACCATTAATCCCCATGACAGGATCTTTTCCTGGGAGATTATTTGCATTGAGAGGAGGCATTCTCCCCTCTTTGGTTTTGCTTCTGCAGACCAAACTTAAAACTTGACTTTGTGCCCGTTCTTGATTAGTTCATATTATTTTCTTTCTCCTTTACTTTCTCTGTAAATTACATTATCACAACTATAATCATGTTTTATAAGTATGGATTACTTGGCCATTTTTATTAAATAGTTAGAATACTCTGTTTTGTTATTATTATATCTGTCTGTCGTAACTCATCTGAAACAGTTCTGCTTACCGTAAACCTACTCCTGGTAGACGAGGCATAGTTTGTGTACAAACCGGCCCAAGTTGAGTTACAGTTGGACCGGTTTCAACTCCCTTACTCAGAAACATTTGGGCCCATTACCGCAGAAGGTAGCCCAGCCCAACACGCAATACACAAAAAAGGCCCCCACAAGGATTATGTTTTGCACTAAATTATTTTTGTGAGAAATCCTAAGTTCACAATGTTTCACAACAAATCATAGGTAATAAATTGTTATTTATAGATAAAAAAGTAATGTCAATGATGGACTCAATTTAAAACCAATAATAATTTGCCACCTAGGATTATTTGTGAAATTTTTGTAAAAATGTTGTAGGCATAATATTACTCTTTTTTTTTAAACTCCAATTCTCAATATTATCATGTGGGTTAGGAAAAACAAATTAGTTTAAACTTTTTTTTTATTGACAATTAGGATAGTCTTATGACCACCCTCACTCACAAGTGGAGCTGCCACTACTTAACAATTTGCATGTTAGAGTTTGTGGCACAAAAGTTATGGTTCTAGAAGAACTCTTAAATTAGTAACTACAATAATTTTCAACCAACAATTCAATAGTCCAAACATAGTAAAGCAAAGTATTTTGGGAACTGGAATGGTCAAGAACCTGAAATCTAGAGCCTCATGTATCATATTAGCAAAAAGCAAGCTCATGGATCATATCAAGCTTAAAAATTGACGGAAAAAAAAAATAATGTTATTTTTTTAAAATAATAATGTTAGGAAAAAAAATTTCACAACTTGGTATAAGTTGTGATTGAATTAAAATTACTTTTATATGGATCCATTAATCCCACATCAGGGAGAGACACCTCCCACCCGCAACATATATGCATGAACTCACATACACCCCACATATGGGCTCATGCATATATGCTGTGGGTGGGAAGCGTCTCTCTCCAATGTGGGATTGAGCAAATCCATGAGAGTCTTTACCTAAAGCGGGCAATACCTTCTAAGGGAGAGATTTGTCCCTCCACTGGAGGAAATATTGTATACCTATATTTATTATTTTTATAAAGGGAAGAATAAAGGCTTTAATATAGTTTCTTATTTTTAATTTCCCAAATTGGAGGAATTTGGAGGAGGGATTCTGGTTGTTAGTAAAATAAAGATTTGGTATATTTACTTCCTATTTTGCCCTTATTATTTTATAAACATAGAGTTCAATAAATTAATGGTATATTTGTCGATTTCTTCCTATATTAATATTTATCATTTCTTATCTTTTCCACCTGTTGAGGGCCATTTGTGAGAGCCCAGGCAGACAGAAAGAAAGCCCAATAATAAGGATAACAAGGAATTAACAAAATAGATAGCAAAAAACCATTAGGCCTAAGCGGTAAGAATAATGGATCACAGGCCCAACAAATAAACAAATGGATCTTGAAGAGGCAAGTGGGCTCAAAGAAACCCGGAAAGAAAGAAATAGCATTTCATAGGCAGTGTATGAGGTAGAAAAGTGAGAAAGGGCTGCCGCAGGCCCAAGGCAATGCAAACTAAGAGAATAAGGAATTTCTGGCAGGCCCATGAACCCCAAGGATGAGTCTAAGGTTATTGGGCCAGGGAAGCCCAATGAAAGCAAACGGGCCATGAATGCCCAAAGAAAAACCCAAAGGGACATAGGGGTCCATAAGTAAAAGCAAAACAGTGGCCATGACAAGCCACTAAGAGAAGGAATAAACGGCTGGCTAAAATAGGTCCAGTAGGATTAGGTTATTATGACAGGAATAACAATACAACGTTGCAAGAAATAAAGAAAACCGAGAGTGGACCAAAGAAATGTAAGGCCCATCATCGGACAAAGTCCAGCTCTTGAGTGGAGTGGGAAACCAAAGAAAAGCTCACATAAGAGGTCAGAAAATACGGAGGGAGAGTCTCCAGATCACAGCAAACACATGAGCAGCAGGCAGACTTTTGGACATATCTGAAAGGAAAGCACGCGCAAGACTCAGGCACCACCAGCCTGTACCCAGCCAATATGGGACGCAATGGGGCCATGGGCCAGAGGTAAGAGGTAAAGGGGTATGGTTTGGTGGTGGGGAGAGGGGAAAATACCTATTTTGTGGTTCCTGCCCAAACCCTTTTAGGAGGTACGTCCTGCTAGGATGATAGACCACCCAAAAGAGGCAAGGATGAGAGGGGAACCGCTAGGTACATGCCTTGAGGGTAGAGAGAGAAAGCATTTATGCCATGGCAGATAAGAGTACTACGAAGGACTGACGAATGAAACAAACCTGCTTTTGACGGGCAAGGATAAGTGACACACAGACAAGCCCTTTAGTGATCGGCAAGTACGCCCAGATCAGACAAAGGCAGTTAAGGGGCAAAGTGGTAAAAAACTGGTCACGACAGGCACTATAAAAGGACCCTTGCCATGCCCTGAGAGAGAGATCGAAAAACAGAGTGTAGTCACGGAGTAAAGAAAATAGAGTAAAAAAGAAAAAAAGAGAAAGAAAAGATAGAAAACAGAGGAAAGAAGAGAGGAAATTAAGGAAAAAAGAGAGATGATACAATGGGCATGCACCAATAGGTCGATTTCCCTCTCTCCTCCTTTAAATCTTGCTCTCTTCCAAAACGTAACAAGGATTTCTTTTGGGCAATAACCATTCAGGTCCGACTCCCTCAAAGCCATTAATCCCCACAATATGATCTTTTTTTCCTGGAAGATTATTTGCATTGAGAGGAGGCGTTCTCCCCTCTTTGGTTTTACTTCGGCGGACCAAACTTAAAACTTGATTCTATGCCCGTTTCTTGATTAGTTCATATTATTTTCGCTCCCCTTTATTTCTCTCTGTAAATGACATTATCACAACTGTATTCATGTTTTATAAGTAGGAATTACTTGGCCATTTTTGTTTAAATAGTTAGAGTACTCTATTTTGCTGTTATTATTATATCTGCCTGCCGTAACTCATCTGAAACAGTTCTGCTTACCGTAATCCTACTCCTGGCAGATGAGGCATAATTTGTGCACAAACCTGCCTAAGTTGAGTTACAATTGGACTGGCCCTAACTCCCTTACTCAGAAATATTCGAGCCCATTACCGCAGGAGGCAGTTCAACCCAACGCACAATACGTAAAAAAGGCCCCTACACCACCTTTCAACCTTTCTTTTTCCTCCATTTCTTTCAAATTTTAAAAGATTCAAACACGAGAAAAGTATCTCATATCTATTCCACTCCACACTCTTCTCATGTCTTTTCATCTCTCTCTCTTTCTCTCTTATCCTCTCAAGTCTCAATTCCTCTCCCATCAAACTTTCAAGTATAGTGTAAATCACAACTAAATCATAAGTTATACTTTTTTTTTTTTGGTAAAAACAAAAAGAGTAGATTATACTTTTTGCAAGAATATAAAAGAGTAATATCAAATATGGAAGTTGAAATGAAAGATTCTATTTACCGTCAACTTTTTCATAAGAACATTTCATTTACCTTTTTAATTTCGTTTTTGCTATACAACTATCTAAAACTCACTTTTTTTCAATGTGAATTCATACTTTAATCGATAATCAATTTCCAGCAAAAATGAAATGACAAAAAGGTCAAATAAGCTAGATATGAAGACTTTTTGCTCTACCGAAGTAATGGTACTAAAAAGTGCTAAAATTGAAAGCCTTGACATGTATTCCAGAAACTCATGGTGCACCATTACAGCTCCTTACCTCGTTCCTTGCTTCTCTTCTATCATACATTCTAATGATTCAACCGAAGCCTCTTTCTTTTGTTTAAGTAGAATTTTAGCATCATATGGAGTGAAAATGCAAGTTTTATCAAATTGAATCTAGGCTGTCTAGGTGATCAAATATGACCTTTTGGGTGTGTGATTAACTTAACAATTGAAAAAAAAAATGATTAAATTACAAATTCTGCTCTTATGACTCCTGTCTAGGTTTTCAATTCATAGCAATTGATTAGTATTCTAGATTTTCTTCCTTTAGCTGCAAATTATGGTAGTAAAAGTCTCTGTATGCAACAACAAAATTTATTACTATCTGTGTATGTAAACATATGGTCTAAAACAAAGCTCTTTCACACATTATACATAGAAAGGGACTGTCCCAGCTCCTGAAGAGGACAAAGAATGAGGGACTTTTTTTAATCCCCTTTATGGATCTTTATCCAATCTTTATCCAATTGATTTCTTCAAGCTCTCTCACTCTGAATAAATTTGAAAAGGGGAATAGTGCAATAGTAAGCTCCAAAACTCCTCGAGTCCAATAAAATCCCTTAATGTTTTTCTCGTTTCCTTTTCCTATGATATTGAGTGCCGCCTCTTATATCCTGCACATAATTGCATCATTATATGTTAGGGGAAGAAATCAAAAGCAAAAACCTCTTGAATTACAGATAAGCTAAAGTGCATTGAGTAATCCACAAGAATTCACATCTTACATCAGTGTTCTATACTCATTCCCTATACTCCAAATAAGATAAGTTTAAGAACACAACCTTTTCTTATCAATAATCATATATATAAGGTTGCTGAAACAGGGGATTCACGGCCGAGAGACAACTACATCTTCCTGTCATATTTTCCACATATTATCTTCTTTTTTAGGTAAGCTAAACATGCACATGGTCAGTTTTGAACCCATAACCAAACCTTCCACTAGGAGAAGGTGCAATTTAAGCTAGAGCTCCTTGGCCAAATGTTTCCAACATCCATATCATGGTTTAAGAGCTCCCTTCCTATGAGAGGATATGCCCTGAGCATGATTATTAGTTTGGTTGAATGAGATAGATAATTTATTACTAAAAGTCATGTTATGTGGAGATTTTGGGGTGGTAAGTTTAGGAATAGATATGAGACTGAATAAGTTAACAGATACCATCTCATTTGTCATACTTCATTGTACTGTCACCTGTGTATCATGTGAATGAATATTCAATGGGCTCCTTTGCTTTGCTTGTGTTTTCACACATCTTATAATATTTACTGGATTACCATGGTCACCTGAAAATCTGTTAAGTTTATCTTGAAGAGCATGTTTCAACTTTCAGTAGTGAAATTTGTCCATGAGTAATTTGTACAAGTGGCCCAATTTATCAGGCGAATGACTAAATACCCTCACTTGGGTTTGTTTAAATATATACTGCATCTGCGTATAAACAAAATCCAAAAATACGACTTCCTCACTTCATTCTTCCACTCTAATGCCCCTATAAGTATTGCAAACAAGCTTGATTCTAGAGTACCAATCCTAGAATTTGAAATGCAAAACCCTATTTTTGACCCCTAGCTCCTCCTTCTAGGAGAAGGTATTTTTTGGAAAATTATACATTCCACACCAGTTCTATTATACTGCATCTCAAATTCAATGTGACACAAAAGGGAGAGAAAAAACAAAAAAGTTTTACAACAAATTGACCCACATCTAGGAGCCTTGCATATTCATTAAGCATGTGCAAGATTTATTTGCTTTTCAATAACTGTGGAAGGCTAATTCTGCCTGTAAGCTCAACAATGGTTATCAAATATTTCAAGATTCTTGATATGGATTATTTATGTCAAAAAAATACAACAAATTAATTATTAGAGATAATTGGAAGGAGAAACATACCAAGGAAGCTTAAAAGTATCTTTCCACCATCCTTGTTTTGACCCATTTGCTACTATTTTGTCCAACCGTACAATAATCTCAGAAAAAGTTGGCCTAACAACTGCTCTTTGATCCCAGCATTCCTCAATCAACCTGCATATGTAAAATTACCTATCAAAAGGCAGAACTCCTTCTCAAATTTAACAAGAAAAAATAAATACCATATGAGGTTGTCAAAGATTATTCATCACATTCATAAAAATTTTATACTGAAAGAAAATGAAAGCTCTGGAAGTTTTCATAAGTTGAAAGCATGACTTGCACTGAAATTCCAACACGTATTTTGAACTTGTTAAATTGAGGAAGTCAAATTAGAAGAAATCTTCTTAGTAACAAGAAGGATATCAAATAGAACTCCATGAATGGGAGTGACAGAGAATATCCATGAATTGCCAAGCACCCAATGGTCTTACTAACTCCATAAACCCTTCTTCTCTCATCCATGAAAAAGACCCATACCAAACCTGGATTTTCAAGCAACTGTCTAGGCAGTTTAAATCCCAATAACAAAGCATTGCCAACAAAAACCTTACAAGGTTACTGAATGTTCAAGAATTTCCCCAATTTTAAAAGACCCTATTACTGGGTTAACAAATTTCATCAAACTTGCAAAAGAAAATTGATTCTCAAATGCAGAATTATAAGGAAGGGGCATCTCAGTGAAGAAAGTTAAACATCTTGACATATTGCAAATTTGGTGAGTTATCTAGACAATCAAACTTACTCTTTTAGATCTGGAGGATAACTTTTTGCTTTGATCTTGAATGGTGGTCTCTTTCCTTCTAAACACAAAACTTTTGCAGCTTCTTCTGGAGACCTGGTACAGAGAGGTTGTGTACCCTCAATCATCTAGCCCATAAAAAAAAAGTAGAAAAAACAGGTGGTTAATAATGAGTAGCCACCAACATAAAACTATGAGACAAATATCCTACTGACATATTCAACAATAGGGAGGAAAAAAAAAAAAACCTTCATGTTGTAGAGGCAGATACATGCCAAACCAATTAAATCTCCCAAAACAGAATCAAATATATAAACTTACAAAGATATTACAAGTGAAGTCATTCACAGCTAGAAAATGGGTTAAAGAAAAAGAAAAACATACCTGGTATGAAGATATAAGAAACTGAGAAAGTGAAAATTATCCCAAATACTTCTTTGGATTTAAGTAATTAAACATGACAACCTATTAAGCATTTTAGCTCGTAAACAAGATTGTGAAAAGAAAAGTACCTCATACAAAATGAGACCAAAAGAATAGGCATCCACACTTCTGTCAAATATCTCATCTTTGTAAACCTCAGGTGCCATATATAAGTCTGAACCAATAAAACAAATAATTAATTGAGCCCATAGCAGCTAATCCCAGATTTTCTCAAGTAATTAATGTTTAGTATTGTACATCAAGTATATATTAACAAATAATATCTACAACCAATTACTCATCAATTAGTGCATACATTAAAACCAAATAGCATTTTCATCAATGGAATTGAAAGAAAACAAAAATTTAAAGAAGGGATATACTTAATATTCCAGGTTGGGTAGATTCTATTAATAACAAATTGCCTGTCTTGCACTGTTGGTAAAAGTGTGTTTATGCACAAGCACATTTGCAAAAGCTCACCTAAAGTGCGCTTTTTTATTATTATTACTATTTTTGATAAGTAATAAGAAATAATAGAAAAAGAAACAAGAACTCCTATGTTCACAATGGTGAACACAAAGTATCTAAAACAATTACAACCAAACAACGAGAGAAACTAAGAGAATGCTGGAAATCCAAAATGGAAGTACAATGTGAAAGAATAATATTATTTATTTTTAAAAAATTAACAAGATGCAATGTAGCAATAAGATCTTGGTGGTGTTGATATACACCATGGATTTGTCATACACAAGTCAATTTTATGGTATCATATCATTCACCTAAGCCCACCCCTCCACACCTTTACAAATTCTAGACAGTAAATGCATTCGGGGAACACACTTCACATATGGATCATCCCAATCAAAGGCGACTCAAGTAGGAATGAAGTCACAAGGGAGGGCAACAATTTCAAGTTCTAGTTCACAACACTCCTCATGAGAGAGAGGCTGTTAATTTGGATGAAGTATATGAGGCAAATAATGAGCGTTACAAATCTAATGATGCTAATGATAATGGTCCAATGCTTAATGAGGATGATGATTATATTCTTTTAGGATTGCAACGCATTTTTTTTTTTTTCTTCTTCTTCTTCTTCTTTTTTTTTTTTTTTTTTTTTTTTTGGCATAGAAACCATTATTTCCCATTCTAGTACTTTTTTGCCTTTTTATTTTGGGTATATTGGATTCAACCATGAAATACACGTCTTGATTTTGATTATGGCTATCAAATAACATATTTGTACATATTGTGTAAAGCACAAAAGAATCAATTAAATATTATATTTCAATTTTATAAGATTATTTGATAACTTGATTGTTATATTGCCCACTAATAATTAATTTCAAATTTATTACATGATTTTTCAAAAATGCGCTCTTCAATTTAATCAGGTATTGCGCTTTGTGCCTAGGCTCCAAGAGGCCTTTGCACTTAAGTGCACCCAGCGCATTTATCAACATTGTAGTCTTGGGTCACTAGATTGGATAAGCATAATTGTTCACAGTTGGCATTTTGGCTACAAGTGTTAAACTGTGATTCTATTCAATTTAGCAAGAACATGCAATATCCATAAGAAAATCCATAGAACTTTGTTACTTATCCAATAAAAAACAAACAAACAAAAACATAGAAGAAATAGTTTTTCATGACAAAGAACTCCTTAGCAGCAAACGGTAACAATTCCAACTCTTTTTAACAAATCAAAAAGGACTTTACAAACCATCTTGGTTTGTTCAAATACTTGACTAAATCAAGACACCTCTCTTAGTTCAAATTCTGTTTTCATCTTTCTAAATTAGCTCAAGGAGTGTATTACACTAGGCCAACGAGATGTTCAAAATACAGAGTCTGAGAAACCAAATGGATTTTGAATCCGTAAAAAGATTACACTCTAATATTCATACTGTCAAAAGAAAAGACAATTTTATCTAGAGTGCACATTATGCTCTGTCCAATAAAGTATACTAAAAATCAAATGCAGGAGTTTCATGATATGGTGTATGCAAGAACTTACTTGAACGGTCAGCCCCTGGCTGCACTAGTTTTGCTTTGTCTGGTGACATTTTTGACAATCTGAGCAATCCAAATCCAGCAACCTTCAACTGACCCCCATTATCGAGCAAAATATTTCTGGCACCTTACCAAAATTTTTAACATTAAAGTATATCCCAACAAGAAAAACTCAATTTCAGTTTACAATTGCAATACCCATCAAATCAACTTTTGCATTTGGTTGCCTTACTTTGGCTTTAAGTCACAGTGGATGATTGGGTCTGGTTTACATTCATGCAGATAATTCATGCCCCTGATAAGACAAATTTGACCAAGAACATGAATAAGCTGGAAATTTATGTCAAAAATATTAAGTAACTATAAACAGTTTGAGAAATTTCGTAGATATGTGCCAATTAAAAAAAAAAGGCACACTTAGAAATTAGTATGTGTATGATATATGCAAGAAGCAGGGGTCACTTTTCTATTCAAAAGATAACATCCACAAAGCCTTTAGAATATGATTACAGCAAGATGGACATGCCTAGCAATATCAAGAGCAAATCTTAAAACTTTGGATGGAGAGAGACGCCCTTTCTTTAGAAGGTAACATGCCAAGTCACCCTGAAAATCACCACCATTATAAGCAATGTCAAATTTTGATTAAAATATTTAAATTCAAAAAAAAAAAAAAGTGAAAATTTCTAACAAATCAATGCAGCATTCCTCAGAATTTTTAAAAGTAGGCTAAATCTATTCTGGGTAGAGAAAAATTAATCAACCCAAGAAAAAACTCCTCCCAAAAGATTTTCATTTTCACAGTAATCCACAGGTGTCCTGGACAAGGAATTATCTGCAACTGGTATGGAATGAATGTTATGGGTTCAAAATCTGTGATTTGATCAGAAGAGAGTGAGAGAGAGGAAAAAAGGGAGTTAAACCTATAGTAGGCCACAACTGAAAAATAGAAAACTAGTGCAACATGACAATTAAAATATCACAACCTCCAAATAAGAAGGCTTACAATTCAAAACAGAAAGTAGTTGTTGAACATGGCAACTATAAGAGTTGAATGTATTAGATAAGCATCCACTTAGCAAGGGAGAGACTATTCAAGTCTCCTCCTTCTCTACTCTACTTTTCTCCACTCTAGTTAGTGTGTTCATATGCTACCAAAAAATAATCTTTACACAGAAACACATGCATATTCCCCATCCTCACCCTAGGAGGGTGGGGAAGAGAGAGAGAGAGAGATACTTGCTTACTTTTGAATGATACTCTGAAACAATCATCATGGGTATGTTTTGGGTAACAGCTCCAACAAACTGAACCACATTAGGATGCCGGACCTTTTCTAACAATGTAAGCTCATGTTTGAAAGCACTTCTGTTAAAAGTAAGAAAAATAAGGATGTCAAAATAATGTCCTACAGCTACCTAATAAAAAAAACCAAGAAATCTAATAATCCTGCCGAACCAAACTCTATTAATTAACCATAAATAAACTTTAACAAAAAAAAAAAGTATAAACAATATAAGTAATGTTATTTGGAATGGTTTGACTGAACAAAGTCGCATACTTTGACAAACAAGATGAAAACAGTCTGTACACCATGACACTGGATAGCTAATGTACTCGTGACAAAAATAAAGTGTGTGCTGCATACAGAGACTTATAGTTCATGTTCAGTCACTTCAAGGTGAAGAATGTGACAATCAGTTAGATCAGGAAAGTAACTAATCTAAAGCTTTCTATCAGTTGGTACTGAGTTATCAATAAAAGGCCTAGCAACCAAAAAGATGACAATACTGCCAACTTCCAGAGAATGACTCAAACAACGCCAGAAAAGAATATAAGAGAAAATAAACAGTAAGTCAAGTCCTTCACTGACTCCTAGAGGAAAAATATGTGTCATGATAGCACTTTTTTAGATGCCTAGATGATACAAAAAAACAAGTGGTTGTATGTCCAGAAAGTAACTGAAGGCTTTATACTCTTCCCCTTCTTCAGATTTTTTGGCCCCAAAGCAAGTTCATATTCATTTGGGGGGGGGTGGGAGAAGAACAAGAAGAAAATAATTTCTTTTACTGTCCCTTGGAAATTCCTTGGGGGAGACAAGATCACCAACACATAGTCATTAAAAAATCCACATAGATATGTAGTTCATCAGCTTCCATAGCACCAAAGATCCTATGAATTTGCCTTACCACTTCCATTGATTGAAGGATATATGCATTCATGGTTTGGCTCTTTTGGCTTTCAAAATCTTCCCCAGATTTTCATTCTTTAGAAATCCATACAAACAAGGGAATAATTGTAAATCAAAACCAGTATTTGATTGGTTTAAATGCAAAAATAAAATGTCAAAAATATTAGTTCCCCTATTCCAGGAGTATCCCACATCCATGCATAGCATGAGCAAGTAATCTACTTATGTACATCATCAAGGCACCCTAGTAATCTGAAATCAGAAATCATATTTACACACAAAAGCAGCATTAGCCCATCCTTTGACATGTGAAGTCAACTAAGCTTTTCTTTTAAATGATAGACATCAGTTACATGAGTCCTCTGACCAATTGTGTTCCACTACCTGAATTCTATTTTGCCACTCAACTCTATCTAAAGTCATCCACTTGGTTACATCTTTGGTGACCATATCATTTGTAATCACTTCTACCCATATAAACTTTGATCTGCCTTTGATCCTTTGCAACTTAAACCCCTATTAGACCTTCCTACTTCCCAAAATGCAAAATAATTTTGCAATGTAAATGAAAATCTAGACAAGAATCAGGGTGCAATACAGAGGTCCTTGTCAGAACAAAAATGAATAATGTAATTATGCTAGCTATAAAGTGAGATCCTATATAGTTTAGAACGGAACAGAAGTGAAGTTGAGTCTTAATAGTTTATATTAGGATTTAAAGAATACTTGAATAAGCTACTTTAAGGACTAATCCTACATATAGGAGGAAAACACTCAAAATTGGATGAAAGCATACATGCTCTCAGGGTCAGAATAGCTGTCCTTGTCAAGTATCTTTACGGATACCTTTGTACCATTCCATTTAGCCACTTGATATGTTCCCTGCAAAGAGATAAATGAACAAAGTTATCCATAAAAATATTTCAGATGGCTTCATTAGCTCAATTTTAACATAATATTGAAGGGAGAGAATAATTATCACAAACAGAACATTCAAGAAAAGAAGGGATTGAAGAAACATCCAGAGATTTATCAAGATACAAAGCATTCTCCTTGCAAATTTTTTTATAGAATTTTCAATCCATGGACAGTAGAACTAAGGATAATATTGAAGAAGCAAGCAAACATTATATCATAACACAATATGACTCTGAAAAGGAAAGAATTAAATCACCTATACAAGCAAGATTTGTCTGACAATTTAGCATTGCAGCATACATCAAGCTATTAGGTTCACACACCATCATTGGCATAGTGGCCTTACAAGTAATAACCAGATACACTCTTTAAGGAAGAATAGGTATATATCTCCTAAAGTTTACATTCCAGGTTATCATGGACAAGTTGTATACTACATGATTAAAGCAAACAATGACTATCACTTTCCAGGACTAACAAGAGAAATCATTTCTGGCATATGGAACATGCTGCACAAGTTAAAATAAATATGATTTCTCAACAGATATCTCAACATATGACAAATTAGCAGCTTGTTGACCACTTACAAAATTTACAAAAACTGATGCAAAGAGTCGTGCATGATATAGAGCAATGCACCAAGAACAAATTATTCCTTGAAAATTTTTTCAAAAGAGCCCCCCGCCCTCCCTCAAAAAACAGGAAAAAAAGAAAAAGGAAAAAGAAAAAAAAGCAGCCTATATGCATCATTATGCCTCCCATACAAATCAGTGCTGATTAAAGAGAACTACATGTGAGTTTCCAAAACATCACCAATCTACTGATAGTTAAGGGAACAGGACCATGCCTTTGAAATTTTATCACCCTTCCGAATTTGAAGCTCTAGTGGATTAAGCTCATACTCTGGAACTTCTCGAGGATTCGCAACAGCCATTGGTGTCTTCCTGGTTTTCTAAAAGTATGCAGAACACTAATTTATAAATCTCTAACAGGCATGAAGTCTAACATAAAAAGTAAATAAATAAAACATTCATATTGTACCGGTGCTTTGGCTCCACGGGCCTTCAAAATATTGTAAACGTCCATATGTCCATAATACTTAGCATCAGCAGCTGCCTGTCCAGATAAAGAGCGCTTAACATAAAGGCCAAATTGAAAGGAAAGACAGCAGAGAAGACATTAATTGGACATCTTTCATAACGCTGCAAAATTTAGTTCTCCCTCAATCTATAGAATGGCCAAAAGGCGGAAAGTAAAAGATGAAAGCAACTCGGATTAACATACAAATGTATGTTGAGCGTGCGTGTGTGTGTGCTGGGTACATACGAGCTGACAGACAAAATGAAACCCAACAACAGACACAAAAACCAATTAAAGTTAAATGTAGTCTTTAGAACCTGAATACATACATCCTCCTTGACCCAATTGTGAAGAATCCAAACTTAGAATTCTATCAAACATATACATATACAAAAATGCTCATTGAATCCTCCAGCCCCACCTTAAAAAAGGATAATTATGTTTTACCCATCTATAGTTTAGAACGAACTTGGTGTGCCAACCCATAATCTAAAAAGATGCACTTTGCTCACTCCATCTACAATTCCTTAATAAAAATTAGCTCAAAATCATTAAAACCCACATTTTAAAGGAAAAATTACCAAAAGTACAACTTTTTAAACCAAGTTTCCACAAATCAAAGTCAACCCAAACCACATATAAACCAAATGTAATTAACCAGTTGCCACCTACCCACCCCCCAAAATTCAAAAAAAAAAATTTTTAAAAATGTAATAAGAAAAAAAAAAAAAAAAAAAAAACCAAATGAGCTCTAACTCAAATGACACCTCCTCAACCAACAAGAATTCTACAAGGTTGTAAATTCAAGACTCATTAAATGCGTGCGCGCGTAATTAATTAATTAATGAATTAATAATTAATTTAGAAAAAAAATTTTAAAAAAATACTAAAAGATAATGGGAGTAGTTAGTACCGTACTCCCCCAGCGATCACGAGCATCAATATTGGCCTTTCTGCTGAGCAAGAGCTTAACAACCTCAACATGTCCTTCACACGCCGCAATATGCAACGCAGTCCTCCCATCCAAGTCAATGCTATTCACGTCAATCCCTTCCTCATTCAACAAATCCTCCACTCCTTTCGCGTCGCCTCTACACGCCATGAAGAGCAGCTGCATCGTCGCGTCCAAGTTCTCCGGCACGGTGAGGTCCGCGCTCTCCCCGTCCCCGCTGTCACTCTCTCCTCCCTGGCCCCCCCGCCGTATCGGATCCAGCGACGACTGCCGCCCGAAGCTGAACCGCTGATTGTTCCGCCGCGGATCCAGCGAAGCCTGCCGCGTGAACTGCCGGCTCAGCGTCTTCCGCAGCGAACCCGTCGAGAATTGCCGCGATATCCCTCGCTTCAATTGCGACGCTAAATTCTCCATGACTTTTTATTTTTTAAAAAAACTCTAATTCCAATACTTAAATACAAACAACAATTTTACACTTACATGATATGATATGATATATTATTTAAACTCGGATCGAGAGCTATGTAAGATTGATCTCTCGAGAGCTCTCGATACCGAGAGAGAATGAATGGGAGAGTTTGAGTTTGTGAAAAAAAATTAGACTAAGATTTGAGAAAGTGGAGAGGTTTTGAGATCCAAGTAAAGCGGTTGAGAGTGAGAGAGAGATGGTTTTTAATTTTTTGGACTCTTTAGTTCCACACAAATAGAGCGGAAAAAAAGGCCGTTAATAAATAAGTGTTGTTTTTTTGTTTGTTTGTTATTAGGAGCTGGAACCAGACGTGTAAAACGCGGCAAACGTTGACGTTCGGTTCTTCGTGTTACTTGCAATGCCGCACCTTATGTATGGGTAATGGGTAGTAATAGTGCGATTTAAATATTCAACGGTAGATATGGTGTCTTTTTTTTGGGTGAGTGGAAAACAGTCGTTATTATTATTATTTTTTTGTTTTTTGTTTTTTTGGATCCATATTTTACGTCAACTTCTGTATTGTTTCTTGTGTCACGACAGTTACGTCGATATCGTTTTTACGGGTTTGTTTCTATTTCAAGATTAGATTTTAGGAATGTAAATGGTATATGTAATCTGTTACTTTACTAAAATTTTCAATTTAATAATATGGGTGTTAGTGGATAACTTTATAAAAATATTAATAATCTTGTCTCGAAAAATGTAATAAATAGATCGTGTTTGAAAGACACGAGAATAAAATATATTTTTGGCTTTTAAAAATTGAGATTTAGCTTTCCTCAAGTCTTCTTTAAAAATGAATTTTATTTTGTTTTAACGAGGGTCTGTTATATCATTCAAGGATCAAAACTTGCTATTATTTATTATTGTATATTTAAAACAAAATGATATGTATAGTTAAAAACCTTAAAAATTTGATTGTTTTTTTCTATCTTTTATCTCAAAAGAAAAGAAAAAAAAAAAAAAGGAGGATTGTTTTTCTTTTTGGCCTTTAATGTTTTAAAGTCTTCATTTTGCCTTTTCATATTTGCTTTTGTTTTTTCTTCTTAAAAAATAGATTCTTTTTTTTTCATATTGGGTTGTCATCCGTTTCCGTTAATGATTTGATTGTTGAGTGTTCATGTTTATTTACTTTAGGAAATATTAGTTCTAAAATGTTGTGAAAAAAGATATGTATAAAATGAACGGTCCCTATACACATAGAAATTGACGATGGGGCTAACATGAAGACGGAATCAAACATGTCGCCTCTTTATATTTGCTTTCACTTTCATTAGGTTGTCATTTATTTCTATTAATAATTCAATCGTTGATTTCCTTTATGTTTAATTGTTTTGGGAAATACTAGTTATAAAATGTCATGGTATGCAGAGATTTCCTTCTTCTAGGCCAAAAAAAAAAAAAAAAAAAAAAAAAAAAAAAAAAAAAAAAAAAAAAAATTTATGAAAGCTCACTATACTCACGGAAATGGACAGTAACTCAGTAAGACCAGTATGAAGAAAAAATTGAACATAAAGGACCAAAATAAAAATTTTGAAACACAAATGACCAAAGTAAAAACAACCCAAAGCTTTAAGAGACAAAAATGTACTTTAATATTTTTACTAGAAAAATACCTTTTCGAAATATATTTAGTAAAATAATAAAACTTAAAAGTTATTTTAAGAAGTAAACTTTCCTAAATCTTTCAACACTGAATTTGTCTCGTGGAGAAGACTAGATTTATGTTTTAGTGAAACCTGTCTCTTCATGTTTTGTGTAACTAGTAATTCAATGTTATAAAGATTATACGTCAAAATAGTTTTAAACTGTCTTAATTAATAAAATAATTTATGAAATAGTATTATTAAACAAAAATATTGCCAAAAGTGTTGTGTCCTACACTTATCCTTTTTATAAATCCCATAATTGATCCGCATGGTACCAATCACGGTATTATATTATGCCGCCTGCTGAGTCAGGGCACATGGGTCTTACAAAATTAGAGTTCATGTTTAATATCTAATTAAGATTTTAATGGGTCACATGGTTTAAAAGGTAGGAGATAAAAAAGTGAGAAAGAAAAAAAAAATTGAAAGGACACTAGGCGAAAGAAAAAGAAAAAGTAATTAGGTAAACAAATTTTTTTTTTAAATAACCTGCAAACCTAAAATAATGGGTGCAAGTATTCAAGATGGCTTTAGGGTCTTCATGCTTATTACAACAAAAATGACTTTTAAGCCTAACAACAAGCTTAGCAGTAGTATGGATTGTAAAATTTAGTTTTCTCCAAACACAACCAAACTTAATTACAACTAAAGAAATATTTTTTAAGTTCAAGTGAATTATAAATAATAATAATAATAGGTTGGGTAAGCAATTACTAGTAATAATTATATTTCACTTGCATGTCGGCTTACGAGTTAAATTTGAGCTATTATTGAGAAGTCCCGTACCTTGTATCAAATTAAGATTTATTGTCTTCTACCAAGAAATGAAGATTTATTGTGGAGAGGAGAGAGAGTGAATTCCACGCACAAATTTAAGAATTTCACAATGACCAAACATGAAATAAAGTCAAGTGCGTTATTACTTATTAGTTGAAATTTGAAAGTATATCTAATACAAGTTGATGTAGTTGATTTGGTCAAGTTTCAAGATATATAATAATGATAAAAGCGATTGATACAATATTGTCAACTATAAATTCACCCAATTAACGTACGTTTTTGGAATTTGGATAGAATACTTTTTAAACTCTTATGTCAAATCTTAAAGAAGACATTCCAAATATCTTATTAAGACTTAGGGCACAATGGCACATGGTTTAGAAGGTCCGAGATAGACTGATTTCTCAGCATAAATGTAATTTTTTTTATTAATTATTAAAGGATGACAGAATAGTGAGAAGAAAAAAAAAATGGAAAATTTGATAAAAGGGGTGGAAATATAAAGAGAAAACAACGCATATGTATTATATTACATTTTAAATATTAAGCTATTTAATATATTTTACAAAGATGAAAGAGTATTAAATGTTTTTTTTAATATCCCATATTAAATTATATTTTTCCCTTATACCATCCATGCTTAGTGTCTGTTTGGCAAAGATCTATTTATGGATCTTACTGTATTATTTCAGCTAACTTTTACATTTATCAGTTTCAGTAAAATAGTAGATCTCAAACAGACTCTAAGTGTGAATATTAAAAAAATGGAATGTATAGTCCAATAATTGAATTAGAATATTAACGCAATAAATAGGTTTATGGTGTAACATAGGTAATAACCTTTTTTTTTTTTTTTTTGATAAGAACAGACAATAGAGTTTAAGAAAGTAATTAGTGTGATTTTTTTTTTTTTTTTTTTTAAGAATCAAGTAAGTAGTGTTTTTAAGAAGAAGTAATTAATGTAAGATGAATATGTTTATGTATTATTTAGCAACAAAAAATGTTAATAAGCATCTTTGAAAGGTTTTTTTTTTTTTTTTTTTTTTTTCTATGAATGTCTTAATTAATTATTTAAAAAAAAGGAAAAAATGCTTTAATTAATTGAGTAGTTAAGTCTCATATTATACTAGCCACATACTAGATAGTAACAATATTGAGTGAGTAATTAATACAATATCATTTTGTTTTAACTCATCATCAAATTAAATTATAATGTATTGTATTAAATCCTCACAAAGAGACTCCTCTAATCATCAAGAAATTAATGTTCAAATATATACTTATTTTGATTCAACATGTTGAGCATATATGATAATGATACTCAAAGCCAATAGCATGCAAACAAACTATCTTAATAAATATATATTTTTTTTGGTTAAATAAGTGTTGTTGTTGATTTTTTTTTTTTTTTTTTGGTTAGGAGCTGGAACCAGACATGTAAACGCGGCAAAAGTTGAGATGGTGTCTTTTTGTGTGAGTGGAAAACAGTCGTGTGATTTTTGTTTTTGGATCCATGTTTTACGTCAATTTTTTTATTCTTGTGTCACAACAATTACGTCAATATCGTTTTTACGTTCATCAAAAAAATTAAAAAAAAAAATCGTTTTACGAATTCGTTTTGCTATTTTCAAATCTTATCTAGTTTATAATTTATGGTCAAGAATCAAGATTAGATTTTAAAGGTATAATCTGTTGCTTCATATATAATTTTCAATTCAATAATATTATTGAATAGTATTATTAAACAAAAATATTGCCAAAAGTGTTGTGTCCTATACTTATCCTTTTTATAAATCCTTTAATTGATCCGCATTGCTTAAAAATTACTATTTTTCTGACTTACGAATTGTGACATTTTCTCCACAACATTTTATGTTTATAAAACTAAAAAAATTATTTTAATTTATCCAAATAGTATTATAATAGGACAAAACTTAGGTATAGTACCTTAAGTGCCGTTCCCTAAGTTCCCTTTTTAAAATTTAGCCATGTGATTACTTAGCAAAAAATAGTCTTCAATTTCATAAAAAAAAAAAAAATCACATGGCTAAATTTTAAAAGAAAAAACTAAAGAACAACACCTAAGTACTGTACTTAAATCTTGTCCATTATAATAATACCAATCACGGTATTATTATGTTACCTTCTAAGTAAGGGCACATGGGTCTTACAAAAATAGTGTTCATGTTTAATATCTGATTAAAATTTTAATTGCGGGCACATGGTTTAAAAGGTAGGAGAAAGAAAAGTGAGAAAGAAAAAAATTGAAAGGACACTAAGGGAAAGAAAAAGTAATTAGAGATATATATATATATATAATTTTTTTTTTTTTATAACCTGCAAACTTCATTAATTAAGTCAAACAAAGACGCCTAAAGTCTTGCCCATTATAATAGTACCAATCGCGGTATTATTATGTTGCCTCCTGAGTAAGGGCACATGAGTCCTACAAAACTAGAGTTCATGTTTAATATTTGATTAAGATTTTAATGGCGGGCACATGGTTTAAAAAGTAGGAGATAGAAAAGTGAGAAAGAAAAAAATTGAAAGGACACTAGGGGAAAGAAAAAGAAAAAGTAATTAGATAAACAATTTTTTTTGTAACTGCAAACTTCATTAATTAAGTCAAACAAAGACACCTAAAATAATGCATGCAAGTATCCAAGATGACTTTAGGGGCTTCATGTTTATTACAGCAAAATTGGCTTTTAATCCTAACAACAAGCTTAGCAGTAGCATGGATTGCAGAATTTAGTTTTCTCGTAACCCAACCAAACTTACAACTAGAGAAAGATTTTTTAAGTTCAAGTGAATTACAAATAATCTATATAAATATAAATATATATATATATATATATATATTTATATAATTAAATAAAGGTAAAGTTGAGAAAAAATCTAATTAGATTTTAAATTGTATTTCAATTGTTATCTAATTTTGTACCATGTGGCCTATTTAAGTTTTTTATTATAGGTGAGTTAATGTTCTACAAAAGATGAAGAGTTTTATATAAATAAATCATAAAAAACCCAATAAAAAATGAAAAAAAATAATAAACTCATGTATATCCAAAAAAACTAAAAAAAAAAGAAAAAGAAAAAAAAAGTGATAAAGACTAGAGAGTAAAACTCATATATAACTAAAAAAAATGTGTAATTAGATATAATTTGAATTCATATATATATGTAAGTGTGATTGTTTTTATTATACTATGCATATAAACAAGTTATATAATAGTAGTCTTGCATGTCGGCCATACTTCGTATAAAATTAAGATTTATTGTGGGGAGGAGAGAGAGTGATTTCCACGCACAAATTTAAGAATTTCACAATGACCAAGCATTAAATAAAGTCAAGTACATAATTAGTTGAAATTTGAAAGTATATGTAATAAAAGTGATGTAGTTGATTTGGTCAAGTTTCACGTTATATAATAATGATAAAATTAAAGCAATTGATACAATATTGTCAACTCTAACATGTAGATGAATATGTTTATGTATTATTTAGCAACAAAAAATCTTAATAAGCATTTTTGAAAAGTTTTTTTTTTCCTATGAATGTCTTAATTAATTATTTAAAAAAATAAGAAAATTTTATTTAATTAATTGAGCAGTTAAGTCTCATATTATATTAGCCACATACTATGAGTGAGTAATTAATACAATATCATTTTGTTTTAACTCATCAACTTAAATTTTAATGTATTGAATTAAATCCTCACAAAGAGAGTCAAGAGACTCGCTCCTCTAATTATCAAGAAGTTAATGTTCAAATATATATATACTTTTTTAGTTTTTTTTGTTGTTGCTTAATAGTACTATATCAAAACCAAATTCAAAAGTGCATGCAACACTTAATTCTGTAGAGCAGTATATAAACTCACACACCCCAATACACACACTTAATGTGGGACAATGCCAAGACTTTTTTTTTTTTTTTTGCCTTATATATATATATATATATCTATATAAAAGCATAAAGATAGTTGACCTTTGTTACCTCTATCCTTTTAACTTAAGAATCTTACTCTTGGTGGTTTGTTTGCACACTGTTTGGCTTTGAATATCATATATGCTAGACAAGTTAAATCAAAAGTGTATATATGTGCGCACATACACATACACATACACACACACACATATATATATATATATATGCAGGAATCATATACAATGTGTAACACGGATTTAGGGATCCGCTTGGATCCCGTGCACAGGAATATTGGATTTGTTGGATTTGTTAAGAAGCTAACATGTATAAAAATTTGTCACGTGTTAACATTTCAACAAATTCGATACTCTGTTTATTGATTTTTTTTTTCTATTATAAAAAAAAAAAAAAAAAAATCCAAAGAGAACGTTAGTAATAATTTTTGAATACCGATTAGTAGTGTAAAACGCGGCAACGTGTACGTCCGGTTCTTGGTGCTGAAGTTTGTCTTCTGCACTAAGAATTCCATACATTTGTCCGCGTTGCCGTTGTGGTATCCAGCTACACCTACACTAATTTCTGTCATTTTAATTTGCATGTCGGCTGACAAGTTAATTAAAAGTTGAGAAATATTTTTCAAAAGTCCCACGCAATATCAAGTCAACATTTAGTTTAGGGCACATGGATTATTAACGGTAACGTAGTTGATTAAGTGGTCAAGTCTTTGTGGTAGATAAGTAATAATAATTAGAAGCAATTGATAGTTTGATACAATATTGTCAAACTCTAAATTCAATTACTTAAAACGAACGTTGTCTTCAATCATTTGTTGTTTGGGAATTGGGATAAAGCATGTTTTTTGGTAATGAGAATTTCATTTTCTCACATGTAAGAGTCTTTCATTGTTTCTCTCATCCCCTCTTGTGTGTATATTAGAAATTATAGTGATCACATTGAGGTGGAACGAGATTGTATTTTATTATTATTAATGAAGTGACTACAATATTAATAAGGTAAATACGAAAGAGAAAGAAATAAAGGAATAATCATGAGAGTTTTCAAAGAAAGAAAAAGAGAAAACAAGTATTTTGATGGATGGTAATACTATTATAAATTATAAATAGAATAATAATAAAAAAATAAGTTATACCTATTAAATAAAAAATATACATGTACGCATTCATAGTCCACATGAGACAGGTTAAAAAAGAAAAAAGAAAAAACCTAATTGCATTCTATAACTTCTTCAAGGTGAGAAAATTAGCATTTGGGATGCATAGGACGAGATAAGTAAGGTAAAACCTTTTTTTCATCCCTAAATGATAGTCAAGATCAACATAATATATAGCCAAACATAGTTGAATCCATTGGGAGAGGGATCAAATATCCTAGGCAAAGTAAAAAAAAAAAAGTAGAAAAAGTATGTCATTGAATTGATTTGTCTAGTACAGTACCCTAAGAATCTTAAGTCTTTAACAAATAGGGTAGAATATAGTTAATATTCCAAAGGTATGGAATAATGCTAATAAGGTCTAAAACTTTTCAAAATTGATCAACTTGATACCTAAACTCAACTTGGTCCCTTAATTGTTACTCATTTTTCTTCTCTTTCTCATAGTGATTAGGAACAAAGTTTTTCAGTTTTGAAAAATTTTAGACCTAGCTTTTTGACAATAACCCAAGCCTCAAGAATGTTAACTGTATTTTTACCCTAACAAATATATTCTCAAGTTAAAAGAAAAGAAATAAGATTTAGAGGGGGGGAAATATTACTTATCACTATCCTGCTTTTATATGCGCATGAACGAAGAATCTAGTAATTCAGCAAAAGAGAAGAAAAGGAAAGAAAGGAATCTCAAATACAACATTTAATAGTATTGTATAATTTTTTTTCTAGGGGGTCGGTAAGAACTAAGAAGATGAATCTTAAGTAATAGATGGATTTTGTGGTTTATATGGTTCTCTTATTATAAATTTGTCCATAATGCTAGGAAGAGAACAAAAAACAAACTATAAGTTCATTTGAGATATTGTTTCTTAATACAATAAACATACTGATTATTATTGCTAAGATTAAATTTTAGAAATTATCTATTGTTTCTAAATACAGTAAATATATTAATCATTTTTATTAAGTGAACTTTAATTTGTTTTTATTTATTAGTTTAGATCTTTACTCTTTACAATTATTTTATTTACCAATTCAACTCAACTTTAATTTTACAACTATTGGTCTTTATAATTGTATTAAGAAAATTTTGATTGTGTTAATATTTGCATTTATCTTCACTCAATCACTTCCCTGTCTCACGCTCCTTGACTAATATTTATTTATTTATTTTTAAAATCACCCTTGTCTAATTGTTTAATTTTCTTTTAGTCTAACATTTGCTACCCATTAACTGACTGGCCCATGACCCCAGTCCCCACTCAACATATAACATAATTAAATTTATAAGTCAAAGTAAAGAAGTCATAAGTAATTTTTTGTCAAATTTGTTAAGATCTTATGGGGCCAAAGAACTTATGACCCGGCCCACTTTTCACCAAAACCTAGGGCCCGTGCCGAGGAGAGTAGTTGCCGAAGACAAGTGGTGAAAGACCAAATAGCCTAGAGACGCAGCCGAGGATGACCCTGTCCTCGGCATCCCAAGACTTCAAAGGGAAGAGTGACATCTCGTCAAAGGTTGCCTCCAAACTGCCCCCAGAAGAAGAGGCGGGTAGAATGGGACCCACATGGGGGTACGGAGAGGGGGTGGTTTAAGGTAAATACGTCACCTCCGCATTGAATGCGCCCACAAACGTCCTAACTATATTAAGGAGAAAAGACGCTTGAATAGTGTGGCTTCGGTTATTGCAACTAACAGAAAGTAGGGGGAGGTGGCTGATGGAACAGGTACTCGAGTAGGTACCTGCCTGATCAACAGATGGAGGGTCAGGATCAACTGGGAAGGTCTATATAACGTAAAGGTTGATGCGCCAAAAGGGGGCGGGGCCAGGAGAGAGGACCCAAAAATAAGAAGAGGAAGAATTGGAACATTAGGCTTTATGGGCAAGATCCATGACAAACCTTAGCTCGACTCTATGTGACTGAAGCCACCCAAACCGCTGCCCGGCGAACAAGGCCTAACATTTCAAACTCACGCTCTACAAATTTTATTGTCTAGACCTTTTAACGTACGAACCCAACATTATTTTGGGGTTGTTACGAATTGAGTCCTTACAGATCTAAATAGGTTTTTCTTGAAATTTAAGATCAACATATTTTTAATTTGATGTTGGGCTTACCATTATTTTCCTTAGATTTTAGTTCAATTTTTTTTTTTTTTTTTCATTTTTGTTTAAAAAGGCTAAGATATTGTCCTTAGATTTTAGTTCAATTTTTTTTTTTTTTCATTTTTGTTTAAAAAGGCTAAGATATTGTCAAGGTTATATATTCAAGCTTATTTCAATTAGACTCTAAAAAAAAAGAATTGAGTTAAGAGGTTCAAAATTTTATTTTTGAAGTGTCAAAACAAAATTATTTTAAAATTATTATACATAATTCTTTTTTTTTTTTTTTTTGGGTGCTTGCTTAGGGTGTTCATTTGAACCCTAAAAGCTTTACTTGCCGCCGTCCTTGATTTGATCCCCAATAGTTAGCAATCTTCTTTTCACTAATTCAAACTCATAAGTCATAATCTTAATTTTTAATACTAATGGACTCTTATTTTATGATAAAATGTTCTTGATTGTTACATGTCTTTTGGAGATAAAAGAATGAAAATGGAAGATAAAAATAGGCGTAAATGCACTTTTAGTCCCTACATTTTGACGTTTTTTTCATTTTAGTCCCTACATTTTATTTTTACCACTTTTAGTCCCTAATCCAATTAACGCCCTTCATTTAAGTCCTTGAAGCTTACTTTCGTCACTAATCTAACGGGAACACTGACGGATGAATAAAATAATATTAAAAATTTACTGTAGCACCAACACATCAGCCTATAAATTTAAAAAATTAATTTATTAATTTTAACTGAATAAAAAAATAAAAACAAAATTAAAAAAATCATGTTCAAGCCTTGCCCAGAATAAAAACATGTGTGCTTCAACGTTAGTCATGTTCTTCATTTTCTTCCCAGCAAACCTTGCCTAGAAATTTAAAAAATCAATATTTTTGTTTCCCTTCTTGCATTTTCTTAGCAACCAAACATGCAAAACACATAGCAAGAACAAAACCCAACAATCACAAAAATACAGATCTCCTACAAAATCAATCTCCAACAACATACCAAACCCAAATCTCCAATAAAACAACCAAACCCATAAACCCAACAACCAAACTGATCCTAACAAAGTAAACCTTAACCTTCAAACCCATAAATCTTCTTGGGAAACAAATACAAAAAATCTAGATTGGTTGAATTGTGAGAGAGAGAAAATGAATCATTGATAAAGATCGGGTCAGATACCCATAGGAAAAACATACCAAAACCCCCAAAATTCTCAAACCCAAACAAAATCATCAAACCCAAAAACTCAAATGTCTCCCATCGTTTTCTTTGGATCAAGAATCCATGGCATCCATTATTAAAACCTTGAAAATCTGTCCCTTGCTCTGCTCTTCGTTGGTTGAGGGAGAACCTGAAGGGCAAAAGGGCCGAGTCATTAGGCACAATGCAAGCTTGCAACTCGGTGAACTCGTCCACGCCTTTCCGAACTTGGACTAGAATCGAAGTCTCTTTCTTCTTGAACGACTCGTGCAAAGTCTTCTGGACTCCACCTTTTCCTTTCTTGAACGCCGATTTGAGTTTTCGGGTCATTTGATTGGGTTGTGGGTTTTATTGTGTGGTGGTGTTGGGTGGCTACGGCGATGGTGGTTTTGATGAGTGTGGGTGTGGTTGGGTTTTTGACTGATGTGGTGGTGGTAGTGGGGGGTTGCCGTGGTGTTAGGGGTGGGTTTCACTATGGGTTAGCTATTGCGGCAGGGAATTTTGTTGTGGGTCAGGTTCATGGCAGTGGTGGAGGGTTGTTGTGGTGGTGGGGGTGGGTTTCACTATGGGCGGTGGTGGAGGGTTGTTGAAGAACACGTGTTTTTATTTTGGGCAAAAATCCAGAGGAATAGGTTTGGGCTTTCAAAAAGATAAAGATGCATTTGAACATGATTTTTTTGAAGATTGAAGATGAACATGATTTTTTTAATTCTGTTTTTATTTTTTTATTCAGTTAAAATTAATAAATTAATTTTTTTAATTTATAGGCTGATGTGTCGGTGCTACAATAAATTTTTAATATTATTTTATTCATTCGTCAGTGTTCCTATTAGATTAGTGACAGAAGTTAGCTTCAAGGACTTAAATGAAGGGCGTTAATTAGATTAGGGATTAAAAATAGTAAAAATAAAATGTAGAGACTAAAATAAAAAAATGTCAAAATATAGGGACAAAAATACATTTACGCCATAAAAATATAGTTTTCTTGAATGATTGGTTTTGTACCTAACCCTAAGATGAAAAAGAGAGTAGTTCCAAAATCAAGTGGGGCTCAGGTAAAGCATGAGGCTGCTAGAAAAAGATATAACCAGTTAACCACGCATAGTTGAATCCAATGGGAAAAGGATCAAATATCCTAAGTTAAGTATAAAAAAAAAAAAAAGGAAGGTAGAAAAGTAGGTCACTGATTTGACTTGTCTGGTACAATTCCTTAAGAATCTTAAGTCTTTAACAAATAGGATAAAATATAATTAATATCCTTAAGATTTTGGTTAATGCTAATTAGATATAAAACTTTTCAAAACTAATTAATTTAGCATCTAAATTCAACTTAGTATATAAATCGTTACTCATTTTCCTCTTCCTCCTCTTTCTCATAGTAATTTGGAACCAAATTTATCAGTTTAGAAATTAAGGTCTCAAACCTAGCTATTTGACAATAACTCAAGCGTCAAGAGTATTAAGTATTGTATTTTTGCACGAACAAATATATTCTCAAGTTAAAAGAAAACAAATAAGATTGAGAGTAGGGAAATATTACTTATCACTATCCTGCTTTTATATGCGCATCGATGAGGAATCTAGTAATTCAGCGAAAGAGAAGAAAAGGAAAGAAAGGAATCCCTAATAATGCAACATGCATGCGACATCAATTATAGAAGGTAGTGCGATATATCAAACGTGTGTGTACATAATATAACTTTGTTCATTTATTTCTTAAAAAAAAAAAAAACACGTGTGTGTACACCATTTATGCAACTTTTTTTTTTTGAGGGAATCATTCATGCACCTTGATGTGACTGATATGACAAAATCCATTATTAAAGTTGATCCATTTTGAGCAAAAAAATATGCTAATAAATGCAATTTTTTTTATTATCTTCACGTGAATGGATCTCTCTCTCACCGTAATTAATAAAGAAAGGAAAGCAGAAAAGGAAAATCCCAGTACAAGAATTTAAAAAAATATATATATATTGGCAAATGATTAAATTATAGCTGTAATCATATGCATCATCATATATGTGTTTATGATGTTATGGGCTTTATGTCTTTTAGTCAAGAAGTCATGTTCCACTTATCAAAAAAAAAAAAAGAACTCATGATCCAAAACCCGTGTGCCAAATTGCCAAATTGATGCATGGAGATAGGGTTAAGGTGGCCCATATTCACGGGAGCTTCGTACCCACCCATTCAAGAGTCCCAAAATGCTGGTGAGGAAATTCTTGGAGATAACAACCCAAATTAATTAATTTCAAAAATTGAAGCACCAATATTGGACCACGATGTTTAATTTGCTTTAATTTCAAGTGAGTGAAAGGAAAAAATATTAAGTATGAGTAGATGAGATTTATAAGATATTGGTCTAATGTCGATCTCAAATTCAATACTTTAATATATATGATAGTTAAACACTTGAAAACATGTGTGAGTTTATAAGTAAACTACTAAAATTAGAATTGTATTTTAAGTTATTCAACATAAACAAAAATAATAAAATCACCAAAAAAAAAAAAATCAAATCAATTTAATTCAAGAGTATCTTTGGATTAAAATACAAAATTGTTTTTTGGAAATTTTGTATTCGAAGCTGTTCAAGCATTTGACTATCCCCTGAGCATGTGTGTAGTATTCCACCCCCACACAAATTAGGTAATTATACAGAGGAATACAAGCATCCTATCTCCTAACTATCACGGTGGAACAGTCCAACAGCTTTTGAAACCTTATTCACATTGTTGCTCACTTAGAATAACCTCCAAGTTCAACATCATAATGGGCAAGCCTATGTTGTAAGAAACTCATGAACTTAGAGGTGCCATTAAAACATCATAATGGGCAAGCCTAAGTAAGAAACTCATGAATTTGGAGGTGCCATTAAAGCATTATCCAATGCAATCAATTCTATGGCCGGAAAGGGCCCAATCTAGTCCATTCTACTAATCTCTAGTACATAAATTTCTAATTTTTTATATTATCTCCAAGATAGCAGGGTCTCATTATTCACTATAAAAGTGCACATTATTGTTGGTGATACGTGTACCACACGAGTTTGTGATGCTTCACAAGGGAACCCTATATTTGATGTTTAATTTAATCCAGTAGCGATTTCAAGATTTTTTGTAGGAGGTCAGTAAGAATTAAAAAGATGAATTTTGAGTAATAGATGGATTTCATGGTTTACATGGTTTTTTTATTACAAATTTGTTCAGTGCTGGCAAAAGAACAAAAGACGAACTATAAGTTCATTTGATATTTTGTTTCTTAATACAATAAACATATTGATTATTGTTGCTAAGATTAAATTTTAGAAATTATCTATTGTTTCTAAATACATTAAACATATTAATCATTGTTGTTAAGTGAATTTTAATTTGTTTTTATCTTTTAGTTTATGTTTTTACTCTTTACAATTATTTTATTTACCAATTCAACTTAACTTTGACAACTATTGGTCTTTGTAATTGTATTAAGAAAATTTTTATTGTGAACATTTGCATTTATCTTCACTCAATCACTCCCCTGTATCACACCCCTTTTCTATTTTTTTTTTTTTAAATCACTCTTGTCTAATTATTTAATTGTTTTTTAGTCTAACATTTGTTACCCACTAACTCACTAGGCTATGCCCCTAGTTCCCACTCAACAAATAATATAATTAAATTTATTAGTCAAAGTAAAGAAGTTATAAGTAATTTTTTGTCAAATTTATTAAGATCTAAATAGGATTTTCTTGAAAGTTAAGATCAACAAATTTCTAATTTGATGTTGGGCTTATTATTTTTTTCCCCAAATTTTAGTTCATATTGGTCTTTCTTTTTCTTTTTTTGTTCAAAAAGGCTAAAATATTGTCAAAAGTGCTTATATTCAAGCTTATTTCAATTGAACTTAAAAAAAAAAAATAAAATAAATAAAACTTGGGCCAGAAGATTCAAAGTTTTATTTTAAAAGGTCAAAATAAAATTATTTTAAAATTATTTACATAATTCTTTTCTTTTTTGCAAGCTCAGGGGGTTCATTTGAACCCCTAAACCTTCACTTGCCGCCGCGCCCTATTTGATCCCCGATGGTTAGCAATCTCCTTTTCACTAATTCAAACTCATAAGTCATAATCTTAATTTTTAATACTAATGGACTCTTATTTTATGATAAAATGTTCTTGATTGTTACATGTCTTTTGGAGATAAAAGAGTGAGAATAGAAGAAAACAAAACATAAAAAAAGGGTTTTTTTGATTGATAGGTTTTACCTAACCTTGAGATGAAAAAGAGAGTATTTCCAAAATCAAGTGGGGCTCAGGGATGGCATGTGGCTGCTAGAAATAAAAACCTTTCAAAAGCATAGAGCTTTCCAATCAAAATCACTGCTTTTATTATTTTTATAACTTTGATTATATCCCATTACGCTAACAAATCTTCGAAGTTGAGTGGTGAAAGGTTATTTAATCGGTGAACATGACAGTTCTGATTGAGAGAGACTTGAAAATTATGTTGAAAAAGAAGTTGCTGTACACGCGTGACTCAACACAACATGAGTCTGTGAAAAAAGTGTCTAAGTGTGGGCGTGACTACCAAAATAATAATAACAGTCAAGGTGACAAAAATAAAAGGAAAAGAAAAGAAATTCCATTCAATAGCAAACTAAGAATCATTTGCTTTCTTGTGTATGATCATTTTCGCTATGAGTAAAGGTCAAGTAAATTATGGCTAATCTAAATTGATTATTTGTATAGGCAGAATATACTTTTAAATTTAAAGTTTTTAACTTTTAAGAGAGTGGAAATAAGAGATAAATTAGCAACTTTTTTTTAAAAGAGAAATGGTACATTTTTACAACAAATTGTTTGTGGCGCGTTGTTATAGGTAGGATAGAGAAGTAATTTCAGTGATATGTTCAAATTAGAACCAATAACAAATTACCATTTATAATTTGTTGTAAAAAATTTATGAACGTATGGTATTAGTTTCTGATAAGCTAACTGGAACCCATAATTAGCAACTCTTAATTTTTAACAAAATGTGTAAGATTTAAATCTCCAACTGAAAAAGAAAAATATGTTAAAATTGATTAATTCATAGTATACATTATTTACGGTACCGCAGAATCCTGATATATAATAATATCTTAAAATATTATAAAAACCACCATGATCCTTGAGCTCTCAATTGATTTTATGTAATTAATAAAAGAATTATAATTTGTGAGAATATTACTATTATTTTCCACAATTTTCGCTGTAGTTACACTTGGTTAAAGAATATGGTTGCACTTTTCAAATCAAGTTACAGTGGCCTGTTTAACTATGCCAGAGCTCATTTGGGCAAAACAAAAAGCTAACGTATAACCAATGAAAACACAATCGTTGTTCCAGCTGACTCTATTGATCAGTATTTATCAATGTCTTTTTTTTTCAAAATGATGAATTTTCCACCATTGAAAAATTGCAATCTTTTTCTTTCAGTAAAATAGCAGTAGAGTATAAGTCAAATTATAACCAAAAAAAAAATCAAAGCAACTTTTTCAACATATGCAGTCAATTGTTTTTGTATGGCCAGTATTTCGCAAATCAATTTTCAAGAATCAAATTAGATAAGGACAATCCAAATGTTTTCATTCTCAGTGCTTGTTTGATTTAGAAAGCACAATGGCGGGACGTATATCATCCTCAACAAAGGTGGTGTAGAAGCATTAATTTGTTGTAGAGGTCACCTTAGCTTGTGACTCTTGCTTTGTGGAATTTACAAGTCAAAAGAGAAGATTTGTGAGATATTGTCTCAAATTCCTATTTTGAGTATATTTGGATACCGTTTATTTTGCTGAAATTGAAAAATTATTACTGAAAGTACTATAGATAAATGTAAAAGTTAGTTAAAATAGTATAGTGAAACCCATAAATAGTGCCAAAAAGTGCAATGGAACCCATAAATAGTAGCAAAAATAAGTTGAATAATAAAATAATTTTCATTTATAATCCCAATCCAAACGCACGCTTAGTTTGAATAAGGGTTTGGCGGCTTTGCCCATAAGACCCACATGGGGAGAGACTTTGAATTAGTTTACAAGAGTTCTAGAATATGCTTTTAAATTTAAAGTTTTGACTTTTAAGAGAGTGGAAATAAGAGATAAATTAGCAACTTTTTTTTAAAAGAAAAGTGATACTTTTACAATATTTTTACAACAAATCTTATGTGAACAAAGTTTCTCTCGAAACTAGTTTGGAAAGAAACCCTACAAACTCATCGTATATACTTATATTGAGTGTGAATTTTGAAAATCTAACCGTTAGATTGCATGTTCTTATTACATCCTTAATGCTTACAAAATTTCAAGAAAATGAAAGATCAATTGCTATGTCATCAAATAAATGTTATAATTTCAAGTTTTTGTAATCTAAAGTTATATATAAAAAATAAGTTAATTGATCAAATAGTAAATAATATCCGATTTGAACGAAATTTGATATGCATTTTAAGAACATAAGGAATATAAAATTCAACGGTTAGATTTTCAAAATTCACCAAAAAAAGAAATATATGAAAAGTTTAAAGAGTTTCTCTCCAAACTAGTTTGGAAAGAAACTTTGTTCATCTTATATGGTAGGTTGTTATGAGTTGTTATCGGTAGGGTAGGAAAGTAATTTCAGTGGTATGTTCAAATTAGAACCAATAACAAATTACCACTTATGATTTGTTGTGAAAATATTATAAATGTAGCACATTTTTTTTTAAGCATTTTGACCAATTTATTAGTTTTTTATGAGTTACTGGAACCCACAATTAGCAACTCTTAATGTTCAACAAAATGTGTAAGATTTAAATCTCCAACTGAAAAAGAAAAATATGTTAAAATTGATTAATTCATGGTATACATTATTTACGGTACCGTAGTATCCTGATATATAATAATATCTTAAAATATTCTAAAAACCACCATGATCCTTGAGCTCTCAATTGGTTTTATGTAATTAATAAAAGAATTATAATTTGTGAGAATATTACTATTATTTTCCACAATTATTGCTGAAGTTACACCTGGTTAAAGAGAATGGTTGCACTTTTCAAATCAAGTTACATTGGCCTGTTTAAGTCATTTGGGCAAAACAAAAAGCTGATCTCGATTCAGTATTTATTAATGCCTTTTTTATTTTTCAAAATGATGAATTTTCCACCATTGAAAATTTGCAATCTTTCTCCTTCAGTAAAATAGCAGATTTGTACTCGGGTAGAGTATAAGTCAAATTATAACCCAAAAAAACAAAAACAAAAACAAAATCAAAGCCAATTAACTGCAACGTCTTCATCGTGCAGTCAACAAAGAAGTAGTATATGTTGTTTTTGTATGGCCAATATTACGCAAATCAAGATGGTTCATTTTCAAGAATCAAATTAGGTAAGGAAAATCCAAATGTTTTAGTTCTCAGTGCTTGTTTGATTTAGAAAGCACAATGGCAGGACATATATGTAGAAGACATTTCATCCTCAACAAAGATGGTGTAGAAGCATTTATTGTGGCGGTTGGCTTAGTTTGTGACTCTTGCTTTGTGGAATTTGGAAGTCAAAGAGAAGATTTGTGAGATATTGTCTCAAATTCCTATTTTGACTTAGCTTGGGTTTTCTTGGTGTGAATAAGGTGGCTTCGCTCATAGGTCTCTCACATGGGGATAGGCTCCCCTCCCGTACGAACTTCTTCAATTTTCTCCATTTTTTATCCGGATGGAGGACATGTGGCACTTAAAACATCTTAAGGTTAAAACATGCCACATCAAATCGTTAATTACTCCCATTCCCATCTAACCCACTCTTTTGGCAACCTCTGTTCACAAACCATCATTGGGACCGGCTTCTATGCTGGCTTTGAGAAGAAGAGGAAAGGAAACAGTGTAGGAAAGAAAAGAAAATTACCCATATATACTAGATTTCAATTTCCTTTTTTTATAAAAGCTTTAAGATTTCAATTTCTTTTCTTTTCTTACGCTTTCTCAGAGACCAAAAAGTGAAAAATGGTGATGAGAAAAGAGTGAAATTTGGAAATCACCAAGTGGGTGTTAGTGGGTGGCTTCTCCAGCATCATTTTGAGTCTCTAACAGCTCCTTGTCATCCGTTTGCCAAGAATGTGGGTTTGTGAATGGAGGATGCTGAAAGAGGTAGACAAGATGAGAATAAATGAGGTTTGATGTGGCATGTTATTGACATTTAGATGTTTTAAGTGCCACGTGTCTTCCATCCGGATAAAGAATGGAGAAAATTGGAGAAATTTGAACGGGAGGGGAGCTTATCCCCCTCACATGGAGAGAGACTTTGAATTAGTTTACAAGAACTCTAGAGATATTTTATTATTGGTGAATTCTCCTTTTAAGTGTGTTAGAACTTTGTAATATCTCTTTGGTAAAGTGCACTAATCATTTGTTTTTCATAAATGTATGCTATTGCTAAATCATGTAGATCCTTAGTGTTTTCTTTTGTGCATTTGTGTCTTTTTTTTTTTTTTTTTTAATTCTTGCAAAATTTCTTCCTTCTTGTTAATTGTTTCGAGAATGTTCAAAAGTTATAATATTTTCACAATTAATCTTATATGGGATTTTTTTTGGAGGCCTTTATGGCCTTTCTAGCCTTCCTAAAACAAATTAATATAAGAGCTTTTACTTTTGCAACAACATTCTTACTAAACTCAAAATTCCAATACACCCAAATAGCTATCTCTAAGAACGAAGACTAAAGAACAATATATCTTCTATAGCTCAAATTGCTTCACACCACACAATGGGATCTCTCACCATACTAATTGCAAGTTTGTGACACACACACACACACAACCAAGGTTGCAACACACACAAACTAAGCAAGATAAAACAAACTCGCATCACAACTTAAACCAATACACAAGCCACTTAAGTAGAATCAAAAGAGATCTTTATTATTCTAATTATTGCAGCATTGAACACACAAGACTTAAGGTCGGAGCCCCCACCTACACCAAAACCATTTAGTACCTTGACCCAATGATATTACCAAAAAAAAAAAAAAAATCATTATGGAGCAAATATAATAGGTTTCTATAGCTAAGATTATATTTATATATTAGTATGTCGGCAAAGTTAACAAAAGTGCCGTCACAACACCAAAATGAGTGCAAGAATTAGTCAAATCCAAGTTGATAATTACAAACCCACTTACATGGACAATGGTCCTATGTAGCAAGACTAAGATGTATTCAGTTCACATATTCAAGCAATTTACTAAAACTCTGCTAGTAACTTAACTGTGTAACACCTTCTGTTTTTAGTTCAAAACCTGACTTAATAAGTTGAATAATCGCTGTCTTTCATTTTCCAATAGGATTTAGGAAAAAAAAAGGGGTTCATTTTCTTTTTCTTTTCCTCCGTTTACTCAGCAACCAAACAAACGATTTTGCATTTAAAGAAGACCGGGTCTTCTCCACTGCACAGTCTTTTGTCTTTCTGCAATGTTCATACAAAACGACACGTTAGGTTTAGTGCCACTAGGAATATATAGCGAGACGGCAAGTACCAACAGCTCGAGTGGAGGTCGAGGATCAGGGTAGTCCGTCAAACTCGTCCTTATCCATTGCAAATGGCTAGTATTGTTGACAAAGTTTGGCAGTATGTTCAAGTTTTTTCTTACAGGACAATGATGTTCCGACCCCAGCTGGTTGTTTGATGCTTTCAACCTGACTTGGAATTATCGATTATTGAAGAGAGAAAGTAGAGTTGGTGCCAATGTTATTTGGTGGCAATTATCTAGACTCTGTTTTGTTTTGTTTTTTTTTTTTTTTTTTGGTGTGTTTCTAGTTTAGGAATTATAGATTGTTACCTTTTATATAAAAAATTAATTGATATTTTGATATGACAGTACAGAACAATTATTATAAAATATAAATAAATAAATAAAAATATTATAAATTCAAGCTATATGTTGTAAATATTATTATTATTATTTTAAAAAAACAAGCTTAATGAAGTTTCTTGTATTTTTAGTTAATTAAAATTAATAATATATAAAAAGAGATTTGAAATAAATTTACTCAAATATGGATTTATGCCGAAAAGAATGGGTAAAATTGGACGTTAATAATGACCTATCCTATCTTAAATTTTTTTTTTTTTTTTTTGAATAAAATAGAGATCATATTAATAAGGGGTCCAAAAGAGGCAAGTGGCAACAAAGGGGGAACCTGCCCATCTACCTCCTTACAAAAGACCCAAGAGGAAATGGAGAAGGTTTGGGGTCCCAAATTAGACAAAAAGAGGCCCAATGGGCAGGTCGTTAGAGGACCTAGGGCAAAAATTAAAAACAACATTAACAAAGCTGGGAAAAAAAAAAAATGCTACATGAGCATATCAGGTGGCCACTTCTTCAAAACACATTTAGACTTAGGATCTTCTAAGTGTCATTTAAAATTTAAATGACGTGACAGTTTGTAGTACCTTATCAAACTCATAAACTAAACAGCTCTTTGATGTCCACAAATTTTATAACAACTTTTTTCACAATTTGATAAATTCTTTAACTGTGAGCGATAGACAATTACTTTCACATGAATCTATCATTTTTTCTCCATCACTCACAGTTATACATTTGAGAGTAGCAAAAATAAACTAAATAGTGAAATGATTTTAATTTTTAATCTCAATCCAAATGCACACATAGTGTCTTTGAACTTTCTCTAAAATTAAATCTTAGCAATAATTTGGTCTCTTTTTTTGAGATGGAGAGAATCATGTTCTAAATTTCTAATAGCCAGACCACCCCGTTCACCTGATTACAATTGGAGTGTGGGCTTGGGCCACTCGTATGAGTTGGCCATTTGCTGATGGATCAAGCAACACTGGAAAGGCCTGAAACTAGGCAACATATGCTTTCCCTGTGAAACTTGAGTTGTTTGCTGGTGACATAGGTGATAGGACCCATAAGATTGAATGAACTACGCTTGCTAGGCAAGTAACCCAGCAGCATGTAGTGAAGTCCTTAAATTTTACTGGGCTTAAAGGCCCACTGAAGTTTAATTCTACCATTATTTTCATTGGGCTTGGAGGCCTAATGTGTTTTGGTACCATAAGTAATGATATCAAGCTTAGGACTAATTGTTTAAAGCCTGCACAAAATTGTTGCCATCATGAATATGTTAACTAAGACATCTTAAACTTGCCAAAAATTAGCTCAATTTTTATCATTTTTAATGAGTAATGTTACTTTCACTTCATTTTCACAACAAAACTTAGATGACAATCTGTTACTAGTTCTAAATTGGGTCTGCCACAAACATTACTTTTTTTACTTACCACTAATAGTTTGCCACTTAAGATTTGTTATGAAAATGTTATTCTTATCTTTACTCATTTTCAATAGGAAAAATAACTTTTTATATCCTATAGTTTAGGGATATACAAAATTAAACCCTAAGGTTTCAAAAGGTTACAAATTAAACCCTATCAAAGACAAATTAAACATTAGTTCATTTAAGTGAAGTGACATTGTGTTTGAGGTTAGCTATGATTTGAGAGTTTAATTTGATAAACTATAGAGATTAATTTGATAAACTATAAAGTTTAATTTATCACACTCATAAATTATAGGATTTAAAATGTAATTTTCTTTTTCTGATTTTATTATCTAGGAACTTTATACTTCATCTATCCCATTTTATTTGTCCATTATATATTTGAGAGGTTTTAAAACATTGTTCAATTTGAAAAGTCAACCAGCACAATTTTAATAATTTCCCTGATATGTTTTATATTTTCATAAAAAATATTTTTTTTTATATTTATATTTTTATGGGTAGATAGTATGGGAGGAGAAAGTGAGGTTCAAACTGTATAAATGTGGCGCAAAAAAAAAAAAAAAAAAATTGCTATTAGCCTATTACCACTAATGTGTCACATAAAATCTATTACTTTTCTATTCAAATATGTTAAAAACGAGCTTGACCTCTTATGAATTTAAGGGATTTTAATATATTATTATTTTTTACTAGTGTTTTCTTTGAGAATTGAAACTTTTTAGAATATAGATACAATTTTCTTTCAGATTGATTTGGAGGAAAAAAAAAAAATTTCTCCTAACCCAATTACTTGTTTGAGTAACCATATGGGTTTCAATAAAAAAAGAAAAAGAAAAAAGAAATGACTAACCATATGTATTTCTAATAATAAGCTACTTATTTAGATGACTAAATGACTTATATAATTTAAAATACGTAGATAGTCATACAATCACTTTGCAAAGTCAATAAAGGCAAGTGTAACTAATTTACTAATAGAGGATATTGCGCTAATATTAACAAAATTATATCATTTTATTTATCATGATTGGTGGTGTTTTCTCTTAGAACCTCTATGAGGATACCCAGTGAAAGATAAGTTCATTTGTCTAAAATATGATGTAAATCTCAAAGTTTAAAGTTCAATCTATTATTACTATAGTTTCTCAAAAAAAAAAAAAAAATCTATTATTACTATAAAATAAATAAAATATTCAATCCATCACACTATTTGTTCATAAAATTTATGGATGGTCTTATGCACACTTCATTTGTTTGTTTCAATATTAATTTTTTTTAAATGAATTATTTTCCAATTTTTTTTTCTATATTTGGTAACACTTTAAAATTAGTTAAAAATTTATCTCTTAATTTCTCTTTTTAGCTTCATTTAACATGAAGTCATCTTTGAGAAAGTTAAGTGATATTTTTTGAAATTTTTTTTACTACTTTTTCTAATGAGATTTTTTTTTACTACTTATATATTTAAAAATGTGAAAAAATAATTTCAAATGAGATTTTCAAAAACCAAAATCTGGCCTTCCATAATAATAAATAAATATAAAAAAGGGTAAACTATGTTTTTGTCTTTATCTTATATACCATATTTCAGTTTCATCTTTAACATTTTAATTGTGTTAATTCGGTCCTTATACTTTCAATACTGTGTCAATTTAGTCCCTACCATTATCTTTTGAATGAAAATTAATGACGTGTCTAATGGTTAAAATAAAAAAATGAGCTTCCGTTGATGTGAGAAATGAGAATAAGTTAAAATTTTATTTTAACGGTTTGCTATATCAGTCATTTTTATCTCAGATATAACAACATTGACTAAATTAACAGGACATTTAATAAAAAGGTAGATAACAAATACGTAGTGTATCCTAAAAAAAAATTTAGATTTACACGGATCCAAATGGTACGACCCGATCACCAATGATGCCACGTCTAAAATACGCGTAGGTGTAGATTAGCGAGGTACTATAAAATTGTATAAATGTCACCTCTGTTGTCGTTTTTTCAAATCCTCAGTCTTCTCTCTCTCTCGTTGAACATGGCGACCATTGCAACACAACCCTCAACATTTCACACTCCGAACCCTCGTTCAGCCGCTTCTCTCAACCCAGCTTTCTCAACAGCCATAGCTTTCCCATCAAAGCTTTCTGGGTTTCTCTCAAAACCTCTCAACTATGAGCCAAGGTCAAGGAGGAGTACGGCGGTGTTGGTCTCTGAAAGAAACGTGGACGAGAATATCGCTGGCTCTGCATTTTCATCTAATGGCTCTAATCCTTCCTCGTCCCGATCAAAGTTTGTACAATAAAAAAATTACACTTTTTGCTTTGATATCAATTTTTTTTTTTAATCTTTTGGTTTTTTTGGTTGTGGTTGTATGTGTTTGATTGTGATTGGTCATCTGGGTTTCGATTGTTTTTGTTGAATTTTTCTTGTTTTGGTTTGTGGGTCATTCATTTTCTGTAATCTCTATTTATAGTGATGTCAATTGGTTATATGGTTGTGGTATATGTGTGATTGTTCAATTGGATTGTGCTGATTTCTATTGAATTTTGCTAAATTTGATATATTTGCCATTATTTTGTATTAAATTTGATATCTTTGCCATTATTTTCTATTAAATTGATATCTTTGCCATTATTTTCTATTAAATATATGGTCAAAATTTGAAAAAATGTATATATTTAATGTGTTGGCTCTGTAAATATGTTTTGGCTTTTGCTTCCTTTGGTGGGTCGTGCTTTTTTTTTTTTTTTTTTTTTTTTTTTTTTTTTTTGTAATAAAATTTTTATAATCCAAGAATATCCCTTTTATGTATAAGGAGTGGCACTGTCAAACTTATGAAAAATAAGGAAGATATGATTTTCAGTTTCTTTTACCATGGTATGGTATAAATGTAACATTATTAAATTTTACTTCATAAATAATGGATTTATCTTTTGTGTGTGTGTCTGCTTTTTTTTTTCCCCCCTCTTTGATAGATTCAAAATGTAAAGGTTTCTATCACCTTACATAGGAAGCTTTTCACTTCTTTTAATCTTTTGCTCTCTATAGAAGTTATATGATTTACAATGTGATTACTCATGTCTGGGTGAAATGGAATCATTAGGTAGTTAAGTTCTGCTTGTTTGTAGTACACTTAAATTGGTCTCCTTACTTAATTACACTACTGCGTTCTGTTCTTGATCCAGGGTGAGACGGCACACAATTTCAGTGTTTGTTGGAGATGAAAGTGGAATGATAAATCGGATTGCAGGGGTCTTTGCAAGGAGGGGATATAACATTGAGTCCCTTGCTGTTGGTCTGAACAGGGACAAAGCACTTTTCACAATAGTTGTGTCTGGAACTGAAAGTGTGCTACACCAAGTTGTGGAGCAGCTTCAGAAGCTTGTGAATGTTATAAAGGTTAGAACTTGGCTCTTGAATTTTATTTTGCACTTTGTCTTTTAGCTAAGCTCTTGCCCAAATGGCAGCTCTTCCCCTTTTAAAAGCAACGTGAACGGGAGGTCATGGGTTTAAGCACCTGGGTGTTTGTAATTACCCATAAAAAATCATTATCTTTAGAATCATGTATAGATTTAAGATTATCCTTTAGAATTATGTGTAAAACTGGCTTCCTGATATGTAAAATCATGTTTGGCACAATCAACCCCTAAAAGTTGTCAATGTTTTCTGTCAAATGGAAGATTTGTGAATTGATTCAATCTAGAGGTTTGGAAATTAGGAATCTGGTCATGTTTAACCAGGCATTGATGTGGGAATGGCTAAGGCTTAAATGGGTGGGGAAGAGGAGCAGGTTTGTTTCAAATGTAGCTAATGGGAAATATGGGGTTAGCTTATGACAAAAAAGAAGGCAGGGTTGGGAAACTTTTCTAGGTTCAATAGATTTGAGGTGGGTGACAACACTAGCAATAAGTTTTGGCATGATTAAAGTGTGGGGAGTAGGTCTAGAAGGAGGCCTTTTCAGAATTAGAATTTCTTGGAATAAAGAGTCTTCAGTGGAAGATTACATGAAATCTTCTATTGGAAATCTTCATTGGGATGTCATTTTTATTAGAGCAATGAAAAATTGGGAGTTAGAGTCTCTAGTCTCGTTTCTAGACACTCTCTACTTTACTAAGTGGGGAAGAGTGGAGGGGATACATTGTGTTAGTACTATTCAAAACACTGTGTGTTTGAGTTGAAGACTTTCTGTAAGTCTTAAACTCTATGGAGGTTGTCTTTTCCTTGGAAAGGCATTTGGAAGACCAATGTCTCAACTAGAGTGGCGTTTTTAGTTGGACAATGGCATTGGGAGGAAAATCATAATGATGGTTAATTTGAGGTATCGCCTGATTATTGTAGTAGATTGGTGTTATGTGCAAGGAAAATGGAAACACTACTGATCTCGCACGCCTCCATTGTTCTGTTTCTAGACAGTTATGTGCTATGGTTTACATTCATTTGAATTCAGTGGGTCATGCCGAGAAGTGTGGTTGAGTTATTGGCTTCTTGGAATGGAAAGTGGTTGACATCATAATGTATAGACACGGAATGCAATCCCTTTATGTTTTATGTGGTGCATTCGGTGAGAAAGAAGCACTCATAGCTTTTCAGGGTGTGAGAAATCAATCTTCGAGGTAAAGCTTGTGTTCTTGAGGGCTTTATATTATTGGATGACTTCCACATAAAATTATTTCTTTTTTAAAATTTACTTGAATTTATTGATTTTTATAGTTTTGATCGATAATTTTTGGTGTATTTCTTGTATATACCCTGTGTATATGGGTTGTGCCCCTTTTACACTTTTCTAAAAAATTCCTTATAAAAAAAAGGTAGCTCTTGACTTATTTGTGTTATCTGTTTTTTTCCCCATCTTTTATTACTTTACTTTTTTGGTCTTTCAGATAGTTACCTGTATCAAGTCCCAAAATTCTTAACTTGTGGCTTTTGATTTGATAACCAGGTCGAAGATATATCAAATGAGCCACAGGTAGAACGTGAGCTAATGCTCATAAAAGTTAATGCAAATCCAGAGTACCGTGCTGAGGTAGTTACATAGTAATTATCTAAATGCTGAACATTGAGAGTTTTCTTGAATCTATAGAAGTTTTATGCGTTTATTTGTTACCATTTTCTTTGATAACAAAACCTTATTACTTGGTTGATCTTCAGATTATGTGGTTAGTGGACACTTTCAGATCAAGGATTGTGGATATCTCAGAACACTTTCTAACAATTGAGGTGAAGATTGGCGTTATTCTACTCTTCCTTTTTATATCATATATTATCTATACATTGTCTAAGCAGTCAAAAACTTGAACTCTTACATTGTTTGACATTTATAATTTTGTGTGCTTGTGTGTGATAGAGTGTGCATATCAGTGTGGTTATTGGTTAGTAGGCTTTGTTTAAAACTTGGAAAATCATAACTTTAACATTTAAAATTTGAATATTGTTAACAAATTGGAACTGGTGGGGAAGTTCTTGGGCTGCAGCTCGTTAAATGATCCTCTCTATGGAATCTTGGAAGTTGTGCTTCATCATTTGGGAAACGTTCATTAAATCACATCCAGGACAGCTTTTATTGTCAGTAGTGCACATCAACTTAGCAAATGAAACCTTGAGGTATTTTGTCACTGGATATACAATAATATTACAATTGAATGTTTGCAAAATTTTAAACTTGGCATTATGTGATGAGAGTGTAATTCTGTATCTTTGATCTTGGTCTCATTCTATTGGACTCATGATGCTTTCTGGATGCATACTTTTTTGTGCGTAACTTGTTTGAGGTTTTTAGTGGAGGTAGACAATGTCAATTGTGTGTGCATCTTTTTGGATCTAATTAGATCTCATATTTAATTGAGCATCTGTATACAGTTTTGCTTATTTTCATGGCTGTTATAAGGTCCTTAATACAAATTATTTATTCTGAATGTTACAAAGGTAACTGGAGATCCAGGGAAGATGGTTGCTATGCAAAGGAACTTAAGCAAGTTTGGAATCAAAGAAATCGCCAGAACTGGAAAGGTTCAGAACTTCCCTTGAAAGTCATTGTTCTTTTCTCTTTTCTTATGAAACATTGGTTTTTTATTATTTGAACATGCATTCCATGTCTTAATTTTTGAAACTGTTCCACTTAGTAGATTGCATTAAGAAGGGAAAGAATGGGTGCATCTGCTCCATTTTGGCGATTCTCAGCAGCTTCATATCCAGATCTTGAAGTAACAATGCCTACCCGTGGTCCTCTTGAACATGCAGAACTCAATGGTGGAAATGACATATCTGCAGGGGTATGAGCTTGTCTAAGCTTTACCTTTTTTATTTTTGGTTGTTGCGGGGGAAGGGGGGTAGTACCTAAGAAAGAATAATTTTGGTATTTACCTATTTGTTGTTTGGGGTATGGTGTATGATGTTAGCTTGAATACTTTGCATAGATAATTTTTAAAATCTGACATTGGTACAAAATTGTAATATTTAGAGTTTCAGATTGGACTTTATAATTTGATTCGTGGTAAGTAGTGGTTCTAAGCATTATTTTTTATTACACTGTTATTTGCTGTATATTTATTATCCTTAATAGAGACTATTGTAATTGATTTATAAATATAGCTTTACATTTGCCTTGTTAAGCACACTGTATAGTGTAAAATTTTTATTTTTATTTTTTTCTTTCTATATTTATGTCCCTGCATGAAGGTCTTGACACTTTTTTATAATATTTGTACATCCAAACCACAGTCTCGACACATTTATCATGGCATAGCTACTAAAGAAATTAATTATTTCTATTATTCTGAATTTATGTCTTTTCCTGCTCCTTTTTGTTTACTTATTAACTCCTCCCATCCCATAATGAGTGGCTCAATTGATATTTGCACAAATTTTAACGACAACAATCAAGACTAACTCAAACTTTTAAATAAAAATTTCCTAAATTGCTGATAAAAAAGAAGTAATTTTTTTTACCTGTTAGGATGTAGCCTAATGGTTGGAGGCTTGGGATGAGCTATACATGGTTCTCGTAGGTGGGATTGGGTATCTATGGTTTACTCCCTAGAGGTGGATCCAAGGGGCCTTGCCTTGATGAGGTTCCACATCGTCAAAAAAAGAAGTAATTTTTTACTATTGCATGTAGACATATTTAATGGGCAAGCAAAATGCAACGAGTCACTAATTATGGGAAGGAGGGAGTATATATCATTTTGAATTTTTATTCAGTATCTCATATATTTTTTTTCTTCATGAAGGGTGATGTTTATCCTGTGGAGACATCTGATGGACTTGCATTCAATCAAGTTCTTGATGCTCACTGGGGTGTTCTCAATGATGAAGACGTAAGATAATTTATAGATAATTTTGATCCTTTTCTTTTCTTTTCTTCATCTTCTTCTTGGAATCATAGTCCAACTTGGGTAATACTTGCTTGTGTTATCTGTTCTTATTGTTTATTTTGGAAGTTAAAATGTAATAGTCGATTTCTTAATTAAAGGCTATTAATTTTAGTTTTGAGTGATATTTGCCACCTTAGTTTAGTTCTTGAGAACTGAAGAATGGGCCAGTTGGGGAACTCAGTTAATCACGGTTGCGTAGTCTGACTTGAATTATTTAGTTGGGTTGAACGCATGGTAAAGTTGCTATGGACCACTTCACTTTTAACTGCTGCACAGCATTCTAGAGCCATCAAATTTGTTCTTGGCATAGAATTCCTAAGAAAATATGATTATGGCCCTTCTTGGTATGAAATATGAATTTGATTGCATTGTCTTACACCTTTTCATGCCTGTGAAAGACAAGATTTCTCCCTAGCATTCTGGTACCTTCTGGGTGAATCTAGCTGCTGATGCTTGTGGGATGTTTTGTAGATGACATTGTCAACTTTGAATTTGATTTTTATTTTTGTATTACAACAAGTAAACTATCAAATTGTTGCTTGAGTTTCTTTACCTTTGTCTTTCTAAGGAACCCTGATTGCAATGGGTAGTTTACTATGTGTACCATCTAACTTGAAGAAACGCCAAGTTGAGTCTAATTGATTCTAGTTGGAAGCCCATACATAATCTGATACAATATTTGGCATCTTAGTCAACAACCTTGGTTGCTAAAAAGCTCGTGATATCATAATTTGAGTTTGAAAGGTTTATGAGCTTTTTCAGGAATTTACAGTGAGGCTTAGTGGAACACTGTCTTCTTCAAGTTTTGACTTTAGCTTTGAGTGGTTATTCATACTTGTATTTGATGTAAAAGGGCTATATATTGCATACAGTTTTTGCCTATTGCTTATGACTGAGACTTAGCCATGTGACAATCTGTCAGTTGGTGATATTGAAATAAAGTGGTCACTAGCATTAGTTGTTTTATGTCATGCAAATTAATTCCGGGGCTGTTTTCAGACAAATGGACTTCGATCGCACACCTTATCCTTGCTTGTAAATGACTTTCCTGGAGTTCTCAACATTGTTACTGGGGTTTTTGCTCGAAGGGGCTATAACATTCAGGTAATTTGCTTCTTTTTCTTACCTTTTTTCTTGTATAATTAATAATGCTTTTGTTTGTAAGGTTTCCTCATTTGCTTACTCACTTTCCTTTATTTCTTCATATTAGAGTTTGGCTGTTGGACATGCTGAAGTTGAGGGGCTCTCTCGCATTACAACTGTTGTTCCCGGAACAGATGAATCAATTAGCAAGTTGGTGCTGCAACTTTATAAGCTAGTAGATCTTCATGAGGTGGGGATACTCAACTTTGAGGAAGGATGCATTGCATTAAATATGTAAATACTTATGTAATATGGCATAGTTTTAACATACATGGAAGGATTGCATGTCATGCCACAGTTTCCCAAGGCTTTGACTAATAAGCGCAAACTAATTGCTACTAAAACCCAATAACCTAATAAAGCACATATACTATATAAACTTAAGTATGCTGCACATATTTGATGATGTGGGACCTATCCACGATCTTCCGAGGAAGAGAACTTGCCCTTGCCTTGCTATGGAGATTTAAAAGTTTCACCATTACCTTCTAGATCCCAAGTTAAAGTATGCATATATGTCTTAGATGAGGTTAATTTTCTGTAGGTTCCTGTTCTTTTTACTTGTATGATAACAATGGCCAATCATAGTGGATCACTCCATATCTGACAAATTCCACTTGGAACCTTTGTCCTGATGCTTTTGTGGTTCTTGCTGGTCTTGTTATCTTGGTAATTTGGACTAGCTGTGAGGAGGTCTCCTTGAAGGATTCATAAATTTCGGCCTTTCTAAACTCTTATGGCGTGATTCCTTCAATGTCCAATTTCTAACTAATGCTGCCTTCAGGTTCGTGATATTACCAACTTGCCATTTGCTGAGCGCGAATTGATGTTGATAAAGATTGCTGTCAATGCTACTGCTCGACGGGATGTACTTGACATTGCCAACATTTTTAGGGCCAAAGCTGTTGATGTGTCTGATCACACAGTAACCCTTGAGGTAATTTTTATAATTCCTATGCTGATTTCCATTCAAGTTTTATTTTATTGTATCTCTTGACCATATATGTTGATGCCATCAAGTATTTGATGAGAGAATGTGAGATTTTTTTGTTGAGCAAGAGTTGCCCCGAAGACCTTGCAAGTTGCATGCTAATTAGGCTAGAGTGAAGAGGTGGGGTTGTTGACTCTTTGCATTAGTCCATGTCTGTAGCTCGTTAGTTCCTAGTAGGGAGGTAATTGGTCAAAATTCAGTGTCCACACTTATGCTCTACAGATTGTTTAAAAAAGAGTAATCTGCAGCTGTTGTAGAGATGTAATGACAAAGAAGTCTCTCTTCTAATTTTTTTTTTTTTAAAAATATTTAATTTTTGATTTAGTTATTCTCTAAGGGCCTCCAAACAACACTCAACGCTCAGATGCATGTGCAGAGATCCGATAGAAAGCATAGCTATCCTATCGCTCTTAGCTGCAATGGCTTTTTTTTTTTTTTAATAATTTTTTTAACGGATAAGTAGAAAAGGTCCAAATTAAAAATAAGACGAAAATACAATGTATGTCCCTAGACTTTACTAGGTGAGCACTATTAGTCCTTGAAGTCTTAAAAATGATCGCTGTTGGTCCTTTTGTTAACTACCGTTAATCTATTTACCTATGTGACTAACAAAACATTGACAGACATGCCATTTTTCAAGTGATGTGGCACCATTTTTAATATTAAACATTATCATCCTCCTCCACGGCACAAATCACATGATCCATTTATTAACCCAAATCAAACCCATTTTTCCCCAAACCAAAATCAAACCCACCCACTTCCTCCCCAATCTGGACATCCAGCTATCACACACATACATGTCAACCCAGGCCCTCCCATTACAGACAAGTACAAGACAACAAAAGTCTGATCTGTGTAACTCACCATCCTCTTGTCGTGCACATCATTTAAACATTGTAGTTCTTACGTCAACCAAATCCAAAAGAGAACAAAAACAAAAAATAAAAAGAAGTCAAAGAACTAAGAACCACTTGGGTATTTTTTGTTAGATCTTACCTTGCATTTCTAAGAAGAATCACAATCAGGATATGAAGTTACAAGCTTAAGTTGTAAATTCCTCCGCAGATAATTATTGTTGAAAAGTAAAACAATTTAACAAACAAATCAATAAAATCATCTCCATTGAAACAAAAAACAAAAACCTCTCTCCGTTATCCATGTCCTTCTTCCACCAACCTGTGCACCTCACTAAATCAAATTTAATTAAATTCCAGTTATTTCGTTCTCTAGAATCCCAATTCATCGTTGGGTTTTTCGTATATGTGTGACAGTCAGAGGGGGAGGATTTGCTATCTCTCCAGCCAGAGATTTGTCAGAGGTCCAGATTAGGATGAGCCGCTGCCAGAGTGTGGAGAGGGTTGGCAGGTTTGATTTTGGATTCGGGAGAAATTGGGTTTAATTTTGGTTGATAAATGGGTCATGTGTTTCATGAAGTGTAACAGAAAGACCGACAATGCTCATTTTTAAAACTTTAGAGACTAATAGTGCTCATTGGAAACTTTAGGGTCCAAAAGCGCTCAATTGGTAAATTTCAGGGACTAACACTATTTTTGCCTAAAAATAATTTATTAATAATGGCCAAGCCCACCTCGCCATATATTGGTCAAATTTGTCAGCCAATTCCCAAGGATCCTGAAGAAAGGCTAGAAATTTATCTTTTTTAGAGTCCAATCCACCCTCAAATTGGAAGGTATAAATACGACAAGGGTCCGGTTAACGGGTGCCCTTAGGACATTTTTTAATAGACCATTTTAGGAAAGTTTTGATACCATGTTCATGAGAAATATAAAAAGCTATCAAAATAATTAGTTGATTTTCTCTTTTCCCATAAAAGTTTCTAAAAGTATTTCCTATCCTTAGGCCATCTGGTAACTTCTCCCAAATGATAATATTTGCACACTCTTTAGTCTTTATGTACCATTTTCCCTGGTTAATCCAGTTAGAAATTATGTGAAATATTCTTCAAGGCTATCATAGATTTTTTCCTTGGATAAGTATGCAATCATTAAACACTTGCCAGATCCACCTCTACTTGTATTGGTCAGATCTGTCTGCCAATGCCCAAGGATCCTGAAGAAAGGCAAGAAATTTATCTTTGTTAGTGTCCATTCCATGTTCAGATTGGAAGGTATAAATATAATAATGTTTGCACACACTTTATGTGCCATTTTCCCCGGTTAATGCAATTAGCAATAACATGCATTATTCTTCAAGGCTATCATAATTCTTTTCTTTGGCTAAATATGCTATCATTTATTCCAAAATGAGAATTATTTGATTTACTGCATAAATTAATATTGTTGAAAAGCAATACAAGAAGAAGAAAGGAAATGCAGAACAAGAAAAACAGAGTAAAGGAAGAAGAATTTGATAAATGGAATTCTAGTTCTTGATTTCATTGATTCTGGTTACAGACCCCAAAATGTATTCAATAACCACCTCTAACACACTCTAACACAAACACATCAGATTCTGACACGTGTTTAGACTGATTAGATGCTGACACATGGACTTAAATCAATAACTAACTCCACTCCTCACACCTAACTTAAGCTACCTGCAGTTTAGCCAACTGTCACAGCTCTACTACAGGTCGTTTATCAGAAGCTTTATCATATGCCTTTACAATTGTTACTAGCATGACATGTTTTGCAGTTCCCTACCCTTCTTTTTCTATACTTTTTTGCGTGTCAGATGAATCTAGTGGCTGTTTTGAAGATTTAATACATAATATATGTGATTGCTACAAAGATTATGGATGTTAGTTTAAAAAAGGTGTTATTGGAGTTGGTGTTATTGGAGTTTATCTTCCTGCTGTCAATATAAAATGAATATTCTACTTCTCTCTCTCTCTTTTTTTTTGCTTCTACTATTTTTAGGCCCTTGTTGAAACTAATAAAATTAGCTTCCGGTACTTGAATATTAGCTTACGGGGGATTTGGACAAGATGGTTGCGCTGCAGAGATTATTAGAGCCCTATGGCATTTGTGAGGTTTGTCTTCCAATCTTTAAACTTTAGTGTATTCTAGAATTTTCTAGTGGCCTCGAATTTTGACTTTATTATCTGAGCCAGTTGTTCTGCCTTAAGTGGCCAAGATCGATTCCTTTACAACATCTATTGAAAGTGTTTGTTCCAAAAATTCTGATTTCATTTGGATCCACTTGAGGTCATAAATTTTATCAACTGGAAATGAATTTTCATTTGTAGCTTCAGTGGGATTTTTTATTTATTTTGGGGAGTGTTATGATTTTCTGTTGTATCTTTACAATGTGCCTTCATGTGACGTGACAAATTTATACTGATTTTTGTGATGTTTCTTCCTCTTCTTTGTAGGTGGCGCGAACTGGGCGGATAGCACTTGTCCGTGAGTCAGGTGTGGATTCCAAGCACCTTCGTGGATATTCATTTCCATTATAATTTGAGAACTTGGGAAAGCATCTCTGGCAGTGTTGGAGAAACTTGAGTGAGTTATCCATCTGCGCATTCAGTCTCTGTATATATTTGTCTGACCAAGGAAAGGGTAAAATGTAAAGAAGTTGGGGCCAAAGGAATTCAGCCTCAAGGTACTAGTGTTAAGCTTGTGTGTATTGGATTAATATATTTTAATTTTTTTGTGGGGGTTTGTATTGGCTTCCTGTCAGGGCTGTTTGTTCTTATATATGTCATGTCAGACTGTCAATTTTGCTTTGCAACAGAAAATTTTGTAAGAGAACAGGCCAGAATTTCATGTTAGGTCTCTTGTACGTGATTGTTTTGATTTGTTTCTTCACTCTACCATAGGTGGTCTGTCCCAAAAAAACTCCAAATTTTATTTGCTTTCATGGTAGATAATTGGTTTTTTCATCTATGATAATTTTAGAAGCAGTCCTTTCTGTTTAAGGATGCTTCTCCAGGCACAGATGTTCTACTGTTGATTCTCACTTGGATAGTAAGCTGGCATTTCACAAGATAATTCTATGCAAAATAACAACAATTAGTCTAGAGACAATTTTTCAGTATTTTTCATAACTCTTGAGTTGGCATGGTGTGTTTGGTGTTAATAAATGTGGTTTCAGCTGTGGACTCATGTAAAAATGATATTGCTCTTATCACAAATCATCCTCATTTAGAAAGTTAGATCTAAAAGGAACTCGATACTTCCAATGTAAAAGTATCATGGTTGAAAGATTGACCGCTTGTTCTAAAATTTAACATTTGCTGAGGAAATATGTTTCCAGTTCACAAAGTAACAAAACACTGCAAAACTTTTGGAAGTATAAGGTGCATACTTTTACAGGTGATAGCATTCCAAGGACCTATAGCTTTAGGGGAATGAAGATGTACATGAAGTAAGTTACTCGTGAGCAACTACAACAACTTGTTTTCCAACATTGCGGTCTGTGAAGAGTCCAACGAGAGCTGCCGGTCCACTCTCAAGGCCTTCAGCTATGTCCTCCACATATATAACCTTCCCTTCTTTGATGTAAGGTAGAACCAACTCCAAAAACTTTGGATAAAGGTGATCGTAATCGGGAACCAGGAATCCTTCCATGCGGATCCGTTTCACTTTCAGTTGCAATAAATTGTGCCCACCTTCAGGATAGTCAAGGTTGTATTGCGAGATCCCACATACAGAAATGCGGCCACCAATCCTCATGTTTAGTAGCACGGCATCAAGCATCTTACCCCCAACATTCTCAAAGTACATATCAATACCTTGAAGAAAGTACCTGACAAAACAATGCAGCATGTATATTGGCCATAGAATCAGACTGGAAAAATTGAAATAGAAGAACAAAAATTAAAACCTTCATATATTCCTAACCAAATAAAATTCAATGCATTGTATATGACTATTAGTCCATCCAAATTGGTGGCCTTTAGCTCACTGTCAATCTCATAACTCTGATTAAGCGTGCGTTTGTTTCAGCTTTTAGAAACTAAAACACGCTTTTTGAAACCAAAAAAATAAAATGTGCGTTTGGTAAGATTTTAAAAGAAGGAAGAGCACTTTAACAGTGGACAGCTCTCAGAGACTTTTGCAAAAGTCAATGCGCATTTCATAAATATTACCATTGGAGGCAATGTTCAATTACCAAATTGTCCAAATATTTTATTAAAAACCCAATTTTACCTTTTGATAAATCAAAGGATAACATCTCTTTGGAGCTCACTTCACGCCAAATTCCTCTCACCCAAATATGTCATATATATTTTTTACTCAATATTTACATCGGCTAACAACAAAATCATTTCAGATCTTTTTTCTCTCAAACATCTCTAAACTCAATCTCAATCAAAATACAAACTCAAATCACAATTTCAAAATTAATCAAACCGGGAAAAAAAAAAAAAAAAAGACAACACAAATCTGATCCAATTGAGCTGCGGTGTGGAGGAGGACAAGCAGTGGTGGGGAAGAGGACAGGCATGCGTGAACATCCGCCGATGATCTTTGTGTGTGTAACTGTTTGAGAGTGAGAGAGAGAGAGAGAGAGCTTTTGGTACTCATATGTTCTAGAGTGGATAATGGTAGAAAAGAAAAGTAAAAGTAAAAGTGAAGATAGAGAGTTACATGTGTGGATGAGAAAAAAAGAAAAAAAAATAAAAAATAAAAGAAATGTGTGGATGAAAAAAAAATTAAAAAGATAGGGAAAAAAATAAAAAATAAGAAATTAAAATTGAGAAATACTACTGTAATATTTTTATAATAAATCTTAAATGATGGATTGTTACTAGTTAATACTGGTGAGAAAAAATTAATTTAAGTGGTGCGTTAAAATTAAAATCCCTTATATACTTACTCAAAAATTGATTTTTAAGTAAGTATATGAAGTAGTTGATTTAAGTATGAAGTAAACTCCCTTTTTATATATAAATATATATATATATATATATATATATATATATATTGTCATTTTTGGTAATTTATCTCTCAAACGGTAACTTTTATAAGTGCTAGACAAACACTCAACTTTTTCAAAAAGCAGTTTTTAATAGTTTTTACCAAACATTCAACTTTTATAAAAAGCCCAGTTTCATATCATATTTTTTAAAACCCCTACTTTTTCAAAAAGCTAAACCAAACTCACCCTAAAACTTTGACAATGGTGCTTTATGTTCTGCTTGGAAGATGTATTTTCACTGACCTTTTCAAAGCTGCATTCAAGTCAGGCTCTTCTTTATAATTGAAAGCGTGATCAAACTGAAACTTGTTCTTCAGAAAATCAACCTAAAGTTATAAAGTAAAAACGAATCTGGTTAATGAGGTTGTGCACTCTGGTAAGACAATCAATATCTAATTTGATGCAGACAGGAGTTTTGTGTCTTCAAACAAACATTACTCAATTGTATAATGTCCATATTTGCAAATTTATGACATTAAACATATATATTTGTCCAAATTGGGTGTGTCTGCATGTAGTAAGATATTGTAAAACTAATATAGGAACCAAAAAATCTTGGATTACTTTTTGAAAAAAATGGAAATTGATTTATTTGTAATAATAAGAATGCTACAATTGGAATACTCATGAAGAAAGAACCGTAATAAATGCAAATAAAAGGCATCTTTCACCTAGAAGGGAAGGGTTTGAACCAAGATTTCTAGATGGGTGGAGTAGGGTATTAGTATATCTACCAAATAATTTAAATGTGGGAATCCTAAAAAATCAATTGCTTGGACTTCATGTTGTTTATTTTAAAAGGAGTTGTGAAATTCAACCTGTGGTGCATACTAGATTTGAGGGCAGAAAAGCATAACAATCTTGTTGCTTTTCTTTCAGAATCAGGCACATTATATTATAAAGAATATCCACTCATATTTCTTTTTTACCGTCAACACTAGACAATCATTAATCACTCCAAACCAATTTGCAGTCACTGGATGGTAAGTACCCCACAGCATTATAGAATTGACACTTAGAGAACTCATAAGCAGTGACTCACCTTTTCTTTGCTTCCAGCACTCCTAACAATATCAACAGCTGCTTGGTTTCAAGTCAAAATCATCAATCCAAGTACTCAATATCAGCACAAGACGAATCGTTAAACCCCACAATCATTAATTGTTAGACAAAATCCTAACATTTTAATGAATGGTAGCATCTTCGGCACCTTTTGAAATCTGTCCTTTGACTTGGTTTTGTTTTCCAAAAGAAAAAATGACTGACTAGCGAATATTAGGATGCAAGTTAAACATTTTAGACCATAACTTCCAAATTATATAAATTTCTTTATATAATATGCACAAAAAGAATAGTTGAAAAAGTTCATTCAAAAGGCTCTGATACAGTCTCTTTAACATTTTGATGGTTAAACCTCACATGAAAGATGTCTAAAGAGTTACAAAACTAAAGTAAAATGAGGAACTGGGTCAGAATGATCACTCACCAAACCAGGCTTGAAGGAAACAAAGAAGGAAGATTCATACTTTGTCATACGGGCTCGCTGGGAGGGATCACAGGACAAGTAAAGGTTCTTAACTAAAACTGCATTGGAATCTTCAGGGACCTTGAGTTTTATGGTACTGGTAGTGGTCACGCACATGTCTGATTCTTTGGGAAAGCCAGTCACAGTCTTCAAAATCACCTGCTTGTTCCTCACTTCCTCTCCAAGACTTGCCATTGTTAAACTCTCTTCTATGAATGTAAGTATGCAAGAACTTCACCTAGAGGTGTAGTTTTTGTGTGTTCTAGTCTTATATATAGCAGGAGTACTGTAATATAGGAGTTTGAGTAAGAAGCGATGAAACTGATGAATAGGAGTGAACAATGTCAAAAGGGTTGAAAAAGCTGGCTGTGGTATCTTACTATCTATTTGGTATTGCTTAGCATAAACGACCAAGGCTTATGCCTCTCAGCTGATGCTGCCTCATTACATATCTATTTGGCAACTCTATGAGCTCTCATTGTAAGTTTGTAAACTACAAGCTATGTACATGTACTGGTTGGAAAATCTTACTACGTGGTTTGCCTAGCTGATGCACAGGTAGAGAATTAGTTCATAACAACTATTATCAACTAGTTGCAAACTTAGGCGATGTCTAAAAAAATGTAATATAATTATTTAATAATAATATAATGTAAAATTTGTAGATTAAATAGTATATGTATTATTTAAAAGAATTTTTATTTTTATAAGTTTTCTATAATAGAAAATATAATGTATTTTGCATTCAATAACAATACATAATGATATATAAATGTATAAAATGTAATTTAATATACAGATTTAAATTACATAATTATAATATTATTTTATATAAATAGAGGAGACATTATTTAAAAGGATTTTTTTAAGGGACGAAACTTATGTATAGTATCTTAGGTGTTGTTTTTTAGGTTTCCCTTTTAAGATTTTTCCATGTGGCCACTTAATTAAAAAATATATATATACTTCTATCCTATGAGAAAAAAGCCACATAACAAAATCTTAAAGGAAGAACCTAAGAAATAACACTTAAGTACTGTACCTAAATCTTGCAATTTCTTAAATATACCATAATCAGTTCACTAATTTGAACATATTTAAGAATATTAAAAAAAATGCATACCTACATTCTATGGAACACGTGAAACATGTTACATTAAGTTTACATTATTATATAAATTTTTAATTGTAGCATTTGTTTTTCTTTATAAATATAAGTATAATGCCTATATATTTGAAACTTCAATTTTATGTAGCATTTGGTACGGGGGAATTCATATTACTCCTGGTATCTAGATTCCTAGGAATGTGATTCCTTGAAATCTAGATACTTAGAAATGTAGCTATTTCTATGTTTGATTTCATTAAGAATCTCTTAAAATTCTTAGAAATGTGAGATGATAATGTTTGATTTATTCTTAAGAATCTTAAATGAATTATTTAATTTTCCCATTCTATTCTTAGATTTGAATGTGAACTACCAAGTCTTTTAAAAAAAAAAAATTTCTCTAAATAAATAATGAAAAACAAAATATAAACTATTAATTATGACAAATTCGTTAAAAATGTAGTCTAACATTTTAAAATGACAAATACAATACAAAAATAACTACTTAAATTCTCAAATGCTCCATTCTTAATAATTATTTTTAAAAGAGTTTAATCAATAACAAAACGACCTGACAACGTTTAGGTTTATAAGACAAGAGAAAAGATATTGATGATTTGTTTTATATTTTATCTTAACTGCTTAAATGATAAGGAAAAATGGTTAAAATTGTCAATTTATAAAAAATACAATTTCCTTTAAGTTTGGAAATCTGGATACCTATCTGTTTTAAAGGGAATCCACAATTTCCCTGGCATCTAATTCCCTAGCATAATTTGCAATCAAACATGAGAATCTTTAAACATTCTTGGGAATTCTAAAACATTACCCCGTACCAAATGCTATATTAAGGTTATCTTTTGAATATTTATCATTTTGATTGCTTTTTAGGGCCTAAATCTTTGATTTCTAATGCCTATTTTTTTAGCTCAAAACTAAAGAGTTTTGGCTCCAATAGAATAAAATCTCATACTTTTCAAACAAAAAATTTATAGAAAAAAAAAAAAAAGAATCAATTTAAGGTCCACTTAGTCCAAAAATGGACTAAATTGGACCGAAGTGGACAAAATAGACTGCAATAAACCGAAATGGACTAAAGTAGACCTAATAGACTAAACTAGAACTAGGTGGACTGAATTGGACCTAATGGATTGAATCGAACCGAAATGGACCAAATTGCACTGACATGGACCGAATTGAATCGAAATGGACCAAAGTGGATCGCATTGGACCGAAGTAGATCAAATTAGATCGAAATGAGCTAAAATGCTATAGTAATATGGCTCAAAAAGAGTGTAACAACAATAAATTCTATACTTTATCTTTTAGATATTATATATAGAAATAGATTTGTAAGACTTCTATGTAATAAAATATGTAATAACTGTAGTATCACTAAAAAAATAATTAGGAATTTTTTTATTATGTTATTGATTTATTATGTTATTGATGTGAAACTAATCAATCATGCCACTTTGTAATTTTTTTTTAGTTAGTAAACGACATCATTTAAATTTTTTTTTTACTTTAAAATTTTCATTGAAAACATTCATAAGATGCATTATTTAAAAGATCTTATTGTTTAATTAATATTATTTTTTTTAAAAAAAAAATGCTTAAATGACTTCATGTACTAATATATCTGGACAAAATAATTAAATTAAGTCATTTAATTATTTACTAATAGATCTTACAATTGAAATGGACTGAAGTGAATCAATTAATTTACTATTCAGCTTATTTTTGCTACTATTTATAGGCCCCCACTCCACTTTTTGGTATTATTCATGAGTCTCACTGTACTATTTCGGCTAACTTTTATCTTTATTTACAGTATTTTCAGCAAAAAATTTTCAGTTTCAACAAAATAAGCAGATCTCAAACAAATCCTAAATAGGCTGAAGTGAATCGAAATGCATTGTTAATGTGGCTTTATAGAAGCGTAGTAATAATAAATGCTACCCTTAAACTTTTGGATATTATATAGATGATGTCCAGGTAATTGTATGCTTGTTTTGTTCCCTTGGGAGATCGACAAACTTTTGGATATTATATAGATGATGTCCAGGTAATTGTATGCCCATTCCACCCGGTCTAAAGTCTGACACTTTCTTTGGCCCCTCTCACTGCACCTGGCCCGGATGGTATGTCTCCTATCTTTTATAAAACTTACTGGAATATTGTGGGTGAGGATGTAACTGTTGTTGTACTTAATGCTTTAAATACTGGTATTATTCCTGAAGCCATAAATACCACCTTCATATGCCTAATTCCTAAGATAAAAAATCCAAAGAAAGTGTCAGACTTTAGACTTATTAGCCTCTGCAATGTGATTTACAAATTAATTGTTAAGGTTGTGGTTAATCGTTTGAAGAAATTCTTAGCTCTCACTATCCCTGATTCGCAAAGTGCTTTCCTGTCGGGTCGGCTCATCACTGATAATGTGCTAGTGGCCTTTGAAACGCTTCATTACCTAAAAAGAAAAACACAAGGGAAGGTGGGTCTTATGGCTCTCAAGTTGGATATGAGTAAAGCCTATGACCGGGTGGGATGGGCTTTTCTGGAGAGAGTGATGTATCAGTTGGGTCTTGAGGAGAGGTTGATTAAAATTATCATGTCTTGTGTGCAATCTGTATCCTATTCTGTTCTGCTTAATGGACAACCTGTAGGAAATGTTATTCCAGGTAGGGGGCTTCGCCAGGGGGATCCATTATCGCCCTATTTATTCTTATTATGTGCCATGGGTTTGCAATGTTTGATTCAGAAAGCTGAGGCGAGTGGAGATATAAAAGGGGTAGCTATATGTCGTCATGGACCCAGAATTTCCCACTTATTTTTTGCAGACGACAGTGTTTTGTTTTGCAGGGCCACTGAAGGGGAGTGCCAAAAGATTCTTGATATTTTAGCTATCTATGAGCGTGGCTCGGGGCAAAAAATAAATAGGGAAAAAACAAATTTATTTTTTAGCTCAAATACCTCTCCCCAGATTCAGACTAGCATTCAGCAGTTGTTAGGGGTTTCAGCTATCCGCCAGTATGAGAAGTATCTGGGGTTGCCAGCATTAGTGGGTCGAGCTAAGAAACAATCCTTTATTTATCTTAAAGAGAGAGTGTGGAGGAAGCTCCAAGGTTGGAAAGAGAAGTTACTTTCGCAAGCAGGCAAGGAAGTGCTAATCAAGTCAGTAATCCAAGCCATTCCGACTTATACCATGAGTTGCTTTAAACTTCCCAAAGGATTGATTAAGGAGTTGGAGATTCTTATACGGAAATTCTGGTGGGGATATAATGGAGACAATAGAAAGGTGCATTGGGTTAAATGGGACAAACTTTGTGAGGCCAAGGAGATGGGAGGACTTGGGTTCAAGGAAATTGAAAAATTTAATGATGCTTTACTTGCCAAACAAGTGTGGCGTATGATTAATAATCCAGACTCACTCTGTCATAGGGTGTTCAAGGCAAGATTTTTTCCGGATAGCTCAATTCTTGAGGCAAGGGATTCTACCTGTGGCTCCTATGCTTGGAAAAGCATTATCAGTGCCCGTGATGTAATCCGAAGAGGCATGGTGTGGCGTATTGGTAATGGGAACTCAGTGAGGATTAAACAAGATCAGTGGCTGCCTAATCAACCTAGCAGAACCCCCATTTCTGCTCTACCAGACTTGCCCCCAGATGCTACGGTCGGTAGCCTTATGAACCAGGAGAATGGAGAATGGAAGACTGACGTGATCCAGGCAAACTTTCTGCCACATGAAGCGGAGGCCATTCTAAGCATCCCTTTAAGTGAAAGAGCCCCCCCTGACCGCATCACTTGGTCTCTTACCCCATCTGGCCAATTCTCCACAAGCAGCGCATACAAAATGCTGGCTGCGCATGCTTCGAGTGAGCGTGCAGGTAGCTCTAATTCTGGCCCTACTAGGACGTTCTGGAGAGGTGTCTGGCAACTCCGAGTACCTAGGAAAATTCAGCTCTTCATCTAGAGAGCTTGCCACAATGCTCTACCCACTATGGCCAATCTTCGGCACCGGCAAATTACTGAGTCAGCCGTGTGTGCACTGTGCAAAACTCATGAGGAAGACACGTTGCATGCTATATGGTCCTGTGGGGAGATTGCCTGCGTGTGGAACTCACTTACATGTTTCCATCATGTGGTCACCTCCCCCCCATCTGATTTCACTAACCTGCTTTCTAGTTTTTTGCAGGTACATGATGAGTATTATGCTGAAATTTTCTCTATCACAGCTTGGTTATTATGGAACCGGAGAAATGCTCAACACTTTGGCCGACCTGTGCACCCTCTCGGACAGCTTTGTTCCATGGCGGGAGACTTGATGCAGGAGTACCTCGATGCCCAAGAGCTTGCACCAACTCCTCCTCCTCCCGTGATGCAGCAGTGGCGACCTCCAGAACCTGAGCATGTCAAGTTGAACTTCGACGCGGCGATGTTCAATTCACTGAATAAGGCAGGCATCGGTGTTATAGCTAGAGACTGGAATGGCGATGTGATCGGAGCCATGTCATTGCCCATTTCCCTCTCCTAAACAGTGAACGAAATGGAGGCTATGGCATGCCGGAAAGCGGTCCAGTTTGCTAAGGATTTGGGTCTTTAGAAAGTGGTTATCGAAGGTGACTCGTTGGTGGTGATCAACGCCCTCTCACAAGGGCATGGCTGTCTCTCCTCATATGGGAATGTCATTGATGACATCTTAGTTCTTGCTGATGATTTTCAGTGGTGTGAGTTTCATCATGTTAAAAGAATATGTAATGTGGTAGCTGATATGTTAGCCAAAAAAGCTAAGGATTTGTTGGGGGTTCGGGTTTGGTTGGATGACCTCCCTGAAGACATTCAACCCCTAGTCTTGTTTGATGTTCATTGATTTTGTTTTTCTTTTTCAATAAAAGCCCAGGCTTGATGTCTGGTTTCTCAAAAAAAAAAAAACATGGGAATCTTTAAACATTCTTGGGAATTCTAAAACATTACCCCGTACCAAATGCTACATTAAGGTTATCTTTTGAATATTTATCATTTTGATTGCTTTTTAGGGCCTAAATCTTTGATTTCTAATGCCTATTTTTTTAGCTCAAAACTAAAGAGTTTTGGCTCCAATAGAATAAAATCTCATACTTTTCAAACAAAAAATTTATAGAAAAAAAAAAAAAAAAGAATCAATTTAAGGTCCACTTAGTCCAAAAATGGACTAAATTGGACCGAAGTTGACAAAATAGATTGCAATAAACCGAAATTGACTAAAGTAGACCTAATAGACTAAACTAGAACTAGGTGGACTGAATTGGACCTAATGGATTGAATCGAACCGAAATGGACCAAATTGCACTGACATGGACCGAATTGAATCGAAATGGACCAAAGTGGATCACATTGGACCGAAGTAGATCAAATTAGATCGAAATGAGCTAAAATGCTATAGTAATATGGCTCAAAAAGAGTGTAACAACAATAAATTCTATACTTTATCTTTTAGATATTATATATAGAAATAGATTTGTAAGATTTCTATGTAATAAAATATGTAATAACTGTAGTATCACTAAAAAAATAATTAGGAATTTTTTTATTATGTTATTGATGTGAAACTAATCAATCATGCCACTTTGTAATTTTTTTTTAGTTAGTAAACGACATCATTTAAAAATTTTTTTTACTTTAAAATTTTCATTGAAAACATTCATAAGATGCATTATTTAAAAGATCTTATTGTTTAATTAATATTATTTTTTTTAAAAAAAATGCTTAAATGACTTCATGTACTAATATATCTGGACAAAATAATTAAATTAAGTCATTTAATTATTTACTAATAGATCTTACAATTGAAATGGACTGAAGTGAATCAATTAATTTACTATTCAACTTATTTTTGCTACTATTTATAGGCCCCCACTCCACTTTTTGGTATTATTCATGAGTCTCACTGTACTATTTCGGCTAACTTTTATCTTTATTTGCAGTATTTTCAGCAAAAAATTTTCAGTTTCAACAAAATAAGCAGATCTCAAACAAATCCTAAATAGGCTGAAGTGAATCGAAATGCATTGTTAATGTGGCTTTATAGAAGCGTAGTAATAATAAATGCTACCCTTAAACTTTTGGATATTATATAGATGATGTCCAGGTAATTGTATGCTTGTTTTGTTCCCTTGGGAGATCGACAAAGTCTAGCATGCACAAAGAAAATATTAGAGACAAACTTGTGTCATTTGCCTATATGGATGAGATTTATATAGGCTGTAGGTGGACTTCACATGTTTAGAATTGTAATCTAGCCAGTTGCAGAGAGTAGCTCATTGTTCAAACTCAAATCATTAGCATTACAAAAGATCTCAGACAAGTATATTATTGAGCAAATCTTGAGTTAAGAAAATCTGGCCAGATCTCGTTGGCTGTTCAAGTTTAGTTAGATAATTTTTCAAGCTAATTAGTATTTAGTATGGGAAAACTCTGTATAGAGTAGATCTCATTAATTACAGCACAGTTACCGATTTGCAAGTGTAGTCAACACTCTTTATTGATAAAACAGGACAAGTAATTGAGATTTAATAGGGTAAGAACCATAAAAAGTAAAACAAATGCTGCTGGAACTTAATATGTGGAAAATGAATTCTTGCTTGTAAGATCAATAGAATCTGCTTGTTCTGAAATTCTTGACTTCAACAACATAACATTTATTTAGGAAACACAATTTCTGGTGAACACCAAGAGTGAAACACTGTCCCCATAAAAGGTATGGACGTATAAGGTGTATCTGCAGTAGGAATCTTCCAGGGGACCTAAAGCTTTTGGTCATGAAAACATTCATTCACGAGCAACTAAAACAATCTGTTTACCAACATTGCGGCCAGTGAAGAGCCCAATAAGAGCTGCTGGGCAATTCTCAAGGCCTTCAGCTATGTCTTCCACATATGCAATCTTCCCTTCTGCAATGTAAGAGAGCACCTCCTCCACAAACTTTGGGTAGAGGTGATAGTAATCGAAAACCAGGAATCCTTCCATATGGATGCGCTTGGAAATTAGATGCATCAAATTGTGCACACCTTCAGGATTGTGAAGGTTGTACTGTGACATCATGCCACAGACAGCAATGCGGCCATGGACCCTCATGTTGAGTAGCACTGCATCAAGCATCTTTCCCCCAACATTGTCAAAGTAAATATCGATACCTTCAGGAAAGTACCTGGAAAAACAATACAGCATTCACACTAGTAAATTAAGACCAGAAAATAAGATAGAAAAGTCAGCGATTCTCTAGATTTCCCAAGTTCATAGGGTAAAACTTCTTATATCATAATCCTTCCTGTTTCCCTATCTTCTTCTTTTTTTTTTTTTTTCCTTTGAAATTGAATTAACAAAATAGAAAAGTTTTGTCAAAAGGTCTATCCCCAATGGGGTAGTCAAAACCCAAGAAATTTCTTCAGTAAACATATTAGAGAAGCCCAGTTTTTCTTGACATTTCTAATGAAGGCAGACAAAGTTGAAATTAATCCTTAACAAAATTTTTTTTTTTTTTTTTTTTTTTTTTTTTTACCTTAAAAAATTTTGAACACACTAACTATGAAGGGATGTCCAATTTTTATTTCAGTATCAAATTAGAAGCCATGTTAAAGCTGTTTTTTTTTTTTTAATAAGTAGAAGCCATGTTAAAGCTTGAAATGATATTTTTTATGTTCTGATTAGAATAAGCGTGTGCACACACACACACACATTTGATTACTACTAACCTTTTCAAAGCTGCATCCAAGTCAGGCTCTTCTTTATAGTTGAAAGCCTCATTGAACCCGAATTTGTTCTTCAGCAAATCGACCTTATGTTGCCAAAAGTATAATGGAAGGAAACAAAATAAAACAGAAAAATGCTTGTTAGCAAAGTGTCCCACTCTGGTTTCGCACACCAGTAATATGTTGAACTGTGCAATCAGTAATAGTTATCAATATCTGTTATGATTTGTGGAAATTGATAACTGACAAAGGTGTCATATTTTGACCTGAACATTTGATCTCTGGCAGTGACTCCAGAATATACAGACATGGGACAGGTGTATTATTACCATTAAACGTATATGTTTATAAATTTCTCCAAAATATGTGTGTGTGTGTATACTTGTTATGGTGTCTATTTACATGCATACACACCATCATAAGCAAAACAAATTTCAAATTTATAACCATACATATACTTACCTACAAAAACACATAACAAACCAAACAGTTCTGTACTAACTTAGGTAAAGAAAAAAGAATTTTTACACTCTTCAAATCAGTGTTAGAAATGACTAATGTTTCCTGTCCACTCTTGTTTACCATGATAAAATTTTCTTGTTCCTACTTTTAGTTTTTTTTTTCCTGTTTACTCGCTAAGGACATGAAAAATTTTGAGGAAAAAAAAGAAAAAGAATTAGAATCCTATGATTTATAGACTATCTAACATCTATTGGAAGAAAAGATTTGAGTTAGCTTGCAATGGTTCACTAGTTTTTTGTAAAAATATAGGCATACGAATGCCAATATTCTCCATCCATTAGAGAAGAGAGTTCAATTAGGAATTAAGATAGTCTATCAACAGTAGAACTGCTTAGGATGGAACAAAGATTAGGTACAGGATACAACCAATTGGATTGAGCACATTATGTAGAGTACAGTATTAATTGAATTAAACAATTGGGCATACATGTTCAGCAAGTCACCTTTTCTTTGCTTCCAGCACTTCCAACAACATAACACCCTAACAGCTTTGCAAATTGCCCAACAAGCTGACCAACTGCCCCAGAAGCTGCTGAAATGAAGACATACTCTCCTTTCATAGGAGAGCAAACCTCATAAAAACCAGCATAAGCAGTTAAACCAGGCATACCTACACATAATGAAGACCATAAATGAGCTTTTAGCACCAACCAAAACATAGCATAATAATAAATAAAAAAAAATAAAATAAAAAACTAGCTAACCAGAAGTATGTGATCTTTAATGGTAATAATGACTGGGATGGCATCAATCTCCATAAATAACTTCAGCTTAGCTTGGAAAGCCTATATTGCCAGTTATAATAAGTTGTCCCACTTGCAACTTTTTTAGCTTAGTTCTTAGTTCTACAATCAAACTCACCACAAGAATCAACAATAGATAAGTTTTATTTTGGACAAACAATTGAACACTTCAGCAAAATGGATGAGGTGCACAGGATTGGATGTTTGTTTTACAATTGTGTAAGACCAAGAATTTTGAAAGCCATCTAGGTAGGCTACACCAAATAATTGGGTTTTACAAGGTTATCTCATGAAGGTAGATCATTAAAAAAAAACAGAAGCTTGTAGCAACATACACATATGGTAAGTGTTTACTAATTATCAGAATCATACTTTGATCATTAAGAACATGATCATGATTATAATATTTTTATGGAAGATGATTTCCAACATGAAGAAAAATCCTTCGGTTGCTTTGTCTTACATAAAATCATAACTATAACAATGTAGGTGAACTTAACACTGAAGGAGTTACCTCATATACTCAATCAGTTTCCTAGCATTCTGTATTGCATCTCTCAAGTACATTAAAAAAAGAAAAAAAAAGATGGTGACCAAACTTCTTTCTGTTTTACAACTGCTACAAATCTACTATGAAAAACAATTTATGAGCAGAAAAAAAAGAGAAGAAAAGAAAAAGAGATTACCAAGAATTCCCATATAGTACGTAAGAGGCACATCAGTGTGTAGTACTTTATTCAGAGTCACTAAATTTGTAAGCAAACTGTATTCTTCCCACCCAGTTCTTGCCCAAACCAAGTCGCCTTTCTTGAAGTCTGGATGCCTCGAATCCAAAACTTTAGCCACTCCATATCCACTAATGGGCTGCATAATTTTAAATCAAAAGCAGACAATTAAAAAAAAATCAGTCTGAAAAACCCTCCATGAATCAAAGTAGATGAAAAGTTAAGCTTCCAGTTGGCTCAAAGATCTATGATAATCTATATGTCATTATACGTTTTCTGCTTAAAAACTTTTATTTAGAAAGAAGACAGTGGCCCGCAACTAATTACTGCAAATTGCATAAAATGAATGCTGACAATTCTAAAACAGAAATTCACAACAAATTGTCACCTCTATATCTTAAATGGTAAAAATGGCCATATAGTATTCTGAATATATGCGATAGGCATATGACTTTGTATCCTCCTATTGCTTATCATGCTTGGACATTAAAGAGCTCTCTCATCCATAAAATCTTCATAATTCTTTTTTTTTTTTTCCTCTCATTAATTTACAAATTGATAATACATATATGTGTGTGTACACATATACACACACACATATATATATATATATATATATACATACATATAATTATAAAATTAGATTCATGTTGCAATTAGTGTAAGTGTGTAACTCTTATCAATGTTACATCACTCAATACTAGGTATTAGATGATTGTTTTAATAATTCATTATTAAATTACATTGTCTTCTTATAGCCTTTATGTGCATCTAGTTGATCATACATCAATAACTACCTCATCACGAAATAATAAATTTCAATTTTTTTTAATTTAAAATTATCACATAAAATAATAAACAACATTAATTTTATTAGAAACAAATATTTACGTGAAATTTAGAGTGTATATTAACAGCAAATATATTGGATAATCCATCGATAGAATGGTATAATAATTCCAAAGAGTTACACCACATATAAACAACAATAACACTACAGTCACACCCAATTCCACAATATATTGAAATGATCGGCGTAAAGCAGTGGCGACATTGGCAGTCGACCACTATAGAAAGTTGTGAAATTACGTGTGTCTCTAGATTTATTGTATACACAAATCCAATTTCTTTTACACAAAGTTCTCTAATTTTACTAACAAAAAACAAAAAAGAAAAAGTAGGGATTGGGAAAGTTTCATTTTTCAATTGTAGCCAAACAAAGAGGATAAGACTAACAAAATAACCATAGGTAGTAGAAAAAGGTGGGAGTCTCGTCAAACTCATCAAACTCACCGAACCGGGCTTGAAGGAGTCGATGTAACTGCCAGCAACGGCCTTCTTCATTCGGTTACGCATGTAAGGATCACAGGACAGGTACAGATTCTTCACCACAACCCCAACGGAACCTTCTGGGACCTTCAATTTTATTGTACTGTTGGTATTAATGTAAAAGTCTGATTCTTTAGGAAAACCAGACACGTAGTCCTTGAGAATCACTTGCTTGTTCTTCACTTGCACATCGTCATCATCACCACTACCACTTGCCATCGCTAATAAAAAAAAAATAGAGAAACTCGTTCAGACAAGACAAGCCAACGGTGAAATCAAATGTGGTTTGTTTTAATGTTCCGACAAGTTTGGGTTTGGGAATTTTTACAGTATTACTTTGGGAGGCAATAAGAATCAATGCATAATCCGAAATTTTCGGCGTAATAGTATATGTTTTTTAAACGAGGTTTTTTTTTTTTTTTTTTTTTTTTTTTTTTTTTTTTTAATTTTTAACTACAAATTATTTTATAATTATTTTATAATTTTTTTAAAAAAAAGATTTTTATAAATTGTTGATGTAAGTAATTCTTATTAGTTCTGATCTGGACCCACTGCTAATATTACTTTTTTATTTAATAACAATCACTTACCACATCAACCGTTTGTAAAAAATATTGTAAAATAGGTTGTAACTCTAGCATTTTTCATATTTTAATTATTTAAAATCAATCTCAAAAAAGGAAAATACTAAAATTATTACAAAATTATGAAATTATACCTAAAAAAATCTTATAATGATTATGAATCACTTTATCAACTTATAATAAATAAATTCCAGATTTTTTATTTTTATTTTTTTTAATACTTTTTAAGTTAGGAAGCTTAGGAATGTCTCCATTGAAAACACAAGATATTGCCATTGCCCATTGGGTTACAAGACTCTTAGGCTTTGTTTGCAAGTTCATAAGGGAATGAAATTGAATAATCACAAATTCCATTTCTCTATGTCTTGCTCTCTTTGGAACTCACACAAAATGGCTTTTTGTTTCAGCTCTCCCCTCAAGGCCGAATCACCCTTGCCTTTTGCTTCACCCAATTTTCTTTCTTCCTTTAGCGTGTTAGACACGCTTGAGTTAAGTCTCATTAAGAGGAATGACAAACATAAAGATTTTTGGAAGCTTAAGGAAGCAAGCTCATTTAATGAGCTTTGACCCAAGCATGTGGGCTGGACCCACACGGTACTTTGCACCCAACAATCTCCCCCTCCAGCCTACTACAAAGGAGATCTTCAACCCAACTCTTCAGTTAGAATTCATGCCTGCCAACCCGGCATAAAGCTTTAACTTTTCTCTAGACATAACCTTGGTCAACATGTTAGTTATATATTTTTTGTTTATTTGGTGCTTGAAATTTTTTGTTTCCATAATATTGCTATTGCCCAGTAGTTATATATTTTAATTCACACATAAACATTGAGATTAGGATTTTTCCCCAACAAGTGGTATCAGAGCTTTTGGTTGCTTGGGTTTGATTGTCTTGTGTTGGATTAAATGGAGAATATGACTATGAATACTATGGTTAAACTCTCGGCATCGAATTATTCGATATGGAAGCCGATAATGGAGGATGTCCTTTATTGCAAGGATTTGCATGACCCTATTGAGGATGATAGTGTCAAGCCTAGTGATATGTCAGATATAGACTGGGAGAAATTAAATAGAAAAACTATCGGGTGTATAAGATAATGCATCGATGTTAGTGTTTTTCACCATGTGTCTCAGGAAACAAATGCAGAGGTTCTTTGGGAAAAATTAAGGAGTTTTTATGAAGAAAAGACAGCTCAAAAAATAAAGCTTTTATTGCTAGAAAGCTTGTGAATTTGAAGCTTAAGGAGGGTAAGTCCATTGCTGAGCACCTTGGTGAGTTCCAAGACTTGGTTAATCAAATGGTTACAATGAAGCTAGTAATAGATGATGAGTTGCAAGCTTTATTGCTGAGTTCCTTACCTGACAGTTGGGAGACTTTGGTAGTGTCACTTAGTAATTCTACTTCAAATGATGTGTTACAACTTGCCATGGTTAAAGAAAGTTTGCTTAATGAAGAAACTAAAAGAAATGATATGGGTAAGGATATTGCATAGGCTCTTGTCACAGAGAACAGGGGGAGAAGTAAGAGTAAAAGTTCTAAAGGGCGAGGTAAATCCAAAAGTTGGTCAAAGTCAAAAGGAAAATTCAAATGCTTTTATTGTGATAAAGAAGGTTATGACAATTATTTCCGTGATGGAAAATGAAGGCTTAGCAAAGGATCATTGGTGTTTGTTAGAGGGAAGATTTGTTGTACACTTTACAAGACACAAGTAAAGTTGTGCAAGGATGTTGTTAATGTAGCTCAGAAGGATTCTTTACCTAACTTGTGGTATAGGCAGCTGGACCACATGAGTGAAAAAGGGTTGCAGATTTTGGCAAAGAAGTCTCTCATTCCCTCTGCCAAAGGTACATCACTAAATCCTTGTGATTTTTGTTTATTTGGTAAGCAACATAGAGTTTCATTTAATATACCCTCTACTAGAAAACCCAATGTATTAGATCTTGTTTATTCTGATGTATGCAGTCCCATTCATGTTAAGACTTTTGGTGGCAATAAATATTTTGTTACATTTATTAATGATACTTCACGAAAGGTATGGGTTTATGTTTTAAAAACAAAAGACCAGGTATTTGAGCACTTCAAGAAATTTTATGCCATGGTGGAAAGAGAGAAAGGGAAGCCTTTGAAGTGTCTCCGTAGTGCTAACGGAGGTGAATACACATCTAATGAATTCAAGAGTTACTGCTCCGAGAAAGGCATTAGACATGAGAAGATATTTCCTAGTACCCTACAGCAAAATGGTGTGGCAGAAAAGATGAACCGCACTATTGTTGAGAAGATCAGATGTATGTTGAGAATGGCTAATCTGCCTAAGTCATTCTGGGGTGAAGCTGTTGTGACTACATGCTACCTAATTAATAAATCTCTATCAGTTCCTTTGGATTTTGATATTCCAAAAAGAGTATGGATAGGGAAAGATGTTTCTTACTCTTATTTGAAGGTATTTGGGTGCAAGGCATTTGTTCATGTGCCTAAGAAACAAATATCAAAGCTTTTCTTACTCTTACTTGAAGGTATTTAGGTGCAAGGCATTTGTTCATGTGCCTAAGAAACAAATATCAAAGCTTGATAGCAAATCCACTCCTTGTATATTTGTTGGATATGGAGATGCGGAATTTGGCTACAAGTTATGGGATCCTAAGGAGAAGAAGATGATCAGAAGTCGAGATGTAGTTTTTCATGAGAATGAAAGCTTGGCAGACTTTGAGAAAACTGAGAAGCTTAAAGCTATAGTTGGAGATGTTCCTAATCTTACACCTACCTCTTCTTCCTCAAATAATGCCACAAATAGGGAAGAGGTACAAGATGAGAATTATGGTGGTGAACCAACTGAATTTGATGCTGATGAGCCAACCAGTGTTGATGGTGATGATGTGACAGATACAAATGGTGTTGAGCAGGGGGAGTAGCCTCCACCACTAGAGATGGTAGAACCTTAGGTGAGAAGGTCTACTAGAGAGCGTCATCCATTGACTAGATACCCCACTTCTGAGTATACTATGATTACTGAAGAGGTGGAGCCAGAAAGTTTTCAGAAAGTACAGTCTCATAAGGATAAGCAAAACTAGTTAAAGGCTATGCATGAAGAGATGAATTCTTTGAACAAGAATAAGACTTATGATTTAGTGGAACTTCCTAAAGGAAAAAAGGTATTGAAAAACAAATGGGTGTTTAAGCTAAAGAAAGATGATGAATTCTTTGAACAAGAATAAGACTTATGATTTAGTGGAACTTCCTAAAGGAAAAAAGGTATTGAAAAACAAATGGGTGTTTAAGCTAAAGAAAAATGGTGACAAGTTAGTGAAGTATAAAGCTCGATTGGTTGTCAACGGTTTTAATCAGAAACAAGGGATTGACTTTGATAAGATATTCTCTCTAGTAGTCAAGATGAGTTCCATTCAGGTAGTTCTGGGAATAGTAGCTAGATTGGATCTTGAGCTTGAGCAACTTGATGTGAAGTCTTCTTTTCTTTATGGTGATTTGAAAGAAGAAATCTACATGGATCAGCCAGAGGGATTCAAAGTAAAAGGGAAAGAACATATGGTTTGCAAGTTAAAGAAGAGTTTATATGGCTTGAAGCAAGCTCCAAGACAGTGGTACAAGAAGTTTGACTCATTCATGGTGGGTCACGGGTACACAAGGACAAATGTAGATCATTGTGTGTATGTTAGAAAATTTTCCAATGGTAAATTTGTTATTCTTCTGCTATATGTAGATGATATGTTAATAGTAGGACAAGATGAAGGTGTGATTGGAAATTTGAAGAAGGACTTGTTTAAGTCATTTGATAAGAAGGACTTAGGTTCAACAAGACAAATTTTGGGTATGCAGATTCTGCGTGACAAGAAAGCTGGTTATCACAAGAGAAGTATATTGAGCGGGTTCTTGAAAGGTTCAATATGAGGCATGCCAAGCCAGTCAGTGCACCTCTTGGTGCTCATTTCAAGCTAAGAAAGAAATCTTGTTCTTTATCCAAGAAAGAGAAAACAAACATAGCATCAACTATTTATTCCTCAGCAGTTGGGAGTTTGATGTATGTTATGGTTTGCACATGACTAGACATTGCTCATGCATTTGGTGTTGTTAGCAGGTTCATGGTTAATCTTGGTAAAGATCACTGGGAAGCAATGAAGTGGATCTTCAGGTACTTGAGAGGTAGCTTTAAATTGTGCTTGACTTTTGGTGATTCTAAACCAATTTTGGAGGGTTATGTAGATGCAGATTAGGCAGGTGACCTTGATGGTAGGAAATCTACATCGGGGTATTTATTTACTTTTGTAGGGGGAGCTGTATCATGGCAATCAAGATTGTAGAAGTGTGTTGCCTTATCTACAACTGAAGTTGAGTACATTGTAGCTAATGAAGCAGGTAAAGAGATGATTCGGTTGAAACGATATCTCCAAGAATTGGGTTTTAAACAAGATGGGTATGTAGTTAATTGTGTTAGTCAGAGTGCTATAGACTTGAGCAAGAATTCTATGTACCATTCACACTTGAAGCACATTAAGGTGAGATACCATTGGTTGAGACTAGTTGTTGAACAACAGTCATTTGAATTAGAGAAGATTCACATAGATGAAAATCCAGCTGACATGTTGACCAAGGTTGTGTCTAGAGAAAAGTTAATGCTTTGTGCTGGGTTGGTCGGCATGAATTCTAGCTGAAGAGTTAGGTTGAAGATCTCCTCCGTAGTGGGCTGGAGGGGGAGATTATTAGGTGCAAAACACCATATGGGTCCAGCCCACATGCTTGGGTCAAAGCTCATTAAATGAGCTTGCTTCCTCAAGCTTCCAAAAGTCTTTAAGTCAGCCATTCCTCTAATGAGACTTGATTCAAGCATGTCTAACATGCTGAAGGAAGAAAGAAAATTGGGTGAAGCAAAAAGCAAGGGTGATTAGGCCTTGAGTGGAGAGCTGAAACAGAGTGCCATTTTTGGCCATTTTGCGTGAGTTCCAAAGAGAGCAAGACACAAAGAAAGAGAGAGTTTCAGCTTGAGAGGAGCAGTCCGAATAAGAAATAGAGAGAAACACAATAAGAGTGTGAGAGAGTGAAAAAGAAAAAGGAGACATTTTTCTTTTGCTCAAGTTACACATAAGGAAGATAAATTGGTGGAGTTCTCATGGAGTTTTTTGAATGCTAGAACCATGGAGAGTTGGAGTATTCAAAGGAAGATTTTGCTACTATCTTTGTGGTGAGATTGTATTTACTCTTAATGAGACTTGATTCAAGCGTGTCTAACATGCGGAAGGAAGAAAGAAAATTGGGTGAAGCAAAAAGCAAGGGTGATTGGGCCTTGAGTGGAGAGTTGAAATAGAGTGCCATTTTTGGCCATATTGTGTTGAGTTCCAAAGAGAGCAAGACACAGAGAAAGAGAGAGTTTTAGCTTGAGAGGTGCAGTCCGAATGAAGAAATAGAGAGAAACACAGTGAGAGTGTGAAAAAGAAAAAGGAGATATTTTTCTTTTGCTCAAGTTACACACAAGGAAGATAAATTGGTGGAGTTCTCATGGAGTTTTTTGAATGCTAGAACCATGGAGAGTTGGAGTATTCAAAGGAAGATTTTGCTACTATCTTTGTGGTGAGATTGTATTTACTCTTAATGAGACTTGATTCAAGCGTGTCTAACATGCTGAAGGAAGAAAGAAAATTGGGTGAAGCAAAAAGCAAGGGTGATTGGGCCTTGAGTGGAGAGTTGAAATAGAGTGCCATTTTTGGCCATATTGTGTTGAGTTCCAAAGAGAGCAAGACACAGAGAAAGAGAGAGTTTTAGCTTGAGAGGTGCAGTCCGAATGAAGAAATAGAGAGAAACACAGTGAGAGTGTGAAAAAGAAAAAGGAGATATTTTTCTTTTGCTCAAGTTACACACAAGGAAGATAAATTGGTGGAGTTCTCATGGAGTTTTTTGAGTGCTAAAACTATGGAGAGTTGGAGTATTCAAAGGAAGATTTTGCTACTAGCTTTTTGGTGAGATTGTATTTACTTTTAATGAGACTTGACTCAAGCGTGTCTAACATGCTGAAGGAAGAAAGAAAATTGGGTGAAGCAAAAAGCAAGGGTGATTCGGCCTTGAGTGGAGAGCTGAAACAGAGTGCCATTTTTGGCCATTTTGTGTGAGTTCCAAAGAGAGCAAGACACAGAGAAAGAGAGAGTTTCAGCTTGAGAGGTGCAGTCTGAATGAAGAAACAGAGAGCAACACAGTGAGAGTGTGAAAAAGAAAAAGGAGATATTTTTCTTTTGCTCAAGTTACACACAAGGAAGATAAATTGGTGGAGTTCTCATGGAGTTTTTTGAGTGCTAGAACCATGGAGAGTTGGAGTATTCAAAGGAAGATTTTACTACTAGCTTTGTGGTGAGATTGTATTTACTCTTAATGAGACTTGACTCAAGCGTGTCTAACATGCTGAAGGAAGAAAGAAAATTGGGTGAAGCAAAAAGCAAGGGTGATTCGGCCTTGAGTGGAGAGTTGAAACAGTGTGCCATTTTTGGCCATTTTGTGTGAATTCCAAAAAGAGCAAGACACAGAGAAAGAGAGAGTTTCAGCTTGAGAGGTGTAGTCTGAATGAAGAAATAGAGAGAAATACAGTGAGAGTATGAGAGAGTGAAAAAAAAAAAGGAGACATTTTTCTTTTGCTCAAGTTACACACAAGGAAAATAAATTAGTGGAGTTCTCATTGAGTTTTTTGAGTGCTAGAACCATGGAGAATTGGAGTATTCAAAGGAAGATTTTTCTACTAGCTTTGTGGTGAGATTGTATTTACTCCTTGAGATTTATTTGTTGTATATCCAATTTATTGTGGACTGAAGTTTAGCATAAACTTGATAGTTGTAATCTCTATTTCATAGTGGATATTTTTCGAAACTATCCCGTGGTTTTTCCCTTTATACCGGAGGGTTTTCCACGTAAGATTTGGTGTTCTTGTTTGGTTGTGTTTATGTGGTACTTGCTGAAATTTTTTGTTTCCATAATATTGCTATTACTTAGTAGTTATATATTTTAATTCATACATAGACATTGAGGGGATTAAGATTTTTCCCCAATATGAGTGTTCCTCCTTACTCATTCCATTTCCTTCCACTTAAACTCTTAAGTAAGGGAATGAACTTTTTATTCTCTCCATTAAAACTCCCAAACAAGGGAAGGGAAGAATATTTTAAATTATTCTTTTCATTCATTTCCATGTCATTCCATTTCCTCCTCCCAAATGAGGGCGCTTAACAAAAGAATTTAAGAATTTTTTATATAAAAAAAAAAGAATTTAAGTTTTTATTTTTTGTGATTGGTGATAAATTAATTTATAAAGTTTATGTCATAAAGTTTACATTATCTTGATATAACCATAGCATCACCCATCTTAAAATCGTTTTAAGATATAATTTGAAAAGGGTATCACTTTCCCAGAGAGTTTTAGATTAACACAAATTTTACAAAATAACCTGCCCAAAAGCCCCTTATTGATGGACATTTGAAACAAAACCTAGAAAAATTGAATCTGATCATTAACTCATCCTGTCATACGTATCAGGAGAGTAATCATAGGTAAGATTTTTCAAATACCAGATTCTCCTCGTGAGAGATCGAGCAATACTACTAAGCTATAAAAATCTTGACACAATCATATATTTGAATTTTGGTAAGTTGAAGAAAGAGACATAACAAATAATCATCTTCCTAGAACGAAGATTAAGGCAGTCATGAGTACATTGTGATTAGTAAGCTGAAACAAAAGCTCTCAGGATGGAAGACAAATCTTTTATTTAATGCTGGTAGATTGGTTTTATGGCTATACCAGGGTCCAGAGTAGAGTGATTTTCCAAGGAATGAATATTGATCATAACCTTCTGAAATTTGTAGCTTTAAGGTGGCAGAGTTCTTTCCTTTTTGGGCCAAGTTGCTATTGTAGTGAAATATGCCAAGCCAGTGGAGGATTGGGTGAAAGTTAAGCACAAATGGAGCATCATTCAACAATCATGAGGGACTGCAATGGGATCTGGCTCATGGTTTTTCTAGTGCCATTGGCGTGACAACCAGTGTGATGATGAAACTTTGGGTTCTCAGAGATGGCCTTCAATGATGTTTTGCAACTTACAAGTAGAAATGGACACATTGGAGGTGGTTAACCTAGTCAAGAACTCTCACTCACTGAATGTAATTATTAAAACTACTGTTTCTTGAATGCAAGAACTTGTAGAACAAATTCCCTATATTGAACGTGTGCTCAGGGTGGCAAGTAAAGGAGCCAATGCTGGGCACTGGAAATTTTTAGAAAATATGGTCCATTTTCCCATCTCACAAACAGGTGTCAAGAAAATGAAAAAGGTCAAGATCCAAGAGTAACACTTTCTTTAGGTGTAAGTTACAGCTTTGTGCGCACTTGAACAATTGTCTCTGCCTTTCCAAACCACGCAAAACAACTATGCAGCCTACCAAATAGCCCGTAACTACCAGATTCTTTTGCTTCAACTAAACCTTCCTCCTATGATCCTAAACAATCTAGTAAAAGAAATGACAGGAGTCAGGGCACTGTCAAACAAAATGGTTTTCAAGAAGTTGGCCGGTAGGAGAGGAGAACGATGTTGGAAGTGATGAAACTGATCATATGAGTGAAAAATGTTAAAAATAGGCTGGCTACTCAGGACAGGTTGTTGCAGTTGGGTTATAATGGGGGTTCTATGTGCCTATTCTGTTGTAGGGTGATGGAGAATAGTGATCACCTGTTCTTTGAATGCTATTTATTGGTAGGATTTGGAAAGAAGTAATGAGATGCAGCTTGATGAGTGATCCAAAGATTAGCTATGATGAAGTTGTTAGTTGGGGTCTGCATAGTTCGAAGGTTACTAGTTTCAGAGCTTTAAGCTCAAATTGAGTTGGCACGCGGTCATGTATCACATTTGGATCTGAAGGAATGCAACGAGTGTACTTCATTTTAGGAAACTTAACCTTAAAGGCAGACTTAACCTTAAAGGCAGAATTTTTTGTTAGGTCCCCAATGATTCTGTCGATTGATAAGCAGTGAAAGGTGCATGAATAGTTCAAGGTACACCTCATCAGTCGGATCGATTCAGTGTCTGCTGTTATGCAAGAGTGCATACTGGCCAAATAAAATCAGAGCAGTACATTATCCAAGTTGTCCTCTTTCAGTTCTTAATCTTGTTCACTGAAAGTAATTGTAGCTCAATTGTTTTCTCTGGTGTATTTTGGCTCCTTTGTTGTGAGTATTGGTGATTCATTAGTTTTGATTATTTTTTGATGAGCTGTGTCTGCAACTTTTGGTTGATGTTGCTCTATTTTCTGTCATTTGTAATTTTACATCTGCTATTTGTAACTTTGTGTTTTTTCAATGAGAGTTTGCGTAAAAAAAAGGCTGTCAAATAATGAGAATAACTTAGGCATGTATGTGGCATAGCTAGAGATGCTGCCCACTATATAAAAGCACATACATAGGATTACCATTTGTTCTGGACCGAATGGACCTTGTAGGATCAAAGTGGACCGAATAGAACCAAAGTAGTCCGAATAGAACAGAAATGAAATAAATAGGACCTAATAAGACCAAATTGGACTGAATAAGATCAGTGGGGATCGAATAAGGCCAAATTGGACAAAACAGAGCGAATAAGACTGAATGAGCCGAAGTGGACTGAATAAGACCAAAGCCGACCGGTAGGACCAATGAGGACAGAATAGAACCAATGTGGACAGAATGGACCGAATAGGATCAAAGTGGACGGAATAGGACCAAAGTAATCTGAATAGAACCAAGTGAAATGAATATGACCAAAGTGGACCAAATGAACCTAGGAGACTGAATAAGACCAAATAGGACCGGAATTTTTATTTATTTTTTAATTTATAAATATCAGTCTACACCTAAAGTATTTTTCTTATCTATATTTCCTAAGAAGTATAAAAAGTATTATTAAAGGGTTTGAATTTTATTGGTCTTTTTTTTTTTTTTTTTACTTTTTTTTCTTTACATATATGTTAAGTGCATGACTCCAGCGCAATATGCAGGTTTTTTTTATTAATAAGTGAATTAGAGTGTATGATAAAATGTAAAAAGTTACTCTATAGTGAGTAGTCTACTTATTCAATATTTTGAAACCAAATGGGTTGTAAAAGAACCACTCAACTTTGTCAATAGTCTTTTGTATTAAATTTAAGTTCTATAATAAATTTTTTAGAAAAAAATGAGTTTTATATTAACATAATTTTGTGAATTTCACGACTTTCATATGACAAAATATTTTGTCAACACTTCTAAAATGCTTGAATTTGCAAAAGGTGCCCTTAAAAATTAGAACAACTAGTAATCCATTCTGGTTTTTTCTTTTCTTGTCATTCATGCACAAAAGACAGGAAAAATAATAAGTCAACTCTTTGAGCTCTCATTGTATTTGTATCTATAACAAGCTTTGCATATTGAACCTGCACGATTTTCTTACTATTGGTTGATACACAGGTGGACAATTTGCTCCTAACAACTATTATCAAAGTGCTCTTTTAAGTAATTATACTCTTTTTTTAATAAAAATTTTAGCTTATTTTTCTTTTTCTTGCCTTGGAAAGAATGACAATCCTAGCATATAGAAAGAAAATATTAGAGACAAACAAGTCATTTGTCATGTATGTATATGAGATTTATCTTGGCTGTTGGTGGCTTCCATGTGTTTTAGAGTTGTAATCTGGACAGTTTCAGGGAGACATTGGTTGTTCAAAAGATCTCGAAAAAGTTTTTTATAGAAAAATCTTGACTTAAGAAATCTCTAGCCGAGAATAGTTGAGGTTGTTCAAGTTTTGTTTTAAAAAAATTCATGTAGGTCACAAACAACTAATTGTTGAGTAGAATGGTTTTACAACCCTACAAATATTAGCAAGAAACTCATGAATTATAGCCACGATCATCAATTTGCAACTGTAGTCACATTCTTCAATGATGAAAGACATATGATTGAGTTAAATTGAGTAAGACCATTAAAATCAAAATTTTTGGCAACAACCAAATATGTTTTAAGTAAATTTGTGGATGCAAGGTCAATAACATCTGCTAGTTTGTGACCTCAATGACAAAACATCTATTTAGGAAACACAATGACAAAACATCTATTTGGGGAAAGAAATCCTTTACCTCAATGACAAAACACCTATATAGGGAACACACTTCCCGATGAACATGGATACCTGAACACATCCTTAAAAGGTATAGAAGTACAAGGTTTATTTGCTGTAGGAATCTTCCAAGGGACTTTAGCTTTTGGTCATTGAATTCAATCACTCCTGGGTAATAAAAACTACCTGTTTACCAATATTGAGTCCAGAAAATAGGCGAAGAAGTGCTGCCGGGCCACTCTCAAGGCCTTCAGCTGTGTCTTCCACATACACAATCTTCCCTTCAGCAATTTGAGGCAGTCTGGCAGAACCAATTCCAGAAACTTTGGGTAGAGGTGATCGTAATCAAAAACAAAGAATCCTTTTATACGAATCCTTTTGTAAATCAGATGCATTAAATTGTGCACACCTTCAGGCTTGTCAAGGTTGTGCTGTGAGATCATGCCACAAGCAGCAATGCGACCATGGGCTCTCATGTTAAGTAGCACTGCATCAAGCATCTTTCCCCCAACATTCTCAAAGTAAATATCAATACCTTCTGGAAAGTAACTGGAAAAACAGTACAATATTCATACTAGACAGAGACCAGCAAATATGATATAGAGCCCTAATACCTAGCGACCCCCTCGGACAGTTTATTTCGGATTACATATCCTTAGGCGTTAATTCCATCCGCAATACGGAATGTGCGGCTGTTATCCGGGTTAGTCTTGTATAATTAACCTATTTAAAGTTGGCACTGTTGTGCCCGTCGATTTCAATAGATAACTCTACCGACGAGGGCATCGGTTCTACGTACGGTTCGAAAGAAAAAACACCAGTACATCCATTTACAAGATAATTATTGCAGAAGAGAAAGGATATGTAAAATGCGATAAAATCATCTTTTATTAGATAAAGAGATAATACAATATACATAAAGGGGCTTAGACAAGCCTGTAATCATAAGCTAACTAAAAATAATAATAATAATAATAATAAAAATAAAAATAAAAATAAAAACAAAAATAAAACATATAAAAATACACGGGGATAATAAACCCTTCAATTTTGCTCTAACAACGACTAGACAAGTCTGGTTGGCACCAGCGATGAAAGAGAGGAAGAAGCAGAGGCATCTGGGTGGCCCTAGTTATGGAAGAGAGGAAGAAGCGGGGATGCCCAATCCCCATACCCGCTCTGGCAGTAACCAAGCAAGTATCTTTCTAGCAGCAATTGAGCAAATATCGGATTTTGGCTGAAGAGAGGAGAGGCTCCTTTCTCGCCTTTCTCGCCTTGTCAAGGAGAAAAAAGGCCTTGAGTCTTTGTCTCCCTTGTCCTAACAGGGCCATTCTGAATCTCGGAGATATCCAAGGCTTCTAAAGAGAGTTTTGTTTCTACACCCTCACCCTAACCATGATCATTTCACTCCCAAAATCTCAATCACTCGGAGGAGTTAGAAACCTGAAAAACCCAGGGCTCTGCAAATAATGGGGGACTGTCTCCCACTGTGCGTCTTATATAGGGAGCCAATCTGGATGCAATCAATTTGCCTCAAATCTCCAAGAAGGAATTACAAACGAGATCAATCTCGCTCGAACTCCAAAGTAGTCTTCAGTTGTTGGATTTAGGTCACCTCGTGAAAGGACTCTAATTAAAGCGCGCCTCGTGTACCGAAATGATAGGGATGTGGCTTAGATAGACTAAAAGAATGTCTCACAGCTAGGGACGCGCCTCGAGCAAATGAAGACACTCTGGCATTAATGAAAGCCAAGGCTTGGGAAACCGTGACACAGGCTCGATGTCATCAAAACCCTCCTATCTGTCCGAGAAGCCGGACAACAGGATTTTGAGGGGCTATTGTGGGGGGTAAAAGGCTAATAGGCCCATATCGTTTTTTTACATTGGGCCAGGGGCCCAGCCCAAGGAAAAATACCTCCTCGGCCATGGAGAATCCTCCTCGGATGGATATAACCGAAGGTAAAAGAGGCAACATATGACCAGTGACAACACTCCATATCATTCCATAGGATAGTAAAGGCACTAAAGCAGGAAAAGACAAATAAAAACGTCTAAGGGAAAAGCTGTCACGATTGCATTCAGTGCCTTGTGCCTGACAGAGCCATACTTCTCTGTACTTACAACCACTCCCAACAACTGAAGGGAGAGGCTGATGAGACAAGTACCTACCCTAGGAACCCTATTCAGGAAAAAGGAAATGACTATAAAAGGGGATAAAGAGAAACAGAAGGGGGATCCTTCCCTCCCAACAGGCTAGGGAGGCCAGGGAAAGCTCCTCGGATCATATCGAGGACCAATTTCCTTTGGTAATCTCGGCCCATGAGGAACATTGTGATGGTCGTTGTTCATACACTAAAGCCCAGCTCTTTGACCCACTCTCTACAAATTCATTGTACGGGTTCACTGGTCTAAGGGTCCATGCATCTTGGGCTTGGCTTGGAAAATGTGTCCCTACAACTTCATATTTTGAAAATCTAACCATTGAATTGTATGCTCTTTACACTCTTAATACACATATCAAATTTTGCGTCAATCGGATATTATTTACTATATGATTTATAAGATTATATTTTATACATAATTTTAAACTATAAAAACTTGCAATTTAAACAATTTATTGATGGCATAGTTATTAATTTTTAATTTTCTAGAAGTTTTACAAGCATTGAGGATACATAAAGAAGATGTAATCTAATGGTGGATTTGTCAAAATTTATCATCAACAAAAACATATTAAGTAAAGTTGTAGACTAAGGCTATAACAAATTTTGTAGCTCAACTTTGTCCATTTTGTGGCCAATTTGGCTACTAAAAATATATTCTAAAGTAAAAAATTCGATACATATAACTACAAGTCTCATTATAGCACAATTGGTATTTTTCATTGAAGTGTTATAACTTTATATTTGATTATTGTTACATTAATACAATTTATTCCTTTTGTTATTATATTATATAAATTCATAATAAAACCGTGTAACGCATGGGTCATTAACTAGTTATATACTAAGATAAATAATGGAACTTTACTTAAATTTCTAGAAACTCTTTAGTGGTTCATTTGTTTTGATTTTCAGTTGTGTCACTGTCTACAACCTTGTGTTGATATTGTTTTGAATGTTTGCAGTTAAATAAGTTTGTAGCTATTGAGACATTTTTGGCACAACATGGGCTTGGCACAACATGAGTCATTTCATAGGAATTTTGGGCTCATTCAAAATCTTTTTGGGTTGTTTTTTATTTTTATTTTATTTTATTTTATTATTATTATTTGTGTGTGTGTGTGTGTGTGTGTGTGTGTGGAAAGGTCTCTTTGATAGGCTTGGAAGTGTAGTCAACACCGTTCAGTGGTAATAGAAACACATGATTGAGATTGAATAGATAAGACCCATAAAATGCAAAAGAATTATTGCATGAACTTAGTATGTTGAAGTGAATTTGTGCTTTTAACATCAATAAGATCTGCTGTTTCTGAAATTCTTGACACCAATGACATTACATCAACTTAGTAAACTCAATTCTTCATGAACACCAAGACCTGAATCATCCACAAAAGGTGTAGATGCAAAGGTTTATTTACAGTAGGAATCTCCAAAGGACCTAAAGATTTTGGTCATGAAGTCAAATCATTCCTGAGCAACTAAATTTACCTGTTTGCCAACATTGAGGCCAGAAAATAACCCAACAAGTGCTGCTGGGCTACTCTGAAGGCCTTCAGCTATGTCTTGCAAAAATACAATCTTCCCTTCAGCAATGTGAGGCAGAACCAAGTACAGAAACTTCAGATAGAGGTGATAGTAATCAAAAACCACAAATCCTTTTATATGAACCCTTTTGTAAATCAGATGCATTAAATTGTGCACACCTTCTGGCTTGTCAAGGTTGTACTGTGAGATCATGCCACAAACCGCAATGCAACCATAGGCCCTCATGTTGAGTAGCACTGCATCAAGCATTTTTCCCCCAACATTCTCAAAGTAAACCGCAATGTGACCATGGGCCCTCATGTTGGGTGTACTCTATTACAGGTACAATTTCTTTGATGTAAACAAATGGGCTCATATTCAATATTGGGATCCGAAAGAAACTTTACTCCATTTGTATGAAGTGTCATTCTAGATGTCAAATAAAAAAGGTAGATGTTAAGTGAATCTGAGAAACAAATTAGTACTTCCAACTCAAATGAATTGATGTAAAAAGATTCATGACAGTTGATTGTTATGAGTATACTCAACTCCAACAACATGACACTTTATTAAGGATATAAAACTATATTGTTACCAACAAAATCCAATAGAAGATACATTTGCAGTAAATAATCCACCTGGACCTAGAGTTTTTGGACCATGAGGTTGTATACAAAGTCATTCATTCATGAGCAACTACCACTACCTGTTTTCCAACATTACGGCCAGAGAAGAGCCCTACCATTGCTTCTGGGGCACTCTCGAGGCCTTCAGCTATATCTTCCACATAAGTAATCTTTCCCTCTTTGATGTGAGGCAGAACAAACTCCAGAAACTTTGGATAGAGGTGGTAGTAATCAAAAACAAGGAATCCTTCTATCCGGATCTGTTTCCAAACCACACTCATTATATGGTGCAAAACTTCAGGCTGCTCAAGGTTGTACTGTGAGATCATTCCACATTCAGCAACGTGGCCATGGACCCTCATGTTGAGTAGCACGGCATCAAGCATCTTTCCCCCAACATTCTCAAAATAAATATCAATACCTTCTGGAAAGTATCTGCAAGAAAAACACAGCAACCCTCTAGATTTAAGTACCAGATATACAAATGAAAGCGCAGTCACTCTTGGTTTCAAGGACATAGATTAAAACTTAAAAATAAGTATAGGGACAAAACATCTTTCAAAACTGTTGACATGATCTGTGCTGATCAGTTCATGATAAAAGTGGTGTCAGTGGTGGTACCATGTAAAAGAGATGCTCTAATCACAACATACTATATTTAGCAATTGAAAAGAAGTGTCAGTCTTGGACTTAGATAATAGTGAAATAGAAAAATAAATCCTCAATATAACTTTTTTTTTTTTTAATTTAAAGTTTCCAAGGCTTAAAATACATACATATATATATATATATATATATATATATATATATTTATATATATTTATATATATGAAGGGATGTCCACATTCTTAAGAACAAGGAAGTCCAATGTTTACTTCGGTATCAAACCAGTGACTCTGTCAAAGAGGGAAATGAAATTTTATAATTCTAATTAGAACATATATTACTACCAACCTTTTCAAAGCTGCATCCAAGTCAGGCTCTTCTTTATAGTTGAAAGCCTCGTCAAATGTTAATTTGTTCTTCAGCAAATCAACCTTGTTGCAGAAAGGGGAAAAAAACAAATAGAAAAATGTTAGTGAGGCTGCCCACTCTGGCCGGGCACAACATCTCCTAAAGAAGATTAAAAATTGCCAAAGTATGCAAGGGTGATCAATATATGTTATGATTTGTGAGAATGGAGAAGGGTGGCATATTTTGCTCCGAACATTTTTTCTTTGGCATGTTACTGGCAAATATTTAGTTACAGGAGAGGAAAAGTATGTTCATATCATTAACATATATGTTTATACTTAATATAAAAAATGCATAACAACCAAATAGTTCTGTGCTAATCTTAGCCTTAGGTAAAGAAAATAGAATTTATACCCTTCAAATGAGTGTTAGAAATGACCAGAGTGTTCTGTCAACTATTGCAAAACATTTCAAATTTCTTGTTCCTTCTATTTTTTGGTCCTTATGAACATGGCAAATCAGGCAGAAAGCAATCTTTCACTAGTTCTTTGTACACTAATTTTTTCCAGTTGCAACTTAGTTCTACAATCAGACCCGCCAATAAGAATCAATAGTATATAAGTTTTATGTTGGATAAACAACTAACCACTTTATTAAAATGTATAAAAAGGTACTCAGGATTCGAAAATTTTGTATTCTTGATTTATGATTGTGAGAAAGAATTTTGAAAGCCATCCGGGATAGGGTACTTTAAAATTTAAATAATTAGATTTTACAAGAATATCACATGCAGGTAGATCAACCGGGAAAGAAGTGTGCATCAATAGTCACATGCAGCATCTGCTTTCTGATAATCGGAATCATCTTGACCAAACTTAACAAGAACAATCAAGAAAATCCCATCTGTTCCTTTGGTTCACATATCACCATAACAGTAATAATTAGTTTCCTAGAACTGTATTCATCTCTCAAGTATATATCAAAAGGGAAAGAAAATCGGCTTACCAAGAATGCCAGTATAGTAGGACAGTGGCACATTAGTGTGTTGGATTTTAAACATTTTCTGAAAATCTGTAATTAAACTATATTCTTCCCATCCTGTTATTCCCCAAACTAAGTCACCTTTCTTGAAATTTGGATTCCCAGAATCCAAAACTTTAGCCACGCCAAATCCAGTAAGTGCCTGTATGATTCAACATCAAGGTCATTATTAAAGTACACAACTGAAACAAGATCAATATGAAATCCCTTCATTATAGATAGTAGACGTAATTAAATTTATGCTTCTAGTTGGCCAAAAGAGCTATAATAATCAAATTTAAATAATAATTTTAGAAATCGACTGTGACTTGCAACTATTTGCAATAAATTGGATTAAATGTAGGTTGGCAATTATGGAACACAGATTTGCATCATATCTTTATATCTGTATTGTAAATTAAATGGTATGTATTTGATTGACAAATGATTTCAAAATTCAAAAGTGTGTTAAGTATCAGCTGAGCTACAAGGTTGTTGGTAAAATTTAGAAGATTTGGATTTATGTCACAACTTAGTATAACACTTTATTAATATTATGACCCTCGATACCATATCATGTTTTCCTGTTAGAAACAAAGTTCAGTTGAGTTAGTTATTCCAGATCTAACTTTAGAAAGAAAAGTTACATTTTCATAATTTGTACTACTACTACCACCCAAACAAACAAAATAAATCTAGCATTGACTTACTGAATCGGGGGACTTCAAGGAGTTTGTGTCGGGCTTCTTCATTTGGATAAGAATGTAGGGATCGCAAGACATGTAGAGATTCTTCACCACAACCCCATTAGTACCTTCTGGGACATTCAACTTTATGGTACCATTGCTACTCACGTACATGTCTGATTCTTTAGGAGAACCAGTGACATAGTTCTTTAAGATCACTTGCTTGTTGCTCACTTGCTCATCATCATCATCACTTGCCATTTTTAATAAATGAAGCTCGTACCGATAGTAGTATCAATGAGTGTTAAACTCCCACCATGACAACACAGGAAAATTTCAGACATATTTTCTTTCTTCCCTTACACGAGAAACTAGTACGGACTACTATGGAAAGTTTTGCCAAAAATAGAGAATGCATCTAGTAGAAATAAACAACCATATAGAACTGGAGCTAGAGATAGATACTTGTGTGACATTTTTTCCTACAATAATTAATAGTTAGTAGAATATGATGAGCATAAGTTACACTCAATACAGGACAGGTATAATTCGGCCCCTTTTAAAGTATGTTTCAAGAATTTGGAATAATTCAGAAATAATATACGGCATAACACAGTAAAATTTAATATATATATATATATATATGGAAATTTTTTTCATAATTTATTTTAGATAAATACAATGATCATTGTATTACAATCACATAGTGAAGTCTTAACAACTCAATTTGAAATAATCTACACTAGAAAAGAAAATTACTACAATAACCTTGATAAACAATTAAACACCATTTATAAAGTTTTAGTTAATTAAAATGTCTCAAATAATTGATCCTAAGTAATTAGGATGCGTTTGGATACTGCTTATTTTGCTGAAAACTGAAAACTGAAAATAATAAAAAATATTTCCTGTTTACTGTACATTAATGAAAATACTGTACATTTGCCTTTTTGCACTGTTCATGGGTGCAATAAGCGCTGGTTTAAAAAAAAAAAAAAAAAAAAAAACAGCTGAAACGCATCAAACGCAGACGCAGGGAGTGATCCAAATGCATACTTAGTCATCAATAACCTTTTCAACTGCTCCACTGAATGCATAATCCTCCCATAATTGTTCATGATCAACATATTCAGGAAGCTCATTAAGTTTGTCAAGATGAATTGGCTCCAAGTCTAGAGATTCAGCAGTGTTAAATTTCTCCATCATCATTGAGTTCAATCTTACATACACCATATTATCCAACATCTCAGATGTCAACATGTTTGTCTTATTTGTTTGTGCTACCTCAAATGCATTCCAATTACACTTACATGAGGATGAGCTACAAGGTTGACTCAAAATTCGAATGGCATACCTTTGTAAGATAGGAAGACAATCTCCACAGAAATCCCACCATATTCCTACAAATAAAATTACAATTTATATACTCATAAAATTTATCAAAAAATTACATAGTTTAATATTAAAACTATATCAAAGCTATTGAACTTACTAGGATGAGATGTTTTCAACATTGTCTTTGCTGTAACTGTAAACAAGCTTGGTACTTTATAGTGATAAAGATGCACTTGTTTCATGAAATCTTCCCTTTCTTCAATAGCCACCAAATTCTCCAAAATGAAAATTATACCATCTTTTATCTCATTGTTCTCTTTAAATTTCTCACTACACAAGTAAGATGGATTCAAAAATGCCGCAGCAGCATGAATTGGGTGGATTATATTTTCAGTACACCTAAAATCAACCAACTTCCTTATCTGCATATATTTGTCTTGATTGCTTGCACATTGTTGCTTAATTGCTTCTTTTGCCATTTCCATTGCTTCATATAAGTATCCTGCAGTCGACCAATCACTATCTACCAATCGAAGAACACAAACCAAAGGCTCCAAAACTAGTAGCGCCTCTTTACCTTGACTCCAAAATTCTGTGCTTTGGATAATACTAGCAACCGCTTCTTTACTGATGCCCTTTTCATTACGATTCAATTCTTTCCGCTTGGAAGATGCAAAAAGTAACTGCAATTCATCTTTCCCTTGACTCCAAAGTTCTGGGCTTTGGAAAATATCAAAAACTGCTTCTTCACTGTTGCCCTTTTCATTATGATTCAATTCTTTCCACTTGGAAGATGCAACAAGTAACTGCAATTCATCTCGAACATTCAAAATAGATTGAAGCATCAAGAAGCTAGAAGACCTACCTGTACCAAGATGTTTCAATTCTTTATGGTTTGTGTACTCTCTCATGAGTGACAAAATGATACTATCCATATACATATATGAAACAATTGATTTTGCATCACTAATTATCTTCTGCACCCAATCAACTTTCTCACATATATCCTTCAAAAGCAATTGAATGCCATAAGTAGCACATTGGGTTTTGTACAACCGAGGGTACTTGCCAATAAGCATGTCTCCAGGAAACTCAAAATTTGTAGTATTATCAATGATTAATTGGACAACTTTATCAGATCCAATTTCTTCAATTACTGAAGAAATGATGTCTTTAATATATAGTGCTTTTATTTTATCCTTTGAAACTTCAAATGACTTCAAAAATATTGCTCCAAGAGGAGATTTTGCATTAATATTGATAAATACTCTCTGATCCAAATCACTCCATATGCATAACATAAGAGTACAACCAGTTACCGACCAAGAATTCTTAATTCTTCTAATATACCCTTCAACGTCAACCTTCAAATTTGGTATTAACTTCCTATGCAGAGTCAAATTAGAGGGTAACTTATATTCAGGACCATAATCAGCAACACCTTGCACAAAGTGAATAAAGGATGTCGTTTGAACAACATCAAATGATATTTTATTTACTGTAAGAAGTCGGGCAAGCAATTTATCCACTGCACTCTTATCTTTTTTACGACACATCTTTGAATTGGTAGCATGGCATAGGTCTCTCGATATTGAACACGAAGTGGTTTTACTCTCTTTAGTATTGCTTGAACTTGATGCACTCTTAAGTTTTTTATTACTCCCTCCAATTACTAGATAAGCTTCTTTTTGAACATCTTCAGGCACATTGGCACAAATATCTATAGCATGACCTTTAACTCCTGCCAAATGAAATTTAATCCTAGAAGCACCCCCAGCAAAATCACGTCGACAAAAGTTACATTTAAAACGGCCATCTAGGTCTTCAACATACCTCCAAAATCGATCTTTCTTTCGAACCATATTTCTTTTTCCTTAAAAAATAGAAAAGAATATAATATTAGAATCAAATATAAATTAATCTGGACAACAATATAAATGAACAAAAATTACTTTATTCTATTTCTTTTAAATATTAAAATATTTAGTTTATATCTAATTCTATCAATCATACATAGATATAATATATAGGGTAAATATATTCACATACCTTGAGGTTTGGGCTAATGCCAGCCAAAGTCTAAGACTTTTCAAAATTGACCAATTTGGTCCCTAAAGCCAACTTAGTCCCTAAACATTGTTAGGCATGTTGGTAATTTTTTCTCAACTATCTTAGGGGCTAAGTTGGCTTTAGGGACCAAATTGGTCAGTTTTGAAAAGTCTTAGACCAAGTTGCCATTTAGCCCAAACCTCAAGGTATGTTAATGGAATTTATCCTAATATAAAATAGTCAAATCAAATTGCATATATAAACTATTGTAATGAATAATAAAAGGTAAAAAGGTGAAGAGTAATTCTAGTACAATAAACTAAGCCACAACTATCCTATGTGGTAGATAGATTGTGATTGACTATTTGTCATTTAGTTGCAAGTACATAACAATAGCAGGTGATCATATGAAATACAAAATATTAAAACAATTTATCAATAGTATATTCACGTAGTCACATAAATAGCAGGCCACACTTCACCAAAATGGGCCTCCGAATGTAATTACTAATTAGGTAGGAAGCATCTCCATCTCAATCTTAATCATATACATAGTGATAATTGAGGAGCTCGATTAGCTTCCTGCCTTTTGTTGTGTTAAGAAACTAATTGCTCAGGAAAAAAAAATAGCATGAAAGACGATTCAAACAACACTTACTCTAATAGCTTGCAAATGGAGATGAAGTCAATGGACAGCGGCAAGATTAAGAGAAGAAAAAAGAGTCCTGCTAGATAGATGGAAATTCAAACTTTTCTCACCCACTCATAAATACACCTCACTTAGGTCCCACCATTACAAAAATTAAAGGCAATTATGTGCTTACAGACTTGTTCTCAAGAAACTACGGAGACAGAAAAGTTACTCGACTTTTTAACACCCATTTACCTCACTTAAATCCCACAACAACACAAATGAAACGCAAATTTTGTACTTAAGAGACTAAAATCTTAAGAAAAGAGTCCTGCTTGAAGGACTAAAAAAAAAAACCTACTCTACTATTTCACACCCACTCACGTATTCACCACACTTAGGCTCTACAATAACACAAATAAAAAGAAATTACGCACTTGGAGACTTACTCTTAAGAAAAGAGTGTGGCTAAGGACATTGAAAGATCTCCCAACTTGTTTCACAAGCATTTATGCATTTACCTCACTTAGGCCCTACCACGGCACAAATTAAAGGCAATTTATATGCTTACGAGCTTACCCTTAAGAAAAGAATAGGGGCAAAAAAAAAAAAATCAACTTTTTCGCACCCACTCAAGTATTCACCTCACTTGGGCCCACCATAACACAAATGAAAGGTCATTTTGTGCTTATAAATTTACGCTTAAGAACAGAGTTCTACTCGGCATATCAAGTTTTTCACAACCACCCATCTATTCACCTCACCTAGGCCTCAATCATAACACAAAAGAGTCCTACTAGAGTCAGAAAAAATTCCCCTAGGCCTAACTTAGGCCCCACCATTACGTATACAAATGACAAGAAATTATGTGCTTAAATACTTACTCTTAAGAAAAGAGTCTTGCTAGGGACCAAAACGGTTCACAACTTTTTCACACCCGCTCATAATATATTCACCTCACTTAGGCCTCTACCATAACACAATTGAAATGCAATTATGTGCTTGCAAGACTCAATCCAAAGAAAGGAAACCCAGTAGGAACAAAAAAATTTCCACAACTAATTCCCTTCACACAAATGAAGGCAATTCTACACTTATGAACATGCTCCTTAGAAAAAAGACCTACTACAAACAAGAAACATTCATTGAATTGTTTACACCCACTCATGTATTCAGCTCACTTATAGGCCTCATAATGACAAAAATGAAAAGGCAATTCTGTATATACAGACTAACTCTGAAGATATGAGCCATGCTAGGGACAAAAAAAAAAATTCTCCAATTTTTTCACTTCCACTCATGTATTCACCTCACTTAGGCCCCATCCTGACACAAATGAAAGGTAATTAGGAGCTTACAAACATATTCTTAAGAAAAGAGTCTTGCTAGGGTCATAGAACTCGTCAACCTTTTCACACCCACTCATGTATTCATCTCACTTAGTCCTACAATAACACAAATGAAAGGCAATTTTGTGCTTACGGAATATTTCTTAAGAAAAGAGTCCTTCTAGGAGACAGAAAAGAGTCCCTAATTTCTCGCACCCCTTCACATGTATTCTATGCTTATGCTCATTTTGTGTACTTACTCCTAAGAAAAGAATCAGAGACAGAAAAAATTCCCCAGACTTTTTCACACCCATTCATCTATTCACCTCACTTAGACCCTACCATAACACAAATAAAAGGGAATGAAAAGGACACCCATTCGAGATTTACTCTGAGCAATTCTGTGCTTGCAGGTAGACCCTTAAGAAAAGAATCTGACTAGAGACAAATTTCCCAGACTTTTTTACAAGGTATCATTTATGTCTCATCATAACACAAACGATAGGCATTTACAGCCAACGGAACTCCTTTTAAACAGTGGGATACTTTAGAAAGAGTAAATTCCGCCTGTTCTTCTTTTAATAAACCATTGGCTGATTGTCTAAAAATTAGATAGATTAGAATAATGCTACGTACGCAAAAAAAAATTAAAAATTAGATTAATGCTACAACATTTTTCACACCAATTAATTTTGCAAAGTCACTTTTCTCACTTTTTTTTAACCTAGTCGTGTCTGGTTTCAAATTTGTTGTCAAATTATTATTTTTTTTTTTTTTTGTCTATAGACTTTCTCAAATAGAATATCCAAGGCAAGAAGTACTTGTGACTAGTGGTCTGCAATCGGTGGGTTAGCAGCAGTGGTTTCCAAGGGAGATCTAAACCTAAATTCAAAAGAGGAACACTCATATTGAAACCAATAAGAGGTGAAAAAAAAAAATGAAATATACATATATACAATCACACCGCATGAACCGAAAAATATATATATATATAAATCAAAATAAAAAAATCAAAACCGAAACATACCAGCTACCAGTCAAGGAAACTTACAAGCAACGAGGATGTCAAGGGGCACTGTATATCTCTCTAGAAGTTCTGCTCTCTCTCGGGGGTGATTGGTTTGTGTTTTGAAATAACACTTTTCAGTTTTTAGGTAATGTTTGTATAGCGTTGCGTTTTGCTGCGTTTTCCCCCTTCTTCTTCTTTTTTTTTTTTTTTTTTTTTTTTTTCCACGCGTTCCCCCGCCCCCACCACTCCAAAAACAAGCAGTTACTGTTTATACACCAGCAGCAACTTTTGACCGGTCTTTCATAAATAGTATATCTGTATCCTGTTTACACACTCACAAATTTCATTTTTTATCAATTTTTTTATTAAAAATGGATTCCACAATACTATTCACACATTTAAAAATTATTTTACTACATTATTTTTAGTTTTCAGTTTCAACAAAATAAGTTCTATCCAAACAGACCCTAAAACTTAATATATTATACACCTTATTGTTTCCCTATCCTTTCCTTTTCTCTCCCCACTTTTTTCTTTGAAACAGAATTGGAAAACATTTATCAAAAGGTCTATTGCCAATAGGGTAGTCAAAACCCAACACAATTTCTTTAGTTAACCTATTAGAGAATCCCCGTATTTCTAATGAATGCATAAAATGGACAAATTTGTCCAAAATATAAACAATGTTCTTTTACTGCAAAAGATTCAAAGGCACTAAATATGAAAGGATGTCCTCTTTCTTGAGAATAGGGATGTCTGATGTTTACTTCAGTATCAGAGCTGTTGCCTTGTTAAAGACTGAAAGTATATTTTGTATTCTGATTAGAACATATATTACTACTTACCTTTTCAAAGCTGCATCCAAGTCAGGCTCTTCTTTATAGTTAAAAGCCTCATTGAAATTGAATTTGTTCTTCAGCAAATCGACCTTGTTGCAGAAAGGATAAAGGAAACAAACAAAAGCAAACAGAAAAATGCTGGTTAGTGAAGCTACTCACTCTAGTCAGGCACACCAACTCCTAAATAAGATCTAAAATTGCCAAAGTGTGCAACCAGCAAGAGTGATCAATATCTACTATGATTTTTGGAAATGGACAAGGGTGGCATATCATGACCTGAACCTTTTATCTTTGTTAAGGTGACTACTGAATTTTTAGACACAGGGGACAAGACAAGAATGTTAATTTTGTTAAACATATGTGTTTATACTTGTTATAGTGTCAGTTCGCATGCATACAAATCATCAACACCAAGAAAAATTTAAATTTATAATCATTAATACTTACTATAAAAAATACATTACAATTTACAACCAAATAGTTCTGTAATAACATTAGGTAAAGAAAAGAGTATTTCTACAGTTCAAAGAGTCTTAGGGATGACTAAACAACAGTGGCCTGATCACTCTTGTGAAACATGCTAAATTTTCTTGTTCCTTTTTCTGTCTTTTTGCTGCCTAAGGACATGGCAAATTTTAGAGGAAAGATTCCTACTATTTATTATGGAAATAAATTTGCGTTAGACGCTAGTGTTTTGTACACTTAAAAGAAAGCAACTATGCTCTAGCCATATTAGAGAAGAGTTATCTGTTAGGCATTAAAAAATATTTCAACAATAGAACTGATTCAGATGCAATGCAGATTAGTTGAAGGACAAAGCCAATTGGATCAAGCACAAAATGTTATAAACAGAACATATTAATTGAATTGTAGCATTGGCACTCATATTCAACAAGTCACCTTTTCTTTGCTTCCAGCACTACCAACAACATAGCAACCTAACAGCTTTGCAAACTGCCCAACAAGCTGACCAACTGCCCCAGAAGCTGTTGAAATGAAGACATTCTCTCCTTTCTTAGGAGAGCAAAGCTCATAAAACCAGCACAAGCAGTTAAACTGGGCATACCTGCATAATTGAATACCTTAAATTAGCTTTTGGCACCAAGCAAGACATAACATAGCATATTAGAAAATCTAGCTAAATTGCTAGCATTATGTGACCTTTAATGGTAATAAGTACTATGAGATGGCCTCAATCTCCAGATATAATTACTATGAGCTAATACTGACAGTTGAAAGAATTTGTCCCACTTGCAATGTATAGTTCGACAATCAGATTCACCATAAGAAAGGATATACCTCACATACTTGATTAGTTTCCTAGAATTGTGTATTTCATCTCCCAAGTAAATCAATATGGATAGAAAATCGGCTTACCAAGAATGCCAGTATAGTAGGACATAGGCACCTCAGTGTGTTGGATTTTAAACATATTCTGAAAATCTGTAATCAAACTATATTCTTCCCATCCAGTTCTTCCCCAAACTAAGTCACCTTCCTTGAAATTTGGATTCGTAGAATCCAAAACTTTTGCCACACCAAGTCCAAGAATGGGCTGGATAATTTCAACATCAATGTCATTATAAAACTATAAAGTACACGACCTCTTCATGAAATCATAGTATGTGTAAATTTAGGCTTCTAGTTTGCCAAATGTTCTATGATAATCAAATCATTATTTGTTCAATTTAATTAATGATTTTAGAAATTGACAATGACTTGCAACTAATTACCACAAATTGGACAAAATGCAGCTTGACACATTTTCTACACAAATTCACTACATATCTTTATCTCTATATATGGTAAAACTAATGGTAATTTTAATGTATTTGATTGACTAATAACTTTACAATTCATAAGAATCTGAATTAGATTTATGTCACTATACTATAACACTTTATTAATATTAATTATCAGTACCATATCATGATTTTCCAATAGAAAAAGAGATCAGCTAAGTTCATGTTACAAGCAATGTATCTGTTACTTTGAATAACTCTATCTATAGATATAGTTCCTTTTTTTTTCTTTTTTTTTTTTGGGGGGGGGGGTGTAATTTTGAAATTATACATAGAATATGAGTTATGGACTAAGGTGGTGTGTGGTAAGAAAGAATAGAACATGTAATTATGTAATCAATGAATAGCTAAAGTTATTAGACAGTATGGCATTAACAAATAGCTAAGGTACAACACAATTTTTTATAATCATTTTCATAACTATTAAGGTGACATGTTGTGATTGATGTACATAAAAACGGTGTTAAATTGTTAATGATAGGGTTATATGAAAGGGATGCTGTTTGAATCACAACCTACCATATTGAGATGCCAGGTAGTGATTTATGTTAATAAAAGTGTAACGGGACTATGTGAAAGTGACATTATAAAATATTGTGCAGAATTTTGTATTAAAAAAAAAAAAAAAAAAAAAAAGATTAGCAGAGCTATATAAGTGGAACAAGTGTGAGTCTATTGACTCACTGAACCAGGCTTGAAGGAGTCAATGTAATAATTGCCAGTGATGGCCTTGTTCTTAATCATACGGCTACGCATGTAGGGATCACAGGATAGGTAGAGGTTCTTCACCACAATCCCATTGGAACCTTCTGGGACCTTCAACTTCATGGTACCATTGCTACTCACGTACATGTCTGATTCTTTAGGGAAACCAGACACATAGTCCTTTAAGATCACTTGCTTGTTCATCACTAGCTCATTATCATTACCACTTTCCATTTCTAATAAAGCTCCAACTAGACAAGACTACTGTGAAATCAAAATGCGGTTGGTCTAGGCTCTATTCCTTTGTTTTCAAAATTAACGTTGCAACAAAGTGTTTCTTTTTGGTTTGATTAAATTGTTGCAACGAGGATGGGGTTGTTTTATTTTATAGTAGATAGTGATGTGAGTGAATGCGTCAGGGTTAAGGAAAAAATTGAAGTGATGTGAGTGAATGCGTCAGATAATGTTTGCATGCAGACTCTTTTGAGTTTTTTTTTTGAGAGACAGACTCTTTTGAGTTTATTTGTGGTATATTTATATTCTCTTCAACTTTGGTCAAAGAATAGTCATTAATTAATCACTACAGCACTTTCCAGCGGCGGTTCCATGTATACTTTGGGCCTAAGAGATAAGTAACTTAGTTGAGGCCTTTTTATCGGTTTGTATATTTAAATATCAATTAAACAAATTTTTTTAACTTAATAAAATTATATTTTTGATTCCTCTACTGCTACTTAGTTATATATTTATTTGATGTTAAACTTTTTTTTTTTTTTTTTTTCTGTTAAAAACTAGTGTGTATATATATATATATATATATATATATATATATATATATATATATATATATGTGGGGACACGATTCGTGGCGGACCGTAACAGTGTTGGGTTCGCACGTAAGGAGGCCCCAACAATATCATTTGTAGAGCGTGGGTTTGAAAGGCTAGGCCTTGATCGACGAGCGGTGGGTTTTTCGTGGTAGTCGCGCGTGTCTAGGTTACCTTCACCCATGGAGACTTTCTCCTGGAGGTGGGCTGGGAGGCTCTGGTTTTTGGCCATTTTTCCCAGCCCCTTCTTTAGGTTACTGATTTTTCCTTTTATATTCCCTTGTGTTCACTGTCCTTCGTCCACGTATAGGGTCAGCATTTCCAAGGTTGATATTTGTCCCATCAGCTTTCACTCAAAGTCGTTGGGGGTGGTTGTAAAAAGTCTAAGAATGCGGCTCTGTCAGGTTCAGAGTATTGAATGGCAGTAAGGGCGGCTTTCCCTTGATATTTCAGATCTTTCTCCCAAGTTTCTGTCCTATACCGTTCTTACCCTCCTCTCTGAGGGGGGACTTTGAGTCTGCCGAGGACTGAACTGCCCTCGGTGGTATCCGTAGGCCACCTTGTCAAGTTTGGGCCATAGCCCTCCTCGGCTTGGGCCTTTGGGTTCTCCCTGGGTAGATGGGCCTGGCCCATAAATCATTTGGACCCCACAATAGCCCCTCAAAACCCGGCTGTCCAACCTTCTGGTTGGAAAGGGGGGTTTTGGCAATACCACGCCCCTTTCCACGGCCCAGTTAGTTCGGCCTATTTAGTAATGTTGGCGGCTCCTCATCTGCCCAAGAAACGCACCGGTCTAAGAGACAGTTTTTTGATTTCGCGCTCGACGCGTCCTTGCCGTTTGGATACCCAAAACGCGCTTTTAATGGCCGCTACTTACGAGACCGCTTTTAATTCGGCGGTTTGTTTTGACGGGGTGGAGAAACGGAACCGGTGTGTTTGGGGTTGCAGAGTCCTTTGGAGATCTGAACCTATTAAATGCTCCCCGCTCCGCCCTCTGTATAAATAGGACAGGAGGAGGTTACTGTTTTTGCAAAAAATCCCTTCTCATCCCTCTGAGATTTGAAATACTCGACCTTCCCTAGGGTTCGTTTTACCCACTGGTTTACACACTAAATCGTGATACCCTTTATTATAACAACGAGCGATGCAAGAGCAAAAATCCTCCCATAAACGCCACGTTCCAATAAAGCTCATAATGGCTCGATCGGGACAGGGGTGGCGAAGACTCAAAATCAGCCTCGCCCTTCTTTCAGTCAAAATCCGAAGCAGGGGCTCATCACGTCACACTTTCGGCGTGACTGAGTCGAGAATATCTATCATCGGTACCAACCGCTCTCCTATGAGCATACATAGTATGGCCCCAGCGTGTTAGGGGTCAGGACCGAGGCAGAGACTAAGTGTCTCTGCTTCTTCCTCTCTTCGCCCACTGGTGGCCCTCTCCGCCTCCCTTCCCTAGTCTTCCCAGCACCAGATTCATCCGGGTGTTTTCACTTCTCCCTCTTTTGCTCCTTTTTCTTTCTTTTCACCCCTTCTCTCTTCTTCTCCTCCTTCTTCTTCGTTCATCTCCTCCATCTTCTTCATTGATTTCTTCCTTACTATTTCCTTCTCCGTCGTTTTTCTAAAGAAAGGTTCTTATCGTAATATGAGCAGCATTGAGGCAGAGATTGAAGAGACTTTGAAGACGAGTTTAAAAGACGCCTGACAGTTTACTTATCTGCACTACGGTTGTAATTGTTGCTTGGGCAGTTTATTTTGTATAGGCTCGTTTGTGCCCTTTTTGTATGTTGTAATAATTTTTCATATTAATAAAAATTGTTGCTTATCTCATTTCGCATGTTATGTCTCTAAGTTTTTATAACTTGCAAGCGCTGCTCGGCACAGTAATATAGCATCTAAACCAATGATGATTAAGACCAAAATACTTGATAATAATAAAAAAGATATCGCCGTAACTTTAATAGACGTGCTTGGCATGATAAGGCCGACCAGTGAAAAGTAATACTTACCCCATGCTCGCCGAGGAGAAAAACGAAGGTTTGATGCCGTGTGAGGATTAACTGTTTGGAGATATATCGCTCACTAAACGAACAACTCTCTTATACGGCTGAGTGCTGGGGCGTTGCACTACCTTCCTTACACCTTTATTGGCCTTAACCTTTTATGGTGTTTGAGCCGTGGATGAAGTGACCTGAGCTTTTTATCGGGTAGCCCATCTTACGAAATTCAAGACCCTTCTCTTTCTTTTTTCTTTTTTTTTGTATATCCAAGTATTTTGGTTTCCCCATTGGCTTGGGCCCGAGGACCATACAAAACCTTGGTTCTGCCCAAAACTTAGAATAGTTATAATTATTTGGCACTTGGTTTTCCCATAAGCTTGAGTCCGAGGACCGTGCAAGGCCTTGGTTCTGTTCATCCCTTTTTTCAGGTATCTCACAAGTTACCAAGTAGGAGGTTGTCCTCGGCAACGGTTATTCCCCGGCGTGGGCCGTAGTCCGAGGACCATGCAGAACGGGCCCGGGCCGCGATTTTACTAGGCCCACAAATTAGGAGATATTTCCATAGTCTTTAGTCACGCGGTACTTTTTGACGTCCCAGTGTTCGAGGTGTGACTTCCCCAGACTCCTTTAATCTCATGGTCGCAGCTGACGTTGGAAATAGAGCCGGAGACATTTTGTCTGTAGCGCCTCTTGGGACGCTGCGTGAATTAAATGCCCCTGCCTCATCTTTTCAAATAAATAAGAGAGAAAGTTACTTTGCCTACGCACAAACCCTTTAGCTTCCTCCTTTAGGAAATCACGTCTGAGGCGAGGGTTAGGGAAAAAGAGCTTTCTTCACCGCAGAAACGCCGTGTCCTCCCGAGAATCGAAGGAGTGATGTACGGGCCAAGGATGCATAAACTCAAGAGAAATTTCCACTTCGACAGAGGGAAAAGGATGTTTCCCCCTCTTCTAGTCAAAATCCGAAGCAGGTTCTGGTCATGCCAGATTTTTGGTATGTCCGCAGAAGGAATTTCCACCATCAGCACTGTCTACCTTGTAGCCGGCGAATTTTTGCGGGGGCTTCCCAACTTCCGGCTCTCTGCACCTTTTCTGTAGATGGTGTTAGCCTGAGGTCAGGTTCTTTGGCTGCCTGAGTTATGGGCATGTAGAAGCGTCGAGGAATAGTTTCCTCAGACGACATCTTGGGGCAGTAGCCAATCTCTCCTCTGAGCTGTCTCCTCGGCTTTATCTTCACTCTTTTGTACTTTTCTTTTGCTTACGCAGTTAACTCTAATGTAAGCTTGTTTCAGCTTTTTACTGTACACTGTACTATTCCTTTGTCTTAATAAAAGATGTGTTCATTTCTTTATACATGCTTTTTACTTTTTATTATTTACATATTTTTTGTAACAACTACTTTGCGCGTGAATACCAAATCTAAGATTGCCCTTAATGATATTCCGGGCAGAAAAATGCCTTAGCGCAGCTTCCCTCTAGTTTAAACTTCACAAGTATTATCAAGTATATCAAGTATAACAATGGTAATCCTCAACAAATTGAACTTTTGGAACTAACCGGGATAACTGCTGAGTGCTGCGCTATGCACACCAGACCCACGTCCAAAACTTAGCTTTTCCTCATCCAGGTAGTTGGTTTCCCCAGAGGCTTGAGTCCGTGGACCATGCAATGCCTTGGTTCTGTCCAAAACCTAGTTTTCCTTACATCCAGGTAGTTGGTTTCCCCAGAGGCTTGAGTCCGTGGACCATGCAATGCCTTGGTTCTGTCCAAAACCTAGTTTTCATTACATCCAGGTAGTTGGTTTCCCCAGAGGCTTGAGTCCGTGGACCATGCAATGCCTTGGTTCTGTCCAAAACCTAGTTTTCCTTACATCCAGGTAGTTGGTTTCCCCAGAGGCTTGGGTCCGTGGACCATGCAATGTCTTGGTTCTGTCCAAAACCTAGTTTTCCTTACATCCAGGTAGTTGGTTTCCCCAGAGGCTTGAGTCCGTGGACCATGCAATGCCTTGGTTCTGTCCAAAACCTAGTTTTCCTTACATCCAGGTAGTTGGTTTCCCCAGAGGTTTGAGTCCGTGGACCATGCAATGCCTTGGTTCTGTCCAAAACCTAGTTTTCATCACATCCAGGTAGTTGGTTTCCCCAGAGGCTTGAGTCCGTGGACCATGCAATGCCTTGGTTCTGTCCAAAACCTAGTTTTCCTTACATCCAGGTAGTTGGTTTCCCCAGAGGCTTGAGTCCGTGGACCATGCAATGCCTTGGTTCTGTCCAAAACCTAGTTTTCCTTACATCCAGGTAGTTGGTTTCCCCAGAGGCTTGAGTCCGTGGACCATGCAATGCCTTGGTTCTGTCCAAAACCTAGTTTTCCTTACATCCAGGTAGTTGGTTTCCCCAGAGGCTTGAGTCCGTGGACCATGCAATGCCTTGGTTCTGTCCAAAACCTAGTTTTCCTTACATCCAGGTAGTTGGTTTCCCCAGAGGCTTGAGTCCGTGGACCATGCAATGCCTTGGTTCTGTCCAAAACCTAGTTTTCCTTACATCCAGGTAGTTGGTTTCCCCAGAGGCTTGAGTCCGTGGACCATGCAATGCCTTGGTTCTGTCCAAAACCTAGTTTTCATCACATCCAGGTAGTTGGTTTCCCCAGAGGCTTGAGTCCGTGGACCATACAATGCCTTGGTTCTGTCCAAAACCTAGTTTTCATTAGCGCTGGAACTTGGTTGTAAGGGAGTTAGCTCCTCGGCCAAGCCCCTAGAATTATTCGCGTGATTAACGCTGACAAACGTAGCCCCTACTTAAGAAGCCTAACCCCTAGCGGAACTTTACGCTGGAGTTGGAACTTGGTTTTAAGGGAGTTAGCTCCTCGGCCAAGCCCCTAGTCAAGGAACTTAGTCCCTAACGAGACTTTATACTAGAACTTTATAACCCACGGTTAGAAACAACGTCGGAATCCTCTCGACCCACCGCCTATACCAACACACAAGCCTTTCCCACAGACGGCGCCAATTGTGGGGACACGATTCGTGGCGGACCGTAACAGTGTTGGGTTCGCACGTAAGGAGGCCCCAACAATATCATTTGTAGAGCGTGGGTTTGAAAGGCTAGGCCTTGATCGACGAGCGGTGGGTTTTTCGTGGTAGTCGCGCGTGTCTAGGTTACCTTCACCCATGGAGACTTTCTCCTGGAGGTGGGCTGGGAGGCTCTGGTTTTTGGCCATTTTTCCCAGCCCCTTCTTTAGGTTACTGATTTTTCCTTTTATATTCCCTTGTGTTCACTGTCCTTCGTCCACGTATAGGGTCAGCATTTCCAAGGTTGATATTTGTCCCATCAGCTTTCACTCAAAGTCGTTGGGGGTGGTTGTAAAAAGTCTAAGAATGCGGCTCTGTCAGGTTCAGAGCATTGAATGGCAGTAAGGGCGGCTTTCCCTTGATATTTCAGATCTTTCTCCCAAGTTTCTGTCCTATACCGTTCTTACCCTCCTCTCTGAGGGGGGACTTTGAGTCTGCCGAGGACTGAACTGCCCTCGGTGGTATCCGTAGGCCACCTTGTCAAGTTTGGGCCATAGCCCTCCTCGGCTTGGGCCTTTGGGTTCTCCCTGGGTAGATGGGCCTGGCCCATAAATCATTTGGGCCCCACAATATATATATATATATATATATATGTGGAAAGAAACGAAGAAATAATATATATTTTTAATATATAAAACTTATACTATGGTCTATCCCACTCCAAATTGTGAATGCCTTTTATTAAAAAAAAAGGTACTTGAGTTTAGGAGTGTTGGACTTGGACCCAATCCAAGTTCCTTTTATTTTTTCTTGTCTACCCCCTAAATCTCTCACCTAGAGAATATGAAGATTTAGGAGCACATCCCACAAAGATTTTTTTTTTTTTTTTTAATGAAAAATTAATATTTTTTTAATCTATTGGCTAATATTTGAGGATTAATTAATATATCTGTAGTTAAAGAGATATCCCTATTGGTTAAAATTCAAGGTTCTTCTTACTCTTAAGAGCCTTAAGTGACTGCCTAACTCACCTAGTAGAAGAGTCGGCCCTCCCAGTTCTCAATATAATATATCAAAGATCTTATAATTTCATATCTAATGATTTTTTGTGTTTAGATAAATTTTAGTCACCATTTACGTGAGGTTATCTTGAAATTAGTTAATAAAGATTCATTGAGAGTGCAAATTAAAACAATTTTAAAGTTCATGGTTTTATTTTTATTTTTTTTTGAAATTTAAGGTTATATTTGTAATCATGCCTAACAATAGGGCATTGTAATTTACTTTTTATGTGATCTATTTCATTCATATTATATCTAAAATCTGAAGTGTAGTATATATTGTTGTTATGCTTCTGTTGAGCTAGTAGAATTTCGATTCATTTCAGTCCATTCTATCTACTTTGGTCAATTAGGTCAATTTCAGTCAATTTTGGTCCACTTCTATCTATTTTGGTCCACTTTGGTCCTTTTCAGTCCAATTTACTCTATTTCAGTCCAATTCAGTCCATTCATTCTACTTCAGTCCACTACGGTCCATTTTGTTCAACTTCTGTCTACTTCGCTCCATTTCCATCCATTCAGTCCTTCTGGTCCACTTCGGTTCTTTTCGGTCTACTTCATAATTTGAACTTCGTGATTAAGGTGCAACAAAAGATCACAAGATGGAAGGAAAATCTTTTTAACTAGTAGATTGGTGTTGAATCTGTTGATCAAGGCAGCCATCTCAGACTATATTATATCATGCAGTGTGTCGCTCTACTTTAAAAAGTTTGTCAAGAGTTGGATTGTCCTAATAGAAATTTCCTATGGGATCACTTCCTGAGAAGAGTAAAATGCATCTCATTAGTTTAAGTATAGAAGATAGCTTGTTCCTCTCAGTCGCTCATAATCACCACCACTTACCATTAATTGCTAATAAAGTAAGCTCTAACTACAGCTACTATCTTGGAGTGTTAATAGACAAGATTACTATGAAATCAAATTAATAATTGTGGTTAGTTTAAGACTTTCTTTTCTTTTCTTGTCTTCAAGTGTTGTAATGCAGGACGGAATGAGAACTTAGAATTAGGGGGGCAACTTTGTTATTGGTTGTATGAAATGACTTCGGCTTCTGACTTTGCTGTTACTTAGTCGCTTTGCTGCTAATTGTTTAAATTTTTTTAAAGGATCAAATTGTTTGTTTTAGGTAAAATTAGTTGACTAAGCTTTTTTTTTAGTTTTATTATTGGTAATTTTTGTTGTTGTACTAATTTTTTGGGTTTGTATATTTCTTTTTTAGGTTTTAGACTTACAATTTTTTTTAATGGTGTTTGAAATGAGGAAAAATTTTGAACTACAAATTTTTTTACAAATTGCTGATAATGTATGTGATGGGCCCAAATGTGAACCAATAAGAAGTTGTTACCTTAATAGTTTGTTAAAATATTATAGAAAAAATTGTGACTATAACAATACTTTTAAAAGAATCAATGATATTTTTAAAGGGACAAAAGTATAATTTAATAAAATAAAATTGCTAAAATTAATACTCATATATATAATATATATATATATATATATATATATATATTTAAATTTGGGGTGGCCATTGCCCCAAGTCCAACCATGGCTCCGTCCATGGTTTAAGGTTGTTTTATAGTGGGGAAAAATTACTGATGTGAGCGAATGCGTCAGATAATATTTGTATGCAGACTGATCTCTTGCGATGGAAAATGTACAATTTCAGATTTTCTTCGACTTTGACCAGAGGGTAGTCTTTTTTTGATAAAGTGACCAAAGAATAGTCTCGGATAGTCTTTTTTCTGATAAATTGGGCAAAGAATGGTCATTAAAAACTATTAACTACAGTACTTTCTAGCATATTGCATGTAACCAACGTTTTTTACTACATCAAAATTATTCATTTGTTTGGCAAGGCCCGTTTGAGGTTGGAATAAAATGATTTTAGGCAATTTATTATTAATACTTTTTTATTATTATTATGTACCTTATACCGACCTCAATATGTCATGACATGTGAATTGTTGCAAAAAAAATATGGGCAAAAATGGGCTTTTGCCCCTTTCGCCCAAAAGATATAGCAAAATGCCCATATTTTAAAATTATTTAGCAAAATATCACTGTTTTAAAACTCAATTTTCTAAAAATTGAGTTATAGGCAATCAAACTTTAAAAAGTAAATTATGGAACTTGAGTTTCATGTGAATTTTTCCAAGTAACTCGATTTTTATCAAATCAAGTTTTATATTGAAACTTGAATTTCTAAAAATCGAGTTTCAAAATAGGAGCGTTTTGCTAGATAGTTTCAGAACATGGGTATTTTTGTTACATCTTTTGGGCGAAAGAGACAAATGCCCATTTTGACCAAAAATATGCAAAATATGGTACCCCAATAAACTTGTATTTTTATTTTAAAAAAATTGTTCTCCTTTGTTACTTTAAAATGAAAAAGGTGAAGGAGTTCCATTTGTAATGAAGTTTTGGTTTTTGATGCATTTTATATTTTATTCATATATATTTAATTAACCCGTTGGCCTACTATTAAGAAGGAATGATAAGTAAATGATATAACATTATGTATGCCTTTAAATGCGTAAAAAAACTAAAATGGAACTCTTTCACCTTCATTTTAAATTAAAAGAAAAAGAGAATCAATTTTTCCAAAAATAAAAAAGAAAAAGTTTAGGGACACAACATTTTTCACTTTTTTCTAGTTAACATGACCTCTTGAGATTGATACATAATAAAAGTGAAATTAAATTCTATAATGATATAATGGAAAACTCAAGTTTTACATCTTTAATCTCTTATTGAATGATGTAAAATATAAATTTTACACTCTATGCATCCTTATTAAATTCAAACTCAATAAAAATTGTGTTAATAATAAATGACAATTGACGTGGTCAATGGCTTTCAAAAATGTATATGCCTAGAAACTAGAAAGTACTCTAGTGATTAATGACTATTCTGTGGACAAAGTTGATAGAGATTGACAATAATGTAAAAATACCGCAAAAGAGTCTGCATGCAATATTGTCTGACGCATTCGCACACATCGCTGTAAATTTTTCCTTAACCTTGACGCAGTCGCTCTCACATCACAATTTTTTTTTTCCTACTATAAAACAACTCCAAATGTTGTTGCCTTAACCAACCACACATTAGTTTCATTTCACAGTAGTCTTGTCTAGTTATCTCAAAGTTTTCTCTCTATATTTTAATACTTAAAAGAGATAGAAGTAGTAGGAGCTTAATTTATTAGCAAATAGCAATGGCAAGTGGTGGTGATGATGAGCAAGTAAGAAACGAGCAAGTGATATTCAAGGACTATGTGTCTGGTTTCCCCAAAGAATCAGACATGTACGTAAGTACCAATGGTACCATAAGATTGAAGGTCCCAGATGGTTCCAATGGGATTGTGGTGAAGAACCTCTACCTGTCCTGTGATCCCTACACCCGGAACCGCATGACGAAGCCCGACACTGGCAATTATTACGTCAACTACTTGAAGCCCGGTTTGGTGAGTCAAAGAGTCCCTCACTTTTTCCTTACGAGTTTTATTTATATTTGAATCTGTTTGTTTAAGAGGAAAACTGTGTAAAAATAGTTTTTTTTTTTTTTTTTCAATAGCATCAGAAGCATGACATTTAAAAAAAAAAATTTTTTCTACTAATTTTTTTGGAAAACATCTTTATCTCACTACAAGTTAAACAAGAGAAGTTGTTTTTTTTTTTTTTTTTTTTTTTTTTTGAGAAATAAGAGAAGTTAGAAGTTAGAAGACCGTTTTTCAACTAATTTAAAAATGCTACCAAAAATTAAAAAAATAAGATAGTTTTATATATAGAAAGTTTTTTGAAAAATGACTCATTTTTTAGAAAATATTACATCTAATCAAACAAAAACAAAATCACTTTCACGTACACTTATTGCACCATCTTTGATACTACTTTTATAAATACCAATTATACCATTACTTTCACATAATTCTATCATTAACACCTCTTTTATATAAACCAATCAACATGCCACCTTAACAATTATGATATCTTTTGTGTCAATTTGTGGTTAAAAAATTTATACAACCATATTGCAAAGTATAGGTAGCGGAAAATAAATGACATGGGTAATATGGATACAAAAGGTAAACCCTAAAGAGAAAAACCCTCCAAGAGTTTAATGATCACCCTCAAAGGAGGAATCCACTAATGAAATCAAATTATAAAATATAAAACTACCCAATCCTAAGTTGTTACTTCCAATAGAACTTACTATATATATAGTGAACCCACGAGCTTACAGCAGTATCTTGACTGTGTTGTTTGTTGCAGTAACTTGCATGTAATTACCAATCTTCAAATCTTCAGTTTGTTGGTGATGGAAGAGTTAAAAAAATTTACATCTACTATGATTTATGAAGGGGTTGTGCACATTAATAATGACCTTAATGTTGAAATTATGCAGCCCATTAATGGACTTGGTGTGGCTAAAGTTTTGGATTCTGGGCATCCAAATTTCAAGAAAGGCGACTTAGTTTGGGGAAATACTGGATGGGAAGAATATAGTTTTATTACAGATTTTCAGCTCTTGTTTAAAATCCAACACACTAACGTGCCTCTGTCCTACTATACTGGCATTCTTGGTAAGCCGATTTTCTTTCCCTTTTGATATACATGAGAGATGAAATAAAATTTTTTATGAAACTATTCAAGTCTATGAGGCAAATCATTGTGTGTTAAGTTCTTCTAAATCATTACAGTTATGGTGATATGTAGAAGGGATTTTCTTCATGTTGGATTTCATCTTCATTAAAGCAGCATAATCATGACTGCTCTTGTTAAGTTTGTTGATACACATCTTTTTCCTGATTGTAGAACTAAGTTGCAAGTGGGAAAAATTATTTTAATTGCCAGTATTAACTCACCATTGAAGATCACATCTTGCTAGTATTAAATATGAAATGTTATGTCTTGCCTGCTGCCAAAAGCTCATTTAACATTTTCGTTGTGTAGGTCTGCCTGGTTTAACTGCTTATGGTGGTTTTTATGAGGTATGCTCTCCTAAAAAAGGAGATAATGTCTTCATTTCAGCAGCTTCTGGGGCAGTTGGTCAGCTTGTTGGGCAGTTTGCAAAGCTGTTAGGTTGCTATGTTGTCGGAAGTGCTGGAAGCAAAGAAAAGGTGACTTGAATATGAGTGCTCAATGCTTCAATTCAATTAGTATGTGCTGTTTATATCATGATGTGCTTGATCTAATTGGTTGTGTCCTTCAACTAATCTGCATTCCATCCATGGCATTTCTACTGTTCATAGTCTCCTTAATTCCTAAATGGACAACTCTCTTCTCTGATTGGGTAAGCATAATTGCATTTGTCTAAATACACATGTAAGTGGACAAAATACTAGTGAACCATTACAATCTAACTCAAATTGTTTTCCCCAATAAATAGTAAGAATTTTTCATATAAAATTCACCATGTCCTTAGGCTGCCAAAAGACAAAAAGAAGTAAAATATAAGGAACAAAAAAACTTGACATGTTTCGCAGAAGTAGTTGGGACACTTTTTTTAGTCAACTCTAACACTCATTTTTATTGTAGATATTCTATTTTCTTTACCTAAGATTTGCACAGAACCGTTTGAATGTAATTTTTTTTTATAGTAAGTATATATGATTGTTAATTTGAAAATTGTTTTGCTATTGATGATTTGTAAGAATGCAAACTGACACTATAACAAGCATAAATGTATATGTTTATCAATATTAACAAATCTGTCCGGTACATTGTGTCTACATATCGTAAGTCACCATGCCAAAGATAAAATATTCAGGTCAACACGTGCCACCCTTGTCCATTTCCATAAATCAGAAAAGATATTGATCACTCTAAGTGATTGCACACTTTGGCAATTTTCAATCTTATTTCAGATTTGGTGTGCCTGACCAAAATGGGCAGCTGCACAAACTAATATTTTTTTGGTTCGCTTTTGATTTTTTTTCCTTGATGCTTTTCTGCTACAAGGTTGATTTGCTGAAGAACAAATTCAAGTTCAATGAGGCTTTCAACTATAAAGAAGAGCCTGACTTGGATGCAACTTTGAAAAGGTTAGTGGTAATTTAAGTTCTAATCAAAATACAAACTTTTATTTCAGTCTTCAACAGGGACACTGGATTGATACTGGAGTAAACATTGGACATCCCTTCATATATAATGCCTTTGAAATTTTTGTGTTACAAAACATGGTTTTATTTTGATTATTGATTGTCCAAACTCTCACATGTGGACGACCCAAACTCCTTTTTAATAAATGGGGTTCAACGCATTTCATTTTCAGCTTTTTAAATGGAAGGTAGAGTTTCATAGTCTATGACCACTTGTTCTAATACCATCATAAATGTTGCATTTAATCACTAAATCATTTTTCTTAAATATTTTTGATTAATTTCTCTATTTCATTCCATCTTTAGAAATACAGGGATCTCTAATAGGGTAAATAAGGAAATTGTGTTGGGTTTGACCATTTGACGACTGCTTTCCAATTCTGTTTCAAGAGAGAGAGAGAGAGAGGGACTGAAAAAGAAACGATTGGGAAAAAATAAGGAAGGATTATGAGTGCTAGTCTATTTTCTCAGCAAGAGTATTTTTTACTTCTTTGTCACATGTGCTAGTCTCAATCTACTATGAATGCTGTATTGTTTTTCCAGGTACTTTCCGGAAGGTATTGACATTTACTTTGAGAATGTTGGGGGAAAGATGCTTGATGCAGTGCTACTCAACATGAGAGCCCATGGTCGCATTGCTGCTTGTGGCCTGATCTCACAGTACAACTTTGACAAGCCTGAAGGTGTGCACAATTTAATGCACCTGATTTACAAACGGATTCGAATGGAAGGATTCGTGGTTTTTGATTACTTTCACCTCTACCCAAAGTTTCTGGAGTTTGTTCTGCCTCAGATTGCTGAAGGGAAGATTGCATATTTGGAAGATATAGCTGAAGGCCTCGAGAGTGGCCCGTCAGCACTGGTTTGTCGGTAGAATCGTTTCCACAGGTGCCCCTTCTTTTAGTCTATCTACATTCCAGGAAATTCATATGCTCCATGGATGGAGCAAAAAGTGGAGTCTTGGTCAGAGCAACTCGCCCCAATCTATTACTATACATAATTGGGAGAAGCTCGTCCAAAACTGAATCTAGGAGTGACATGAATCTAATTCTTATGAATTGTAAAGTCATTAGTCAATCAAATACATTCCAAACACCATTTAATTTACTATATATAGAGATAAAGATATGTTGTGAATTTATGTTCAAAAAATGGTCAAGCAGCATTTTGTCCCATTTACAGTAATTAGTTGCAAGTCACTCTCAATTTCGATAATCAATTTATTTAATTTGAACAAATATAATGATAGGTTTGTGTACATTAATAATGACCTTAATGTTGAAATTATGCAGCCCATTATTGGATTTGGCGTGGCTAAAGTTTTGGATTCTGGGCATCCAAGTTTCAAGAAAGGCGACTTTGTTTGGGGAAATACTAAATGGGAAGAATATAGTTTGATTACAAATTCTCAATTCTTATTTAAAATCCAACACACTAACGTGCCTCTCTCCTATTATACTGGCATTCTTGGTAAGCTGATTTCCTTTCCTTTTTGATATACTTAAGAGACAAAATAAACAACTTTATGAAACTAATCAAGTTGTATATGAGGCAAATCATTGTGTGTTAAGTTCACCTAAATTATTATAGTTATGGTGATATGTAGAAGGGATTTTCTTGATTTTGAATTATGATCTTCATTAAAAAAGCATAATCATGACTGCTCTTGTTAAGATTGTGGTCAAGATGATTCCAATTATCAGAAAACGGGTGCTATATTTGACTGGTGATACACGCCTTTTTCTTGCTTGATCTCCCTTCATGAGATAATCTTGTAAAATCCAATTATTTGAAGTAGGCTACCCACAATAGCTTTCAAAATTCTTACTAGAATTAAAACAAAAATACAAAATTTTCTAATCCTTAGTACTTCTTTATACATTATAATCAAGTGGTTAGTTTTATATCCAAAAGAAAGCTTAATTACTATTGATTCTCGCAGTAAGTTGCAAGTGGGATATTATATACAAAATTTTCTAATCCTTAGTACCTCTTTATACATTGTAATCGAACGGGACAAATTCTTTTTCACCGCCAGTATTAACTCACCATTAATAATCACATCTTCCTTGCCAAGTTTTTTAATATGAAATGTTATGTCTTGCCTGCTGCCAAAAGCTCATTTAACATTTTCATTATGTGCAGGTATGCCTGGTTTAACTGCATATGTTGGGTTTTATGAGATATGCTCTCCTAAAAGAGGAGAAAATGTCTTCATTTCTGCAGCTTCTGGGGCAGTTGGTCAGCTTGTTGGGCAGTTTGCAAAGCTGTTAGGTTGCTATGTTGTTGGAAGTGCTGGAAGCAAAGAAAAGGTGACTTACTGAATATGAGTGCTTGATGCTTCAATTCAATTAATATGTTCTGTTTATAACACGAAGTGCCATATCGATTTGGTTGTGTCCTTCAACTAATCTGCATTCCATCCAAAGCATTTCTACTGTTCATAGACTTCTTAATTCCTAAATGGACAACACTCTTCTCTAATGGGTTGGCATAATTGGATTTGATTAAATAAATATTTAAGTGTTCAAAATACTAGTGAACCATTGTAATCTAACTTAAATTGTTTCCCCAATAAATAGTAAGAATTTTTCATACATAATTCACCATGTCCTTAGGCAGCCAAAAATTAAAAATAAAATATAAGGAAAAAAAATCTTGGCATGTTTCACAAAAGTAATCAGGACATTTTTGTTTAGTCAACTCTAAAACTCATTTTTCTTGTAGAAATTCTATTTTCTTTACCTAAGATTAGCACAGAACTATTAAATTGTAATTTTTTTTTATAGTAAGTATATATGGTTATTAATTTGAAAATTGTTTTGCTATTGATGATTTTTAAGCATGCAAACAGACATTATAACAAGTATAAATGTATATGTTTAACAATATTAACATACCTGTTCGGTACATTGTTTCTAAATATGGTAAGTCACCATGCCAAAGAAAAAGTGTTCAAGTCAAAATAAGTCACCCTTGTCCATTTCCACAACCCATAAAAGATATTGATCTCTCTTGCTGATTGCTCACTCGGCAATTTTAAGTCTTATTTAGGAGTTGTCAAGCCTGACCAGAATGGGCAGCCTCACTAACCAGCAGTTTTCGGTTTTCTTTTGGTTTTCTATTTTATTCTTTTCTGTTTCAAGGTTGATTTGCTAAAGAATAGATTCAAGTTTGACGAGGCTTTCAACTATAAAGAAGAGTCTGACTTGGATGCCACTTTAAAGAGGTTAGTAGTAATTTAGTTTTAATCAGAATTCAAAATATCATTTCAGTCTATAACAGTGCCACTAGTTTGATACTGGAGTAAACATTGGACATCCCTTCATAATTTCAGCCTTTGAAATTTTTGTGTTACAAAACATGGTTATATTTTGATTACCGATTATCCTAACCCTCACGTGTGAACCCATCTCCCCCTTAATAAATGGGGCCAACACATTTGATTTTATGCTTTTTAAATCTAATACCACGATAAATTACCGATTATTCCAAGAGTTTAAATTGTTAGGAAAAGTTGAATTTAATCACTTAATCATTTTTCTAACATATTGTTGATTAATTTGTCTGTTATTCCTTCTTTAGAAATATGGGGACTCTCTAATAGGGTAACTAAAGAAATTGTGTTGGGTAAAACCTTTTGACAATTGCTTTCCAAATCGTTTCCATAGAAAAAGTGGGGAAAGAAAAAAAGGATTGGGAAACAGAGTATTTTTTTTTTTAACTTCTTTATCACATCTGCTAGTCTGAATCTACTGTGAATGCTGTAATGTTTCTCCAGGTACTTTCCGGAAGGAATTGACATTTACTTTGAGAATGTTGGGGGAAAGATGCTTGATGCAGCGCTACTCAACATGAGAGCCCATGGTCGCATTGCTGGTTGCGGCATGATCTCACAGTACAACCTTGACAAGCCTGAAGGAGTGCACAATTTAATGCATCTGATATACAAACGGGTTCGAATAGAAGGATTTGTTGTTACTGATTACTTTCACCTCTACCCAAAGTTTCTGGAGTTTATTCTGCCTCACATTGCTGAAGGGAAGATTGTGTATGTGGAAGACATAGCTGAAGGCCTCGAGAGTGGCCCATCAGCACTTATTGGGCTATTTTCTGGCCTCAATGTTGGTAAACAGGTAGTTTTCGTTGCTCGGGAATGATTCACTTCATGACAAAAAGCTACAGGTCCCTTGGATTCTACTGCAAATAAACCTTGTACTTATATACCTTTTAAGTAGTGTTCATCAGGAAGTGTGTTTCCTAAATAGATGTTTTGTTCTTGAGGCCAGGGATTTCTTTTCCTAAAATAGATGTTTGTTATTGTGTTTCTTAAATATATTCTTTGTCATTGAGGTCACAAACTAGTAGATGCTATTGATCTTGCAAGCACAAATACAGTCATGTGGATTGTGTTTTGATTTAAATGATCTAGGATTTTGATGAAATTTATACTTGTTATCTATACACTATATAAAGGGCCTAGGATTTCATGTATCCTCTTCTCTATTTTTTTTTTTTTTTTAATCATCACTGAATTGTAAAAAAAATTTTTTAAAAAAAATAGCAGACTTAAAGCACAAAATAAGATTTAAGACTAAAATTACCTTTCTAATGTGGTTCAAGCAATAGTCCAGGGTACATTAATCAAAAGTAATAGCTCAATAGTAATGACATTCTTTGTAATGTTTTATATTAATAGTTTTTGAATCTCACCTCTCCCTCCTCCACTATTTATCCCTAAAAAATAAAAATAAAAAATAGCTTTGCAGATAGGACAGCACATTAGGCATTTGTGTGAAGTGTGATAGTAAGAGATGAACAGGGACAGACCATTGCCACTTTGAGCAAAAAAATCCAAGGAATACTCCAAGTGGCGGAGGCAGAAGCCATGACAATGGAGTAGGCTGCCTGCTTTGCATGGGAAGTAGGGGTATGTGATATCCAACTAGAGGAGATGCCTGATAGATGAACATCGCCACTTGGAGAAGTCCTCTGATTTTCTTGCTCATGGAGGCAATGGTATGTCCCCATTCATCTCTTATTTTCAGACCAATCCAAAGATTAGTGATAAAGTTATGAGTTTCAATTGGCATAGCTTTAAGGGTACTAGTATCAGAGCTCTAATTTGCTAATTGAGTTGGCATGCGGTTATGTATCACAATTGGATCCGAAGGAATGCAAGAGTGCATACTGGCCAAATAAGATCATAGGAGTACATTATCCAAGCTCTTAAATGGGAGGCTGGTTTTAGAATTCAGTTCAAAGAAGGATTGAAGAATTCAGTCCTTAACAGAGTTGTCTGCTGCAATTGGGGAATTCCTCCTTCAGTTCTGTTCACCAAATTAATGGTAAATTCTGGTGTATTTTAGCTCAATTTTCCTCTCTGGAGTATTGTGGCTCAATTGTTACAAGTCTACATTGCTGTTATTCTGTATGCTGTGTTTGCAATTTAAGTCTGCTAGTTTGTAACTTTGCGTTTGTTAATGAAAAGTAAATGTTAAAAACTTAAAAATGGCTCTCAAAGCTGCCTGAGGTATCTTACTATCTATTTGGCATTGGTAGAGATGCCCCCCCTACCCCCCCACCCCCACTATATAAAAGTACATACATATGATTCCTATTTGTTCTAGTTTTTCTTCAATTTTCCTTTTCATAGACAGGCTCAAAAGATGGGAAAAAAGTAAGACAATTCGCTCTCATTATATCCATAAAATGCTCTCCATATGAAATCTGTTGGATTATCTTACTAGTGGTAGATATGCCTGTGGAAATTTAGCACATAACGACTATTAGCAAAGCGCTCTTGTAAGTAATCATACTTTTTCATCCGTCATGCATGTATGAGATTTGTTATCTTGGCTGTTGGTGGCTTCCATATGTTTAGATTTGTAATCCAGCCAGTTGTAGGCAATGATTGGTTGTTCAAACTTGATTCATTAACATTTTGAAAGATTTTGAACGAGTATTTTATTAAAAAATCTTAAAGAGTTGAGAATTTCTAGCTGAGTTTAGTTGTGGGTTGTTTAAGTGTTTTTGAAAAAAAATTTCAGGATAGTTAGTCGGGGGAACACCTAATTGTTGAGTAGATCTTGAGTAGAATGGTTTAATAACCCATACATATTTTAGCATGACACTCATATTACAGCCACAATTACTGGTTTGAAATTGTAGTCAACACTCTTCAGTGACAAAAGAAACACGGGATTGAGATTGAATAGAAAAGAACCTATAAAATGCAAAAGAATTGTTGCATGAGCTTAGTATGTTGAAGTGAGTTTGTACTTGTAACATCAATAAGATCTGCTATTTATGAAATTCATGACATCAATGACATTACATCTACTTATTAAACTAAATTCCCCGAGACCTGAACACGCCCACATCAATAAGATCTGCTATTTATAAAATTCATGACATCAATGACATTACATCTACTTATTAAACTCAATTCCTTATGAACACCAAGTCCTGAACACATCCACATCAATAAGATCTGCTATTTATGAAATTCTTGAAATTAATAACATTACATCTACTTATTGACTCAATTCCTTTTGAACACCAAGACCTGAACACGTCCACCAAAGGTATAGATGCATAAGGTTTATTTTTGCAGTAGGAATCTCCCTGGGACCAAAATATTTTGGTCATGAAGTCAATCATTCTTTAGAAACTAAAACTACCTGTTTACCAACATTGCGGCCAGAAAATAGCCCAACAAATGCTGCTGGGCCAAGTTCAAGGCCTTCAACTATGTCTTCCACATATACAATCTTCCCTTCAGCAATGTGAGGTAGAACCAAGTCCAGAAACTTGGGGAAGAGGTGATAGTAACTAGAAACCACAAATCCTTTCATTTGAACCTGTTTTAGAAGCAGGTGCATTAAATTGTGCACGCCTTCTGGCTTGTCGAGGTTGTATTGTGAGATCATGCCACAAACAGCAATGCGGCCATGGGGCCTCATGTTGAGTAGCACCGCATCAAGCATCTTTCCCCCAACATTGTCAAAGTAAATATCAATACCTTCAGGAAAGTACCTGATAAAATAATACAGCATTTACACTAAATTAAGAGCAGAAAATTGATATAGAAGTCCAAAAGACTCTTGGTTTCCCAGGTAAATAGAGTAAAACTTAGCTGCTACCTTATTGTTTACCCATCTTTTCAGTTTCTAATGAAGGCATAAAATAGACAAATTAATCCACAATATAACCATGTTTTTTTTTCCTGTAAAGTTTTTGAGGTATAAAATATATATAAAGGGATGTCCTCTTTCTTGAGAACAAGGATGTCCAATGTTTACTTCAATATCAAACGAGTGACCTTGTCAAAGACTGAAAAAATTTTATATTCTAATTAGAACATATATTACTACTAACCTTTTCAAAGCTGCATCCAAGTCAGGCTCTTCTTTATAGTTGAAAGCCTCATCAAACTTCAATTTGTTCTTCAGCAAATCGACCTAGTTGAAGGGAGGGAAAAATAAATAAATAAATAAAAAAGAGTCAGAGAAGACAAATTCTGGTTAGTGAGGTTCCCACTCTGGTCAGCCACATCAACTCCTATATAAGATTTAAAAAAGCCAAAGTGTGCAAGGTTGATCAATATCTATTGTGATTTGTGAAAATGGACAAGGGTTGCATATATAGACATGAACATTTTTTCTTTGGCAGGACAAGTATAGACGCATGGTAGGACAAGTATGTTGATATTGATCAACATATATATTTAAACTTGTTATAGTCTGTTTGCATGCATTTGAACCATTAATTGGAAAAAAAAAAATCAAATTAATAACCATATATACACACCATAAAAAAATCATAACAATCAAATCGTTCTGTGCTAATCTTTGGTAAAGAAATAGAATTTATACACTTCAACTGCATGTTAGAAAAGTGTCCTGTCTACTCTTACGAATTGTGCAAAATTTTCTTGTTCCTTCTATTTTTTTCCCTATGTACATGGCAAATTGGGCGAAAATATTGAGTTATACTGCAATTGTTCACTAGTTTTTGTACGCTTATATATATAGTAATACGAATGCAATATATCAACAGTAGAACTGCTTTCGATCAAACATAGGTTAGTTTAAGGAATCAACCAATTGGATTGGGCACATCATGGTATAAACAGAACAAAATATATATGTATATATTAATTGAATTGAAACATCGAGCACTCGTATTCAGCAAGTCACCTTTTCTTTGCTCCCAGCACTTCCAACAACATAGCAACCTAATAGCTTTGCAAGCTGTCCAACAAGCTGACCAACTGCCCCAGAAGCTGCTGAAATGAAGACATGGTCTCCTTTTGTAGGAGAGCAAATCTCATAAAAGCCAGTATAAGCAGTTATACCAGGCATACCTACACATAATAAATACCTTAAATTAGGTTTTGGCACCCAGCAAAGCAAGACATGGCATAACATGTTAAGAAACCTAGCTAAAATACTAGCAATATGAGATGGCCTTAATCTCCATATATAATTTCAGCTAAGTGAGTTAATACTGGCAGTTAAAAGAAATTGTTCCAGTTTCATCTTAGTTCTGCAATCAGAATCACCGTAAGAATCAATAGCAAATAAGTTTTATTTTGTCTGAACAACTATTCTCTTCATTAAGATGTAAAAAGTGGTACTCAGGGCTGGGAATTTTTGTATTATTGATTCATAATTTTCTGAGACATAGAATTTTGAAAGCCATCTAGTGTAGCCAACTTCAAATAATTAGTTTTACTAGATTATCTTATGAAGGTAGATCAAATGGGAAAAAAAGTGTGAATCAATGGTAGCATACAGCATCTGTTTACTAATAATCGGAATCATCTTGACCACAAAGTTAACAAGAACAATCATGAATATGATGTTTTAATGGAAAATGGAATCCAACATCAAGAAAATCCGTTCTGTTCTGTTGGATCACATATCACCATAACAGTAATAATTTAGGTGAACTTAAAACACAATGATTTACCTCATACACTTAATTAAGTTCCTAGAATTGTGAATTTCATCTCTCAAGTATATCAAAAGGGGAAGAAAATCAGCTTACCAAGAATGCCAGTATAGTAGGACAGTGGCACCTCAGTGTGTTGGATTTTAAACAAACCCTCAACATTTGTAATCAAACTATATTCTTCCCATTTAGTTATTCCCCAAACTAAGTCACCTTTCTTGAAATTTGGATGCTCAGAATCCCAAACTTTAGCCACGCCATATCCAAGAAGGGGCTGCATGATTCAACGTCAAGGTCATTATTAAAGTACACAACTGAAACAAGATCAATCTGAAACCCCTTCATTGATTAATAGTAGATCTAAATTTAAGTTTCTAGTTGAATAAAAGATCTATGATAAACAAATCTAGCATTATATTTATTCAACTTAAATAATAATTTTAGAAATTGACTATGACTTGCAAACAATTACAACAAATTGGATCAAATGCAGGTTGACAATTTTAGGACACGGATTTACATCATAACTTTATCTCTATGTATTATGAATTAAATCGTATTTTTTTGCATTTGATTGACACAAGGCTCTTAACACAATTTAGAAGAATTATATTCATGTCAAACCTAGTATAACACTTTTTTAATATTATGACACTCAATGCCATAACATGTTTCCCCGTTAGAAACAAAGACCCATTTGGTTCAAATTATTCCAGACGTAACTCTTGCAATTAATAACTATCTCATCCATAAAGTAAACAAAATTAATATTATTATTATTTTTGCATTTTAAAATAATATATAGAATATAAGCTATGATGCTTACACTAAATAACATTTTATTGACATGAAATTTGAGTCACCTGCAATGTCCATGATTCAAATTTATTCTCCCCAACTATCAAATTTCAAAATAAAAATCTAGGAAGAAAAGTTACATTTTCATAATTTGTACTCCTACTACTACCGCCATCCAAACAAACAAGAGTTGACTTACCGTAACGGGGGGCTTCGAGTCGGTGTTACTGGCACCGTAATTCTTCATATTGTTAAGGTAAAGCATGTAGGGATCGCAGGACAAGTAGAGGTTCTTCACCAATATCCCATTGGAACCTTCTGGGACTTTCAACTTTATGGTACCATTAGTACTCACGTATATGTCTGATTCTTTTGGAGAACCGGTCACATAGTTCTTTAAGATCACTTGCTTGTTGCTCACTTGCTCATTTTCACCACCGCTTGCCATTTTTTCTCTTACAAAGCTCTTACTAATACTACTATATCTTTGAGTATTAATAGATAAAGACAACTGTGAAATCAAATTTGGTTGGTTTAAGGAATGTTGCAACCTTGAACGGTATTTGGGGTTGTTTTATGGTGTGGGAAAATTGTAGTGATGTGATCAGCCTATGCGTCAGGATTTCGTGTTGGAAAACTAAGTGAGGAGTTGAGGTTAGCGAATACGTCACATAGAGATAGTAGTGTTTCTGCATACTGGCTTTATCTGCGTTATGTTCACATTTGCATCGACTTGGTCAGAAAGAAAAAATGTTAGGATAATGATAATCTATAGTTTATGGTGGATCCGGATCCTCTCCATTTCTATTTGAAATAAAGAGTGTGCAGTTAAGGGTTAAGATCTGTTTAAAAAAAATCTAATATTTACAAAGTGCCAACTCAATTAAAAGTTTTTAACTTAACCAACTAACAAATAACTATGATAACCAAAGTTAACTATGGTCCAAAAACAAAAACAAAAAAGCACCAGATCCTTGTATCTGCATTTTGGATCCCCTTCAAGACTCTGTTCTTCAATCTCAACTGCCCATCAGCCACCGCCCACCATCTTAGCTATTATCACGCTACTGTTAAGCTGGAATGGTGTTCTTAAGCTTAAGAACAACTTCGACCTATCCCTCCGAGGGCTTCCCGGACACAAAAGCACCAACGCAACACTCCAATTCACTCCTAGACTCCGCCACATTATCGGGCAAATCCGAACCACCACCACCACCACCATTAGCTTCAACCGAGTTATTGACACAAGTATCCACATGTACAGACACCTCTTCTTCAGACCTATAAGACCGCCCACAAATCGGAAATTCATACACATTTAGTGAATACCCATTTTGTGATCTCTTCCCAGAAGTGATCATCGAGTCAAATGGATCGAACCCGTTTGCCGGTTTGCGATTTGGGGTCGAATCATTCGTCAAATCCGACCTGTCGTTGTGATCAGAAATGGGTGCTTTCTGAGGCAAAGGCTTGGGTTCGGAATTTGAAGTCACAGAACTGGGTTCTTTCCGAGGCTGTGGAGATGGGTTTTGAGTTTGGGAAGAAGGGCGAGAGAGAATTGGATTTGTGGGTCCTGAAGAAGAAGAAGAAGATCCCAAGACTCTACCTTGGCCCTTGATAACGAAGATGGTGGCCGGTGGCTGAAGGGCGGTTGGGATTGAAGGACAGCGTCTTGAAGGGGATCCAAAATGCAGATACAAGGAGCTGGTGCTTTTTTTATTTTTGTTTTTGGACCATAGTTAACTTTGGTTAGTTATTTGTTATTTGATTAAGTTAAAAAACTTTTAATTGAGGTGACACTTTGTAGATCTTAGATTCTTTTTAAGCAAATCCTAACTCTTAATTGGAAACTTTCCATTTCCAATAAAAATGCAGAGGATCCGGATCCGTTTATAGTGGAGGAAAAGTGGCCGCCCATATGGGTCTATACCTCTATTACTTATAAAGTTATATTAATAGCTGAAATCCTATTATTGTTCGGTCAAAAAATTATTATAATTTTTACAATGTCAATTTCTTGGACTTTGGTCAAAGAATAGCCATAAATTGAGTATTATTTTTTTTTTTAAAGATAATTTTAAATTATAGCATTCACTTCTAGTAATAACTTTTTATTATTAGACAAAAATATCAATTAATTTTTGTTGTAGACGTCAATTAAACTTCAGATCTTTTATTTAATCATAAAAAACATTACCTTTTTTTTTTTTATAGGAAAAAACATTATCAGTTAAGTTAACTGAAACCCAATAATTGAGTACCTACTAGTTTGTAAGAATATAGATTTTTCAAAAATAATGACCGCATTAAGTTTATTGGTGTTTATATGCTTAAATTTACATGGCTTGGTGGGAAGGTGTTGATCAAACTCGTGTTCTTATTGCTCCCGGCATCACTGGATTCCGTGGCCTTTTATTTATTTTACTCATTGTTCTAAATATTATTCAAAAGTAAATATAAAATTTTTTATGAACTAATCATTTTAATATATCATTAACAAAAAGTCAACTACAAGTATAAACAAAAATAAAATATAAATTATTAAATGTTTAGTATAAGATATGAAAAACTTTTTATAATAACGTTATTATGCTAATTCAAGACCTTCACAAAATTTGGATAAACTTTTTTTGGTCTTCTATGCTTCTAGCTACTTTATAATCACTTTAGAAACTTAGAAGCAAAGCTTCTTTGGAGGTTGAACCTAGTTATTATTGCGGTAGTAAGTGCTATATATATATAAAGTGTGTAAGGACTCAATTTGTAACGATCCCAAGTTGGTGTGTTGGGTCTGAACGTTAAAGGCCCAAATAATAAATTTATAGAGAGTGAGCTGAAAAGCTAGGCCTTGGTCACCGGACGGTGGTTAGTCATGGTTTTCATGGTAATCGCACTAGGATAAACCCAGCGTATCTAACAAGACTTTTTTTTCCGGCACGGCCTGAGTGGCTCCGGTCCTTAGACCTCATCCGAGGAGCTTCCTGATCTTATTATTCTCCTTTTTTGGGGCTCCATGGTCTGGGAGACGATTTGTCCCCCCCTTCTTCTTGGCTTCTCCCCCTCCTTTTATACTAGTTTTTCTCCTCTCTTATGCGTCCACGTGTAGATTTCGCTTTTTAGGGCTGATACTTGTCTTTTCAGCCCATACCCAAAGTGATTGGGGGTGGTTCTAAAAAATGAAGAGCATGGTAAAAAGTATAGACCTGTCAGACGCAGAGTACTTAATTACAGTATTGGCAGCCTTTTACTTGGGCCGCTCCTACACTGTGCTCACCCTTTCTTTTAGGAGCGCTCTGGGATGTCGAGGACAAAATCGTCCTCGGCTATATCCTTAGGTCATTCGGACTTTCATTGTATGTCCTCGGCAATGTCTCTCCTCGGCTCGGGCCTTGGGCCCTAATGTAAAAATATATATTGGGTAAAAATATGGTGGTGTTGACTTTCCTACAATAAATTTTGTTACTTGAAGGAAGTTTTGTTGAAATTAAGTACATTAGGAGACATCAAAAAGGTGTTCTCAGTAGAAGGTATTTGAAAGAGTTAGAGTGTGTTCCTAATAAAATAAAAAAATGTATACCTGGGAATGTCCAATAGAGTTTTCGGTCAAATTCACCTTGGCCAAGTCAGAAAGGTACCTAGCTAGGAAGGTCTGAAAGGGTGCTTCGGAAAGTCTCATTGTCCAAAGGAAGTCCTTGGCCTAACACACCTCGGCTAAGTCAAAGGGAGTACCTAGGAAGGTTTGAAAGAATGCTCTGAAAAATCTCTTTGGCCAAAAAGAATCCTCGGTCAAATTAGAAGAGGTATCTAGGAGGGTCTAAGAGACTGCTCCAGAAAGTCTCTCGGTCAAAGGGAGACCTTGACCTAACGCACCTCGGCCAAGTTAAAGTGATTAACTAGGAGGGTCTGAGAGAGTGCTTCAAAAAGTCTCCTTAGTCAAAGGGAGTCCTTGGCCTAATGCACATCTACCAAGTCAGAGAGATTACTTGGAAGGGTTTGAGAGAGTGCTCTAAAAAGTCTCCTTGGCCAAAGGGAGTTCTCGGCCTAATGCATCTCAACCAAGTCAAAGAGATTGCCTAGAAGGGTCTGAAAGAGTACTCTGGAAAGTCTCCTCGGCCAAAGGGAATCCTTGGCCTAATGCACGTTGGCCAAGTCAAAGGGGGTACTTAGGTAGGTCTAAGAGAGTGCTCCAAAAAATCTCCTCCACCAAGGGGGTCGTCGGTCCTAATGCACCTTGGCCAAGTCAGAATGACTACCTAGGAAGGTCTGAGAGAGTGCTCTAGAAAATCTCCTTAGCTAAAGGGAGTCCTAGGTCTAATGCACCTCGGCCAAGTTAGAGAAACTACCTAGGAAGATCTAGGAAAGTGCTCTGAAAAGACTCCTCAGCCAAAGGGAGATAATCTCTCAAAGGGTTAGAACTCTAAGAGAATTAAAAAGAAGGAGAGAAAGATAGAGAGATTGATTTTCCAAATGTTCTCTTCCCCTTTTATAAGGACAAAGTTTAGTTACAAAATTAGTTACAGCTTTAGGCTACAACTTTACTTAATAAAATATACATTATTTCATATTTTAAAAATCTAATTATTGAATTGCATGCTCTTTACACTCTTAATATACATATCAAATTTTGCGTCAATCGAATATTATTTACTATATGATCTATAAACTTATATTTTATACATAATTTTAAACTATAAAAACTTGCCATTTAAATAATTTATTGATGACATAGCTATTGATCTTTAATTTTCTAGAAGTTTTACAAGTATGGAGGATATTTAAAGAAGATGTAATCTAATGGTGGGTTTATCAAAATTTACCATCAACAAAAAGATATTGAGTAAGGTTGTAGCGTAAGGCTACAACAAATTTTGTAGCTCAACTTTGTCCATTTTGTGGCCAATTTGGCTACTAAAAATATATTCTAATGTAAAAAATTCGATACATATAACTACAAGTCTCATTATAGCACAATTAGTATTTTTCATTGAGATGTTATAATTTTATATTTGATTATTGTTACATTAATACAATTTATTCCTTTTGTTATTATATTATATAAATTTATAATAAAACCGTGTAACAAATGGGTCATTAATTAGTTGTATACTAAGATAAATAATGGAATTTACTTAAATTTCTAGAAACTCTTTAGGGGTTCATTTTTTTTTTTATTTTCAGTTGTGTCACTGTCTACAGCCTTGTGTTGATAATGTTTTGAATGTTTGCAGTTAAATAAGTTTGTTACTATTGAGACATTTTTGGCACAACATGGGCTTGTAAAATTAAATAGACAAAGCCCATAAGGTCCAACACCAATTAATGAAGAATTTTCAATCTAACTTTATTTTTTTAATATTCCTATCTGCTACATGGACCAGGTTCACATGTGAAAGGAAGAACCCAACAAAAGGGACAATTTAGGAGATGTGGATTGGAGGATAAATGAGTCATTTCATACGAATTTTGGGCTCATTCAAGATCTTTTGGAGGTATTGTGCATAGTAGAATCATTCAGCCATTCAAAATAGTTAGTTAGGCACGTTTTGAAACAATTAAGAAAACTAGCATCTCGAGTTTTTGAAACTCGAGATTCAATTAAAACCCGACTCTTATACACTCGCTTTCCAGTTCTTCTGCACTGCTGAGATGGCAAAAATTGCCACGCGGATCTCGAGTCTTTAAGACTCGAGTTTCGATTGACTTAAACCGAGTCTATAAGACTCGAGATTAAAATTACATGAACAAATAATTACAACAGATCTCGAGTCTTATAGACTCGAGTTTCTTGTCGCGCAAACCGAGTCTATAAGACTCGAGATTTACTTATCCAAAACGTGGGCTAAACTTTGAATAGAACTCGAGTCTATAAGACTCGAGTTCTGGTTAAACTGTTACACCAATACGTTCCGTCCACACTTAAAAACAGATAGCAGTAGAAAGCAGAACGTGTTCCTTGGACTATATTATTCAGTCCACACTCAGTATCTTCAAACTCTCACCCAAAAACAGAACATCCTCAACTCTCACCCATACACTCAGCCTCACTAACTCTCACTCTCACTCACCACATTGCCTCTCTCACTGCTCTTCCCTCTCAAGAATTTCATATTTCAGGTATGGGTTTTTTGATTTGATTGTTATTGTAGTTGGGTATTAGTTGTGTATGGGTTTTGCCACTAAGAGAACTTCCCAATGACTTTGTGGGTTTTCCAATGACTCCATGTATTTTCCTAATATAAGATGTTCTTCTGTAGTATCACACTGTTGTTGATTTCAATTCCGTGTTTTTATTGGCTTGCATGTCATTTGAGCTATATATTATTTGTTATATTTTCTTTGATTTATTACTAATTCATGTGATTAATGTTAACCATGTTGATAAAAATATGTTTTTGCAGTAGCCATTTTGGTGAAATAAAAAAAATTCTGTTCTCATTGACTTTATTCTTTTTGAGGTGTTTCCCTGCATTAATTCATCTTGATCAAATCTGCCAATTTTAAAGAGAATGAATCTTTCATGAATTAGATTCACCAAATTCTTGTAGGTTAGAAAATTTTATGAAAGATTCATAGCAATGTACGTCTCCCTTGTTATCTGATATGTGGAGTGTTGCTTGATTGTGGAGTCACCACTTTATCTTGAAGGAGCTAGTGGATTGTTTGAATTTATTGTTAAAAGACATAAAATGGGCACATGGTTATAGTAATTGTTGAAGTTACAAAACTTCAAACAATAAATAATGCGTACAAAAGACTAGCAGGACATGAGTATGCAGATATCTCAGGGGATTTAGGTGTGGATGCTAGGATGTAAGTATTGCTTTGGAGTTGACTGTGTTGTTTGCCATGCCTGGAAATTGTGAGCATCTCAGAATATAGTAAAAAATAACTTGGAGAGGATTATTTGTGTAGTTACTAAGAAGTACTTTAAGGGCTGCCTAATATTTCTTTCATTTTGCTTTCTGACATGGTGCTAGAGACATTAATGTAATTTTAACTGCTTGAGTTGCCCTTTTTTAGTTTTGTAAATGGTAAACGTAGCACTAGAACATGACAGTTCCTTTATTTAGGAATTGTCTGCCTCTATACAAGATGCAAACTTAAGAACCATTGATTTTGTTATACGTAAATCATGTGGACGTTTACATTTTGTTTTTTCCAGTGAAACCTTTAAAGTCCCTAACACTTTATATAGTGGTGTAGCAGATTGAGTTTAGATGTGTATAGGTTAATATAGATGTGTATAGGCTAGTACAGGTTAATATATGTTAGATGTGTATAGATGTGTATAGGTTAGTATAGATTAGTACAGGTTAATATAGATGTGTATGTGTGAACAAAATATTATGGAGCAGAGGTTCTCTTATTCATTTTTGAAGGGGCTTTTGCAATTATTTAGTCCCCCATTATCTTTTGCAATTTTGTATGTGTTAAAAAAAATTGCGTTTGCAATTATCTCTTGCTTTACATGTGTTTACCTCTCATACCATGTTGCTGTAATTAGCCTCTTGTATATAGCAAGGATAGATGGATTTGTATATGTTCAATTGTTAAATATAGTCGTAGTACACTAAGAAATGGCACGAAAAAATGTTCAGTTTGTATGTATGATGAAATTGAAAATGTTTGTTAACTAACATAGTAACTTGACTGTAACAGGTTCACAATGCCTGAAATTGATATAATCATATACCACGGTGGTCCGTTGAAGAATGCCAATGCGAACAAGGGATTGCCATTTGAAGGGCCGGGTATAAAGACCTATTATACCCAAATTGATCGTAGGTTGAAGACCCTTGACGAATTGAAGATGATGGTTATGGAAGAGTTGTGTAAGAACCCTGCTATGCACAACATACACATTACTTATCGCATGCCAAATGAAATCCTGAAGCATCGGATTAATTACAAGTACATGGCGATAGAAGCAGACAAACATGTGAAGATCATGTTTGACAAGTTGGAGAGAATACCTGAAGTAACTAACATTGAGTTGTACATACAGTTGGAGCCACGTGCAGAAGTTGGTATTGAGGAGGAAATCCAACAAACACAAACAAGTTTACAAGTTACAGTTCCATATGCTCAATACCAGTATTTTACACATGTAGAGCATGCTGATGTTCATGCCGGAAATGATGATGATGAGGATGAGGATGAGAATGATGATGAGAATGATGATGATTATGATGATGAGGATGAGGATGAGGATGAGGATGATGACTATGTTGATGAAAATATTGCCATTAACGGTGAAGATTTTGGCGATAGAGATGAGATTGAAGACATGATTGAACAAGGGGACTTTAGGGACTTTGAGAGGGACATTGATGACGATGAGACATTGGACGGTGGTCAACCTGATGCATACAATGTTCTTAGTGTCCAAAACATTACAGACACAATCCCTGTGTACTCACCACCTGCCTTGTCATTTTCTGAAAATACTTGGGATAATGTATTTGATCCTTCACATATTGAGACACCATTTGTGTCTAGCTGGAGAGAGGGGATGAATTTGTGCAAAGGCTTGACTTTTGCCAATAAAATGGAGGTGCAACGCGTATTAACAAAGTGTGCCCTCAAGGAAAACAAACATTTTATCATCAGTAGGTCAACCACGACAAAACTTTGTGCGAAATGCGTTGATGAGTCATGCACGTGGTATGTCTGCGTAGTCATGAAGCCCAAGTTCCACAATCTATGGATGGTCACCGTGTACAAGGGTCCTCACACGTGTATATGGACTGGGGTGCGAAATGATGGTAGAATGATGAGTTGTAAATTTATTGCAGATGACATCCTTAAGAAGTTATGTGAGGATCACACTACCCCAATTAAGCATCTCAGATCTATGATAGAGTCGAAATATGAGGGACAAAAGCCTTCTTACTACAAGGTGTGGGATGCGAAACAAAAGGCGATTGAGAAGATGTTTGGAAATTGGGAAGAGTCTTACCAAAGGTTGCAGAAGTTGCTAATGGCATATATTGATCAGGATCCGACGACGCAGGTGTTCTATCGTACCACATCCACCGGTGAAGATGACACAGTATTTTTGAATTATGTGTTTTGGTCTTTCGGTCCAAGCATTGATGGATTCAAATATTGCAAGCCGGTTATCAGTATTGATGGGACCCATCTGTATGGTAAATATCAGGGAAAGTTGTTGGTTGCAATGGCAACCGACGCTAACAACAAGGTATTCCCTCTTGCCTTTGCTATTGTGGATTCTGAGTCAGGGTCTAGTTGGAGGTGGTTTTTACAATGCCTCAGAGATGCGATTGGCCGCGTGATACCGTACGAAGGCATTTGCGTAATTTCTGACCGACATCTCGGTATCAAAAATGCCATTGCAAACTGGCCTAGAAGGGATGATGGAAGAGCACTGGTATTTCATAGATATTGCCTTCGACATGTTGCTAGCAACTTTAACACACATTTTCAGAACTCGACTCTGAAGTCAGCGGCGTTGAAAGCCGGATATGCTAGTCAGGCAGTGAAATTTACCTCCATAATGGAGACCATTAAGCAGGCGGAAATTGAGGCCATTAGAAATAAGAAGAAGTTGACGGGGAAGGATGGCAAGGAAAAGAATCAAGATTATCTTCCATACACATACCTAATGAGCGAGTCTGTGGATATGTGGACCCAGTCACATGATGGTGGGAGACGCTTTGGGGCAATGACAACCAATATATCAGAGTGCTTCAATGGTGTATTGAAAGGTGCACGGGGCCTTCCTATTGCCGCGTTGGTTGAGTTCACTTGGAACAAACTTGTCAGTTATTTCCACGACCGTCGCAAAGAATACCTTTTTGAGTTCTCAGAGGGTAAGAAATGGAGTAAATATGCCTTCTCCAAGTGGGATGAGAATAAGAGTAAATCTGAGAAACATTATCTCAAGCCATTTAGCAATGAAGAGCTGATATTTCAAATAGTTACCCAACTCAACACGTGTAGTGCAGGAGGGGGAAACCACAGTTATGAAGTTCGGTTACAGGAAAGAACATGCAGTTGTGGGAAATGGCAAAACATAGGGATCCCGTGTTCACATGCAATCAGAGTATGTGACTATTTAAATATTGATTCGACCACATATATTCACCCGTGTTATGGTTTGAACAATGCCATTAACACTTATGAGCATGCATTTGTGGTTCCTAAGTCTCCGGCCTTGTGGAGGGATCCCATAGGGCCAAAGTGGTTGCCTAATCCAGCATTGTTGCGGGCCAAAGGTCGACCAGTGAAGTCGAGAATAAGGAATGAGATGGATGGAGTGAGGAATAAGGATCGAGAACCGGGATGGCGGAGGGAGGATGCAGATTTGATAGAGAGTCAGCCCAAGCAGACATGTGGACTGTGTCATGCTTCCGGGCATAACCGCAGAAAATGTCCGCAGTCCCGTGGCGCTTCCACAAGCGGTCATGTTCCACACTAGGTAGGTAGATGGCAAATACTTATGCATCGGTTAAATATTTGTTGTTCATTCCATGTTCACCTAATGTTTACTATCTTTTCTCCTAATGTGATTACTCTACGTTTTTCAGGCATGCTTCCAAGGACGATGTTTTTGTTGTGTGGACAACCGATGTTAGGAAAAGTGACTACGTTGTATTGGCTCTATGTGAACTTTTTGGTTTTTGTTGAATGTGCTTGTAAATCTCTATTCAATGTATGCCTATGAAGATTGTGATTTCAGTAGTATGGTTAGAACTGCAAATTAAGCGTGGTTGGGCATGTTTAGAACGTTGATATTGAGAATGCCTTTTCTTGCGATGTAACTGCATTTTGCATTGTAAAACCATGTTTGTACAGAGAGCGTAGAAGTTTCAGTAGTTTCGTTTGATGTAATCTACGTGTATTTACATTCTCAGCTTCTTTGCCTCTAAATGAGTGTTTATGGATTATATTCGTAGTTTGTCCATCTTTGCTTCTCACCAGGTGCATGCACACGTTTCAGTTTCTGGTTTGTCTGCATAACCAGGAAAAAAGCAAAAAAAATTCCCCCAGTCAATGATTCCTGGAATGACCAGAGGAAAACAGAGCAAAACAAAAAATAAAAAAAAATTTCAAAAGAAGTCGAGTCTAAGAAACTCGAGTTCTTCAGGAAAAAACAGAGAAAAACAGAGCAACCCTCTTGGACCTCTCTGAGTAAACAGAGGAAAACCAAGAAAAAAAATTTCCCCAGTGGATCTCGAGTCTATGAAACTCGAGTTCCACTGGGAAAAACAGAGCAAAACAGAGCACTCTATTGGACCTCTCTGAGTAAACAGAGCAAAACGAAGAAAAAAAATTTCCCAGTGGAACTCGAGTCTATGAAACTCGAGTTCCACTGGAAAAAACAGAGCATAACAGAGCACCCTTTTGGACCTCTCTGAGTAAACAGAGCAAACCGAAGAAAAAAAATTTCCCAGTGGAACTCGAGTCTATGAAACTCGAGTTCCACTGGAAAAAACAGGGCAGAACAGAGCACCCTTTTGGACCTCTCTGAGTAAACAGAGCAAAATGAAGAAACGAAAATTTTCCAGTGGAACTCGACTCTATGAAACTCGAGTTTCTGTATTTGATTCTCGTGTTTTATAGAGTCGAGTTCGCCTAGGAAATTTTTTATTTTAGTTATTTACTTTTGCAGAAACTCGAGTCTTTAAGACTCGAGTTCCATGAGGATTGGAAATTTTTTTTTTTATATTTATTTTTTTTAAATATTTTTTATTTTATGTATTTAATTTTTTAAATGAGAGGAACTCGACTCTTATAGACTCGATTTCCTGAGGAATGAACTTTTTTTTTTATTTTATTTTGTTAAAATTTTTTATTTCATTTATTTAATTTTGTTAAAGAGAGGAACTCGAGTCTTATAGACTCGAGTTCCATGAGGATTGAAAATTTTTCATTTTTTATATTTAACTTTTTTAAAATTTTTTATTTTATGTATTTAATTTTGTTAAAGAGTGGAACGCGAGTGTTATGGTCTCGAGTTCCATGGGATTAAAAATTTTATATTTTATTTATTTAATTTTGTTAAAGGTGACAATTGTTGTTCTTCTCTAGAAATTAGCTTTTTAGAACTTTTGAAGGGAAAAACTTGAGTTTATGTTTTGTAATTTTGTTTTTAACCACTTGGCCTCCTTTTATGTGGAGTAGATGTGTACACTGGATTTTTTTATTTTTATTTTTCTTTTTAACTTTAATTGATTGAGCTCCTGTGTTACCCAAACCCCAATGCCAATACTGGTAACTCTAAATTATATAATAAATACACGTTTCATAAATGGTCCTCCTCATGGAAGTAGCTTTTGCCGCACTCAGTCGTCAATTAATTGGAATCACCGGCTCCTATATTGTTATGCCTTCCAGCTAGCATTATTGCTAGGTTATATTTAGATACTTTGCATATGACTGATCATTTTAAATTCACATATACTTTATATTCGATTATGACATTTTAAAATTTTTATGTGCATTGTAACCTGTAGATGCATTGCATTGAATAAACTATTCCACTCCATAACACCAAATGAGTGCTTTTGACAATATAGTGAAATGATATTAACTCCAAATAATATGAGACACAAGGTTTTGATCCAAAAAATGTGTCAACTACATAGTTCTCTCTATACAAAACATAAAATTCCTGCCAATCAAGGCTTAAATATCCACATCTCAATACATTGTTCTCTCTATACAAAATTTGCAATCACACTAAGAAACGGCATGGAAAAGAAAGTTATCCACCCTTTGAAGACGGTAACCAAACCAAGAGAAGATGGCAATGACAATGTTCGTCTCAAATCCCCCCATTCAACTTCCAACTGTCAGGCATTGGAGATGGCTTTACTAGGTCCTTTGAAATCGTCATGATGGTACCTAATACAAATCACAAACAGAATTTTATCACATTTCCCATATAATGCAAAAATAAAAATCTATGATTCATATATTTATCAATTTAATTAATTATATAGTTTTTGCAAACAATTTAGTTTCTTTACAAAGAAAACGAGGCCAAGAATACTAGCTAAGTAATAGACAAAAGAAATAAATATTTGCAAGAGCCTCTTTGAAATAATACCATCATTCAGTATTGCGATGGTCAGAAGCATGAAAGGTGGGAACTTATCTGCCCATATCAAAGCTAGAACCACAAAACCAAGCTGCAAAAAGGTTGCGTTAACAAGAGACTTAAGAAAGTTGAAACCAAAGAGGCTCAAAATTTAACCTTTAGCCAGACCAGCTAGTGAAAATGAACTAAACAATATCAGTTTTAAATGCAAAATACTCCTAGCTTACCAATGTCCTTATGGTTATGGAGACAGCATATATCTGTATATTCATGCAAGCTAATTAGTTTTACCATTAAACAAAAAATATATACAAACAAAACTATGGAAAAAACACATGACAACTTATGTGTAACAATCATGTTTGGTACTACAAAAGTTTCTGATATATTTTGCATGCTTATTGCGTACACATAAAAATGACAAGTAACAACTTCAAGTCTAGGAATCAACCTTCCAGGGTGATATTGAGAAGCAAGTTCTTGTTTGAGATTATGAAATGGGAAAAGCACTTGCTTTTCAGCGTACGATCCTGAATTTGAAGGAGGTTCACACTTTAGATGAATATCAAATGTAAATCCTACTTACATTATTTATGTCTTTATCAATTTTTCCCTGGTCGATGCATCTTCTGGCGCTCATGCATACGGTGCTGAAGCAAATGCATCTGCTGCATCGAATGTTGACGAGCTTCATCAAGAAATCTCAGTTCGTTCAGCAGTAGTCATAATTCCATTGATTATTGTGTGGACACACACACATAGTCGTTGGAGTATTTTCTAGAAAATCCAAAGAGGAGGTACAAGAGAAGAAGATGTTGCTGGAAAAGCTACAAGTCAGAATGAATGAAGCAGAAGCAAAGGCCAACAAGCTTAAAGTGTCATTGGAGAATCTATGTGGTATACTAACAACGTTTTTACATTGCATATTTTGTTTTTATTAAAAATAATTCCAATCATTGAGGACATTTTTCAAAGGATAATAATATGTTAGAGCTCAATCAGACGATGGGAAATATCTATCGTAGGAAAAAGCAGAACATGATCTGATAAAGCTTGAACAAGCCCTGGAAGATGAAGAAACGGTCTGCCTTCTTTTCCTGGACTGTTCACCTTCCAATGCTTCAAGAGGGTTGATATAACAGTGATATCTGTGTCTACAAATAAAGCAATAATTCTAATCAAAACCCAATGCAATTGAAATTTTGAATATGTATGTCATAATAGTTTTGTTTTTTCAAAACATTGCATGTAATATTTGCCTAAAACGAGTATGTTTCTCAATGAAGGAATACAACTGGCTGCAACGTCATAGTACTAAGTGCACAAAACTTAGTTATATTTGTGGGGTTTTTCAGTGGTTAAGGTTGAACCCACAACTACTGTTGGTGAAAGGCACTTGTCATTCCAACAAGCCTTGACCACTAGTGCAACTGCTAATTCAGACCACTAGAGCAAGCCTTCATTGAAGGCACGATTTATATGTGCAACTGCTAATTCTCACTCTTAACATTTTCAAAACGCATTATGAAAAGAAATTAATTTTAAAAGCCAATCGACCATACCTTAACCCTTTTCAAAAGATCTTTTGCATTATTGTCATGCTTGAAGTGTTATATTACACGCGACAAATAGACAGAACAAAGATGGTAGAGCACAGAATTTAGGAATTTTATGATTTATACGGTCCCTTGAGCATACTTTGCAATAGCCTCATAGTGATTGAAAGTTCACCCTATGTTTGGATGGGGCAGTTCCAAACTTACCCTAAAGGATGTGGGCCAATGAAATTAAGGTCCTACCAATTTAATCATATCAACATGGTAATGGGTTGCAGAAGTCGAACATCATTTCTCCAAAATGTGTAAAGTAGTGGCATGACTCCCCAAAGTGATGGGGAATCAATCTACCTAAGAGGCATTAATTACAGCTAAATGGATAAAAGGAAACAACATACCTCTAGTATTTTATTGAAAGCCTTTGCGAAGGCTGGTTTAATATCAGCTCGATGTAGCTTTCCACTTTCATAGTAAGCAACCAATTCTTCAAAGCTTTCGAACCTCTTGGATTGTAGAGAAAATTTACATTGCAAGAAAACAATCTGAGTTACTATTCCCAATGGAAAATGATTTTGGAAAAATGGCGCAAGCATCTATAGGTCTATTCGTAAGGAGCACGGACTTTGAACAAGATGCAAGGGTTGACATGCATGTGAAAAGGCAGATGTCGTACCATTAACTAAATAAAATAAGTAAAGCTTTCATAATAAAATCCTTATGACTTACTTGTCACCACCATTCTTTGCATTGCGCTCTACTACAAATTGGTTAAACCAACGTAAAATGAGGTACTTCACATACTCCAAGCATGGATTCCCTTCCACAATATCTGCAGGACAGTATGCTGTCTTTATCTTCAAATTTACTTTCGCCTACAACATGGAGGCAGACTAAATCTAAGGTTAACCTAGTTTATAATCCAGTATCATTATGCTATGTGCAGCTAATAAAGAAAACACTATGTAGCCCCCTATATGGCAAGTTGATACCCCTATACATGCACCCTACCTCGTCATCTTCCATAAAAGTTGAAGATAGTGGATCACTTTTCGACATCTGCTCCTGACCTTGTTCTAAACTGGGTAACATGTTTGTAAATGACCAGTAACCAAAACAAATAAAGACCACACATAAGCACATTGCATGCATGGGTAGAAATTTTGTGCTGCAGTGAAGTCGTCCTCATCACTTCGGCCCATAATGTGACCACACCTGCAGCAAAATATAATAGAAGTAAAAATAACGACTACATCACCAGCGTATTAAAGTAATAATAATAATCATCATACCATAATTCACGTTTTTATCCTTGAAACCGTATTCGTTTGTGCTATATCCATCACAAGAGGCGACTACTCATGAGCTTCATTCGGTTTATCTCGTTCGATGACCGCAGAAACTCCACCTTGCCTCCATCACTATCCATCCCAACGGCCTTCCAAATCTGAATGAGGTAGCGCCCAACAACATCAATTTTCTTGAACTGACCTCCCAATAGATTGGTTAGCTGGGCAAACCAAGCTACAATCCATATTTTCACTCTACACCCAGCAGATGTGAACTTGTTCACATTTATTTCTAATAAAAACAAAATATGAAAGGTAAAAACCAGTACAATACCACTTACATTCTCCAATGACACTTTAAGCTTGTTGGCCTTTGCTTCTGCTTCATTCATTCTGACTTGTAGCTTTTCCAGCAACATCTTCTTCTCTTGTACATCCTCTTTGGATTTTCTTGAAAATACTCCAAGGAATATGTGTGTGTGTCCACACAATAATCAATGGAATTATGACTACTGCTGAACGAACTGAGATTTCTTGATGAAGCTCGTCAACATTCGATGCAAAAGATGCATTTGCTTCAGCACCGTATGCATGAGCGCCAGAAGATGCATCGACCAGGAAAAATTTGACAAAATTTAAAGGACCTGCATAGTCCAGCCCATAACAGACCTGCAGATTCTACCCCATAAAGGACCTGCATTTGGGAAGTTAAAGGAATAAAGTTTAAAACAAATTTATGCAATAGGTCTTCCATGAAATTCGAAAAATCAAAAAAATGTAGGTATTACATAATAATGCAATAAGTGTGGGATAAAAATGATGTTACGAAGAAAGTAATAAGCAATAGCCACTGTAGCACATACAACAATTATGTTAGTGATGTCGTACAGAAATGAAGATTACAAAATTAAAAACATCCTCTAATCCAATCAATTGACAAGTCGCTCATCTAGGAAGTTGTACTGCACCTAAGGAAATAACCTAATGAATAACACCTAAGATACAATATCTGGAAGACTACAATTTTGTAGTATTTTTGTATTTTTATTTTTTATTTTTTACAATTCATGCCACAAACGAATCCTAAATTTTAGGATTTCTCTGTGGCTACTAATGGCCTACTAACCAGCACAGTTTCCCATTGCATTCAAAATAAAATAAATAAATAAAATGTTATAGGATTTTAGAATCCTAAATTATCTTTGTGTTTTACATATGTTTTTTAACATTTGTTATTATGTTCCACGGTTGAGATTCAGGATTTTGGATTTGCAATATTGTTAAGGATAACTTGCTATGTTTAAGGATAACAATATCCAATACAGTTTTGCTGAAAAGTGAATGCATTACTTTTATTGTTTCAGTTAATCAATTGTGATCCTTGAACGTTGCGTTGATAATTTTTTTACAATTTGAAGCAAAAAAAAAAAAATTTCCCAAAACCCATGTTTAGGTAATTTCAGTCCTACAAGTTTGCCTATCATTTAGAAGCCATTTTGGCTATGATTTTATAATTATAACTTTAAAGAGAAGAGGAAAAAAAAAACGTTTTTACATTTTTACCCGGTATTTTTAGTCCTAAAATTTTGCCTATTAGTTAGAAGCAATTTTCTCCATGATTTTACAATTTTATCTTTAAAGGAAAAAATTTAAATTAAAAAAACCCCCGCGTTTTAGGTTTTTACCCGTAAAATTTAGTCTATTATTTACTACTAATTGTTCCATTTGTATCTACTTCCGGTGTGCCTATTGTGGTGTATTTGGAGGAAGCGTAATTTCCGTACTTTTGAGGATAGGGACAAGTCCGATGACCAGTTGCTCGCTTATTTTAGTGGGTCTCTTTTTGATTGGTGTAGGGGTTGGGGACTCACATGTAGTGATTCTATCCCTATGTTCCGTAGTTCTCTTCTCTGTAATTAATATGCTCTTTGTTGTCTCCGTTTGTTTTATTGTTTTAGTTATCTCATTGTCTCTCTTTTTTGTTTGTTTCCTTATCTGTATTGTCTGTTCTGCCTTGTCTTTTCATGAAGTAGCTTTTAATATATATCTTTCTTACTTATCAAAAAAAAAAAATTAATTGTTCCATTTTTCTCAATCTGTGCCAATTTATTTATTACTTTTAATTTTTTTTTACAAATCTATTAGTAATATGTATATAATGGTCAATCACTCTCCTTTGCCTATATATTGTATGCTTCGAAATAGAGGTCACTGCAATATAAGTAATTGATACATGATACTTATCCAAATTGCACAATTTGTATTTGTTGTATACAAGATCATACTCATCCAAATTCCACAGTTGTTGTCTTCTAATATTGTAATAAAAAAAGTGACAGTAATATTGCGATAAAAAAGAATAAGAAAAGCAATGACTAAGCTTTAACCTACAAGAAAAAGAGGAAGTAGTTGATTTGGAGGGAACATTACACCTTCGCCCAGGCTCTTCCTCACCAAATTCTTCGCGAAATGCCCTAAAGAACTTGTCTTTAAGTCTTTTTCGTTTTCAGACTTGGAACCATCACCCATCATGCCGTAGTCGATGAATTGGACTGCAGGACTGGTAAATATGTGGTACAATTCGTCCAGAATGGGTTTCTCCATTCTATTCTTCTGTGCAAGATAAAACCATTAGCGAAGAAAAGTTACCGACCTTAAAATGTCAACTGCTGAAGAGCATAAGTAACAGAAACGTATTAGCACATTCAACAAAATTGCATTATAAGGCTATTACAAGTCCAAAACACGTAAGGTAAGAAAACTTAACAAATGTTTTTTCCTTCCCAAATCATAACTGCTTTGAATTTTTGCTCAACCGAAATTGTTTGGTATGCACTTTTAACTTCATCTTGAACCCTCTTCAACCCAATACAAAATACACCTCATTTCAAGTATTGAAATACAAATCGATTGATAAAAAAAGTACATGGAAAATTGTCCTGCAATTACCCAATGAGGTAAAGATCCTGCAATTAGGATAAGATCCAGATGTGACAAATGAAGCATTTATTTGATTTTGTGTAGTTCACATGGGTTCTTTATGACCTCTGCAATCTTTAAATGTAAAATGTCTTACATCTGGATTAAATTTAGAGAAAGTTGGGGGGATTTAAATGGAAGGGGATCCTTTTCCATCCCATCAAATCTATATGCTAAAACAAACCAGAATGAAATTCATGGTCTTCTCATATTTGATATTCAAATTTTATTATGTTAAATAGACCAGAACCATCTCATGGCCTTCTAATTTTTTAAGTATTGAAATCAGAAAAACCTTTCACTTAGTAATAAATCAATTGGCTTAGAATAAATTATCCTCTATTTTTTATGAAAAATAAGACAGTCGAGTGTACGAAGTATTCAAAGGCTATTTGCAATCACTTCATTATCTCGGACAGTGAACTTCTGAATAAATAAAGTGTGCCACTTCCTTTATAGGGAGCGTAACAAGATATGACTAGACGTGATCAGAGATGAGTTTTCCCAACTAACACAAAATTGTATCAGGGAAAAAAAGACTATATTTAATTTGCAAGCACTGTTGATAAAAATAAAAATAAAAAAAAATAAAAAGTTCAACTAAAGAGAGGAAGTGCTAGACAACCAACCTGTAATAAAGCTGTTGGAAACAGCGTCCACATATCCTGTCATTGACTGTGCCTTTGTTCTGATTATCTTAGCTTTTTCAACAGAATCCTCAGGCCAGTCAATTGTGGCAATATCCTCATCAGCAACTTCATCTTGAACTTTGCTAGCATTAGAAAGAATGGATTTACCAAGCATCAACAGTTGAGAAACAGCAAAACAGCACATTTCTGAGAGTCTCTGCAAAAAATTTATATATAAATAAAAATTTCATTTTTAACTACCAACAATAAAAAGTAAGCAACCATATTCAAAATAAGAGATTTGGGTCACATGTTTCCAATAAAGTCCCTAATATCTACATACATGAACTCCCTCTGAGTGAAGCGAGTCTATTCTGCCAGCAGTCCTTTGGATCATATCATTAACAGCTACTCCTGCTAATGCATTACTGAACCTGGAATATTGAAAGCAATAATTGCAGCATAGTGAAAACGGTGTTTACCAAGGTCATGGAGAATTTCATTAACAGTAACCCAGCTGGTATCACCAATACTACAGGACAGAAAACTACACACCCTAAAATCCCTTATGTATGACAGAGGATTGAATAACCACTACACTAAAAATAGCTTCTTCTTTTTTGATAAATTTGATAGTTAGAATGGGGGCTCTTGGCACTACAAATCTAGTCTAAAACTAACAATGTTGCACTATCTAATTTCTAAAGCATTCAACTGTCCCCAATTCCACCATTTAACTATATGTTTCCCGTATGTGTTGATCCATGCCAAATGTCAAATGAATGTGATGTTGAAACAAACTGAATCGAAAGATAAATTTCTTTAAAGAAACTTCAAGTTTGAGTACAATATGGACAAGACAGCTCCCAATTCCAATTACCTAATAGTTGAGAAGGGAAATTGGCACAGAGTAATGACATATTCTAAAAATGGGCTTAGTGCAAAATGTATCACACAAAAAGTCAGTTACTGGTATAAAAATATCCACAGATTTACAGCTGGTATAATTTGATCTTGGCTTTGTGTTTGCACAAAATGTAGAACTTGAGGGGAAAAGAAGTCAGGATAAACAAGAGACTTACAGGTTTTTTTTTTTTTGATAAGTAATCAGAAAAAGAGACTTAGAGGATTTTATAAAGCAACAGTGATTACAACATGCAGTCATATCAGCTATACAAGATTTGGAAATTAGATAATGGGAACTAAATCAAAAGTCGTATATAAGTGCAAGCTGAAGCAAGACAACTAACAAACCAGTGCAGAATCACATGCAACATCCATTAACTGTTGAGAAGATGATAACTTTACAAGAAATTTACCCCACAGCCATGTCAGCAGCCTTGCTCACACTTGAGTCGTGTAATTTCTTCATCTCATCATCACTTCCCTCAGCCCCAGTGTCTACTTTCTTCCCTTTGTCTGTCTCTACACCATTTCAATCCATTTCAGTAGTCAAACTAAAAATTTGCTGGACCTGTTTAAGCAGTAGTCACATGCAGGTCTCTGTTCCGATGATAATTTTGCTTTTCTTCGGTTACATAACAGGCCATGATGGTTGGACAATGCCTCCAGCTCCTGCCAGTATTAAACTTTAACAATGTCAATGATACTATTGTTTTAACTATCAAAATTCAACTCCAAAGTTAAGAAAATGACCTCCAACGATTCTGGACCTCCATATATGTAGAAGCATCGATCAAATGTCACTTCCTCGTACAACTGATCCTCATCAGTTTCTTCTCAACTTCAATACCAGTTTCAGTAATTAGTAGATCAATAGTCTCCTTGCCTACAAGTTCAACCACTTGCATTCCCTTTGCTGTAAAAGCTTTCCCAGTCTGTAACATTGAAGGTAAGGAATAAGCAAATTGGCAACATTGATAAGCAACATGGTATGGATCATCACACTGATGCAAACCTCTAATATTGACGGTGCAACAGAGCCAGGTGCTGGTAATCCACCATGCTGAATAGATTCTGCCAGGTTAACAGCAGAATGCTCAATTCTGAAGAAGATAAAACATAAAACTCATTTGATCAACAAATGAAACAGCTGGTTGTGACGAGCATAATAACAAGAGAGTATCATAAATTCTAATCAAATGGAACCTAATTTACTATCATCCAGTGAAAGAAATAAAGAGTTGAATTCAGAAATTGTCAAAATGAAATGATATTAGAAACAAGGCAATCCACTACAGCCAAACTACAACCAAAACTCAATCTCAATTTCTTCCTTGATAAGCGAAACTAGAACCAAAACCCCTTGGGAAAAATCCACTACAGCCAAGTCAACATCCGAAACTACAAAACCACAACCCTCATTCCTCACGAACCTCTTCAACAACCACCACCACCATCTACAATGAAATTATTCTTTAGTAACAAAACTGCCACGCATTCAAAAACAGCACAATCCAAACACCAAAAATTGGAACTTATAAATTCAACCAATTCCCCTATAAACCAACCCTAATTTCCAAAATTAGCAACCACTTAAATTTATTATGTATTAAAAATAAATTTTTGCAGCACAATGCCATTAAACTAATCAAATTGGTTGAAGAAAAATATAATCAACCTCCAACCCCCCAAAAAATGGATCTGATAACTCAACCAGTTCACCTAAAAACCCTAATTTCCAAAAACTAATTACATTGTCCAAGCATTGAAATAAAAATCCAAACTAGTGCAGCACAATGCGACTAAACTAAACCAATCAGATTGATTAGAAGCAAAAAAGAATGAAAAACAATTAGATTTGATGCTAACCGCCTGAGCTTACCAAACTAAATACATGAATATGTATGGATTTTTTGTTTTTTTTTTTTTTTTGGGTACACAAATCAGAAGATATGACGTACAACTAGAAGCCTTTAATGCTAACCGCCTGACCTTACCAAACCCAATTTACTAATGGGATGCTGAATAGCACAGTGGTAACCATGTTTGCAGGATCCCAATCTCAGCTATAACAAGTTCTAATGTCCAGCAGTTCGCTCAAACCCCAAATAGCAATTTCACCCCTTCAGAACAATTAGTTAAACGCGGAGACACAGAGTAAAAGCTTTCCCTCAAAACCAAAAGTAAAGCTTCCCTAATAACATCATACCACATCTTGGAGTCAGCCACCCAACTGTGGGAAGCAGCTAGTTTATTTCTATCTTCCCAGTATTTTCCAAGAAAGCTAAGTTGGATCCCTTCCAACAAGTACAACTCCTAATGTTACATGCATCCAGCAACATTCGATTTCATATCATTTTGAAACCTCTACAAGTCAACATTATTTTTTTTTGATAGGTAAGAAAAAATATATTCAAAAAACTACTACATGCCAAATAGCACCAGCATAACACAAGTACAAAAAAGAGAAGCAGCGAAGAAAAACAAAAAACATTAATGACCAAAGGTTGGAAAGAGAGCTAAGGAAAAGAGGAAGAGAGTCACTAGATGTGAGCTAAGGTTTCAGAACGCAGTAATGCATATAGAGAAGTCAATATTATGGTCCAATTCCATGACTGTAGCACTTACTCAAGGTTCACCAATTTTGTGTTTTTTAGCCCTCGTGTAATGTTTCGGTGGGGGAGGAGGTTGCGGGGCATCAACCTTAGGGTCATCATCGTGCTGCAAATTCCATTAGATGCATGCAATCAATATTCAATATAATGGTAAGAATAAAGTGAAGTAGAAAATATATTATTACATTCAAATTAAAGTTATCATACCATAGCAGGGCCTCGGTGTCCTATTTTGTGTCCACCTGTCCCACAAGTCGGTGCTCTTCTACTGCGTTGCGGTCTACCTCGTGGGGGTGAGGGCTCATGAGGGGGATGCTCGTCCGGTACATCAGTATGTGGCTCTACAGTGTCAATCCCAACCGGAGGTCCTATAGGGTCAGATGAGGATGCGGTAGGTGGGTAATCCTGCTCTATGTAGAGGCTAGGAGTGGGTGCACTAGAGCCGGTGTGTGGGTATGAGGGTGTCTCGGGGAGTATAGGAGGGGTGACATTTTGGTCAATACTGACATCAAAATTGGGCTGCGAAGGTGGGCTGGGTGAAGGGACCTCGGGCTGAGGAGATGCATATGGGATGGGTGAAGGGACCTCAGGATGAGGATATGCCTGCGGGATGGGTGGAGGCATCTCAAGAGTAGTGACAACCCGAGGGGTTGTTGCACGCCGACCACGGCCCCTGACTGCACTTGTGCTTGGGGTTGCTGTAGCAGGCCGAAGACGACCCCTAGCTGCACTTGTGCTTGGGCTTGTAGTAGCACGATGACCACGGGTCGGTGTACTTACGGGTGCTGCACTTGTGCTTGGGGTTGCAGCAGCTGCTAGTTCAGTCTCATCCCCATTGTTTGCATGCTCATTTACTGCAGGATCACCATCAAGGCCAGCCACATTATTTAGGACACGCCGGACATAGTTGTGAGCTTGGCTGCCTTCAGGAAGCATCACCAACAGCGCTAAATGGCTTTGAATCTGAAACGGAGAAAGAACCAGTACAATTAGACTTGACACATTTATGTATCAATTAATGATTGAATAATATAATAGTTATGAATCTACTCAAAACTAACAGTTCTATTAGAATATTATATGTATCAAAAACTATTTCATTACATGACAGTCAAATCAAACTAGATTTGCCGAGAAATTCATAGAAATTAATTCTATGTTCATACATGTACTCAAGTAAAACGAAGTAGGCAATCAAATGTAAGTAGAACACATTACCATAATATCTAATTTAGCGCTGTTGCGGTCGACATACTTTCGAGTCACCGGACGATACCAGACGTAATAGGCATGATTGCGGGGCATCTCACCAATCTGAGGAGGTGCATGACAAAGTTGTTGTCGTCTCATTTCCCAGGAAATGATATATGGTCGATGCTCGTCCCTCCAATTCTTTTCCACCTTCCTACGTAAGTCGATTTTATGCAGCCTATCATCGTAGAAAACATGGTCAGGCGGCTCTTGCGCCAAGCCAAACTGTCGCAGGACACGGTCTGGGTGGTGTCTCTCTACTATACAAAAGCACACAAGCGGCACCCTTGCTGTCCACGTATCCCTGGCTGCAACACAGAACTCAGGAAGGTGGCCGAAGTGTGCCTCGTATGGCTGCCACACGATCTACGATAGAAAAAAAAAACAATTATCATAGCATCTTCAAATGTGAAACAAGGGAAAATACATGGATAAAGGGTAAAACTAAAATTATAACAAAAGATATGTTAAAGGATGAAGCAATCATATTATTAATGGAGATGATCATAACCAAACAATTTTTTTTAATTTTATTACCTGCTCTGGCTGCATTCTAACTAATAGCTCGCGATAGTGGACCAAGGCCATGCCGAATGGCCTACTCTTCGGGCTTGGCACCCGCAGCCACCTACAATTACAAGCAAGCAAATAACATAAGAACAATAATACAATTTAGTTACTAATAAGAGTACATTGCAGAACACACTTGGTATCAGGAAAAGACTTACTTAGATGCAAGTGGAGCATATGGCCATGGGCCATAATCACATCCAGGTGGGGGCTCTATTCTCGGGCACAAGAATGGCAACCTTGCCCATGCCCAATACTGGACCAACGTGCACGCCCCACCAATCTGCGATGCCCCTTTCTCGCTTGCCCGACACAACTCCCTATATAACCACGCCAGGCAACCACTACCCCAACTATACTGTGGCGGATCACGAAGGTTACGCAGGAACTCTAGGAACATCAAATGCACCCTATCTCCTGACTTGTCCATGAAAAGTTTGTCCCCTATTAGGGCTAAAATATAGCACCGGGCATACCGGTGTATCTGCATCTCCGTTGCGTCATGAGGCAATGGTGCTGCAACGGCCTCAACAAGTCGGCTGATGAGAATTCTTTGCCCCACCAATGTTTTATTGTCATTCGGCGGACTAAAACCCAGCAACTCCGTACACAATTGCCTCCAACCCCCATCATTCACCACAGCAGTCGGCCCAACCAAGACGTCACCGTCTATAGGAAGTCCGAAAATTACCTCCACATCTTGTAAGGTGATTGTCATCTCACCATGTGGAAGATGGAAAGTATGAGTCTCCGGCCGCCATCGCTCAACTAGGGCCGATATTAAGCAATTATCTATCTCTCTTGAAGGGGCTCTAAATAATCCTTCTAGCCTTAGCAATTTGATAATATCAATGACTCGATTATCTTCCATCTGAACGTTTGCCATCTCCTTAGTGCGACCACGGCACGTAAGTGGGCCCGAGTCCTACAAAATCGATCAAAATAATAGCGATCGTTAGAACTGGAAATACAACATTGAAAGAACTAGCTAACTAACAGTCGAAGACAACGTAAATATTAAAGCAGTTGTTACAACTAGAAATTTCACCTCGCCATTCCAAATGGCCTCTGATCGATGATATGGCTGTCGTGTCAACAATGACCTCTGACGCGGACCGGGGTCCAAGACCTCTAACTCCTCATCAATCTGAGGCTCCATACTGCAAACAGTGCAACTGTGAGATCATTAATAGTGTAGGGGCAAAGGAGTGCTACTGTAAAATAGAATTTTCTTCAAAAAAGATAAGTTCGCAATCATACCAAAAAACATGCGAATCGATGATGTTTACGCAATCAAAGAAATTAGAATTGTTAAGTTAGAAAAAAACGTAATGAATTTTTTGGAGTTGGAATAATTTCGTAAACTTTTACAATTAAAAGAAATTGAATTATGTACCACCCAACATAAGGATGATCAACACATACACGTACACACACATTTTCCAATTCTAATAATTGCAGTTAAATATTCAATTAGAATTGCTTACTATACCAGTCCCAATATCAATATTCACGTAAAAGAAAAAGGGAGTTCATAAGGCATGCCAAAACATTAGTATTTTACTGATCCAGTCAATTCTTCCACCAAAGGGAATATGGAATAGAATTCACCTAGGTTTATGATTTGCAGATTATGACGCCTGTGCTACATTGAAGCATAAATGCATTGCTCATTTTTCCCGCAACCAAACCATTAAAATTACGAGAAATTTTTTTCCAATTATCGTTTGGTCACAACTTGAATTAAAACACATAAAAACAACACCCAGCCTATTAAAATTAGAATCTTGAAACTCATTCAGCCACAAAGTCTCCATAAAATTTTGGACTAATAATGGGAATTAGACAAACTTACCCCATGCTATGCAATATTGAAATAACACAAAACTTAATTAGTTTTGCTTATAAAAATTTAAGCTCTATCTATGAGGAAAAAAAATGTTAGGAAAGTAAGATCAATGAGCCATATATGTGTTCTCTATGAACTGTTTATATAATAATATGGATGCCCTCCCTCAAGCTCATTACTACCCAAATGCTACAATCCATTAAAAATCCAGCATTATTACATTCTAATTAAAATTAGAATAAAGATTTGTAAGTTCTTGACACTAACTAACTAATAAAACATCTCCTTCATTTGCATGTGTCACACATTTGGCGCGTGTAACTCCAATATAAATTGCATGTCCATCTTAACAATTTTGCAAAGGCAGAAATTTTTGGACGGAGGTAGGGGAAATTTGGTTCAAGGATTTCTTCAAATACTATTACAGGAATTGAGAAAGGAAAGAGAAATGGATGGCTTTTGTTACGTTTGCTTTGGGCTGAACAGGTGTAACATGCGGGCCAATTAGTGGCTTTTATTATGATTGTTTCGGGTTGAATAGGTGTATAGGTGAGTCTTCCCGACGCAACGTACGGTATTTTAAAGAAAAAATTGTAAACGTGGCAGCATTTTAAATGGTCATTTTTCTTATTTGTCATTACCTCCTTAATTCTAGGAACTTATTTTCTCTCAGCTTCTGCTATTATATATATATAGATATATAGATTGGTTAGGGGATATGTATATAATTCATTCGGTTATGGTAGCCTATGGTTTTGTCATGTAACACGTTCAAGAGAAATTGTAAAATAGTCCGTGTATCGCACAGGACATCATCTAGTTTAAATTAACTATAAGAGGATTATAGCTAAAGTTAATTTTCACAATGATGATGGACAAATTCAAGCTCTCAACATCGAAATCAATCATGAGTCTCAACAAAATTGGTTTATTCCTAACAATATGAAGAAAGGAATGAGGAAGCTACTTTACCTCTTGAATTAACATCAATAAGCCTATAAAAACAAGAGCAAATTACACTTTCCCACAGTAAACTATTATCTTCATTACACTTAACCCATTGAACTATTAGAAATTGAGTTTTATCAATTATTTCTTTGTTTTCTTTGGTCTCTTTCTGTTTAGAATGATAAAGATTGACAGATATCAATCTATGGAAACCAAACAATGACTCATTCCTTATTCCCATGGCTGAACCAAATGGGGCACAACCCCAAAACCCTGTCCACGCTCAAATACAGATGTTCTGGTGTAAGTTCTCATTTTTGTGAAATGAATATTCTCACTTATTACTTCACAACTCATACACCGTTCATAGAAGCATTTCATCAAACCCATAATTTGCTTTACAAACCCACAAACGAAAATACAATCAGAAAATTAAAACAAACCCAAAACAAATCAGTGAAAATACCATGAATCAAGATACACAAACAAATCAAACAAAACCCACAAACAAATCAAACAAAACCCACGAACAAATCAAATGAAACCCCAACAAACTAGATTAAATATCAATGTAATCAAGATATTAACACTTTTTACACTAATGAAACCCAATCAAATGCTCAATCAGTTCAAAAAATTTAATTTCCCAAACAACCAAACAGAATAACATACATGCATTCACCGAAATGACATGAACCACCAAAACCCAGAAAGATCCGAAATTGAAAAACGAAATAGGAAACATCATGAAATTCCAAAACCTAAGATTGAAGTTGGAGAAAGAGAGAGTACCTTAGGCGCACGGTGGTTCAATGGGAGCAGTACTGACTTTGAGTGCCTGACTGTCAATGGAAGCAGAACTGAGTTTCGGTGGCTGAGTGTCAATCGCAGCAGCACCTTCGGCACGGCGAGTTTGAGAGCGGAGTGTCTGAGAGTGAGTTGTTTCTGAAATTTTTACAGTGAGGGGAAGAGTTTGAGAGAGCTTGAGAGAGTTTGACAGAGCTTGAGAGAGTTTGAGAGAGCGGTGTCTGAGATTGAGAGATTTTGAACCGGGTCTCTGTAGATTCTTTTAAGTGGGAAGGGAGAAAAACGTTAAAGCGAAAGCGAGTTTATAAAACTCGATTTTTGAAATCGAGTTTTATAAACTCGCTATCCAACTGGACACTTACGCCATGTCAGCAGATGAAAAACAACAAAAACGAGTCTTAAAACGTCGATTTTTAAATTGAATCTCGAGTTTAAGAAACTCGAGATGCTATTATTACAAATACTTTCGCAACAGGACAACTAACAAAATACTTAGCATATTACAGTTATTTAGCAACGAAAATCAGATCTTTTGGGGTTTTGTTTTGTTTTTTTTTTTTTTTTGGGAAAGGTCTCTTTGATAGGCCTGGAAGTGTGGTCAACACCGTTCAGTGGTAATAGAAACACATGATTGAGATTGAATAGATAAGACCCATAAAATGCAAAAGAATTATTGCATGAACTTAGCATGTTGAAGTGAATTTGTGCTTGTAACATCAATAAGATCTGCTGTTTCTGAAATTCTTGACACCAATGACATTACATCTACTTAGTAAACTCAATTCTTCATGAACACCAAGACCTGAATCATCCACAAAAGGTGTAGATGCAAAGGTTCATACACAGTAGGAATCTCCAAAGGACCTAAAGATTTTGGTCATGAAGTCAAATCATTCCTGAGCAACTAAAATTACCTGTTTGCCAACATTGAGGCCAGAAAATAGCTCAACAAGTGCTGCTGGGCTACTCTGAAGGCCTCCAGCTATCTCTTCCAAAAATACAATCTTCCCTTCAGCAATGTGAGGCAGAACCAAGTACAGAAACTTCAGATAGAGGTGATAGTAATCAAAAACCACAAATCCTTTTATATGAACCCTTTTGTAAATCAGATGCATTAAATTGTGCACACCTTCTGGCATGTCGTTGTACTGTGAGATCATGCCACAAACCGCAATGCAACCATAGGCCCTCATGTTGAGTAGCACTGCATCAAGCATTTTTCCCCCAACATCCTCAAAGTAAACCGCAATGTGACCATGGGCCCTCATGTTGGGTGTACTCTATTACAGGTACAATTTCTTTGATGTAAACAAATGGGCTCATATTCAATATTGGGATCCGAAAGAAACTTTGCTCCATTTGTATGAAGTGTCATTCTGAGAAACAAATTAGTACTTCCAACTCAAATGAATTGATGTAAAATGATTCATGACAGTTGATAGTTATGAGTATACTCAACTCCAACAACATGACACTTTATTAAGGATATAAAACCATATTGTTACCAACAAAATCCAATAGAAGATACATTTGCAGTAAATAATCCACCTGGACCTAGAGTTTTTGGACCATGAGGTTGTATACAAAGTCATTCATTCATGAGCAACTACCACGACCTGTTTTCCAACATTACGGCCAGAGAAGAGCCCTACCATTGCTTCTGAGGCACTCTCGAGGCCTTCAGCTATATCTTCCACATAAGTAATCTTTCCCTCTTTGATGTAAGGCAGAACAAACTCCAGAAACTTTGGATAGAGGTGGTAGTAATCAAAAACAAGGAATCCTTCTATCCGGATCTGTTTCCAAGCCACACTCATTATATGGTGCAAACTTCAGGCTGCTCAAGGTTGTACTGTAAGATCATTCCACATACAGCAACGCGGCCATGGACCCTCATGTTGTGTAGCACGGCATCAAGCATCTTTCCCCCAACATTCTCAAAATAAATATCAATACCTTCTGGAAAGTATCTGCAAGAAAAACACAGCAACCCTCTAGATTTAAGTACCAGATATACAAATGAAAGAGCAGTCACTCTTGGTTTCTCAAGGACATAGATTAAAACTTAAAAATAAGTATAGGGACAAAACATCTTTCAAAACTGTTGACATGATCTGTGATGATCGGTTCATGATAAAAGGGGTGTTAGTGGTGGTACCATGTAAAAGAGATGCTCTAATCACAACATGCTATATTTAGCAATTGAAAAGAAGTGTCAGTCTTGGACTTTAGATAATAGAGAAATAGAAAAATTAATCCTCAATATAAATTTTTTTTTACTTTAAAGTTTCCAAGGCTTAAAATACATATATATATATATATGAAGGGATGTCCACATTCTTAAGAACAAGGATGTCCAATGTTTACTTCGGTATCAAACCAGTGACTCTGTCAAAGAGGGAAATGAAATTTTATAATTCTAATTAGAACATATATTACTACCAACCTTTTCAAAGCTGCATCCAAGTCAGGCTCTTCTTTATAGTTGAAAGCCTCGTCAAACGTTAATTTGTTCTTCAGCAAATCAACCTTGTTGCAGAAAGGGGAAAAAAACAAATAGAAAAATGTTAGTGAGGCTGCCCACTCTGGCCAGGCACAACAACTCCTAAAGAAGATTAAAAATTGCCAAAGTATGCAAGGGTGATCAATATCTGTTATGATTTGTGAGAATGGACAAGGGTGGCATATTTTGCTCTGAACATTTTTTTCTTTTGCATGTTACTGGCAAATATTTAGTTACAGGATAGGAAAAGTATGTTCATATCATTAACATATATATTTATACTTAATATAAAAAATGCATAACAACCAAATAGTTCTGTGCTAATCTTAGCCTTAGGTAAAGAAAATAGAATTTATACCCTTCAAATGAGTATTAGAAATGACCAGAGTGTTCTGTCAACTATTGCGAAACATTTCAAATTTCTTGTTCCTTCTATTTTTTGGTCCTTATGGACATGGCAAATCAGGCAAAAAGCAATCTTTCACTAGCTCTTTGTACACACTAATATATGTAGCAAGACAAACTCAATTAAGCTCTAACCATTAGAGAAGAGAGTTGCTCATTTAGGTATTAAGATACAGTATATCAACGTTAGAGTTGCTTTGGATCAAACGCAGATTGATTAAAGAAATCAACCGATTGGATTGAGTATATCATGTTATAAACAGAATGGAAAAAAATATTAATTGAATTGAAACATCAAGCGCTCATATTCAGCAAATCACCTTTTCTTTGCTTCCAGCACTTCCAACAACATAGCAACCAAACAACTTTGCAAACTGCCTAACAAGCTGACCAGCTGCTCCAGAAGCTGCTGAAATGAAGACATGCCCTCCTTTCTTTGGATAGAAAACCTCATGAAAACCACAATAAGCTGTTAAACCAGGCATACCTACACATAAGGAAAATGTTAATGAGGTTTTTGCAGCAAGCTAGATAAATTACCATGAGATGGCCTTAATCTACAGATATAATTTCAGCTAATTGAGTTAATACTTGCAATTAAATAATTTTTTCCAGTTGCAACTTAGTTCTACAATCATACTCACCAATAAGAATCAATAGTATATAAGTTTTATGTTGGATAAACAACTAACCACTTTATTAAAATGTATAAAAAGGTACTCATGATTAGAAAATTTTGTATTCTTGATTTATGATTGTGAGAAAGAATTTTGAAAGCCATCTGGGGTAGGCTACTTTAAATTATTAGATTTTACACGAATATCACATGCAGGTAGATCAACCGGGAAAGAAGTGTGTATCAATAGTCACATGCAGCATCTGCTTACTGATAATCGGAATCATCTTGACCAAACTTAACAAGAACAATCAAGAAAATCCCATCTGTTCCTTTGGTTCACATATCACCATAACAGTAATAATTAGTTTCCTAGAACTGTACATTCATCTCTCAAGTATATATGAAAAGGGAAAGAAAATCGGCTTACCAAGAATGCCGGTATAGTAGGACAGTGGCACATTAGTGTGTTGGATTTTAAACATTTTCTGAAAATCCGTAATTAAACTATATTCTTCCCATCCTGTTATTCCCCAAACTAAGTCACCTTTCTTGAAATTTGGATTCCTAGAATCCAAAACTTTAGCCACGCCAAATCCAGTAAGTGCCTGTATGATTCAACATGAAGGTCATTATTAAAGTACACAACTGAAACAAGATCAATATGAAAACCCTTCATTATAGATAGTAGATGTAATTAAATTTAAGCTTCTAGTTGGCCAAAAGAGCTATAATAATCAAATTTAAATAATAATTTTAGAAATCGACTGTGACTTGCAACTATTTGCAATAAATTGGATCAAATGTAGGTTAGCAATTATGGAACACGGATTTACATTATATCTTTATCTCTGTATTGTAAATTAAATGGTATTTTGAATGTATTTGATTGACAAATGATTTCACAATTCAAGAGAGTGTGTTAAGTAGCAGCTGAGCTACAAGGTTATTGGTAAAATTTAGAAGATTTGGATTCATGTCACAACTTACTATAACACTTTATTAATATTATGACCCTCGACACCATATCATGTTTTCCTGTTAGAAACAAAGTTCAGTTGAGTTAGTTATTCCAAATCTAACTTTAGAAAGAAAAGTTACATTTTCATAATTTGTACTACTACTACCACCCAAACAAACAAACTAAATCTAGCCTTGACTTACTGAATCGGGGGACTTCAAGGAGTTTGTGTCGGGCTTCTTCATTTGGATAAGAATGTAGGGATCGCAAGACATGTAGAGATTCTTCACCACAACCCCATTAGTACCTTCTGGGACATTCAACTTTATGGTACCATTGCTACTCGCGTACATGTCTGATTCTTTAGGAGAACCAGTGACATAGTTCTTTAAGATCACTTGTTTGTTGCTCACTTGCTCATCATCACCATCACTTGCCATTTTTAATAAATGAAGCTCGTACTGGTAGTAGTATCAATGAGTGTTAAATACAGAAGGAAAAAAAAAATCGATGAGATAACTAGACAAGAGTACTGTGCAATCAGACTTTGTGATTGGTTTAGGGAATGTTGCTACCGGATTGTTTATTTTATTGTGGTGGAGAATATACATGTGCTCGGTATATGCGAATGCGTCAGATAGATAGTATTATGTTTAGACAGGCATCGACTTTGGTCAAAAGGTGGATGAGGTGAGGTCTCTAAAGATAATTTAGTTTTTCATTCGGATAAAGTTATACAACCCAAGAGTCCGGTTGCTCACTAGCATAGTGGCATTACGTTCTTTCCGATTATAAGGAGAGCTAAGCATTACAATCCAATTATAAGAAGAGCTAAAAGCATTCACATCAGTTCATATATAATAGAAAAATGTATAAATTTATATTGTTTTGCCTAAAAATGATCCACACCAATTTATATATAATTGTATAAATTTACAAATTAACTAAAATAACTGTATAAATTTACAATGATACTATTTATTTTACATTTAGTTGTTTTTTTCTTTTTTTTAGGATGAAAAAAGAGAGTGGATAGTGATTGATTGGTTGTTGTATGTAAAAAAAGAGAAACAATTTTAAAAAAATCAAGAAAACTTATAGTTTAATGAAAGGTAGTGTAAAATGGATAATTTGACGTGAAGTTTTTAAAAAAATGAGTATATAAAATAGAAGAAGTAAGTTCTTAAACTAAAATAGAGAGAGTTTTTTGCAAGAGCTTAATTGAATGCTAAGGGTTTAAAACTTTAAATTCTTTTTCTCCCATCCTTATAATTCTGGAATTATTTAAAATTTTCAATAAAAATAAAAAGTTATATATGATGTCTCGAGTATTGCAGCTCAATTGACACTGTTTAGTATTTCCAAGAAAAACATTGAGGTGGCTTCCAAATGTTTAAAGTTGTAACCCAGCCAGTTATAGGGAATGGTTGGTTGTTCAAACTGGATTCATTAACATTCAGAAAGATTTCAGACAAGTATTTTATTGAAAAATCTTGATTTAAGAAATTCTAGCCAAGTTTAGTTGTAAGTTGTTTAACTTTTGTTTGAAAAAATTGAAATTTTTTCCAAGATAGTAAGGAAGAACACCAAATTATGGAGTAGATCTTGAGTACAATGGTTTTACAAGCATGAGAATATTAGCATGACACTCATTAGTTACAGCCACGATTACCGATTTGGTGTAGTCAACATCCTTCAGTGATAATAGAAACACATGGTTGAGATTGAATAGATAGGAACCATAAGATGCAAAAGAATTATTGCATTGCATGAAGTTAGTATGTTGAAGTGAATTTGAGCTTGTAGCATCATAAGATCTGCTATTTCTGAAATTCTTGACGTCAATGACATTAAATCTACTTAGTAAACTCAATTCTTCATGAACACCAAGACCTGAAACGTCCACCAAAGGTGTAGACGCTTGAGGTTTACTTACAGTTGGAATCTCCAAGGGACCTAGAGCTTTTGGTCATGAAGTCAATCATTCTTGAGCAACTAAAACTACCTGTTTACCAACATTGAAGCCAGAAAATAGCCCAACAAGGGCTGCTGGACCACTCTCAAGGCCTTCAGCTAAGTCTTCCAAATATACAATCTTCCCTTCAGCAATGTGAAGCAGAACCAAATCCAGAAACTTCGGGTAAAGGTGATAGTAATCAGAAAACACAAATGCTTTCATATGAACCCGTTTGTAAATCATGTGCACTAAATTGTGCACACCTTCCAGCTTCTCAAGGTTGTACTGTGAGATCATGCCACAAACAGTAACACGACCATGGGTCTTCATATTGAGTAACACTGCATCAAGCATTTTTCCCCCAACATTCTCAAAGTAAATATCGATACCTTCAGGAAAGTACCTGAAAAAACAATACAACATTCACACTAGATTGAGACCAGCAATATGATATAGAAGTCCAAAAGACTCTTGGTTTCCCTTGTAAAGAGAGTAAAACTTAATATACCATGCTTCTACCTTATTCTTTACCTATCTTTTCCTTTTTTAATGAAGGCTTGAAAGACAAATTAATCCACAATATAACAATTTTTTCCCATAATAAATTTCCAAGGCATAAAATATATATGTAAGGATGTCCTCTTTCTTGAGAACAAAGATGTCCAATGTTTACTTCAGTATCAAACCGGAGACCCTGTTAAAGTCTGAAATTATATTTTATATTCTGATTACACCATATATTATTACTAACCTTTTCAAAGCTGCATCCAAGTCAGGTTCTTCTTTATAGTTGAAAGCCTCATCGAACTTGAATTTGTTCTTCAGCAAATCAACCTTGTTGCAGAAAAGATAAAGGAAAAAACCAAAAGCCAACGGAAAAAAGCTGGTTAGTGAGGCAGCCCACACTGGTCAGGCAGATCAACTCATAAATAAGATTTGAAATTGCCAAAGTGTGCGGTGATCAATATCTATTAAGATTTGTGAAAATGGACAAGGGTGGCGTATTTTGACCTGAGATTTTATCTTCGGCATGTGACTTGCAAATATTTTGACACACGATAGGACAAATATGTTAATATCGTTGAACATATATGTTTATACTTGTTACAATGCACGTCTGTTTGCATGCATATGAATCATTAATAGGAAAAAAAAACCTCAAATTAATCACCATAATACTTACTTCAAAAAATGCATGACAACCAAATAGTTCTGTACTAATCTTAGGTAAAGAACACATAATTTCAACACTTCAAATGAGTGTTAGAAATGACTAAAAAAAAGTGTCCACTAGTTTATACTTAACACTTCAAATGTTTATATTTGTTCCTTTTTTTTTCTTTTCTTTTTGTTTATCCCCAAGGACATGGCAAATTGGAGGGGAAAATTTGAGTTACATTGCAATGCTACACCAGTTTTTGTACATTTATTATATCTATTAAAAAGAATGCAACTACGCGCTAGCCAATAGAGAAGAGAGTTGTTCATTTAGAAATTAAGATGTATCTCAAGAGTAGAACTGATTCGAATCAAACCCAGATTAGTTGGACACAACCAATTGAATCAAGCACATCAAGTTATAAACAGAATGGAAAAAAAACAATATTAATTGAATTGAAACATTGAGCACTTATATTGAACAAGTCACCTTTTCTTTGCTTCCAGCACTTCCAACAACATAGCAGCCTAACAACTTTGCAAACTGCCCAACAAGCTGACCAACTGCCCCAGAAGCTGCTGAAATGAAGACATACTCTCCTTTCTTAGCAGAGCAAACCTCATAAAAACCACTATAAGCAGTTAAACCAGGCATACCTACACATAAGGAAAATGTTTAATGAGCTTTTGGCAAAAAGCAAGACAATTGTTAACACAGCATACCAAAAAACCTAGCCAAATTACTTGCAATATGTGATCTGGTATTAATTACTACAGGATGACCTCAATCTCAAGATATAACATCAGCTAGGTGATACAATAATGGCAGTTTAAAAAAATTGTCCCACTTGCAACTTAGTTGCTACAATCAGGCTCATCATATATAAGAGTTAAGAGAAAATAAGTTCTATTTTGGATAGACTTACCAAGAATACCAGTATAGTAGGACAGTGGCACATCAGTGTGTTTGATTTTAAGCAAATTCTGAACATCTGTAATCAAACTATATTCTTCCCATCCAGTTTTTCCCCAAACTAAGTCACCTTTCTTGAATTTTGGATTCCCAGAATCTACAACTTTTGCCACACCAAATTCAACAATGGGCTGCATAATTTCAACATCAAATTCATTATTAAAGTATACAATTAAAACAAGATCAATCTGATAGCCCTTCATAAATCATAGTAGAAGTGTTTTTTTTTTTTTAAATAGTAGATATAACTTTAAGCTTAGGGCCTGTTTGGATTGAGGGGGAGGGAAGGAGAGTGGAGGAGAGTAGAATTGGCTGAAAATAGATTAATTTTGAGCCAATTCTTATCTACTCTACTCTCCCTTCTTCCTCCTTAATCCAAATGGACCATTATAATTGGTCAAAAGATCTGTGATAATCAAATCTATCATTATATATATATATATATATATATATGCAATTTAAATAATGGATTTAGAAATTGACAGTGACTTGTAACCAATCATCACAAATTGGACACAAATTTACAAATTATCTTTATCTCTATATATAATAAATTAATTGGTTTGTTAATGCAATTGATTGACAAAAGACTTAACCATTAAGAATAAAACTTTATTAATGTTATGACACTTGATACCAAATCATGTTTTCTCATTCCGAACATAGAGCTAATTTCAAGTTACATCCAATGTAATTCTTAGACTTAAGAAACTCCTCTATTAGTATATAATCCTTTTTTTTTTTTTTTTTTTTAATTCTACATATATGGATTATGGACTCTATTCTCAAAAAAAAAAAAAAAAAAAGGGAAGAAGAAGAAGAAGAAGGAAACTTACATTATCAATTATACCAAAACAAACAAGATAACACATTAAAAAAAAATAGAGTTAAACAAATAAAAATCAGTTTCCCCACTTTTAAGTATTTTCTACCAATCACAACCTATAATCATGCCATGTGTTTGATTTTTTGTTATTGCATTTTAAATTTTAATGATTTTATAAGGGAAAAAAGAATAAGAAAAAAGAGGGATGTGTCCCCAGTTATAAAGTGGAATACTTGACCAATCTATGGGCAGTGATAAGCCCATATGTGAACAAGTGAAAGTCATGTTAGCAGATGGAAAAAATGGTGAACATTTTTGTGTCTTTTTGGTTTTACTCAACAGGATAAGATTATAAATATTCATAAGAATCATAGCTATAATTTTGGGGAAAAAAAAAACAAAAAAAGAGAGTGGCCTTTGACTCACCGAACCGGGCTCAAAGGAATTGGTGGTGAAACTGATTGGCTTCTTCATAAGATTACACATATAAGGATCGCAGGACAGGTGCAGATTCTTCACCAAAAGCCCATTTGAACCTTCTGGGACCTTCAACTTTATGGTACCATTGGTGCTAAGGTACATGTCCGATTCCTTAGGGAAACCAGACACATAGTTCTTGAAGATCACTTGCTTGTTGCTCACTTCGAGCTCATTATCACCACCACCACTAGCCATTGATAACAAAGCTCTTATTATATATTAGCAATACAATCACTTATCAAAAAAATATATATATATCTTAGCAATACAATCAAATTATGTGGGTTGGTTTTAAGGCTCTTCGCTTGTCTTTTTAAAGCGTTGCAAGAAAGTTGAGGTTGTTTTATAGTATGGAAAGATAATTGATGCAAAAAAAATTGAGAGTTTTATTGTGTGGAAAAGAGTATAGTTCTAGAACCATATAAAATGTCGCAATTTTTGGAGGTTCGTTTTATAGTATAAATTTTTTAATTTTTCATTAATTTAAAGTTATACATGATGTGTACTTTCTAAAGTTTATTTTATTCTTGTGGGGACACGATTCGTGGCGGACCGTAACAGTGTTGGGTTCGCACGTAAGGAGGCCCCAACAATATCATTTGTAGAGCGTGGGTTTGAAAGGCTAGGCCTTGATCGACGAGCGGTGGGTTTTTCGTGGTATTCGCGCGTGTCTAGGTTATCTTCACCCATGGAGTCTTTCTCCTGGAGGTGGGCTGGGAGGCTCTGGTTTTTGGCCATTTTTCCCAGCCCCCTTTTTTGGCTACTGATTTTTCCTTTTTATATTCCCTTGTGTTCACTGCCCTTCGTCCACGTATAGGGTCAGCATTCCCAAGGTTGATATTTGTTCCATCAGCTTTCGCTCAAAGTCGTTGGGGGTGGTTGTAGAAAGTCTAAGAATGCGGCTCTGTCAGGTTCAGAGCATTGAATGGCAGTAAGAGCAGCTTTCCCTTGATATTTCAGATCTTTCTCCCAAGTTTTAGTCCTATACCGTTCTTACCCTCCTCTCTGAGGGGGGACTTTGGGTCTGCCGAGGACTGAACTGCCCTCGACGGTATCCATAGGCCACCTTGTCAAGTTTGGGCCATAGCCCTCCTCGGCTTGGGCCTTTGGGTTCTCCCCGGGTAGATGGGCCTGGCCCATAAATCATTTGGGCCCCACAATAGCCCCTCAAAACCCGGCTGTCCAACCTTCTGGTTGGAAAGGGGGGTTTTGGCAATACCAAGCCCCTTCCCACGGCCCAGTTGGTTCGGCCTATTTAATAATGTTGGCGGCTCTTCATCTGCCCAAGAAACGCACCGGTCTAAGAGACAGTTTTTTGATTTTGCGCTCGATGCGTCCTTACCGTTTGGATACCCAAAACGCGCTTTTAATGGCCGCTACTTACGAGACTGCTTTTAATTCGGCGGTTTGTTTTGACGGGGTGGAGAAACGGAACCGGTGTGTTTGGGTTTGCAGAGTCCTTTGGAGATCTGAACCTATTAAATGCCCCCCGCCCCGCCCTCTGTATAAATAGGACAGGAGGAGGTTACTGTTTTTGCAAAAAATCCCTTTTCATCCCTCTGAGATTTGAAATACTCGACCTTCCCTAGGGTTCATTTTACCCACTGGTTTACACACTAAATCGTGATACACTTTATTATAACAACGAGCGATGCAAGAGCAAAAACCCTCCCATAAACGCCACGTTCCAATAAAGCTCATAATGGCTCGATCGGGACAGGGGTGGCAAAGACTCAAAATCAGCCTCGCCCTTCTTTCAGTCAAAATCCGAAGCAGGGACTCATCACGTCACACTTTCGGCGTGATTGAGTCGAGAACATCCATCATCGGTACCAACCGCTCTCTCATGAGCATACATAGTATGGCCCCAGCGTGTGAGGAGTCAGGACCGAGGCAGAGACTAAGTGTCTCTGCTTCTTCCTCTCTTTGTTCACTGGTGGCCCTCTCCGCCTCCCTTCCCTAGTCTTCCCAGCACCAGATTCATCCTGGTGTTTTCACTTCTCCCTCTTTTGCTCCTTTTTCTTTCTTTTCATCTCTTCTCTCTTCTTCTCCTCCTTCTTTACTCATGTCCTCCACCTTCTTCATTCATCTCCTCCATCTTCTTCATTGATTTCTTCCTTACTATTTCCTTCTCCGTCGTTTTTCTAAAGGAAGGTTCTTATCGTTATATGAGCAGTATTGAGGCAGAGATTGAAGAGACTTTGAAGACGAGTTTAAAAGGCGCCTGACAGTTTGCTTATCTGTACTACAGTTGTAATTGTTGCTCGGGCAGTTTATTTTGTATAGGCCCGTTTGCGCCCCTTTTTGTATGTTGTAATAATTTTTCACATTAATAAAGATTGTTGTTTATCTTATTTCGCATGTTATGTCTCTAAGTTTTTATAAATTTGCGAGCGCTGCTCGGCACAGTAATATAGCATCTAAATCAATGACGATTAAGACCAAAATACTTGATAATAAAAAAGATGTCGCCATAACTTTAATAGAAGCGCTTGGCATGATAAGGCCGACCAGTGAAAAGTAATACTTACCCCATGCTCGCCGAGGAGAAAAACGAAAGTTTGACGCCATGTGAGGGATAACCGTTTGGAGATATATCACTCACTAAATGAACAACTTTCTTACACGGCTGAATGCTGGGGCGTTGCACCACCTTCCTTACACCTTTGTCGGCATTGACTTTTTATGGTGTTTAAGCCGTGGATGAAGTGACCTGAGCTTTTTATCGGGTAGCCCATCTTACGAAATTCAAGACCCTTCTCTTTCTTCTTTCTTTTTTGTATATCCAAGTATTTTGGTTTCCCCATTGGCTTGGGTCCGAGGACCATACAAAGCCTTGGTTCTGCCCAAAACTTAGAATAATTATAATTATTTTGCACTTGGTTTTCCCATAGGCTTGAGTCCGAGGACCATGCAAGGCCTTGGTTCTGTTTATCCCTTTTTTCAGGTATCTCACAAGTTGCCGAGCAAGAGGTTGTCCTCGGCAACGGTTATTCCCCGGCGTGGGCCGTAGTCCGAGGACCCCCATGCAGAACGGGCCCGGGCCGCGATTTTACTAGGCCCACAAATTAGGAGATATTTCCGTAGTCTTTAGTCACACGGTACTTTTTGGCGTCCCAGTGTTCGAGGTGTGACTTTCCCAGACTCCTTTAATCTCATGGTCGCAGCTGACGTTGGAAATCGAGCCGGAGACATTTTGTCTGTAGCGCTTCTTAGGACGCTGCGTGAATTAAATGCCCCTGCCTCATCTTTTCAAATAAATAGGAAAGAAAGTTGCTTTGCCTACGCACAAACCCTTTAGCTTCCTCTTTTAGGAAATCATGTTTGAGGCGAGGGTTAGGGAGAAAGAGCTTTCTTCACCGCAGAAGCGCCGTGTCCTCCCGAGACTCGAAGGAGTGATGTACGGGCCAAGGATGCATAAACTCAAGAGAAATTTCCACTTCGACAGAGGGAAGAGGGTGTTTCCCCCTCTTCTAGTCAAAATCCGAAGCAGGTTCTGGTCATGCCAGATTTTTGGTATGTCCGCAGAAGAAATTTCCACCATCAGCGCTGTCTACCTTGTAGCCGGCAAATTTTTGCGGGGGCTTCCCAACTTCCGGCTCTCTGCACCTTTTCTGTAGATGGTGTTAGCCTGAGGTCAGGTTCTTTGGCTGGCTGAGTTATGGGCATGTAGAAGCGTCGAGGAATAGTTTCCTCAGACGACATCTTGGGACAGTAGCCAATCTCTCCTCTGAGCTATCTCCTCGGCTTTATCTTCACTCTTTTGTACTTTCCTTTTGCTTACGCAGTTAACTCTAATGTAAGCTTGTTTCAGCTTTTTACTGTACACTGTACTATTCCTTTGTCTTAATAAAAGGTGTGTTCATTCCTTTATACACGCTTTTTTTTTTTTTTTTTTTTGTAACAACTACTTTGTGCATGAATATCAAATCTAAATTTGCCCTTAATGATATTCTAGGCAGAAAAATGCCTTAACACAGATTCCCTCTAGTTTAAACCCACGCGTATTATCAAGTATAACAATGGTAATCCTCCATAAATTGAACTCTTGGAACTAACCGGGATAACTGCTGAGTGTTGCGCGACGCACGCCAGACCCACGTCCAGAACTTAGCTTTCCTCATCCAGGTAATTGGTTTCCCCAGAGGTTTGGGTCCGAGGACCATGCAATGCCTTGGTTCTGTCCAAAACCTAGTTTTCATTACATCCAGGTAGTTGGTTTCCCCTGAGGCTTGGGTCCGTGGACCATGCAATGCCTTGGTTCTGTCCAAAACCTAGTTTTCCACATCCAGGTAGTTGGTTTCCCCTGAGGCTTGGGTTCGTGGACCATGTAATGCCTTGGTTCTGTCCAAAACCTAGTTTTCTACATCCAGGTAGTTGGTTTCCCCTGAGGCTTGGGTCCGAGGACCATGCAATGCCCTGGTTCTGTCCAAAACCTAGTTTTCCACATCCAGGTAGTTGGTTTCCCCTGAGGCTTGGGTCCGAGGACCATGCAATGCCCTGGTTCTGTCCAAAACCTAGTTTTCCACATCCAGGTAGTTGGTTTCCCCTGAGGCTTGGGTCCGAGGACCATGCAATGCCCTGGTTCTGTCCAAAACCTAGTTTTCATTACATCCAGGTAATTGGTTTCCCCTGAGGCTTGAGTCCGTGGACCATACAATGCCTTGGTTCTGTCCAAAACCTAGTTTTCATTACATCCAGGTAGTTGGTTTCCCCAGAGGCTTGAGTCCGTAGACCATACAATGCCTTGGTTCTGTCCAAAACCTAGTTTTCCTCATCCAGGTAGTTGGTTTCCCCTGAGGCTTGAGTCCGTGGACCATACAATGCCTTGGTTCTGTCCAAAACCTAGTTTTCATTACATCCAGGTAGTTGGTTTCCCCTGAGGCTTGGGTCCGTGGACCATGCAATGCCTTGGTTCTGTCCAAAACCTAGTTTTCCACATCCAGGTAGTTGGTTTCCCCTGAGGCTTGGGTCCGTGGACCATACAATGCCTTGGTTCTGTCCAAAACCTAGTTTTCATTACATCCAGGTAGTTGGTTTCCCCAGAGGCTTGAGTCTGTGGACCATACAATGCCTTGGTTCTGTCCAAAACCTAGTTTTCCTCATCCAGGTAGTTGGTTTCCCCTGAGGCTTGAGTCCGTGGACCATACAATGCCTTGGTTCTGTCCAAAACCTAGTTTTCATTGGCGCTGGAACTTGGTTTTAAGGGAGTTAGCTCCTCGGCCAAGCCCCTAGAATTATTCGCGTGATTAACGCTGACGAACATAGCCCCTAATTAAGAAGCATAACCCCTAGGGGAACTTTACACTGGAGTTGGAACTTGGTTTTAAGGAGTTAGCCCCTCGACCAAGCCCCTAGTCAAGGAACTTAGTCCCTAACGAGACTTTATACTAGAACTTACCCACGGTTAGAAATAACGCCGGAATTCTCTCGACCCACCGCCTATACCAACGCACAAGCCATTCCCACAGACGGCGCCAATTGTGGGGACACGATTCGTGGCGGACCGTAACAGTGTTGGGTTCGCACGTAAGGAGGCCCCAACAATATCATTTGTAGAGCGTGGGTTTGAAAGGCTAGGCCTTGATCGACGAGCGGTGGGTTTTTCGTGGTATTCGCGCGTGTCTAGGTTATCTTCACCCATGGAGTCTTTCTCCTGGAGGTGGGCTGGGAGGCTCTGGTTTTTGGCCATTTTTCCCAGCCCCCTTTTTTGGCTACTGATTTTTCCTTTTTATATTCCCTTGTGTTCACTGCCCTTCGTCCACGTATAGGGTCAGCATTCCCAAGGTTGATATTTGTCCCATCAACTTTCGCTCAAAGTCGTTGGGGGTGGTTGTAGAAAGTCTAAGAATGCGGCTCTATCAGGTTCAGAGCATTGAATGGCAGTAAGAGCAGCTTTCCCTTGATATTTCAGATCTTTCTCCCAAGTTTTAGTCCTATACCGTTCTTACCCTCCTCTCTGAGGGGGGACTTTGGGTCTGCCGAGGACTGAACTGCCCTCGGCGGTATCCATAGGCCACCTTGTCAAGTTTGGGCCATAGCCCTCCTCGGCTTGGGCCTTTGGGTTCTCCCCGGGTAGATGGGCCTGGCCCATAAATCATTTGGGCCCCACAATTCTATTTTTGGAGGTCCATTTTATAGTAAAAATTTGTTAGTTTTTCATTCATTTAAAGTTATGCATGGTGCTTTCTCAAAAAAAAAAGTTATACATGGTGTGTGGTAAAAAGTTATGTAGCTAAAAATGAAGTAAAAGTCAACGAACTAAATAACTTTTTAATTTTGTTCTTTAATGATGGTATGCTTTTTTTATTCTTATAAATTCAATAATTACAAGAGGAGAGATTTGATTCATTTGAATACTAAACCTTTTCATTAGAAATATTAGGAAGTGTCAATTAAATTTCAAAATTTTTGAAATTTTGTAATAGCATGTGACCACACATGTCAATTAAAATTCATATATAAGTTTAATAAAAGATTTGACTAATATCATAGAAATTGAATAATAGATATATAGAATAAAAATGAATTTTATTTCCAAATAACATTAAATATAAAAAAAAAAAAATTGTTAGTTATCACGTTTCAAAATAATGTTGGAAACTAGCATCTCGATTGTCTAAAACTCGAGTTTCAAGATAAAATTCGAGTTTTTAAGATTCGATTTGTAAGAGGAGGAAGCTGATGTGAAAGAAAATCCACATGGAACTCGAGTTTATAAGACTCGAGTTTCACTTCTTCTTCTTCCTCACATTCAAAGTTCTTCTTTGTGCAGATAAGACCACCCAGGGCTCAACCAGATCGTTCCTGTTCTTCGTCAGATCGGTGAAGACCACCCAGCGTTCAATCAAATCGTTCAACTTCGTCAGATCATTCGTCTTCTCTATTCGTCTCATCGTTGAGACCACCCAGCGTTCAACCAGATCGTTCCATTTCGTCTGATCATTCGTCTTCTCTGTTTGTCTCTGTACACCCAACAATCGTTCCTGTTCTTCGTCAGATCGTTGAAGACCACCTAGCGTTCAATCAGATCATTCCACTTCGTTAGATCGTTCGTATTCTCTATTCATCTCCGTACACCCAGCATTCGTCTCTGTTGCGTTCATCTCTGTTCTTCATCAGATTGTTCCTTCGTCGTTCTTTGTTCTTCAGGTGTGAGGTTCTTCAAGTACCAAAAGTTTTTGCTTTTTAGAACTCGAGTATATAAGACTCGAGATCTATCTGGCATAATACTTCCAACTCACCAAGTCGAAATCGAATCTATGAAACTCGAGTTTTAGACTGAAATCGAGTCTGTAAAACTCGAGATGCTAGTTTATAATTTTATTCCGGCCACACGTTAACTTATGATATTCTTTCTTCTCCCTCTGCTAGTCTGCAAATTCCCTTGAATAAAAATAAACGAAAAAAATTAACATAAGTTACATTGCGATGTAAGACTAAATAAATTAAAAAATTAGTAATATAGAATTTTAATAGGATTTTTTTTTTCCTTTTTAGGAAATATAAAAAATTTCATTGCTCTGAGCCAATTACTTTAACCTTTACCCAAAAAAACCTTAAACCTTTCTCTTTTGCGATTTTTTGAACAGTCTGAATCTAAAAACGAAGCTTAAGAATTGCAAGACATGTAGAGATTCTTCACCACAGCCCCATTAGTACCTTCTGGGGCTTTCAAGTTTATGGTACCATTGCTACTCACGGACATGTCTGACTCTTTAGGAGAATCAGTCACATTGTTCTTTAAGATCACTTGCTTGTTGCTCACTTCTAGCTCATCATCACCATCACTTGCCATTTTTGAATAAATGAAGCTCCTACTAGTAGTAGTAGTATCAATGAGTGTTAAATACAAAAAAACAAAATAAATAAAAAATAACGATGAGATAACTAGACAAGAGTAGTACTGTAAAAAATAATAGTGGTGTGATCAGCCAATGCGTCGGGATTGTTTATTTTATTGTGGTGGAGAAAAAACATATGTTAGGTATATGCAAATGCGTCAGATAGATATTACCATGTTTGGTCAAAGGTCATGGTTTTAAAAATTGGACTGAACCAGCCAGTTTGACTATTTCAACCATAAAATGTGTAAAATTTAGTAATTTACGTAGTTTTGTCTAAAAATGATCTATATCAGTTTATATATAATTATTTAAATTTACAAGTTAGCTAAAATAACTGTGTAAATTTATACTGATACCATTCATTTTGTATTAAGTAGTTTTTTTTTTTCTTTACGAATCTCAAGAATAAATGAAGAAAGTATATGATAATTATTGTATATGGAAAAAAAGAAATAATTAAAAAAATTAAGAAAAACTGATATTTTAATAGGGCTGTTTGAAAAACATTGTTCAAAACATATGTTTAAAATAATGGTTTTGGAAATCACCTCTGGGTTGATTTTTAACAACAAAAACTAGTGTTCAGTGGCACTTCCATAATTAGGTGGAACACTATTATGGGCCCACCTAGTCAGCTTTTTTGAAAGAATTGTCTCCTCTCTTCCTCTCATCTCTTCACGCAGAATCAACAAGGATCTCTCTCCTAATTTAAAAAATATTTATTTTGTACTTTGCTCAGCTTTTTTTTACAATTTAACACACACATACCAAACACATATTTTATATTTTTGAACACTGAAACATGTTATTTAAACTATAATACCAAACACATTTTTTTTGTTTTATAAACACTAAAAACACGTATTTCAACAACACTTTTTAAACTACAATTTTCAAATCTTTTTAAACAACAATTTTTAAACTCTATGACCAAACGGGCCCTAAGTATGTAAAATAGAAAAAGTAAATTCTTATGCTAAAATAAAGAGAAATTTTCGCACGAGCTGATACAAATGCTAAGGGTTTAAAACTTTAAATTCTCTCCACCATCCTTATAATTCTGGAATTATTAAAATTAAAAATTAAAAAAAAAAAAATGTTATTCATGATGTTCCAGGAGCATTGCAGCTCAATTGACGCTTTCTTAGGATTTCCAAGAGAAACATTGAGGTGGCTCCAAGTTTTTAAAGTTGTAACCCAGCCAGTTATAGGGAATGGTTGGTTGATCAAACTTTATTCATTAAAATTCTGAAAGATTTTCAGAGTTCAGACAAGTATTTTATTGAAAAATCTTGATTTAATAAATTCTAGCCAAGTTTAATTGTAAGTTGTTCAACTTTTCTTTGAAATTTTTTTCAAGATAGTGAGGGGGAACACCAAATTGTTGAGTAGATACAATGGTTTTACAAGCATAAAAATATTAGCACGACACATTAATTACAGTCACGATTACCGGATTATTGCATTGCATGAAGTTAGCATGTTGAAGTGAATTTGAGCTTGTAGCATCATAAGATCTGCTATTTCTGAAATTCTTGATGTCAATGACATTACATCTACTTAGTAAACTCAATTCTTCATGAACACCAAGACCTGAAACGTCCACCAAAGGTGTAGACGCTTAAGGTTTATTTACAGTAGGAATCTCCAAGAGACCTAGAGCTTTTGGTCATGAAGTCAATCATTCTTGAGCAACTAGAACTACCTGTTTACCAACATTGAGGCCAGAAAATAGCCCAACAAGGGCTGCTGGACCGCTCTCAAGGCCTTCAGCTATGTCTTCCAAATATACAATATTCCCTTCAGCAATGTGAGGCAGAACCAGATCCAGAAACTTCGGGTAAAGGTGATAGTAATCAAAAGCCGCAAATGCTTTCATATGAACCCGTTTGTAAATCATGTGCGTTAAATTGTACACACCTTCCGGCTTCTCAAGGTTGTACTGTGAGATCATGCCACAAACAGCAATGCGACCATGGGTCCTCATGTTCAGTAGCACTGCATCAAGCATTTTTCCCCCAACATTCTCAAAGTAAATATCAATACCTTCAGGAAAGTACCTGAAAAAACAATATAACATTTACACTAGATTGAGACCAGCAATATGATATAGAAGTCCAAAAGACTCTTGTTTTCCCTAGTAAATAGTGTAAAACTTAATACATCATGCTCCTGCCTTATTGTTTATCTATCTTTTCCTTTTTTAATGAAGGCTTGAAAGACAAATTAATCCACAATATAACCATTTTTTCCCATAAAAAATTTACAAGGCATAAAATATATATGAAAGGATGTCCTCTTCCTTGAGAACAAGGATGTCCAATGTTTTCTTCAGTATCAAATCAGTGACCATGTTAAAGACTGAAATGATATTTTATATTCTGATTAGAACAAAATTATTACTAACCTTTTCAAAGCTGCATCCAAGTCAGACTCTTCTTTATAGTTGAATGCCTCATCGAACTTGAGTTTGTTCTTCAGCAAATCAACCTTGTTGCAGAAAGGATAAAGGAAAAAAAACAAAAGCAAACAGAAAAATGCTGGTTAGTGAGGCTGCCCACTGGTCAGGCAGACCAACTCATAAATAAGATTTGAAGTTGCCAAAGTGTGCAGGGGTGATCAATATCTATTATGATTTGTGAAAATGGACAAGGGTGGCATATTTTGACCTGAAATTTTATCTTTGGCATGTGACTCGCAAATATTTAGACACGGTATAGGACAAATACATTAATATCAGTGAACATATATGTTTATACTTGTTATGGTGTCTGTTTGCATGCATATGGACCATCAATAGGAAAACAATTTTCAAATTAATAACCATAATACTTACTTTAAAAAATTCATAACACCCAAATAGTTCTGTACTAATCTTAGGTAAGGAAAAGAGAATATCTACACTTCAAACGAGATTTAAAAATGACTACACAAAAGTGTCCACTAGTTTATACTTAACTCTTCAAATGTTTATATTTGTTCCTTTTATCTTTTGGTCCCTGAGAACATGGCAAATTGGGAGGAAAATTTTGAGTTAGATTGCAATGGTTCACTAGATTTTTGTTCATTTATATATGTATTAAGATGAATGCAACTATGTGCTAGCCAGTAGAGAAGAGAGTTGTTCATTTAGGAATTAAGATGAAGTATCTCAACAGTAGAACTGATTCGGATAAAACCCAGATTAGTTGGACACAACCAATTGAATCAAGCACACCAAGTTATAAACAGAATGGAAAAAAAAACAATATTAATTGAATTGAAACATTGAGCACTTATATTCAACAAGTCACCTTTTCTTTGCTTCCAGCACTTCCAACAACATAGCAGCCTAACAGCTTTGCAAACTGCCCAACAAGCTGACCAACTGCCCCAGAAGCTGCTGAAACGAAGACATACTCTCCTTTCTTAGGAGAGCAAACCTCATAAAAACCACCATAAGCAGTTAAACCAGGCATACCTACACATAAGGAAAATGTTTAATGAGCTTTTGGCAAAAAGCAAGACAATTGTTAACACAGCATGCTAAAAAAACCTAGCCAAATTACTTGCAATATGTGATCTGTAATGGTATTAATTACTACAGGATGACCTCAATCTCAAGATATAACATCAGCTAGGTGATCCAATAATGGCAGTTTAAAAAAATTGTCCCACTTACAACTTAGCTGCTACAATCAGACTCATCATATATAAGAGTTAATAGAAAATAAGTTCTATTTTGGATAGACTTACCAAGAATACCAGTATAGTAGGACAGTGGCACATCAGTGTGTTCGATTTTAAACAAATCCTGAACATCTGTAATCAAACTATATTCTTCCCATCCAGTTCTTCCCCAAACTAAGTCACCTTTCTTGAATTTTGGATTCCCAGAATCTACAACTTTTGCCACACCAAATCCAACAATGGGCTGCATAATTTCAACATTAAATTCATTATTAAAGTACACAATTGAAACAAGATCAATCTGATACCCTCTCATTAACCATAGTAGATATAACCTTAAGCTCTTAGTTGGCCAAAAGATCTACGATAATCAAATCTATCATTATATTTATGCAATTAAAAATATTGGTTTTAGATTTTTGTGTCTTGGGTATTACTCAACAAGATAAGATTATCAATATTCATAGGAATCATAGCTATAACTTTGGGGAAAAAAGAAAAAAGAAAAAAGAAAAAAGAAAAAAGAGTGGGACTCTGCTTTGACTCACCGAACCGGGCACCAAGGAATCGGTTGACTTCTTCATACGATTACGCATATAAGGATCACAGGACAGGTACAGATTCTTCACTAAAAGCCCATTTGAACCTTCTGGGACTTTCAACTTTATGGTACCATTGGTTTTAAGGTACATGTCTGATTCTTTAGGGAAACCAGACACATAGTCCTTGAAGATCACTTGCTTGTTGCTCACTTCTAGCTCATTATCACCACCACCACTTGCCATTGATAACAAAGCTCTTACTGTATATTAGCAATACAATCAAATTATGCGGGTTGGTTTTAAGGCTCTTGGGTTTAAAGCGTTTGCAAGAAAGTTGAGGTGGTTTTATAGTATGGAAAAATAATTGATGCAATTTTTACCGACTATTTTATATGTTAGATTGTAACCTGCTGCGAGGCACTTTTACATTATCAAAAAAAATTTTTTCACTATTGTTGTACCGTTTCAGGTGCTGTTAGAATTTTTTAAAGAAATTTAGTGACGTGAGCGAATGCGTCAGGGATTGATTTATTGTGTGGAAAGAAATAAGTGATGTTGCGTCAGATAGTAGCGTAGTGAATGCCGACTGTTTTGCGGTATGTTTACATTCTTGCCCACACTTTGGGCATGAAATAAATAAATAATCATCAATCACTACTACACTCCTTTCTAGAGTTTTGTTTTGTTTTGTTTTTTTTTTTTTTTTTTAGGTCCATTTTATAATAAAAGTTTGGTCAAAATATAAAATTGTGTCTTTAAATTTTATATTTTGTCATTTCACTCTTTTAAGTTTTAATTTTATCATTTTAAACTTTTAAGTTTTAAATATGATCAATTCAGTTATCTGTTAAATACTGCTATCAACTAATCAAAATGACATCGTTTTGGATTTTTTAAAAAATTTTCTTAATTAAAAAAAAGACTGATTGGCTCAAGTGGCTTAGAATTCTCCACCTGATCTCCTCCATGCAATCTAGTATATGCAATACACTACATAAAGATTGAGCATTCACATCAGATTGTGGATAGTTTTGTAAAATAGAAAAAGTGATTTTTTTTACACATTATGGCCTAAAAAAAAACTACATCAGTTTGTTTAAAATTATGCATTTATGCACAATTATATGTACAGTTACTGTAGCTTTTACATTTATTATTTTATAGTTTTTTCTCTCTCCTTCACCTCACTCTCTCATTTCAGCTTCTAACTCTCACCTCTCTCTCTTTTATCTCCGGTTCCTCAGTCCAGCCTCACCAACACAATCAGTCCAGCCTTACCAACGCCGATCAGTCCAGCCTCGTCAATCAGCCTCACCGATCAGCTTCTCAGTCTCACATCTCTGTTTTTTTTATCTCTGGTCCCTTAGTCCAGTCTCACTGACTACGACCAGTCCAGCCTCACTGACTATAATCAGTCCAGCCTCACTGATCAGCCTCACTTATCAGCCTCGCCAATCAATCCAGCCTCACCAATAAACACCAGACTTTGATCCTTTTTAAATTTTTCGCTTGATCAGTTTTGTTTGATGGGTATTGATCTGTGGGTTGATGGTGGCTGGTTTTTGATGATTTTGATGAGTATTGATCGAGTTGATGGAAGCTAGGGATTAATCATTGATGGTGGCTGGGTATTGATCAGGTTGATGGTGGCTGGATTTAGAATATTTTATTTGAATAAACATGTATAATAGATAAACTGATGTGGGTGTTTTGTAAAAGTGAGAGTGTAAAATAGAAAAAATAAGTTTTAAATGTGTAAAGTGGAAAAATTTATGCACAAGCTGATGGAGATGCTCTAAAGTTTGTAAAAACGAAGGTAATCTATTTTCTCTATTAAATCAAGAGTCATTTCTTGAGCTTTAGGGGCATCGTATATATATTTTTATGATGAATTGTTATCTTCTTGTTAAGTCAATTAATATGTTAGCCCATAGAGTATGGTAACATAATATGGATGTTAAAAATTTAGGCAAAGCAGAATACTAATTTCTCTAAATCTAATTTTTCCCATGAATTTATACTGCGTTAGTCTTTCCCGTACCATGTTCCTCGTGAATAAAAATGACCAGCCCAAATTAACAACTTTGCTTGAGTACCCTCCAAACTCATTGAAACACGCCAGCTGCATGTTCTGCAAGCTCTCTCTCATACTCATCTTCGGCACGTGATTGATTCTGTCTCTTTTGCATTTGCAAGGTCGAGATTTCTTTGCATTCATAGTTTGATATGCAGTACAGATAAAAGATACTTGTTTTTCAGAGGCAATAAGTGCGTGAAAGCATATTTTCATTATTTTGAGCATGTTTTCATTTCATTGAATAAAGCATCTCCTCAAAACCTTTCACATTTTTGGCAAAGCATCTCTGCTTTTCTTCTCTGTTGTACTATTAAACCAGGCCAGGCTCTCTCTGTTCTCTGAGTTCTCTTTCTCAAAACTCTCTCTAACTGAAGCTTATCTCTGGTGAAACTCATGGCTTGGTCACCGGCATCAGAAAAACCACCATGCAAGGATCTTCCCGATTCCCACTACAATCAAAGCCGTCGACGGACTCTATCTCTCAGATCGGAACCTACGCGGTAGTGGCAGTGGTGCTTCCATCTAGATCTCGCCTTCGACAGACTCTTGCGGCGGCGTCGTGGATCGCGGCATGGTCGATCTTGTGATATGGTTTGTTTTTTTCTGGTTTCTCTTATGAAGATAGTTGGGATATGCTGGTTTTCTGTGTTGTTTGGCTGTGGTTTTTGTTGGTTTTTTTGGTTTTTTGTTGGGATTTTTAGGAGATTTCATTAGGAATTTACAAAGGTATTTGTGTGTTGTTTGGCCTGGGTTTTTGCTGGTTTTCTTGGGTTTCTATTGGTTTTGAAAGAAATATTTTTTTTGTGCTTTTTTTGTGGAGATTTTTTATACGGTTTTTTATGGATTCAGAGATTTTGGTATTGTTACTGTGCTGATTTTTCTGGTACTTTGGGATTACTTGTAAAGGGCATTACGAAAGTAACGGTGTTTAGCTATTAGGGATTATAACCACTCAAATAAAATTGATTTCTGGCAAGATTTGCTAAACAATTAGCCTGAGGTTAGAGAGAGTTTTTGAGAAAGAGAACTTAGAGAACAGAGGGCGAATATGGGGAAAGGCAGACAGAAAGAGAGAAAGAAAAGAAAATGAAAGTAACGATGTTTGGCTATCAAAGATAAAATTGTCTTGTAAAGATCAAATGGGTCGGTTTTAGAATGTTATGTACCTGGTTGGTGTTATTATAAACTATTATTATAAAGCTCAGGGAATTATTGTGAAATTTACTCTAAATAGTATACCATGGTCACCTTAGTAGGGATGGCAATTTTTCCCCGTCCCGCTTGACCCGCCCCTCCCCGCTTCGTCCCGTGCGGGTTTTCCCCGCCCCGCAAAGGTGGTGGGACGGGGATGGGGTGAGATTTTAGACCCACACCACGGGACGGGGCGGGGATGGGTTTACACTTTTTAGACCCACCCCGCCCCGCCCCGCCCCGCCCCGCCTCGCATTAATAAGGGTTAAATTATAATTTTATTGTACCCTAAAACCCTACTATTTAAACAAAAATATCATCAGCTTATTTTATTCTATCTAACGTGACTCTACCTCTTTTTTCTCTCTAGCAAAGTTGGAAATAAGGTACCAATTTTAACTTTTTTTTTTTTTTGGTCTTTATTGGAAACAAATTTATATACTATTGAATTGATGATTTCATTCATGATTCATACGGTCTTTCTCAACTTACTTTTCATCATGAACATAATATAATTTTTTTTAATGAGTTACGGGTCTATGGCTCTAAATATGTGTCTATGTCATTGTTTTTGTAATTTTGTGTGGGCATTTAGCTGCTTAACAACACTGTTTCTTTAAGCTTGTTAAAATTTTATTTTATCATGTTATGAGATTTTTGTTGTGATATTATCTTGTTAAACATTTAGATAATATTATTTAGTTTTTGCTAAAAATTAGTTTGATTTGATAGGATAAATTTATTTATAATTTCAAGTATATTTTTATTATTGAAACGTGTCATTTTATTTGAAAAAATGGTAATAGTTGTAGGGAAAATTAACGAGAAATAAAGTTCTACGGTATAGGGTGGGGCTTCGCGGGTCTTCGCGGGGCCTTAAGGGGCGGGGATGGGGCAAGAAATTTTCCCCGTCATGCGGGGCGGGGCGGGGATGGGGCAAGAAAAATCAATGCGGGGCGGGGGCGAAGATCTCATCCTTCGGCCCCGCCTCGCCCCATTGCCATCCCTACACCTTAGACGTCTCTAGTGTGCTCCAACAGTAGCCCCGGGTAAAGTCTAGTGTTTTCAAATAGATAATGGAGATTTGTGTCAGTTTCACCCTTCGTCTTTTTTACTTTTACTGCAAGTCAAAGCTTCATACCTTCATTTCAATATTCAAGTCTTGCAATGTACATGGTTCCCTGCTGCCTCGGATATCTCTCTCTTTGTCCCCCTCTCTCTGTACTCGAAAAGTTAGTTCGTTCCACTTGTTTTCTTTTTCTTTTTTTGAGGTAGTTGTTGCTTCTGTTAAGTAAAAATTGCTTTAGTTCTTAAGTGGGTCTAATCTTGTTTCAATATCAAGCGCAACTTTGTGTTTAAAATTGTTGTCTTTGGTTTATTTACTGTTAGATCTTACTCTGTCTTCTTTTCTTTGATTTTTGACTTCAGAACCGTTGTTCTGTGGAAATGGGGGATGCATGCAAAGATGGGAGCAAATGGGCTGAAGACATTTGTTGGACCCATTTCCAAACCTTTCACTCCTATCAGTTTCACCTCAGTGGTTTTGATCGCCAGCTTGTAAGTTTAAGGACTATCTTTTTCCTTTTAGGATCTATTGAATTTCATGTTTATGAAAAGTTTGAAAACACTAAAAGGAGGTAGCCTTGCTTTGGGGTCTGCTAAAATATGATACTTCTTCTTCCATGTAAAAAGAAAGGACATTTGCACTCTAATAAAAAGAAGTATCACATTTTAGCAGACCCCAAAGCAAGGCTACCACTTAGTGTTTTCAAACTTTACATAAACATGAAATTCAGTAGATCCTAAAAGGAAAAAGATAGTCCTTAAACTTACCAGCTGGCGATCAAAACCACTGAGGGGAAACTGATAGGAATGAAAGGTTTGGAAATGGGTCCAACAAATGTCTTCAGCCCATTTGCTCCCATCTTTGCATGCATCTCCCATTTCCACAGAACAACGGTTCTGAAGTCAAAAATCAAAGAAAAGAAGACAGAGTAAGATTTAACTGTAAATGAACCAAAGACAACACTTTTAAACACAAAGTTGCGCTTGATAACAATTTTTACTTAACAAAAAAAAAAAAACCCTTGTCCAACAAGTGGAAGGAACTAGCTTTACAAGTACAGAGAGAGGGGGACAAAGAGAGAGATATCCGAGGCAGCAGGAACCATGTACAGTGGAAGACTTGAATGGTGAAATGAAGGTATGAAGCTTTGACTCGCAGTAAAAGTAAAAAAGACGAAGGGTGAGGTAACCATGGTATGGTACTGTTTATCGGAGGCTACTGTTGGAGCACATTAGAGACGTCTAAGGTAACCATGGTATGGTACTGTTTATTATGGTCGGCACCTGTTAACAATGTCCTAATTTTATATAGAGTGGGAATGAGGATGAGGATGAAAACGAGTGGTTGTGGGAGCCTGACCTGATTTATTAGTACAACAAAGAAGAAAAGCAAAGATGCTTTGCCAAATATGTGAAAGGTTTTAAAGAGATGCTTTGTTCAATAAAATAAAAACATACCCAAAATAATGAAAATATGCTTTCACGCACTTATTACCTCTGAAAAACAAGTCTCTTTTATCTATACTGCATATCAAGCTATGAATGCAGAGAAATCTCGACCTTGCAAATGCAAAAGAGATAGAATCAATCACGTGTCGAAGATGAGTATGAGAGATAGCTTGCAGAACATTCAGGTGGCGTGTTTCAATGAGTTTGAAGGTACTCAAGTAAAGTTGTTAATTTGGGCTGGTCATTTTTATTCACGAGGAACATGGTACATGGGAAAGACTAACGCAGATTAGGTACAAAGTCATGGGAATAATAATTAGATATAATAATTAGATTTAGAGAAATAAGTATTCTGCTTTGCCCAAGTTTTAACATCCCTATTATGTTACCATACTCTATGGGCTAACCAAACAATTGACTTATTAAGAAGATAACAATTCGTCATAAAAAATATATATACGATGCCCCTAAATCTCAAGAAGTGACACTTGATTTAATAGAGAATACATTGATTTTTATTTATTTATTTATTATTTATGAATCAGATATTTTATTGGTATTGGAACAAAATATACAATATATACAGTATACAAAGACCAAAACATGATTAGGCAATAGCTGCCAAAACTCCCAAGCCAGAAACCCACTCCACCAATGAAACCTACCAAAAAGACAAAGTTAACATGGACATTAATAGCACAATACTAGAAGATGGTTTTGAATCATAGATGCACTATCCAGTAAGATATTTTCAGTGATATTTCCAAATAATTTGAAAATAGAAATAATTGTTATTATTTTTTTAGCTAGAGTAAGATAGATATAATATATTTGATTGGTTAATAGGATTTTTTTTTTCCCCATTTAAGGGCCATAGACCACTGCCTAATCTATATATCTATATACTAATAATTAAAAGCTAAAACAATAAATATAATATTTAAAAGATAAAACATTATATTTATTGTTGCTATGCTCCTCTTAAGCCACATCACAACAACATTTCATTTCACTTCGGTCCAATTCGGTCTTTTTTCGGTCCATATGGTCAACTTTGGTCCAGTATAATTTAATTCGGTCTATTTCGGTCCAGTTTAATCCAATTCGGTCCATTCGGTCAACTTCGGTCCAATTCAGTCCACTTCAATCTATTTCGGTCCAATTTGGTCTACTAGGTCCATTCAGTCCAATTTAGTCCTTGCAGTCCAGTTTAGTCCACTTTGATTAATTTTGGTTTAGTTCAGTCCAATTCGGTCCACTTCAGTCCATTTGGTCTATTTCGATCCATTCGTTCTAGCCTAATTTAATTCGGTCTATTTCGGTCCATTTTAATTCAATTCAGTCCATTCGGTCAACTTCGGTCCAGTTTAGTCCTCCAGTCCAGTTCGGTCCAATTAGGTCCACATTGGTCTATTCGGTCCAGTTCGGTCCTTTCAGTTTATTTCGGTCTAGTTCAGTCCAATTTGGTCCACTTCAGTTTACTTAGATCCACTTCGGTTCATTCGGTCCACTTCAATCTATTTGGTCTATTTCAGTCCATTTCTTTGATTGTAGAAGTTAATTATTTCTTTGTTGTTTCATGTTGGACTAAACTATATATGATGAGAGTGGAATTAATCAATGATTTCCCAATACATGGATAAAGATTTTTTTTTTTTATTCTTTATTTAGTTACATCGTGGATTCCAGAAAAGTTCCTAAAGATATAGATTCAATTTTTGTATATACAAGCTGTAAGAAATTACCCTCTAATCTTTATAGGATATGCAGTAATTAAAATTTCGTTTTCTTTTGGAAAATTTATTAGTTCTTGAAAATTGATATCTATAAAATAAATGAAATTATCTCTTTTAAAATATTGATAGAGCATTATGTGTTAGTTGACTTAATGGTTGAGCTGTTACTCGCAAGTGAATAAGAGACTCAAGATGATGAGGGAGCTATTAATGTCCTCATATGATCACATTACTCCTTTCAACTTGAAAATGAAACCAATATTCACTCAACCTATATATATATATATATATATATATATATATATATATATATATATATAATTGTTGAAAAAGTTTTATTGAAAATTGAAAAAGTTGGCACATATTAGTAAAATCCATATATATATATATATATATATATAGAGAGAGAGAGAGAGAGAGAGAGAGAGAGAGAGAGAGAGAGAGAGAGATTGGATGTGATTTGACAAGTGAATAGTTTAACTAATAGGACCATAATTACTTTATTACCCCTAAGTATATGTATAGTACAAAGTATTGTGAGGTTTTTTTGGTCTTTTTTGTCTCATACTTACTCCAGCGATTCTCAATCCCAATGATCCCACGGAAGATGGTTTTATTTTTTCTAAACTTACCAAACACTACCAAATGTCAAAATGAGTGTTTTTTTCCATATTCAAATTCAGGATTTGAATATTAAAAAAAAAAAATGAAAAGTAAATACACCACTTTTTAAAACCAAATAGCCCCTAACTTTGTTTTTGTTCATTTCAGTCCTCTAAGTTTCAGATTTATTCAAATAAGGTCTTTTCGTCAACATTTGTTAAATTTTTTTGAAAAAAAAAATTTTAAAAATATTTATCAATCATTAATTGAATTTTTTTAATTAAAATTTTTGAAGAAAAATTAAAAATAAAATAAAATAACCATAACATTTAACAAAAGTTAATAAAAAATACTTAATTGAATAAACTTGAAAGTTAGAAGACTGAAATAAAAGAAAGCAAAATTAAAGGACTGAAATGAATTTTGGTAAAACATAAACAATAGATTTTGCATTTTAACCTAAAATTTTTCTTACCGATTCCTGAAGAAAAAATAAAATAAAACAAATGCAAGCTGGGCCCATCATGTAACTTATGTGCCACAAAATGTAACATTGGACGTTTTTTTCTTTTTTAAAAGTGAGTTTTGACACCCACCCTCCCAACGGGACAGAAATTGAAAGATTCAAACTAGTGCAACTCTTGCAGCCGCTCCTTATCAAATAATATGATTCACACAATTCATAACAAAAGAAAAAAAATTGTAGCATAAAGATTAAGACATAACTTATATCCCATTGCACACCTCTAGATGAGTATGCTGTATTACATGTACAATCATTGTAACTTCATGGTATAGGTATACACATGGGGGCTCATATTTTAGAATTGAGATCTTAAGGAAATTTTACTCTATTTGCATAAGTCTAGATGTCAAATAAAAAGGGAGATGTTAAGTGAAGGTGATATAACAAATTAGTAGAATTTCCAACTCAAATGAATTTGAGTAAAAAGATTCAAGACAGGTTCTAGGTAAGAATTTACTCTACTTCAACAACAAAACACTTTATTAAGGATATAAAACTTTGTTGTTACCAACAAAACCCAATACCCAAAAGAAAATACATTTGCAGTATATAATCCTCCTGGACCTAAGAGTTTTTGGACCCTGAAGTTGTCTACAAAGTCATTCATTCACGAGCAACTACCACTACCTGTTTTCCAACATTGCGGCCAGTGAAGAGCCCTATCAGTGCTGCTGGGGCACTCTCGAAGCCTTCAGCTATGTCTTCCACATAAGTAATCTTCCCCTCTTTGATGTGAGGCAGAACAAACTCCAGAAACTTTGGATAGAGGTGGTAGTATTCAAAAACAAGGAATCCTTCAATCCGGATCTGTTTCCAAACCACACTCATTAAATTGTGCACATCTTCAGAATCAGCCGGCAAAACATCGAAACCGTCAATCTTCGCTGCCGTAGTCTCCGTCTTCCTCCGCCGCGAAACGACGACGTTCCTCTCCATCTATGAACTATTTTATAAAATTGAAAAAAAAAAAAAAAAAAACAAAATTTGATTCTGTTACGTAAAAGCTTTTGGGGCTCTACGTTTTTTTTTTATACACAAATTCACAAATTATCTTTATCTCTGTATATAATAAATTAATTGGTTTGTTAATGCAATTGATTGTCAAAAGACTTACGCTCTGTTTATTTCAGCATAAATGTTTTCTGGAAAATTGTTCATTTTCTAAAGAGTATTTTCTAAAAAATTGTATCATTTTTCAATGTTTAGTAACGACCTTGAAAATGAGTTTAAAAATGTTTTCTAGTGTTTGGTATGCAAATTTTTATTTTTATTTTTTATATTTCTTGTGTAATTTAAAACATGTGTATTATGTAAACTAACTAATGTAATCAATATATAAATAAAGAAAATAAAAAATAAAAAAAAAGAATGAATTTGGTTTTCATACTAAAATTTTGACAATAATTATAATCAAAATTAGTTGTCAAATTTTCATGATCTCTACTACTCATCTTGCTCATATAAATACAATCAAAATATATGTATATATGGACGTTACTGTCCATACATACATATATATATATCAACCATTTGTCTATATAATAAAATTGACATAGGAATACATCTTTAATAAGTACAAATAACAATAACTTTTAATTGTCTATTCTTTTTGCTAGTACATTACTTGTCTACTATGGTCAACCACCATATCTTTAATATTACTCGAAATTATGTATTTATATAATGTATCTAAATAATATATTATCACTGCATAGTATCTGCATAATGTATCTACCAATAAATACAATTCCCCTGAACAATTATCATTTATTGTATAACAATATTATTAATTTACTATAAAGATTACGCTATGTAAAAGCAATTTAGAGCCGTATAGGCACTATGTTTAAAATTTTCGTCTTTTACTTCATTCATTCTTTCTTCTTCTTTTTTATTTTTTATATTTTTTTAGCACTGTTATGTGCAAAAAAGAACTACCTGCAATCCATCAAACCAAAAATTTCTTAGAGAAAAAAATAAAATCAAGTTTGAAATTCAAAGTAAAGAATTGAGATTTTGGTAGAGAAGAATGAAATAATTACTGAGTAATGAGGGGAAAAAGAAAAATCTAATCAGAGAACTATGTTATAAAGGGGAAGAGAAACATGGAGAGAGAGAGAGAGAGAGAGAGAGAGAGAGAAATCTATGGAAGAGGGGAGACTAGAGGTAGTGACAGTGAGGGTGTGAGGAAAGAAAAAGAAAATGAAAGAGAGAAAGAGTGAGAGAGTGTACCATGAGATAGAGATTGTTTTCCAAAATTTTTTTTTGGAAAACAACCTATAGAAAACAAGCCTTATTTTTATTAAGATTTTCCATTGATTAAAGATAGTTTTCCGTTGACCAGTTTTTTTTTGTGCTATCAAGCACTGGAAAATGTGGAAAACTATCTTTACAGAAGATTTTCCGGCGAAACTAACAGAGCGTTAACCATTAAGAATAAAACTTTATTAATGTTATGACACTTGATACCAAATCATGTTTTCTCATTCCGAACATAGAGCTAATTTCAAGTTACATCCAATGTAATTCTTAGACTTAAGAAACTCCTCTATTAGTATATAATCCTTTTTTTTTTTTTTTTTAATTTTAAAATTCTACATATATGGATTATGGACTCTATTCTCAAATAAAATCTTTAAAAAAAATAAATAAAAGGAAACTTACATTATCAATTATACCAAAACAAACAAGATAACACATTAAAAAAAATAGAGTTAAACAAATAAAAAATCAGATTCCCCACTTTAAGTGTTTTCTACCAATCACAACCTATAATCATGCCACGTGTTTGATTTCTTGTTATTGCATTTTAAATTTTAATGATTTTATAAGGAAAAAAAAAAAAGAGAGGGATGTGTCCCCAGTTATAAAGTGGAATACTTGACCAATCTATGTGCAGTGATAAGCCCATATGTGAAAAAGTGAAAGTCATGTTAGCAGATGAAAAAAATGGTGAACAAGTTTGTGTCTTTTTGTTTTTACTCAACAGGATAAGATTATAAATATTCATAAGAATTATAGCTATAATTTTGGAAAAAAAAAAAAAAAAAGAGTGGGACTCTGCTTTGACTCACCAAACCAGGCTCAAAGGAATTGGTGGTGGAACTGATTGGCTTCTTCATAAGATTACACATATAAGGATCGCAGGACAGGTGCATCACCAAAAGCCCATTTGAACCTTCTGGGACCTTCAACTTTACGGTACCACTGGTGTTAAGGTACATGTCAGATTCTTTAGGGAAACCAGACACATAGTTCTTGAAGATCACTTGCTTGTTGCTCACTTCTAGCTCATTATCACCACGACCACTAGCCATTGATAACAAAGCTCTTATTATATATTAGCAATACAATCACTTATCAAAAAAATATATATATTAGCAATACAATCAAATTATGTGGGTTGGTTTTAAGGCTCTTCGCTTGTGTCTTTTTAAAGCGTTGCAAAAAAGTTGAGGTTGTTTTATCGTATGGAAAGATAATTGATGCAAAAAAAGTTGAGAATTTTATTGTGTGGAAAAGACTCAAAAGAGTATGGTTCTAGAACCACATAAAATGCCGCAATTTTTGGAGGTTCGTTTTATAGTATAAATTTTTTTAATTTTTCATTAATTTAAAGTTATACATGATGTGTACTTTCTAAAGTTTATTTTATTCTATTTTTGGAGGTCCATTTTATAGTAAAAATTTGTTAGTTTTTCATTCATTTAAAGTTATACATGGTGCTTTCTCAAAAACAAAAAAAAAGTTATACATGGTGTGTGGTAAAAAGCTATGTAGCTAAAAATGAAGTAAAAGTCAACGAACTAAATAACTTTTTAATTTCGTTCTTTAATGATATTATGCTTTTTTTATTCTTATAAATTCAATAATTACAAGAGGAGAGATTTGATTCATTTGAATATTGAACTTTTTCATTAGAAATATTAGAAAGTGTCAATTAAGTTTTAAAATTTTTGAAATTTTGAAATAGCATGTGACCACACATTTCAATTAAAATTCATTATAAGTTTAATAAAAGATTTGACTAATATCATAGAAATTGAATAATAAATATATAGAATAAAAATAATAGAAAAAAAATTAACATAAGTTACATTGCGATGTAAGACTAAATAAATTATAATATTAAAAAATTAGTAATATAGAATTTTAATAGGATTTTTTTTTTCCTTTTTAGGAAATATAAAAAATTTCATTGCTCTGAGCCAATTATCTTAACCTTTACCTAAAAAAACTTTAAACCTTTCTCTTTTGTGATTTTTTGAACGGTCTAAATCTAAAAACCAAGCTTAAGAATTGCAAAACACGTAGAGATTCTTCACAACAACCCCATTAGTACCTTCTGGGGCTTTCAAGTTTATGGTACCATTGCTACTCACGGACATGTCTGACCCTTTAGGAGAATCAGTCACATAGTTCTTTAAGATCACAGTAGTAGTATCAATAAGTGTTATATACCCAAAAAAAAAAACGATGATATAACTAGACAATGGTAGTACTGTCAAAAATAATAGTGGTGAGATCAGCCAATGCGTCAGAATTGTTTATTTATTTGTGGTGGAGATAAAACATATGTTAGGTATACGCTAATGGGCCTAAAATGGACAAAAAAAGAAAAAAGAAAAAAAAAGAGGTATATGCTAATGCGTCAAATCAAAGGTTGTGGTTTTAAAAATTGGACTGAATCTGACTATTTTAATCATAAAAGATGTAAAATTCAGTAATTTACGTAGTTTTGTCTAAGAATGATCTACATCAATTTATATATAATTATTTAAATTTACAAGTTAGCTAAAATAACTCTGTAAATTTATTCTGATACCATTCATTTTGTATTTAGTAGTTTTTTCTTTCTTTACGAATCTCAAGAATAAATGAGGAAAGTATATGATAATTATTGTGTATGAAAAAAGAGAAATAATTATAAAAAAAATTAAGAAAAACTGATATTTTAATAAAATTTAGTGTAAAATAGATAATTTGATGTGTGGTGTTTTTGAAAAATAAGTATGTAAAATAGAAAAAGTAATACTTAAATAAAGAGAAATTTTTGCACGAACTGATACAAATGCTAAGGGTTTAAAACTTTAAATTCTCTCCTCCATCCTTATAATTCTAGAATTATTAAAATTAAAAAATTTAAAAAAAAAGTTATTCATGATTTTCCAAGAGCATTGTAGCTCAATTGACACTTTGTTCGAATTTCCAAGAGAAACATTGAGGTGGCTTCAAGTTTTTAAAGTTGTAACCCAGCCAGTTATAGGGAATGGTTGGTTGATCAAACTTTATTCATTAACATTCTGAAAGATTTTCAGAGTTCAGACAAGTATTTTATTGAAAAATCTTGATTTAATAAATTCTAGCCAAGTTTAGTTGTAAGTTGTTTAACTTTTGTTTGAAATTTTTTTCAAGATAGTGAGGGGGAACACCAAATTGTTGAGTAGATACAATGGTTTTACAAGCATGAAAATATTAGCATGACACATTAATTACAGTCACGATTACCGAATTATTGCATTGCATGAAGTTAGCATGTTGAAGTGAATTTGAGCTTGTAGCATCATAAGATCTGCTATTTCTGAAATTCTTGACGTCAATGACATTACATCTACTTAGTAAACTCAATTCTTCATGAACACCAAGACCTGAAACGTCCACCAAAGGTGTAGACGCTTAAGGTTTATTTACAGTAGGTATCTCCACGAGACCTAGAGCTTTTGGTCATGAAGTCAATCATTCTTGAGCAACTAAAACTACCTGTTTACCAACATTGAGGCCAGAAAATAGCCCAACAAGGGCTGCTGGACCACTCTCAAGGCCTTCAGCTATGTCTTCCAAATATACAATATTCCCTTCAGCAATGTGAGGCAGAACCAAATCCAGAAACTTCGGGTAAAGGTGATAGTAATCAAAAACCACAAATGCTTTCATATGAACCCGTTTGTAAATCATGTGCGTTAAATTGTACACACCTTCCGGCTTCTCAAGGTTGTACTGTGAGATCATGCCACAAACAGCAATGCGACCATGGGTCCTCATGTTGAGTAGCACTGCATCAAGCATTTTTCCCCCAACATTCTCAAAGTAAATATCAATACCTTCAGGAAAGTACCTGAAAAAACAATATAACATTCACACTAGATTGAGACCAGCAATATGATATAGAGTCCAAAAGACTCTTGTTTTCCCTAGTAAATAGAGTAAAACTTAATATATCATGCTCCTACCTTATTGTTTATCTATCTTTTCCTTTTTTAATGAAGGCTTGAAAGACAAATTAATCCACAATATAACCAATTTTTTCCCGTAAAAAATTTCCAAGGCATAAAATATATATGAAAGGATGTCCCCTTCCTTGAGAACAAGGATATCCAATGTTTTCTTCAGTATCAAATCAGTGACTCTGTTAAAGACTGAAATGATATTTTATATTCTGATTAGAACAAATATTATTACTAACCTTTTCAAAGCTGCATCCAAGTCAGACTCTTCTTTATAGTTGAATGCCTCATCAAACTTGAGTTTGTTCTTCAGCAAATCAACCTTGTTGCAGAAAGGATAAAGGAAAAAAACAAAAGCAAACAGAAAACTGGTTAGTGAGGCTGCCCACTGGTCAGGCAGACCAACTCATAAATAAGATTTGAAGTTGCCAAAGTGTGCAGGGGTGATCAATATCTACTAAGATTTGTGAAAATGGACAAGGGTGGCATATTTTGACCTGAAATTTTTTTCTTCGGCATGTGACTCGCAACTATTTAGATACGGTTTAGGACAAATACATTAATATCAGTGAACATATATGTTTATACTTGTTATAGTCTGTTTGCATGCATATGAACCATTAATAGAAAAACAATTTTCAAATTAATAACCATAATACTTACTTCAAAAAATTCATAACAACCAAATAGTTCTGTACTAATCTAATGTAAGGAAAAGAGAATATCTACACTTCAAACGAGATTTAAAAATGACTACACAAAAGTGTCCACTAGTTTATACTTAACTCTTCAAATGTTTATATTTGTTCCTTTTATCTTTTGGTCCCTGAGAACATGGCAAATTGGGAGGAAAATTTCGAGTTACATTGCAATGGTTCACTAGATTTTTGTACATTTATATATGTATTAAGATGAATGCAACTATGTGCTAGCCAGTAGAGAAGAGAGTTGTTCATTTAGGAATTAAGATGAAGTATCTCAACAGTAGAACTGATTCGGATCAAACCCAGATTAGTTGGACACAACCAATTGAATCAAGCACATCAAATTATAAACAGAATGGAAAAATCAAAATTAATTGAATTGAAACATTGAGCACTCATATTCAAGAAGTCACCTTTTCTTTGCTTCCAGCACTTCCAACAACATAGCAGCCTAACAGCTTTGCAAACTGCCCAACAAGCTGACCAACTGCCCCAGAAGCTGCTGAAACGAAGACATACTCTCCTTTCTTAGGAGAACAAACCTCATAAAAACCACCATAAGCAGTTAAACCAGGCATACCTACACATAAGGAAAATGTTTAATGAGCTTTTGGCAAAAAGCAAGACAATTGTTAACACAGAATGCTAAAAAAACCTAGCCAAATTACTTGCAATATGTGATCTGTAATGGTATTAGTTACTACAGGATCACCTCAATCTGAAGATATAACATCAGCTAGGTGATCCTATAATGGCAGTTTAAAAAAATTGTCCCACTTACAACTTAGTTGCTACAATCAGACTCATCATATATAAGAGTTAATAGAAAATAAGTTCTATTTTGGATACACTTACCAAGAATACCAGTATAGTAGGACAGTGGTACATCAGTGTGTTCGATTTTAAACAAATCCTGAACATCTGTAATCAAACTATATTCTTCCCATCCAGTTCTTCCCCAAACTAAGTAACCTTTCTTGAATTTTGGATTCCCAGAATCTACAACTTTTGCCACACCAAATCCAACAATGGGCTGCATAATTTCAACATCAAATTCATTATTAAAGTACACAATTGAAACAAGATCAATCTGATACCCCCTCATTAACCATAGTAGATATAACCTTAAGCTCTTAGTTTGCCAAAAGATCTATGATAATCAAATCTATCATTATATTTATGCAATTAAAATATTGGTTTTAGATTTTTGTGTCTTTGGTATTACTCAACAAAATAAGATTATCAATATTCATAGGAATCATAGCTATAACTTTGGGGAAAAAAAAAAAAAAAAAAAAAAAAGAGTGAGACTCTGCTTTGACTCACCGAACCGGGCACCAAGGAATCGGTTGACTTCTTCATACGATTACGCATATAAGGATCACAGGACAGGTACAGATTCTTCACTAAAAGCCCATTTGAACCTTCTGGGACCTTCAACTTTATGGTACCATTGGTTTTAAGGTACATGTCTGATTCTTTAGGGAAACCAGACACGTAGTCCTTGAAGATCACTTGCTTGTTGCTCACTTCTAGCTCATTATCACCACCACCACTTGCCATTGATAACAAAGCTCTTACTGTATATTAGCAATACAATCAAATTATGCGGGTTGGTTTTAAGGCTCTTGGGTTGTCTTTTTAAAGCGTTTGCAAGAAAGTTGAGGTTGTTTTATAGTATGGAAAAATAATTGATGCAATTTTTAACGGCTATTTTATATGTTAGATTGGAACCAGCTGCAAGGCACTTTTACATACATTATCAATTTTTTTTTACTATAGTTGTAGCGTTTCAGGTGGTGTTAGAATTTTTTAAAGAAATTTAGTGATGTGAGCGAATGCGTCAGGGATTGATTTAATGTGTGGAAAGAAATAAGTGATGTTGCGTCAGATAGTAGCGTAGTGAATGCCGACTCTTTTGCGGTATGTTTACATTCTTACCCACACTTTCGGCATGAAATAAATAAATAATCATCAATCACTACTATATACCCTCAAAAAATAGAATAAAATAAACTCTAGAGAGTAAACATCATGTATAACTATATATATATATATAAAAAGGCAGAGCTTGAGTGGTATTGTTTTGCACATAGAATCATAGATGACGGTTTTGTGGAGTCATTCTGGTTTTGTTTCTCAGTCAATATCACCAAGGATTTTTCACTATTTTATGGATAGAGAGAGAGAGAGAGAAAGAGAGTTCAGTGATATTGCGAGAGGAGGGAGAGAGAACGTGAAGAGTGAGTGGATTATAGTATAGCATGGGTGCTATTAACGGGTGCAATACAGCACCATTAATGTGATAAAATTTAAAATAAACTATTCATGTTTTTTTAAGAATATAGAAAAAGCTATATATGTATTAAATGTGTGTCAGTTTATATGGAAAAAGTCAAATCATTTTGCAACCTGATCAAAATACCCTTGAACCCAAAATTGAAAAAACGTGTTCTGTATCTCTAAGTACAATGCCATAATATTCTCAAAATGAAAATATAACACCCAAAAAAGAAATAAAAATAAAATAAAAAAGACAACAGAAGCATCAATTAACAATGGCATAATATAGTCATAGTGGGAGAAGAAACAATGGCATAAGATTGTCAAAAATAACAAAATATTGGATTCAATCCCATTTCACTTGAAGTACATGTTTTCCTTTTTTTTGCACCATTTGAGGAAGTACAAGTCTCTTTCTCCAAACACATAGAGATGTTATGGCCAACATGCTTGCAAAGCCCACAAGTCTTCTTTTGCTTTCCTAATTCTCTTCTGCCTTTCATTCGATTTTGCTTTGGATGGTCTTTTGTCTTTGATAACAGAGGACAATCAATGAAACATTCTCCATCAATCACACCATTAACATTGGCATCAACCACATTTTCCTCGCCTACTAAATTTTCATCATTCAACACTAGCAAATCTTTTTCACTTAATGAGGCTTTGCAACACCAACGAGATGGTAAATACAATGGTGGAATATGGTAACAATCTTTGTAAAGGAATAGACTAAGAATGTGACGACAAAGTATACCCCAAAATTCAAAATGTTTGCAACTACAATTAGTCACCTCACCATCCCATAAGATCTTGTGCTTTTGACTAGTTTCATCTTTATAATTATGTAGCACAAATTCAATACGGTTTTCTTGATGAACTGAATATTGTGTTGCTCTCTCAACCTAATTTTGAAAAATTTTGAAAGCATAAGGTGTCAAAACATTGTGTGCTTAGTCTTCTAATGGTGACAATGTTCTTAAAGAAGAACCTCTAAATGTCTCTAACATTGCTCAATATCTTCAATGGCAAGATCAACCTAAGATTGTAAATAATAAAATAAATTAAAAACTTTTATATGACATATAAAGACTACAAATATTAACAAATAAAACAAATTATACAACAAAAGAAATCAATGGTAAGTATTGACTTCCTTGTTTAATGAGTTGCATCAAGTTTATGTTAGAACTAACAAACTGTTTAATAAAGACATTTATACTTTCTGATCTTTTGGTTGTTGTCATTCCACCGAAAAATTGTCTTCGAAGGTAACATGGTACCCAAAAGTGCTTGATTTGATATAAACCAATTACATACTTGTTAGTAAGCATGCCATACTTTTCCATAACTTGAGTCTATTGACCCTTAAATTCTTTACATGAGTCTAACTTGTAGAACTCTATGCACCAATTTGAATATTGATTACGAAGAATAGATGTAAACCAACCACTAAACTTAGCGGTAATATGCCATATACAAAAGGCAAGTTTTGTGAGTGGCAATTCTTTTGATATTGCCTCTGTAATCCATGGATCTTGATCTATCAAAATTGTCTTTTGTTGTTTCTTCATTAAACATGCAAAATTCTACTAATAAAAAAAATTATTAGAATATGTAAACATTTCAAATGATATGTATTAATATTAGCTACTAATCATGGGATTCAAACTTTTTAGCACAAAAATTAGCCCAATAAATTGCAAATTTCTTGAACAAGGGGAAACAATACAATAATATAAACAAGAAAAATTGCATCTTGACTGAATTGAACTCCACCCCATGCAGCAATTAAAAACACAACTACCCCCATTAGCTCTTTTTTAATTATAATATAAATAAGTAAGCTTTCATTGAAACAACAAACAAAATTTATCCCCATTTACTCACAAATTTCTAATTGATTTTGCTTCTTTCACATACAAACAGAAAGAAGAATCTCAATTCTCACTCATCAAATAGTTTATACAAAACCCAAAATTCCATTTTCAATTCCATGCAAAACAAGTAGAAAATAACACCAAGAATTCCAACACAAACAAACCATTTTCACCTAAGAAACAAAACGCTAATTAAATAAAATGGAAAAATAGTTGTACAAATTTATAAGATAAATAGAGTACCTTCATTAGCCATCGAAAAGCACAAGTTGTTTCATTCGAAAATCAGTGCACAACCTAAGAGAATCGACTTTCCATGATTATTGACACCAACAAAAATGCCAAAAGGCATATCATAAGCATTTACCTTGTAAGTAGTATAAAAAACAACCACATCTCCATATTTTTGGTACCAATCAAAAGTATGAGGGTGCGACCAAAAAATATGCTCTAACCTTTTCTCTTCATCAGTTGTGAATGCATATTGAAACTTAGAATTCCTTTCTTTAGCAACTTTACAAAATTGTAAGAGATCCATAGCATCATTCACAGCATACATCTTTCTCATTTTCACATAAAGACTACAAATATCCCATTGAAAAAATGGAAGATGTCCAAGTTTCACATTTTTCTTAAGCTCCATGACACGTATTATTTTTCTAACTGAAAGTCCAGCTTCTTTGAATAAGAGAATGCAATTTTTATCATCTTCAGTGATAGCTTGATTAGCCAAAAGAAATCGTACACTCGAAGGGGACAACAATTCATGATTGTGATCTACAACAAAAATAGTGACATGCCATTCTTTCGGAAAAATGTCTATTGACTTTCACAATAAAATAGTTAGATGAGTTTTGCATCCACAGTTTGAAGATTTCCTATTTCGTTGCTCCTTAGATGGATCCACCATTTTTAGTGGTTGCCTACATTCCCAATGACAAAAGAAATTACATCTTCTTATTTCTCCATTTTTTTTTTTTTCTGCAAACAACCTTTTCGAATTGTAAAACCATTTTGATTTGCATAATTTTTATAGAAAACGAAAGCTTCTTCTTCACTAAGAAAACATTTACCAACAAAAGGCTCAAATTCATTTTCTATTGAATTTATATCCTCATATTCTTCAATAACCCCTGTCTCATCTATTGGACATTCATTCCAATCAATTATTTCCCCTCCATATGTGTTATTATTTTTTCCATCATTTGGAAACTCATTTAACTCAACATAATTTCTTGAAACACTTCCATGAATCTCACTTCCAATTAAATCGTCATCAATTTGTGCCATATTAAAACAAGAATTAAAAAAAAAAAATCAATATCATATTATATGTTAAATGAAATATGAATTACAAACAAAATAAAAAATAATAGTACCTTCTTAAGGTAGTTCATTTAAGTCAAAGTAATTCATTGGAACAAGTTTATGAGTCTCACTTGCAACTAAGTTGTCATCCATTTGTGCTACATTAAAACAAGATTAAAACAAGCAATATTCAATATCATATTTTATGGTAAATGAAAAAAAATTATACAAATAAAATAAAATAATAGTTCATTCTTGAAGTAATTCATTTAAGTTAAAACAATTCCTTTTAACAACTTGATGAGCCTCACTTATAACTAAATTCTCATCCATTGGTGCTATATTAAAACAAGATTAAAACAATCCACATCATATTTTAGGATAAATGGAAAAAAAAAAATGATACAAATAAAATAAGATTAACCTCATATTCAAATATATTTAAAAATAAATATGAATTTAATAAAATAAAATTATTGTACCTTGCAAATAATTGCTTAATCCTTCATTGAACACTTCAACTTTTCTTCATCTCTTTTTTATTTTTTATTTTTATTTTTTTTGAAGTGGGTTTGATAATGGTAAAATGAAAGAAAGTGAGTTTGATATTGGTAAAGTGAAAGAAGATGAAGAATAAAATATTGATAAAGTGAAATTGGGTGGGAAATAAAAAGTGAAATGGAGGGAAATGTGTTAAAGGGGCATTTTTGTCCTATAATTATTGGAGAAACCAAAGTACACTTCTAAAATCAATCATAGTTTAAAAGTAAAACTTTGTCAATTTTCTATGCAGATGGGACCTGGAGGCTGGTTCATTAACAGGTGCCGGCGGGCACCTGTTAACAAAGTCCATATATATATATTGGTTGAATGAATATTGGTTTCATTTTCAAGTTGAAAGGAGTAATTTGATCATATGAGGACATTAATAGCTCCCTCATCATCTTGAGTCTCTTATTCACTCGCAAGTAAGAGCTCAATCATTAAGTCAACTAGCACATAATGCTCTAACAAATAACAATATTTTAAAAGAGATAATTTCACTTCTTTTATAGATATCAATTTTCAAGAACTAAATTTTCCAAAAGAAAACGAAATTTTAATTACTGCATATCCTATAAAGATTAGATGGTAATTTCTTACAACTCGTATATACAAAAATTGAATCTATTGTGGTCCATATAGATATCTTTAGGAACTTTTCTAGAATTCACGATGTAACTAAATAAACAATTTAAAAAAATATTTATCCATGTATTGGAAAATCATTGATTAATTCCACTCTCAGCATATATAGTGTAGTCCATGATGAACCACAAAGAAATAATTAACTTCTACTTGAATCAAAGAAATGGACCGAATTAGACCAAATAGAGCGAAATAGACCAAATAGACTAAAGTGGACAAAATGAACCGAAGTGGACCAAATTGGACTGAACTGGACCAAAATTTATCAAAGTGGACTGAAGTGAATTGAAGTGGACTAAACTGGAATGAATTTGACTGAATGGACTGAATTGAATTAAACTGGACCGAAATAGACCGAATTAAACTTTGCTGGACTGAATGGATCGAAGTAGACCAAGTGAACTGAAGTGGACCAAGTGAACTGAAGTGGACCGGACTCGACTGAGCTAGACCGAAATTAATCAAAGTGAACTAAACTGGACTGAATTGGACTGAATGGACCCAGGTGGACCAAATTAGACCGAACCAGATTGAAGTGGACTGAACTGGACTGAAGTTGACCGAATTAAATTATACTGGACCGAATTGGACAGAACTGGACCAAAGTTGACCAAATGGACCGAAAAAAGACCGAATTGGACTGAAGTGAACTGAAATGTTGTTGTGATGTGGCTAAATAGGAGCATAGCAACAATAAATATTATGTTTTAGCTTTTAAATATTAGTATATAGATATATAGATTAGGCAATGGCCTATGGCCCTTGAATGGGGAAAAAAAATCCTATTAGCCAATAAAATATATTATATCTATCTTACTCTAGCTAAAAAAATAATAACAATTATTTCTATTTTCAAATTATTTGGAAATATCACTGAAAATATCTTACTGGATAGTGCATCTATGATTCAAAACCATCTTCTAGTATTGTGCTATTAATGTCCATGTTAACTGTCTTTTTGGTAGGTTTCATTGGTGGAATGGGTTTCTGGCTTAGGAGTTTTGGTAGCTATTGCCTATTCATGTTTTGGTCTTTGTATACTGTATATATTGTATTTCTTATTCCAATTTCAATATAATATCTGATTCATAAAAATTAAATAAATAAAAATCAATGTATTGCTTAAATTGGACATTGAGAAGTATGTAATTTTAGTAGAACTTCCACCTATCTGCAACAAATTTGTAGCCTTGGTCTACACTCTTGATTTCTTGCAGCAAGATATTTTACCATACTGTAGCACTTATCTGCACATTTCGACTTTCTAAGAGGTTCATCAGTTTTGTGTTATCAAGTTAACATATAGTCATATACTAACTCACAGAGAGTGAGAGAGAGACCACTATTCTAAGTTCTTGGATGCTTGAATAAGTAAGAGCAATGATTCTCCAAGATTGGCAAGATATGTGTGCCATTGTATTGGATAAATTCAAAGGCGTTAAAAAAAATAAAAATAAAAAAAATAAAAAAAACTTTTAAAGATACTACTCCATCAACTACTTGCTATGCCATGCAATCTAGCATATGCAATACACTACATAAAGATTGATCTATAAAGCTTGCAAAAACGAAGGTAATCTATTTTCTCTATTAAATCAAGAGTCATTTCTTGAGATTTAGGGGCATCTTATATATATTTTTATGATGAATTGTTTTCTTCTTAATAAGTCAATTGTTTGGCTAGCCCATAGAGTATGGTAACATAATAGGGATGTTAAAAACTTGGGCAAAGCAGAATACTTATTTGTCTAAATCTAGTTATTCCCATGACTTTGTACCTAATCTGCGTTATTCTTTCCCATGTACCATGTTCCTTGTGAATAAAAATGACCAGCCCAAATTAACAACTTTACTTGAGTCCCTCCAAACTCATTGAAACACGCCACCTGCATGTTCTACAAGCTCTCCCTCATACTCATCCTCACACGTGATTGATTCTGTCTCTTTTGCATTTGCAAGGTCGAGATTTCTCTGCATTCATAGTTTGATATGCAGTACAGATAAAAGAGACTTGTTTTTCAGAGGCAATAAGTGCGTGAAAGCATATTTTCATTATTTTGGATATGTTTTCATTTCATTGAACAAAGCATCTCCTCAAAACCTTTCAAATTTTTGGCAAAGCATCTCTGATTTTCTTCTTTGTTGTACTATTAAACCAGGCCAGGCTCCCACAACCACTCATTTTCATCCTTATACTCATTCCCACTCTATATAAAATTAGGACTTTCAGTGTGCTCCATAAATAATTTCCTTAAACGTTCCTTTTGTATCAACTCTCTGGTTGCCAAAAAAAAGGATGATATTCACAAGCTTCTGGTTTGGTCCTTTTTTTAGCAACCAAGGAGTTGATACATTGTTCAGAAGGCACTGTGACACTGTCATCACCCATAGAGTTCACTGGTGAGGTGCATCCAGCATCAACATCCAATGGGGTGTGAACATAACCATAGAACCTTCCCTTAATCTTTTCTTAGTCAAGCATTTGTTGTCATGTTCAGCTAGGTTGCACAGACACGCCATTTTTGGCGTCGTGTCCGTGTCCGACACGTGTCAGACACAGGAACGGGGACGACGCACCAGTTTCTGGTGTTCGGAGGTGTCCCTTTTTTTTTTTCCTCCCTTCTCTGACACGGCGCCAACGCGGCACCGACACAGCGCAGACGCGGTTCTGACGCGTCCAACACGCCAACAGTTAAAAAAAAAAAAGGAAAAAAGCACAGATTTTGACAGGTGGTCTTACCATTACCGTTGATCTGCGACAACCCTAAAACCATAAAACATTTTCAGAGTCTGAAAATTGGAAGTTCAAACCACAAAACTCAAGTTCTTCTCTATTGCTGAAACCCACTTCGTTGCCGCTGCTATCTGTTCCTTGCCGGAGTTAGATCGGGCCGGTTGGCCTGAAAGTTGGAACTGAAACCCACCCTCAAAACTCAAGTTCTTCTCTATCGCTGAAACCCACCCTCCCTCTGTCGCTGCCGTTGCCGTCTGTCCCTCGCTGGAGTTAGCTCGTGCCGAGCGGCGAGCTCTAACGTCAACGGCGTTCCATCCGTCCCTTCCGATCTCCATCTCTCTCGACGCAGACAACAGGTCCGATTCTCTTCTCTATTCTCTCTGTTTTTTTTTTTCTTTCTTTCTTTTAGATGTTAATTTTAGTGTGGGTGGGTGTAATGTTAACTATTAAGCACTTATATATAACGTGTTTTGTTTGATTTTTTTTTTTTTAATTGCTGCTGTGGTCTCACTGGCCTATGGATGCGCTGTGCCCTCTGTCTTTTTTTTTTTTTTTTTTTTATTAGTTATAACTTATAATTTATAAATTTGTTTTTGTGCCCTGCTATATTTATTTATTGAAGTTAATAATTGTAGGTGATTTTATTAAAATGAATCCTGAAAATGAAAGTGAGAATGAGAAATCATCTACTGAGAATGCTGCTCCTCTATGGAAATATGTTACTAGGTTAGAAAAAGCAAGTGTTGGTGGTAGGAATGTTTCTTTTAAATGTAACTATTGTGAAAAAAATTTCAAGGGGTCTTATTCAAGGGTGAAGGGACACTTGTTAAAATTGCCTAAGTTTGGAATACAAACATATGCCAAGGTTGGAGATAAGTATCAAAATGAAATGCAGAAATTAGAAGATGCGTTTGACGAATCTTCGCGTAGATTGAAGAAGCCTAAGTTAGTGTCTTTACCAACTGATTCTCCTACTAGTCCTAATTTGGATAGTAGGGAGAGTAGTACAGCTACAAGTCATCCATTTTTCCCAAAAAAAGGGGGTTGGGATTGGGAATTCTCCTTTGGAGAGGGCTTTTAATAATCAATGTCGAGAGCAATTAGATTCTCTTATTGCTAGGACATTTTACTCTGCTGGTTTACCCTTTCACTTTGCTAAGAACCCGTATTGGATTGAGATGATCAAGTTTGCAGCTAATAATAATTTAGCGGGCTATGTTCCTCCGGGTTACAATAAATTAAGAACAACTTTGTTGCAAAAAGAGAAGGCACATATTGAGAAGTTGTTGAGGGCAATTAAAGACACTTGGAAAGAAAAGGGTATGGGTGGACAGATGTACAAAAAAGGCCACTTATCAATTTTATGGCTACATCACAAAAAGGGCCAATTTTTATTAAATCCATTGATGGTACCAAAGAGTACAAAGACAAGCACTTCATTGTTGACTTGTTTTTAAAGGTCGTTGGTGAGGTTGGGCCTCAACATGTTGTCCAAATTATTACTGATAATGCATCTGTTATGAAGGCTGCAGGATCTATTGTTGAAGCTGAATATCCTCATATATTTTGGTCACCTTGTGTTGTGCATACTCTTAATTTGGCTTTGAAGAATATATGTGCACCTAAGTACTCTTTGCAGAATGAGGATGCATATAATGAATGTAACTGGATTGCACAAGTTTCAGATGAGGCAACTTTCATTCTTATTTTCATCACAAATCATTCTATGAGATTAGCAATTTTTAATTCATATTCTCCTTTGAAGTTACTTGCTGTTGCTGAAACATGATTTGCTTCAATAATTATCATGCTTTAAAGATTGTTTCAAGTAAAACAAAATCTTCGAAATATGGTTGTTAGTGAGGAATGGATGTCATATAGAGAAGATGATGTAGGAAAAGCTCAAACTGTAAGGGATTATGTTTTGAATGATTTGTGGTGGGACAAGGTTGCATACATTCTGAGATTCATAGAACCTATTTATGAGATGCTTGGAGTGGCTGACACGGATGCACCTATTCTCTATAAGGTGTATGAAATGTGGGATTCCATGAGAGAAAATGTGAAGAAAGAAATATACCAACATGAAGGCAAGGAAGACTATGAGGAATCTCCATTCTATGATGTGGTACACAATATACTCATTGAACGGTGGACTAAAAATTGCACACCACTTCATTGCCTAGCCCACTCCTTGAATCCAAAGTAATTTTTCTATCTCTTTAATCTTTTCGTTTATATTCTTTAGGTATTTCCAAATAAATAAACTAAACTCATTAGTTGTACTTGTTTATTTGCTTTTAATTAGGTATTATACTATTAAATGGATTGAGAAAGTTAGAGGCCGTGTTGCGCCACATAAGGATGCTGAAATTTCAGTGGAGAGAAACAAGTGCCTCAAAAGGATCTTTCCTGATCCTGATGATAGGCAAAAAGTTAATGTGGATTTTGGTTTGTTTAACTCATTATAGGCTTATGATGAGGATAACATGGAGGATAGGTGGAACTACAATCCAATGCTTTGGTGGTCAACTTATGGGTCTACTTTACCACTACTTCAAACTTTAGCTCTAAAACTTCTTGAACAGCCTTGCTCATCATCATGTGCTGAGAGGAATTGGAGTACATATGGCTTCATCCATTCTATGAGGAGGAATAGAATTACTCCTAAACGTGCTGAAGATTTAGTGTTTGTTCATTCTAATCTTCGACTTCTTTCAAGGAGGAGGCCCGAGTACAATAGTGGAGAATCTAAGAAGTGGGACATTGGTGGAGATAATTGGGATGAACCATTTGGAGGACCTGGGTTGCTTGAGATTGCTTATCTCACACTAGATGAGCCAGAGATGGAGACAAGTATTGTTGAGAATAATGATTATGTTGATGATGATGATGTTGTTGTTCTTTGATAATCTTGTCGTTTAAAACTTGTTATCCTTTTATGTTTTTAGTTTGATGTTGAATTTGTTATCCTTTTATGTTTTTAGTTTGATGTTGAACTTATTATCCTTTTATGTTTTTAGTTTGATGTTGAACTTGTTATCCTTTTATGGTTTGTACTCTAAACATTTTATGTGTATTATTGTACTACTTTGGGTGTTAGTTTACTTATTTGTAGTTCTACATAATTTGAATTCTAGATATAAATGTATTTTATGTCTAAAAATATTTAAAAAATGTGTCTAAATATAAAATTTAATTAATTATTTAACCGCCATGTCGCCACCGTGTCATGTCCTTATTTTTCAAAAATTGCCGTATCCCCGTGTCCGTGCAACTTAGATGTTTAGTTTGCCCACATTTTCTGACAAAATATGAAGCCCCCTTCTCACACAAGTTCTTCCCATCAAAGATTAAAACGTCAAACTGTGACCAACCATTGTACCTAAAGACCAACAAATCAGTCTCTTCCAAAGAATGATCCTTCACAAATTTTTGCCAACCATGGTTAAAGAACGTTGCATCATCTCTCTGGTTGCGAAAAAAAGGATGATATTCACAAGCTTGTGGTTTGGTCCTTTTTTTAGCAAGCAGGGAGTTGATACATTGTTCAGAAGGCACTGTGACACTGTCATCACCCATAGAGTTCACTGATGAGGTGCATCCAGCATCGACATCCAATGGGGTGTGAACATCAACCATAGAACATTCCCTTAATCTTTTTTTAGTCAAGCATCTGTTGTCATTTCAGTTTGCCCACATTTTCTGACAAAATATGAAGCCCCCTACTCACACAAGTTCTTCCCATTAAAGATTAAAACGCCAAACTGTGACCAACCATTGTACCTAAAGACCAACAAATCAGTCTCTTCCAAAGAATGATCCTTCACAAATTTTTGCCAACCATGGTTAAAGAACGTTGCATCATCATTAGTCGTCAATTCTACATCCCATGTTAAACCACTAGGACCTTTAAGAGTTGCACTTTGAGGCAGCTTCTTTTTCAAATTGTCAAAAAATGTTTTGGGGATGACCTGCAATGTCAACACAAACATGAGCAAACTAGACAATTGAGGACAAGGATGCAAGAGAGGGGTAAAAGTGTTGCAAGAACAAGAAGCTAAAACTTATAATTGACCAAAATGACAAACATTCACAGCAAGATATAACCTCAACAAAATTCATCTATCAAAGCAAAGAATTGCATAGTCACTCACCATTCACTTAGATGTAAATCAAAACTCCTTGGCAACATGTTCACCATTTTAAACTTCGGTTTGTTTATAAAGAAAATAAAAAGACTATGGTAAGTTGTGATCCGTGGAGTATAAAGTGATGCACAAAAAGTGGGACTGAAGATTTGTATTCGAATGATAACTGAGTTTAAATGATATACTGCCACATGCACCTTAAGATTTTGTGAAAAGAAAATCTTCACCATGAATTGGCCTTTGTCCATTTCCTAAGCAATTGGAGTGGTTCTGTGACAGAAAATACTGATATAGTTCTAACTTCGAATGGGATCAACTTCACTTGCAGGAGTTACCAAAGTACATTTAAAAAGGGAATGAAAACTAAAAGTCATAAGTATTTTCCTTTTCTTATGAAACTGTAATGTAAAGTTCATGATTTTTTTTAATTAAAAAAAAGGTGCAACATATTCCACTATTAGTTGCCTTGGTCTAAAATTCTTGGATTTCAAGCACCCCCTCCCCTTTTTTGCTTGTCAAAAATATAAATTACACGACACATCTAAACAAAGTGCTACCAATATAGTTTTCTCTTACTCCACAAGAACATGTAAGAAGAAGCAGAGGAACCCCAAAGCTTCCCCGCTTCTTCCATGTAAAAAGAAAGGACATTTTGCACTCTAATAAAAAAAAGTATCACATTTTAGCAGACCCCAAAATCACTTATGTGGCCATGTAAAGTTGTATAAAAATACATGGTTTGGAAATTTATACTAACCCTGTTCATTTTGCATTTAGTCTGAGGATGAAGGAAAAGAATGCATTGCGGCATATATACGAAGAAAGATATATAATTAAAAATATAAAAATTTTGATATTTTAATAAATTTTAGTGTAAATTAGATAATATGAGGTGGGTATGTTGAAAAGTGAAAATGAAAAAAAAGAAAAAAAAGAAAGAGAGATTCTTGTGTGCCCATTATATATGGTGTACAAAAGGCACGTCTAAGGAAATTATTTATGGAGCACACTAAAAGTCCTAATTTTATATAGAGTGGGAATGAGATTGAGGATGAAAACGAGTGGTTGTGGGAGCCTGGCCTGGTTTAATAGGACAACAGAGAAGAAAAGCAGAGATGCTTTGCCAAAAATGTGAAAGGTTTTGAGGAGATGCTTTGTTCAATGAAATGAAAACATACCCAAAATAATGAAAATATTCTTTCACGCGCTTATTGCCTCTGAAAAACAAGTCTCTTTTATCTATACTGCATATCAAGCTATGAATGCAGAGAAATCTTGACCTTGCAAATGCAAAAGAGACAGAATCAATCACGTGTCAAAGATGAGTATGAGAGAGACCTTCCAAAAAATGCAGGTGGCGTGTTTCAATGAGTTTGGAGGTACTCAAGTAAAGTTGTTAACTTGGGCTGGTCATTTTTATTCACGAGGAACATGGTACATGGGAAAGACTAACGCAGATTAGTTACAAAGTCATGGGAATAATAATTAGATTTAGAGAAATAAGAATTCTGCTTTGCCCAAGTTTTTAACATCCCTATTATGTTACCACACTCTATGAGCCAGGGACGAACCCAGGAAGGGGCCAAAGGGGGCCCGAGCCCCCCCTGGGTCCAAAAAACAAAAAAAATTAGTAGGTAAAATTTAAAAAAAAAAGGCTTGGGCCCCTTGGTTTTTAGCTTGGGCCCCCCTTGGTTTTTAGCTCAGGCCCCCCCAGTCGGCCAGCCCAGTAGTTTTCAAAAGCCATGAAAACCTTAAAAAAATAAAATGTAAAAAAGAAAAGAAAAGAAAACCCAGCACAGCAAGACTCCAAAACCGTTGAAGCAGTTCACTTTGACCGACTAGAAAGCTTCTAGACTGAGTAATGAAGTGCTGTACAGCTGTACAGCATTTCACATATAATACTTTTGTCTTTCTTTATTTTTATTTATAATAAGGTATGTTACTTTTGTTTCGGTGATTTAATGTTCTTTACACAGTACACTACAATTAATAATAATAATAATAATAATATAATATATAATAATGTGGTTTATATTAGAATATTAGATTATCTATTTATATCTGATAATAGTAGGAGGACAAATAATTGTTTAATTGTTTGATTTGATCTAATTGCACTTAAATAGTAATTTGCACTTCATTGTTCACACTTTTTTTAACAAAAATTATTGTATAAATCTTCAAAATTTCATACCTATTAATCAATTTTTTATCCTAAATGCTGAAACATTAGATGTAGCTCCTTAGAAAAGCTCTAAAATGTAAAAAGGTAAGGTCAAACCTATTAACCTAAGTACAAAAAATTTAGTACAGTGAAAAAAATGTAGGCACAAGTTTACTTAAAGTTAGTTTATGAAATAAAGTAATTTAACTTCGGCCACAATTTGGGCCAAATTAACTTGAGTGTTTTGCATTTTGAGCCAACATAGGCTTAACCTATTAACATAATGTAGGCATAACTAACTTGCTCCTCCTAAGAAAATTTCTTGGCTCCGCCAGTGACTATATGGATGTGTATTTGAATTTTTTTTTTTCGTTTATCTCCGCCCCCCCCAGCTTGAAATCCTGGGTTCGTCCCTGCTATGAGCTAACCAAACAATTGACTTATTAAGAAGATAACAATTCATCATAAAAATTTATATACGATGCCCCTAAAGCTCAAGAAATGACTCTTGATTTAATAGAGAAAATAGATTACCTTCGTTTTTGCAAGCTTTATGGATCAATCTTTATGTAGTGTATTGCATATACTAGATTGCATGGCATAGCAAGTAGTTGATGGAGTAGTATCTTTAAAAGTGTTTTTTTTTTTTTTTTTTTTTTTTAACCCCTTTGAATTTATCCAATACGATGGCACACATATCTTGCCAATCTTGGAGAATCATTGCTCTTACATATTCAAGCATCCAAGAACTTAGAATAGTGGTCTCTCTCTCTCTCTCTCTCTCTCTCTCTGAGTTAGTATATGTTAACTTGATAACACAAAACTGATGAACCTCTTAGAAAGTCGAAATGTGCAGAGAGCTACAATATGGTAAAATATCTTGCTGCAAGAAATCAAGAGTGTAGACCAAGGCTACAAATTTGTTGCAGATAGGTGGAAGGTCTACTAAAATTACATACTTCTCAATGTCCAATTTAAGCAATACATTGATTTTTATTTATTTAATTATTTAATTTTTAGGAATCAGATATTTTATTGGTATTGGAACAAGAAATACAATCTATACAGTATACAAAGACCAAAACATGAATAGGCAATAGCGACCAAAACTCCTAAGCCAGAAACCCATTCCACCTTTACCCAAAAAAGAAAAAGAAAAAAGAAACCCATTCCACCAATGAAACCTACCAAAAAAACAAAGTTAACATGGACATTAATAGCACAATAATAGAAGATGGTTTTGAATCATAGATGCACTATCCAGTAAGATATTTCCAGTGATATTTTCAAATAATTTGAAAATAGAAATAATTGTTATTATTTTTTTAGCTAGAGAAAGATAGATATAATATATTTTATTGGTTAATAGGATTTTTTTTCCCATTTAAGGGCCATAGGCCATTGCCTAATCTATATATCTATAAACTAATATTTCAAAGCTAAAACAATAAATATAATATTTATTGTTGTTATGCTCCTCTTAAGGCACATCACAACAGGAATTCAGTTCACTTTGGTCCAATTCGGTCTTTTTTCGGTCCATTTGGTCAACTTTGGTCCCGTTCTGTACAATTCGCTCCAGTATAATTTAATTCGGTCTATTTCGGTCCAGTTTAATCCAATTCGGTCCATTTGGTGAACTGCGGTCCATTTCAGTTTACCTAGGTCCATTCAGTCCAATTTGATTAATTTCGGTCTAGTTCAGTCCAATTCGGTCCACTTGATTACATTTGGTCTATTTCAATCTATTCAATCCAACCTAATTTAATTCGGTCTATTTCGGTCCAGTTTAATTCAATTCAGTCCATTTGGTCAATCTCGGTCCAATTTAGTCCACTTCAATCCAGTTCATATTGGTCTATTCGGTCCAGTTCGGTCTACTTTGATTAATTTCGGTCCAGTTCAGTCAAATTTGGTCCACTTCGGTTTACTTAGATCAACTTCGGTTCATTCGGTCCACTTCAGTCTATTTGGTCTATTTCAGTCCATTTGATCCAATTCGGTCCATTTCTTTGATTCAAGTAGAAATTAATTATTTCTTTGTGGTTTCATGTTGGACTACACTATATATGATGAGAGTGGAACTACTCAATGATTTTCCAATACATAGATAAAGATTTTTTTTTTTTTTTTATTTCGTTGCATCGTGGATTCTAGAAAAGTTCCTCAAAATATCTATATGGACCACAATAGATTCAATTTTTGTATATACAAGCTAAAAGAAATTACCCTCGAATCTTTGTAGGATATGCAGTAATTAAAATTTCGTTTTCTTTTGAAATATTAAGTTCTTGAAAATTGATATCTATAAAATAAATGAAATTATCTCTTTTGAAATATTATTAGAGCATCATGTGCAAGTTGACTTAATGGTTGAGCTGTTACTCACGAGTGAATAAGAGACTAAAGATGATGAGGGACTATCAACATCCTCATATGATCACATAACTCCTTTCAACTTGAAAATGAAACCAATATTCATTCAACCAATATATATCTATAAATATATATATATATATATATATATATATATATATATATATATAGGACTTTGTTAACAGGGTAATTGGACGTGATTTGACAAGTGAATAGTTTAACTAATAGGACTGTAATTACTTTATTACCCCTAAGTATATGTATAGTACATAGCATTGTGAGGTTTTTTGGTCTTTTTGTCTCATACTTAGTCCAGCGATTCTCAAATACCAATGATCCCACAGAAGGTAGTTTTATTTTGTCTAAACTTACCAAACATTACCAAATGTCAAAATTAGTTTTTTTTTTTTTTTTATATTCAAATAAAAAAAATGAAAAGTAAATACACCACTTTTTAAAACCAAATAGGCCCCTAACTTTATTTTTGTTCATTTCATTCATCTAAATTTCAGATTTATTCAAATAAGGTCTTTTCGTCAACATTTGTTAAATTTTTTTGAAAAAAAAAAATCTAAAAATATTTTTCAAACGTTAATTGAATTTTTTTTTAATCAAAATTTTTGAAGAAAAATTTTAAAAAAATGAAAAAATAACAATAACATTTAACAAAAGTTAATAAAAAAGGCTAGTTGAATAAACTTGAAAGTTAGAAGATTGAAATGAAAAAAAGCAAATTAAATAACTAAAATGAATTTTGGTAAAACATAGACAATAGGTTTTGCATTTTAACCTAAAATTTTTCTTACCAATTCCTTAAAGAAAAAATAAAATAAAATAAAAAAATAAAAGAAATGCAAGCTGGGCCCATCATGTACCTTATGTGCCACAAAAATGTAGCATTGGACGTCTTTTTCATTTTTTTAAGTGAGTTTTGACCACGCGCCGCCGGCACCCCGCCCCCCCAAAAAACAAAACGTGACAGAAGATGAAAGATTCAAACTAGTGCAACTCTTGCAGCCACTCCTTATCAAATAATATGACTCACACATTTCAAAACGGACCCGTAATCTATATTTTAACGTTACAACAAATCTATTTGTAAATGACGTGAATTTGTAGTAGTGGAGAACTTCAAGTCCATGGTGTACAAGTGTTGATTCTGTTTACGATTCGTAGTTTAGAGCAATTATAGCGTAAGCAATCACGTGCAGCTGTGAATACTATATATATATTTGCTTTGCACCCCTGACACGTCAGCCGTGAAGTATGGAACTCAATTTGGAAATTATTTCATTTCTCCCTTCCAAATGTGCTCTATAAATAGAACTTTGTGGTCCGTAGAGAAGAACCATTACACATAAGATTATTGAGACAAAAAGTTTTACATTAAATTCTTGAAGAGGATAGAGAGAGAGTAGCAATGGTGAGAGTTGGAGATGAAGTGAGCAACAAACAGGTGATATTCAGAGACTATGTCATTGGTTCTCCTAAAGAATCAGACATGTACCTGACCACTGGAACCATTAAGTTAAAGGTTCCTGAAGGTTCAAATGCAGTTTTGGTGAAGAACCTCTATTTGTCCTGCGACCCTCTCATGCAATTCTTTATGAGGAAAGCTGAAGGTCCCAACGGATATCTTTACTACACCCCTGGCTCCGTAAGTCAATCTCAAGAATTGTCGTTTAGTTTGGTTTTTTTAGTTACACTTGCTAGGAATATTATAACTTTTACTTTACCCTTGCTCTGTAATATGTTGTTGAAGTATGACGAATCCATTGTCATGTCTGTAAACACTTAATACTAAATGTTGTACTAATTGTAGAACTTGTTTCATACTATGCTGTATGCATGTGATAGTGAGCTTGTAATTTGTTTTCTAATTTTAATGAAAACATATATATATATATATATATATATATATATATATATATATATGCAGGCAATTTTCGGGTACGGTGTAGCAAAAGTGTTGGATTCCGGACATCCAGAATTTAAGGCAGGGGACTTGGTTTGGGGGATCACAGGATGGGAAGAGTACAGTCTAATCACTAAAACAACTGATACTCTCATTAAAATCCAGCATACTGACGTACCTCTTTCTTATTATACTGGAATTCTCGGTAAGGTCTATTGTTAATGAAGCTAAAATTGATGTAAGATTTGAAATAAATTGATTTCGGTACACTTATACTAATATGCTTGCCCATATACATCATATATTGTTAATTGCTCTAGCTTTATGGCTTGAGAGAATCTTTATTTCAGAGATGAGGCTCCTTAGTAATACTTTTCTGAGTTTCTCCAATTTTACTGTAAACTTCAGAAAATCAAGTTGAAATCTGTATAGTTATTAAAAATTTGAAGCATAAACTTAATTTAAGTAGTATAAATTAATTTTATAATGTTAAAATTTGTGGGTCAGAGGTGGTTTAGTCGCACTTGGGAAATTGCAATAGTAGGAAAAAAAAAAAAATGAAACATTAACCAAATTTGGGGTGAGCCATTCCCATGTTGCTTTACTCTTTTTCATTATTTTTTCTCGGTCATGTCAATTCACTTTATAATTAAATCCAATGCTCTATCTAAATATGAGGATTTTTTTTTCTCCATTTATAGGTATGCCTGGCATGACTTCGTATGCTGGTTTCTATGAGGTTGGAACTCCTAAGAAAGGAGAATATGTATTTGTTTCAGCAGCTTCTGGTGCAGTTGGTCAGCTTATTGGACAAATCGCAAAGTTGGAGGGTTGTTATGTGGTTGGAAGTGCTGGTAGTAAAGAAAAGGTATAGCACACTATGGTTGCTATTTGAAATGTGCCATATAACATATAGTTTCTTTTTATATACTATATGTTACAATAATTCTGTTTCTATTTGCATTTATTGATTCTTTCTTTCCTTTTTGTTACTTTGTGAATTGAAGGGGCTATCCCTCAAATGAACACTTACTTTTTCTTCTGCATCAGGTTGATCTATTGAAGAATCAGCTTGGGTTCGATGAAGCTTTTAATTACAAAGAAGAGCAGGACTTGAATGCAGCTTTGAAAAGGTAAGTAACATGCAACAAAATTTTGCAGAGGATTTTCCCAGTTGAGCTTCATTCATCAAAATGTGAAAAAAAAAAATTGACCATGTCATTCAACATTCATTACTCCCAATTCCCCCAAGAGATAGCACCTCTTTAGTTAATTTCCTCATGATTAGCACTACTAATCCAAATGCAACCTAAGCAATAATATTTGAGCTTGGTAGGTTATGATTATGTCAAGAGACTAGGTGGACTCATATTTCAAGCACTGACAACATGCATCACTGACTAAGTTAATTTGTTTGTCACCTCCAGGTATTTCCCTGAAGGCATTGATGTTTACTTTGAGCATGTTGGGGGCAAAATGCTTGATGCTGTGCTCCTCAACATGAGACACCATGGTCGCATTGCTGTCTGTGGAATGATCTCACAATACAATCTTGATGAGCCTGAAGGTATCAAAAATTTGTTGCATATTGGATTCAAGTGGATCCAAATGAAAGGATATACACATCGCAATTATTATCACCTATACCCCAAGTTCTTAGACCTTGTTCTGCCTTACATTAGAGAAAAGAAGATGGTGTATGTGGAAGACATAGTTGAAGGCCTTGAGAGTGGTCCAGCGGCCCTTGTTGGACTTTTTAGTGGTCGCAACTTTGGAAAACAAGTAGTTGTAGTTGCTCATGAATGATTCAATCATACATTGTATGAATGTAGTATGTACCATTGTGTCAGATTACCATTCTAGTCTAACTTATGGAAGGCTTTTTTTGAGGCCAAGAGATCAGGTTAGTTTATTGGGTTGTGGCTAGTGCCTATGGGCTAAAAGAATAATTATGTATCTTATATGTATACGATGAAAATAAAGAGAAATTACACTGTCCTTAATAAATGCTATTATATGCACGCGTGTGCATGTAATTTTACAACTTTTGAATTGGAATTCATTTACAATTATATTAAAAAATTAATACCGCTTGCTTATTGGCCAATAGCCATATGATCGATTGGTATTCTTCTCCCTTCAATCATTGAGCTTAAATCTAGGGTCGAATTCCTTTAACTTATATTTAGGGCTAGTTTGGATGAAGGGGTAATAAAGGAAAACAGAGTAGAGTAATCAGAAATTAGTCTAATTTTTTACTAACTCTATTTTAATCTCCTCTACTAGACTACTACCCACTTCTCCCTCTCATCAAAAGGGTGATGATAATCAACACAACGTATTCTTATCATTTGCCAAGCAGAGGAGAGTGAAACAACAGGACATAAGCCAAAGATTTGTGATGTCATGAGCAATATCCTCCCGGTTGTTTTAGCATTGAATCAAACAAATTAATGGTAATACTGCTTGGTTATAGGCCATTGGCCATATGATCTAATGGCATTCTTCTCCGTTCAATCTATGAGGTTAAATCTAGGGTCGAATTCTTCAACTTACATTAGAATGTGTCATCAGCCAAACTTTAAGCCCAATTAATTTCATCTTTTTTATTTTTGATATCAATAATGAAATAAAAATCTAGCAAAAATCAAACGCGTGGCCCACTACTTAATGATTTTAGATAAGGCATCCCAAAGTTTCAACTGTATCTAAGGCCCACACCCATCACATTCACTTTTATACTTTCACTTTCAACCGTTACTAGTTCCCCACGTGTCCACAAGTCAACCAAATGGGGTCCACAAGTCAAACTACTGTAAAACCCATCCTAGTCCCCGCATGCCCTCTTCATTTCTCCCATCTCATCAGATCAGATCTCAAAACAAAACAACTCTCCTGAAACGATGCCGTATAACACGCGCGGTTCAGATGCTGACGTGGACGATTTTGACGAGTACGATCCGACGCCGTATGGTGGAGGCTACGACCAAGTACTCACCTACGGGCGTCCTCTCGAGCCGACCGATGAGACCTGCTATCCCTCTTCATCCTCACAGTCGGCGTAAAGTTTGGCTGATCACAGGACAAGTAAAGGTTCTTCACCAACACTTCTTTTGAACCCTCTGACACCTTCAAGCTTATGCTACTTGTGCTAAAGTACATGTCCGTTTCATTGGGATTTCCATCTATGTAGTCTCTAGCTAGCACCTGTTTGTTTCTCACTTCTTCACCATCACCTGCCATTGCTAAAAACCTTTCCCTCTCTTTTTTTTTTTATAGCCTGTTGCCACTGCAAATAATAAAAGACAGAAACAATTTATTATAGGCAAGATAGTGATCGTTATCAGGTTTGTAATGAGCTACAAATTTGACTACTATTCATCAAGAAAGAAACATGGATATAGTGAAAATCATATATAGTTTAATAAGAATATTTGATGTGAAGTTCTTCTATGCATAATGTTCTTTTTGGACGATGAATCAAAAAAAAAATTGTTCTTTTTGTACGAGACTCTCCAAATAGCATTAAATTGTTCAAAATTGACGGTTTGATTGTAAAACAAAATTATCCAGGTGCCTTCGTGTCAAAGCGGGATGATAGAATTGTACGCAGTGAATAGAGATTCTAGGAACACAATAAGAGAAGGGATGCGCCAGTTCAAGGCCTTGACCCAAAGCCCACATTTTTTAATGGTTTTTTTTTTTTTTTTTAATGAAAATTTTAATGGCTTTACTCCTTTATATAAAGGCACAAAATTGTAGAATAATGCTAAAAATATTACAAATTTATGCATATAAAGCTCACAAATTAATTCATTTAAATTAACCTTCATTTGATTAGTATGAATAAAATTTGTTTAATTGATATTTAAATATTAAAGACCCCATTTATATTTATTGCCTTAGCCTCAAATTATATGGTGTCGACCTTGGGGGAACTAGAAATCACCTAGCGATTACAGTTATGGAGCCATCGTTGTTGCATATAATTCTTTTTATACAAGATTGAAATTATATTCTAACCTAATTTAAATGTATATATGTGTGAAGTTCCCTCCTAAAGACTTGAACCCTAGCCCTTACCCCCCATACCTCACAAGCACTTAAACTTGTGGAGTGACCATTGCACCAAGGGTGTATGGTGATATTTTAAGAGAAGTGGGGTTGGTTCTTGGTGAGTTATTAATAATTTTTTTTTTTTTGTCATTTTATTTAAGAAATAGCTTAAAACTTGAATTCTTTTCATCTGCTTTTCTTATCTATTTCATTGAGTGATCCACTACTTTTTTTTTTTTTCCGGTTAGGTTTGTGATTTGTGTCCATGCATTGAGCACTATGGTGTTAGGCTTACTAAATAGACTTTCTATGAGTATTGAAAATTAAGGATATATATGTGTGTGTGTGAGAGAAGGGGGGGGGGGGGGGAGGAATTCTTAGGTACTCCTGGAGCATGGAGAAATAATGCTCCCCTCCTCTCACATTTATAGTGAACCCCACCATAAATATGAGGTAGGGACGAACCTAGGATTTTAAGCTAGCGAGAGCCGAAGTATAAAGAAAAAAAAAAAAAACTCAAAATCGGTGTTCATATAGTATTAAAAAATTATAAATGCTCAAAATTGTTGTTTCTAAATACATTAAGATGCAATCATTTACCAACAAAGAAAAAAACAAAAACAAAATATATATTTTTAATTTCCGCAGGTCTTACTGTAACAGGCTTGTCTGGAAATATACGTACCCATATTTTTCTGCCGTAGCGTACTTTTCATGTCATTGCTCGCCGCCCTGCTTCTATTTGTCTAAACATGATCCACGCGAGTTCAAGAGTTGACTAGAAATTTTTTATTTATTATTTATTTGGTTGAAGTTAGAGCATTCACACTGGTATTGCTAAACATTTTAGCTTTTTAGTACCTTAAAAAGCTACTTTACCTATTTTATCACCTTACTTTACAACAACCAATATCAAATATTCTATATTTTTTTTATTACTTCATTAAAAATAATATAAACAACTCATTAAAATAATAAAGGAAGAGTTAGAATTTGAGTTTTTTAATTGAAGGAAGAGATATAATTTTAATAAAACATTGTATTTTATTTTTAATAATTTGTTACAGTCAACTAGTATTTATACCAGCTTACTATAGTTGCAAAAAATTTAACTTTGGTTTCTCCAATAACATATTATTTTTTGATTCTTTGGTGGTAAAATAGTTTTTTTTTTTTTTTTTGGCTAAAATACAATCACCATTGTGAATGTTTTTATTGTTTTTGTTAAGTTTTTAGGTTTGATAGTTGCTATTTTGATGACGTTAACAGTTAGGCTTATTGAGGAGAAGGGGAGTTTTAAGGTTTTGTAAGGGAGTCCAACTACAAAATAAAATATATAATAACTTTTAAAAAAAAATTTGGACCCAGAGGGGACTCAGACCCCCACCTGGGTCTGTCCCTGGTGAGAGGAGAGAGTATCATCCTCCATACTGAGGGAGTTCCATTCTTTATGTTTTAGGAGTACCTAAATTACTCGTGTATATGGGGGAGAGGATTGTGCACTTTATTTTTATTTATTTATTATTCTATCAAACCAATAAGGAAGATTTATTCAATGTTAAGTAGTGAGGTTGCACACTAGTTAACTTTAGCTGATTATCGATAACCACTCAAAATGGTCCAATGGTACCTCTGGGTTAAAGGGAAGGGGATAGTTAGTAGAGGCAGTATTCTAAACACCCTAAAAAATAAAAAATAAATAAATAAAAATTGATCATTATCTTTTTTTTGAAAAGAAGCTCATTATCTTACTGATAGTCTGATAAGGATCAGATAACATTTTCAATAACAAGACATTTACGAAAACGCCATTAGCTCAGTATCTTTTTGCCGACCAATACCAGGAAATGATACAGGCGCCATTAGCTCATTATCTCTTTGCCGACCAAGGTATTTTCAATAACAACATTGTTTTGAATATTGATTGTTTCAACCAACTTAGACGAAAAAACGATTGGTACAGCCGCCAGTGCCGCTACCGCCAGATCTTACCTCATCATATATGTAATCTTCAGGCAATTATTGAGTATATCCAGAAGATCGAAGTCAACAATGTTTAATACTCCCTCCAATAAATGTGAGACTCATTTTCATATGTGGGTTTTTATTTTCATGATTCCATGGTTAAGACTTAAGAAAAAAGTATTTTGTTACATACTTATTGGATTTTGATACCAGTAACATAATATCATTTGATATTAAATACATTTTCCTAAAGTATGGGGATTTAAAGCATGGATGTATTTATCAGAAATAATTAGAGGTGTGAACTAGTTAAACTACAAAGTTATTATTAGAATGTCTCTATTTTCATCACCCTACTATTTCTCAAACTCTATACTAGTAGGAATAGCTTCCATGCCCAAATTTGAGAAAGAAAAAACACAATTAAAAATAGTACTCTGGTTATGTAATTTATTATAAACCCAGTTTAAAACACTAGTATTACTATTTTCATGTGCGTTCTAATAAGTATTACTGTTTACTAAAAAAAACGATAGTCATTTGGATAATTTTTTTTTAATTGAGTCATAATCATGTTACAACTCATCTAACTTTACTAAAAAAAAATGGTAGTCATTTGGATAATTTTTTTAATTAAGTCATAATCATGTTAGTAGTCATATGGATAATTTTTTTTAATTGAATCATAATCATGTTACAACTCATCTAACTTTAACTAATGTTATATATGTAATAACTTTTTATTAAATTAATATTTTGAATACCTGTATTGAATTGCATGTTATCTACATTATTAACGCATATGCCAAATTTTGTGTTAGTTGTATAATATATATATTATATTAAAGTCGAAACACAATTAGAATTCACTATAAATTCTAATTGTTATCTAATTTTGCACCACTTGTCCAAATCATGATTCAAAACTTTTTTTAAATAACAAATACCTTAAGAATATTGGTATTTAATATACTCCAATCCTACTAACATATTACTATTATTGGAACCCATAACATTTAATATATTATAATCATTTATTTATGGGTCATGTTAACGGATGCTCTTATGGAAATCGTTAATAAACTATAATCGAAAAATTTTAACATTACTTTCATGGAAAAATATAAAAAGCTATTAACAACATTTATTATTTTATTATTCTCTCAATAAAATGTTACTAAAAATAGTTTCTAAACTAATACTCTAAAGACATTGGTTAACATTTCCCTTTATATATTTACCTAGTCATGTTATATAAAGAAATATGATTGGTTAACTAAATACAATGACATTTTCCGCTTCAAAAAGTATAGCGCCAACCATCATCAATGACGTTTTTCATATATATTTTTTCTTTCAAACCACCAATGAGGCAATGACTTATGTGACACAATAACATAAACATTTATGGCACATTTGATAGATTGTAATAGGCACTGTAATGTAATAACTATTCCTATGATTTAGCTATTCAATAGTTTGGTTATGTTTTTATTACAGGAATAGTCATTCCTTATGAATAACTATTCTTTAAAATAAGGAATAACTATTCCTCTCTAAAAGGGGTGTAATAGTTATTCCTTAGTAGATATAATGACTTCTAACATTAATATATTTCCAAATAAATAAACTTTCTATATCCACCTAACAATTATGGAAATAAAAAATCATCAAAAAATAACTCATCTCTCTAAAATTTAAAATATATTATTTTCTAGGAAATATAATTGTATGAATGAGATATTTCCTAAAATAGATCATAAGTTTTATTCTAATGTTACAACTCACAACCAAACTAATGAATAGGTTTAGTTATTCCATTACAACACATTTTATTCCCAGTAATAAAGATTACCATTCCTGTTGTAATCCACATTCAGTGTACCAAACGTACCCTTAGTTTTAATTAAAAAACGCACTCATACAGAATAAACATTAAGAATATGTGTACTACAAATAGGACTTCTGTTCACAAATTTCAGTCTTTCACCACCATTACACAACCATTTCAGAGAAAAAAAAATATCGAAACACAAACACATAGAGATATAGAGGCAATGGCTGCTAGTGTTGGAAAGGAAGTGAGCAACAAGCAGCTGATATTGAGGGACCATGTCACCAGTTCTCCCAAAGAATCAGACATGTACGTGAAAACTAGTACTATCAAATTGGAGATCCCAAATGGATCAAAGGCAGTTATGTTGAAGAACCTCTACTTATCATGCAATCCTATTATGCGGATTCACATGAATAGAGCTAAAGATTCGATCTTCACTTCCTATACCCCTGGCTCGGTAAGCCTGTATTTTCGTGTACACATATACAGTAATACACACAACAATTTTTACAACAGTTGAATTAGTAAATTTTAATTCGTTCTTACTTGGGCCTATCACAATTTGACTCATCGACAATTGTGAATTATTTTTTGTGAATTGTTTTGTGACTCCCTCTCTCTCTATATATATATTGATCATTTTTTATTATGATGTAGATATGACTATTAATGCAAATTGATTGGTAATAAGTTTTGAGTTTTGAGCTAGCGATTATGTATTGGTGCAAACATGCAGGCATTATCTGGGCATGGAGTGGCTAAGGTTTTGGATTCCAGGCATCCAGACTACAAAGAAGGTGACTTTGTTTGGGGACCAGCAGTATAGGAAGAGTACAGCCAGAGGCGAAGCCACATAGTGGCTTGGGGGGGCCCCGGCCCCTGCAAAAAAAAAAAAAAAAATTCCATTAGAGTAGGTAGAAAAAAAAAAATTGGGCCCCCCCATGCCCACTTCTCAACTATTCTCCCAAACCCAGCTTTAGTTTTAGACCTTATCACCTTATGTACTCCAAATAAAACAAACTGGCCCGCTCAAGTCTAAACACTGAAAACAAAACTTCACTTTCTCTTCATCTCAAAAAATCCACCCACTGACCCATGGAATCCCTTTCTTTACTTCTTATTCTTTTGTTTTGTCTTCTTTGATACACTTTCATTTGCACTGGTACCGTTGCCTACCTACCAGCCCCCAAAACTCCCATCCTCTGTACTCACAGTCCAAAAAAAAAAAATCCTAACCAATTTTTTCTTTCTTCATCAGCTTTAGTTTTGGAACTTGGTGACTGGTGAGTTTTCTTCTCTTTCTTAAGCATTAGACATTCATCTCTTTTTAGTGTCTTTTTTTTATTTTCTCAACTATCTACACCTAAATATTTACATGCTCTTCATATTTTCATAGATTTTTAGAGAAATACATGATTGAAGGCATGGGGAGATTGTTTGTGATGGGTCTTGAAGGGAAGATCTAAAGTTGGAGGCAGTCAGGCAGAGGCAGTAGGCATTGCCACACGGGTGACCAATCTTTGCACTTTGTGAAGACAAAGTTTCTAAGGTAAAATTGTTTTGATTTATTACCTATTTTTGATTAGTTAGATATCATGTGGTTGTAGATGTGGCCGTGGATGTTGTTAAATTGTTTGGTTTATGTTGTATACCAATACTTGTGTGTTTAATTTTTGTTTTTGTTTGAGGGGTTATTATTAATTAAAGTCGTATTAAAAATGGGTTGTATGTTTAAATTATAGTGGAAATTTTGTTTTTTCTTGAGTATGAATAACATCTATATAACTAAGTAAAAATTTCTAATTAAAATTTTATTTTTTAAACTTCTTTTCAGGTTAATTTTTGAGTTATATTCTTAAAGCTAAAAGAATTATGAGCAAACGAAAAACAATTGATGCATTCTTTAAAAAAAAAAGATGTTAGCAATTCAGAAATTAGGACACCTGTGGCTGTAGAAACAAATGTTGATACTTCGATGCCTGATGAACACCCTGACCCCTCCAAATGTTCAAGAATTCAATCTGAAGAAAAGATCGTGATTCAGGATCACGTAAACAAATATGTAAATTCCCTATCAACAAACAAGATGAATCCGACGAGCTTATCTCAAAGAAGGTCCATATTAACCTAAAAATATAGACTATCCATACAACAATGATACTCATCGTCATTGATTTCAACCTTCATGGTTCGAATTGGCCCCCTCATGTAAAAATTTCTGGCTACGCCCTTGAGTACATGGCTTTGTTTCCTAGTTACAATCTAAAAATTGAAAATTATATAGATAAGCATTTGATCTATTAACCCTTGATCTAAGCTCGGAGGCTATGTCACAAGGTGGGAAGGTGTTAGGCACCCATCTTACCTAGTGAAATCAGTCTTCTAGACTATGGTGGCCAACATTCATATCATATCATCCAATATGTCAATTAATTTACATGTTGAATTTAATGTGTATGCATATGATAAACCCTAATTCAATTTATTAAGTATTGCATTTGGATTGAAAAATAAATTCTAGTGAATGTGTGTGAATGGTGATAACCTAGATTCAAGGATTTGAAAGAATTATTAAACAAACATGTTTTTCATATTTTTGATGTGGATTTAAAATTAAATTTAGTGATATGCATGAATATGTGATGAACAACTAAGAACATGTGAAGAACACATAAGAACAATTAAAAACATTCAAGCATATTCAAGAGAATTATCATGCTTTAATCTTAAATTCTCATCATGGCAATATAAACAAACAGTTAGAGAAGGGGATTATACCTTCATGTAAGATCCATATGGTGAACGAGGGGACTCTTGATAGAGGTCCTAAGAGTGTAGGAAAAGAAGAGTTAGGAGAGGGAGAGGGATATCACTCAAAACCTTAAGTCTCAAGAAGACCAAGATATAACAAGACTACTCAACTTCACTAGAACTCAAGAGAAGAGAAGAGAGAGGGGTTTTTTTATCTCTTTGGAATGAAGGAGAGGGGGGTTTATATGGTAGTAGTGGAGGAAATAAGAATGGAAGGTCATTTAATGAGGGTTGACAAAGAATCATAAACCTAGACCTCATTTTAGCCTTGGGAGAAATCTGGTGCATTAAATGGAAAGATTGGTGGGAGTGAGGAGCAAGCCAAAATTCGGTTTTCCCGTAGCTGCTGTAACAGCTTGTAGAGCCAACTTCGAATAATCTTATTTGACTCAATTCTGATCGAAATTGTCTCATTCTTGTGCTTAATTTGAAACCCCGGATGTCTAGTTTATGGGAAAATTAACCTCATTCACAAATTTAAAATATTCTGAGAGATATCAATGAAATGTTAAGCAGAGGTCATTTGTTAGAAAATTATTTCAGCACAATTAACATTAATAGGTCTCAAATTAGCTCCCAATTAACATTAAATGGCTAAAATCACTCCCATTTCAGACTTAATTGGTTCCAAATTTGCCCTAATTAAAATATAATTGCACAAATTACTCATTAAATAATTAATGTTTAACTATCTAGTTAATTAGGAGTATGCAACTCTACCATAAAATGTAGTCCTAACCAATCAAATTATGACACACCATTGTTCTCAAATTGATTATACTTATAACCAATTGAAATCAATTGTTCATAATTACACATAGTCGGACTCAATTTATGACAGTGCATCTCAGCTATTAGAACTTGATTTGATGATAACTTTCAATCTGATAGTCCGATTAGGACTTATGACCAGTCGATTTGATCGTTATAACATCAAGATCAATTTGGCGAAATGAGATTAATGATCTAATGACCAGAATAAAGATGCATATACCCAAGGTGAAATTACCCTTTTACCCTCCATGTGAGGTTAAATATAGGTTGCAAAATAGAGTGTCAACAGGAACCTATTACATCTGAGCATATAAGCACTAAGCAGTACTAGTGGTGGCAAAATCTGAAACGAATTGCAAACCCGACACGATTAACTCATTTATAAACAGGTCATGGGTTGAGGCTAAACGAGTTCGAGTCATATTCGGGTTAACACGGTTAACCAATTTAATAAACAGGTGTGAGAGTGCTTTTTTTCAGGATACTCAGGCCCAAGGATCCCGGGCCTAAATGAAAAAGAAAAGGGATTTGGTGGACCGGGCCTTGACTCACCGCAGCTAATGGGCTGTTTAAGAGTCAAGTGAACGCAAAGAATGCTCCTGACAATATAAAGAAAAAATGACAGACAAGGATATCGTAGAATGCCAAAAATATTAACAACGTAAATTAAGAAGAAAGACAGGATTAGCAAAATGATAAAGAAAAGGTGCTGTGGGGATCCTGGGAATTATGAAGCAGTATTTCATTAACAAATTATCTGTTTGATTACAGAAAGCTCACTAGGACGTGATATAAGGTCCAATCAAGCTCAAAAATTGCAGTCTTGAATGGCTATTTCAGCCTTCAAAACTTGCAAAGTTTGATTCCCGTTGAATCCGAGTATGTGCAATAGTGGCCTTTACAGGATATCGGGAAAACAGTATTTTTGTTCTTCCCTTAGTATTTTCTTTCTGGGTGGATTTTTCTGATGATTCTTCCTAGAGAATTTCTTCTTTTTGTGTTTCTTTCCCTTTTTTTTCTCGCTGCCTTCTTCATAACCCGTCCCCTCCTTTTATAATGGAGTTTTTCTGGGTATCCCGGGTTCCTCTGTTTTGCTCTTTTGCAAACAGAGCATGTTCTGTCCCTGTTGCCTTGGTAAGTCCCTTTGCCGTTTTCCCTCATTCTTTCCTTCTCTTGGTTCTGATTCCTTTGAAAGCTTCTGGTCGGCCATCCTCTTTGGGACGTGCTGAGGTATGTCCTTCTCGGTATCCCCATTTCTGGCGTATTCCTCTTTTCCGTTTTGGGCGGAATCTTGTTCTGCCATTTTTGAAAGTCCTTCGTTGCTATTCTTTCTTCCCTGTCCTGGTTCCCCGAGGCCCTTTTGCTGTCTGTGCCATGAGAGGTCGTTTGCGCTTCTTGTTTTTTTCTTCTTTTCCTATCTTCTTTCTACCGATCTGTCTCAGTCTTCCTTTTTATTTGTGCTTGAAGGGTTTTGGGGATCCTTGCTTCTTTATATTTTGCCGTGGTCTCTTTTTTGGGATGCTTCTTCCTTTTCTGGGCTTCAAGATCCTAGGCCTTCCTTTTATCCCCCATGGGTCATCCGTACCTGTTACTTTGGGCTTGGTCTGGATTCTTTCTTTTGGGCTTGACTTGCTCTTCCATTTCTTTTGGGCTTATTTTATTGTAATCCTTTTTGGACCTCAACATTTAGCCCCCCGAGCTCGTGGGTTGCCTGAAACCCACACGTGAGTGATTTAGGTTTCCCAGGATCTTCGTAGTATCCCCTTTTTTCTACTGGGTTCCCTTCCTTTTTACTTGGGATCCCGGCCCTTTTCTGCTGCTTTTAGTCACCTCCTTTTTGCGTGTTGCATTCCCTTATAATTATTACTTTTTGCAGCTTCCTCTTTACACGGGACGTGACAGTTGAGTATTTGAGGTAAAACTCCTCTACCCACTTTTCTCGCTTCCCGTTATTTCTCATTAATAACTGCTGATCACTTCAAATTAAATTTCTTGGCAACTGGCGCGTCTTTCCATAAACTGTTTTCCCCAACTGCTATTTGCGCCTTTATTGTAGCCGTTTCACCTTATCACTTTGCTTCTCTGGGTTCTTCACTCTTTGTGTTTCTCTTTCTCTTTCTTTTTTTTCTTCTTCTCTGTTACTCTGGTCTTCCTCCCTTTCGCACTTTCAATCTTTTTTCTTCTCATAGTGCGTGTTGTTGCGATGGCTTCTTCTTCTTCTCGAAAGAGGAGAGAGCGTACTCCCAGTCCTTCTGAGGGCGAAGGTTCTTCTGGTTCTGCTCCGAGTGATTCTCACGAGGTTACTGAGCGTCCGGCCTTCCCTTTACGGGATCCTTGGTATTCTCTCAGTTTATTTTTCCCTCATATATCTCATGGTGAGGCTCCTCCATCCCCTCACGTTTGGATGTTTTCTGGTCAAGCGGGTTTCGCTGGTTCTGCCCAAGTTCCTGACCCTAGAGAGATTTTTGATCTCCAGATCAGACAGGGAATCCGAGAAGCGGTTCCTATTTTCTTCGATTTTGTTCCAGGAAAGATTCAGGGCTGGCCTATATGGGTAAACAAGGAACTGTCTGATGCTGATTTTGTGGGTCGTTTGGAGCGCGCCGGTATCCTAAAGGCAGTGGCTATTTCCAGAAACCTTGAGGGCTTCAGGGACGCCAAAAGGCTCAGGCATCTAGTACGTCGTTGGTGCCCTTCCCTTCATACTTTTTTCTTTTCTACTGGTGAATTGACAATCACCTTAGAGGATGTGGTTAATAACTTCCTCCTCCCAGTGTTTGGTGAAGAGAATCCCTTCGATATTAACCTTTCTGATGAGGATCTCGTGGTAGAAGAAAAATTATTCAGTCATTTTGGTGGTCGTGCCGCCTCTTCTGGTGGTAAACCGGCTAGGATGGGGAGATGGGTGATGACCCTCTCTCGTGAAAAAGATAAGGAAGTGAGGTGGGCTGGTTTCCTGGCCTTTTGGCTTAGTAAGTTTTTGTTTAGTGAGTTCCCTGGGTACGGAGTCAAGTCTTCGTTTTTTCCGTTGGCAATCAAGTTGGCTCGAGGTACCCAGTATCCTTTGGCCCCTCTGTTTTTGGGTCATGTTTACTCTCAATTGGACCAGCTTCATGGAGATGAGGCTGAGGGTGACTCTTGTTATGTGATCACTTCGTCTCTTCACTGCGCTATTCTTCAGATTTTCATGTGGGACCGTTCTGCAGCTACTTTGGCTAAGTGCAGGAATTTGAAGTTTGTGAAAGACAAGTTCCAAGGATCCCCCGATATAGTGAAGGGTCTTTGTGGCAATTATACTGATGCCTTTCCCATTATTTTTCGTTGGATTAGCTTGAAAGGTGGTGGCCTCAATCTTGTGGAGTTGTTTGACCAAGCAGGGAGCTTATATTGGAGATCCCCTCGTGAGTTTGGTCCTGGCTTTGCGTGTGATTCTGTGTTGTCTTCTTTTTTATCTTCTACAGGTAATACCTTTGACTTGCGCCGTGGTGATGAGGGCAGTCTGGCTTATCTTGCCTGCATTAGCCCTTCCTGGCTTCCTGTGCCTTCTTCAAGTGGCCCAAAATATACTCATTATTCAGCACACCGGGTGCTCCGACAATTTGGTTTTTGATCAGGACATTCCTCCAGTTTTTAAGGATGTGGTGCCATCCCTTCCTTCATTGGATCCTTTCTTGAGGCTGCAGGCCTTTTCTTATTGGTCGCGGAGGAGCCCCCAATTTGCAGTGCCTAACTCCCAAAGAGGAGTCTTTGCTTCTAGTGGCTATACGAGTTATTGGAGGAGAGTGCAAAAGTCCTTTGTTGATTATGTTGGCACTGGCACAGTTCGGGATGTCCCGAATCCTAGCATTGTTTCTGCTCCGTCATCCAATAGGCGTTTATCCCTTCCTACTGCTGGGATTGTTTCTGCTGCTGCAAGTAGCAAGACTGGGTTTGCAGAGTGGCATGCCTCCAGGGGAGGTTGGGTGGTTTATGGACAGGATTTTCCTGAGACCTGGCTAGGTGATAGCCTCATCATTGGTGCTTCCTCTGGGGTGCCCATCAAAAGGGGTGCAACAGAGACAATAAGTGCTGCCACTGCTCCGAGTAAAGGTAAGGATGTCAAGCCGAAGAAAATGAAAGCTGCTGATGTTGGCGAAAGTACAGGAGGTGTGGAGATAGGCTCTGAGGCGAAAAGAAGGAAAACGGGAAAATCTGAAGCACACTTGGCATCTCAGGAAGGTAAGGATGTCAGGGAACCTTTGGTTTCAAGGACCCGGAAGAAGACTAAGGTAGAGCCTTCTTTTCCCCAGGTTCCTGTGACTGCCTCAGTCCATGGTTCTTTAGGATCCTCTGGTTTGGTATCCCAGCCTCCTTTAGGACCCTCTGGGCGTACTCGTAGTAAGCAAAAGACTTCCAGAGAATCTGTAGAGAGAGAGAGAAGGGTAAGACTTCTTTCCTTCTTCTCTCTTTTTTTTTTTATTCACCTTGTTGCATTTGTTTCTATTTTGCTGACGAGTGGTGATTTCCTTTGCAGTCCAAGCGCAAGTCTGATCACAAGAAGGGTAAGAGCCAATCTTCTGGAGACGACGTGGTATGTGTGTTCCCCTTTCTCTTTTGTTTTTTTTTTTGTTCTGACATTGTGTTGTCTGCATTTCCTGCTGTTGTGTTTTTCTCTCTCCCTTTTTGACACTGCCTTCTCCTCTTCTTCTTTCTTTAGGTGGAGGTATCCCCTCCTATGACTGACAAGGCTCTGGGGGAGGAAACTATCACAGCTCTTTCTGTTGTTTTTCCTGTTATGGGGGAGGAGCCCCCTACTGATGACCCAGCTGAGGAAACTGGTCAACCAATGCAAGGTTCTCAGGATTCTCAGGATCCCAAAGCTTCTAGGATCCCGTCATCTCAAAGTCCCCATCTTGAGCGTACTCCTAGTCCCATCAGGACTGTGTTTCCTCAGTCTTTGTCAGATAAAGGTGCTTTGGGAGACACTCCTTTATCCAAACAAACAGGTAAACCTTGTTTCCTTGGAATAGCGTTATATTCCACCTTCTTTTCCAGTTTTTTTTTCTTGAGTTCCTCCTTTTCCTTTTCCTTTTAGGTCAAACCAGTGAGAAATCCGCTCCCAGTGTTGCTTCTTCTTTAGAATCAGAAAGTTCAGAAGGTGAGTGCAAGCTATTCCCACCGTGTTTCCTTTTCTTCCTTTCCTTTTTTATGTATGGCGAAGCCCCCTGCATCTATCCCTTCTTTTAGCCACTTTGCCATTGGTCCTTCACCTTTTCTTCAACTTGCCTTATGTTCCTTCCCAGAATCTTCGGGGAAGTCAGGAGATCAGGAAGAAGAGGCTCTGCCCCAAGAAGCTGGAACCGGTTTGTTCTTCTTTTTTCTCCTTCTCCTTTTTTTCTCTTTTTTTTTAAATATTGATACAGGCTTTGCAGGTTCTGAGCCTGTTATTCCTGAAGGAATTGTGAGACCTGTTCAAGTTGCTGACCTTCGTCCAGAGCAAAAGGCTGCAAGTCCTCCTGTCTCTGCAAGTAGTGACACGGTGATGGGGGACGCCTCGAAGATGACTGCCTCAGATCTTGATTCAAGGCTTTCCTCTTTTCTGGCTCGCTTTGATCTCTTGGAATTCAACAGCCTTCCTGCCAGCCACTTCCATGTTTTTGGGTCTTCTTATGGCAGCTTCCTGCGTTTCTCTGTTCCTGTGGAAGGCCTGCCGCTGCTAGAGAATCTGCTCAAGAGTCACGGGGATTTTACCAGCGGCTTCAGGGGAGGCGTTTTTCTAGGCAATATTTTAATGGAGTTGCTGTGTGCTGTGCTGATTTTCCTAAGGAATTCCTCGGTAGATTCCTTGTCTGAAGAAAAGCTTCTGGAGTGGAGAGGGGTGGTGCAAGACCTTCTAGAGGCCAAGTTTAATTTGTCTTTTTTGCTGGATCACTTGCGTCTGCTGGCTCATATGCTATTTCAGAGGCAATCTTTCAAGAGTATAGACACTGAGATAGCTGCTGCTGAGGAAGCTTTGGCTCGTGCTCACAAGGTTTTACAAGACTTGAAGGTCAAGCGGCAGAGGATCCTTTCTACTTTGGCTGTGCCTGTTATTCCTCCGGATGCCTCCCTGTTGGCCGGCCTCATTCCTTAGCCTCTTTTTTTTTAGATTTACATAAACAATTTGGGATTGTATAAGTTTTTCTTTTTGAACATTGTTCTGCTCTTTGCTTTCTCTTTTGTGTTTCAAGACTGTTCTTTTTTTTTTTTTCAGTATGTGAATCTGCCTTTTTCTTTGGTATATTGCCTTTTCTTTCCTATGGCTCTTTTCTTTCCTGAGTCCTGGACCATGGTCTTCACAGGTTTCACTGTAAATTCTGGTCCAGGTACCCGGTAATCTATTGTGCAAGTACTGAACTGGGTACACTGGTATCCTTCTCATATATTTTTTTTTGAGATACGGTCCCAGTTCATGAACTTTGACAGGTTCCCCTTTTGCCAAGTGCTAGGCCAGGTATCCTAGATATTTTGCTTTTATCCTGTGATCCTAGACCTATGCACTTGGGATTGTTTGTGGGATATCTGAAATTATTTGTGAGGTGAATCCTGGGCCATATGTAAAAGGGTATTACATACTCTCCCCTTTTTTTTTTTTGACTCAGGTATCCTTCCTCAAATTTATCCAAACCCCCTTTTTTTTTACAGTATGAAAAACTTAAATGTTAAAGAAGCAGGAATTTCATTAAAACATAGTCATTTTCAAGGAACAAAGAAAAGTCTTTTGGTGCAGTATTGACCACAAAGTGTCAATCTATCACATGTTCCTGAACAAAATTATCTTAGACCAGAATTCATGATAAAGGCTAAAAAAGACAAAAAATAAAAAGAGCTTAGCAGATAGTGAAGCTGGTGAAAGGACCCTGAGGTACCGGGATCCCCTTGTCCTTATGCATAATATTGCTTCAGCCATTTCCCGTTTATGGGCTCTGTCAGGACTGTTCCATCTTCTTTGGTAAGGTAACAATACCCACTTTCATGAGCTGCATTGATGATGTAGGGTCCTTCCCATTTTTGGGTGAACTTGGAAGGCCCTGGCAGGTTCCTCCTCACGTGCTCCGCCATCCTTAGCACTAATTGCCCTTTACTGAACGCTCTTGGGCGTACTGCTTGTGCATATGCTCTGGTCATTCTTTGCCGGTATCTCTGGCTTCTTTTCTTAGCCAGTTCTCTTTCTTCTTCTACTCCTTCCAGATCTGCTAGCCTCTTTTCATTGCTTGCGTCCTCATCTTCTCCCTGGTTTTCCTCTAGAACTACCCTTGGTGTAGGAATGACTAACTCCACAGGGCTGATGGCTTCTGTTCCATAAACCAGGGAGAATGGGGAGAATCCTGTGGCTGTCTTTACAGAGCTTCTACATGCCCAAAGCACATCTGCCAGATGGTCACTCCATTTTCCTCCATATTCATGCTTCATTTTCTTAAGGATCTTTAATATTACCCTATTAGTGGCTTCAGCTTGGCCGTTTCCTTGTGGGTAGTATGGGGTAGATCTTCCATGCTTGATGTGGTATGCTTCAGCTAACCCCTTCATATCTTTGTTTATGAATGGGGTTCCATTGTCGCTGATCATTCTTCTGGGGATCCCGAACCTTGTAATGATGTGGTCTCGAATGAAATTTGCCACAGCTGCTCCAGTAGCTTTTTTCAAAGGGATGGCCTCTACCCATTTTGTAAAGTACTCCGTGGCTGCCAGGATCCATATATAACCATTGGATGGAGGATTTATGGGCCCTATGAGATCGAGCCCCCAAGTATGAAAGGGCCATGGCGTTGTCATATCCTGTAGGACATTTGGGTGAGTGTGAATTGCATCTCCTAGGACTTGGCAAGCATGACATGTTTTGACCAGCTCCTCAGAGTCTCTTTTCATCGTTGGCCAATAATATCCCAACAACAATAACTGCTTATATAGTCTTCTCTTTCCTGGGTGACTTCCACAATCTCCAGAATGCACCTCTCTGACTACTTCTCTAGCTTCCTTTGGTCCCAGGCACCTGAGGGGATCCCCATGGTATCCCTTTTTGAATAAAATGTCGTTCTGCAAGAAATACCTGCATGCTAGCTTTCTGAGCTTGTGGGCCAGTTCCCTGTCGGTTGGCAGGATCCCCTGAGCCAGGTATCCTATGAAAGGAACCCGCCAATCTTCTGCAATAAAAACAGCGTAGCTTTCTTCTTTATCAATTGCCAAGCGACATTCCTGGCATTTCCCTTGTATGATTGCTGCTTGCTTGTCCATATCTGGCCAGTAATATCCCATGCGTTGCATCCTTCTGTACAGGCTGACTTTTTCTGCAACTCCACATGCTTGGGAATGTAATTCTTCTAGTTTTGCCTCTCCTTCCTTCTCGGTGACACATCTGGACAGTATTCCTCCTGGCAGTCTTTTATACAATTCTCCTTCTATCTGAGTATAATCCATTAGTTCTTTGATGTTCCCTCTAGGGCTTGCCTCTTTCATCCTTTCTTTGATTTTGTCCCTCCAGTCCCACTGTTTGGATTCCCCGGGATACATTCCTTGGAGGATCCTTACAATGGAATGCTCCTGCCTTCCTATTTTTATCAGCGTATCCTTCCCATTAAATGGTATTTGGGATCCCAGGGTGGCGAGAGCATCTACAAACTTGTTTTCACTTCTTTGAGTGTATTCTATGCTGAAGGTTTGAAATTCCATCTCCAGCCTTTGTGCCCAAGTCCTGTAGGCTGCTAAACTTTGTTCCCGTAATGCAAAGTCACCTTTCACTTGGGAGACTACAAGATTAGAGTCTCCCAGCACTCTCATATGTTTCACTCCTATGCTGAGTGCTATAGTCAACCCAGTTATGTATGCCTCATATTCAGCTGCATTATTAGAGCATGAGAAACCAAGCTTGAAGGACAGGGGCATGATATCCCCATTTTCGCAGCTTAGTACAATTCCTATCCCATTTGAAGTTGCTGTAGCTGACCCGTAAAACCTCATGGTCCATTTCTTCCCTGGGATCTCCATCACTGCTACCTCACCAGGGATTTCTTCACTCAGCGGGCTTTCTTCCCTTCCTGGGAATTGGGTTAGCAAGTCCGCTATGGCCTGGCTCTTAACAGCCTTGGGAGTTCTTATACCTATATCATATTGCGAGAGCAACACTAGCCATTGTGCTATCCTTCCCGTGAGAAGGGGCTGGTGCAGGAGTGCCTTTACGGGGTGGGACTTGGTTACCAAAAGGATTTGGTGAGCTGAGAAGTACCTCTTCAACCTTTGGGATGCATAAATGATCACTAGGCAGGCTTTCTCTATTCTGGGGTACCTGGTCTCGGTATCCTTGAGTGTTCTGCTCACATAATATATGGGCTGCTCATTTCCTTGGTCATCTTCTTGTGCCAGCAAAGCTCCTATTGCCTGAGAGTTTGATGCTAAGTATAGCAACAGAGGTCGCCCACGTACTGGTGCCTGGAGGGTGGGCAGATGATTCATAATGCCCTGAATTCTTTGAAAAGCTTCCTGCTGCTCTGTTCCCCAGGTAAATTCATTTCCTTTTTTCAATAGTTTGGATAGGCCTGCTGTGGCTGAGGCTAAACCAGGCACAAACCTCCTGATATAGGAGACCCTTCCCAGGAAGCTTTTGAGTTCCCTGACAGTAGTTGGTCTTCTCATCGTGGCGATAGCTGTGGCCTTGGCTGGGTCCACGCTTATGCCTTTGTGATGTACCAGGAACCCAAGGAACTTTCCAGCAGACACTCCAAAGGCGCACTTCATGGGGTTCATACGTAACTTGTATTTCCTGCATCTTTCAAAGACTTGCTCAAGTACTTGGAAATGTCCTGTTCTGGTTTTTGACTTGACCACAATATCGTCTACATAATCTTCCATCTCCTCATGCATCATGTCATGGAAAATGGCTGTCATGGTGCGTTGATACGTTGCCCCCGTATTTTTTAGGCCAAAGGGCATTACAGTGTAGTAAAAATTCCCAATCGGAGTTCTGAATGCCGTCTTCTCTGCATCTTTGGCTGCCATGCGGATTTGGTTATATCCACTGTACCCATCCATAAACGAGAACATTGTATTTCCTGCAGCTGAATCTACAAGGAGGTCGATATTGGGCAAGGGGAACTCATCTTTAGGACATGCCTTGTTCAAGTTGCGAAAGTCTACACAGCAACGGATTTGACCATTTTTCTTCTTCACAGGTACAATGTTGGAAAGCCATTTTGGGTGCTGGATGGGTTTGATAAAACCAGCTGTTAGTAATTTCTTGACCTCTTGGACTATTTGAGCTTCTACCTCAGTGTGGAAGATCCTAGCTGGTTGGACTACTGGCCTCATCCCTGGGTCCACATTAAGAGAATGGACTACCAACTCCGGGTCTAGACCTGGCATCTCATCATAGGTCCATGCAAACACATCTCTGTATTTTTGAAGCAAGGTTATCAATTGTTCTCTTTCTTGAGCCACCAATTGACTGCTAATGAAAACAGGTTTTCGGGATCCTGGTTCTGTTCCCAGGTCTACTTCTTTTAATTCTTCCTCAGGCTGAATCTGGGCCTCCTTAACTGGTTCTTCAGGGATTTCTTCTTGGGCCATCATGCAGCTTGGTGGTCCGGGACCTTCCTGCACAATGCATTCGGGTCCCGCGCACCTTCACAAACGATAAATTAGCCTTCCCCCAGGTTCCCGCACCACCACACATTCTCGGGATCCTGAAGAGCTGGGCTCCCTCTTTTGTCTTTTTCTCTCTAGAAGGTTTCTCAGGTCACGGGTGCCCCTTCCTCCTTCTTCTTCTTCTAAGACAGGTGCCCCCGGGGTCCCTGGGGCGGGGTTCTCGTCATCTGGCTCCAACTCATCATAAAACATTGTTTCTGCAAAGTTCACTTCACCTTGGCTGAAAGGATTATGATTGGCAGGGATCCTTATGGGCCTCCCATTCAATCTCCCTTTAATGCATTGATGGAACGTGGATGGAATAAGGCGATGTTTATGAAGCCACGGGCGTCCCAGCAACACGTGATAAGAAACTTCAGCATTAATCACATGAAATCTGGTCAGAGCTACTATCGGCCCCACCCTTAAGGCTAGCTGCACGTATCCTTCTGTTGACTCTACTGATCCTCCAAATCCTGTTATCTCCATGGGAGCCCCCAGGATCCTTCTGTCAGCTAAGCCAACAGCTTCCAGGGTACTTAAGGCTATGAGGTTGAGTGATGCCCCCGTATCCACCAGTGCTCTTCTGACTTGAACACCGTTTATGGTGGCCATTAAATAAAGGGGTCTACGGTGGTCTGGGTGCTCAATCTCCATGTCTTCATCAGTGAAGGTTATTGCATTGGTTGTTTCCAGGAAAGCTCGACTAGCATGTGACTCAGCTGTAAAGCATTCCATCCCTGAATCTGCTGCTATGCTCATGAGAGACTCTGTAGCCACCCTCCTTGCTTCTGGTCCGAATCCTAATTGATTGAATAGTGACCTGAACTTGGGATTCTTCTGGAGGGTCCTGACTGTGCTCGGGTGGAAGGATCCTTCAGATTCTCCTGCTTCTGCCGGGTTCCCGTGTATTACCACTGCTACCACCCCTTTTCCTTTGTGGTTAGGCAAGGGGTTCCTCTGCACTTCCGGCTCCTTCTGAGTGAGCTCCAGGGTTCCTTCTCTCAATTTTTTGTGGAAGAGTCTGCGAAGGGTCCAGCAATCCTTGGTGGAGTGCTTGACATAATTATGGATTCTGCAAAATAAAGGGTTCTTCCTTTCTTCTTCTGTTGGTGGCCTGGACACAGTGAATGGCCTGATAACCCCATCTCCAATCCACTTATCTAGGACATGGCTTAATTCCTCAGCTGTACACGGGATCACTGGTGGTTCCTCAAACACCTTCCCATCTGGTCTCTTCCTTTTCTCTCCTGCTGATGCTGTCAAAGCTTGGGATGCGGGCAGCCTTTTTGTTCTCATGGTTTGCGCCGTCCTTCTAGTTCTCTGTAGCAGGTCAGCAAATTGTGTGATACATAAATTTTCAAGGTTGAGCCTGTAATCAAAAAGCATGTTGGCTACACAGGTTTCTACGAGCTCCTTTTCTTCATGGTCCCCATAGCAGTCTAGGGACACATCTTCGAATCTTTTAATGAATTGAACAGGATCTTCTCCAGGTCTCTGCCTCACCATTTGCAGGTTCTGGAAAGTGATTTTGTCTTCACCAGGGTAATATTTGGCGCAGAATTTTTCCATCATTTCATCCCAAGTTTTGATGGACCCGGGTCTCAGTGTGGTGTACCAAGTGTATGCCCTATCCACTAAGGATTTGGCGAATTCCCTTAGACATAATTCTCTGTCCCCTGCATAAGGGCCCATAGTGTGGACAAACCTACTCACATGTTCCACGGCACTTCCATTCCTTCCATCGAAATGATGGAACTTTGGGGGTTCGTACCCCTTAGGGTATGGTTTGTCAAGAAGTTCTGGGGGGAACGGGGGATCCCGAGAGAATTGCTTGGGGATCCCTGAGAGTTTTTCCCTTTCTTGCTCCAGGAGGGCGTTGACGTCTGCCAGTGTCAAGTACTGAGGGTTGGCCCTTGCTCCCACTGCTGACCCTCCTTCTGGCTGTGTCCCATCTTGGTGACCAGTAGGGGGAATGTTGTCTCTGACTTCCTGTGTCCTGCCTTCTTTGAGAAGACGAACTTCTTGCTCCAGATCCTTTAACATTGCTGTCATTCTGGCCATTAGGTCTGGTTCCTGTCTTGCGTGTCTTTGTTCTGACACCACTTCCTGTTCTACCAAGGGTATCCCACCTCCCTGCCTGGAGACTTCCTCGTTTTCTCCTACAGGCTCAGAGGCCGTAGGTGGCACATTAGTTCCCTTGCTGCTTCTTTGTCTTGGAGGCATTCTCTGTGAAGGGTTGCTTCTTCCTTCTTCTCTGCCCAGTCCCCAGTAAAGTCGCCAAAATGTGAGAGTGCTTTTTTTCAGGATACTCAGGCCCAAGGATCCCGGGCCTAAATGAAAAAGAAAAGGGATTTGGTGGACCGGGCCTTGACTCACCACAGCTAATGGGCTGTTTAAGAGTCAAGTGAACGCAGAGAATGCTCCTGACAATATAAAGAAAAAATGACAGACAAGGATATCGTAGAATGCCAAAAATATTAACAACGTAAATTAAGAAGAAAGACAGGATTAGCAAAATGATAAAGAAAAGGTGCTGTGGGGATCCTGGGAATTATGAAGCAGTATTTCATTAACAAATTATCTGTTTGATTACAGAAAGCTCACTAGAACGTGATACAAGGTCCAATCAAGCTCAAAAATTGCAGTTTTGAATGGCTATTTCAGCCTTCAAAACTTGCAAAGTTTGATTCCCGTTGAATCCGAGTATGTGCAATAGTGGCCTTTACAGGATATCGGGAAAACAGTATTTTTGTTCTTCCCTTAGTATTTTCTTTCTGGGTGGATTTTTCTGATGATTCTTCCTAGAGAATTTCTTCTTTTTGTGTTTCTTTCCCTTTTTTTTCTCGCTTCCTTCTTCATAACCCGTCCCCTCCTTTTATAATGGAGTTTTTCTGGGTATCCCGGGTTCCTCTGTTTTGCTCTTTTGCAAACAGAGCATGTTCTGTCCCTGTTGCCTTGGTAAGTCCCTTTGCCGTTTTCCCTCATTCTTTCCTTCTCTTGGTTCTGATTCCTTTGAAAGCTTCTGGTCGGCCATCCTCTTTGGGACGTGCTGAGGTATGTCCTTCTCGGTATCCCCATTTCTGGCGTATTCCTCTTTTCCGTTTTGGGCGGAATCTTGTTCTGCCATTTTTGAAAGTCCTTCGTTGCTATTCTTTCTTCCCTGTCCTGGTTCCCCGAGGCCCTTTTGCTGTCTGTGCCATGAGAGGTCGTTTGCGCTTCTTGTTTTTTTCTTCTTTTCCTGTCTTCTTTCTACCGATCTGTCTCAGTCTTCCTTTTTATTTGTGCTTGAAGGGTTTTGGGGATCCTTGCTTCTTTATATTTTGCCGTGGTCTCTTTTTTGGGATGCTTCTTCCTTTTCTGGGCTTCAAGATCCTAGGCCTTCCTTTTATCCCCCATGGGTCATCCATACCTGTTACTTTGGGCTTGGTCTGGATTCTTTCTTTTGGGCTTGACTTGCTCTTCCATTTCTTTTGGGCTTATTTTATTGTAATCCTTTTTGGACCTCAACAACAGGTCGTGTTCGTATTTAACATGTGAACTTGTTTGACCCATTTAGCTTATAAAGTTATTATTTATTTTGATATTATTGCTTCATTAATGGTTTGTTTTTATATGTTTATTATACTATTTATAGTTATAATTGTATTTTAATTTTAGATATATAGGAATTGATAAAAATTATAAATGTTAGGTATGACCTATTAATCAAATAGATTATTAAATGGGTCATTTGTATTGACCTTTATATGGCTTGTTGATTAAACGAATTGAACGTGTCGGGTCAGGTTGACCTGTTTAATAAATAGGTTGTATTCGGGTTGAGGATTCCTGACACGTTTACTAAACAGGTCAGATTCAAGTCAACCTATATAGCCGAATACTCATAGCTCAACACGACATGAACCCGACCCGCGAACACAAATTGCCACCCCACTGCAGTACCCCATATCACTGCATTATGATCTGTCTAAGGTTAATATAATTTTATTTCGATTTGAATACATAATCCTTAAAGGAAATTGTACGGAAACAACTTTTAATCAAATTAAGATTTGTATCATGTGAAGCAACTTTTAATTAGTTCTTTAAGATTTTTATCCATTTAGAAATTATAGGAGAAGAAAAATTAGATATTTTTTTTCTTAAAATCTAAAAATTTTAAAAATTTACAATTTGGTGAAGTCACTTGCCGCAACCACCCCGTCTAAGTCAAACTTTTATTATATATAATATGATATAATATGATATAAGAGATTGTAGTTTCTTTCATAATTTTTTTTTTAATTTTTTATATCAGGTCTTTTATACTTTTAAAAATAAAAAGAAAAAAGAAAAAATAAAAAGGTCTTTTATATCAGGATTTTTATACTTGATTCTAAAAAACAAAAAGGTCTTTTATACTTAATTATATTTTGTTATTAAATAAAACGTTTTTTTTTTTTATACTCTTACCTAACACCCACTGACCCACCCACGTATGACCCTTTGTTTTTTGGTCTTTTTGTCTCATCCTTACTCTAGAGATTCTTAAATCCCAATGATCCCACCCACGTATGACCCTTTGTTTTTTGGTCTTTTTGTCTCATCCTTACTCTAGAGATTCTTAAATCCCAATGATCCCATGGAAGATGGTTTTATTTTGTCTGAACTTACAAAACATTACCAATTGTGAAAATAAGTGTTTTTTTTATATTCAAATCTGATTCGAATATAAAATAAATAAATAAATGAAAAGTAAATACACCACTTTTTAAAACCAAATAAGCTCTAACTTTATTTTTGTTCATTTCAGTCTTTTAAGTTTCAGATTTATTCAAAGAAGGTCTTTTTATCAACATTTGTTAATTTTTTTTGAAAAAAAATTTTGGAAAATATTTTTCAATCTTAATTGAAATTTTTTTAATTAAAATTTTTGAAGAAAAATTTTTTTTTAAAAAAAAAGAAAAAGAAAAAATAACCATAACATTTAACAAAAGATAATGAAAAATGGTTAATTAAATAAACTTGAAAGTTAGAAGACTGAAATAAAAGAAAACATAATTATAGGACTGAAATGAATTTTGATAAAACATAAACAGTAGGTTTTGCATTTTAACCAAAAAAATTTCTTACCCATTCCTTAAAAAAAAAAAAAAAAACAAAACAAAACACAACAAAATAAAACAAATGCAAGCTGGGCCCATCATGTACCTCATGTGCCACAAAAATGTAACATTGGACGTCTTGCTGCCACTTCTTATCAAATAATATGACTCACACATTCATAACAAAAGAAAAAAAAAAAATTGTAGCATAAAGATCAAGATGTAACTTATATCCCATTGCACACCTCTAGATGAGTATGCTGTATTACATGTACAATCATTGTAACTTCATGGTATAGGCATACACATAGAGGCTCATATTTTAGAATTGAAATCTTAAGAAAACTTTACTCTATTTGCATGAGTCTAGATGTCAAATAGAAAGGGAGATGTTAAGTGAAGGTGATATAACAAATTAGTACTTCCAACTCAAATGAATTTGAGTAAAAAGATTCAAGACAGGTTCTAGGTAAGAATTTACTCTACTTCAACAACAAAACACTTTATTAAGGATATAAAACTTTATTGTTACCAACAAAACCCAATACCCAAAAGAAAATACATTTGCAGTATATAATCCTCCTGGACCTAAGAGTTTTTGGACCCTGAAGTTGTCTACAAAGTCATTCATTCACGAGCAACTACCACTACCTGTTTTCCAACATTGCGGCCAGTGAAGAGCCCTATCAGAGCTGCTGGGGCACTCTCGAGGCCTTCAGCTATGTCTTCCACATAAGTAATCTTCCCCTCTTTGATGTGAGGCAGAACAAACTCCAGAAACTTTGGATAGAGGTGGTAGTATTCGAAAACAAGGAATCCTTCAATCCGGATCTGTTTCCAAACCACACTCATTAAATTGTGCACACCTTCAGGCTGCTCAAGGTTGTACTGTGAGATCATTCCACATTCAGCAATGCGGCCATGGGCCCTCATGTTGAGTAGCACAGCATCAAGCATCTTTCCCCCAACATTGTCAAAATAAATATCAATACCTTCTGGAAAGTATCTGCAAGAAAAACACAGCAACTCTCTAGATTTAAGCACCAGAAATACAAATGAAAGATCAATCACTCTTGGTTTTTCAAGCACATAGAGTAGAACTTAAAAAATAAGTATAGAGACAAAACATCTTTCACAACTATTGACATGATCTGTTTTATTCAATGCATGATAAAAGTGGCGTTAGTGGTGGTATTATGTAAAAGAGATGTCGCTCTAATCACAACATTCTATGTTTAGCAATAGAGAAGAAGTGGTATCAATCTCGGACTTAGATAATAGTGATGTTGTTCTAATTGCAACAAGTCATATCAGCAATTGTGAAAATTGTTGTGTCCTTAGCAATACACTCCTCTATTTATGTTTGCATTTTTTTTTTTTCCCTCTATTAATTTTTTTCCTTTTTTTCTATTAATTTAAGCATGCACTAAGTGCATTTTTTGAACACACAACCTCACTCTCAATCTCATTATTATGGGACAAGGAGGTGCCAATTGAACTATAGTTCATTGTTCTTATTTTTTTTTTTTCTTTTCTATAAAATAAAATAAGCACAATGTTTATTAATTCATGTACCAAAGTGTAATTGAACCCAGCTTACAGATTTGAGTAATCCCCTGTTTCCGGTAAATGGGCTGCCTTGTATGACATGAAAATTCAAACTAATCACGAAAACAAACCATGATAGTTAAATATAATGATTACTGCAGTAATTACTACTAACCTTTTTAAAGCTGCAGCTAAGTCAGGCTCTTCTTTGTAGTTGAAAGCATCATCGAAACCAAACTTGTTCTTCAGCAAATCGACCTTATATTGCAGAAAGGATAGAGGGAAGCAACAAAAGCAAACAGAAAATACAGCTGGTTAATGAGGTTGCACACTGGTCAAGTAATCCAACCCCTAAATAAGATCTAAAATTTCTTAAGTATGACAATCAGCAGTCATAGGATCAATAATCTACCATGACCGGTGGAAACAGATACAAACTTACAAAGTCAATTTGGACACAAACCTTGGGTACCAAACAGGGCCACTCCCATGTACTTAAAACAAAACTGATACTCGAATTAATTATATAAAAAATGTGTTCAGAAATGTGGCGGAATATGTTTGCATGCATAAGAATCATTAAGAGAAATTTTTTTGACAATGATGTCTATGAAGAACCTTTTTAAAAATAATTAATTAATAACAAGAATGCATGACGCCAAAGATCAGGCCTTCATGGGAGGACAAGTGCCTTCCATCTAAATCAACATATTGTGGATTCAGGACAGTGAATCAGCCCCTCCACACACAAACAAAAAAAGGAGTTTGGTTGCCTACTAAGGTTGTATACAAATCACCTCTCTCAAACTTCACAAAAGTGGGAGCTTTTTGCCTTAAATACGACCTTTGGTTTTTTTAAGAAAGCATGACACCAACATAGGTATGCCTATGTATTATTGGTATGTGTTGGAAATGTATTGGCACCAGTGTTGTGTCCACTTGTGTGATTCAAAAATCATTTTCTCTGGTGATTAAGAGAATGAGTGCTCTTTATCAAGGAGTTCCAGATGCAGAATATCACCCATAGAACTACTTTTGACTATTTACAGATGAGATGAATGAGACAATTAACCATACTATAAAGAAAGATGCAGCTACTATGCTAAGTTATTGACACACTGTACCCTCATGATAAGATGACTCACCTTTTCTTTGCTTCCAGCACTTCCAACGACATGGCAGCCAGATAGCTTGGCAAATTGTCCTACAAGTTGACCTACTGCCCCTGAAGCTGCTGAAATGAAGACATGCTCTCCTTTCTTAGGAGAGCAAATCTCATAAAAACCAATATAAGCAGTCGTACCAGCCATACCTACATATAATGAAAATGTTCAATGAGCTTTGAGCACCAAGGAAAACATAGCACAATAAAATGACAAGCAAAATTACTTTCTCAGTTGCTATATCCAGTCTATAATGTTTTTCCTTAATATGAGATGGACACAATCTTCAAAAAATACGGATAAAAAAAATCTTCAGCCTGGTAAGTCATTGATGCCGGGCTCGCCAAAATATTCATCAAAGTTAATAAGTTCTCTTTAGGACAGACAACTATCACTTCATCAAATTTTGAAAAGAAAGAACCACATAGGATTGGATCAATTCATATTCTACATAACTCGAGAGAAAAAAGACAGAGAAGTCAACTTAACTAAGAACTGTGACAGCCGGGGCAGGCTATTCCAAAATACTGAGGTGCATGAGATTATTTTACATAGATCAATCATTTAAAAAACAATTAGCTCATATCAACAGTTTTCTATAGCAATTATTTACTGATTTTGAGATTATTGTCACTACAAAATTGACATCCACACACACACACACACACACACACACACACACATATATATATAAGTACTGGCGATATATTTAATTAGTATTTAGATTCCACTATACTACGCCTATACCAGTTTTCTTGAATTAGGGCCACTACATGTATTAATGGAAACATTAATTCAGAAAATCCCAGCTATTCATGTAGGCAAGTACCACCATACATGGTGCAGGGGTTCAGAACTGCACTTTTTTTAATAAAATTTTTTAAACCTCACTCTAGATGCTACTTTTTCTAACCATGCATTTTCAAAAAGCTGAAAAATAAGCCGGTACCAACAGGAACATTTAACACTGAAGAATATGTGGCATCACTCAAGTAAATAAAAAAGAGGATGATAATTTTCAACTATTTCTCCGGTTTTGGCACAGCCAAACATCTATATAAAACAAATTTTGAAGTGGAAACCCAAAAGCATAATAAAAATAAATAAATAAATAACAAGGGGTGGGGGTGAGCTTACCCAAAAGTCCAGTATAGTAGGAGAGAGGCACATCAGTGTGATGAATTTTAAACAGACCCTGTGTTTTTGTAATGAGACTATATTCTTCCCATCCAGTCATTGCCCAAATCAAGTCGCCTTTCTTGAAGTCTGGATGCCCAGAATCCAAAACTTTAGCTACTCCATATCCAACAATGGGCTGCATAGTTTCAACATCAAGGTCATCAATTTAAGAACCCCCTTGACACAACATCAATCAGGTAAAAAACCAATCAATCATAGCATTGTTTAAAATTAAGCTTCACATCTTTTTTTTTTATTGGTAAATTATAAATACAGCCAAAGAGACATGAACCAATACCTCATCCTCTATCCCAATATAAGCTTCTAGTTGACCAAAAGATCTCTAACTTTTATAATCAACAAATTATTGACAATTTAACTTCAATCCTGATGTGGATTCTAATTAGGTCAATTGGTAAATCTCTTGTCATCAAATAAATAACTTGGGTTTAAACCCTGCCTATACCAAACCAATTGGTGTCTTAGCCTTTTCATAAGGAGCTAATTTTAAAATTTGACAACCACTTGTAACTAATGATTACAATTTTTTTTTTATTGGGTTCCCATGGTCAAGGTATGACTAATAATCAAATACAGGTAAACAATTTGAGAACATAGAAATTCAAAACATATGACTATTTTAATATTTATATGTGCTTGACCTACAAATCATGGGATGCAGACACTTCAGCACAGAAAATAGCCCAATAAATTGCAACTTTCATGAACAAGGATATAATAAAATAGTAGTATGTACAAGAAAAATTGCATCTCGACTGAAGTGAATTCCACCCCATGAAACAATTAAAAACAATATTACCCCTTTAACTCACAAATTTCAAATTGGGTTTTCTTTTTTCACATACAAACAGGAAGAAGAATCTCAATTCTCTCACCCACCTAATCATTATCTCTGAAACCCAAAATTCCATTCCCAGTTTCACACAAAACAAGCAGAAAATTACACCAAGAATTCCAACAAAAACACACCATTTTCACCCAAAACAAACAGAGAATATACTAAAAATTCCGTTCCAAGCATCAAATCATGCATATAACTCCAAAAATGTACAAAACTAAAAATTGCAACTCGAATGAAATCCACCCCATGCAACAATTAAAAAGCAATTACCCAATTAACTCACAAATTTCAAAGAACAAAAAAAGTTCCCTTTTTCTTTGGAAAAAGAATCTCAACCATCTATGCATCATCTCCAAAACCCAAAATTCCATTTCCAATTTCACCCAAAAACACAAATAGAGAATAATTCTAACAATACCATTGTAATCATGCATATAACTTCAAAAAAGAACAATAACTTGCAACTTGGATGAACTCCAACCCAAGCAACATAGAAAAAAAAAAATTACCCCATTAACTCACAAATTTCAAAGACCCAACCAAAAAAATAATAATTTTTTTGGTGTGTGATTCTCATCTAAGCATTATATCAAAAACCCAAAAATTCCATTTCCAATTTGCCAATTTCATTACACACTGAATCATACAACTCCCCAAAAAAACATCATTAAAAACGTGAAAAGAGGGTGGGACCCACTGACCGAACCAGGTTTGAATGAATCGACGTAGGACTGACTCCCAGGAGTGGGCTGATCCATACGAGGACGCATGTAAGGATCGCAAGACAAGTACAGATTTTTAACCAGAATAGCATTGGAGCCTTCAGGAACCTTCAATTTTATGGTCCCAGAAGTGCTCACGTGCATGTTTGATTCTTTAGGCAAACCTGACACATACTCCTTAAAGAGCACTTGCTTATTGGTCACTTCCTCAACACCACCACCACTCGCCATTGCCAAAACAAACCTTGAGGAAGTGTCTCTCTGTGTGTGGATACAGTTAGAGCAATGACTTTTTGAGCGAGTTATGAGTTACAATACTGATTCCTGAAATATTTATAATAGTAAACTGAGTGTGGAAAATGTGATAAACGTTAAACGTGCGCCACACAGTTGGATAATTTGACGTGGGGGAGTACAGTACGACGGGTCATCTGAATGATTCTCCAAAACAAAACCAAAAAAAAAAAAAAAAAAAAAAAGTCTACAACATTTTTATAATATTTATACAACAAATCACAAATAGTTAATTTTTATTGGTTCAAATTTGAGACTAACATTGAGATTACTTTTTTATCCCAATAATAACAATCAGTAATAACCTAACACTTAGAATTTATTGTAAAAATATTATAGACATATCATTTCTATTAAAAAAAAAAAGTGATTAGAAAAGGAACAATTTTGCAACTTTTAATCAATTTGTTTTGGATTAAAATTTTTTTAGGTAAAATATAATCAAATTTGTAAAATATTTTCTGTTAACTATAAAAATTTTTATAAAAATTGTAAAATGTTTTATTTTTGAAATTTTAGTAAAAAAATATTTTCCAAAAGCATATTGTGATTTCTCATCCCCCATTTGGTCACATGGTCACTAGTTCAGTGGTTGAAGACATCAAACTGGGGACTAGCGCCAACGGTCGAAGCTAGTGAATCCTCTCAGGCAATCAATGTTGGCGGTTCAGTGGTAGGAAACGTCTGGCCAACAATTGCGGTCATAAGTTCGATAGTCGAAGATGATGCCTTGAGACTAGTATCAGCGATTTGATGGCCGAAGATGCTACACTGCAACTAGTACCAAAGTTCCAGTAACCGAAGATGTCATTTTGTCAACCGGTGTTGGAAATTCAGCAACCGAAGATATCACTGGATAGTCTAATCACTAGAGCTACCACTCTAACTGCCAGTTCCAATGGTCTAGTCACTGGACCTTCGACACTAATGGCTTCATTGTCGAGTTATTGGTTTTGGTGGTTTACTACAAAAATTTTATATGTTATACTAAATACTTGAAAATATTTTACTCAAAACAAACATAGCATTTGTGGAAAGATATTTGTTTCCTGACTAATTTGGAGTTATCTTGCTCTAAATCATGAAGTATCTATTAAAGAAACTGTATGTTTTTTGAGTTTTGACTCCAAACTAATTATGTAACCATTAAATGAACTATTCAAATATAGTTTTAGTCACATGACTCTTTTAATGAGTCATATAATTTGTTTAGAAAATACACATGGTGACATAGAGATTAGAAAGTATTACAAATCACCATTACATATCATACTTGACAACCCATCTATCTGTCTATCTACTTATAATATAATATATTATAAAAGTTGGATCTCACAATTGGTTGATGCACGCAACATTAACAAGTGATGCAGTCTTCTATCTATTTAGAATGATGTGGACAAATAGTGCCACATGACAAGTAGCAATTTGTCTACAACATAACATTGACAAATGTCCATTTTTCCAAACATACTATGATGACACGCCATCTCTTCTTAAAACTAAAAGGATTATAAAGAGATTTTATTAAAAAATAGATTATTCATTTACTACTAAATTCTTTCAATTTTTGTTTCTCAAAAAAAAAAAAAAAATCCTTTCAATTTTTCTTCTTCTAAAAAGAAAAATATATATATAAATAAATAAATATATATATAAATAAATATATATATATATATATATATCTCTTTAAATTTTTTTCTAGCTCCATTTGTTTCAATGGAAAATCTTGTGTAAAAATAGTTTTCTATGTTTTTCAATATTTTGTAGTATCTAAAAAATGAGTCAAAGGAAAACTATTTTTAGTCAATAGAAAAAGTATTGACTTATTTTTAGAGATTGTTTCCTACCAATTTTTTTTTTTTTTTTTTTTTTTGGAAAACAACCCTATCTCACCGCAAACTAAATAAAAGAACTTAGAAGATTTTTTTTTTTTTTTTTTTAACTCATTTAAGGTTGCTACCAAATATAGAAAAATGTGATAGTTTTGTAGAAAATACTTTTTGACAAATGACCCATTTTCTAGAAAACATTATCACTGAAACAAATAGAGCGTAAAAAAATTTATTTCATTATTCCACCTCTATATATATATTTGCTATTTACTATTCATATTTGAGCATTTGATAATGAACCATATAATCATATAAAAATAATAATAATATCAAACACTTACTGATTATAGCCTATAAAGTTTGCATAAAATCTTCAAATATAAAAGTTTTATAATTAAAAAAAGTTTAAAAAAAAAAAAGGACAACATTATTTATATGGATCTAATAATAGAATATTGAACCTTCTTAAAATAGGCCTAATTCAAATAATTATAGAATATTGATCCTTCTTAAAATAGGCCAAATTAATGAGTACTTATATTTACTATTCCTTTTGAAAAGCCTGGCACTATAATGAAATTTAACATGTCAGCAATTATTTTAGTGAGATTTTTGTGACTATTCACATCTAGGTCACATAATTTACAATTTTATAAATTAGGCACATGTCAAATTTATTGCTTAGTGCAATTTTTCACTTTTGTTTTACTTTCTAGGCTTCTACTACCTTTTAAAATTACCAATAAAAGGTTAGTCATTTTTTTCTTTCATTTATTTCAAATTACCTATTGTATTAGATATTTAGTTTAAAGTAAATTAATCTCTTACAATATAAAGTTATTTTAAATTGGAAAGAAAAATTTTCAAATCTCAACCATTATTGAAAAATCCATTATATTTCAAGTATTAAAAAGTTCCAAACGTAAGTTAAAAAAAAAAAAAGTTCCAAACGTAACACTTTCTTGTTGACCTAAACGTCCAACAAAGTTTACTAATTAAGCACATTTAATTCAATTACACTAATTTTGAATAATTTTCAAATAACTCTCATACCTTAAGGCATATACAAACTTTTTTAACTTTTGAGTTCCAAAACAATCTAACAATTTGTAGTTTGCCCACTGAATAAATGTTAAAAAAAATCAAGTCAATCAATTGTTACAGAATTATTTTCCAAAATATACACTAATATTTTTTCATTTTAAACAATAATACACACATCTTAATTAATGTCATGTGACTTGAAAAATTGTTTCCTTTGTTTCTAGCTCTAACCTGAATCGCTAATTAATTTGATGTAGTTTTTTGGTGTGATTACTTAACCATCACCAACACCAACACCACCCTCCTCATCTTTCTCCTTCCTAAGAACACACCAAATAATAGGATTTCTAAAATAAATAAAAATTTTATCCATCAGTTTTATCAAATAGATTGTACACATGTAATAAAATGCATGGCTATTGATATTCTATTAAGTTAAAGTAGACTTGCTAGCATCTTAGGCAAACATGTACAAAATTGTAGCAAATGTGTACAGATTTATATTGGTAGTTCAATTTAAAATAGTAATTGCCCTTTATGTATATACTTGTTATAATGTCGGTTTGCATCCATACAAACCAACAATAGCAAAACAATGTTCAAATTAATAACCATATATAGCAAAAACCTAAATAGTTGTGTGTTAGAAATGACTTAACAAAAGTGTCCTGTCCACTCGTGTGAAACTTGCCAACTTTTCTACTCCTGACATGGGCGAAATTTATAGGAAAGATTCCTAGCATATTGAGGAAAAAAATTTTAGAAAGATTGCCATGCTGCACTAGTTTTTTTATACACTTACAGAAAAGATTTTTACTAGTTTTGCAAACTGTTGAACAAGCTGACCAACTGCCCCAGAAGCTGCTTAATTGAAGACATGTTCTCCTTTCTTAGGAGAGCATACCTCATTAAAAAAAACGCCATAAGCAGTTAAACCAGGCCTACGTATGAAAACTTCAAATAAGCTAAATTTGATTAGTGATTACAAAACTCCATGGTATACCGTACACATGGAGGTCATATTGGAATTGGGATCCGAAGGAAACTTTAATCCATTTGCATAAAGTGTTACTCCATATATCAAGGTGAGATAATAATTAGTATTTCCAACTCAAATGCGTTTGTGTAAAAAGATTCAAGACAAGTGCAAATTATGAATTTCTTTGACTCCAACAACATAACACTTCATTAAGGAAATAAAATTGTTGTTACCAACAAAACCCAATAGAAGTTACATTTGCAGTAGATAATCCTCCTAGACCTAGAGGTTTTGGACTATGAAGTTGTATACGAGGTCATTCATTCACGAGCAACTACCACAACCTGTTTTCCAACATTGCGACCAGTGAAGAGCCCTATCAGTGCTGCGGGGGCACTCTCCAGACCTTCAGCTACATCTTCCACATAAATTATCTTCCCTTCTTTGATGTGAGGCAGAACCAGCTCCAGGAACTTTGGGTAGAGGGGGTAGTATTCATAAACCATGAATCCTTCTATCCGGACCCGTTTCCCAATCACAGTCATTAAATTGTGCACACCTTCCGGGTGCTCAAGGTTGTACTGCGAAATCATCCCACATACAGCAATGCGGCCATGGGCCCTCATGTTGAGGAGAACTGCATCAAGCATCTTTCCTCCAACATTCTCAAAATAAATATCAATGCCTTCTGGAAAGTACCTGCAAGAAAAACACCTCAACCCTCTAGATTTGAGCACCATGAATGCCAATAAAAGATCAGTCACCCTTGGTTCCCCAAGCACACAGATTTAAACGTAAACAATAAGGAAATTTTTTTTTTTCACAAATGCTTATATGATTTATTGTGATTGGTGTGCGATAAATCACAATGGGCCATATTAGCGATTGAGAGAAAAGTTGGGTAAGAATTGGACTTAGATTAAACATTAAAGTGGTGTTACTCAAATCACAACAAGTCATGTCAAGCATTATCAAAAATATTGTTTCCTTAAAATTACACTCCTCTCATTATGTTTGCAGCATTTTTTTTTTTCTCTTTTATTTTTTCCTTTTTTTATTAGTAAGTTGCTCACACACTTAGTAGGTTTAGAACTCACAACCTCACTATCAATCTCATTATTAAGGGAGAACGAAGTGCCAATTGAGTAATAGCTCATTGTCATATTTTTTTACTTCTTATAAAGTAGAATGAGCACAAAGTTGTTAATTCGTGTACCAACAATAAGTGTAATCAAACCCATCTTACAGATTTGAAAAGTACCCCGTTGTAAATGGGCCGCCTTGTATGACAATGAAAGTCAAACTAATCCCTTAGGTAAACCACGTTTCTTGAATTAAAGTATCATATATGAGGGAATGTCTTCAATATTGAGATAATGGTTATTAACAGCTTTCTTCAGTAGAAACTAGAAACCATAGATTCTTAGTCAAGTCTCATGTGATAGTTACAGATATTGATTACTGTATAAATTACTACTAACCTTTTCAAAGCTGCATGTAAGTCAGGCTCTTCTTTGTAGTTGAAGGCCTCGTTGAAACCAAACTTGTTCTTCAGCAAATCAACCTTATATCGCAGAAATGATAGAGGAAAGCAATAAAAGCAGAGTCAAAAAAATGCTGGTTAATGAGGTTGCACACAGGTCAAGTAAACCAACCCCTAAATAAGAGTAAAAAATTTTCTGAGTATGACAATCGACCATGACCAGTGGTCCAGTGGAAACAAATAAAAAGTCACTTTTGACAAAAGTCAAAAACCTTGAACCAAAAAGAGCCACTCCCATAAACTTAAACATAAGCGACAGTTACATTAATTAAATATGTGTTCAGACATGTGACCGAATATGTTTGTATGCATAAGACACATAAGGAGAACTTTTTTTGATAATGATGACTATTAAAAACCTTTTAAAAAAAATAATAATAAATAAAATTAAAAAAAATTAAAAATAAAATTAAAAAACTCAATAACAAGAATGCATGACACTAAAGGTCAGGCTTTGGTGTGATGGCAGACGCCTTCCATCCAAAGCAACAGACAGTGGGTTAAGGTCTATAAATCAGTCTCACCAAAGCAAGGGAGTTTGGTTACCTAGTAAGGTTGCACATGAATCACCTCTCCCAAACTCCACACAACACCAGCACAGTTCTATGCTTATGTAATCTTGGGATGAGTGTTGGAAATGAGTAGGCACATTGTTGTGTCTACTTGTGTGAGAAATAGAAAAATCATATGCTCTAGCCATTAAGAGAATGAGCGCTCTTTATCTAGGAGTTCCAGATGCAGAATATCACCCATAGAACAACTTTTGACTGATTACAGATGAGTTGAATGAGAAAATTAACTAAAGTGTAAAGACAAATGCAGGTACTATTATAAGTAATTGACACATTGAACCCTCATGATAAGCAGACTCACCTTTTCTTTGCTTCCAGCACTTCCAACAACATAGCAGCCCAATAGCTTGGCGAACTGTCCTACAAGTTGACCAACTGCCCCAGAAGCTGCTGAAATGAAGACTTGCTCTCCTTTCTTAGGACAGCAAATCTCATAAAAACCAGCATAAGCAGTCATACCGGGCATACCTACATATAGTAGATATGTTAGATGAGCATTGAGTACAAAGGAAACATGGCACAATAAAATGACTAGCAATATTACTTGCTCAATTGCTATATGTGCCCTAATAATGGTTTTAATTACCATGTGATAGCCACAATCTCCCCCACTCAGTGCCCCCACCCCCCAACCCCCACCACCCCCCCCCCCCCCCGGGGAAAAAAAATAAAAATAAAAACCTCCAGCCTGGTAAGTCAATGATGCCAGACTCACCAAATGCTTCAATGGTAAATAAGTTCTCTTTTGGACACACAACTAACACTATTAAATTTTGAAAAGAAAGAGGCGCATAGGGCTGGATAAATTCATATTCTACTTCACTAGAGAGAGAAGTCAACTTAACTAAGAACTGTGACAGCCACTGGAGCAGGCTCTTTCAATATATAGAGGTGCATGAGATTACAACATTACTTAATTAACATCCTAGATCATGATTACAACATTACAAAATTAGCAATTATTTAATGCTTTTAAGATCATAGTGACTGCAAAATTAACATCCATGATCATGATTCCAACATTACTATTTGAAAATTTTACGCTACTCATATACTATTTCCCATGGGTTACAGCCCCTACATATTTCAATGGAATTGCAAAATTGTGCTCAATTTCTTATGTGGCAATTCCGCCAAGATCTCTTCTTTAGTTGGGGGACGGAATTCAAATTCAGAAAATCACAGCTATTCCTGTAGGTCAAATATCACCATACATGGCACAGAGGTTTGAAACTGCCCTTCAAAACACACTTTTTTAAACCTCACTTTAGTACAATTTTTTCTAATAGCACATTTTCAAAAAGCTGAAAAATAAACCATGCCAAATGAGAATATATAACACTGAAAAACTGCTTAATATTCTTAATGTGTTTCCTTAGTCTTGCATATGGCATCACTCAAGTACACAAAAAGAGGATGATAATTTTCAACTATTTTATCTGTTTTGATGCAGCCAAAGCATGATAAAATTAATTAAATAAATAAATAAGAAGGGGTTGGGGTGAGCTTACCCAGAAGTCCAGTATAGTAGGAGAGAGGCACATCAGTGTGATGAATTTTAAACAGTCTCTCTGTTGTGGTAATGAGACTATATTCTTCCCATCCAGTCAGCCCCCAAACCAAGTCACCTTTCTTGAAGTTTGGATGCCCAGAATCCAAAACTTTAGCAACTCCATAACCAGCAATGGGCTGCATAGTTTCAACATCAAGGTCATCAATTCAAGCACCCCCTTGACACAACATTAATCAGGGGAAAAAAAACAATTAATCATGGTGTTGTTTAAAATTAAGCTTCTAGTTTTTTATTTTTATTGGTAAGTTATAAACACAGCCAAAGAGCCTTGAATCTCAAACTTTTATAATCAACTATTTTTATAGAAAATTAAACTTCAACCCTAATGTTGGTTCTCGTCAACTCAATTCATACATATCTTGTTATCCAATATGGAACTTAAGCTCAAATCCCGCCTACACCAAACCAGTTGGTGTCTTGGCCTTTTCATATAGAACAAATTTTAGAATTTGACAACCACTTGTAACTAATAATTACAATTTGTTTTTAATATAAACAATTTAAGAACACAGAAATTCAAAACATATGAGTATTTTAATATAATATATGAATTTGACCAACAAATCATGGGATTCAGACATTTCAGCACAAATTCGCCCAATAAATTGCAACTTTCATGAACAAGGGGAAACAATAAAATAATATTAAGAAGAAAAAGCATCTGGAATGAAGTGAACTCCACCCAATGCAGAAATTACCCCCATCTCTTTTTTTATATATAAATAAGCAAACTTTTATTGAAACAACAAACAGAATTTACCACATTTACTCACAAATTTCAAATTGGTTTTGCTTTTTTCACATACAAACAGAAAGAAGAATCTCAATTCTCACTCACCTAATCGTTATATCACCAAAACCCAAGAACAAGCAGAAGATAACAACAAGAATTCCAAGACAAACACACCATTTTCACCCAAGAACAAACAGAGAATAATACTAACAATTCCTTTGCAACCATCGAATCGTGCACATAACTCCAAAAAGGAACAAAAAATTATGCAACATTAAAAACTACAGATACCCATTAACTCACAAATTTCAAGGAACCAAAAAAAAAAAAAAATATATATATATATATATATATTTTTTTTTTTTTTTAAAGAAAAATCTCGAAGAGGTGGGACCCACTGACCGAACCAGGTTTGAAGGGTTCGACGTAAGTCTCATTCCCAGGAATGGGCTGTCTCATACGAGGACGCATGTAGGGATCGCAAGACAAGTACAGATTTTTCACAAGAATAGCATTGGAACCTTCAGCTTTATGGTACCAGAAGTGTTCAAGTACATGTCTGATTCTTTAGGAAAACCAGACACATAGTCCTTCAAGATCACTTGCTTGTTGCTCACTTCCTCAACACCACCACCACTCGCCATGGCCACAAACCTTAGCCCCTCTCTCTCTCTCTCTCTCTCTCTCTATACTGTTAAGAGCAACGATCGTGTGAGAGTTATGACTTTATTATCTTCCGTTTCATTCTGGTACGATGATTTTGGTCCGTATTTAAGTGTGAAAACTCAAATTATATTTTTTTGTACTAAATTATTTTTTAATTTTTTTTAATTTTTATGGGACGTATATGACATTTTAATAGTATTATTTTATGTAACGATGACATTAAAAATATATATTATATTATTTTTAGCAATAATTTCAAAATAATATATCAAAATAAGCCGATATTAAAATATTTGGTTCTAATAAAGGAGGAAGTATACCTTGTTATGGGTGTATGCTTTCTCTCTCTCACAACTTGCTAGGACCCATAGCTAGTGAGTCCCACTAGTTGTGAGAGGAGAGAAACATACACCTGTCTCAGAGTGTATTTTTTCTTAATAAACAAATTGAATCAAGTCCAAAATGGTATATTTAAATTTTTTATTTTACTTATAATGGCAGTTTGCATGCATACAAACTATCAACAGCAAAATAATTTGAATTAATACCCATATATAAAAAATTTAAAAGAAAAAAAGAAATTAATGCAAAACAACCAAATAGTTGTGTTAGAATTGACTTAAACAAAGGTCTCCAATCCACTCTTCTGGAACATGCCAACTTTTCTTGTCGTTTTATTGGAAAGCAACCTAGTTTATTGACTACAAATAATTAATTAGATTGCAATGCTTCACTAGTTTTAGAGAAGTATTACGTTTACAACAAATCAGAGATTATAAATTATTATTAGTTCTAATTTAAATTCACAACTTAAATTACTTTTTTGTTCACTCATAACAATCAATAACAACCTATTACTTAAAATTTTTTGTGAAAGTTTGTTAGGTATGCTATAAGCATATGGATAATAATTGTTATATTAGAATTTAGTTAGTTAGTTACCATTCCAAGCATGTTAATGACATTTTACACATGTTAGAATTATTAATACACATGGGGAATAATAGAACCAATAGAATAAGGTCATAATGAGATTAGACTTAGTCTCCTATAAATACACGATTGTAATTCAGCATTGGATCATTGAATAATAAACCAATTGGACTTTTGGCTTCCTAAAGGGAGGTTAAGCGAACTCATTGAAGGACCTCTTTCTAGGGGGGAGGCTGAACTTACAGTTAAGCAATGTTTTGATGAGAACAATAATTGGATTCCATCTAGCTTATCATTTGATCTTCCTGAAAGTATTTCCAATACTATTTTGGCCACTCCCTTCTCTGTTGACCCCCACTCAATTGATGAGCTTATGTGGGCTTTTTCAAAGAATGGCTTTTTTTCCCTAAAATCAACCTATCTCATTGCTAGGGGATTAAACCCCTTGAACCTGAACACTATGTCATTCACTTGGGTGTGGAAGATTGAAATTCCTCCTAAAGTTCAGTTCTTCCTGTGGCTTTGCTAACATGGTAGTCTACCCACGACTGAAGTTTTAGGTTCAAGGGGCTTAATTCTTGATCCGGTATGTAAGATTTGTAATAGGGAGAATGAATCTATTGAGCACCTATTCAAGGGTTGTGACTTTGCCCACAATTTTTGGTAGCAACTACAAGCCCCAATCTGCACTAGGAACTCATTTGGCCTCCCTTTTAAAGAATGGTTGGAAACTAATTGCAAAGACCCTATGAATGCCTCTGTAAAAGGTATACCTTGGAGGATTATCTTTCCTTTGGGGCTGTGGCAGTTGTGGCTGCATAGAAATAATTTTATTTTTACAACAGGAACTGTAGATAATCAATGTTGGAAAAAATGCTTGAGGTATAGCACTGAATTTTTTGCTATTGGGCTAGAACTAGGAGCAAGCCGGTCAAATCTATCATTCCAGTAGGATGGGAAAAGCCTCCGTGGGGTTGGTTGAAGCTGAATTCTGATAATTCGGCCTTAAATAATCCCGGAAAGGCAGGTGGAGGAGGCTTGTTACGCGATCATGAAGGTAATTGGGTGAAGGGATATGTTAGAGGCATCGGGTACACCAACAGCTTCATGGCTAAACTGTGGGCGTTAAGAGATGGATTGAATATAGCTAGGGAGATGGGTGTGAGCAACCTTATCATTGAGTTAGACGCATTGAGCATTGTTTTACTTATGAACAATGAAGCTGAAAATATCATGATGGAACCTTTACTCTCTGATTGCAGGAGCCTCTTGAAGCAAATCCCAAACAAGCGTGTGCTTCATGTCTACCGTGAAGCAAATCAATGTGCAGATGCTTTGGCAAAGCTTGGAGCACAAACCAGCTCTAATTTTGTAGTTTTTTGTAACCCACCGCCTATGGTGGAAAGTTTGTTAGCTTTTGATAATGCTAACATGTTTTGTAATAGACTTGTTTCTTAGTTAATATTATATCATGGTTTACCGAAAAAAAAAAAATAATAAACCAATTGCTTAGTGCATTAGAGCTAGTCTCTTTCTTTCTCTATGGAGGGTGACTACATCGAATTAAGTCAATTCCCCTATAATTCATACCCGTCCCCATTAGGAGCACCGGGTTTCTAACAAGTGGTATTAGAGCTGTCAATCTTAAAACAAGCGATTGTGACTGAAGAAAACTTTTGAAAGAAATACAACAAATGGTAAACAATGTTTCAGAAAATGTCAAGGCTATTTCAGAAAAGCTCAAGGTCTTAGTTGAATCCAAAAAGGCCATGAAAAAAGACCTTTCAAGATTGCAAGAGGATCTTGAGAACATTACGGAAGAGGAGTTACAATCTCTTAATTCGATGGAACTCGAAGAACAAATCAAGTTCAAGAATCTATTGTTGTTGTTGCAAGTCGGGACATTGATTTTTCTGTCAAAGTGAATGATGATATACAAGTAAATGTTGCCCTTAAAGTTTAGTCCAAAGAAGGGGCATGTTAGGGTCGCTGGCAGTTAATATTGGTGATGAGCGAAGGTTGGTGGCTGGTTAGATTTGAGAGAGGAGTAGATTTGTGATTAGGTGGGCAGAAGAGGATTGATTGTATGTGGCACTACCTATTTTTTAATTTGTAAAATGCTGATGTGGCATACTGACATTAGTGGGGGTAATAAAGAAGGGTTTTACACCATATTCTTGTCAAATTCAGACTCATTTAGTTTATAATTCTAATTATGCATACTTAAAAACTACACTAAATTTTTTGTTAAAAAAAAAAAACTACACTAAATTTTCCTGATAAAAAATAGGAAATTTGAATAGATTAATTGATTTAAATGGGAAGAATGTATTGCTAAAATTTTATTATGATTATGACACATACTTTAATTTTATTGACATTTTCATTATCATATAATTAGGAAATGTTTATAATGCTAGTGTTTTGAAATTGAACATATATAGATATAGTAAGAAATTAACATTCTGTCCAAAAAAAAAAAAAAAAACATATTTATTGTTTGACGGTAAACACGACAAAAATGCTTACCAATTTTACTTATGGCTTTTTTTTTTTAAATTGTGACTTTGGGTTTTTGTTTTTTCTTTTTTTTTTCCTTCTTTGGTTAAATTTCAAAATCTACGCTCTAAGTTTCACTACTATTCATTTCAATCCTTTAATTTTATATTTTTTTCATTTCAGTTCTCTAAGTTTCAAACTCCTCAATTCAATCCTCCATTAACTTGTTACCTAGTATTGCCGTTAAATCCCCCAAACTACGCCGTTTAGCCCTAAATTTAATATTTAATATATTTTTTATTATTTATTTCTTAATTTATAAAAAACGTTAATTAAAATAAAAAAAAAGCCCAGAAATTAAAATAAAAACAAATGCCTATACAGCATCATCCTCGTCCCCTTCCCCTTGTAAAATCAAAAAAAGAATCCACCGCAAAATCCTTATCCTAGCTTGAAATCTGAGAGATTGAGAGGGAGAAGGAGATTCGGATAGAGAGGTAGAAGGAGATTGAGAGCAAGAGAGCCTAAAGGGAGAGACCAATCGAGAGAGAGAGAGAGAAACAGTGGGATTGGACATCTATTTTATATGTGGAAAATTATTAGTTTACATTGTGGTTGTACTAACAACAATATAAAATTTAGTGTGTTTGTATTGAGATTTTTTGCGTCTACGTTTTGCGTTCCTGCGTTTCAGTTTTTTTTTTTTTTTTTTTTTTTTTTTTAGCCGCACTTGTTGACTTTTTGTCCGTGAACAGTGTATTCGTGCACTGTTCACGGACCCACAAATTTCACTTTTTATCAACTTTTTCATTAAAAATGGGTCCCACGGTACTATTCACATATTTAAAAATTATTTTGCTACAGTGTTTTAAGTTTTAAGTTTTCAGTTTCAGCAAAATAAGTTCTATCCAAACAGACCCTAAAGACTCAACAAACGAGTACAAAGTTGTACACTTTTAAGCAAACATGTACAAAATTGTAGACTTTTTGCAAATGTGTACAAATTGATATTGGTAGTTCAATTAAACTAGTAATTACCCTTTATGCATATAGTTGTTATAATGTCGGTTTGCATGCATATAAACCAACAATAGCAAAACAATGTTCAAATTAATAACCATGTATAGAAAAAACCAAATAGTTGTGTGTTAGAAATGACTTAACATAAGTGTCCAGTCCACTTTTGTGAAACATGCCAACTTTTCAACTTCTGATATGGGCGAAATTTATAGGGAAGATTCCTAGCATATTGAGGAAAAAAAAAAAAAAAGGATAGCCGTGCTGCACTAGTTGTTTGTACACTTGAAGAAATTATTTTTACTAGTTATGCAAACTGTTGAGCAAGCTGACCAACTGCCCCAGAAGCTGCTTAAATGAAGACATGCTCTCCTTTCTTTAGGAGAGCATACCTCATAAATAAACGCCATAAGCAGTTAAACCAGACCTATGTACATAGTGAAAACGTTAAATAAGCTATTTTTTATTAGTGTTTACAAAACTTCATGGTATACACACATGGAGATCATATTGGAATTGGGATCCGAAGGAAACTTTACTCCATTTGCATAAAGTGTTACTCCAGATATCAAGGAGATATGTAAAGGTGAGATAATAAATTTAGTATTTCCAACTAAATGAGTTTGTGTAAAAAGATTATGAATTTCTTTGACTCCAACAATATAACACTTCATTAAGGAAATAAAATTGTTGTTACCAACAAAACCCAATAGAAGTAACATCTGCAGTAAATAATCCTACTAGACCTAGATTTTTTGGACTATGAAGTTGCATACAAGGTCATTCATTCACGAGCAACTACCACTACCTGCTTTCCAACATTGCGGCCAGTGAAGAGCCCTATCAGTGCTGCTGGGGCACTCTCCAGACCTTCAGCTACATCTTCCACATACGTAATCTTCCCTTCTTTGATGTAAGGCAGAACCAACTCCAGGAACTTTGGAAAGAGGTGGTCGTATTCAGAAACCAAGAATCCTTCTATCCGGACCCGTTTCCAAACCACAGTCATTAAATTGTGCACACCTTCGGGGTGCTCAAGGTTGTACTGCGAAATCATCCCACATACAGCAATGCGGCCATGGGCCCTCATGTTGAGTAGCACTGCATCAAGCATCTTTCCCCCAACATTCTCAAAATAAATATCAATGCCTTCTGGAAAGTACCTGTAAGAAAAACACCTCAACCCTCTAGATTTGAGCACCATGAATGCCAATTAAAGATCAGTTGCTCTTGGTTCCACAAGCACATAGATTAAAACTTAAACAATAAGGAAAACAAACATTTTTCGCAAATGCTGATATGATTTATTTTGATTGGTATATGATAAAAGTGATTTTAATGGTGAACCCATCACCCATGTAAAAGTGATGTTGCTCCAATCACAGTAAGCCATATTAGCAATTGAGAGAAAAGTTGGGTAAGCATTGGACTTAGATTAAAGTGATTTTACTCAAATCGCAACAAGTCATGTCAACCGTTGTCAAAAATGTTGTTTCCTTACAATTACACTCCTCTCATTATGTTTGAAGCTTTTTTTTTTCTCTTTTTTTTTTTTTCCTTTTTTTATTAGTAAGTTGCACACATAGTAGGTTTAGAACTCACAACCTAACTATCAATCTCATTATTAAGGGAGAACGAAGTGCCAATTGAGTAATAGCTCATTGTCATTTTTTATTTTTTTTTTAACTTTCTATAAAGTGGAATAAGCACAAAGTTGTTATTCGTGTACCAACAATAAGTGTAATCAAACCCATCTTACAGAATTGAAAAGTACCCTGTTGTAAATGGGCTGCCTTGTATGACAATGAAAGTCAAACAAATCCCTCAGGTAAACCATGTTTCTTGAATTTGAATATCATATATAAGGGAATGTCTCCAATACTGAGATAACGGTTAATAACAGCTTACTTCAGTAGAAACTAGAAACCATAGATTCTTAGTCAAGTCTCATGTGATAGTTACATATATTCATTACAGCATAAATTACTATTAACCTTTTTAAAGCTGCATGTAAGTCAGGCTCTCCTTTGTAGTTGAAGGCCTCGTTGAAACCAAACTTGTTCTTCAGCAAATCAACCTTATATTGCAGAAATGATAGAGGAAAGCAACAAAAGCAGACAGAAAAAAAATGCTGGTTAATGAGGTTGCACACAGGTCAAATAAACGAATCCCTAAATAAGAGTAAAAAATTGTCTTAGTATGACAATCGAGCATGACCAGTGTTCCAGTGGAAACGAATACAAAGTCACTTTTGACAAATGTCAAAAACCTAGAACCAAACAGAGCCAATCCCATAAACTTAAACATAAATGACATTCGCATTAATTAAATATGTGTTCGGACATGTGACGGAATATGTTTGTATGCATAAGACACATAAAAAGAATTATTTTTGATAATGATGACTATTAAAAACCTTTTAAAAAAAATTCAATAACAAGAATGCATAACACCAAAGGTCGGGCTTTAGTGTGATGGCAGACGCCTTCCATCCAAAGCAACAGATAGTAGGTTCAGGTCCATAAATCAGTCTCTCCAAAACAAGGAAGTTTGGTTACCTAGTAAGGTTGCCCACGAATCATCTCTCCCAAACTCCACACAACACCATCACAGCTCTATGCTTTTGTAATCTTGGAATGAGTGTTGGAAATGAGTAGGCACCACTGTTGTGTCTCCTAGTATTAGAAATAGAAAAATCATATGCTCTAGCCATTGAGAGAATGAGTGCTCTTTATCTAGGAGTTCCGGATGCAGGATATCACCCATAGAACAACTTTGGACTGATTACAGATGAGTTGAATGAGACAATTAACTAAAGTGTAAAGACAAAAGTAGGTACTATTCAAAGTAATTGACACATTGAACCCTCATAATAAGTAGACTCACCTTTTCTTTGCTTCCAGCACTTCCAACGACATAGCAGCCCAATAGCTTGGCGAACTGTCCAACAAGTTGACCGACTGCCCCAGAAGCTGCTGAAATGAAGACACGCTCTCCTTTCTTAGGAGAGCAAATCTCATAAAAACCAGCATAAGCAGTCATACCGGGCATACCTACATAAAATAAATATGTTAGATGAGCATTGATTACAAAGGAAAACATAGCACAATAAAATGACTAGCAAAATTACTTGCTCAATTGCTATATGTGCCCTATAATGGTTTTAAGTACTATGTGATAGCCACAATCTCCCCCACTCCCTCCCTCCCTCTCCCCCCCCACCCCCCCCACCCCAAAAAAAAAAAACCTCTAGCCTGGTAAGTCAATGATGCCAGAATCACCAAATGCTTCAATGGTAAATAAGTTCTCTTTTGGACACACAACTAACACTATAGAATTTTGAAAAGAAAGAGGCCTTAATAAATTCATATTCTACTTCACTAGAGAGAGAGAAGTCAACTTAACAAAGAGTTGTGACAGCTACTGGAGCAGGCTCTTTCAATATATTGAGGTGCATGAGACTACAAAATTAACGTCCATGATCATGATTACAACATTAATAAATTAGCATCCTAGATCATGATTACAACATTACAAAATTAGCAATTATTTAATGCTTTTGAGATCATAGTGACTACAAAATTAACATCCATGATCATGATTACAACATTACTATTTGAAAATTTTATGCTACTCGTATACTATTTCCCATGGGCTACAGCCCCTACATATTTCAATGGAATTCAAATTCAGAACATCAAAACTATTCCTGTAGGTCAAATATCACCATACATGGTGCGGAGGTATGAAACTGCACTTTAAAATATACTTTTTAAAACTTCACTTTAGATACAATTTTTTTTTTAACAGCACATTTTGAAAAAGCTGAAAAGTAAACCATACCAAATGAGAACATATAACACTGAAAAATTGCTTAATAATCTTAATGGGTTTCCTTAGTCTTGTATATGACATCACTCAAGTAAATAAAAAGAGGATGAAAATTTTCATCTATTTCGTCTGTTTTTATTGCAGCCAAACATCCATTTAACACAAATTTGAAGTGGGAACCCAAAAGCATAGTAAGAAAATAGATAAATAAGAAGGGGTTGGGGTGAGCCTACCAAGAATTCCAGTATAGTAGGAGAGAGGAATATCAGTGTGATGAATTTTAAACAGAGTCTGTGCTGCTGTAATGAGACTATATTCTTCCCATCCAGTCTTTCCCCAAATCAAGTCACCTTTCTTGAAGTCTGGATGCCCAGAATCCAAAACTTTAGCTACTCCATTTCCAACAATAGGCTGCATAGTTTCAACATCGAGGTCATCAATTTAAGCACCCCCTTGGCACAACATCAATCAGGGAAAAAAAAACAATTAATCATGGTGTTGTTTAAAATGAAGCTTCTAGTTTTTTATTTTTATTGGTAAGTTATAAAGTCTTGAATCTCAAACTTTTAGTTGAAGTCAGCTCAATTGATACATATCCTGTCATCCAATAAGGAACTTACGCTTAAATCCCGCCTTCACCAAACCAATAGGTGTCTTGGCCTTTTCATAGAGAGCAAATTTTAGAATTTGACAACCACTTGTAACTAATGATTACAATCTTTTTTTTTTTTTTTTTTTTTAATATAAACAATTTAAGAACACAGAAATTCATAACATATGAGTATTTTAATATTATATCTGAATTTGACCAACAAATCATGGGATTCAGACTTTTCAGCACAAAATTAGCCCAATAAATTGCAACTTTCATGAACAAGGGGAAATAATAATATAATATAAACAAGAAAAATTGCATCTCGACTGAAGTGAACTCCACCCATGCAGCAATTAAAAACACAATTACCCCATTAGCTTTTTTTTCCATTTTCTTTTTTTTATTATAATATAAATAAGTAAACTTTTATTGAAACAACAAACAGTATATACCCCCATTTACTCACAAATTTCTAATTGGTTTTGCGTTTTTCCACATACAAACAGAAAGAAGAATCTCAATTCTCACTCATCTAACAGTTTATATAAAACCCAAAATTCCATTTTTAATCCCACGCAAAACAAGCAGAAAATAACACCAAAGAATTCCAACACAAACAAACCATTTTCACCCAAGAACAAACAAAGAGAGAATAATACTAACAATTCCTTTGCAACCATCGAATCATGCATATAACTCCAAAAGTAACAAAAAAATTATGCAATACTAAAAAATACAAATACCCATTAACTCACAAATTTCAGAGAATAAAAAAACATGTGGGACAACTTACCGAACCAGGTTTGAAGGGTTCGATGTAAGTCTCATTCCCAGGAATGGGCTGTTTCATACGAGGACGCATGTAGGGATCGCAAGACAAGTACAGATTTTTCACAAGAACAGCATTGGAACCTTCAGCTTTATGGTACCAGAAGCGTTCAAGTACATGTCTGATTCTTTAGGAAAACCAGACACATAGTCCTTCAAGATCACTTGCTTGTTGCTCACTTCCTCAACACCACCACCACTCGCCATTGCCACAAACCTTAGCTTCTCTCTCACTGTGGAACTGTTTTGAGCAATGAACGTGTAAGTTAGTATTTATAGTAACAAATGGAGTAGAGAGAGGGAGCGACAGAGAGAGCTCAGACTTGTGTGTGTGTGTGGGGGGGGGGGGGGGGGGGGGTGGTTGCGGCGTCGCGGGGCTGGCTTTGTGTGGAGGAAAGTAAAAGAAAAGGAAGATAAGAAGATGAGGACGAAGTGAGAGAACGTGACAGTGAAAAAAATGGTGGTTACGTGTATAATCCTAGAACAATTTGTTAAAAAAAAAAGTGTTAATAAAATTTTATTTTATAAAGTTTAATTTTAAATTAGTAAAAATATTATGACATTTTATTATATCTTTAAATTTTTTAAATTAGTATTATTATTATTTTTTAAAGTAGTACTATTAACAGCATATTTTTATAATAATTTCATAATAAAGTTTACATAGTAAGTTGTTATTAATTTTTATCTAGATCTATTAGTGACATTTTTTTTTCTACCATTAACAATTTGTCATATAAATTTTATTATGAAATTTTTGTGAGAATATTGTATCTATAACTTGCATTAAGAGAGGTAATTAAAACAAAGAATTTTTTTTATATAGACATTGTCATTTTTGGTAATTTATCTCTCAAGCTAACCAAACACTCAATTTTTTCAAAAAGCATTTTTTAACAAATTTTACCAAACACTCAGCTTTTACAAAAAACTCAGTTTTATACTGCACTTTTTAAACCCCCCACTTTTTCAAAAAGCACAATATCAAAAAGTTGAATCAAACTCACCCAAACTTTAGAACAAAACATTATTTGACTCAAGTGTCATTTTTATTCTCTTCAGTTTCATTTTGGTACGATGATTACAGTCCATATGTAAATGTCTTTTTTTTTTTTTTTGGTCCTAAATTGTTTATTTTTTTATTTTAACTTTGCTTGTATATGAAATTTTAATAGTACTACTTTTAAGGAAAATGTTAATTAATGTCCTAAGCTATTAATTTAAGAACTATTTTAAGAAATATTTATTAGGAGAATGATAAAATAATAAATGTTATTGATAATTTTTTATATTTTTCATAAAAATGGTGTTAAAACTTTCTTATTATGGTTTATTAATAAATACCTTAAGACATCCATTAATATGACCTTACTTTTAATTAATAATATGTTCACTTTCCAGTTTACTCATGCATGACATGATTTCTTTTTTATTCATTAAGATTTTATTTATTTATTTTTCAACATATTAAAAAAAATATATATATATATATTGTGAGGCCTGAAAATTGGAATCCCGGTCCACTTCAAATTAAAGGCCCAAAGCCCAGGCCGAGGAGCCCTATTGTCAGGGACACACAATAAAAGCTCCTTGAAAGCCCAAGGATGTGGCCGATGACGATTTTTTGCCCGACATCTCACAAACCGCCCGAAGAAAAGAACAGATTCAGCACAGGAGCAGCACCAGGGAAAAGGCTGCCAGCACCTTAATGTGGAGCCCATCGCCTAACAAACCCATACTCATACCATGCTATCCAGCTCTTCCCCAACCACTCTGACGTGAGGGTTGATAAGACGAGTAACCACCCCAAATAAGGAGAAACTGACATGTATATGAAGAACGGGAGAAAATACTAGTATAAAAAGAGGGGGATGACTTCCCTGAGGGAGATTTTTGATAGGAGGAGGAATGGTGAGAAGATATTGCTCCTTGGACTAATTCCGAGGAGAGACCTTTCAAACCACATCCGTATAAGGCTTAGCTATACAGGCCAAATCCACCTTCGTATGGGCTTTCCTGAAAATCCTGACTAAACTGTTGCCCAACGACCGAGGTCCAACCTTTCCAAACCCACTCTCTACAAATCATATTGTTCGGGCCCTTTACACACGAGCCCAACGCCATCCTTGGGTCGTAAAAATCGTGCTCTTATAATTGGCGCCGTCTGTGGGGAAGGCTTGCACGTTGGCGCAGGTGGCGGTGAGGTCAACTCTCTAGCAAGCAGAGATTCGCGGGGTTTCCCCCATCTCTGGCGACATGCAGCTGTTGCTCCGACATAAATTTCTGCTAGGGGCTACGCCTTGCAATGCCAATGGCGCGGGCAGCTCTAGGGGCTTTTGGCCTCAAGCCAGCTCTCCCCGCCCTAGTCTAGGGGCTTACGTTCGAAACATAAATAAGTACAAAAAAAAAAAAAAAAAAAAAAAATCTTACAAGTTTTGGACAAAACCAAGACCTTGTATGGTCCTCGGACTCAAGCCTATAGGGAAACCAAGTACAAAAAAGAAATCTTACAAGTTTTGGACAGAACCAAGGCCTTGTATGGTCCTCGAACTCAAGCCTATGGGGAAACTAAGTACAAAAAAGAAATCTTACAAGTTTTGGACAGAACCAAGGTCTTGTATGGTCTTCAGACTCAAGCCTATGGGGAAACCAAGTACAAAAAAGAAATCTTACAAGTTTTGGACAGAACCAAGGCCTTGTATGGTCCTCGGACTCAAGCCTATGGGGAAACCAAGTACAAAAAAAAAAAAAAAAAAAAAAAAAATCTTACAAGTTTTGGATAGAACCAAGGCCTTGCCTAGTCCTCGGACTCAAGCCTGTGGGGAAACCAACTACTTAAAGGAAAGACTATGTTACATGAACCTTAAAATCCATCCGAGGAGAACTCCACGTTAACAGTTGGGTTAATTCCTAAACTGCACGGATTCCCCAGTCTACCCTCGGATCCCCAATACCAAAAGGATTGATGCAATATAGTGCAATATATTACCCAAAAACACAATCAAAGTCCCTCGCTACTCGGCTACCCTCTCGGACGAATTATTTAGAGTTTATCGTTCTCGGACATTGGTCTAGCATGCGTCGCGTAGCACTCAGCCGTTATCCCGGTTAGTTCCAAGAGTTTAATTTATTGAGGATTACCATTGTTATACTTGATAATGTCCGTAAGTTTAAACTAGTAGGAATCTGTGTTAAGGCATTTTTCTGCTCCGAGTATCATTAAAGGCAAGCTTATATTTAATATTCATGCACAAAGTAGTTGTTGCAGAAAAGAAAAGTATTTAGAAAGAAATAAACTCATCTTTTATTAAGACAAAGGAATAGTACAGTGTACAATGAAAAGCTGAAATAAGCTTACATTAAAGCTAACTACGTAAGTAAAAAGAAAAAATACAAGGGAGTAAAGATAAAGCCGAAGGAGAAGCACAGAGAAGAGGTTGGCTGCTGTGCCAAGATGTTGAGTAAGGGAACCATTCCTCAATACTTTTACATGCCCATAACTCAGACAGCAAAAGAACCCGACGAGGGGCCTGCACCTTCGAAGAAAAGGTGCAGAGAGCACCTGGCTTCGGGCTGGCGCCGCTGAAGAAAAGGTGCAGGGAACCCAACTTGGGGCCTACACCGTTGAAGAAAATGTGCAGGGAGCCGGAAGTTGAGGAGCCCCCGCGAAAATTTGCCTGCGACAAGGCAGACGGCGCTGATGGCAGAAATTCCTTCTTCTGACATACCAAAAATCTGGCATGACCAGAACCTGCTTCGGATTTTGACTGAAAGAGGGAGAAGTACCATCTTCCCCCTGTCAAAACGGGGGACTGGCTTGAATCTGTGCCATCCTTGTCCGTGCCATATCACCTTGAGGATTCGGTGCCTCTGAAGCGTGCGAAGACTTTTCATCCCCATCCACGCCTCAAACATCTTGCTTTGAGGCAGAGTGGCGCTAGAAATGGAGATCGTGAATATGGAAGAAGAAGTATGATTCTGAAGGGAACGGGAGAGTTCATGTGCAGATGGAGTGACCCCCTACCCTATTTACACACGGAGCAGACCGGTGGCATTTAACTTGTGCAAATTTCCAAGGAACGCTACGGACAAGGCGGACTGGGCTCAATTTCCAACCTCATCCTCAGCCGTAGGATCTGAAGATCCTCGTGAAGGCGATCCTCGAGTACCGAAATATCAAAAGACTCCGCGCGAATGAAAAATAAAGGAGCATCCCTTGTTTTGACACGACTCCCATGTAAATGAAAAAGCGTAAATAATAATAGAGTACAGGATGTGAGCAAGTCACGAGGTGGGCTCAGCATCACCAAAACCCTCCTTCCCAACTAAAAAGTCGGGAAGCAGGATTTTGAGGGGCTATTGTGGGGCCTGAAAATTGGAATCTCGACCCAATTCACATTAAAGGCCCAAAGCCCAGGCCGAGGAGCCCTATTGTCAAGGACACACAATAAAAGCTCCTTGGAAGCCCAAGGATGTGGCCGAGGACGATTTTTTGCCCGACATCTCACAAACCGCCCGAAAAAAAGGACAGATTCAGCACAGGAGCAGCACCAGGGAAAAGGCTACCAGCACCTTAATGTGGAGCCCATCGCCTGACAAACCCATACTCATACCATGCTATCCAGCTCTTCCCCAACCACTCTGACATGAGGGTTGATAAGACGAGTAACCACCCCAAATAAGAAGAAACTGACACGTATATGAAGAACGGGAGAAAATACTAGTATAAAAAGGAGGGGGATGACTTCCCTGAGGGAGATTTTTGATAGGAGGAGGAATGGTGAGAAGATATTGCTCCTCGGACTAATTCCGAGAAGAGACCTTTCAAACCACATCCGTATAAGGCTCAGCTATACAGGCCAAATCCACCTTCGTATGGGGTTTCCTGAAAATCCTAACTAAACCGTTGCCCAACGACCGAGGTCCAGCCTTTCCAAACCCACTCTCTACAAATCATATTGTTTGGGCCCTTTACACACGAGCCCAACGCCATCCTTGGGTCGTAAAAATCGTGCTCTTACATATATATATATATATATATATATATATATTATAATTTTTGCAGTAATTCCAAAACTATATGCCAAAATAAGTTAATATCAAAATATTTGGTTTACATAAACAAAACGAATCAGGTCCAAAATAGTATATTTAAAAAAAAATTGATTTTTACTGATAATGGCGTTTTGCATGCATACAAACTATCGATAGCAAACAATGTTCAAATTAATAACAATATATAATTAAAAAATCTAAAAGAAACTAATGCATAACAACTAGTTGTGTGTTAAAAATGACCTAAACAAATGTCTCCAATCCAAATCCACTCTTGTGGAACGTGCCAACTTTTCTTTTCTTTTTTTTTTTTTTTCTTTTTTGAAGAATCGAAAATAGGGGTGTTTATGATTATATTAAACCCCCAAGTAAAGCACACACGCTTAGGGAAGTGATGCCCACCAACAGACTCCTACTAGTAGAGGGAATCAAACCTAAGCGTGTTAGGCAAAGTGAACGAACCATACTCAGTTGAGCCAAGCCCCCGTTGGCACGTGCCAACTTTTCTTATTATTTTCTTCTTTTTATTTTTGGCCTTGATATGGGCGAATTATTTAGGAAAGATTCCTAGTTTATTGACTATGAAATATTAATTATATTGCAATGCTTCACTAGTTTTATATGTAGACATGCAGGAAAGATTCCTAGTATTTTTGTTAACTTCCCAACAACTGACCAAATGAATAGTGCAGGCATACTTGCACTATACAAAGTGAAAGAGAAATGATACCTAAAAAAAACATTTTCACATTACTAAAGTAGTCAGTTGTTATTGATTGTCATGCGTAAGCAAAAAAGCAATTTAAATTGTAAATTTAAATTAAAATCAATAGCAAATTATCACTTATGATTTATTGTGAAAATATTATAGACGTAGTTGATAATGCCAAAAAAATCACCAGTGAGCCATACGGTTCCAACACGCTCGATACCAGACTTGCCCAACACAGAAAAAGACCTTACAGAGAGTACCGATATGGTACCGACCAAAGACCCTCTGAAGGCTAAGTCAAAAGAAAGCTCCAACAATGTTAAAGAGTAAGAACTTTAGAGAAATTGTGCGTACCTTTTTCTTGAGGGTCTTTGGGTTTTTATAGTCGCGTAGGGCCAGACTCCTTTACTTGTGGAATAAGTCTTTTCCTTATGGAGAAGATACTCATTAATGCGTGTATAGTCTAGAATTCTACTCATGTTGGGATTCTACAAACTAAGGCTAATCGTGTGTCACAAGTATTTTCCATTTAAAGTTCCTAGGAGACCACATAATAATGGGCTGAATGCCACGTGACCGTTCGGTCTATATATGCCACGTCTGTCAGTGCCACCTCCATCCAGATAGCTCCATCATGCATAATTTTTCCTCTTTAGTTGCCCCCTTCACCCTATGGGTCTATGATCTCGGAGTGGAAGAACTCGTGGGGTGACAGTTCGATTCGGATCCTAAAAGACTTGTCAGTCTTTGACAGGCTGGCCTGAAATTATTTATGGCATAGGGGACTTAAATTTTGACCAAGGCCTTTTTGGGTGACATGGCTCATCTGTCCTCCCCTAGCTAGAAAGACTTTGAATTTTCACCAAGGCACTCGTGAGTGACTTGGTTTGTCCTTCCACCCATAGGTAGAAGGACTTAAATTTTGTACCAAGGCACTTGCTGGTGGCTTGGTTAGTCCTTCCACCCGTAGGTAGTAGGACTTTAAACTTTAATCAAGGCACCCATAGGTGACTTAGTTCGTCCTTCCACCCGTAGGTAGAAGGACTTAAATTTTGTACCAAGACACTTGTTATGGCTTGGTTCATCCTTCAACTCGAAGGTAGAAAGATTTAAATTTTGATCAAGGAACTCGTGAATGACTTGGTTCGTCCTTCCACTCGTAGGTAGAAGAACTTAAATTTCGACCAAGACACTTGTGAGTGACTTGGTTCGTCCTTCCACTCGTAGGTAGAAGGACTTAAATTTTGTACCAAGGCACTTGCTGGTGGCTTGGTAAGTCCATTCACCCGTAGGTAGTAGGACTTTAAACTTCGACCAAGGCATCCGTAAGTGACTTAGTTCGTCCTTCCATCCGTAGGTAGAAAGACTTAAATTTTGTACCAAGGCACTTGCTGGTGGCTTGGTTAGTCCTTCCACCCATAGGTAGTAGAACTTTAAACTTTAACCAAGGCATCCGTAAGTGACTTGGTTCGTCCTTCCATCCGTAGGTAGAAGGACTTAAATTTTGTACCAAGGCACTTGCTGGTGGCTTGGTTAGTCCTTCAATCCGCAGGTAGTAGGACTTTAAACTTCGACCAAGGCACCCGTAGGTGACTTGGTTCGTCCTTCCACCCGTAGGTAGGAAGACTTAAATTTTGACCAAGGCATTCGTGAGTGACTTAGCTCCTCCTTCCACCCCTGGGTAGAAGAACTTAAATTTTGAATGAAAATCAGGTGCCGTTGGCATCCTTGATCGTCAGTACCCTTGGTTGTCGATCCGTCAGCTTCCTTTTGTAGTGTTTAGCCCTGAGGTCTTGCTACAGCGTTGGCATTTGTCGTAAGCTTATACGTAGGATTGAGCATCCTTATGCACGGTAGGCCAGTGATACATTGCCCCCGAGATGCATGATGCCTGAACTTTCAACCTTTGGGATGCGTTATAGTCCTCTATTAGAGTCTCATTCTTAAGGTATTTTGTCCGTCTACTTTGGGTCATGAACTTGCTGACGTGACTGAGTGTTACCTCGTCATCAAATTTTTTTTTTTTTTTTTTTTTTGGTGTCCATCCACTTTTTGTTCATGGACATGCATCCGTCTTTTTTTTTTTTTTTTTAAGGTCCGTCCACTTTTTTTTGCATGGACATGCATACATCCGTCCCCTTTTTTCTTTGGTCCGTCCACATTTTTTCATGGACATGCATGCATCCGTCCTTTTTCTTTTCTTTTTTTTTAGTTCATCCACTTTTTTTTTCATGGACATGCATGCATCCGTCCCTTTCTTTTTTTTTTGGCGTGGATTTGTTGAGGTGACTAAGTGTTACCTCGTCACCTTGTTGGTCGTTCGCTTGGGGTCGTGGATTTGTTGATGTGACTAAGTGTTACCTCGTCACCTTCTTAGTCGTCCACCTTTGGTCGTGAACTTGTTGAGGTGCTTAAATGTTACCTCGTCACCTTGTTGGTCATCCACCTTGGGTCGGTGACTAAGTATTACCTCGTCACCTTATTAGTCATCCACTTGGGGTCGTGGACTTGTTAAGGTGATTAAGTGTTACCTCGTCACCTTTTTGGTCGTCCACTTGGGGTTGTGGACTTATTGAGGTGACTAAGTGTTACCTTGTCACCTTTTTGGTCGTCCACCTTGGGTCGTGGACTTGTTGAGGTGACTAAGTGTTACCTCATCACCTTGTTGGTCATCCACTTTGGGTCGACAAATAAGTGTTACCTCATCACCTTATTAGATGTCCACTTGGAGTGGTGGACTTATTGAGGTGATTAAGTGTTATCTCGTCACCTTTTTGGTCGTCCACTTAGAGTCGTGGACTTATTAAGGTGACTAAGTGTTACCTTGTCACCTTGTTAGACGTCCACCTTGGGTCGTGGACTTGTTGAGGTTACTAAGTATGGCGACCGTCCACTCATAGTCGACTTTGGTCATGCGTCTACTTGTAGGTGACTTAGCATAGTGATCGTCCATCCGTAGGCGACTTTGGCTATGCATCTACCCAGGTAACTTAGTATAGTGACCGTCCACCCATAGGCGACTTTGGCCATGCGTCTACCTGTAGGTGACTTAGCGTAGTGACCGTTCGTCCGTAGGCGACTTTGGCTACGCATCTACCCATAGGTAACTTAGTATAGTGACTGTCCACCTGTAGGCAACTTTGGCCATGCATCTATCCGTAGGTAATTTAATGTAGTGGCCGTCCACCCGTAGGTGACTTTGGCCATGCGTCTACGCGTAGGTGACTTAGTATAGTGACTATCCACCTGATGCGTTGTACAAATATTCCTCGTCTATTGCCCCCCCTTCCATATTTGCCTTCACTACTTGAGTTGATCATCTCTCAGATTGTTCGTCACCTTGGTGACTTTGATGATCGGTACTACCTCGGAGATATTGTAGAAGGGTAGGTAGTATTGGTTGTTTGCTTTTTTTTTTTTTTTGATCGCAAGTAAATATTCTTCAGGCATTTGGTATTCTAAGGGTGAGGTAGCTTCTGCCCATCAAGTCTCTCTTGTAGGGTGGTTGTCGTCCAAAAGGCGCCTTTTTCATGGAGAATTGGACTTCCATCTTGCTGGGTTGCTCCAGTTCGCTGCAACTTCCCTTGGCCTACAAGGATCTTTATTTGTTGTTTCAGATCATAACACTCCTTTGTGTCATGTCCATGTTCATGGTGGTAATGTCAATATTTGGTGCTTTGATCGCTTCCTTGGATCCCCATTCATCCTCCTCGGCCATTCCAACGTGGGGTCGTCTTTGATAAGTGTAAGTATATGGTTGATAGGAGCGTGTAGTGAGGTGGAGTGAACAGGTCGACTGTTAGAGTGTCTAGGCCTCTTGCCTTCTCTTTGGCCAATCATTCGTTGTCCTATAGTATTGTGGTCATCAGTCTTCTCTTCTATTTGCTGTTCCCCTCTGTAATATTTCGAAGGGGTGGATAGTGATTATGACCACTTTTATGTTGATCATGCGATAAGACTTGATGTTCTTACGGATGCTTAATTTGCACTTCCAACGCTTGGTTTTGTAGCATAAGAGCTTTATTTTGTTGAGTAAGTCGCTCGATCGCAATCAAGAGTGTCTGCAGTTGCCATTCTACAACAGTGTGGGGATTTCCAATTTCTTGGTTGGTTGATGCCATCGATCGAGTTTGGACCATACGACCTTTTGTCTCAGGGATAAAGCAATGACCGATTACTCGTATTCTCCACAGACGATGCCAACTGATGATGCTGAAAAAATCACCAGTGAGCCATACGGTTCCAACATGCTCGATACCAAACCTACCCAACACAGAAAAAGACCTTACAGAGAGTATCGGTGTGGTATCGGCCAAAGACCCTCCGAAGGTTAAGTCAGAAGAGAGCTCCAACAATGTTAGAGAGTATGAGCTTTAAAGAAATTGTACGTACCTTTTTCTTGAGGGTCTTTGGGATTTTATAGTCGCGTAGGGTCAAACTCCTTTACTTGCGGAACAAGTCTTTTCCTTATGGAGAAGATACTCATTAATGTGTGTATATTCTAGAATTCTACTCATGTTGGGATTCTACAAACCAGGGCTAATCGTGTGTCGCAAATATTTTCCATTTAAGGTTCCTTGGAGACCACATAATAATGGGTTGGATGCCACGTGGCCGTTCGGTCCGTACATACAACGTCTGTCCGTGCCACCTCCATCCAGATAGCTCCATCATGCATGATTTACTTTTCCTTAGAAAATTGTGTTTCATTTTATATTTTATCAATTACAACTTGTGTATTTATTTGAATTTTCTTAAAAAATAACCAATTTTTAATATAAAAAAATATAAACTTGGCATATTATAATTGTTAGTAAAGTATAAAGTAAAATATAAAAAATGAAATACAAAAACTGAGGTAGAGGATTTGTATTTGTACTGATATTAGGTGAACCAATACTGGCAGTTTGAAGACTAGGCCCTACTTGCAACTTATTTCTACAAAAAGACTCACCATACGAATCTCTTTCATTAAAAAAAAAAAAAAAAAAAAAAAAAAGGACTCACCCTGCGAATCAATAGTAAATACGTAAGTTTTATCTTCGATAAACAACTAGCCACTTCAGTCTTAAGAAAATAAAATAAAATAAAGAACTAACCACTCGATAAAATGTATGAAGCGATACTCAGGATAATAAAACTTTGTATACTTGTTTTATAACCATCTAAGCCCAAGAATTTTGAAAGCCATCTGGGGTAGGGTAATTCAAATAATTAAATTTTACGTGATTATCTCATGATAATGAAGGCAGATTAAGCTAAAAAAAAGCTGTATATTAACACAGTCACATTGCATAAGTTTACTGATAATTGTGTTTGAGCAAAAAACGATTTTTCTTAAGCTTGGTCTCTTTTAATGTTAACGGTAGATAATTCGAAGTGAATGGTTTGAAGTATAGTCTTGATTCGAAGTGGAATTTGACTTTGTAGATTAGGGGAGGGATTTAGAATTTAGAAATGTCTCAATTAGAGGATTTTTTGTTGTAAACTCGAAATGCAAGTAACAATGAAAAATGAAAACATATAAAGATTGCAATTACTAGGTAACTAAGTGCTAAGATCTAGTTCTAAGTTATTTCTAATGTGGTTGATTCGAAGCAAACTAATTCGAAACTAGTAAATTTGAAGAAAATTGAAACGAATCAAAAACTTTGACTTGACAATAAAGAATAATCATCATAAAGTAAATATAATAAGTTCAAATCTATTATATCTTTATAAATAAATTATATATATATATATATATATATGTGTGTGTGTATGTATATGTATATTTTCATGGATTCAGTTCAATCCATACTACAAAATATGATAAATATAACCCTTTGATAATTTCAACCAACTGTGATAATTCCAATTTCATTGAAAGTTAAAATCCCTTTAAATTAAGTGAAAGCTCTAAAATGTGTGAAAACACAAGAGCTATTTAGACCCCCAAATTAAAATTATGACTCAATAGATTTTACTCTAACTTTTACTAAGTGCGGAAAAAAGTAAATGCGAGCGTATAAACAAACAAGCTACAGCAGTAAAATGAAAGGTAAAAAAGTAGGGAAGATAGATGCAAACACAAAGACAACACAGTGATGTGTTATCGAAGAGGAAACCGAAGTCCTCGATGTAAAACCTCGCCCTCCAAGCAGTCAATAATCCACTAAAGAATGAAGTTGGGATACATGAATAGCAGAAGACCCTCCAAGCCTAAACTAACCAGTATACATAAGCCCTCCAAGTTTCTTGCTCCAACGAGGTTACACTGAACCTTTGTCTTCTCTAGCTTATCGGATCCCGCTATAGCCCATAGCATCAACCAAATCTCACCGGCTTCTTTTGGCAATTTCCCAAAACTTCCCAAGCTCCAAAACACTCTCTACACTCTGAATAGGTGTGAGTTATGTTTGGGTACAAATCTCCTTTCAAGGTATGACAATAGGAGAGGAACGGAGAAGAGGCTACAATGATTTCTCACTAAGGATGAGTAGCTCTCTCTCAAAAAGATGGGTGTGTGTGCTGTAGAAAACCTATCTGAGATTTTTCTCTCCGAATGACCCTCTTTACATTTGTGGGTAATGAGGGTATATATAGTATGGATAAAGTGGTAAGAAAGTTACACTGAAAAATCCTCCAGGCAGAGAGTCTCGCGGGTATCTCGCAGGAAGGCCTTACCCATAAAATACTTGCGAAATTGACATCCTGGCACGATTCTTCAGCTTCCAGTCATGTGCTTCTTACATACCTTTTCACGGGAACCCTTCTCACGAGCTAGTCGCGAAATGCACTGATCTTCAGTTAAGCTTGAGTCTTCACCAACTTCATACTAAACCCAATACAATAAAATCCTACAAAATACAAGGAACAAAATTAAAGCAATTACAACACCTTTTGTCAAAGAATAAAACCAACATAAAACATAGTTGTAAATCACAACTTTACATTAAGGTTTTAAATTTTTCACAAAACTTAGGCTGCGTTTGTTTTGGTGTAAAACCATTTCAGGAAATGATTTTACACCTCATCAGATGTTTGGTTGCGCATGGAAAATAGAATTTTTCGGAAAAGCATTTCATTTGATCGTGTGTTTTATGGCTTTGGCCCGGAAATTGGTTTACACTTCTATTTTCACTTCAAACCATTTTTGGACTCAGACACGCAAAGAGAGAGAGAGAGAGAGAGATAGAGCTCAAGCACAGACACACAGCTGGTGATGCCCAGAACCCATCCTTGCCGGTGATGCCCAGAACCACCCCTCGACACACGGCCCCACCGTCGCATGCAAGCCACTCCGCCGACCCATCCCTTGTCCTCGTCCTCTGCTGACCCATCCCTCATCCTCATCCTCACCGACCCGATTTCAATCTCTCACTCCTTCTTCCTCCCCCTCTCTGTTTGATCGAGTTTGAAAGTTTAATGGTTTTATTTTGATTTTTGTTTCTTTAAAAAGTTTACATCTTGCAATTTTCTATTATAAATTTGTTTGGAAGTTGAGAAAATGTGAGAAAATGGTTGAGAAAATGTGAGAAACCAATAGAAAATTTGTATTTTTCAGAACGTTACCAAACACTTGAAAATATTTTCCAATACAATTTTCAAAATGCAACCAAACACTAAGAAAGTATTTTCCTTTCCGAAAAATATTTTCATCTGAAAATATTTTACACTTGAAAAATATTTTACATTCAACCAAACGCAGTCTTAGATTAAATTGTTTAAGTGTTGTTCTTAAAATTTTCCAATCAAATTCAACTGTGTGGTGCATTGCTCAATGCAACCAAAAAATTAAATTTATTAAGAGGGCCTAAATTACTATACCTACATCTATATTTTTGATGTTTCTGGGCATATTTATTACAGCTTAATACAAAAGCTTGTTCATCAAAAAAAGCTTAATACAAAAGCAACGTGTGGCAAGAATTCAAATGTACATTATCAATGCATTGAAGAAACAATGGATCATGTGAGAGGACTCGACAGGATTTAAAATAGATCTTGTAGCAATACCATCCTTTTACAAACTTTTGTTTAACAAAATTTCTACAATGTCTTATTTCCAACTTTCTTTGATTTTTTTTGGAAGGTATATAATACTTCTATGACACAAAAATTTTAATAAAATAATTTGAAGCCCAACCCATGCATGCATTTAACATGCTCTCTACATTCTAAAGCTTTATTATAAATTATATAATAAGATGTCTTTATCTTCAAAAAATTTTAAGGTATAAAAGAAATCTATTGCATTTCCTTCAAATTTTGGGGTCAAAGTCAAAGATGGTGGTGATAAGTCTTAAAAAACCTATGGTGGTCTGTCACTAAAATGGTTATATGGGTTTTGATTGGAAGAAAGTTTGGTGGTGAAGAATGGAGGTGAATTTGGTTATGGTTGTCGGCAAACATGAATTGTGATTGTTTATAAGGACGTGAAAGATGGTGACGGTTGGGGACAAACAAAAACCCAAATTATTATTACTTTTCTACAAAGCAAGTCTATTTCCTGGCATGAATTCAAGTGTTTCTAACAGTTTCTGACATGACAAACACCAACATAGATTAATTACTAATTATAATGCTAAAAAGACATGACCACTCCACTCTAACAAGAACTACGTTATATATGACAATGCACATTAATGTTTATACTTTGTGATTTATTGTGAACTGTGTTCCCCCTTCATCAGAAATGAGGGTGAAAATATCTCTACTAGAAGTTCTTACTTCTTTTTCTTTTTTTACCGGAAAAGTACTTACTTCTTAGGGTAACTCCAATATTGAATTACAAAAATGTTGATGTTATGATCAAATCTAGACCAAAATTCAGTATCAGTCTCTAAATTTTAGAGCATGAGTGATTTTAATCTATAAAGTTTAAAGTGATTGCTTTTAGTCCCTCAGAATAATGGTGAAGCATGAGTGATTTTAGCTTATAAAGTTTAAAGTGATTGCTTATAGTCTCTTAAAATAATAGTGTGGTCAAATTTAAAACTAACATGTTATCATTCCGCTACACATATGAGGTACTAAATATGATTATTTTCAATGTGGTAGTTACTAAAAATGTCACTTTACTTACTGAAAATATCACTTTATCTTTTTTAAGGACTCAAAACAATCAATCTAAATTTTTAAGAACTAAATGTAATCACTTTTAATTTTCAGGACTAAAATTGCTAATGGGCTAAAATTTATAAACCAGCAGCGTATTTTGCACTAAAATATAATTATATGAATGGATATGATTATAAAAATTCTATGGAGTTGTAAAGATCTTAATCCTCTCCTTTTACTTTTTCTTTTTCTATTTCTTTTTCTTTTTTCTTTTTTTCCTTCTAATATCTGGTGCAAGGAGAGAGCTCATTAGACAACAAAAACACAGTTCATGAAACATAATTAGCTCAGTTGCTGGAAGTCAATAATTATATATTACCACCTTAATTGAATGCCAAGTACGAGGTTGGAGTTTCTCAGCACAATACTGGTAAGCCAAAAGTCATGGCACATGGAAAAGAAGAAGAAAGGAGAGAAATTTACCATAGAAACCAGTTGATTGAGACCGGAATTTATAAATAAGACAAATTGTAATTTTTTAACTTTACAAATTTGTATTTGAAACATAGATAACAAGAAGATGGTTCGTAGTGAACATATATTGCACAACATCATACCAGGTAGAAATAAATGGACCTCAAAATCTACACATTACAGCAATAACGAAGGGCACCGACAAATAACTCCACACATTATAATTGTGGCCTGAGTATAATATCATCATTGCCAACTCTTATTAACACTTCCCTCTTGGAGAGGATCAATCCAACAATAAAATAGGCTACCTAGTAATCATCATGTAGAGCTCAAGAAGTTGCGGTGTTGGCAGTGGTGACAGGGTTAAATGCAACCTGCTCTGCACAAGAGAGCACTTCACTGGGCCCTGCCTGCTCTCGGCCAACACCGAGAAGGTCAAGGTAATATAGGTAATGGGAAATGATGGTGTTCATAGGATCAATATCACCTTGGCCGCAAGTACGTTCCCCATAAAGGATGTTCATTGTGGCACCAAAACCAGGAACACGCTTAGATAGAGTGTCATTCTTGGTAGGCTTCCAGTTGCCAACAAAGGCATCATGGGCTGAAGGCTGTGACTTCTTGATTGGGGTCATCCACCTCCAAATTGCGGCCTGGAAAGCAATGGTAGCATTCTGCTCAACGTATTCTGGATGGTTCAACAGGTCTGCTTTAATACCATCGCCAGCTGCACCATAGTTGTAGTTCCTACAGATAACAACACAGATAAAAACACCACCAAAAAAAAAGAATCTAAGAATCAAGTTGGCAAGAAGTTTAATAATACAAACAGGAGCAAATAAACAAGTTAAGAACTACTAGTGACATGGCGCATCATCTTTGATTTATAAAATGATTCTTAAGTGTATGGGTCAGTTATCTAGTGAAGATGCTTATTATAATGACCATCTTAGAACTTATGTACAAGTAGTATATCATCATCGTCATCAAATTATATTTCATATTTGGCATTTCTTCTTTTTTTTGATAGGTAACAAAAGTTTTATTGATATCAAAAGTGCAATGTGTTTACAATTGTAAACTCACAGCAATGAAAAGATTACAAACAAATCAAATGGAAAAACTAACAGAAATAATGAAATCAGACCAGTAGATTGGTTGAAGATAGATAGATTTGGTAACAAAACAAAGGCAACACCATGAAATTGAGAAAAAGAAAAGAAACAGTTGGTTCTGAAATATATACAGACCAGTAGATAGGCAAGGCACCACGGCCATAGTATTCAGCTCCAGGAGCACAAGGGTAGGTGTATTTGTAGAAGTCGTCACAGTATGACTGGCTGGGACTCATTTCTCTGTTGAAGCAAAGCCCCCAAGCTAACGGTCCTCCAGTTGCCACTCCATAACCACCTGGTTAGAACCCAATTATAATCACCATTTACCATCAACAATTATGTGAACAAACAAAAAGTTTTCAGTAACTAAATAGTAAATACCATTTCCTCCAATCACTGCAAACACACACACACAACCAGGTAATCACCATTGCATCCAATCCACCCAAAAGACACACTCAATCTTATCAAACACACTGGTAAAAGAATCCCCCCAAAACCCACTCTCTAAAATTTCTATATATTAAGTAAAACACACAAACTATCTCAAAATATCAAATTAAACACCCAGATAATCGAATACCCTCACAACAACAAGCCTTATCCTCCAAATCTCAAGGTCAGCTATGAATTCTCACAAACTAGCCGGGTTAACAACATATATTCTTTTCCACCGTTCTATTATATCTAAATCCATACTCATTGTTACCTCCATAATTGACATGTCCTTTTTAACTACTTTAACTAATTTTATTTTAGGTCTTTCTCTACCCTTTTTTCCCTCAACTTGAATCAACTCACACAGTTAATCTTTCTCGCTTGTACATGAATCACACTCCTTTATACATGACCAAGCATTAATCAAATTCCCTCAAAACCCACTCTGAATTCCAATCTATTAACTAAATACAATTACCACCAATTAAATAAAAAACACAAACACAAACACAGTGATAGGCAATCAAATCAAACACCCAGCTAAAAGAAACTCACAATCTCATTCAACTAACATAACAAACACACACTCAAGTATAAAAATCCACTCAAAACTCACCCTCATATAAAATTTCTGTTTATCAAGTAAACAAAATCTCTATCCAACTAACAAACTTAAGAAACACACACACGCACGTAATCAAATGCCCTTAAAACCCACTCTAAAATTCCAATCGAGTCAACTAAACACATTTTCCTACAACCAATCAAAAGACACACACACACCCACAAAATAGAAACAACAAAATCAAACACCCAACAAACAAAAACACAACAAATCTCAAAAACCCATCACACATTTTCCATAAAAAAAAAATACCACATACAAGAAGTCTGACTCCCAACATGGCCAAGAAAAGCAGCGATCTCCTTCATCTTCTCAGTCTTGTTACCAGTGGTCCCAAACCCAAGTGGCTCGTACTGCGCAGCAGCAAGAATGAACGACTGGAAGTCCCAGAACCCAACGGCATGAGCCACAGGCGTGTTCCTCTTGGAAAACCATTCCTCAAATTGATAGACTTGGAAGTAATCAGTGATTGTCTCATTACAGCAAAACTGTGACCACTGATTACACTCCCAACCTTTGGTACACACCTTCTTGCCATGCACCGTCTTCACCTTAGTCACCGTGTCCGGGTCAGACTCCACCGCCACTGCCAGCACCACCAGTGCCAAAATTACCAAAATGCCCTTTGCTTTCATTTTCATTTTCTTTGGTGGTGTTTTGGACAAAGAAGCAAGTTTGAGCTTCTGGGTTTTTCTGGGATGTGTGCTTTTTTTTTTGGTTATGCTTTGGTTGTGATGTGAAGGAAGAAGTAAGAGGAAGAAGAAAGGGTTGGATCGAAGGTCTTTTTCTTTTGAGAAAGAGTGGGGTCAGAGAGTGGTTAAGTGGGGTGCAAGTTTGAGGAATGGACGGTGGATTGGAAGGGAAGGTGTTCGGGGTTTAAGTGGGAACAGGCTGGATTTGTGGGGATGGAATATAGGCACTTACACTGCTGAGATCTCTCACCGACACTCAACAATTGAAGCCAATTCAATTCTACAGTCTATGGAGTTTTTTTTACTCTGTTTTAAGCCTTTGGGCTGGCTGGGTAAATCAGGCCCAGCAATCCCAGCCAGCCTAGTGTGCCATTATTTTTTTTATTAAAAATAATAATAATTAAATTATTACTCTTTATCATTAAATTCAAATACTAATTTTTTATTTTATAGACAGCATTTAAAACCACATATTTTGTATGTATTCAATAGCAAAGGACTTTATTCAAAATCATAATAAATCTCTTAAAAGCTATAAAAAAAAAAAAAAACTATTTAGTAACTTATTCCACAAGAGACATACTGCAACAATGGTGATATTTTTAAAAATTTTGGCAAATAGCTCAAAATTTATTATAAAAAATATTTTTATATTCCTTAAATGAAGTGGCTGATTGCTTTTGGTGTTTATGGATTTTTTTTATTAGTTTAAATGAAGTGGTAAAAAAAAATAGAATCTTTATATAGGATGTATGGTAAAGTAATGTGTTTAAAATAAATAAAGTAAGTTTTTAAGTTGCTAAAATCTAAAATTTTTTGTGGGAGTTGGGCACATAGTTATATGAATGAAAGTTTTATGTTAGCAAAGAGTACATGTAAAAGTGATGATGGATGATTGCAACTTATTATTTTTGTAAAGTTGTGAAAAACAAAATGTGTTTGTTGCATGACTCTTAAATAATCCAATAATATTTTTATTGGCTTATCAGGAAATTTTTTTATGCCACGTTGGATTCTCAAGGCAAATATCATTTTTTATTTTTTGGTCTTTTGGGTAGGTTTAAACTTTTCCCACCTTATTTAATTGATGGAAGGCTACACTATTCCACCGACAAACAAAACTACAAAAACCAATTCTATACAATATAGTATAGAAAACATTTAAATAAAAAAATATCTATAGTCTATGGAGTCTTGACTCTCTTCTTCACCTTTGGACTACTCAAATTAGGCTCAGTAAACCTTCTCAAAATAAAAAAAAAATTAGGCCTAGCAATAATTTTTTTATATTTTTTTAAGAGAGGCCTAGCAATACCTACAAGGCGCATTCTTATTAAAATAGAAATATTTTTAATTATTTGGAAAATCTAACGTCTTTTTATTTGTACTTTGCTTTTCATCGTTAAAATCGTATCTTCAAAATACCATTTTACTTAATGAAACCTACAAAGGTAATTTGTCCAAATTGAAATCATGTTTTCAAACAGACAATTATAACAAAATATCAAAATCATATTTCTGAAACACAATTTTAATTTTTCAATTCATGTTTTAGAAACATGATTACAACAAAAATACTTGTAACATAGTGCTAAGAGCAACAGTTGTTGCTTATAATACATAATGTGGTTGTTAATGTTTGAATATACCATATATTGACATATAGCCTAAATTTGCATATGTTCAAATCCTTGATTGTGCAAAAATTAGGAGAAATTTCCTTTATATTAGCTCAGTCAAGGATATCCCTAGGCCAAGATCAAAGTTTACATATTCATCAGCTTAGTCAAGAATCGCTCTAGGTCTCATCATGTATTTCAACATATAGAAAACACAAATAATATACAAATCACACAGTTTTTATTCGATCAATTTATTTCATTCTTTCTTTTTCTTGTTATCTTAGTATGGTATTAGAGTCACATTCTTGTAACCTTCAATAGGTTTTATCCATCACTATGCAACCTTGCACATCACTGTTCAATAGCATCATCCAAAAACGAGCTTGCTTAACATCACAGATCTTCTCTTGTGTCTTGAAATTGATTCCAAGAATCAGTTACATCTTCAAAAACTAGCCAAAAGAATTAAACTGAAGTTGATTCTAAGCTCACATGTGCTTGCTCAACAATCAACATCACATATTTTTGGCCATTGCTCATTATTAAAAAAATAATAATAATAATGAAAAAGAAAAAGAAAAAGACAAGTTAATATCAACAAGTACTTATTTCTCTTGATCCCTTTAAATAATCAAACCAGACCAGACCAGAACAAATAAGTCATTTTTTCCCCCAAAAAATCCGTTATCACATTCAGTTGCTTCAAAAACCCACTACCACTCTCAGAAATCATAGCCTAAGGCTGGAAATCATTGCCTAAAGGCTGCATTCCACTACACAACAATGACAACACCTGGAAATTTACCTCACAAGTCACAAGGTTACTTATTCTTACAAGTCACAATTTATCTTTTTGGCTTTGATGAGGGCAAAAGAATTATGAGGAGAAGAAAGCAAAAAATTGAAGTTGCTGAAATAAAAAACTTAATGCGCCAACTTCAAAGAGGATAGAAAATAAGGGAGAGAAGATTTATTTTTTAGGTGTTTGGTTGGAGAGAAGGAGAGGATGAAAAATTAGTGAGATTTAGGTCTTTCCTCCCCTGGCCCCAGGTGTGGACCTGTTGGTTTTTTTTTTTTTTTTTTTGCTCTTCTTCTTTTTTTCTTTTCTCTTTTTTTGGTTTAATGAGATTTGATTTTTTTTTTTTTTTAGCTTTTTTTTTCTAGGCATGATTCTTTTTAATAAATTTGGACGATTGCTTTTTCTTTTTTTGGGTTTTTTGCCACTTTTTTGTTTTAATTAGGCATCATTTTTTAATAAGGGCGTATGAGTAAATTTATACAAACTCATTTTTTTCATCCTCCACTTTTCCACCTCCAACCAAACACAAAATGAGAAAAACTAAAATTTTTTCAATTCTCTCACTTTTCCACCCATTCAACCAAACAGGCCTTAAAATTAGGCTTAGAAGTCATAATTAGGCCAAGTGCCAACCTTTTTTCTATGCCAAGTAGATATACTCTTTTTGTGCCAAGTGACTATCATTTATTAAAAACTTTGACAAACTTCACAATTCCTCAATATTTTTGGGTGATTCCAAATTAAACCCTTAAATTTTTAAAAAGTTTAATTAGAATATGATTTTTAAATTCTTTCCTTTCATGCCCTTAACAAGTTACTATTAACTTTAATGATAAATAGATAGTGGGAAAGGACCATAGGCAGGGGACATCATAAATGACGTCGTTATCTTTTTTTTTTTTTAAAAGAATGACGTCGTTATTAGTAATAACTTGAACCCCAAAGTTAATCTTAACTAAAATAACATAAATTCACATAAGTTATGACTAAAAATCATTTTATGTGAAAATATTAGACCTTTGGTACATTAGAAGAGAATTATTAAATCATATAATAATTAGTTATTTAATTAATGTCATCAAAAAGTTATTTCATGATTGTTATCTAATTTCATGTCCAAATCATATCATATTCTATATAATAAAGCAGTGTCCAAGATATTATAGTTGCGTTAAGTAAATACTCTCTTTTTTCTATTATTAATTTTTCATTTTTTCTCCATTATCATGTGGCACACTACAAATACGTTAAAATAATTAATTTAATTACTATAATTGAAGACTCTATTTCTTTTTCTTTTTTTGATAAAACAAAGGATTTATTTTAACTAAGGAGCACTATTACAAGTATTGTCCATTGGGCACTCGCGAGGAGTGCCTACTTGCAAAATATCACACACATATTTTACATTAAAAAAAAAAATTGGACATTTATTATATTCTCAAACATTGCATTGGTGCTCCCATCCCTTCTTTGCTAGTTCATTTGCCACACCATTAATTTGCTTCACGAAAGACATGACGTGGAAGGACATTCCTTTCTTGGCCGAGCAACATCCTACAATCCAAAATCAAAACAGAATGTTCTGATGCTAGAACACCATATGTTGTTAGCCAATTGAGAAGAACTCGAGAATCAATTTCTAGATTTATATGTTTATACCCTAAATCCCGGGCCATTTTTAAACTATATCTAATAACCCATATTTTTGCAATATTATTTGAGGCAATGCCAATGTGAATTGAGAAACATTTTATCCACCTTCCCTTACTATCTCTTAATACACTGCCACCTCTTGCTTTACTAGGATTATATTTAGAACTACTATCTGTATTTAAAGTAACAAAAGGGGGTTGTGGAGGATGCCAATATAATATTTTAGTGACTTTTGTACCATTTGTTTTTCTATGATATGCAAGATGATAAAATTCTGCAGCTAAATGTAAAGCTTTATGCATAAGCTGGTTAAGTGTTTCAGAAAGAGAATTGAATATCCTATTATTTCTAGAAAGCCGAAGTTGTCAAATTCTATAAGCAAGTAAAATATTCCAAGCAATCATTTGAAAAGAGCTGGGGGATATATTAGTCAAATTTTCATGTAACCATTCTAGTATTCTACCAGTGATTTATGGGGAAAAAAAAAAGAAAAAAGATATTTCTAGTTGTCCAAGAAGAGCAATCCAGAATTCCTTTGCCCAAGGGCAATCTTGAATGACATTGTAAAGTACTTTCAAGATTTAGACATCGAAGACACCAAGCCCAATACCAAAGAAGACTCTATTTCTAACCTTTCAAAAAATTTAAAGGGTAAATTGCAAATTACACCCCTAAAGTTTAGAAGTGATTGGATTTTACATTCTGAAGTTTCAAAATTTGGATTTTATCCCCTGAAATTTGGGGTGTTTGGATTTTACACCCTGACATTTCAGAACTTGGATTTTACCTCCTAAAATTTAGGATTATTTGAATTTTACACCCCCAAATTCTGAAACTTTAGGATGTGAAATCCAAACATCCCAAAACTTTAGAGAGTAAAATTTAAACACTTCTAAAATATAAGGGTAAAATCCAAATTCTAAAATGTCAGGGTGTAAAATCCAAGCATCACCAAACTTTAGGGAATAAAATTCAAATTCTGAAACTTCAAGGTGTAAAATCCAATTACCCCCAAATTTAACATTTTACTACCATGAGCTCATAAAAATATAAAATAACAACATGCCATAATGTAACTCAATGTGAATATCATAAGTTGTATGACACAAATATTTATAATGTTTAAAATTTTACTGCCATGAGTTCATAAAAATATAAAATAACAACATGCCATAATGTAACTCAATGTGAATATCATAAGTTGTATGATACGATTATTTATAATGGATCACATTATAAGTTGTATGACATAAACATAATTTTTTTAATATGATTTATTATAATACATCAAAATTATGAACATTTTTACAAATTTTCTTCAAGCAATATTTTAGAAATCAGACCGATCAAACAATCAAAAAATCTCTAGCTAGTCCGATTGATATTGAACCAATGGTTGAACCACTTATAACGTCATAAATAAATTAATTTATACTTTTATATTAATAAGTCAAATAAATAAATAATAAATTTGTTAACCATAATAGAGATAGAATTTTTAAAAAATTTTTTTTAAAAAAAAAAGTAAATGGTATAAATTTATGAAATTCCACCCACTAAAAACGTTTTTAGGAGCAGATCTGCCTGTTGATTCGGAAGATGTATTCCAGTCTGACTTTGTTTAATTTTTTTAATAAAATTTTGCTTACCTTTTTCTTAAAAAAAAAAAAAAAAAAAAAAAAAAAAAAAAACGTTTTTAGGATGCTACGTGCCACCCATGCATGAATTTTTGTCTATGAGCTACACCTGTCGCCACGAGGCCCACGACGGGGCTATTCTAGCCTCAACTCAACCCCAAATCTCCGATCAGTCTCGAGTGCAACTGGGATCCCCCAATCAAGAATTCCGATGGACCAAGCTTCAAGCTCTTTCTTCTACCAGTGACTGAGTAAGTTGAGCAAAATATATATAACTAATTATAATGGTTGTTCATTGGTATTTTCTTTGTTGTTATGTTCTCTGTAAAACCTCTTTGGTGTTGTTTACTACAATTTTTTATTTACATATTAGAAAATACTATCTTTCATAATACAAGAATATGTTATTAATAGATACAATGAAACGAAAATGGGCAATAAGATATGGTCAAAAAAATTGACAGAAATCAGATTACAATTTACAATGAGTAATGGGTATAGTACTCCTATTTTCTTAGATGCATGTTTATAATCCTTCATAAAAAGTAAAACAGCAAGAATTATACATACAAAACTCATTAATCCTCAGTGGCAACAGAGTATGCGTACAATTTGGACGAAAAATTAGATTACAATGAAACCAACCAGAATTGAATAAAATGATTAATGGGTATATATACTTTTCCAAATCAAAACCAAATCCTATTCAAGAGTTGTATAAATCTTGGTCACAAAGGATTTGTGAGCTAGAATACACAAATACGGGTATAATACATATATAGGACGATAACTTGGAAAATTAGGATAAGGGGAATACATATATTAAATTATTAATAACTTATTAATTATATTTTTATTTTTATTTTTAAATATATTAATGTTAGGCATTTATTTTTTATATGTTGTTAATGATATATCATTTTAAAAGCAATAATGAATAATAAAGTGAATATTTTTTAAAGATAGTTTCAACCTATATGGCAATAGAGATTTTACCAATTGAGTTAACTAAAACCTACAATAATAAAATGAATCTATAGCCATTATATGATGTTTAAAATACAAACCAAGATCCAAAAGTGTAAATAAAAGATAATTAGATAATTAATTAGGGTTCAACATTGAAACTAATATGTAAGAAAAAAAAATCTTTATAAGTTTGGACTATCTCTCACTGTCAAGAGGTTGATTACTATCTTATCCAAGCTGTATCATGGGCATATCTTCGACATATCAACACTATTTTCTTCAAAAAAAAAAAAAAAAAAATACAAATATCACACACATGCAAAGGAATCCAGTTTGACATGTATCAAATACCGATGCTTAGAAAAAAAAAATAGAGTATCTGTGTATTCTAGTTAATTTGTGAGTCAAAAATAGAGTATCTATGTATCCTAGTTAATTTGTGAGTCATTGACATTGTAATTGTTTCTCTTCAATGAATTTTCATTGAGACTTCTTTTGTCCTGTAATGATTTTTCCATTAGAAATGTTTTCCTTTAATTTTCTACTTTGTGACCATTTTCTGTGTCACCAATTTTTTTTTTTTTTTTATTGCTTTGGTAATATCAGAGTTCCATTGGGGATGGCCCCCAAAAATTTATTATAAAAAAAAAAATTTGTATACTGATAAAAAAATCTTTTTATATAAAATATAAAAATATCAAACATGCGTAATTTTAAAAGAAAACCTTATTCATTTTACATGGAAATTAAATTTATATATATATATATATATATATATATAAATTAATTAATTAATTTTTAAAATTTTTTAAGTTTTATAAGAATGTTGAAGATTATTTATATTTAAACAGAGTCACATTTTTTTTTTCAACAAATGATAGAGTCACAATTCATTAGTGATTAGTGTTATATATATATATATATATATATCCTATTGGGTTATGTTTTGATTTTCTTGTGTGATTAATTGTTAAATTTTATTTTGTGTTGTTAATCATTGTAGGAACATATAAATTTTTTTTGAGTTTGATTTCTTTATATATGATTTTTGATTAGGTCATGTATAGCACGGAATGATACTATTAATTTTTTGTTATAGGTGTAAAGATTTTTTTTTTTCCAATTATTGATATGATTAGTATGTATAAAAAGTATTTTTTGCGGTAGATTCAGATTTGTATCAATTTTTAAAAAGGAAATGATAAGTTTTTAAGATATAATAAATGAGCCTTTTTAACTTTTTAAAGTTTTTCACTAGCGAGCACATTGGTGCCCATTGGTGCCCATCTTCCTCCTTATTGCTCTAGGCTGTAGGGGTTACCACCTTCCTCTCCTATACATTAACATTAACACCTCTAAAGTTTGGGCTAATACTAGCTAGGTCAAAGACATTTCAAAACTGATTAACTTGGTCTCTAAACCCAACTTGTTCCATAAACCGTTACTCTTTTTTTTCTCTCTCTCTGTAACACCCCGACCCAATTTTTATAATTGAACTATGTGTTTAAGTGGTTAAGTATTATTAGTATTTTTAAGCCACTTACTTGCAAAAAAATTAATATAAAAGTATTTAATAAACATATTATTTTATAATGTCATTGAATAAGAAATTGTAAAGATTATAAATAATTGAAATGGCTATTTGTATTATAAATATATACTTAGTATATGTGCAAAATTTTATTAAGTGGTTTAAGTTATGAGATATATATATATATATATATATATATATATATATATATATATATATAGTTGTTGGTGTTTTAACTATGTATGATGCATGAGATATTATAGAGCATGTATGCCATTTTAATGTGATGGGTATAACTTTATTAAGGTAAGGATATATATGTGTGTGTGTGTAGAGTGATATTATTATTTGTAAATGAGTGTGAATGCAAAGAAAAACTAAGTGTGAATGCAAGAAAGTTGTGTGAATGCAAGAAAATGAAAAGTGGGTGGGATTTTTCTAGCCATACACGTATCCACCCCAATTTCCACTTCCCTTATCTGATTTTGCTGCCCCAAAAGTCATCACACTTTTCTTATTTTCTTGGCTGCATCAGATCAGAAGTCCAGCCTCTCTCTCTCTACTCCTTTTCCTCTTTCTTTGCTCTTCTTTCTCTCTTCTTCTGTTGCTTCTACACGGCAGCCCTCCCTTTCTCACCAACACAATATTTTTCTCTCTAAAGAAGAAATTAAAGGGTTAACACTAAAATTTCAGCTTCCAAGTTTGTAGGTAAGTAATCAAACCTTCATTTGTTTATTTCTATTTCTTTATCTTCTATCCTGATTTTATAGGCTGAATTATGATTCTGTTTTAGTGATTGAAGGTTTGATGATATTTTGATCAATTGAATGCTTATTAGGGTAGTTTAGTATGTTAACTATAGGTATAAAAATACCCAAATTAAATTAAGACCTATTGCTATTTGTTGATGATTTTGTAAGATTATGTACTGAAGCTGTCTCTGTGACAGATTTGATGTTAACTACAAGAAAATTATGTATTAAATTGTATATAGTGAATTTGGATGCTAGGGATAATTCCTATGAAACCTAAGACACTTGTGGTTATTATTGAATTGGTCTCACAGCATTTGGATTAATATAAAAATAATGGTTTAATTTGCAAGTTGCATGAAATTCTGTCAGGACAGATTTGAGTATGCTGTCTTGCGTGATTTTTAGTAAATCATGGGTTTATGCTTTGACTCCGAAATTTTTATGGTATATACTGGACATACAGGGGAGTAGTTATGTAAAATTTCATGACAATTGGATGTGTTTGAGTAGCCCGTTTGTATTTTACAAATGGAGCCTATGCTGCTGGAATAGAACAGTGAATAGTAAGGGACATGTCTAACTTTGTGAATTTAATTATCAAGTTAGGGTGTATATTTTGAGCTATAATTTAATAAGCTCATCCTTTGGTATGTTTGAAGCATATATGAATTTTATGGATTAGTTTCTCTGTGGTTTGGCTGCAATTGTGTTTGATGATTGTATCATATGTTTTGGGGAACTTTATGTGATGGGAATTAGGATTTTCTTGATTCTAAGAGATAGGCTTTGAGATGAATGTGAAGTTTATGATAAAGAATTATGGATAGTAATAAGCTTTGATATTTGGTTTAGGTGTTACCAGTATCCAAGTCTAAGCTCCTTCGACTTTAGGCTCTCGGTTCCTCTACTTTCAGGTAAGGGATAAGTTATATGAGCATTTGGTAAGTCATGAGGTTATTTTAAAGTATGTTATGCATTAAAATTTTTTTGATTAGAGATATGACATGTAATCATTATTCTGACAATGATATGTTCGTGAGCTTTCGAAAAACTTACGTATATGATTTAAGCATATTGATGCTATTATTGATTCCACGAATATGATGTTTAATGAAAAGAATGGAAATGCTATTATTATGAAACGTTATGCAAAATAAGAAATTTCAGTATGATGTAAAGTATGAAATGTTTTCGGGTTATGTCCTCTGATAATTTGAACTCAGCCAGTAGGGGTTAATTATTGGCTTTCCATGGAAATATGTTATCTGTTTGGCCATTTAAAGTAGAGGAAATGGGGCTGCCCGTAACTCTAGGCCATTTAAAGTAGAGGAAATGGGGTTGCCCGTAACTCTAATCTGACTAAGGCCTTCTCCCCAATGTGTACGGACGGCGGGGAGGAACAAAACCTGGAGGAGATGTGCCATCAGGCCTCTCAAAGGGGACAATATCATGCACACGAGGTTTTCCAAATGTGATGAGGCCTTCTCTGTACAGCTTATCAGTATGGACTAACCAATATGATATGAACAGCTATGTTATGTTATTAATCATGAGAGAATTATTTTGTTTAAATGCATTATGTAAAGTTAAAAGCTCTCATGAAAATAAGAAGTTTCTGATGAAAAGAAAGCTGTTCATTAAAGATAAAAGTTTATGAAGTTCTGTTGTGCTATAAAGATAAAGTTTTTTATGAAAGTACAAGTTTATGTTTAAAAGTTATCAGATATCTGTTTTTATGAAACGTTAAGTTTTATGATCATGAAAGTTATAGTATTCTACGATAAGAAGTTTATAAAGAAAAGTTTTCTTATCAGCCAAGATGTTTCTAGTTTATTGCAAAGTTGCCGATTATCTGATTTAAGTTAAAATAATTATTTTATAGTGAGAATATATATATATATATATGGTGACTTTGTAGGAAATGAAAGAAGTTTAATCCGAAAGGTTTGGTAATGTTAACCAAATAAGAAAAGGAGAACAATTATTTTCTATGAAGAGCATATAAGTTATTATTATGAATAGTATTAAATACTATGCATGAAAAGATGTTCTCCTATTTGAATATTCATAAAATGAAATGATTTGGTTACATGCATCCTTATTGAATTCTCATATATCTTACCTTTACTGAGCTGTGTAGCTCACCCCTTCCGCTCTTTCAGTTAGCAGGTTTTATTTTGGAGCAGAGGGAGCCTTAGTCGAGTTTTGAAAGGAGCTGGTTTTAGTTTGATATGTATAGATCTTAAATTAGCATTCTGACGTTTAGCTTTATAGTTATTGTGTATTTTAGGATCAAATGAAAGTTGTGTATACCTTAAAGTATCAAGCTATGTATTATGTAAAAGTGTGGAAAGTAAATGATCAGTGGATTATGTTATTCTTTGGAGTACAATGTAGATGCTCTGAATGTCAAGTCAAAGGTTATATAATTTAAGTAAAGAAACAAGGATTGAAAAGAAAAGGAAAGCTTTCGGTAAAAGTTTTGGAAAAGTTAAGTGGTTCTTGTTAATATCAGGTTTAGGCTTGATATTAGCATGCCGGTCATGGTCACAAATCTGAGTATCGGGTTTGGGGCGTGACAGTTGTGGTATCAGAGCAAAGGTTATGATTTTGTAGACTCTAAGTGTTGATCTTTAGAGTAAGATATTAAGTCAGAGCAAAAGTTATGATTTTGTAGACTCTAAGTGTTGATCTTTAGAGTAAGATATTAAGATTGGGTAGTTAAGGGTAGACAAGCAGGATACGTCTCTTCTGAGATGTTTGAATTGTTTGATTATTGGCTTATTATCTGATGTCTACCATCACTTTTGGATATTTTGAATTATGAAAGCATGCTCAATATTGCTATGGTTTTAGCTCTTTTGTTATTAGTACGTATGATGTTTGCTACATTGGTGTTTTGTGATTTGTCTTGTTTCACACATGTCAAAGAAGATCATTTTCATCATTCTTGTTCCATAGAAACCACTGGAATCATCTTTGTTAGAGTACTATGGAATCATAGTAGGCTAACTCTAGGTTTGATATATTTTGTATTTCTCTGAAGAAGGAACTTGTGGTTGGCTTCTCTATTTGACCAGAAAATGAAAATGGGGCACAAACAAGATGTGTGATGTATCTTTATTAAAAAGTAGATTTGACCGCCTAAATGGAAGCCAAATCTTAAAGCCCTTTATAAATAAATAAATAACTACAGTACTTCGGTCTTTTCTATTATTTGGTGATCTGATTCTTTGTATTACTGTGACATTTAAAAATGGAAGCATTCATGGTAGAGCAAGTTTGTTACACCTTTAGCTGATAAATTTTTTTTTTCACCAGAGATTTTGTTTATTACAGTTGCTATTAACTTAGTAAAGTCAGTGCAACAGACATTTCTGAGGTGTTTGAAAGTTTAGGCAGTTGTGGCACATGATTCTATTTGAATGAGTGTTTTAGCTTGTTCAAGTATGATATAAAATAACCGCTGTTTGGTACTCTATGATTCGAAATTGATGTCTTGGGGTCATTCAGTTTTTAAATGGTCTCAAGTTTGTAAAGTTTTTATTTATTTATTCTTTCGTTTTCCATGCACTGTTTTTCTCCATTACATGTCCAGTCCTTGGCAAAGCTATTTTTATAATAGTGTTTTCTGGCACTATTCATAAAGCATTAAATTTTAACTAGTTTACTTTAGAGGTGCATGGTGGGCATATACTAAGAAATTGGCCGGGATCCTAGAAAGTGTATATAAGTGTATATATATATACACTCATAGTATATTTTGGAAAAAAAAAAAAAAAAAAAAAAAAATTTGTGGTTGCTAACATGCATCTGTTCTTGTATAGCAATTGCATGTGCCAATGAAGGTACTACATTTTTGAGTTTTCATGCGGCGTTGAGACAAAGTTTCCCATTACAAATTGTAATATTGTTTGAATAGTGAAATGAGGGAAATTAAGGTTGTAGATTATTTGTTTGTTGGCTGCTAGTGCTACCTAAAGATGTGCTTATCTCCTTTGCCTTTTTCTCTCTTCTTTATTATTTTAATATGATGTTTCTTAAATGCTACATGGGTATTTACTATATTAAACACTTAATCAGCATTATTGCCATGGACATTTTGCTTCTATGGCCTTATTTGTACACTATTAAGATTGGCTGGGAAATTTGTTCTGCAATTCGCTTTAATGCATATTCTGCAAGGTTTAAGCTTCTAGGATCATGTGTCGCCTATGGTCTTATGTTGTTTCAATCCTTGTATAAATTTCTTGTTCTTTTGCAAACTTTATTTGATATCATTCCCTCTTGCAATCTAGGACCCTCTTGGCATAACAAATAAATCAATTCTGGAAATTCCCTCCCTTTGTTTGAGGTTCTGAATCTTTTTAGCTTGGCATCTAAAAAGCAACTTGACCTTGCATATTTTGGAGTTAGTAATCTTCTTGAAGTTAATATGATTCTTCTGGCTCTAAAGAATTTTGGTAGTATGCATGAATTGTGACCACTCTAATAATCATACTGACAATGGTTTTGGGCAGGTTGAAAAACCTGTCTATGAGTGCTTGTGGTACTCTTAGGGTTGGGATAATTTACAGGTTAAGGGATTAAAGCTTTAGACAAAGAAGTTAGGATTCAAGAATAACTAGGTTTTTGGTAATCTATGATTATTATGGAGACTATAATTGTGCCCTCTCTCTTTTCTAGTGCAAGTTAACTTATGAGATACCTCAAGTAAACTACAGTGTGGTAGTAATATGTTTATACTTCAATGAGGAGGATTCCATTTTGATTTTTGAAATGTAAAACAATGATTATTTTGATTTTTGAAATTTAAAAACAATGATTATATTGTTTACTTGGAATTGCTTATTAAACTTTTTAAGAAAGAAAGGAGTTTTTAAGAGTGAGTTCTTAAATGTTTTGAAAAATTTGTCTATCTTATTTTATTGTAGTCAGCCTTCCTAATGTTGGTATGGACTGATTTAGTTGAACACCGCTGGCCACGTGTGATCTGCTAAGTCATTTGCCAACTAACATTATGTGGGGTGACATAAAATGATTATTTTGCCTATTCCTTGGTCAGGTAATTTGTTAACTACCGTTGAGCTCACGTGTGGTTAAACAAGTTATTGACAACGTATTACTTTAATATCAACTAACATCACTGGTGATGATATTATTTGATGAAGTTTATTTTGAAAAAAAAAAAAAAAAAAAAATGTTTTCAAAGTGAATTTTGATAAGTTTTTGGTTGTTGATAATGTATAATGTTACATATCATTTTTATAAAGGAGAGATATATGCTAAATGGATGCTTTCTAAGAAATTCTTTGAGTTTGTGGAATTGATCTTATTTGATTAATTCATTTTATTGTACATCTTGAAATTTAATGTGTTGCCCAAGTTACTAAAATTTGGACAAGTGAATATTTCTAATACCTGTTTGTCACCATTAAGATCTTTTCTTATTCAATCTGTTGATTATATTGATATTATAGGTATTGACATTATAAATTTTGATCAGTGCATGAAAGAATTTCTTAATTGTATTCTTAGATTGAATATATGTTTGTGACATGTGCTCTTAGTACTTGTTTACATGTGTATATGGTGCTGTATCTTTTTACTGGGCATGAAAATTGTTGAAAGCATGTAGCATAACTTAAGGAAATTTTATAACGAGGTAAAGAATTGTAATGTATATAAATGACTTGACATATGATTCTACTATGTTTTGTGATTTTCTCAACTTGTCATTTCACATTATTGTAACACAAAGATATTTGTTGTGATAATTTTCGAGGACGAAAATTTTTTAAGGAGGGAAGGATGTAACACCCCGACCCAATTTTTATAATTGAACTATGTGTTTAAGTGGTTAAGTATTATTAGTATTTTTAAGCCACTTACTTGCAAAAAAATTAATATAAAAGTATTTAATAAACATATTATTTTATAATGTCATTGAATAAGAAATTGTAAAGATTATAAATAATTGAAATGGCTATTTGTATTATAAATATATACTTAGTATATGTGCAAAATTTTATTAAGTGGTTTAAGTTATGAGATATATATATATATATATATATATATATATATATATATATATATATATATAGTTGTTGGTGTTTTAACTATGTATGATGCATGAGATATTATAGAGCATGTATGCCATTTTAATGTGATGGGTATAACTTTATTAAGGTAAGGATATATATGTGTGTGTGTGTAGAGTGATATTATTATTTGTAAATGAGTGTGAATGCAAAGAAAAACTAAGTGTGAATGCAAGAAAGTTGTGTGAATGCAAGAAAATGAAAAGTGGGTGGGATTTTTCTAGCCATACACGTATCCACCCCAATTTCCACTTCCCTTATCTGATTTTGCTGCCCCAAAAGTCATCACACTTTTCTTATTTTCTTGGCTGCATCAGATCAGAAGTCCAGCCTCTCTCTCTCTACTCCTTTTCCTCTTTCTTTGCTCTTCTTTCTCTCTTCTTCTGTTGCTTCTACACGGCAGCCCTCCCTTTCTCACCAACACAATATTTTTCTCTCTAAAGAAGAAATTAAAGGGTTAACACTAAAATTTCAGCTTCCAAGTTTGTAGGTAAGTAATCAAACCTTCATTTGTTTATTTCTATTTCTTTATCTTCTATCCTGATTTTATAGGCTGAATTATGATTCTGTTTTAGTGATTGAAGGTTTGATGATATTTTGATCAATTGAATGCTTATTAGGGTAGTTTAGTATGTTAACTATAGGTATAAAAATACCCAAATTAAATTAAGACCTATTGCTATTTGTTGATGATTTTGTAAGATTATGTACTGAAGCTGTCTCTGTGACAGATTTGATGTTAACTACAAGAAAATTATGTATTAAATTGTATATAGTGAATTTGGATGCTAGGGATAATTCCTATGAAACCTAAGACACTTGTGGTTATTATTGAATTGGTCTCACAGCATTTGGATTAATATAAAAATAATGGTTTAATTTGCAAGTTGCATGAAATTCTGTCAGGACAGATTTGAGTATGCTGTCTTGCGTGATTTTTAGTAAATCATGGGTTTATGCTTTGACTCCGAAATTTTTATGGTATATACTGGACATACAGGGGAGTAGTTATGTAAAATTTCATGACAATTGGATGTGTTTGAGTAGCCCGTTTGTATTTTACAAATGGAGCCTATGCTGCTGGAATAGAACAGTGAATAGTAAGGGACATGTCTAACTTTGTGAATTTAATTATCAAGTTAGGGTGTATATTTTGAGCTATAATTTAATAAGCTCATCCTTTGGTATGTTTGAAGCATATATGAATTTTATGGATTAGTTTCTCTGTGGTTTGGCTGCAATTGTGTTTGATGATTGTATCATATGTTTTGGGGAACTTTATGTGATGGGAATTAGGATTTTCTTGATTCTAAGAGATAGGCTTTGAGATGAATGTGAAGTTTATGATAAAGAATTATGGATAGTAATAAGCTTTGATATTTGGTTTAGGTGTTACCAGTATCCAAGTCTAAGCTCCTTCGACTTTAGGCTCTCGGTTCCTCTACTTTCAGGTAAGGGATAAGTTATATGAGCATTTGGTAAGTCATGAGGTTATTTTAAAGTATGTTATGCATTAAAATGTTTTTGATTAGAGATATGACATGTAATCATTATTCTGACAATGATATGTTCGTGAGCTTTCGAAAAACTTACGTATATGATTTAAGCATATTGATGCTATTATTGATTCCACGAATATGATGTTTAATGAAAAGAATGGAAATGCTATTATTATGAAACGTTATGCAAAATAAGAAATTTCAGTATGATGTAAAGTATGAAATGTTTTCGGGTTATGTCCTCTGATAATTTGAACTCAGCCAGTAGGGGTTAATTATTGGCTTTCCATGGAAATATGTTATCTGTTTGGCCATTTAAAGTAGAGGAAATGGGGCTGCCCGTAACTCTAGGCCATTTAAAGTAGAGGAAATGGGGTTGCCCGTAACTCTAATCTGACTAAGGCCTTCTCCCCAATGTGTACGGACGGCGGGGAGGAACAAAACCTGGAGGAGATGTGCCATCAGGCCTCTCAAAGGGGACAATATCATGCACACGAGGTTTTCCAAATGTGATGAGGCCTTCTCTGTACAGCTTATCAGTATGGACTAACCAATATGATATGAACAGCTATGTTATGTTATTAATCATGAGAGAATTATTTTGTTTAAATGCATTATGTAAAGTTAAAAGCTCTCATGAAAATAAGAAGTTTCTGATGAAAAGAAAGCTGTTCATTAAAGATAAAAGTTTATGAAGTTCTGTTGTGCTATAAAGATAAAGTTTTTTATGAAAGTACAAGTTTATGTTTAAAAGTTATCAGATATCTGTTTTTATGAAACGTTAAGTTTTATGATCATGAAAGTTATAGTATTCTACGATAAGAAGTTTATAAAGAAAAGTTTTCTTATCAGCCAAGATGTTTCTAGTTTATTGCAAAGTTGCCGATTATCTGATTTAAGTTAAAATAATTATTTTATAGTGAGAATATATATATATATATATGGTGACTTTGTAGGAAATGAAAGAAGTTTAATCCGAAAGGTTTGGTAATGTTAACCAAATAAGAAAAGGAGAACAATTATTTTCTATGAAGAGCATATAAGTTATTATTATGAATAGTATTAAATACTATGCATGAAAAGATGTTCTCCTATTTGAATATTCATAAAATGAAATGATTTGGTTACATGCATCCTTATTGAATTCTCATATATCTTACCTTTACTGAGCTGTGTAGCTCACCCCTTCCACTCTTTCAGTTAGCAGGTTTTATTTTGGAGCAGATGGAGCCTTAGTCGAGTTTTGAAAGGAGCTGGTTTTAGTTTGATATGTATAGATCTTAAATTAGCATTCTGACGTTTAGCTTTATAGTTATTGTGTATTTTAGGATCAAATGAAAGTTGTGTATACCTTAAAGTATCAAGCTATGTATTATGTAAAAGTGTGGAAAGTAAATGATCAGTGGATTATGTTATTCTTTGGAGTACAATGTAGATGCTCTGAATGTCAAGTCAAAGGTTATATAATTTAAGTAAAGAAACAAGGATTGAAAAGAAAAGGAAAGCTTTCGGTAAAAGTTTTGGAAAAGTTAAGTGGTTCTTGTTAATATCAGGTTTAGGCTTGATATTAGCATGCCGGTCATGGTCACAAATCTGAGTATCGGGTTTGGGGCGTGACACTCTCTCTCTCTCACAGTGATTAGTGACTAAGTTGGTCAATTTTGAAGTGTCTTGTTACTCATTTTTTTCTATCTCTCTCTCACAGTGATTAGTGACTAAGAGCATCTCCAACAATTAATGCATAGCCAAAATATAGAGAATATTTTACACTGTTCATGCTCTATATGCTCCTGTTCCAACAATCAATGCATAGCCAAAATATAGAGAATATTTTACACTGTTCATGCTCTATATGCTCCTGTTCCAACAATCAATGCATAGCCAAAATATAGAAAATATTTTACACTGTTCATGCTCTATATGCTCCTGTTCCAACAATCAATGCATAGCCAAAATATAGAGAATATTTTACACTGTTCATGCTCTATATGCTACTGTTCATGCTCCAGTAGTTTGATGGGCTACTGTTTATTCTTCAAATCATTTTTTTCTATTATAATAATTTGGTGTTGAATAAAAAAAATGTTGGAAGATGTGTAGTTGTTAAAAAAAGAATAAATAATGAATGAAGAAATAATATTTAAATGAGATAGAGAATCAATTGGAAAGTGTATTTGAAAAAGTGGGTAGATAAATGTAAAAGTCATTATTCATTCTCCAAACAGTACAAAAATTTGATGAATTTGCTGGAGATACTCTAATTCCTTGAAATTTGGGAAAATGACACTCCACCCCAAATCTCCAAACCTAAAGGAAAAAAAACACTTCACTCTCTTGAGGTTTGAAGAAATTAATACTATCCCATTTCGTTTATATTATTAATGAAATATTCTAAACTTCTATAACCTCTTTTCAAAAGTTTAATCAAGGTTAATAAAAAAATATCTGATAAGTTTAGAATAAAAATGCAAAATTTATTAAGAACCAAAACACTTGCAATGGTAATTCTCCTCATAACCTATTGAAATAATAATAATAATAATAATAAGCAACATGCATACTTAATATTTTTTAAAATACTCTTAAATTAAAATTTTAAAAGACAAAGTTTAGTTACAAAATTGATCATAGCGTAAGGCTACAACCTTACTCAATATCTTTTTATTGGTGGTAAATTTTGACAAATCCACTACTGGATTACATCTTTTTCTTATATCTTCTTCTTATCCTTCATGCTTGCAAAATTTCTAAAAACTTAAAGATCAATAGCTATGTTATCAATATATTGTTTAAATTGTAAGTTTTTGTAGTCTAAAATTATATATAAAATATAAGCTTATAGATCATATAGTAAATAATATCTAATTGACACAAAATTTGACATGTATATTAAAAGTGTAAAGAACATGCAATTCAACGGTTAAATTTTCAAAATATGAAGTAATTTTTATTTTATTGAGTAAGGTTGTAGTCTTAGACTACAATCAATTTTGTAATTAAACTTTGTCCAAATTTAAAACAATGAATTTTAATTTTGAAGACAAAGGGCAAATTAGCACACAACATTTTTAATGGTGTTAATATAAAAAAATTTGGTCAATTGAATGTCAAAGAGGAAAAGTGTTTTTCCCCTTTTAAATTTGTGGGTGGAGTGTCATTTTTCCAACTTTAAGTGAGGGGAGTGGACTGTAATTACCCCAAAATTTTTACATTTTAGGTCTTGCATTGTGCAGAGTCAATGCAAATAAAATCGTGTTGTTCTTGTTTCATGTCATAAAAATTTCCCCTAATTTTTGTTGCCCCTTTTTCTCTCCCCTCTCTCCCCCCCCCCCCCCCAAAAAAAATGATAGTCTTCTTTTATTTTTATTTATTTATTTTAAGAATAGATAACCGTATAGCCTAGGTTTTTTGGTTTTTATTTTTGGGGTGTCACCATCAGAAAAGAACAAAACTTTCTGAAACGTGAATTGTTACTGTAATACCCGAAAAAAATAAATAAATAAAAGGAAGGGCATTTAAGTAAATCTCTTGTAGGTTCAATTTTATAATTAATATTACTGAGGGAGATTTTAGAAAACTAGATTAAAACCTAGCTATATATAAGCTAATTAAATTTGAGTATAACTTTAGATATTTTAAAAGGGGATTTCTGAGTTTGTTCAAGTTGTGAAAGATTGACAGTATACTTAAGGTAAGAGCCTAAAATATTTCATTCTTTGTCAGATTTAGGTTTTATATGGATTTAAAATTTTTTTTTATGTGAGTATTTCGGTTAATAGTGATACTTTGTTTAGGCATGGCCTCATGGGTCTGTTCTGTATAATTTTTACCGGATTGATGGAGTTAGGAAAAACAAAGAAAAAAAAAAAAAAGAAAGAAAGAAACGCTTGACAAAAGAGGGAACACCAACTTCTTTATGATTTATGATTTATTATTATTTGTTTATTGATTTGGCAGAGAAAGAATAGTGTTTTCATAAAAGCTTGTGTCAGAGCTTGATTTGTGTGATTTGCCCTCATGCCAAAAGAAAGCTAGAGGCGGCAGTGGCATATATATATATATATGTATATAAATCCATAGAATAATGCCCTTGACAAAGCAACGCGCCAACGCCAGCTTCCTTCTAATATTATTATTATTATTATTATTATTATCATTAGTTCATTGGTTTGGTAATCGAGGCGCATAGAGTATACATACCAGGAATTTTACTTTGAGATGATAAAGAAAAATTATTGGATATTTTTAGTAGTCGATCTTGCCAATACTGTTATAAGTCATTCTTAAATTTTTGATTATTGAGTAAATGATACCTGCAAAATTATTTTAGGTGATATCTATAGATTTTAGAAAAAGTGTTAGAGAGAAGTTCCTTTTAATATGGCTTTTTGAGATAAGTAACATTATCCTAATAGGGTTTTATTTTGCTTATATTAATGTATTTTTAACTACTGAAAATTGTTTATAATTGTTAGAATTTTTATTTCTATTGTATTACTGATTTCAAGTAAAGGATTGTTACAAATATATTTTAATACTGAGTATATGATTTTTATATACATACTTGAATAAGATATATTTTTGTTAGAAACTATGATTTCATATATATGATTATGGTGTTCATCAAAAAAAAAATATATATGATTATGGCAATCTAACTATGAATTGATTTTGATACCCAAACCAATGGGATTATTCATTGGTACTCTGATACCCAAACCAACGGGGGTTATTTATTGGTACTTTGATACCCAGCCAATGGGGGTTATTCATTGGTACTCTGATACCCTGTCACAGGGATATAGCATGACCATAGTCATAAGATTGTTAAGAATATGAATTACGTTTGAATATTTGAACTATTTTGAGTCTTTAAAACTACATATGTGATTTTGGAAATGTTTGAGTATTTGAACTATTTTGAGTCATTAAAACTGTTTATGTATTTTTGGAACCTATTGTAATTTATAGTTTTTGATATATGAAAAACTAACTACTATCTAAACTATCTTTGATATATTTATAAGATTAAAGTGTGTAATCTATTTGCAACTTATTATTTTAAGATTATGAAACTTCTTTAGTTAATTTTGAAAACTCATAGTATATTATAACTTTTGAAAACTCATATTACATCTTATTACTTTACAGCTTTATTGCTTGATAGAACTTATTAGGATTTTGGTTACTTATTGAATTGTCCGCTTATCCCCCTTTTTTCTTTCCAGTTTTAGATTGTGAAGAATAACAAGTTTTGGGAGTTTTGATGTTGTGTTGTAAGCAAGAAAAGAAGTTTAGTGATTTTGAGATTGGATGGTCTTCTAATAGTTTTATAATTATTGGCCAATTGACATTATGTGCATGAGATTTGGATTTTGTTCCTATTAAATTATTGGAGATCTATTCATAAAGAAATTGTTGAGGTATTTTAGATTTATTTGATTTAATTTTTTAGGATAAATTTTAGTTGCTAAGAAGGCCTTGCACACTTGTAAGGTGCTTACTTTATAAGCGTGCAACGGTTGTCACGTGCCTATCTTTATAGTTGGGTTCGGAGCATGACAGTTACAACCCAAGAAAGAGTTAATACTGATCTCATCAAGAGAGATGATATGAGTAACGTTCCCCTTGACATCCACTGCTGGTAAGCTTGACACCTTATAACGTTATTTCTTGGTTTCCTCTGTGTGTAATGTGTTTTGAATGTAAATTGCTTTTCATATTTGTATAATCGTGGGTTTAAGTAAGAATGCATTAGTGGGTGTCAACAAATTCGTGGAATTTTTGTGTTACTGGCAGGAATCTTTTTCTTGAAGAGTTTTTTAAGCACAACATAGTCTTTAACTTGTGTACTGGTGGGGCCTTAGTCAGCTGAATAAAGGAGTAGGTGTGAAAAACGTGGGGAAATTTTTCTGTCCCTTAGCATGGGTTATGCCCAATGTAGCCAAAGGTGAAAATCGACCTTAAAGCGCCAAGAAGGCGCCAGCCCGAGTGAGGCAAAATGCTAAATTCTAAATATAATTATTTTATATTTAGAGTTCAAATCTAATGTGTTAGATGTATAAGAATATTATTAACAAATTTCTAAAACTCTGTTCCTAATGGATAGGAGCTGGTCTATAAAACTAGTTTTTGGGTTTGAATCCGAATAGAGCCTATGTTCGTGACAAACAATTAATACTCATATATTACCATTCAAAAATTAGTCTATCCAAACATCAACTAAGTTTAAATATTAAACCAAAATACTGCTCATAACTTCAGGTTAGAAAGAAGAAAACTCCTAAACAAGACATTGAACTTCATGACTGACTATCCATGACAAAACAAATGTATTTGAAGATTGAACATTCTAATAGCTTGAATGTGGTTGTAAGTACTCGGTTGGCTTTGATTTTTAATAATATTTTACGTTACCTATCAAAAAAAAAAAAAAAAAAAAAAAAGGTTGAATGTGGTTGTAAGTTTTAATCTAAAGGTCATCATTAGACTCTTCATTCAAGTTGCCATCACTTTCAAAGCCACTTAAACCTGATTTATAACCATCAACATTCTCTTCCTCGGTCTCCTCAGAAACATCTTCCTCTTATATATTTGGTTGTGATGTTGAGGCCTTTGAGTTTGCCCTTGATTGTGCTTAGAATCTAGTATTCTTCCTTGCTTCTCCAACAGTGCCAGCTCTTGCCACTGCACCCCATATCAAACCATCATCATCATCAACCAACTCGTCTTCAGCATCCATAGATGGCTCAATACCAATTTTCCCCAACAGGATTCATTACTTTCATCTATATCGTCCAAGGAGATGGGATCAATAACATCACACTTATCATATCGTGCCTTCATTTTTTTTTTTATCATACTTCACAAAGAACAAATCATTTAGTCTTTTTTGTGCAAGTCTATCCCTTATTTTTGTGCGAATCTACAAGTACTTACGAAAACTAAGTATTAGTGACTAATTACAGCTTTGGAATTTTCTATGGAATAATGCTGCTCATCAAATGATAAAATCTACTTACTATACTTAAAAACTCACCTGCCCAAACGCACAACAATTATGCTCACAATCACATGCACTACAAGTCAAGCTCAAGAATTTTATAGCCAACTGTTGCAAATTTGGAGTTGAGCTCCCATTCAAACTCCACCATTCAGCTATGTTAAAAAAATTAGTATGAGTAATGATATATCATAACAGTTAGATTTTAATTTGTAAAAAGTGCTAGTCATATTAATTTAGATATATTTTTAGTCTTGCATAAAGTTATCATTTAGAGAATGCCTTCGATGGAAAGGTTTGGTCAGCAAAAAGTAAGTATTTAATATTTGAAAGAGGTAGAATAAATTTATTTTTATTCGTTTATAGAATCTTTGTTTAGATTAATTAATTTTTTTCAAATATTATATTCTTTTCTTTTCTTTTTTTAAGGGAAATAAATATGGGTAGAAAGAAAGATCGATTTTGGAGCTATGTTGAAGACCTAGATGGCCGTTTCAAATGTAACTTTTGTCAGCGTAATTTTACTGGGGGTGCTTCTAGGATTAAATATCACTTGGCTGGAGTTAAAGGTAATGATGTAGATATTTGTACAAGTGTGCCTGAAGATGTTCAAAAAGAAGCTTATCTAGCAGTTGGAGGGACTAACAAAAAACTGAAGAGTGCATCAAGTTCTAGCAATGCTAAAGAGAGTAAAACCACATTGTGTTCAATATCGAAAGATATGTGCCATGCTACCAATTCAGAGACGTGTGGTAAAAAAGATAAGAATGCGGTGGACAAATTGCTTGCACAACTTGTTATAGTAAATAACATATCATTTGATGCTGTTCAAACGACATCCTTTATTCGCTTTGTGCAAGGTGTTGCTGAATATGGTCCTGACTATAAGTTACCCTCTTATTTGACTTTCCAAAGGAAGCTAATTCCAGACTTGAAGGTAGAAGTGGAAGAGTATGTTAGAAATGTTAAGAAATCATGGTTGGTATCTGGTTGTACTCTCATGTCAAACATATGGAGTGATGTAGAGCATAGAGCATTTATCAATATTATTGCATATTCTCCTAGTGGAGTAATATTTTTGAAGTCACTTGAAGTTTCAAGAGATAAAATAACAACACTATATATTAAAGATATTATCTCTTCAGTAATTGAAGAAATTGGGTCAGATAATGTTGTTCAGTTGATCACTGATAATACTACTAATTTTGAGTTTGCTCGAGATATGCTTATTAGCAAGTACCCTTGGTTGTACATAACTCAATGTGCTGCTTACGGCATTAGATTGCTTTTGAAGCAAATATGCAAGGAAGTTGATTGGGTTCAGAAGATAATTATTGATGCAAAATCAATTGTTTCATATATGTATAAGGATAGTATCATTTCGTCACTTATGAGAGAGTACACAAACCATAAGGAATTGAAACATCCTTGTAAAAGGAGGGTTTCTTCTAATTTCTTGATGCTTCAATCTATTTTGAATGTTCAAGATGAATTGCAGTTACTTGTTGTATCTTCTAAGTGGAAAAATTTGAATCATAATGAAAAGGACATTGCTGAAGTTGATAGTATCATTCAAAGTGCAGAATTTTGGAGTCAAGTGAAAGAGGTGTTACTAGTGTTGGAGCCTTTGGTTCGAGTTCTTCGATTAATTGATAATGATTTGTCAACTGCAGGATACTTATATGAAGCAATGGAAATGGCAAAAGAAACAATTAAGCAACAGTATGATAGCAATCAAGACAAATATATGCAGATATGGAAGTTATTTAGTTGTAGGTATACTGAAAATATAATGCATCCAATTCATGCTGCTGCAACATTTCTGAATCCTGCTTACTTGTGCAGTGAGAAATTTATAGAGAGTCGCGAGATGAAAGATGGTATAAGTTTCATTTTGGAGAATTTGGTGGCTATTGAAGAAAGGGAAGATTTCATGAAAGAGGTGCAACTTTATCGCAATAAAGTACCGAGCTTGTTTACAATTACGGCAAAGACAATGTTGAAAACATCTCATCCTAGTAAGTTCAATAGCTTTGATATAATTTTAATATTTAACTATATTATTTCTTGATAAATTTAATGAGCATATAAATTGTAATTTTAATTGTAGGAATATGGTGGGATTTCTGTGGAGATCGTCTTCCTATCTTACAAAAGTATGCCATTCGAATTTTGAGTCAACCATGTAGTTCTACCTTGTCCAAGGGTTATTGGAATGCATCTGAGCCAGCACAAACAAAGAAGACAAACATGTTGACATCTGAGATGTTGGATAATATGGTGAATGTAAGATTGAACTCAATGATGATGGAGAAATTCAACACAGGTGAATCTCGAAACTTGGAGCCAATTGATCTTTACAAACCATATGAGCTTCCTGAATATGTTGATCATGAACAATTTTTGGTGGATGATGCATTCAGTTGAGTAGTAGAAAAGGGTATTGATGACTGATTACTTAGGATCAATTATTTGAGATATTTTAATTAATCAAAACATTATAATGGTCCTAAATTTTTTTATCATGGTTATTGTAGTAATTTTCTTTACTAGTTTAGATTATTTAAAATTGAATTGTTAAGGTTCTGCTATGTGACTGTTATACAAATCTCATTGTATTTATCAAAAGAAAATATGAAAAAAAATCCATATGTATTAAATTTAACCATGTTATGCCCATATACTATTTATGAATTGTTGCTCCAAATTCTTGAAACATACTTTTCTTAAAAGAGGCTGAATCATACCTGTCCTATATTGAGTGTACTTACTAACTGTTTAATTATTTTAGGAAAAGATGTCATGCAAGTATTTATCTAGCTCCAGTTCTATATGGTTTTTTATTTCTACTAGAAGCGTATACTCAGTTCTTTGCAAAGCTTTCCATACTAGTTTCTTTTGTGTAAGGTAAGGAAGAATACATGGCTGAAATTTTCCTGTGTTGTCATGGAGGGTGCTAGCTAGCCAACTACTTAACATATTGGTTCTGATTGGGGTTTCACGAAGCAAACTAAGTTTCTTGTCTCAGTAACCAAGAACCAAGTCATATTGCATGATGCAAGTGATGAATTTGTGGGGATCTGGTTAGTGGAGACAAAAGGATCATGCAACTTCTTTTGAATCTCCAATCCTGTTGTATTCTACTGCAATATGGCAAACAAAATTAGGACCTTTGGTCAATCAGTGGATAGAATTAAAGATAAAATTATTGGCTTTGTACTTAGAATGGAGTTTGTGAATTTGATTGTTGAGATTAGTCTAGATAGGGAGATAGACTCCTCTATGATTCGGAAGTTGTAATGAAAGGAAGATGATGTTTTAAAACTGTAAACTTGCTGATTAGTGTAAGCAGCATGGTTTTATAAACCAGTACGGTCAAAGAACCATTTTTGCTCTCAGTTCTTGGTTTTGACCAGTTTTGGGGGGTTTTACTGGACTAGATCGGTGCCTTGTTCACTGTTGAACCAGTCAGTCCATTCCGGTCTGGTTTTTAAAACTATTCTAAGTGGTCAACAAACAACTTTTGGAAAGACTTAAACAAAACTAATGCATAAATTATAATCATTGACAAGTAAAGATGCATTTTTATGTACTGTACTGACATGGCTACATGGCATAACAAAAAAAAAAAATCTACAATCACTAAATATTTCGGTACTAAAAGAACTTTAATTCCCATGCTGTCATTTTCCCTCATCTTAGTGATGTTTCTCTCCTTGTAATTATCATGGTTCTAATGTTTGGTATAAAATATATATATATATATATATATAAATTGTTATATTTGTGGTATTTAAACATATTTGGATTTTTGTGGATTTTACAGCATATAGTGCATCAGTGCATGTGACAGATCTGTGATTAAGTGCTATATCTAATAGTTTTCTAGTGTGTTGTTGGCAATGGAAGTACTTCTGTTTGTGTCCTGGTTAACATAGGGTGCCATTTTAGATATGCTTTTGAGATTGACACAATTTATATTAAACAGTTTTATCATTTTGCATCACGGATTGATGCATCGTGTAGCTTTGCGACTCTATAGTCATTCCATGTTGCTGCAACAAATTTTTCATTTTAATGGTTTGATCTTCCATCTAGGTGTGGTACGATGGCTGTCGGAATTTGTGGGGGCTGCATAAGACTCTGTAGTAGCCACAATATTGAGTGTGCATCTGGTAGTTTTGAATCTGCAACTCTGTAGACATCACATAAAACTGGTTAATTTACTTAACTCCAAATTCTTCAAGAAAATTCAGAACATAAACCTTTATTAAAACCTTGGGTGAATACAACAAAATGGCTGAAAAAGGTTTTTATTTATTATTAAATCAGGCCATTATTAAGTCCAAAACCCAAGCCCATGAGTCCATGACACCAATTCTTACCATGGTTTACTTTTGAGAGAAAGACATGGCTTTCTAAGGTAAGAGTTGGTCTTCAGCTTGATTGCTCCGAAAAGGGAGTGTTTCTGTTTGGGCAAGCTAAAGTGGAACTTGGGCCTTTTGATTTGGGTTTGACCGTTTGACTCAATATCACCCTTCAAACAAAGGTGTATAAAGGCCCTTGTTAATTCATGTAAACACTTAATTTGAGAAACAGTATGGTATCAAATAGACAGATGCCACACTTGATTTTAGTCATAATGAATAGAAACATTCACAATAATAAGCAATGGCTCAAATCAGACCCAATTCCTTGCCAAAAAAACTGTGGAAATTATTTGAGTAGCCACCAATGTTTTCCCTTATTTGTCAATTAGACTATATCCCTCATATTGTTTACATATATGGACAAGAATTCCTAATATAATGTCATTGGAAACAGGCTTGAGAAGTGTAGTTTGACGCTAGTTGGTAACAGACCCTTGGTGGAAGAAAGACAGTATACAACATTATCATCCACCTCATGGACTTGGCTTGGCTGACTGAGTAGTACTTTTGTCTTAGCTCTTACTGTTATGTTTTCAAACACATAATTATAAAAAAATATCAAACTCATTTCCAAAACCCAATTTTAATTTTTTAAATCAAGTTTCGGAAACATGATTACAACAAAAATACATGTAACATGGTGCCAGGAGCAGGTTGTTGTTTATAATACATAATGTGATTGCTAATGTTCGAATATACCATATATATATATATATATATATATATATACAGCCTAAATTTGCATATATTCAAATCTTAGTTTGTGCAAAAATTAGGACAAATTTCCTTGGTATTAGCTCAGTCAAGGATCTCCCTAGGATCAAAGTTTACATATTCAGCTCAGTCAAGGATCTCCTTATGTCTCAATATGTATTTCATCATATAGAAAAACACAAATAATATACAAATGACAGTTTATTCCATCAATTTATATCATTCTTTCTTTCTCTTATTCTCTCAACATGGTATTAGAGCCACATTCTTGTAACCTTCAATAGGTTTTGTCCATCACTATGCAACCTTGCACATCACTGTTCAATAGCATCATCCACAAACGAGCTTGCTCGACATCACAGATCTTTCTCTAGTCTTGAAATTGATTCCAAGAATCAGATACATCTTCAAAAATCAGCCGAAAGACTTGAAGTCGATTTCAAGCTCACATGTGCTTGCTCAACATCACACATTTTTGGCCATTGCTCATTAAAAAGAAAAAGGAGACAATATCAACAATTGCTTATTTCTCTTGAACTCTAAAATTCAGCAAATCCAGATGTTATTGTTCCCTTTAAAGAATCAAACCAAACCAATTAAGTCACTTTTTCCCAAAAAGCCATTATCACAATCAACTTCTTCAAAAACCCACTACCACTTTCAGAAATCATAGCCTAAGGCTAGAAAGCCATTGTCTAAACGCTACATCCCATTCAAGGAAGTCAAATACATACCAATACCTGCTGTATTAGTAAAATATGCCGTACCCGCCGTTAAATCGGTACTGGTACTCCTCTATAATGTAAAATTAAAAAAAAAAAAGTTGCACTGGTTTGTATAGGCTATATTTTAGGTGTTTCGTTCGATATTAGTGTTTCAACTGGTACAATAAAAAAATGTTAAAATTTTTAATATTTTATATTAAAAAAATGTTATTTAAGTTAATATATTGGTTAATGTACTTAGGTTAAAATTTGATGTTGATAAACATAAAAATTCATAAATTCATACTTTTATATATATATATATATATATATACACACACGTTTAAGTATCAAACTGGTATTGAAATATTACTCTGTTGAAGTAAAGAAATATATTCCATAGATTAGTATATAATAAAAGTTGTGTTGGTAATAAATTTATGTGAAATGATGTTAGTGTTAGTTGGGAAGAAGGTTGTGTTTTTAACACTACTTCAAAATAACATTAGAGAAAATTAATTACTTACTAGTTTAGTTCAGTTTATTTTGAATTCACTACGATGGATTCTCAAGGCAAATATCATTTTTTATATTTTGGTCTTCTGGATAGATTTAAAATTTCCAACCTTATTTAATTGATGGAAAGCCACACTATCCCACCCACAAACAAAACTACAAAACCAATTATATATTCTATGGTGTATCTTGGCTACTCATATTAGGGCCAACGATGATTACTAACCAAAAAATTATCTCACATGTCAGTAATAGGAGTCCATGTAAAAGTAACAGACAATTACTCATAATTTGTTACATTAAAGTTATACCAAAAGTTTGTGCCATAATAGTTATAATCTTAGAAACACTTTCACATGAAAAAAATCTATTAACACAACTTTAATATAATTAGATGTGAGTGGTGAAAATAGCGTGTCTATGCCATATTGATATACAACCACTCATTTTTTGTCTCATCAAAGTTGTGTTAGATGCCTTATTGCCAAATATCGTCATTAAAACTACCAGCATAGTGTGGCCTTTCATTAATTAAATAAGGAGGGAAAGTTATCAAAAATAAAAATAAGGTGGGAAATTTTAAATCTACCCAAAAACCAAAATTAAAAGAAAAAAAATGAAATTTTTTTAAAAGAATACGTTGATAGCATTAAAAAAAAAATCCTGCAAAATAAATATTAAAAATATGTTCTTATAATATTAAAAAAAATCCCCAGACGGTTACAAATCGGCCAAGAAGACTGTTGGAGACCCATCAAAGCCTACATTGAATGAGCCCAGAGGCATTACAAAAGAATCAATTATACCACCATGAATAGGGTACAATGGCTAGAAAGAAAGAGGTTATATATATGACACATTGTAGAACTAAACAAGGTACATACATTTTTACATACACACACGTTGAAACCAGGGGTGGAGCTAGAAATTTATCTTTGGGAGGGTTCGGTCAAGACTAAATAATCATATTGATTCACAAAAAATATATATGTGTCTATATATATATATATATATATATATATATATATGTATGTATGACCAACTCATCAATGCTCTAATGAATTTTTGTACAGAGATTGAAGAGAGTTAGTGTAAGACTATGAGAACATGTGCACTAAGTGATGAGTTCTTTTGGAAGGGACTGGAAAGTAGAACATTGGAAAATACATATTAAAAAGAGAAACTGATAGTAAAAGTGAGTAAAACTGTAAAACTTATAAAAATTGTGGGCTTGTTGATGTGTTGGGGAGAGGAGAGATGGAGGAAAGACTGAAGAAAAAAAAAACCAAAGTAATTAAGTAAATATGAATGAAACAAGTAGTTAAGGACATATGGGGGGGCCAATTAGTTTCATTTGGAGGGGCCAACTCTTACAACAATTTTGTTTAATCTATTTTTTAGCAGTTATAATAAATTTTTGAGCATTTTTGCCCCCCCCCCCCCCCCAATTGTAAAACATAGCTCCGTCCCTATCTGAAACACTTTATTCACTCCAGTTCTTATAAGCCCTCTCTACCATTTCTGGTCGTTGACTTCACTATCAAAGACTCCGTGGTCGGCACCACACCGGTGACCACTCAGAGAGGATTCCATTCTTAATCCTACAGGTATAGAGATGAAGTACGTGCTGACCTATGTAGATGAATCTACTCGTCTAACAATCACAGCATCATCAATACTAATATCTTATTTTTGAAACATGGTTACAATATACCTGCAACATAGTGCAGTAGCAATGGTTGTTTGTAATACTAATGTGATTTTCAATGTTAGGATAAACCATATATTGTTATATTGCCTAAATTCGAACATGTTGATATTCTTGATTGGGCAAAATTTTTCCCTTGTTCAATTACAAAGTCTATATATTCAAGCGTACTTGTGTATTTCATTGTTTAGAAAATACAAAAAAAAAAAATACAAATTACACAGTTTATTCCATTAATTTATTTCATTTTTTGTTTCTCTTGTTCTCTCAATATGGTATTAGAATTTAGAACCACATTCCTGCAACCTTCAATATGTTTTGTCCATCACTATGCATTTGTGCTCATTGCTATTCAATAGCATCATCCACGAACAAGTTTGTTCTACAAGGACGGACCCAGTAGGGGGGACAAGGGGACCCGGGCCCCCGTGGCTCAGCTCAACCCAAAAAAACTAAAAACCCATTAAATTTTAAAACCCTTTAAACCCACAGTTACATACAAACCAAATTTAGGAAGAGAGAGACCAAGGATGTGAAAACAAAAATAATGAAGAAAATGAAGATAGACGGAGGCATAGTGAAAGAAAGATACATAAAGAAAGAAGAAGGTGATAGGAGATTCAAAGGATGGATTTGAAATGGTGAAATAGTAGCGTTTGCCTGTTAGGTGAGATAAGAAATGAAAATAAAAGAAAGAGAGGAGCAGATAGTCACGTGGGTTGGAGTGAAATGGTGAGTTGAAAACTTCTTGGGAAGTACCTACTTTACAGATATTGCTTGCTTATTTACAAAAATACCAAAATTTATATATGTAATATTTTACAACAATCTATTTCATTTTATTAATATATTTTTAAAAAAAACTATATATATCATGTGTGTTTTTCTTGGAATGGTGTATCGATATACATCAGTACCAAAATATTCCATTGTAATATAAAATTCGGAATGATCTTCGAAACAAAATTTCAAATTTTAGAATAAAGTTATAATATATAGAGAGAGAAGAGTCTATTAAGAATATATAATATTATTTGGTGTTTGAAACTTTAACTATTTGTTGGTAGTGAGGCAATAATAGGGAATAGGTGCCAGATAGAGACGGAAAAAAAATTGTGTCTTTTGTTTTTGTTGGTAGATAATTGCACCTTGATATATTAAAAAAAAAAAAAATTTGTGCATTTATCTTAGTTGATAGTTTATATCAGTACCAAAATATTCCATTGCAATAGCAATTTTGGAATGATCTCCAAAACGAAATTAAAAACCTAAGAATAAAGTTATAATATACAGAGAGAGAAGAGCTTGTAGAGAATATATAATATTGTTTGGTGTTTGACACTTTGACTGTTTGTTGGTTGTGGGGCAATAGTAAGAAATAGGCGATAGACAGAGATGCAAAAAAAAAATTAGTGCCTTTTATCTTAGTTGGTAGATGATCGCATCTTAATATTTTTATAAATAATGATTTTGTATATTTTTCCTAGTTGATAGTTCGTTAATACTATATGGATACTTATTTGAAAATTTTTAAAATTTTTTTTTTCACTTATACTCCGGCCCCCCTAACTTGAAATCCTAGGTTCATCTTTGCTTGTTTGACATTACAAATCTTCTTTTTTCTTGAAATTAAAGAAATTGATTCTAAGAATTAGTTCCTTATTCGAAAATAAGCCAAAAGACTTGAGTCCTTTTGGGAACAGCTTATTTAACTGAAACTGGAATTTTATTGTTAAAAGCTAGTTAAATAATACAATGAAACTCATGAAATATGCTAAAGCTTGCATCACGTCCCAAACAGGCTCTAAAGTCTTAAAACAAAGTCGAGTCCAAGCTCACACGTGCTTCGTTGACATCAAATATTTTCGGCCATTATTTATTTTCTTGATCTCTAAAATACAAAAACTGTTGTTCCTTTAAAAAATAAATCATATCATATACTGTATAATAAAAGTTAGGCTTAAAAGCCGTGGTTGCGTCAAGTGGCTTCACTAAATTGCAGAATTTTTTAAAGATTTTTAGATTTTAAAAATATATATAATTTTTTCTTCTCCTATAATTTATAAGTTGATAAAAATTTTAATTTGATTATAATCCAAATTCTTCATCTAAACCTTCTAATCCAAAAATCTTAATTTGATTACAATTCAAATTCTTCATCTAATCCATCTAATCCTTATTTTTAAGTGTAGTGTATTATGATCCATATTCTTCATCTAATCCTTTTTTTTTTTTCCATATAGTGTATTATAAAAAAAAAAAAAAAAAGTAGCAACTTTCTTATTTTTTATTACTACAGCACGCATTTAGTTGGGTTTTTCTTTGAGAGGTAAATTTAGTTGGTTGGTGCCATACAACTAAAACCTACAAGTGTGTCTATCTAAATATTATCAACAAAGCCTAAAATAATAGGATAGAAAGAAAAAAAAAATCTAAAACATAAACTATTAAAATGTGTAGTTGTGACGGAGAAGTATAACTAATCCCATGAATTTCTTTTTTTTTTTTTTAAAAAAAACAATTTCATTGGGAGGATATACACATAGGGAGGATTTGTTATCTACTTTTTTTTTTCAAATATATATTGTTTTATTTATTTTTTTTGGATAAATGTCAAATTTTTGGATAACATAAAAAAAAGAAGAAGCTAATAACGTTAACAAATCAACTTGATTTTTACGGTATAACAAAAAAAAAAATTGTAATTAACGTTAACAAATTGATTTTTTTAGTATTTGATTTTAAATAATTTTTTTTTTTTTTTTTTTTTTTTACTTATATCAACTTCTTCACAACTTAAAATTATTGTTTTAAAATGATTATGGATAATAGTTTTATCATACCATGACTCTCATCTTTAAATTTTTAGGTCACTATAAATAATTAGGCCAGTTTCATGATTTTTTTAAAAATATTTTTAATGTCCAAGTATCTATCTTTTTTTAGGGTTATTTCTTATTTGTTTTTGTTTTTCTCTCAAATTAAAAATAAACAAATTCCCAATTTTGTTTGTTTTAATTATTATTCTTTTTTTAGGGGGTTTCCTTGAGATTTCAAAACACTCAATAAAAAAATGCTCTTGGTATTGAGTTTTTCTCAAAAAAAAATTTTGAAGTTTATATTTACACATTTGGTTTTGATGGGGTGAAATTTAGTGCCTCCTTCCTCACTTTCAAAGACAAAAATTCAATTCTTATATAAGTTTATTTACTTTTATTTTTTAATATTTAGTAATTTGGGTTGTTCATTGTTCTTAACTATTACATTGAGGTTGAATTAAGGTTTTTCATTTAAATATGCACTTTAATTATGCAAACTCCCTTTATATTTTTGAGGCATCTCTTTTTATATCAGTTGCATTGTTATCTACCGTATTCCATTCAATTAATTTTAGACTTATATATGATTTTTGTTTTTAATAAAAACTTACGCTCCGTTTGTTTTGATGAAAAACCTTATGTAAAAATAATTTTTTGTATATTCCAGTGTTTGGTAGCATAAAAAAATATAAGTCAAAAGAAAACTATTTACGGTTAATATAAAAAGTATGACTTATTTTTAAAAATTGTTTTTCACTTTATTTTTTTGGAAAAAAAACTTTATCTCTCAGTAAATTAAATAAGGGAAGTTAAGAAGTTGTTTTTTAACTCATTTAAAGTTACTACCAAATATCTTTTCAAAAAAGTTAGGGTAAATTACATATTTGGTCCCTATCCTTTACACTAGATCTCAATTTAGTCCCTAACCTTTCAATTGTGTCAAGTTGGTCCCTAACCTTTCAATATCGTTTTAATTTAGTCCCCACCGTTATCTAGTGGATGAAAAAGTCTGACATGTCAAACTGTTTAAATATATAAAAAAAAAATTGCCACATCATATGCCACCTGGACTAACACATCAGTGTTTTTAATTTTATCTTATAAAATGTCAGCATAATTTTAAATTAGAAAAAAAGAAAAGCAACAGATAATTTAATCCCTAACCCACGTCTATCAACAACAAAATAATCCCTTTCCTCAAAAAACAACAAAAATCCCCAAGTCACAGTCACAATTTCTTCACGTTTTGATCCTCTAGAGAGAAAGGTGACACCTGACGGCAACGATTGGATCTGAAGGCCGAAGGAGTCGTCGATTATCTGAGGGCCGACGGTATCACCGATTATCTGAGGGCCGACTGGATTTCAGGGCTGATGGTATTATCTTCATCTCAGGTTTTTATCTCTTTTTTTGGGAATGGACCAAAACGTGAAGGTTCAGTTCTATGCAAAATTATGTTTTTGTTTTCCTTTTCGTTCACCTTTAAGGTTCCCTTTTAATTGTACAGTTTTTTGGGTACAAGGAGATAGAGTGCCCCAGTTTCGTTCACCATTCTGCTTTTAATTATAAGTTTTTGGATTTTCACGTATGTGATCAATACTGTTTTTCCGGTGATGATTTTGCAATCATCTTCTTTATGTTCAACATCAGGCTCACCTGCATTGATTTAGGGGTAGAAGTGGTAAGTGAAGGGGACTAAAAATACTAAACCTTAAAAAATGTCTTGGATTATTTTTTTGAAGTTAGACATATAATGGATGAGGCTGAACTGTATCCTTCAAAAATAAGATCAGTGAAACCAAAAAAAAAAAAAAAGATCAGCCTTAATAGTCAATTTTCCTTGATGAGGATTTGACAGGAGAATTGTTGCACTACAGGGGCTGCAATGAAAACCAACCTCAGCCTTAATAGTCAGCTTTCCTTGAATTTTTTGTTATTAAAAAAAATCTAAGTTCATGTTGAGTATTGCTTTTCTAAGTCTCCATACGTCAGCCTTAAGTTCACTTATTTAGGATATATCTTAAAATTTTCATTCTTAATTTTCCTTGTGCTAGTAATTATTATAAGCAATATATTGGGAACAAGTTGTTCATGTTATAATTGTGTTTATTTCTTGATTTTGTTTAATACCTTGGAATGCTGATCGAAATTTTCTAGCTAAGAACCTTAGCTATTATTATTCTTTGTTCAAAGACAAAATATATATGGAGGATAGTACCAGTGTCTAAGAGCACAATATCTTCCATGATAGGTAAATTGGAAGTAGTAGTACAGCCATAATTTTGGTTACAATCACTCATCTGCTTGTACTTTAATTTTATGTCATTAAAGGTCTTTTTATGACACTTTTTTTTTCCAGATTTTCAAGAATGACATACTCGTGGATATAGGAGCAACAAAGGAAGACACAGGTGTGCTTGCCGTGAGAGAAGCTTTATTTAGCCTTAAGGAGCTTTGGATTTAAGTAGTCATCCTTTTGACTAGTTGGAGTTATGTATTTTTGTTCAGAAGTCATATGAGAAAGAGTACCTGGGGAATGAATGCAATAGTGATCTTAACAAGTTTTGTAAAGCTACCTATCAACAAAAACAAGAAGTTATCTAAAGCTACTGCTCTTTTTTGAAGATTTGCAGATCCTACCTGTTATTGTGGCAAAGCAAAGAAAGTTGGCATTAGAGGAGGCCTCTTGGTCTTTTATAGATAGATTTGATTTGTTGTATTCTCTTTTTTTTTCTTGTTTAGTGTACCGCTGTGTATGAACTTTTCTTCTTTTAAATAAAATTCAAGGTTGCAGACTTGCTCCCTTAGATCTATTCTGATACAAGTTAATGTATACACTTTACAAAATTATTACAATTGATCATTTGTTGACAGCTCAAATATTTTCAAGAGCATAATGTTGAATAATACAAAGAAAAGGAAATAGCATCTTTGGATCATGGTCTGCATAAAGCTCCACCTATCACCAGAAATAAAAAGGGCAAGAATCTTCAGATAAGATGTGTGTTTCCAAATCATTTTAAATGCACAAACCAAGTGTTGCAATAACCAGACAGAAGGTTGGAAGTAGGGGGAAAGAAAGAAAAAAATACCCAGAAAAAAATACCCAATTAAATGCTATAGTAACTAGATAAGCAAAATAGTGACAGCCAACTCAAAATAAGTGACTGCCAACTCAAAATAAATAAAATCCCAACATGTCTACAAAATGAATATATTCCAAAATTAGCCATGACTTCCTTCCTATCCTTTCTCACTTTCTCCCCTAAATGATGGTAGTGCATGAATTGATTCCTGACTGCCAAGTATGTTGAATATCTCCCTATACCCTGTAGTTTGACAAGGATGTGCCTATGCACTTGTTGCTGAATGTGGTGGTATTATTGACTGTAAAGGCTGATTTCCATATGCACTTGCCTTTGCATTTATGCTTCCACCAGCACTAGCACTTGCACTTTCACTTGCACCCTCGCCCTATGAAAGCAATAAAGAAAAAAAAAACACAGTATATCAAAGTTTGAATTTTTTTTTTTTTTTTTTTTAAGATAGTAAGAATGACAAATATCACTTTTATGTAGTAACTAAAATTATACCATGGTAGGCTGTGTGAAATTACTTTGTTGTTGACTAGTAGGTTGCTTTTGATTGCCGCCAACTTTTCCTTTGCATGTCCTCTTGTTATGACCAACCTCTTTACAATATTGACACTTCATAACTAGACGCCTTCTCAGTTTTGAAGATTGTGGCCTCTGCTCATCAACATCTCTCTTTCTACGCTTCTTAGGCCTACCTGGAGGTCTCTGTTTACGTGGAGGTCCCACAGGTTCAAACCCAGTATCTTTCCACATATCTGGCCCATTCATAGGCATGACCATTGGCTCATAACATGCTGCATAAGTTTGCATCTTAAGGTACTGGTTGACATAGGGCTCTACAGGCTCTTTTTTGTAAAAAATGCAACTAATTGCATGACAACAAGGCACTCCAGTCAAGTCCCACCTCCTACAAGTGCAAGATTTATCTGCCAAGTCAACAATAAATTGCATTGCACCACAATGCACCTCAAACTTGTCATCGCCAGCCCATGTTGACATCCAATTACCACTAGCATTTATGTTCTTCTCTAACTTCTTTCTAGTTACTTTACACAACTCATCTTCAGATTTCATCATCTGATCCTTGCATGATTGGAATTTTCTCATTAGATACAACCTTAAATCTTCAACCAAATGAATGACTGGCTTCTCTCTAGAATCTAAAATAACCGAGTTGAATGATTCACACATGTTATTAGTCAATGAGTCACACTTAGGATACACACTAAATGCATGTTTACACCACTGTGAAGGTGAATGACCACTAACCCATTCAAATGCTTGCGTGCTAACTGATCTCAACTCTTTCATTGCCCTATCCCATTGCTTATAATAAGTTGCAGTAGCGATCCTCCAAAAAATATCCCTCAAGATCAAGCCAGGATGTTTCTTCTTAAAGTTATTGTACAAATGCCTAACGCATAGTCTATGATCCACCCCAGGCATCAACTCCTCAAATGTGGATATTAAACCCTACATAACCAAGATAAACACATATCAACAAGAAATAAATAATGGACAAACTATGAATAAATAAACAACATTAAAACTAAGTTAAAAGTTTGGACAAACCTTTTGTTGATCAGAGATGAATGTCAATCTACGCTTTGAACTGGCATTAACATCACTTATAAGCTTTAATATAAACCAAGTCCACGAGTCCTTCGTCTCAGCTTCTACAACGGCAAATGCTAAAGGGAACAATTGATCATTAGGGTCTGTAGCCACAACAGTCATGAGTTGGCCACCATAATGTCCCTTCAAATGGCATGCATCCACACCAATAAAAGGCCTACATGCAACAAAACCCTTCTTACATGCATCTAAACAAACATACAACCTCTGAATCAAACTAAAAAGATTTGATTTGGATTTTTTCAAAAAAAAAAAAAAAAAACTGACGTGTTATTTCAAAAAAAAAAACTAACGTGTTTTATTTTTTTTTAAAAAAATACACTGATGTGTTAGTCCAGATGGCATATGATGTGGCAATTTTTTTTTTTATATATTTAGACAGTTTGACATGTCAGACTTTTCCATCTATTAGATAACGGCGGGGACTAAATTAAAACGACATTGAAAGGTTAGAGACCAACTTGACACAATTGAAAGGTTAGGGACTAAATTGAGATCTAGTGTAAAGGATAGGGACCAAATATGTAGTTTACCCAAAAAGTTACTATCAAATGTTAAAAAATAAGATAATTTTATAGAAAATTATTCTTAAAAAATGACTCATTTTTTAGAAAATATCATCATCAAAACAAACCGAGCATTAATCTTACATAATAAGCATTCATTACTTCATATCTTTATACAATGCAAATTTCCCAAAAAGCGACTGTCACAGTCAGTTACTTCGTAAACACCCACTACCAGCATTCAGAGACTAAAGGTTGTAACTTGTAAGTGAAGTATCAGACAAAGACAAAGAAAAGAAAATTAAATAAAGAAGAAGAAATCCAGGCGTGAAGCGTGGACAGCAAAATTAAAAAAGAATAGAAGTGCTTTCCTGGACAAGAGATGCACAGGTGGCGGCTTGTGGTCCTAACTGCATATATGGTGTTGGGCTTTCTTCTTACTTAACCGAAACAAAAAAAATGAGAGACAATTGGACCACTTCGGTTTTGGTTTTCTGAATAGAAAGGCTTTGTGTAGGATTCTATATAGTGAAGAAAACAGACAAAATAAGGACGGTAGAAACAGTCTAGGGCTGAAGGGCTTAACGTCTAACAGTGCCGCCCAAGTTCCTCTATTGTTTTCCACTTTTCTTTGTGCCTTTTACTCTTTTTCCCAATTTCTCTATTTTAACTGTCTATTTAATGCTTAGTATTTTATTTTTTGTGTTTTATTTCAATTACTATAAGTAGTTAAATTTTCAATTAAGATTAAAAATTATAAAATGTTAAATTATCAACATTTATTTATGAGATTTGAATTTTTTTTTTCCACCGTGTTTGTTCTTTAATGATAGGTGTGGGGCCCAATAATTTAAGGGCCAGGCCCAGTTGCTCCTGGAAATCCGAAGGCCCAAGCCGAGGAGAGCTGTGGCCCAAACTCTACAATACAGAGCACAAAACAATTTTGGGGGGCAGCCGAGGACAGTTCAGTCCTCGGCAGATCCAGAATCCCATCGGAAAAGAGGGGTAAAACTGGTATAGGGCCAAACTAAAAAGGAGATCTAAAATATCTTGGGGGAAGTTATCCTTACTACCCTTCCAGATAAGACTCTGCACCTGACAGAGCCGTATTCTGCAGCTTTATCAACCATCCCCAACAATTCTGGGATTAGACTGATGGGACAAATATCAGTCTCGTAAAGATTGACCCTACACGTGGACGAAGGACAGTTAACGCAGACGAGTATAAAAGAAGAAAGTAAGTAAATCTAAGGGGAGCCCCATCCCACCTCCAAAAAAGAAAGACTACATGGGGGAGAACATCTCAACAACACCGGACTTCACTGAAAAGAGTCCATCATTGGATAACCGGGGTAAGACCTCAATGGTCCTCAGATCAACTCCGAGGAGTCCCATCCCATAGGGTGCGACGCCTTAGGGCTTAAATGTTCAAGCCCAACTCCTTTTTTCTACATGAATTCCTCTAAAACCATGACCGGGCATCGCCCCGTGACCAGCGGCTAGCTTTTCAAGCCCACTCTCTACAAATCATATTGTGAGGGATCTTTCATATGCGAGCCCAACATCATTATTGGGCCGCAAAGGAATTGTGTCCTTACAATTGGCGCCGTCTGTGGGAAAGCTTACGCGCTGGCGCAGGTGGCGGTGGAATCAACTCATTGGCAAGCAGAAATTTCTGGGATCTCCTCCGTCTCCGGCGACATATAGTTGTTGCTCCGACGTAAACTTCTGCTAGGGGCTACGCCTCGCAGTGCTAAGGGCGCGGGCGTCTCTAGGGGCTTCTAGCCTCAGGCCAACTTTCCCCGCCCTGGCGTAGGGGCTTGTGGTCGAAAAATAAAACAAGTAAAAAAAATCTTACAAGTCTTGGACAGAACCAAGGCCTTGCATGGTCCTCGGACTCAAGCCTATGGGGAAACCAAGTACATAAAAAGATCATAAGTTTTGGACAGAACCAAGGCCTTGCATGGTCCACGGACTCAAGCCTATGGGGAAACCAAGTACATAAAAAGATCATAAGTTTTGGACAGAACCAAGGCCTTGCATGGTCCTCGGACTCAAGCCTATGGGGAAACTAAGTACATAAAAAGATCATAAGTTTTGGACAGAACCAAGGCCTTGCATGGTCCACGGACTCAAGCCTATGGGGAAACCAAGTACATAAAAAGATCATAAGTTTTGGACAGAACCAAGGCCTTGCATGGTCCTCGGACTCAAGCCTATGGGGAAACCAAGTACATAAAAAGATCATAAGTTTTGGACAGAACCAAGGCCTTGCATGGTCCACGGACTCAAGCCTATGGGGAAACCAAGTACATAAAAAGATCATAAGTTTTGGATAGAACCAAGGCCTTGCATGGTCCTCGGACTCAAGCCTATGGGGAAACCAAGTACATAAAAAGATCATAAGTTTTGGACAGAACCAAGGCCTTGCATGGTCCTCGGACTCAAGCCTATGGGGAAACCAAGTACATAAAAAGATCATAAGTTTTGGACAGAACCAAGGCCTTGCATGGTCCTCGGACTCAAGCCTATGGGGAAACCAAGTACATAAAAAGAACTACTATGGCACATAAACCTCAAGATCCATCCGAAGAGAACTCCTCGTTAACAGTTGGGTCAATCCCTTAATTGCACGGGTTCCCCGGTCTACCCTCGGATCCCCAGTACCAACGGGGTTGACGCGATACGATGCAATTCATTACCCAAAAACACAATCAAAGTCCCTCGCTACTCGGCTACCCTCTCGAACGAATTATTTAGAGTTGATCGTTCTCGGACATTGGTCTAGCACGCATCGCGCAGCACTCAGCGCTTATCCCGGTTAGTTCCAAGAGTTTAATTTATTGAAAATTACCATTGTTATACTTGATAATATTTGTGAGTTTAAACCAGTAGGAATCTATGTTAAGGCATTTTTCTGCCCGGAATATCATTAAGGGCAAGCTTACATTGAATACTCATGCACAAAGTAGTTGTTGCAAAAAAGTATGTATAAAGAAATAAACACATCTTTTATTAAGACAAAAGAACAGTACAGTGTACAATAAAAAGCTGAAACAAGCTTACATTAGAGTTAACTACGTAAGCAAAAGAAAAATACAAAAGAGTGAAGATAAAGCCGAGGAGATAGCTCAGAGGAGAGATTGGCTACTGTTCCAGGATGTCGTCTAAGGAAACTATTCCTCGACGCTTCTACAGGCCCATAACTCAGGCGGCCAAAGAACCCAACTTGGGGCCTGCACCGGTGAAGAAAAGGCGCGGGGAACCTGACCTCAGGCTAACACCATCTACAGAAAAGGTGCAGGGAGCCGGAAGTTGGGAAGCCCCCGCAAAAATTTGCCTGCTACAAGGCAGACGGCGCTGGTGGCGGAGAACCTTTCTTCTGACACACCAAAGTTCTGGCGTGAACAGAACCTGCTTTGGATTTTGACTAAAAGAGGGAGAAACACCCTTTCCCCTCTGACGAGGCTGGAGGCTCCCTTGAATTTACGCCTCCTTTGCCCGTACCTCACTACTCTGAGTCTCGGGAGGACACAGCGCCTCTGTGGCGGAGAAAGTTCCTTTTTCCCAACCCTCGCCTCAAGCATGATGAACTAAAGGAGGAAACTAAAGGATTTCCCTGAGGTTAAAGGAGTCTCGAGAAGGCGCACCTCGAACACTGGGACGCCAAAAAGTACCGCGTGATCAAAGACTACGGAAATACCTCTTAATTTGCGGGCCCAGTAAATTCGCGGCCCAGGCCCGTTCAGCATAGGGGCCCAGGGACAGAACCAAGGCCTTGCATGGTCCTCGGACTCAAGCCTATGGGGAAACCAAGTACATAAAAAGATCATAAGTTTTGGACAGAACCAAGGCCTTGCATGGTCCTCGGACTCAAGCCTATGGGGAAACCAAGTACAAAAAATTATAATTATTACAAGTTTTGGACAGAACCAAGGCCTTGCATGGTCCTCGGACTCAAGCCTATGGGGAAACCAAGTACAAAAAATTATAATTATTACAAATTTTGGACAGAACCAAGGCCTTGTATGGTCCTCGGACTCAAGCCTATGGGGAAACCAAGTACAAAAAATTATAATTATTACAAATTTTGGACAGAACCAAGGCCTTGCATGGTCCTCGGACTCAAGCCTATAGGGAAACCAAGTACAAATAAGAAAAAAAAATCACAAGTTTTGGACAGAACCAAGGCCTTGTATGGTCCTCGGACTCAAGTCTATGGGGAAACCAAGTACAAATAAGAAAAATCACAAGTTTTGGACAGAACCAAGGCCTTGCATGGTCCTCGGACTCAAGCCTATGGAGAAACCAAGTACAAAGAATTATAATTATTACAAATTTTGGACAGAACCAAGGCCTTGTATGGTCCTCGGACCCAAGCCAATGGGGAAACCAACTACTTGGATAAGAAAAGGTTTGAATTTCATAAGATGGGCTACTTGATAAAAGTGTCAGGTCACTTCATCCATGGCTTAAACACCATAAAAGGTTAAGGCCAACAAAGATGTAAGGAAGGTGGTGGAACGCCCCAGCATTCAGTAGTCTAAGAGGGCTGTTCATTTGGTGAGTGATATATCTTCAAATGGTTATTCCTCACACGGCATCAAGCCTTCGTTTCTCTCCTCGTTTCTCTCCTCGGCTAGCATGGGTAAGTATTACTTTTCACTGGTCGGCCTTATTGTACCAAGCACTTCTATTAAAGTTATGGCGACATCTTTTTATTATCAAGTACTTTGGTCTTAGTCGTCATTGATTTAGATGCTATATTATTGTGCCGAGCAGCATTTGTAAATTTAAAAAAAAAGGGGCATAGAGACAAAACATACGAAATAAAATAACAACAATTTTTATTAATACGAAAAATTATTACAACGTACAAAGAGGGGCTCGAACAAGCCTATACAAAATGTGAACTGCCTAAGCAACAATTACATCCGTAGTACCGCTAAGTAAACTGTCAGGCGCCTTTTAAACTCGTCTTCAAAGTCTCTTCAATCTCTGCCTCAATACTGCTCATATTACGATAAGAACCTTCTTTGGAAAAAAAAAAAAAATGAAGAAGGAAATAGTAAGGAAGAAATCAATGAAGAAGATAGAGGAGATGAATGAAGAAGATGGAGGACATGAGTAAGGAAGGAGGAGAAGAAGAGAGAAGAGATGAAAAGAAAGAAAAGGAGCAAAAGAGGGAGAAGAGAAAGTCCCATAATGGATCTGGTGCTGGGAAGACTAGGAAAGGAAGGCGGAGAGGGCCACCAGTGAACGAAGAAAGGAAGAAGCAGAGACACTTAATCCCTGCCTCGGTCCTGACTCCTGACACGCTGGGGCCATATTAGGTGAGCTCATAAGAGAGCGGTTGGTTATGATGATGGGAGTTCTCGACTCAATCACGCCGAAAGTTGGACGTGATGAGTCCCTGCTTCGGATTTTGGCTGAAGGGAAGGTGAGACAAATCTTAAGTCTCCGCCACCCTTGTCCTGACCGAGCCATTTCAAGCTTTATTAGAACACGGTGCTTCGAGGAGGGGTATGGTTCCTTCATCACTCGTTCTGGTAAACGTATTCTGATTGGGTGTATAACAATGGGGTTAAGTGAACGCTAAGGGAGGCTAGGGGTTTTAGATCTCAGAAGGATGGAAGGGAGTCTGCACGAAAGTGATGACCTCCTGCTTGCCTTCTTATAGGAAGGGCAAAACGAAGGGAATTAAATTCATTCAGGTTTCCAAAAAGAATCTGAAGAATAAAGGTGTGTCCGTTCCACTTCCCCACCTCATCAGATGAGCCGCCGAACGTAAATTAGCCTCGTAAAGGGAAGTCATTAAAGGCGCATCTTGGACAGCCAAACGGCAGGAGTAGATTACGAGCGGATTAAAGGGAATACCTGGTAAACCGGCGAGTTTCCTGGACAGGTGGAAAACCGCCCGCATTAATGCAGGGCTGAATTAACTTAGCCATACTGAAGGCCCGGGTTTACCAAAACCCTCCCTTCCAACCAAGAAGTCGGATAGCAGGGTTTTGAGGGGCTATTGTGGGGCCCAATAATTTAAGGGCCAGGCCCAGTTGCTCCTGGAAATCCGAAGTCCCAAGCCGAGGAGAGCTGTGGCCCAAGCTCTACAATACAGAGCACAAAACAATTTTGGGGGGCAGCCGAGGACAGTTCAGTCCTCGGCAGATCCAGAATCCCACCGGAAAAGAGAGGTAAAACTGGTATAGGGCCAAACTAAAAAGGAGATCTAAAATATCTTGGGGGAAGTTATCCTTACTACCCTTCCAGATAAGACTCTGCACCTGACAGAGCCGTATTCTGCAGCTTTATCAACCATCCCCAACAATTCTGGGATTAGACTGATGGGACAAATATCAGTCTTGTAAAGATTGACCCTACACGTGGACGAAGGACAGTTAATGTAGATGAGTATAAAAGAAGAAAGTAAGTAAATCTAAGGGGAGCCCCATCCCACCTCCAAAAAAGAAAGACTACATGGGGGAGAACATCTCAACAACACCGGACTTCACTGAAAAGAGTCCATCATTGGATAACCGGGGTAAGATCTCAATGGTCCTCGGATCAACTCCGAGGAGTCCCATCCCATAGGGTGCGACGCCTTAGGGCTTAAATGTTCAAGCCCAACTCCTTTTTTCTACATGAATTCCTCTAAAACCATGACCGGGCATCGCCCCGTGACCAGCGGCTAGCTTTTCAAGCCCACTCTCTACAAATCATATTGTGAGGGATCTTTCATATGCGAGCCCAACATCATTATTGGGCCGCAAAGGAATTGTGTCCTTACAATAGGATTCTGAACATGAGTTTAATAATGTTTTTTTCATGATTTAAAATTTATTTTAATTGATTGAATGCTTGGTTTATTATTGCTAGATTTTAAAATTGGATATTAGATTTTAAAATTGGATATCTCTTTTGATTTGTTTTTTAAGGAATATAATTGATGATTTAATTTTATATTTAGGAAACGAAAAAAAATGTGCTTTAGATTTTAAAATAGAGATTTTAATGATGATATTTTTTTATGAGAACAAGATTGATTTCTAATTTTTTTATTTAGTAGTTTAGAAAAAATTAATAATCATAAATATAAGCTAATATGAATTAACGCTTTGAGGTGTCCAATCTTGGCCATTACGTGACCAATCTTTTATTTATTTATTTATAAAAGATAGAAATTCTACTTTAGCCTAATCTAAGTGTATATGTATGTGAAACTCCCTTCTAAAGACTTGAACCCCGACTCTTGCTCTCATATCCCATAAGCACTTATACTTGTAGAGTGACCAATCTATATGGGTGGCTATTGTTAGAAGAGGGTTTGAGCAGTGTCTAGTTGGCAATGAGATGGTCAATCTTGGTCATTTTAGTGGTTGATATAGGTCATGGGTAGCCAATCTATTGGTTGGATAGTCAATATTAGTAACTAGGATTGTAGCCCGCAATTCACTATTGAAAGTAAGCACTATTTAAAGGCCTATTCAACGACATCTTTAACTCCCAAACTATCAAATAATAACAATGGCTCGAAACTATTGGAAAGTTGGATTCCAAAATCTTAATTCATCACTCTTGATTGTTTATATATGCTTTAATAATCTTTTTTTTTTTTTTGCTAGTTTAATTTAATTTTAAAATAAATAATTTTTATTAAACTAGATTAGGATTTATTTAGTCAAGATTTAATTAATTTCCTACGTTCACATAAATTCATGTGGGTTTGACCTCGCTCTTCCCAAACTATACTTTGGCATGGTTTGTGCATTAGTGAGTTCTTTTAAAATTTCACAACACCAAGTATGTATACCCTTTTTGTGCCAAGTGACTATCCTTTATTAAAAACTTTGATAAATTACATAATTCCTCTATATTTTTGGGTGACTTCAAATTCAACCCTAAAATGTTAAAAATGTTTAATTAAAATCTAAACTTTTTTAATTGATTCTTTTTATGCCCATAACGAGTTACTCTTAGCTTTTTTTGATATGTAGATAGTGGGAGAGGGGGCATGCAAGGTTCAAACCATAGACATGGATACCACAAACAATGCCATTACCAATAGGTTATAACTTGAACCCCATAATTACTCTTAACTAAGGATGTGTTTGGTTCAGGTGGAAAGGTTTTGCATAAAAAAGTTTATAACCTTCTGGGTGTTTCGATGGATTGGAAAAACCTGTCAAACTAAAATCTATTTTCAGTTGACTATAAAATATGGGTGAGTATGGAGTAAAATATTTTACACTTTTATTTTCCCTACTTTCATTTTACACCCCTCACTCATGAGAGAGAGAGAGAGAGAGAGAGAGAGAGAGAGAGAGAGAGAGAGAGAGAGAGAGAGAGAGAGAGAGAGAGAAGGATGCAAAGCTCTGACAACCCATCTCAACTTCATCTATGGTTGTCGTACTCATTGCCGATCAAGGTAAGGTATCTTCCTCCCTCTCTCTCTCTCTTTCCCTCAGACTGGTCTAGCCTCTCTCTCTTTCTCTCATGAATCAATCAACATCAATTGGTGGTTGGCAACGGTCGTTGGGTTTGATTTGGGTCCATTAGTGGCTGGGTTTTGGCTAGGTGGTTGTATGGGTTTAGATCAACATGGATGGGTGGTTGGCATATGAGGTTTTGAGATTTTTTTTTTTTTTTTTTTTTTTTTGTGTGGTGGTTGTTGGGTTTTTGTGGGGTGGTTGTAGGATTATATAAATATTTTTTAGTAAAAATTTAACTTGCAAGCCAAACACTTGAAACTATTTTCTAGTGCATTTTATAAAACACAACCAAATACTTGAAAATATTTTACACCTTGAAATTTTTTTTACGTAAAGCTAAACATAACCTAAGTAACAAAAAATCACATAAGTTATGACTAAAACTTATTTGAATAAATATTTATTCGTGTGAAATTATTAGAACTCTAGTATTGATAAGTGAATTATTAAATTACATGATAATAAGTTATTTAATTACTATTACCAACAAATCATTTCATGAATGTTATCTAAGAACAAAGTTTGCCAATAAATTTAGTTGCAACCTTAGGCTTCAGCTTCCTCTAAGAAGTTGACATGTGTCATTGTTTGCACATAATTTACTTAACCACACTAAACCCAAAAACTACTTATCATGTACATTACACACATGTCAAATAAGTTTATTGCCAAATTTTGTCCCTTATCAAATTTCATGTCCAAATCATATATGGATGGCAAAATTTGACACGACCTGTTAACCCAACACAACTAACTCGTTTATAAACAAGTCATGGGTTAAGACTAAACCTGGTTTAGGTCATATTTGGATTAACACGACTAACCTATTTAATAAACGGGTCGTGTTCGTGTTCAACATGCGAACCCGTTTAGCTTTTGTTATTATTATTTTTTAATTTATGGTTGTAATTATATGTTTATTACTATATTTATGGTTGTAATTGTATTTTAATTTTAGATATATGGGAGTTGATAACAAGTTATTCAGGTTAGGTATCACCTATTAATCAAATAAGTTATTAAACGAGTCATTTGTATTGACGTTTACATGACTTGTTAATTAAATGGGTTAAATGTATCATGTCAGGTTGACCTGTTTAACAAATAATTAAGTTGTTTTAGGGTTGAGGATTCTTGACACGTTTACTAAACATTTCGGGTTCGGGTCAACTCATATAGCCAAATACTCGTGACTTGACACGACATGAACTTGACTCGTGAACATGAATTGTTACTCTAAAATCATATCCTATATAATAAAGTAATGTACTAGATGTTGTAGTTGCATCAAGTTAGCACTCTCTTTTTCTATTATCAATTTACAATTTTTTCTCTTGTCATGTGAAACACTATTGTAAGGACACAAAAATCAAACGATACAAGCCCACTTAGAATAGTAAGGCTTCTACAGTTCAATCAGGCCTAAATCAATATATTTGTAAGAGAATGGATTGAACAACAAGAGAGGGCTTCGCCTGAGGATAGGAATGAGGGAAAAATGACTTAATAATGTGGATTATGTATGTAAAAGGCTTGTTACAAGCTTGCCCGAGGAGGCCAATATTACACCAAAAGATACACTATTCACGTTCTTCCCTCAATATTCTGGTTTTTACTCTTTTATTTCTAATACTTGTGTTTGGATCCCTTTCTCTGAGAACTTTCTATTTCTTATATACTCTCCCCTACTTCACATCTTTACCTAACAAGGTTCTCAGTGTGACATTTGCCCCTTTAAACATTTGATGAAGGTAGTAGAAGGAGTTGCTTATCTGTAAATTACATTGTTTAGGTCACTTCCTCATCAATGTAGCTGATAAAGCTGTTACCCACCATTTAATGCGGAGGTAACAGGCTACTTCTTGATGGAAACTTCCCCTACATTCATGATTCTCTCTCCTCAGCCAGCCCTTCCCACCTGAAGCTCTTAAGAATCTTTTATCTCTTCTCCCCTTCTCCTCGGGTATATGATACCCCAACACCAGCGCTAACAGTTCAACAATCCCTTCCTCGGTCCTTAGGCCCCCACAACTATGTATACATTAATTAATTAATTTAATTACTATAACAACCCAAAAAGTTTAAAATTTGACTACCTTGAGTTTATAAAAATTCAAAAGAAATTACACTATATTTTTATATTATTTTAACATCATGCCATAATGTGAGTCACTATGAATATCTTAAGTTGTATGAAATAATTAAGTATTTATAATGAGATCACATTATAAGTTGTATGACATAATTTGGATATATAATTTGTTATAAACTAATCACAGACCCATATAGCATATACAATGCATGGAAAATTTTGGATATTTGTTTTTTGTTTAATGAAAAATGAAAATAGTGGATGAGACCAGTGGCGGCTTCAAGATTTTTTTCTAGGGAGTCAATAGTGTCTTGAGTTAGGATTTTGTTGTGGGGGAGTAAAAAATAAAATGATTATTATTATTTTTTGGTATATACAATTATCATATTACATACAATAATCTAACATAGTATTCTAAATAGTATATAATACAACTATACTGTACAATAGTCGAAAAAAATTATTGATAGTTTAAAAATAGCTAAGACAACAACAATTGAATGTATAAATATATATATATATATATATATATATAATTAAATAACTAATCATAATATTTGTCAAATTAATAATAATTTATTATAGTCATATGTAATATCAATTAAATAAAAATATATGATAAAGAAGAATAGTAACACACCTAAGAGTAGGTCTGGGAGTAAATGTGAAACTAAGAAAAAAAATAGTAATTGATATAAGATTTTTCTTTTAAAGTGTATGAATTTTTAACCACACATGTGGTCATTCTCTTGGAATTGAAGGGAATTGGAGCAAGCACTAAAAGATTTTTTGGACTCGAAAAACTGTGGAATACTTATCAAACTACTTGATTAGACAAAAAGAAACCATAGAAGGGAGAAAGAGAGAATGAGAAAAGAATTATAGATGTAAATATAGATTAGTCAGTTGTACTAGTGGTGTAATTTTTTGTTAATGAAGAAGAAAAGTACAGGAAAAAACAGTTTCATTCTACCATCAACGGCAAAATAAGCCAAATTCCAGAAAAAAAATGTTTACTTATTTATTTATTTTTTAACGAAGGGTCAATTTTAATAGTAGTGCTACTAACACAACATTTATGCAATAAAATCTAGGTGGCAAGTTGTTAAAGGTATGTAAAAAAGTGATTTCAACTATGGGTTTAGATAAAAAGCCAATTACAACTTGTCACTTAACCTTTATTGTAAAAATATTGTGAAAATAGCGCTAAGATGATCATATTTCAAATTTATTTCAATTGAGTTTAAATAAAATTTAAAGTCAGGGTGTTCAAAATTTTATTTTAAGGGCTCAAAAAAAAAATTTATATATAATTTTTTTTATTTTGGGCTGGCTGTAAAGCCGCTCCTGAATGAGACCTTATAAGTGTTAGTCTCAAATCCTTCTTAAAATGATACGATTATTTTCTAATAAAATATAGTTAATACAATATATTAGATTTTCTAAATTAAGCTATTTAGGGACGGAGGTATACATTGACCATGGGGCATAATGGTCCCCCTTTAACTTAAAAAAAAAATATATTTGTGTGTGTGTGTGCGCGCTCACGCATTGATTTTAGCAATTTTGTTCTATAAAATTACATTATTCCCCTTTAACAATATCATTGATTCTTTTTAGAGTAACGTTACAATTACAAATTTATCTACAACATTTTTACAAACTGTTGAGGTTTACATATGGGTCACATATGGTTCTACCAGTTACTTACCAATAATCACTCACTATATCAACAATCTACCTCTAGCATTTTCCTTATTTTAAAGACCATTAAAAAATTTATAGATCTAAAATCTAAAACATATAGTAGCCCAAAAACATCTATGCAACAACAAAAATCACCAATAGCAAAGCTAAAAAAAATTAAGTGTAATTAACTAATTTTACTCAAACAAACAAACAATTGGCCCTTTAAAAAGTTTTAAACAAAATAATTTTATCTTTACTCAGCAGACACACACATCCAAAAAAAAAAAAAAAACCTCGGTGGCTAAGAAGCCACCAAGCTAGAGGTCAAAATCGCATTCTTAATTCAAAGTCTTGGCTCCGTCCTTAAAACTATTTATACTTGTTATTTGAATGTTATTTATACTCGTTATTCACATGAAAATACATTAAAATTCATCCAGGTAGTCTTGTATATCCATTTGTTTGTCCTTATTGTAATAAATTCTTTATGCTTTTTTTGGATTAATGCATTTTTCCAATAAAATAGTGACTCATAATCAGTGCCTTTGGTGTAATTGCAATATAATTTTTATATAAATTAGCATTATTTTGAGCATCAAATAAATTATAAATTATTTAAAATTACATGTACAAATATTCATGCAAGATATTATGAAGAAGTTGATAGATCATAGATCAATGTAACAACTCTTGAAAATTTTACATTAAAAATTGTATATATAAATATTCACTCCATTAGAAACACTGTAAATAATCATTTACAATTTATTGAGGCTATAATTGAGAAGTTAATTAATGGAGCAATGTCTTTTGACTTTGTTTATCAACAACATTTAACATTAACCTATTTTCAAAATACAACACATTAACCATCAATTTATTAAAACAAATAAAACCTTGCATGTAGAAAGAAAATCTATTGAGAAATAGTTGAATCACATTTAATTTTTGTTTTTCCATATTTGTATATTTCTCAATTATTAGAATTTTATTAATATATTGATTAAGATAAAGATTATTGTTCAAACTTTAAAATAAAATAAAGAATTTATGCTGTGATCTAATGGGATTGGATATATTATTTAAAAAAAAAGGGATTAGATATATTCACTTTCTCTATAAAATTAGATGGCTTGGCTTTGTAGACGTATGGAGATTTATGAGATATTTGAGTTACAATATTAACAGATGGGTCATATAGTCAAATATTACAAAAAAATATTGGCTACGACTCAAAAAACAAAGATAGGATTGTTGGGAAGAAGCAAGTGGAACCTAACAAATACTTAAAAAAATGACATTGAGAGATACATGCAAAACAATGAACAAATTAAAGAAGAATGAAAATAAAAGGTGTGAGTATGGACGGAGAAAACAAAGTTGAGTAAAAGACATAAGATACAATATTAAAAGTAAATGAATCTACCTTTTATCTTAAAAAAAATTAAATAAATCAATGAAAGAAGAAAAGAACTAAAATATAGAAAAAGAGTTAACTCTTCGAGAGACACGGAGACTTGAGAATTCGTCGCCGGTTGTACGCCTGCACTTCATGCCAGCCGCAACCTTCAGACTAACGGCCACTGATGAGATTAAATTTCTTGAAGTTAAATTTGGTGTTATTGTTTAGAACCTTGGTTGTACTTTGTATTTTTCTAAAATCTATTTTCATTAATAGTTCGGTTCTTTTTATTTTTTAATACAAGATAAAATTTCTACTCTAACTTAATCTAAATGTATGTGTGTGTGAATCTCCTTCTTAAAGACTTGAACCCCACCCCTTACCCCCCACAGTCCACAAACATTTATACTTGTGGAGTGACCACCGCACCAAGGATGCGGGGTGATAATATTTCGATTCTTAAAATCTTTTTTTTTATGACTTTCTCTTTCAAAAATTGTTTCTTATTTATGTGTTAATCGGAAAATTATTGTTTACCGGAAGTACCATAAATGTGTACTTTTCCCTCTCACATTAATTGTGAGTCATATCATGAATTTAATTAGTGGAACCCACAATTATGTGAGAAGAAAGAATATGCATTTATGGTACTCCAGAAGTATTGTATAATTACTCGTGTTAATATTGGGTATAGCATTCACACTATCACTGTATTCCTCAATCTTAACATCTTTCTCTAAATTTACTAACATTATGACTTTTGTTTTCAATATCTTCCAATACTCTATTTGTATCAAGCATTAACAAACGAAGAAGAGATTTCATATAAAAATAAAAACAACATAGAAAAAATTATGCTATCCTACTAGATTTAGTATCCTTTCTCGCAAAAATCCCAGAGATCTGAGCCCTGTAAAATGACGGAAAAAATTATAAAAATTGACGATATAGAAAAGGAAAACCAAGCATTGTAGTTGTGAGTGTCATTCTCTTTTACAGTTGCATTTCAATGGAATTTTTGACTGGTACGTGGTTTAGATCCTTACGAACTCTACCTCTTTCTCTATATCTCCGTGTACTAGGCTTTTTAATTGTATTTTAACCGGTCATTTTTTTTTTATATACTAAGAAATTATCAAACGGTGTCAGGATTATGAAGCAATATAATTTTTCGCTTTTTAATTGTGTATGTGGCTGAAAGTTAGATGGCTTTTTTTTTTTTTTTTTTTTTTTTCAATGTGACAGCACTGCCTTAATTGTAAGAAAAAACGTTTGCTATTATATATAGAATATTATATTAGATTAGACTAGTCGCTAACTCGTACGATTCACGGAATAGTTTATTAAAATTACATATATGATCAGAAAATGAATAAACAAAAAATAAAAAATTCCTAATCTATTTAAATTCAACTGCATACTAGAAGGATATATTATTCTTATAAGTAATACCATGCTTTACAAATCTATCAACAAAATTCACAAAATATATTACATACATTTCCACAATCAAATGAGGCTAAATAAAAATTTCTAATAGTCAAGATGACTGCTATAACTACATACACTATTCGAAAAGGAACTTACCTGTTCTAAATGAAAAGAATGATACAAATATAAATATGAACCAAAAGAGGAGGTGTAGGTCATAAGAATAAAAAGATTCAAAATAATCAGAAAGAATTATTAAAAAAATTAAAATATTTCAGTTATAAGCAATTATAAGCATGTAGTTATAGCAGTATAAAAAAACTATAAATTCTAATATTACAATTTAAATCTGTTGATATCAACCAATTTGCAAACTCTAATACATAAACTCTAATAGTAGTATAAAATCAAGTTAACGTAAAAATTATATATATAAAAGCACTTAGTCAATTTCTTTATTCTCCTCTGATGCTTTTGGTGTAGTTTACTCGTGACAATTGCAAAGCATTTGGCTATTTCCTTTCTTTGTTAGAGCAGCAAAAGCTATGGGAGAAGTAAATGAAGAATTTATAGCTGAGGTTTTTGCTACTTCTAGCTATTTGCTGATTGTTGATGGATTGTCAGTCTTTTGTTTTCCTAGAAATTTTTTGTTTCCTGTTTGTCAAATGTTTTCAGCAAAAAATGTGCAAAATATACATTCATACACTCAACTATCTAATTTTTCATAACTAACATAGCACACATAGCAGAAGGGGAACAAATTTTGTTCCTAGCTAATGAAGATTGATATCATACTGTGCAAATATCTTTTTTTTTTTTACAAAAAAAAAAACAAAAACAAAAAAAGATATACCATCTGCCAAGAGTTTAAAGTAAAAATTGTGTGAGGTTTATTCGAAGCTAGCAAAAAACGGAGAATTCCACAAATATTAAAAACTTAAATGATTGACAACACAAACCAAATTTTAAAAATAGGTATAGGGAAACAAAACACAATTAGTGAAAACAAAAAATGCTCTAAACCATAAACTATTTTTTTGAAACCGGTTTGAACTTCAAATCAGTAATTACAAAAGATTCAGTATGTAAATTTTCAATTTTTATTTTTTTTATATGTTGTACCAACCTGCATTAGTATGTACTATGTAGCTTTTTAATTTTCCTTTGTTTCTATATGTCTTTAGTACCAACCTTCATGACTTTTTTACAATTTTTTTTGGATTGTGATTCAATTCCTCTTAATTTTAAACACGCAACTATTGGATCTCAATTACATACCAATGGATCACAAATATTAATGTAGGAATTTGAAATCAATTTAGAAACATTATGTACTAACAATGAATGCAATTATTAATTACTTAAAATTCAAAAAAAAAAATTTCTCATTCAAACATGATAAGTTACAATTCAAATTGAGTTCCATGAGTTCTTTAAATGTAAAGTGAAAACTACAATATTTAGAAATAAGATGTACATAGACAAATAGTTAACCCTATACAAAAAAAAAAAAAAAAAAAAAAAATCAGAAATTTATTGCAGGGGAAAACGAAAAAAAAAAAAATCTAACAAAAAAATTTGCCAAGCAGTAAAAAAATTCTAACCAAAAAAAAAAAAAAATCGACAAACCAAACCCATGAAATTGGAAAATTTTAATTGTAAAATTAGCATACCTTTAACCTTTATTCAAAATTTTTTTTTGGCAGAAGGCCCAATCTTTGGAACAGAAATACCGTATAACTGTGAATGGAGGAAAAGACTGACGAGAAAAGCAATAAAAAAGCAGAAATTAATCAGGAATATTAAATCTAAACAAAAGTGAATGGAAGAAAAAAAATTAAGAATGGAACCTACTTTGTTGTTACAGGGCAGGAACAGCACAGATGCGGGAGAAGCAATTGTAGGCGACAATTACAGGTTTAGAGTGAAAACTGAAATAGAGATTAGATGTTTTTAATAGGAGTAGTAGTATGTCAGACTCTGACTCTCACTCAGTTTTCTTTTTTCAGATATTTTTCGCTGCTTTGTTAACGGATTCCGTTTTTCTAAAAAGTAGAAAAGAAGTATTGCTTGTGACTTGTGAGTATTCCTGCAAATAGGGCAAAATTTATATGGAGAAGAGCGTAAAGAGAGAGGGAGAAGAATGAAGTGTTGTTTTTTTTTTTGGGGAAGAAAATATAAAACGCACACAATTTGTAAATACTTTACAGCTGTAGGATGGCAATCTTATCTAAAAAAATTTATATGGCGAGTTTGGGGAGCTAAATTCTTATTTGTTCAGAACACACTCTCAGTGAGATTTATTTGTATCGTAGAAATAGTGAGAGATTTATGTTCTGAAGATTGCCTCTTCATTGTATCTGTTGGTTTGGGTTTTGAATAAGTATAATTGACGTTTTATATTATGAGAGATTTATCCTAGAAGAATCAAAAGGGTAAAAAGCATTGTAAAATAAGAATGAGAAAAGTAATCTAATTCCCATAAAAAAGAAAAGAAAAGAAAAGGTATCTAATAACTACCGCCCAACCCAAAAGACAAAATATTGGGTCTCTAAATTTATGTAGGGAACTGAACACCAACGGTACTAAGAATATTTTAACTTTTCGCATAAACCACCAAACAAAAAGGCACAATATTTAGGTGTTTTTAAATGTAAACGTGGCTACAATTTATTTAGTCATGTGGTGCAATGAGAAGTGGTCAACAAAAAGTCAAATGTTTCGACTATTAGTTATTATTATATAGATATATAGATATATAGATTAAATACATCAAAATTATAAAGGATTTTGCTAATGTGTGCCCTAAGGGCACACAATAATTTTTATTTTTAGAAAAAAATTTCTCGAGAATTGAAAAAGTATTGATAGCTTTTTCAATTCTCAAATTTTTTTTCCCAAAAGTGGATGACTTAGGGCACACATTAACCAGACCCAAATATGTTTACTTCAAGCAAGGTTTTTAAAAAATGGACCAATCAAACAACCAAAGAATGAATTGGTTCTCGATTCTCTATCTCCATCGGGATATAACAACCTATGTCATAAATAATTTTATATATACTCACTACAAGAAAAAAAAACGTTTATTACATTGAAAAAATAATTGCAATAACATCATAGTAATTGTAATAGTTGATATGAAATGTTACAATAAAATGTAATAGGTTTGTGCAACAAAAAATTTTTGTTGCAATAAATTCTAATTATTTTAATGACAACTTTAACATGCAATAAATAATTTATGCTTCAAATATCTTATAATAATAGATTATCACTTCAAAAATCTTACTAAGATAAATTGTAAATAATTGACAAAAATAATTCAAATCATATTATTGCAATTATATCTTCGTTGAAATAGATAATTATTTCCTGTTGGTCATTGCAATTGATAAAAAAATAATTAATATTAAGTTATGATAACGATATTTAAATGTTTGTTATTTCAATATGTAGGGTCACAATTTGCGGCCTAAGCCCAAAATGTATGGAGTTTTGGTCCAATGAGCCCAATACAATGAATTTGTAGAGAATGAGTCAAAGAACTAGGTCTTAATAAGCTGGACAACGGCTAGTATTGAATTGCATAACGATCAAACACAAATAAAGGATGCTGATACCAATAAACTTTCAGTCTGAGGAGGTTAAGCCTGCCTATGAAGATCACTCTTGTATATCAGAATGATTTTAGATTGCTATACTATTTTTTCTCTCTGTTTTCTGATCCTCCTTCCATGAAGAGTCTTTCTCCTTATATATCCTCTTTTGAATCATCTTCACCCTTCACTTGTTGATCATCCGAATCTCTACTTGAGTACTTATCCTATCAGACACCTTCTCTAGCTCTCTGTGAGTTGCGGTAGCCAAGGTAGCACTATCAGAGATCTTCTCCACATAAATGCAGCCAGAAAAGTAGCTGCAGTGCATTTAACGTGGTGGTGTCAGCCTTCCCTTAGATATTTTTAGGGTTTCTTCCTTCTCATTTGTCCATGAAGTACCTCCCTGTCATTGAAGCCTCTTGGAAGGTCACTTTAATTGCTGGATTATATATTTTGAACCATATTCATTAAGTCTGAGAAGGATGTACTCCTCGGACGACCCTTCATCTACTCTGTACTAATGGGACCTAGACTGAGAGTATCTCATAATTATTTGCTTCTCCTCAGACTCATTTGAATCCTCAGATAAAACCCAAGGCCCAATATACAATCTTGGGCCCTTCATTCCCTTGCTCTTCTTTTTCAATTAAAAGAAAGAAATCATACTTATCCTCTTCTTGGGTGCTCTAATCCCATGAGCCTTCTTCATCGAATTCCATATCTCGACTAACAATGACTTTTCCAGTGCTTGGATTATAGCCAATGAACACATACTTCTTGTTTTTATCATCTAGCTTGGACCTCTCTTGATTTAATACATGTGCATATGCAATGCTCTCAAACACATGAAGATGGGAAACTGTAGACTTCTTCCTACTCCAAGCTTGTTATGGGGTTTTTCTTTGCACACTTCTTATGGGGCAACGATTGGACAAATAGATTGCACAATCAATAGCTTCAGCCCAAAATTCTTCAGGCATTTTCTTACTCTTCAACATGCTTCTGGCCATATTAAGAATTGAACAATTTTTTCTTTTTGCTACACCATTCTGTTGTGGTGACCTTGGAACTATTAGAGGGTGGTGAATCCCATTTACTTCACAAAATTCTTTGAATTCACTTGATATGAATTTGCCTCCTCTATCAGAACTTATGGCCTTAATTTCATGGCCACATTGCTTTTCTACAAATGCCTTAAATTTCTTAAATGCACCAAATGTTTCAAATTTTTGCTTCAAAAAATAAACCCAGGTTTTTCTACTAAAATCATCAATTAAAAGAAGAAAGTAGTTACTTTTACCAAGTGATGATGGCCTGATATGTCCACACACATCAGTATGAACAAGTTGCAATGGCATGGTTGCTCTTGTACTAGCTTCTTTTGGAAAGCTCTTCCTTGATTGCTTGCCAATGAGACATCATTCACAAAACCGGTTAAGATGCTCAATGGAAGGCAATCCTCTCATCATCGTTGTCTTTGTTAACAAATGTAGTCCTCCAAAGTTTAAGTGCCCAAACCTTAGATGCCAAAGCCAAGAAGAATCTTTAAAATAAGCCTTCAAACATCTAATAACATCATGTTAAATATTTAACAAGAACATTCTATTTCTTGTCATAGGCACATCAGCTATCAAATTATTTCAATAATCCCTTATTAAGAAACTATGATCTTTCAACAGAATATCATAGTCTTTCTCAAGGAGTTGAGCAAAACTCAAAATATTAGTTTTCATGCTTGGCACATAATATACATCAGAAATAAATTGATGATCCCCATTCTTTAAACGGATAAGAATTTGACCTATCCCCTTCACTAAAACTTTGGATAAGTCACCAAAGGTAAGATTCACAACCACCGATTTATCAATCTCCATAAAAATCCTTTTATTCCCACACATATGGTTGCTAGCACCAGTGTCAAGATACCACGCACCATTTTCTTCTCTGTCTTCTCCTTTGTATGCCAACAACAAAGTTGGCACCACTTCTTCATTCTTATCTTTAACATGGTTAGTTTTCTCCTCAACAATGTCATCAGCATTTTTACATTCGGAAGCATAATGCCCATATTTTTGACAATTATGACATTTAATATTAGACTTATCATGCCTTCTTTAGTATGGTCTTGAAAAACTTCCTTTCCCACGATCTCTTGTGGATTGTGAACTTTGACCTCTTTCTTCATAATTTGGAGAGTTTTGACCATTCCTTCCTCCAGATCCTCTCCCTCTATCATGTCCATGTCCTCTGCCTCTTTGGCTACTTTCACGCCACCCTTTCTCATTCAAGGTGAGCTTAGCTTGTAGGACTTGCTCCAAAGGCTCTTGCTTTTTCTTATTGAGCCTTTCTTCATGGGCTTATAATGATCCCATGAGCTGATCAATGGTCATTGACTCCAAGTCTTTTGATTCCTTAATCACCACAACGATATAGTCAAACTTAGAAGTTAATGACCGTAGGATTTTTTTCTACCACATGGACATCATCTAAGTTCTCACCATATCTCTTCAAATGATTTATAATTGCCAACACCCTTGAAAAATAATCTGAAATAGATTCAGATTCTTTCATGTGCAAACTGTAAGGTTGAATTTAATCAACCATGTATTGGCTTTATTCCATGACAAATTTGCTTGTAATATAGCACTTAGAAACCTTGTATTTAGGTGGGAATCATGTAAGGGTAGTGTGTGAGAGAGTGTGAAGAAATGCTCAAGATTGTGCAGTGAAGCAGAGACTCGCGGCTAGGACTCGCTGGTGGCTCGCGGCTTGCAAGCCGCCAAAAGTTACACACGTGCAAAGCGTGCAGGGGAGCTGAACAGTCATGCCAGCTGGAGCACTACAGGACAAAAATCCAGACTGGCCACTCAGTTAGCTCGCGGCTTGAACTCGCGACTCAGTTAAGTCGCGAGGTCAAGTCGCCAACCAGCCCTGTTTTGGAAAAACTGACTCTTCGCATTCCATTCTCACACCAGTATAAATACCCCTCATTCCCACAAAATATGTGTGGCCATTCAGAAAGAAAAACCCTAAGAGAGGTTTCTTCAAAACACCCACCCAATTAGAGAGAGCTACTCATTCTTAGAGAGAAACCTTTGTAGTCTCTTCTCATTCCCTCTCTCATTTTCATTCCTATTGAGAGGAGATTTCTATCCAAACACTACCCACACCAATTTAGAGTGTTGAGTGTTTTTTGGAGCTTTGGGAAGCATTGGAGGATGCCAAGGATGGCGGATGCTACGGTCTAGTAGCGGAATCCGGTAAGCTAGAAAAGAAAAAGATTCGGCGCAACCTCGTTGGAGCAAGAAGCTTGGAGGGCTTAGGTACATCGGGTAGATTAGGCTTGGAGGGTCTATTGCTGTTCATGTATCCCAACTACATTTTCTAATGGATTATTGACCGCTTGGAGGGCGGCGGAGAGGTTTTACGCCGAGGGCTTCGGTTTCCTCTTCGATAACACATCGTGTGTTGTCCTTGTGTTTGCATCTCTCTTTCCTTAATCTTTGCCTTTTATTTTCTGTTGTGGTTGTGATTTTAATATGGCTTAGATTGTTTTCCAATTCTATTCTATAGCTTTTGTTCATTTTCCGCACACTAGTTGTTTGACATAAAGCTTGAATTGGTTATTTTGTAATTTAGGTGTCTAAACGTTCAAGGGTGTTTATACACGTTTTTGAACTTTCAATTGGTATCAGAGCGGGTACACTTGTTGTGGTTTAAATACCTAAGTGTGATCCTTGACCCCTTGTGTTTATTTGCCATGGATTGTGCTTTGTATGCCTCTTTGCATGATTTGGTTGGTGATGAATGTAACATGCCACGTGTTTGTGAAAATGACTCTATGAGTGTTAATCCTCATAAGTGTGATGACATGTTATTTGAATCTATGGGTGTTGTTGACAAACTCTTGAAGAAAAATGCCAAGAAGTTTCAAAAGAATTTAAGCAAGTTATTTTGTGGAAAGGATGATTTGATTGCTAAGCTCAATGAATCCAACAAATTGGTTGTGAAATATAAAAAACTTGCTGAAAATTCTCTTGAAAAGCTAAAAGAGTTTGAATGTTTGAATATGGACTTGGATGCTAAACTTGTTTTGTCTAACAAACTTGTTGATGAGTTAAAATGTGAAAATGAATCTCTTAAGATGCATGCCAAGTGTTTGATTGCTGAACTCATTGATAAAATGGATGATAATATGTGTTGCAATCATGTTGTGGTACCCGATCTTGTGCCCAATGTGTATTGTACCTCTAAGGACAAATCGGTGTACGTTCCTCCACACAAAAGAAATCAAAATGTGGAGAGAAAGACTGTTAAGTCAAAGCCTCTGTTTAGGTCTCAACCTAAGGCTTTGGATGGATCTAAGTTTGTTCCAACTTGCCACCATTGTGGTGTGATTGGTCATATAAGACCTCAATGTCATAAGTTGAAGAGGGAACAAAACCATGTTGCTAGATCCCTTCCCAAAAAGCCTAGTGGACCTAAACACATTGTTTGTCACCGTTGTGGTGCCTTTGGTCATCTAAGACTTCAATGCTCAAAATTTCATGCTTTTAAAAGAATCAAAAGAAAAGAAAAACTTGAGCTTTTTGGAAGTTGTGCTAAAAAGAGTAAACTGGTTTTGAGTGAAAATAGCATGTTGTTAAAGAAAATGTTTAATGCTCTTAACTTTTTGACTATGTGCATCTCCAGTTCTCATTCTTAACCCTCGTCTCACTTCTCCTGAGACACTCATTCCAAACAATCGTTCTGTTTGGATGAGGAAGGGTTCCTATGGTTGAGCTTGTGCTCTTTTTGGTCCTTGATCTAATTCTTTCGATCTTTGTAGGACCCTTCATGCATTAAATGTCATATCATCATGCATTTTGTGCATCTTGCATTTATTTGTATGCATTGTTTTGTTCTTGATCTTACTTTTATGTTTCTGCTTTGTGTGAGTAAAAAATCCAAAACCACATAAAAAGTGAAAAATTCAAAAAGTTTGATCGTATATGTTTGAGCACATATCACATGTGAGTTTGGCCTTGTACCTTTGTACAAATGGCTTTGTGCATTTACGAGCTTAGCTTGTTATTTTTGCACTTATATCTTTGTGGGAAAAATCTTGATATCTTTGTGTGATTGTTGTAAATCGATCTTCAAGTTTGTCATGAATGATTAGTCAATAGTCATATTGGTTTTGATACATGCGTAGACTTGTGCTTATATATCTTCCCACTCTTTTATTTTTATTGCTTAAAGAGCTCTATAAATGTAAATCTCAAAATGAAAAGAGATAATGAGCTGCAAAAGCCGTCGCACATACTAGTATTCGACTAGGAAAAAGGGAAAACGACTTATATGAAAATGTATGATGCCCAAAAAGCCAAAGGCTTGTTCATCAAATTGAAATATCACAAATTTCTGGCATCAATCTAAAAAATGAGATGTATTGCTCAAAATGAGTTGTATTGATTCAAAATGATCAAATGATATGAATTGTAAGAAGCCAAATGAAAAGCTTCAATCTTATGTAATCATTTTCTTGTGGGAGGTCATATATGTTCATTTCTATAATTGAGATAGACCACTTGACTTAGTACTAGTTGTGTATGACTTGATTGAATTGATCATTGAAGCTTCACTCTAGACTAAGGACTATTTCACATTTGATACACACACACATCACACATGCCTAATGTTCAATAAATGTCTTATTCATTTGTTAGATTGTACTTGTCTAAATGTGATGTGTGTGTGCTCAATCATATATGGTTCAATCCAAAAAGATTTTTGATCATTTTATATGTTTTTGGAAGTGATTTTTATCACTCTTTGTGTTCATGTTTAGTGTTTACTTTGTTTTTCATTGTTTAACCATGTTCTGTATTAAAAAACAGGTGTCAGAGTTTTTCGCAGCTCAGCTGGCGACTTGCCAGTCGCGAAACCCCAGTCGCGAGCTCATCCAGAAGCTTTTGGCGACTCACTCGCGGCTTGCTCGCGACTCGCGAAAATTTTTGCGACTGAAACTCGCGACTTGAGGCTTGCTCGCGACTCGCGAAAATTTTCGCGACTGAACCTCGCGACTCGCCCAGTCGCGAAACGCCCAGAAATAGCTTTTTAAAGGGCTTTTTGTGGAAAACTTGTTTTAAACCTCTCCCATCCTCTCTAAAACCCCTCTTTCAATATTTTTACATCAAAACCCAACCAATTTGTATGGTTTTTCATTCCATTAACATTTCTAAGGTAATTATAAATTCTTTTCATTATTTTTTATCCTTGGATTATGTTTTGGAGAGTTTTGTGCTCTTGGTTGGGATTTTTATCATTGGGGTTGGGAAAACTTAATTTTTGTCAAATTTCTTCATGGGATTGGTTTCTTTTGTTGATATCAAGGATGTCAATACCGTACCGGAGGCCATACCAGTTTGGCCACCGGTACGATATATTTCGGATGCCGGTCAATACCGGTGTACCGTTTCGGGTTTACCGCTATTTTTTATATTTATAAATATATATATATATATATATATATATATATGTATGTATGTATGTGTTTGTGTATATATATATTATAATAAATATAAAAGTTTACCATAAAACATTTCCTAAATTTAGAACTAGTTATTCATGGTTTTAGACTTTAGTATCAATTAAAAGGGAAAAAAAATAAAAAAATAAAATAGAAAGCTTAAAAGTTACCATTGCATACTAAGAAAACAAATAATACTAATAAGTTAATACAAATAAGTTACCATTTTGTCCTAAAAAAAATTCAAAAATTACAAAACTTAAAAAAAAAAAAAAAAAAAAAAAAAAAAAAAAAAAAAAACTTTTTTCTGTACCGGCCGGTATTGCCCGAAATTGGCCGGTACGGCCGGTACGAGGCCGGTACGGCCGGTATTTTTTCCGGTACGAAACAGGGGGGTCGAGTGTACCGGATTGCTGGCCGGTACGGTATATTCCGGCCGGTACGGCCGGTACGGTATATTCCGGCCGGTACGGTACGGTATTGACATCCATAGTTGATATGCATTGGATGTTGGCCCCTTGTAGCAGAAAGAACATGTATTAAGGGTGGATTTCATGATGTTCATGCATTGTTTCACATTATTGTTCATAGTGTGCATGCTAGGTGTTTGATAAAATGCCTCTTAGACATTTTCTCGCTTGTTTGGACTCCGATGAGTACCAAACTTTGGGGTTTCTCATGTTTCCTCATTAGGAACATGTTTGGTTCATTAGTTGTGTATTTAACACACCTTACCCCACATGTGCATTTTTCATGCATTGGTCATGCATTGCACTTAGCCACCTCTTGCACACACCTTTGCTACCCTTGTCATGCATTGGTCTATACCTTACTTCTTCATCCTAGCATGTCATGTCTGTCTTATGCTTTGTAGCATTTTACTTTGTCATGGGTTTGAGCTTCATTTTCTCATTCATCTTGCACCCCTCATGCATCATTAGCATTGTTCGTACCTTCATCTCTTGCCCTCGTTTCTTCTTGACCCTTTGTCTATTCCTGACAAAAAGGGGGAGAGTATACTCTAGAGAATATTCCGGAGTATTTTGTCATTTCTATATGACTCTTGTGCACATCCTTAGGGGGAAAAATTCTATTTCTCATGCACATTTGTAGGGGGAGAGATATTCCATAGGGGAGATGCATATACCAAAGGGGAGAAGACATTGAGATAATAAGAAAACTTTGTTTTGAACAAGCACAGGCTTTATGGTGCTTTGAGTTATGTTTGTGGTTCTCTTCGCATCATGTTTTTGTTTTGGACATGCATACTTCCTTATGCTATTGTGCTTCATTGAATGCATGTTCGGATGATCAATTGCTTTGCTATGTGATCATTGTAGTCATTTCTATATGACTGTTTTGGTGTTTGATCAAGTTGCTCATATGTTTTACATCATGTTTACTTGATCGCAGTTTGCTTGTTACATTATACTTGTCCTTTTATTACTTGCTTTACCTTGAGGGTCTAATGTGTTTTGTGCAAGTGTTTTAGGTTACAAGTATATATGTTCCCAGTGCATCACAGCTTCTCATCATTTTGAAGGGGAGAAACTTTAAGCACTTTTAGTTTATATTGTTTAAGTTTTTATTCAATATAATGTGCTTTGTACCCATGTGCTTTTGTAAGCTTTTAGGGTTATGTTTTATGCATTGATCTGTAGGCTTTATGGTCTGTACCATGCTTGTATGCAGCCTTTTATACTTTGTTAAATCAATACTTTTAACTAAATGTCATGCATTTTCTTGTTAAGTACTGTCACTCTTGTGGCCTTGTAGGATTGTTCCTAAATGTGCTTTTGTAAGCTTTTTGGGTTATGTTTTATGCATTGATCTGTAGGCTTTATGGTCTGTACCATGCTTGTATGCAGCCTTTTATACTTTGTTAAATCAATACTTTTAACTAAATGTCATGCATTTTCTTGTTAAGTACTGTCACTCTTGTGCCCTTGTAGGATTGTTCCTAAATGCATATACTTAGTGTATTATGCATTGGTTGAGTGTTTGGCATGCAAGAGACTTGCATTGAGCTTGTTAGCTTGTATGTCCTAGTGTTCATTCCAAGTGTGAATGAGCATTGTGGTCACTACCTTGTAGTGATTGCTTTGTTGATCTAGCCATGGTTTGTTTTTTAGCTCCATTTTTGCTTGATCACATATAGCTTGCTCCATATGCATTTCATGCTTTTCTGCATACAATGATCATGGTGTATTGTTATGTTTCAGGAGACTCATGTTCATATGATTCAAGTATTTCACAGCTTCTAGATTTAGGTGTGAGTGAGTTTTGCTATTGTTCCCAAACTCACGTTTAAGTCTAGAGTCTGTTTTAGGTTGTTTTGTCATGGAATAGCCAAAGGGGGAGATTGTAAGGTTGAATTTAATCAACCATGTATTGGCTTTATTCCATGACAAATTTGTTTGTAATATAGCACTTAGAAACCTTGTATTTAGGTGGGAATCATGTAAGGGTAGTGTGTGAGAGAGTGTGAAGAAATGCTCAAGATTGTGCAGTGAAACAGAGACTCGCGGCTAGGACTCGCTGGTGGCTCGCGGCTTGCAAGCCGCCAAAAGTTGCACACATGCAAAGCGTGCAAGGGAGCTGAACAGTCATGCCAGCTGGAGCACTACAGGACAAAAATCCAGACTGGCCACTCAGTTAGCTCGCGGCTTGAACTCGCGACTCAGTTAAGTCGCGAGGTCAAGTCGCCAGCCAGCCCTGTTTTGGAAAAACTGACTCTTCGCATTCCATTCTCACACCAGTATAAATACCCCTCATTCCCACAAAATATGTGTGGCCATTCAGAAAGAAAAACCCTAAGAGAGGTTTCTTCAAAACACCCACCCAATTAGAGAGAGCTACTCATTCTTAGAGAGAAACCTTTGTAGTCTCTTCTTATTCCCTCTCTCATTGTCATACCTATTGAGAGGAGATTTCTATCCAAACACTACCCATACCAATTTAGAGTGTTGAGTGTTTTTTGGAGCTTTGGGAAGCATTGGAGGATGCCAAGGATGGCGGATGCTACGGTCTAGTAGCGGAATCCGGTAAGCTAGAAAAGAAAAAGGTTCGGCGCAACCTTGTTGGAGCAAGAAGCTTGGAGGGCTTAGGTACATCGGGTAGATTAGGCTTGGAGGGTCTATTGCTGTTCATGTATCCCAACTACATTTTCTAGTGGATTATTGACCGCTTGGAGGGCGGCGGAGAGGTTTTACGCCGAGGGCTTCGGTTTCCTCTTCGATAACACATCGTGTGTTGTCCTTGTGTTTGCATCTCTCTTCCCTTAATCTTTGCCTTTTATTTTCTGCTGTGGTTGTGATTTTAATATGGCTTAGATTGTTTTCCAATTCTATTCTATAGCTTTTGTTCATTTTCCGCACACTAGTTGTTTGACATAAAACTTGAATTGGTTATTTTGTAATTTGGGGGTCTAAACGTTCAAGGGTGTTTATACACGTTTTTGAACTTTCACAAACCTTCAAACTTGCCTCTCAATGTTTGAAGGCGAACTTTCTTCACTTTATCAAATCTCGTTACAGAGTTTTTAAGAATCTCCCATGCTTGCTTGGATGAAGTTGCATTTGCAACTTTCTCGAACATAGTTTCATCCAAACCATGACAGATCAACGTAAGAGCTTTTTGATCTTTCTTCAGAGACTTTTGCAAGGCTTTGGGGTCAAAGATTCTTCATCTTATGACTCCATATAACCTTTCTCCACAATCTCCCACGCATCTTGGGATTTGAGCAATGCCTTTATTCGAATACTCCAATTTTCAAAATTGTGTTTGGTAAGTCGAGGAAATTTGGAATGACACCATCCCATTGACAATAACCATTCTCACCACGAACCGATTGGCTCTAATACTACTTTGTTGGAAATAAAACAAAATACTGATGGGCCTTTCTTCACTTACTCTCACAAACACTCACACACTACTTAGTGTATAGAAGAGACTCACACTCACAAATTAAACAAAGGGAGGGAGAGTGGAGAGGGAAGAGTTAGAACACTTTAATGCTTTGTATTCCTCTTCAACTCTTGCATAGAACTTGACGGGTGAATGAGTTTTTATAATACACCATCCAACCTCTAACTCCCACTACTTTTATTTTTCTAACTCTTATATTCATAAATCCCACACATAACTTCAACAAACCTCCCACTACATTAACTCATGAAAATCACTCTTACTTATGAAAAGTTAACTAAAACAAGTTTAACTTCTAACATTATATTCTTAGATACAGGTTTATTTTCCTTCATAAAAAGTTAAGCAACAAGCTAGAATTATACCTACAAAACTCATTAATCCTCATAAAGTTAATGGGACAACAGAATATGCTTCAAAAAATTTGGACAAAAAAATCAGACAATGAAACCAACTAGAACTTAATAAAATGATGAATGGGTATGCTTTTCCAAAGAGTAAATCATATATTACTCATTAACATCTAATCACAACCAAAATTAGAACCAAACGGTCCAAACCCATGAAGCGAGCTAAAAGATTTACCATCTAATAATCAAAATCAAACCCATGAAGCAAGCTAAAAAATTGCCCATTCAGTAGCCAAGAAAGAAAATAAAAGAAATTGCAGAAAAAAGAAAGAAAGTAAAATGTCTATTAAGATGGAAAGTTTTGGTTCAATGGAGGAGTGGCGACGAACTTGTGCAATTACACGGTGGCATTGCTCTGAGAGAGGGAGAGAGAGAGAGAGAGAGATCAATATGATTTTTTTAAATATTTAAGATAGAAATTTTATTAAAGCCTAATTAATCTAAGTATATATGTGTGTGAAACTCCCTCTTAGAGAATTGAACCCCGACCCTTACTTCCCGAACCCCGACCCTTACTTCCCACACCCCATAAGCACTTATACTTATGGAGTGACCATCACACCAATGGTGCATGGTGGTAGAGAGTAAATTTGTTGAATGAGAGAGAATGAGACTAGAGGCTAGAGAGAGAGAGAGCAGTCTAAAGTGAAGAAGAAGAAAGTAGGGCAAACCGAGTCGAATGGGCCATACTGATTATTATTTTTTAAAAATTAAAGACTAATCTAACTTTTCTTTTCTTTTTTCTTTTTTATTTATATTATAAAAGATTAGAAAGAGACCCGTCCAATATTTAAAACATAGCTTGAAAAGAAACTCTATTACTTCAATTATAATAAATCAATAAAGCTTTTATATATAAAAAAAAAATTAATTGAAACTCAATTAACTGTAACTAAAATTAAATTATCATAAATTTCATGAAATTTAATAAGAAATTTATTATTTATTATAAATTATTTTGTCATATATTATTATATTTGATTTTTAATAAAATATTTGGTTTTACACTATGTCCATTTGTCATTGAATAGGTCATGTTTCACACAAGCATGGTATTAATAATTATATATTCAATAAGTGGTTAGTTCTTAGGTCAGAAATTTTATATTTATATATAATTTGACACTTACAATGTTAGGAATTTTATATTTATAATTCATATATAATTTGACACGTACAATGTTAGGAATTTTATATTTATAATTCGATAGTTACTATAGGGAGGTGAAATTTGAATCCTAGAAAATTTTGTTAATAATTATATATTTAATAAGTAGTTGGTTCCTAAGTTAGAAATTTTATATTTACAATCCGATAGTTACCAGGGAGATGGAATTAATTTGAATAGTAGACAATTTTGTTAATAATTATATATTCAATAAGTAGTTGGTTCCTAAGTTAGAAATTTTATATTTATAATTTGATAATTATAATGGGGAGATGAAATTTGAATCTTAGAGCATTCACATCAGTCTTACAACCAATTTAATATTTGAGCAAAAACTTATCTAAACTCAACCAAAACAAGCGTGCATCAGCCTTTATCCTCGCTACATTAAATTTCAATGTTGATAAAGTATTGATGTAAATGTATGTGTATGAAAATAAAAGATAGCTAAACTAGCAAAATTAGAGTTTTTAAATCTCACATTGGAAAATGGGTGTGAGTTAAAGAGGTTTAAAGATTGTGTTATGTATCCAAGAGTTAAACCCTTTTGGATATACACCTCTATAAATTTCTTTAAGACCTTTTTCCCTCTCCCCGTGTGTATGTTAAAAATATTTAGTATTCTAAAAAAAAGTTTTTTGAACTAGTTTAACTAAATATTTGAGGAGACTAAAGTGAATGCTCTAAGACATTTATATTACAAAACTCTTGATATATAAAATAAGGTTTAACTAATGTGTGCCCTTAGGCATATGTTAGTAAACCATTTTAGGAAATTTTTTTTATGGGAAAGCGAAAAAGTGATTAACTGTTTTGACAACTTTTTCAATTTTCCATAAAAAGTTTCTTAAAATAAATGATTAATGTGTGCCTTAAGGGCACACATTAACTGAACCCTATAAAATAATAATAAAAGTTTTTTTTTTTTTTTTTTTGGAGAAAGAAGACCTTGAACTTTATTAAGAAAAATCAGCCATGATTGGTAAAAAGTACATGAGAAAGGTGTAGAGGAACATCCTCTATCCACACCGAAAAACCTTTAACTAAATATTACCAATTTCTACCAACGTGAGAATACTTAATGCTGCTCCCTGCCACCACCATGGATTTTGCCGAGCTGAGGATATGGCCAAAAGTGGAAAGGGATTCCTCATCAAACTTCAATGCTTTTATAATATTTGCAGAGTTCCCCTTTAGTAAGAAAGAGGTGAAGTCGAGTCCTTGTGCAAAGGAAATTGCTCTAGTTGCTACCATAGCTTCAACTATCTATGGAGAGAATGGAAGACGTGCTTGCTTCGATAGAGAAGCAATTGCTTGTCCTCTGCTGTCTCGAATAATGACTCCCAGACCTGCCTTTTCACCTTTTGGCAGTGGTGACCATCTAATTCGGGATTGAATAGTGCCTTTGGTTTGCACTGCATCAGTGGAATTGGCCTGTTTAAAATCTGCCAACACTTGAGACGCTGTTGGTACCACCTGAGAGAGCAGATAGTCCTTAGGAGAGGTTTGGACCTAGTTTCTACAATGCCAAAGAGTCCACATAATTGAGGCCAGTAGATCCGGGTTTTTCTGTTCTTCGTTAGTATAAGTGAGCACCTCTTGGATGGAGGAAAACATCCTTGTCTGTCGGAATGAGAACGAAGGAACTGAACCCCAAATCTGTGTGAGCTATGACCACCCCCAGAGAGCATGGAACACTGATTCGGTCTCAAGCTTGCAAAGTTCACAGATATCCTTATTCAAGATGTGTCTTCGTCGCAAGTTTTGTTTCACCGGTATAGCATTGTGGCAAGACCTCCACAAGAAATTTTGGACTTTGCTTGGCACATAGAAACTCTAGATTAATTTCCACGCACTGTTATCAGCCTGGGCAGACACTACGGGTTGACATGGAGCTTAAGCAGAGGTGAGGAACCTTGAACCTAACCTCACCGTGTAGGTACTTGATGGGGTAAAAGGCCAAACAATGACATCCTCCACTACATTAGGACACAAGGGGATGCTTGAAATCAACTCTCCTCTTGAGGGTGAGGAGTCCGTGCAGCATGTTGGAATCCCACTTCTTCGTGGCTGGGTCTATGAGGGCAAAAATTTTCATATCCTCAAAACCTAGTACCACTTGAGATCTGATTCTCGGATGAGTTGTGGAGGGCAGCCAAGCATCGTTCCACACACTAATGGCATCACCACTTCCCACTCTCCACCGAGCTCCCTTCAACAACAGATCCCGCCCTTTCAAAATGCTATGCCATACATATGACCCCATACTTGAATAAGGAACTTCTAGGATAGAACAATGTGGAAAAAACCTCGCCTTAAAAACTATATAAAATAGAGACTTTTTTTGGTGAAGTAATCGCCATGCTTGCTTGGCTAAGAGAGTGTCATTGAAATTGGCCAAGTCTTTAAACCCCATGCCCCCCTTCGACTTGGATTTACAAAGGGTGTCCCACTTAACCCAATGTACCTTTCTTCAGTCACCTTTTTGGCCCCACCAAAATTTTCTTTTGAGGCTCTCAATATCTCTATAAAGCCCCCAAGGGAGTTTAAAGCAGCTCATTGTGTAAGTTGGAATTGCTTGAACAGTTGAACTACTACCTTGATAAGGATTTCTCTACCCACTTGAGACAAAAGCTTTTCCTTCCACCCTTGTATTTTTTTCCAAACTCTTTCCTTTATGTAGTTGAAATTGGCCTTCTTATTTTTTCCCACCAAGGATGGTAACCCCAAGTACTTCTCATATTGTAAGATCACCGGAACATCGAAGGTTGATTTGATGTGGTTTTTGACTTCCTCAGCGGTGGACTTGCTGAAAAAGATTTGTTGACCCGAGCACCTGCCATAAGTCTCAAGTATATTCAAAACTTGTTGGCATTCCTAGATTGTGGCCCAGCAAAATAAAAGACTATCATCTACAAAAAGAAATGGGTTAGTCTGGGGCTATTTTTGCATAGGGCATAACCCTTAATATCACCTTTCTCCGCTGCCTTATTGATGAGCCCATTCAATCATTCTGTGCAAAGCAAAAAAAGGAATGGTGACAATGGATCTCCTTAACGGATACCTCGGGTAGGGTATACCATCCCTTTTGGCTCTCCATTAACCAATATAGAATAAGAGACCATCTTGACATATAGCATCAAAAGTTTAATCCATCTTTCAGTAAAACCCATACGTCTCATAACTGATTCAAGATATGACCATTCTACCTTGTCATATGCTTTGCTCATTTTTAATTTGATGGCCATATAATCTTCCTTTTCAACATGTTTCTGCATACTATGGAGAGATTCAAAAGCAACTAGAATATTGTCAGAAATTAATCTGCTTTTGGTAAATGAACTTTGATGTTCAGAAATAATATTTGGAAGAATTTTTTTAATTCTATTTGCCAAGACCTGAAAATATTTTATATAAATCATTGCGAAGGCTGATGGGTCTAAAATCTGAAGCATATTTGGGAGAATTTTTTTTTGGGATGAGGGTAATGAAAGTGTGGTTGAGATTATCAGGAAGATATGCTAAATTAAGGAAATGTAGTACAAATTGAGTAACATCATTACCAATTGTGCCCCAATAATGTTGGTAAAACAAAAGAGGCATTCTGTCTGGTCCTGGGGCTTAGAGAGGGGCCATTTCCTTTATTGCTTTCTGAACCTCCCAAGCAGTAAAGTCTTGTGCAAGCTGATTGTTTAAGTCTGAGCTGAGAACCTTTGCAATAGACACCATGGCTGCATCACATGGGGGCTGGTTGGCCGAAGTGTACAGCTCCTAGAAGTAGCCTATGAGTATCTTAGCTACCTCTTCATTGCTAGAGCTCCATTGTCCACTTGATGACCGAAGCTTCTGGATGGTGTTCTTGCACCTTTGTTGAGTGGCCCAACTGTGAAAAAACTTTGAGTTTCGGTCTCCCTGTGTGGCCCAAAGCACCTTGGACCTTTGAAACCATAACCTGTTTTCTTTGTCCACCAAAACCGAAATCTCCTTCGTCAACATCTATATTCGGAAATTCTGTCCAGTGTTTAACGCCTCCTTTTTAGCTTCAGCCAGTTCCTTTCTTTTTTCCTTCAGCGTTTTTCTGACATTGCCGAGTGGTCTCTCTCCCATCTTTTTAGTTCTCGGCCACATTTGTCAATTTTCCAAATAACTCCAGCTACTGGATCATCCACTTCCCTTGCTTCCCAAACTACTTCAACAACCTTTGAGCATGTGCGATCTGACAACCACATCTCTTCGAATCTAAACGGCTTAGAGATGGATTGAAATTCTAGGCCCTCCATATCAATCCATATTGGGCTGTGATCCGAAGATTCTGACTTAAGATGGTGGATATGTGTATCTGCAAATCTCAAAAGCCAATCATTAGTAGCCAAAGCACGATCTAGTCGTTCCCATATCGAATGACCTGTAGAAAAGTGTTTCTATCATGTATACCAGGGGCCTGAAAAACCAAGATCGACAAATCTGCATTCATCCACTACATCCCGGAATAATAGCATTTGTGTTTGGCTTCTGCTACTTCCTCCCAATTTCTCAGAGCTTTGAAAGATTTCATTAAAATCCCCGGCACACAGCCAAGGGAGATTAAATTTGTTATGAAGGTGTTGAAGCTTATTCCATGAATCAATTCTTTTATGTGTCACTGGTTCTCCATAAAAACTTGTGAATCTCCATACCTCCTCCTTCCCGTTATTGATGATGGAGTCTATATGGTTTGGTGAGAAAGAATCAACGTGCAAGTCAATTGAATTTCGCCAAAAGAGTGCTAGACCCCCACCCTTATTATTTCTCTCAACAAAAAATAAGTTACCAAATTCAATTTTGCGTTTGATCTCTTGTAGCCTTGCTTCATCCGCCCACGTTTTAGCTATAAACACGATGGAGGGATCTTTTGCTCGAATCATCACTTCAAGCTCTTTTCTCGTCTGTAGGTTCTCAAGCCCACGGCAGTTCTAAACTATGATACTTATGGTTCTTGGCGGGGATGCTTGGCAGCCTCCACCAATAAATTTTTCGTATTATCATCTTTTGAAACCAAGAACTTCTTCGTTGGTAACTCAGGATGGGCACCCTTTTCAAGCTCTCTAGCTCTTTTGTGTGTAGCAAGAAGGTGAATTAGAGTCTCTGGTGATGGGTTGTTTCGTGCTAACCTCTTCCAAGTACAAAGTGCAATAGCATCATGTGAGGTTTCCATGATTTGGTTGATCACATGAGTGGAATTACTTTTTGCCTCATCTCCTAAATTGTCCATAATTTTCCCCGATTTGTCTCCAACGGGATTCGAATGTGTAGGGGTGATAGTTGGCATATTAATTATAGAGGGTGCGTGGGAGTCAAACTTCTTCATAGCCAAATCAATCTTTTCTATTTGATTTTCAAAATCTTGTGGACGGATATGGGAGGGAGGAGAATTTGGAATGGAATTTATTACCCGAGGATTTAGAGATAAATTTGATCGTGAAATCTGCATCAAATCCTCCATAAAATCCGCAGTATCTATGTAAGAAGCATGAGGGAGATCCACGTTGGATTGAACGTTACTGAATTGTTCTAGGGCAGGTCCGCCTTGTGGGGTCACTGGTGGTGTCTCCTTTGCCGCCCTAGTCTTGTTCTTAAAATTCTGCGTGGTGACACCTACAAGCCCATCGCCAAGACCTGATATAGTCGTGTAAATGGACTTCCCTGGATTGAAAGGAATAGCCCGCAACCATTCTCCATATTATTGTTTTGCTTGAGGATTTGATCCTTTCCTAGCAAGCCATTTCTCACACTCTTTCTCATCATGGGACACCAAATTGCACCAATAACAGAAGTTGGTGAGCTTCTCATATTTGAAAAAAACCCAAGTCTCAGTGTCTTCGTCCAAAACCACTCTTCGACCTCGGCATAAAGGTTTTGAGACATCTATTTTCACCCTAACTCGTACAAAATCACCCCCCACCATCTCCTTCTCTACTTCCTAAGGTGACACCTCTCCAAGGGTTTCTCCTAATTCTATGGCTGTCTCGTGATCTAACATTCTCATAGGTAGACCTTGTATCTGCACCCAAAACATGATATTTGTAAAACGAAGGTGTTTGGCTGGAATAAAATAATCATATCGTTGGAAAAGAACGAGATGCTTATCAAACGACCACAGTTCTTGAGCTAGTACTCATTTCGCATCTGTCTTAAGTTCGAAAATGAAGAGTAGGATGTGGTCCCCTACTTCTCTGATCTTAAACTCGTTTCTGGCCCTCCATAAGGGTTTGAAAGTTCTACCAATTGCATCCACATTAAGGGCATGCTTTGTTAGAAACTTTGCTGCAAGAACGTATTCTTTTCTTCTCAGATTTTTGGATTTTGTCAGGCTAAGTTTAGTACCTTCCTCAGCAGTTAGGGACGGTTTTTTCCATTCACTGAGGACTTCTCCCATGGTCAAATTAAAGTGGCTTGGTTAGAAAGGATGAAGAATGAGATAATAAGGAGAGAGATGTGTTTCCCTAAACCCATGAAAGAAACAACCAACAAGCCCTATTGCTAACAGTGTTAACAGAGGGAGAAGGATATTATTCTAAAGAAGATAATTGAGTTTCCACAAGCCTAGGGCCTGGTAGAGAAGTTTGAGTAATGTTGTTTGTATTTTTTTGAAATACGTGTAGATAAAAAAGTGTATGAAAATGCATGTAATATTGTTTAAAAACTGAAAATATGTATTTAAGATGCTCTACCAAACGGAGCCCTAATTTCTCAGAGAGAAAAAACAAGTCTGAGAAAAAACTTATAATAAAAGTTTAGAGACGTAATATCTTTAAGAACTATTACATGGTTGAACTTGGTCCATTTATGATTTTTGATTGCGTTATAAATAATTTAATATATAATTTATAAATAAGTAAATTAAATATATAAAAAGTTTTTAACTTTTTTAAATATTAAAGATAGAAAAATAAAAGTCACAGAGGCCACGTGACTGACATGCATGACCTGGGATGAAATAAAGTCACAGCTGTTACATGGTTGAACTTCAACCATTTACTGATTGCATCATAAATAATTTTATATATATTATAAATTTTATATAAATAAGTAAATTAAATATATAAAAGGTTTTTAACTTTTTTAAATATTAAAGAAAGAAAAAAAAAAAAAAAAAGTCACAGAGGCCACGTGACTGACATGCATGACCTGGGATGAAACAAAGTCACAGAGTTTAAAGCCCTGGAGAATAGTTTAGATACATACCTGTCAGAACTCTAAGGCCCTGTTGGTGATGGATACGACGAATCGGTAGCCTCGGCCCAAATCTCAGATCAGTCTCCTGTGCAACTAGGATCCCTAAAACAAGAATCGGTTTCTTGCATTCCTTGATGGATCAGGTGGTAGCAGCCCAAGCTTCAAGCTCTCTCTTCGGCAGTTTGCGGACCAGTGACTGAGTAAGTTGAGCAAAACATAACTAATAATGGTTGTTGACTGCGTTTTTTCTTTGTTGTGTGTATACCTTTGATGTTGTTGAATATTGTTTATTTATATGTTAAAAAAATTATCTTTTATAAAACAAGAATAATTAATAGCCCTAGTTACAATGAATCGCAAATGGGTAACCGAAGATGTGCTCAAAAAAATTGACAGGAATCATATTACAATGACTAATGGGTATTTTGATCTCCTATATTCTTAGATACATGTTTATTATCCTTCATAAAAAGCAAAACCACAAAAATTATACCTAAGAAACTCATTATAATCCTCACGGTAACCAGTAAGGGCTTCAAGAATATTTTTATTTCATTCAAATTTGTGTTGTAGAGGTTAACGAGATTCTCTTTTGTAACTAATTTTTTTTTTTTTTAATTTCATCTTAATCTTTAGGTTGATACTAATGATATTATCCAAAAAAGATGATATCAATGATAAGATGAGATACAGGAGTTCTTTTAGATAATGAATCTTAGGTAGAGCTAGAGAATCTTGCAGTATATTTGATTTTCTTATCAGAAATAATATTAGCAAGAGAATTAAAAATAAACTGTAAATTTATTGGGCATATATATTATTTAATTCTTAGTATAATGAAAATATTAATTATTAAATTATTATTAATTAATAAGATCAAATATTAGATAAAGTTATTAATTATTGTGATAAAGTTTTTTTTTTTTTTTTGAAAGGGGGATATTCATTCATTTAAATGGATAATGTATCATGATACAAAGCATCCGTGGCTGGTGGGGGAGACTCCTCCATCCAGTACAAATCCTCATCTAGTGAAAATCTAGCATGTTGAGCCAAAACATGTGCTACCCTATTCCCACTCCTCCTAATACAACAAACAGCAGCCCAATGCAATCCCCTTATCAAATGGCGAATATCATCCACAACGTTACCAAGAAGCGAATTATTTTCTGCAGAAGAAGAAATAGTGTGAGTAACATTACTGTTGTCACCTTCAATGATCAACCTATAAAAACCTGCATCCATAGCAAATTCTAAGGCACTTCGGCAAGCGAGTAACTCTGCTTCTTCACTGGACTGTACAGTCGATCCACAAGCAATCATAGCAGCCATTACCTCTCCCTTTTCATTTCAAATAACTGCTCCAATCCCTGTTCTGCCTAAGTCCGAAAATAATGCTGCATCAAAGTTGAGTTTGTACGCTTCTAATGGTGGTGGTTGCCATACCTCTCCATTCGGTTGCTACCTTGGCTGAACAGTTAGCTGGGTTTGAGCACTTTTAAATTCTTCAGTGCACTCTTCTGCTCTTTTGTTCAAACAATTTAGGTTCTTCAATTTCCCTCCATGCAGTAAGGAATTTCGCTGATTCCAGATCAGCCATGCTTGAGTCCAGAACAACTCCATTTCTTCCAAATTCAACCACTCCAAAAGTTCCTCCATCAGTTGCAAAATATCGGATTGACCATGCTTGAATTTCTATAGCTTACGGACACTTCCAGCCCAAATATCTTGAGCCGCTGCGCAATCCCACGAAGCATGAATGGTAGATTCCGATTCTATGGTGCATACCAAGCATTTATCTTCATGAATTACTCTTCTTTTGGTCAGATTCACAGTAGTTGGTAAAATTTCATGGCAGGCTCGCCATGCCCAGATTTGCTTTGCAGCACAGCCCCTAGAAGTTCCAACCCGAGCTGCCCCTGTAAGGATTCTTCTTGCCACATGATAAGCAGATTTAACAGTAAACACACCCTGTGGATTATGCAGCCAAACAATGGTATCAACTACATATCTTCTGCTTAATGGAATTTGACAGATTGCATCAGCTTCGTCTTTGTGAAATATGGTCTGAATATCCTCATATCTCCATATATTTAGATCCGGATTAATCAACTCACACACCATCAACTCACCCCAATTATCTTGGATCGGATTTAGGACCTTGTTTGTGGGAAAATTTGGGAGCCACTTATCCTTCAAGGCATTGATTAAGGCTCCATTACCAACCCTCCAACAATGGCCGGATTGAAGAATAGGCATTGCAGCCATCAAACTTCTCCACACATACGAGCAATTAGGTGATTCTTTAGCCTCTAAAAAATTTGATCTTGGAAAGTACCTTGCTTTAAAACATTTGTAGAGCAATGAATCATTACCTTGGACCATTCTCCAACCTTGCTTGGCCAACATAGCTAAATTAAAAGCTCTCAAATCCTGAAATCCCATTCCACCTTCTTTCTTTGAAGCCGTCAACTTATCCCAACTCTTCCAGTGAATTTTCCGTTCGTTGCCCACTTGACCCCACCAAAATTTTGCACATAATGCATCTAATTCATCACAAAGTTTCAAAGGGATTTGAAACACACTCATAGTATAAGTGGGTATGAACTGTGCCACAGCCTTGATGAGGATTTCTTTGCCAGCTCTAAACAATAACATGCCTTTCCATCCTTGGAGCTTCTTCCAAATTCTGTCTTTCAAGAATGAGAAGGTGGAATATTTGGCCCTCCCAATCAAAGTTGGTAGACCAAGGTAAGATTCAAAACGGTCCACCTCTTTCACTCCCAAAGTTTCCAAGATCTGTCCCTTCTGCCTCTCTGAAGTATTGCTGCTAAAGTAAATTGAAGACTTTTCCAAGTTAATACTTTGCCCAGAAGCTCTTTCATAGGTTTGGAGAATTTCTGCTATGGTTTCCCCTTCATCCCGAGTTGCCTGGCAAAATAGCAATGAGTCATCAGCAAACATAAGGTTCGTGACCTTTGGTGCCCCTCTGCAGATGGAAACTCCCTTTATCCGCCCTTCTGATTCTGCTTTCTTCAGTAGTGCAGTAAAGCCTTCTGCACACAATAAGAACAGGTATGGTGATAGTGGATCACCCTAGCGGATTCCTTTAGATGGATGAATCATGCCATAGGGCTTCCCATTTATTAGAATAGAAAAGGATGGTGTTGTCACACAGCTCATCACCCTTTCTGTCCAATCAACCGGAAACCCTAACTTCTCCATAATCCTTTGAAGGAAGTGCCACTCCACACAATCATAGGCTTTACTGATATCTAGCTTCAATGCCATAGAACCTTTCTTCCCTTTTTTTCTGGAATGCATGGTATGGAGTGTCTCATATGCCACCAACACATTATCAGTGATCAACCGCCCCAGTACAAAAGCACTCTGAGTGGGTGAGATGATCTGAGGCAGTACCTGTTTCAACCTGTTTGCCAACACCTTGGAAATAATTTTGTAAATAACATTACACAGGCTTATGGGTCTAAAGTCAGACATTCTCTCCGGATTTTTCACTTTGGGGATAAGCACAATATTTGTATGGTTAATATCAGGTAGCATATTACCATTATTAAGAAAATCTAGAACAGCTAGAACAATAGAATTCCCTACAACATGCCAGAATTTTTGATAAAAAAGGGCATTCATACCATCGGGTCCTGAAGCTTTTGTTGGTCCCATTTGAAACAAAGCCACCTTCACTTCTTCAGCGATAAATTCAAAAGAGAGAAATTCTCGCATATCATCAGTCACCATACACTGCAATGCATACAGGCGCTCCTACATCTGATCCTCTACTCCTGCATGGAAAAGATTATCAAAGTAGGCTGAAGCTACCCCAACCACCTTCTCCAAATCTTCTACCCACTGCCTATGAATATTCCGGATACCCTTGATATAATTTCTCCTTCTTCTTTGCGTTGCTTTGGCATGGAAAAATTTGGTGTTCCTATCCCCATGTTTTAACCAATTTATTCTAGACCGTTGGGCCCAGAAAATTTCTTGCTTCTGTAGAAGATCATCCATCTTTTTGCTCAACCCCAAAAATTCAGCTTTTAACTCTTCAGTCAATTCTGCCTCATTCAGTCTGTCTAGTTGTTTCAGGGTTTCTTTGATAGCAATGGTATCTGGATCAGTAATGGGAGACCCCCAGGCCATAAGCTCTGCTCCACAGACCTTTATTTTTTCCTGTATTGCTGCTAAACCAACCCTTTCCTCTTCTGCCTTGCCCCAAGCTTCCTGAACAATCTCTTCACATTCAGTGCGGAGCAACCAAGATTCCTCAAACTTGAAGCTTCTCCCACGTTGCTACCTTGGTTGTGTGAAGGATTGAACATGTAGTAAAATGGGTAAATGATCTGAAGCATGAGTTGATAGATGTACAATTTTACTTAACTGAAATCTATCTGTCCATTCCTTATTTGCAACACCTCTATCAAGTCGTATCTTGGCATTAGCTTCACCAGGTCTCTTATTGCTCCAAGTGTATGGATACCCTATGTATCCTAGGTCTTGAAGATGACAAGAATTCAAAGCCACCCTAAAGGCTTCAATCTGAGAAAACTGTGGCTGCCTAGCACTCTTCTTTTTTGAAGCTTGTAAATACACATTAAAATCTCCAATTACCACCCATGGTCCCACTACAAAGGATTGTAAGTGCTTCAACAATCTCCAAGAATTTTCTTTTTTCTGTGCTTCCGGCCACCCATAGAAACCAGTTAAGTACCACACAAACCCATCTTCTTCCGTGACTTTTGCCAAAACATGGTTAACAGTGAAATTAATTACCTCCAAGCTAACTTCATTCTTCCATAGAAAGGCTAACCCTCCTCCAGAATCTAGATGTTTAGCTATGATTTTATTCTGAAACAATAAGTTTCCATACAAATTGTCAAACCCATCTTTATCAAGTCTTGTCTCCATGAGAAAACATACCGTGGGAACTTGCTCCCTCACAATCTTGCGAAGGCTTCGACCTGTCCAAGGGTTCCTAAGCCCTTGGCAGTTCCAGCTTAACAGCCTCATTACTCCCGGCAAGGGTGGCTCTCCACCCCCGCCGATACATCATTTTTGATTTCCTCCTCAGTGCTCAGTGTACCTTTCTTCAGATTCTGCTCTTCAAGCTGCATCCCCTGTATTTCACGTGCATCTCTTTTGCCTAGGCCAGGTAGTGTAATGGACTTGGTGAAACCACTTAAGCCAAAATCCATTCTGTTCATACGTGTCCATGTACTTTTGGGCTTTAGGTGACTAGGCCCAGACAGATCCGGGGTTGAAGAGAGGCTTCCAGCTTTGAAATTCTGGTCTTCTAGAGAAATAAGCTTCACGTGATCCCCACCTATTTTATTTTTAATCACATTCATTACCTCAACTTCAGAAAAATCCATGTCAAGATGATCAACCTGCTGAATTTTAGGCCCAGTTTCCTTTAATGCAGAGTTTGTATCCGTTATGTGTGCATGGACATTAATTTCCATGTTGTCAACGTGCGCAAGTTCAGCCCCTTTCCCTTGAATCACGGCATTATCCTTATCCGTTACACTAGGGTTTTCATGGCTGAATACATGAGCCTCCATCGTCCCCACCGGCCCTCCTTGCTCCGCCTGAACATCTCTCTTCTCTGCCTCACAGCCCGTTCCTACCTCAGAGATAAAGCTTGGACCTGCTTCTTTACTACCTGAAGCTCTTGGACGACCCCCCACTGCCCTTAGAAAATCTCCATACTGATATTCTATTCGACCTCCTTTTTTCTCCACATCATAATAGGCAGCACAATGCTTCAGATCATGGCCTAAGATTTCACAATAGTGACAAAATATGGGCAATCGCTCATACTTAAATGAGACCCATGACTTCTCACCATCTGAACCAGCTATATAACCACCCCTTCGAATCGGTTTTGAGATTGGTAAGGCCACTCGGACTCGCATAAACATGCTGAAATCATCCTTTTTTTTTCTTCCAATCCACCTCCTCTACCTCCCCCAATCGACTCCCTACTTCCTTCGCCACTTGAGGGGAAACAATATCAAACGGTGCCCCCCATATTTGGACCCAAAGTGATGCAGCCTCCAGTCGAATATTTCCCACAGTCATGCCTTTATTCCACCGTTTCAATAATAGTAACTGATTATCAAATGTCCAGGGGCCTCCTCTCAAAATCCGATCCAAATCAAACTCAAATTGAAATTTGAACTGGAAGAGATTCGACCCTACTTCAAGGATTTACATTGATTCATTCAATCCCCATGCTCTCCTTATAGTATTCTTCGCAGCCAGTTTATTAAAAGACTTACATGTAAGGAATTTTCCAATCAAGCTCAGATGACAACTTTCAATGGCTTCCTTTCTTCCTTCGTCAGAGATAGCTATAGTTTCTTCCTCTTCAGCCGTTAACTTCATCTTGTCGAGACTATCACACACCTCATCCTCCATTCTTTCTTAGTACACTGAAAAAGTTACCCTTCACATGCAGCCAAGGGAGGGAGTACTCGTACTAGTACGAGAGGGAGAGCTCCACAAGAGGGAGAGTTAGAGTAGAACAATTTTATTGTGATAAAGTTATTAATTATTGATGTGATAAACTTTTATATATTACATTTTTTTTTTAATCCCAAAAACAAGTTTTTTTTTTTTTTTGGAAGAACGTATCTTATTTTATTAAGTAAAACCAGTTATGCCAGCCAATACAACAGGAAATAAAAGTGGTGGAACATCCACTATCCACACTATAAAATCCAAAACACAAATAGCATTACGAGCTAACTTGTGAGCAACAATATTACCCTTTTTCTTTACATGAGAGTAGTGTAATTCAGTAAAAAAAGTTGTTTTGACGGCCATCGCCTCGATTTGCAGAGGGCTAAATGCCTGGGAAAGTTGCTTAGACAATGATCCTAGCACCATACCCTCATTATTACATATGACCATCCCAATCCCTGCTCTGTTCTCCTTTGCGAACCTGGCGCCGTCACAACTAATTTTTACCAACCCGTGATCTGGTGGTTTCCATTTCTGCACCAAGAAAAGGGCTGCCCGAGGAGATGGAGGGAATTTATGAGGTTTCTCACATTCCCCTTCACTGCTAGCTGTGCTCATATGCCCTGCCTCCTTAGTACCCATTATATCAAACTTCCTTATTTCCTTGTCAATAACTGAGAGTTGTGAAAGGGATAAATCACCTTGGCATTTATTTTCGGAACGTGATTGAGGGAATAAATGATCATGACAATTACTTTCGAAAATTGATTGAGAGAATAACGGGTTTGGCTTCTCTTGGTGTAACACGTTTCCTGCCTCAGACTCTCTTTCCTTATCAGTAACAGATTTTGAATTTGTAATAAACCTGGAATTAATGTCATCCCCTGATTTTTTTATTTCCATAATTGCTTCTCCCTCTCTAGTCTGATCAGCCACTGTGCCTAAAAATTCTCCTTCTTGTCGCTGAACTGGCGGAGGTCTCATAAGGCGCCAGAAAATTCTCCTTCCTATTGTTTTACAGATACTTTCTGCCACAGCCTTACTCATGAATCTGTAGGGGACATCATGTACCCTATGGTTGAAACCATTTGTAGAGCGCCAGATTTGTTTGGAAGTTCGTGCAACTACCTCCATCTTGAGGAATCTGCTTCTTAGAAATTTTGCTGCTAAGATGAATTCGCCTGATCTATGGTCCTTTGGAAGAATGTAGCCAGATTTCTCTCTATCAAACAATGAGAGATTATTCCATCTATTTGCTAACTCCTCCATTGCAGTGATGGTAAAAAGTTTGAAGTGTTTCCCTGACCCCGAACAAAAAAAAAAAAAAAAAAAAAAAACCACAAGCTCGAGAGACACTTGGTATCTCGAGAAGACAAGACTCTCCTTCGAAGAAGGGACAAAAAACTTCAACTGCCTAAGAGAAGAGGAGAACCCTACTTTCTTAGTGACAAAGAGACTCTCATTACCCTAACCTCCTAACCTATAGCATCACAATCTACCTATTCTTTGCTCCGTACCAAACCTACAACCTCTTATTGGCCCAAAATAGCCAATTTGATGTAAGCCAAGAAAATTCCCCAAAAACAAGTTTCTGATTCTCAAATGAGAAGATGCTGCATCTGAACCGCTGCCTCCATAGCACTCAACGGTGCAGGAAATCTTATGCTTTAAAGAATATATGTGTGTATATATATATTAATTTATTTAAAGACCATTTTTTCTTTTAATGATAAAAGATTAGAAAGAGACTAATCCAATTTTTAAAACATAGCTTCAAGAGAAACTCTATTACTTCAATTATAAATCAGTAAAGCTTTTTTATCTTTTAATAAAAAAAGAGAAACTCTATTACTAAATTTTTTATAAATAAAAATACCACTGTTACTAAAATTAAATTATCATAAATTTCAAGAAATTTAATAAGAATTTAATTATTTATTTCAAATTATTTTGTAATATATTATTATATTTCATTTTTAATAAAATTTTGGTTTTACACTATGTTCATTTGTCATATAATTTAAATTAATTTTTATTCTTTTTATTTTTACAATATAATCTATTTTATAATTTAGTTTTAATTATATATATTACTATATTTTTATTATTTTTAGTCTACGTATTATTTTTTATTATTAGGTCAAGAATGACACATGGGTTCCAACTAGCTCAACTGATAAAGTCTCTGATGGTTGAATAAGAAATCTGGGGTTCAATCCCCACCTACACCAAAAACTGATTGGTGTCTTGGTCTAATGATAAAGAGTTATCACCAAGAGCGGATGCCATAGGTTGAAACTCTCTCTAAAAAAAAAATGTCAAGAATGACACAAGCGTGACTGTAGGGGTAAAGTCCCCAAAACATACAATGGGCCTTGGGCCCCATATAGAATTCGACCACGTCTGAGGAAAAGGTGTGGGTACCAAAAGGGCTCCCAGCCCAATTCTTATGAGCCCAAACTTGTTTAAAAGGCGGTCCGAGGAGGAATGTCTCCTCGGACGTACCAAATATGGCTCAAACATGCACCCTGCCAGCAACAAAGATCCACTCCAATGAGTATTAGTAGCAGGGATGAGTCCCACAAGCCCATAAGAGGGAAGAAAGTATAGGATGTCAATGGAGAGACTACAACTGCCACATTAAATGCATGGCAGCTACTTTTTTGGCCGCATTAATGTGGAGAGGACTTGCGAACAATGTTACCTTGGCTACTACAACTCACAAAAAGGTGGGGGAGATGTCTGATGGGACGGGCACTCAAGTGAAGGTCCAGATAATCAACAAGTGTAAGGTTCTGATGACTTCAAGGGGGCCATATAAGAGAGGGGAGTCCCCATGAAGAGGGACCGGAAAAAAGAGGAACTTAGAACAGAAGAAAAAGAGAAGAATCATAGCCTTTAATCAGGGACAGAGATACACCCTATACGTCTCCTCGGACCGTATATCTAATGGACATGAAGGAAATTTTCTTATTTTCGATTGTTGTATGGCCTAAAGTTAACTAGCACGCACTTCGTTAGGGCCTAGTTTTGTAACCCACTCTCTATAAATTCATTGTCTAGGGCTCCTTGGGCCAAAACCCCATAACTGTTGGGCCTGGACCCCGAATCGTGCCCCTACAATTGGCGCCGTCTGTGGGAAGAACTCGTGCCTCGACAAGTGAAACCGTTAGAAATGGAAGGATCAGGTCCGCGCCAAACAAGACACGAAGACTCCCAACGACAAGACAACTTCTTGAACCTCGAACGGGAGAGAGATCAAGACAAGCAACGAGAGGGTAGTGTCAACACCTCCCACACGAGTAGAAGTCACTCAAAAGGGAAAGGTCACGCATCCTATAAGCGAAATGATCATAGGGCTCTACAGCAAGAAATCGACGACTTGAAGAAAAAGTTATGCCGAGCGCAGCGAAAGCATCCTTCCCCCAGCTCGAACACTAGCGATAGGGAGGACAATGAGTACAGGCAGAGATCGAGAACCCTGCCAAGTGAAACCTTTTCCTACGAGGAAGAGCAACCTCGCAAACGCGGCCACAAAAGCCCATCTTACCAGGGCCTAGCAAACGACACCATGAGTAAGGCCCTGGACCGCATCTCCCAGTTGCCTTTCACGCGTAGGATAGAGGGGGTTGAGCTTCCTCGGCGGTTCCACCAACCCGCTTTTGCTATATATAATGGTTGGTCGGACGGACCCAGTAGAGCACATAAGCCAGTTTAACCAGAGGATGGCCGTTCATTCTAGGGACGAGGCGTTGATGTGCAAGGTGTTTCCGTCCAGCTTGGGACCCATGGCGATGAGATGGTTCGATGGCCTCAAGCCAAACTCCATAAACTCTTTTAAGCAGCTGACACAGGCTTTCGGTTCTCACTTCATAACTAGCAGCAGAGTCCCTCGGCCCCTAGATTCCCTCATGTCCTTGTCCATGCGAAAAGGAGAGACCCTGAAGGCCTACTCAGATAGATATTGGGAAATGTATAATGAGATAGAGGGAAATTACGATGACGTCACCATTAACACATTCAAGAGGGGCCTGCCGACAGAGCATGGTTTAAGAAAGTCCCTAACTGGGAAACCGGTCACTAGCGTGCGCCAACTAATGGACAGAATCGACAAGTACAAGAGAGTCGAAGAAGACCAACAGATGGGAAAAGGCAAAGTGAAGGTTGTCCCTCAAGAGAGGAGGGACTTCAGGTCGAACTGCTTTAACAACAGTAACCGGCTGAGAAGGGATTACTCGGAGCAGTCTGGATCCACAGGGGCACAGGTAGTCCATACTGTGTTCCGAGAATCATTACATAAGATCCTAGAGAAAGTGAAGAATGAACTGTTCTTTCAATGGCCGTGCAGGATGGCAGGCGACCCCGCGAAACGTAACCAGAATCTGTATTGCGAGTATCACCAAGAGCCGGGCCACACCACCGATGATTGTAGGTCTGAAAAACCACTTGGACCGGCTGGTCCGAGAGGGGAAGTTGAGACATCTGTTGCATCACCTTGTTGGATGGCAAGAGCAGTCGAACATCGAAACAAGGCAAAGCACATTGAGACCACCCATTGGCACGATAAATGTCATTCTCCGCACACTAGGAAGGACCGGCTCCCATCCTTTCAGAGTAATGTCGGTGGGCCGGCTCCCCACTGAAGCTGACGACCGGGAGTCCAAGAGGGCTAGAGGGATGGCCACGCCCCTAATCGGATTCTCAGATGAGGACAAATTGGGAACCCTTCAACCCCATGACGATGCCCTAGTCGTCACACTCAGGATTGGGGGATATGACGTAAAGAGGGTGCTAGTTGATCAGGGCAGCGCCTTAGAAGTAATGTATCCTGACTTGTACAAGGGGCTGAAGCTAAAACCAGAGGACCTGACAGCATACGACTCCCCTTTAGTGAGTTTCGCAGGAAAAACCGTCACTCCAAAAGGCATGATTAGGCTGCCTATACAAACAGGCTCGGACGTAGTGGAGGTGGACTTCATAGTAGTAGACGCATACTCCCCCTACACCGCCATCGTAGCTAAACCGTGGCTTCACGCCCTAGGAGCTGTCATCAACCTTACCCCAAAAGGTGAAGTATCCGTCGGAGGGTCGAGTGAAAGAAGTAATAGGGAACAAAGCTATGGCCCGGCAATGCATGGTGTCAGCCATCTCGCGACGACCGACTACTGAGCCCTCCACCTCAGCCGAGAATGGCTTATAGCAATTAACGACCCCGGCCCTAGCCTCGGGTAGTGAGGGACCTACCAAGGAAGCGAGTTGTGAGGATTTGGAGAAACTTCTTGTGGGCTCCGACCCGGAAAGATTTTTTCAGGTCGGCTCAGAACTACCACCCTAAGAGAAGGAAACACTAATTGACTTTCTTAGACAGAATGTGGACGTGTTTGCATGGGACGCCTACGAGGCTCCGGGGGTCGATCCAGATTTCATTTGCCACCACCTTAATGTTAACCCGGCCGTAACACCTACGAAGCAACCTTCTCGGTGACCGTCGAAATAGCATGCAGATGCGGTGAGAGAGGAGGTTATCAAATTGAAGAAAGCAGGGGCTATCAAGGAGGTATTCTACCCCGAATGGCTGGCCAATACAGTCGTGGTGAAGAAGAAGAGTGGGAAATGGTGGGTCTGCGTGGACTGCATAGACCTGAATAAGGCTTGCCCGAAGGATCATTTCCCTATGCCGCAGATAGACCGATTGGTGGTTTCGACCGTGGGACACCCTCAAATGAGTTTTTTGGACGCCTTCCAAGGCTACTATCAGATACCCCTGGCTGCCGAGGACCAAGAAAAAACGACTTTTGTCACCCCCGTTGGAAACTACCATTACAAGGTAATACCCTTTGGCTTGAAGAATGCCGGGTCAACTTACCAGAGGATGATGACCAAGATGTTTGAACTACAGATGGGTAAGAGCATCGAAGTCTATATAGACGACATGGTGGTGAAGAGCAAGTTAGTGTCCAACCACGTCAGAGACCTCGGCGATGTTTTTGGAATTCTGAGAGAGTACAGGCTGCGCCTGAATGCGTCCAAGTGTTCATTCAGAGTGGGGTCAGGGAAATTCTTAAGTTACATGGCGACCCATAGAGGCATTGAAGTCAGTCCCGACCAAATTAGAGCTATCCATAGCCTGCAGCCTCATCGGAACCCCAAAGAGGTCCAAAAACTCACTGGCATGATTGCCGCCTTAAACTGTTTCATCTCCCGTTCGACGGACAGGTTTAGGCCTTTCTTCCTCTTATTAAACAAGTGGAAAGCTTCGAGTGGACTGAAGAGTGCACCTTAGCCTTCCAGCAGCTTAAGGAATACCTGTCTCGGCCATCAATCATGTCCAGTCCTGAAGCCGACGAGGTGCTATTCGCCTATATTGCGGTAGCCCCTCTCGCGGTGAGTTTAGTGCTGATCCGGGAAGACAACGGCACACAATGGCCCGTCTACTACATAAGCAAGTCGTTGTACAAGGCAGAAATCCGTTACCTCCCCCTCGAAAAGGCCATCCTGGCAATCGTGCAAGCCACGCGAAAGCTCACCCACTATTTCCAGGCACATACCGTTGTTGTACTAACCCAACTCCCGCTCAGATCAATACTCCGAAGTGCCGACTACACGGGCAGAATAGCAAAGTGGGGGACGATTCTGGGCGCCTTCGACATTAGGTACATGCCTTGCACCGCTGTGAAGGGTCAGGTTCTCGCGGACCTGGTAGCTGAGTTTGCTGAACCCACACCAGAAGGAGGAGGAAGGCCACTAAACCCAGACGAAAAACTAATCGGCACAGTCTCTCAGCAAGAGCCCACTTGTTGGAAAGCACACGTTGACGGCGCAGCCAACCAAGGGGCTCAGGGGTGGGGCTCGTCCTGGTTTCCCACAAGGATTACCATTGAAAAATCGTTAAGGCTGGGCTTCTCCGCCACGAATAACGAAGCAGAGTATGAGACATTATTGGAAGGAATGTCAATGATCCAGAAACTGGGTGGGAAATCCATAAACATGTTCTCGAACTCAAGACTTGTCGTGGGACAAGTAAATGGGGAATTGGAGGCGAGGGATGAAAGAATGCAAGAGTAACTAGTCCAAGTCGAGCGCTTGCGGGCGCATTTCGATTACTTCAATCTAGTGCACGTGTCCAGGAGTGGGAACACCCACGTTGACTCCCTTGCAACGCTCACCACCTCCTCAGCACAACCACTTCCTCGGGTCATACTCGTAGAAGATCTATACAGCCCAACGATGGCGAGAACCGACTTAGTACGGGTCCACAGCGTTAGGGCAGGGCGTAGCTGGATGGATCCTCTAGTGCTATTCTTAAAAAACGACACCTTACCAGAAGATAAGAACGAGGCCGACAAGATTAGAAGAAAGGCTTCTCGATTTTGGCTGTCCGAGGACCCCAAACTGTATAAGCGCTCATTCTTAGGACCGTACTTGCTATGCGTGCGCCCAGATGCCGCTGAACTTATCCTGGAGGAATTGCACGAAGAAATTTTTGGAAGTCATACGGGGGGTAGGTCCCTGTCCCATAGGGCCATAATGCAAGGTTATTAGTGGCCGACCATGCAAAAAGAGGCACAAGAATATGTGAAGAAGTGCGACCAATGCCAAAAGTTCGCCCCAAATATACATCAACCAGGGGGAACCCTTAATCCGCTGTCCAACCCTTAGCCATTCGCGCAGTGGGGCCTGGACATCCTAGGACCATTTTCTAAAGCAATGGGGAACAAAAGGTTTCTTCTTGTCGGCACGGATTATTTCACAAAATGGGTCGAAACTGAGCCGCTGGCAAACATTAGAGACGTTGATGCCAAGAAATTTGTTTGGAAAAATATCGTGACCAGGTTCGGAATTCCTCACATCCTAATCTTGGACAACGGTCTCCAATTTGATAGTAAAGCTTTCAGAAGATATTGTAGCGAGTTGGGAATTGCCAATAGGTACTCCACACCGACTTACCCACAAGGGAATGAGCAAGCTGAAGCCATCAATAAAACCATAGTAAATGGGTTGAAAAAGAGATTAGATGACGCGAAAGGAAGGTGGGTAGAAGAACTGCCCCATGTCTTGTGGACGTACCGCACCACGCCACGCAGGTCCACAGGGGAAACCCCCTTTTCGATGATCTATGGAGTTGAGGCTATTATTCCTCTAGAGACAAATTTCCCAACACTGAAGACCAGCTCATTCTGCCCCAGTGCTAACAACGGACTGCTGGAAAAAAGTTTAGACCTCATCGAGGAAAAAAGGGAGAGTGCAATGATCAAACTTGCCTACTACCAGCAGAAGCTCAAGCAAGGTTACGATGCCAAGGTGAAGCCAAGGCCCCTGGCACCCGGGGATCTGGTATTGTGGAAGGTCCTGGGCACTGCAAGAAATCCCGCATGGGGAAACTCAGACCAAATTGGGAAGGCCCATATCGTATCACCTCGGTGGCCGGCATAGGGGCCTATTTTATAGAAGATTTGGACGAACATGTAGTGTCACGCCCTTGGAATGTAAATAACCTGAAAAGGTACTACTATTAATGAAAGTTTGTAATTCTTGGCGCCACACTACTGTGCAATTTCATCTAAGTGTTAAACAGAACCCAAGTCCTGCCTGGCTCCTCGGACCACAGGCTTGGGGGAAATTAACTAGTGTGCGATTTCATCTAAGTGTTAAACAAAACTCAAGTCCTGCCTGACTCCTCGAACCACAGGCTTGGGGGAAATTAACCAGTGTGCGATTTCATCTAAGTGTTAAACAGAACCCAAGTCCTGCCTGACTCCTCGGACCACAGGCTTAGGAGAAATTAACCAGTGTGCAGGTCTATCTAGGTATAAACAGAACCCAAAATCTTGTGTGGCCCCTCGGACCACAGGCTTGGGGGAAATTAACCTCGATGCAGTTTTATCTAAGTGTTAACTATCATTTTTTCTTATGCCTTCATTCATGCTTAATCGTATTGCTTAAATTTCAAATAACGTTTAACTCTCAGCAATTAGTAGCATAACAGAAATTCATTCATAACAAAGTCAGAAAAGGGAGCAGTGAAACAAGATTCAAAGGAGAAATAATATCATTCATTGGGCTCCAAAATGCGTCCTCTTACAAACATTAGCAAAATAAGGAGATAAAAGAAAAAAAAAAGAAAAAAAAAAAAAGAGACAACTACAAGTAAAGTCCTACACTAATGTCCTAGGCTTTATCTTGGGCAGAACTCTTCGCAAGGACCTCTGCCTCAGGGTGATCACCTCCTGCCTTGGGCTCAGGTACGGCCTCCTTGGCTTGCGCAACAACGTCCCTTATTGTGAGGGTGGCCTCAAGCGACTTGTCCTTTGCGAGTGGCTGCACCTTCTCCGCTTTAGGAATGAGGGAATCCGAAGTAGTGACCTTAGCAGAGAGGGGCTCTTCAGGAGGAACCAAGCCCAGAATCTCGCAAATATCTTCAGGAAAGAAGATATTCTCAATCTTCCTTAGGTCGGAGTCCGCAGGAACTGCCGCCGGTTCCAAGGCCACCCCCCAGGACATGGTAATGTAGTCCCTACATACCATAGCCACCTCCTCGGTCAGCCTGGCCTCGGTATCCGCCACTCCACGTTCGTAGGAGGCTGCCACCGTAGCCTCAACCGCCTCCCTGGTCAAGCGAGCCATCTCTTTTGTCTTTGATAGCTCGGCCTTAAGGTCCAGGACTATCTGCTTCTCAGTCGCGAGGTTTATTTCAGACTGATAAAGCTGTTGGCGCATGTCCTCAGCCTGCTTGGTGGTGGTCCTAAGTTCGGCCTCAGCACTGTCACGGGCCTTCAGCGCCTCCTTTATTTCCGTACTCAGGCGATCCTTTTCCAGCCTAAGGAAGCCAGTAGCCTTCTCCGCGGCGAGGCGAGACTGAACCTTAGTGTTAAGATCTTCGCGAGATTTCTTGGCCCACTCCTCAGCTACAAAAATTTGTTGAGTGACTTACGTGGGAGTAATGGAAGATTGATTAAAAGAAAATAACAAATAGGCAGGTGCGGAATAAAGAAATTGAATAAGGAAGAGTCTTCGTTTACCATGACCATATCTCTCTTCAGCGACATGAAGAGATCCGGTTGCCGAGTAGCCCGGAGCCCCTCCATGTCACGAGGTAGGAGAAGGAGCTGCTACAAGGCCTTAGCTAGATAAGACGCCTGTCCTCGTTGGGACTCCCACAGAGTCATGTCCTACGAGATAGGGGCGCCATCCAACTCTAGGTGTGGGGACCAGGTCCGCTGCTCCCTCCTCATAGCTGTCTCGTCTCGGCTATCAACAGATCTTGTTCTTTTTTCCTTGGGCTCTTTACCCTTCCTCTGTTGCTTAGCCTTTTCAGGGCCGACCTCGCCCTCTTCCAACTCTTCCACTGGCCTCTTCCGCCTTAAATTGGGAAAAGGCTGTAGCGCTGGGTTAGTTGTGGGGGGAAGAGGAGGAGGAAGTTTGGACGTAGCCTGCTCCTTGGGGGCATCCCTGGAAGACTGCCCCTTGTTTCTATTGGACAAGAGGCCCCTGAGACCAGACCTTGGCTTCAAATCCATGTCCTTTTCTTCAATCTCTTAGCTAGTATCAACCTAAGCAATTACCAAGCCAAGGGTGGGAGCCGCCGAGGAACGGTCTATGTCCAAGCTGGAGTCTAAGAGCTCTACAGGCCTAGTTGATACCTCTCCCTCCTCAGCGAAGCGGAATTGGTCAATTTGAGCCTCGAAGGATGAGTGCGCTGAACAGGCAATTGGACGGGAGGTAGGTCTCTTCGAGCAAGAAAGCCTGGTATAGAAACGTCGATGTGAGCTAATCGGGGACTTCCAACCCTGATGGCTTGACCGGCGTCCACTAAAGTGTGTGAAAGGGGCTCTTAGTCCAAGATGATAGGAGCGGCACACAGTTGCCTGTCCTCACTCACAAAAATTTTGGACCTTAGGAGGAAGTTGAGGGCCTAGACGTTGACCAAACTTAGCCGCGGAGTTATTTGTTCTTTGTCTGCAAAAACCTAAAGGAAGGGTTACGTTAGTTCGAGGAGGCATACAATCAAAACTAAAACCGAAATAAGGAAGAGAAAAACTTGAGACTAAGATCCCCTCCAAGGGATCTGACCCTACAGTGCCCCACCTGGTGTTCCCGCTCTAACTGGGCAGTGAAGACCATCGTGCCATACTCCAAAGATGATCAAAAGGTCGTCCTTCAAGCTTTTGTTGGACTTGGGAAGGCAGGATATCAGCCTCACCTCGCCAGACTTGGATTTTAGGTAATGCAACTCGTTGAGGCAATGACATTCATATAGGTGAACTACATCGTGCCATGAGAGGCCGAGGTTCATCTGTTCGTTCAGAGCGTCTACGCACCCCAAGATTCGGAACATGTTCGCGGCGCACTGGTGAGGGGCCAGCCTATGACCACGCAAGTAATCCCTAGTTATTCTCCTCATAGGGATCGTCATTCCTCATTCTAAGAAAGCTATCATTGAAATGGCGACCTGTCCCGTCTTTCTCTTGGTTAAGATCTCTTCCGATGAGCAATATTCTAGACCTACTCCCGACGGGATACGGTATTTGGCCCTGAAGCCTTCCATACCGGCCGGAGAGTCTACCAGTTTCTCAAGCTTACCCATCCTACTAACCCTAGGCGACACGAAGAAGGTTTATTTAGGGAAAAAAGCCGGGAAAGGCAACGGAGGGGAAAGGCTAAGGAATACGGGAAATGAGCACTTATGGGAGCGAAGACCATAAACCTCTCGAGCTTGTGAAGAACTTGCCGGGAATCTTCAAGGAAGTGTCTGCAGAGTTTTGGATGCTTTACAAAAGGAAGTGCTGGAGTGCTCTGGGACGCTTGAGTGCTTTTTCCAAAAATGGAAGTGATTCCCCATAGAAATCTTATATAACGGGGAGAAACTGAACGGGCTTACTCCCACCCAGAGAATGGGGAAAATATCAACCGTTGATCAGGCGCCCCACTGTTGGATTCGAAGGACATAAAGCCGCCTAGCACAATAATTAGCGCCTTGTGGGTTACGAAATGCTAGTAGCAGTAATGAGGCACGTGGGGCTGTACCTTTACACACGTAAAACAAGGATTTACAATAAATGATCTCATAAGTGTCAAAAACCCGCCTTTTCTCCTCGGATAAGAGGGCAAGAACCGGAATTTTGAAGGGCTATTGTAGGGGTAAAGTTCCCAGAACATACAATGAGCCTTGGGCCCTATATAGAATTCGACCACATCCGAGAAGAAGGTGTGGGTACCAAAAGGGCTCCCGGCCCAATTCTTATGGACCCAAACTTGTTTAAAAGGCGGTCCGAGGAGGAATGTCTCCTCGGACGTACCAAATATGGCTCAAACATGCACCCTGCCAGCAACAAAGATCCACTCCAACGAGTATTAGTAGCAGGGATGAGTCCCACAAGCCCGTAAGAGGGAAGAAAGTATAGGATGTCAATGGAGAGACTACAGCTGCCACATTAAATGTATGGCAGCTATTTTTTTGGCCGCATTAATGTGGAGAGGACTTGCGAACAGTGTTACCTTGGCTACTACAACTCATAGAAAGGTGGGGGAGATGTCCAATGGGACGGGCACTCAAGTGAAGATCCAGATGATCAACAAGTGTAAGGTTCTGATGACTTCAAGGGGGCTATATAAGAGATGGGAGTCCCTATGAAGAGGGGGACCGGAAAAGGGAGGAACTTAGAACAGAAGAAGAAGAGAAGAATCATAGCCTTTGATTAGAGACAGAGATACACCCTATACGTTAGCTAGCACACACTTCGTCAGGGCCTAGTTCTGTAACCCACTCTCTATAAATTCATTGTTTAGGGCTACTTGGGCCAGAACCCTATAACTGTTGGGTCTGGACCCCGAATCGTGCCCCTACAGTGACATTAATAATTTTATATTCAATAAGTGCTTGGTGACATTAATAAGGTTCAAATTTTATATTAAATTTTTTTATAATTCAATAATTATTAGGAGGGAATTTGAATTCTAAATATTTCTATTACAAACTCTTTGCTTAAAAAACGTTTAGAAACATAATTTTTTTAGATCGGTTACAGGGCTTGTTAATCAAAACATAACAGGTTGAAAAAGATAGATTCAATCATGTTCGGTGTCAAACTTTATCAAATATTTAATAGATATAAGAACATATTTTCCAATAAAATAAAATTGAGAAAAATAAAGTTACGTCTATAACTATTACACCAATTACTTTTTAAGAGCATCATTGGACTAATTTAAATATTTAGGGGCTAACTCTTATTTTTGTAGGCTAAATTTTAAAAATGTTAAAATAATTATATATATAATAAGGACAATTTTAAAATTAAATTTGGGGGCCCATCTCTGCCCCTGGATTCATTGAATTGTTCAAGGCTTGTAGAGAGTGAGATGAGATGAAGAAGAAAGAGAGAATAAATAAATAATTATTTTACTTTACATGTTAGAAAAGTTATAAGTTTTCTTAAAAATACATACATATACCAAACGCACAATTATGTTTTTTTCACTTTTAAAAAAATGTTTTTAGAAATATGGTGCTAAACACATGTTTTGCATTATAAATACTTTAAACATGTGCTTTCACAACACCTTTTAAACCACAATTTTCACATAATTTTGAACAACAATTTTTAAATACTACTATCAAACAGGGTGTTCTCAAAATACTGTGTTTAAAAACCATAAATTGAAAACTTTGACTTAAACTCCCTCAATTAAAACACTCTTAACTAACACAAACACAGTTTTCTATTTAAACACTGAAAACTATGTTTGAACTTATCTACCAAACAGGCTAGGGTGTCTTATTCTAGATGGGTTGTGAACAGGAAAAGACCTAGAATTTTAAACTAGCAGGGGCCAAAGTATTTAAAAAAAAAAAAAAAAAAAAAAACTCCAAATAGGCATCCATATAGTATTAAAAAATTATAAATATTTAAAATCATTGTTTTTAAATACATTAAGATGCAATCATTTATCAATAAAGACAAAAACAAATACAAAATAATATATATATATATATATATATATATTTTTAATACTAGGTTGGCTAGGATTTTTTTGTTATTGAAGTTAGAGCATTTACAGTGATGGTGCTAAAACTTTTAGCTTTTAGCACCCAAAAAGTTATTTTATCTATTTTACCATCTCACTTTACAATACACCATTTACAATACACTCAATACAAATGTTCTATTTTTTTAATTAAAGAAAGAAATTAATCTTAATAAAATATTGTATTTTATTTTTAACAACTTGCTACAATCAACTAGTATTTATACCCGTGTACTGTAATTACAAAAATTTTAACTTTAGCAATAATACATGATTTTTGATTCTTTGGTGGTAAAATAGTTTTTTTTTTGCTAAAATACAATAAACATTGTGAATGTTTTTATTGTTTTTGTTAAGTTTTTGAATTGTATAGTTGCTATTTGGGTGAGACTAATTAAACTTATTGAGGAGAAGGGGCCTAAAGTTTTAAAAGGCCCAACTACAAAAATGAAATATACAATAACTAAAAAACAATTTGGACCAAGGGGGCTAACACCCTTAAAGTCCACCTGAGTCCTTCGTTGTATATATATATATATATATATATATATATAAAAGATGGGTTGTGAATATAATAACAAAAGAAAAAGTGGAAATCATGGAGGCCATTGTAATTTTTTTTTGTAAAACTTGGAAAAACCCCTAACCAGCTACCGTAGAGTCGAAATCTTCTATCTTACTTTTTTTGCTCCACTATATTCTTCACAAATAAAAACATGCCATATGTCCATCTATTAATTAAATGTTAAATTTATACATTTTATTATTCAATTTTCTAAATATGATGGGTTAGTTATTTATTTATTTTAGGAAATTGAAATAATAGAAGGCATAAATTTAGCATTTAATTAAATAGATAGATATGTGATATGTTTCTATTTGTGAAGTATATAGTGAAGCAAAAAAAGTAAGACAGAAGATTTTGACTTGCTTACGTTACCCGCTTTTTTTTTAATGAAACTTACGTTACCCTTCGTGGGAACTAAGTGAGCGTTTAGATATGCCAGCGTCTACGTTTTCAGTTGGTGTTTGTGTATTTTATTGGATCTTGTGTACTGATCATAGGACTTATAAGTATGGAATTCATCAAACTTTTCATTAAAATTGAGTCCCATAATATTATTCATATATTTAAAAATTATTTTGATACTATGTTTTTAATTTTTAATACCAGACGGTATTCAAAATGACACTAATTCCAAAAAGGAGTGTTGCAATCAAAAGAGACATTTTTATCTCTTGGTGCAGCCCAAGAGACAATAATGTGGCTTGGAGTATCTAGTAAGTTCTATCCTTTTACAGTTTACTTTTCCTAAAAAAAATATCAACAAAAGGCACCGCCAAAGTATTAATAAATTAATTAATTCTGATTGCATCGAGAGAGAGAGAAGAACTTCTAGAGAGAGATATGCACTGCCCCTTGCCATCCTCGTCGCTTGTTAAGTTTCCTTGACGTCTGGTAGCTGGTATGTTTCGGTTTTTTTTTTTTTTTTTTTTTTTCGGTTCGTGCGGTGTGGTTTTATATATATATATATATATATATATATATATATATATATATATCTCTTCTTTTCACCTCTTTTCGGTTTAAATATGAGTGTTCCTCTTTTGAATTTAGGTTTAGATCTCCCTTGGAATCCACTGCTGCTAACCCACCGATTGCAGACCACTATTCACAAGTATTTGATGCCTTGGATATTCTATTTGAGACAAAAAAATTTGACAACAAATTTGACACCAGATGCAGTTAGGTTAAAAAAGTGACGTCACAGGTGAGCTTGCAAACTTTAATTAGTATGAAATGTTGTTAATTTTATATATATATTTGCAAGTAGCATTACTATAATCTATTTACTTTTTATTCAATCAGCCAATGGTTTATCAAAAGAACAATAGGCAGGAATGTACTCTATTAATACGAGTTCTAAAGTGCTCCACTGTTGAAAAGAATTTCCGTTGGCTGTAAATGCCTTTCGTTTGTGTTATGATGAAACGTAAATGATACCTAATGCATGAGTGGCGCCTGTAAAAAAGTCTGGGAAATTTTTGTCTCTAGTCAGGTTCTTTTCTTAAGGGTCTACCTGCAAGCATAGAACTGCTCAGAGTAAGTCTCGAATGCCTTTCTGTTCCCTTTTATTTGTTTTATGGTGGGGTCTAAGTGAGATGAATACATGAGTGGGTGTGAAAAGGTTGACGAGTTCTATGACCCTAGAAAGACTCTTTTCTTAAGAATATGTTTGTAAGCTCCTAATTACCTTTCATTTGTGTTATGATGGGGCCTAAGTGAGGTGAATACAAGAGTGGGTGTGAAAAAATTGGAGAGTTTTGAGGTGAATACATGAGTGGAAGTGAAAAGGTTGGAGAATTTTTTTTGTCCCTAGCATGGCTCACATCTTAAGTGTAAGTCTGTACATACAGAATTGCCTTTTCATTTGTGTCATTATGGGGCCTAAGTGAGCTGAATACATGAGTGGGTGTAAACAATTCGGTGAATGTTTCTTGTTTGTAGCAGGTCTTTTTTCTAAGGAGCATGTTCATAAGCATAGAATTGCCTTCATTTGTGTGAAGGGAATTAGTCTTGGAAATTTTTTTGCCCCTACCGAGTTTCCTTTCTTTGGGTTGAATCTTGCAATCTCATAATTGCATTTCAATTGTGTTATGGTAGGGGCTAAGTGAGATGAATATATTATGAGTGGGTGTGAAAAAGTTGTGAAAATTTTTGGTCCCTAGCAAGACTCTTTTCTTAAGAGTAAGTATTTAAGCACATAATTTATTGTCATTTATATACTTAATGGTGGGGCCTAAGTTAGGTGAAGTGGAATTTTTTCCGACTCTAGTAGGACTCTTTTATTAGGAGTAAGCTTGTAAGCATAGAATTGTCTTTCATTTGTGTTATGGTGGAGCCTAGGTGAGGTGAATACATGAGTGGGTGTGAAAATTTTGGCGTATTTTCTTGTTCCTAGTAGGAGACTTTTCTTAAAAGTAAGCGTGAAAACATAAAATTGTTTTTCATGTGTGTTATGGTGGGGCTACAGTGAGCGAATGCATGAGTGGGTGAGAAAAAGTCGTGGAATTTTTCTGTGTACCTAGCATGATTCTTTTCTTAAGTGCAAGTCTGTAAGAGCACATATTTGTGTTTCATTTTGTGTTATGGTGGTGCTAAGTGAGGTGTGTTATGATGTTGTTAACTGAGGTGAATACATGAGTGGGTGTGAAAAAATCTGCGAATGTCTCTTTCATTAGCATGAATTTCTTTTAGGAGTAAGTCTCTAAGCACATAATTGCTTTTCATTTGTGTTAATGGTGTGGCCCTAAGTGAGGTGAATACACAAGTGGGTGTGAATAAGTCGGGGAAGTTTTCTGTCTCTCTTGCAAGACTCTTTTCTTAAGAGTAAGTCTGTAAGAAAAGATTTGCCATTCATTTGTGTTATGATTGAGGCCTAGGTGAGGTGAATGGATGGGTGAGTGTGAAAAGTTGATATCTCTAGTAGGACTCTTTTCTTTTCTTTTCTTTTTTTGATAGGTATGAAAATTTTGAATTAAAAAGAAGCTACTCCATCAAAGAGATGAAGTAAATGAAGGAAATATGTACAAGAAATTAACAAAGGAAAACAAAATAGCTTATGTACAAGAAGAAAATGAATCTAAAAACAGCGGAATGGTAAGTTTGTAAAGTAAAGGGTCCTAAAAGGGTGGCTTTCTTTATATGGACAACAACTCATTCTCGGATTCTTACATTGGATAATCTTATGCTTAGGGGTCTCCCTTTAGTAAATCAGTGTTGTATGTGCGGTTGCAATGGGGAAAATGTGGATCATCTCCTTCTGCTTTGTCCTACAACTCATACTTTGTGGGTGCATATGTTTCATGTCTATGGGATTCATTGGGTCATGCCAGGTCAGTAGCTAGTTTATTATTTTGTTGGTGGCAATGGGTTGGGAAACATAATTAAGTTATTAGGAATTTGTTCCAAGGATGTTTAATGTGGATCGTTTGAATGGAATGGAATTGTTACTCTTTTGAGAATACTGAGAAATCGTTGGTTTAGTTGCAAGATTTGTGCTAGTAGACTCTCTTTGATTGGTCTAGGTGTTGGGGTTGCTCAAATTGTTCTTCAATCAATGAATTTATTTCTTCCCTTAGAGTAGATTCTTGATTTCTATGTTTTCTGTGCTTTCTGTTTCCTTTTGTTGTTAACCATTGTCCTTGTATTTTTCTTCCTTTTTATTTTTAATAATATTACTCTTATTACCTATAAAAAAAAGTTTGTAAGCACAAAATGACCTTTCATTTGTGTTATGGTGGGCCAAATGAGGTGAACACATGAGTGGGTGTGAAAAAGTCTTTTTTTTCTTTTTCTTTTTTGGTTCCTACTCTTTTCTTAAGGGTAAGCATGTAAGCATATAATTACCTTTAATTTGTGCTATGGTAGGGCCTAAGTTAGGTGAATGCATAAATGCGTGTGAAAAAATTGGGGGATTTTTCAGTGTCATTAGCCGCACTCTTTTCTTAAGAGTAAGTCTCTAAGAGTCTGTTTAGGATCTACTTATTTTGCTGAAACTGAAATTTTTTTGCTGAAAGTACTATAGATAAAAGTAAAAGTTAGCTGAAATTGTACAGTGGGATTCATGAATAATACCAAAAAGTACAGTAGGGCCATAAATAGTAACAAAAATAATCTAAAAAAAAAAAAAAAATGAGTTAGCTTTTTAATTTGGAGCCAAACGCACACTAAGTGCATAATTTCTTTTCATTTGTGTTATTGTGGAGCCTAAGTGCGGTGAATCTCATTGTAAAAGTCTTTTTTTTTTTTTTTTTTTTTTGGGTTCCTACTCTTTTCTTGAGGGTAAGCATGTAAGCATATAATTACCTTTAATTTGTGCTATGGTAGGACCTAAGTGAGGTGAATGCATAAATGCGTGTGAAAAATTTGGGGGAGGGATTTTTCAGTGTCCTTAGCCACACTCTTTTCTTAAGAGTAAGTTTCTAAGGGTCTGTTTAGGATCTGTTTATTTTGCTGAAACTGAAATTTTTTTGCTGAAAGTACTATAGATAAAAGTAAAAGTTAGCTGAAATTATATAGTGAGATTCATGAATAGTACCAAAAAGTACAGTGAGGCCATAAATAGTAACAAAAATAAGCTAAATAGGAAAAAAAAAAAAAAAAAAGAGCTAGCTTTTTAATTTGGAGCCAAACACACACTAAGTGCGTAATTTCTTTTCATTTGTGTTATTGTGGAGCCTAAGTGCGGTGAATATATGAGTGGGTGTAAAATAGTTGAGGAATTTTTTTTCTGTCCTTCAAGCATGACTCTTGTCTTAAGATTTAGTCTGTAGGTACAAAATTTGTGTGTTTCATTTGTGTTATGGTGTGGCCTAAGTGAGGTGAATAGGTGTTAAAAAGTAAGTCTGTAAGGACATAATTGCCTTTAATTTGTGTAATGTTGGGATATAAATGAGGTGTATTTAACTATTTATGAGTGGGTGTGAAAAGTCGGTCAATTTCCATCTAAGGAGCTAGTTTTTTAATTTGGAGTAAAACGCACACAAAGTGCGTAATTTCTTTTCAGTTGTGTTATTGTGGAGCCTAAGTGCGGTGAATACATGAGTGGGTGTAAAATAGTTGAGGAATTTGTTTTCTGTCCTTCAAGCATGACTCTTGTCTTAAGATTTAGTCTGTAGGTACAAAATTTGTGTGTTTCATTTGTGTTATGGTGGGGCTTAAGTGAGGTGAATAGGTGTTAAAAAGTAAGTCTGTAAGGACATAATTGCCTCTAATTTGTGTAATGTTGGGATATAAATGAGGTGTATTTAACTATTTATGAGTGGGTGTGAAAAGTCGGTGAATTTCCATCTACCCAGCTGACCCTTTTTTCTTCTCTTAATCTTGCTGCTATCCGTTGGCTTCATCTCCATTAAAGCATTAGAGTAAGTCTTGTTTGAAATCTTTCATGCTATTTTTTTTTCCTGAGCAATTAGTTTATTAACACAACAAAAGGCAGGAAGCTAATCCATCTTCAAGCTCCTCAATTATCACTATGTATATGATTAAGATTGAGATGACGATCACAATTATACACATATATAATTTCAAATTATAGCTAGGGTTAGAGTTACAACTTACACATTTTTTAGAATTTCTAAAATATATAATGGTTTTTCATTATATATATATATATATATATATATATATATATGATTTAGAATCTAATTGGATTTAGTCTCCTCGGTTTTTGCATCCAATAATTCACTTGATACATAAATTTAAAAATTAGATAAGACATGTAGCGCAAAATTGGACTCCAATTTAGAATTTAATTCTTTCTCTAAGCTTTGGCATTAACTATATATATAGACTAGCTTATAACATTATACATATGTATGGATATACTTAAAAAATATACATTAAGATACATAATATAATTCCTATATATATAATTTAAATACAATTGATATATAGTCATTTTTATATTTTTTTTAACTCTTTAGAAAATTAATTAAAAATATTATTAGGTAGAAAATGTAAATTGTCCGTATTTTTTAATTTTTTTTATTATGAATTCTTAATTTTTGATATTGTGAAGAACTTTTTTTTATTGTTACTTTTTTTTTTTTTTTTTCAGTTCATTAATTCTAAACTCTTTGATTTTTGTATTTAATAACTCACTTGAATGAATATTTATGATATGGTTCCACAATTAACTCCAAAATTAAGAAACAAAACTCTCTAAAAATAAATAATTTAGGATATATTGCGCAAAATTTGGACTTCAATTGTAGAATCTAATTGGATTTTCTCTAAACTTTACCTATTAATATATATATATACACACACACACACATTTGGAAGCCCATTGGTAAAGTGGCCTGCAGTATTTATATGACTATGTGAATATACTATTGATAAACTGTTTTCGTATTTTATATATCATATGATCACTTGTTATTGTTACATACTTGCAAAACTAAGTGACTGATAGCCAATTACAATCCTCCATGTAGGATAGTTGTGGCTTAGTTTATGGTACTAGAATTACTCCACCTTTTTACCCTTTATTATTCAGTACAGTAGTTTATATATGTAATTTTACTTGACTATTTAGTGTACGACTCCAAATTAAAAAGTCAGTTTATTTTACCATTCAGTTTATGTTATGAACTGGAAAATTAAAAAGATAACTTAGTCGATTCGAGGTGACTAGCCTCCTGAACTTGAGAGGGATAATAGAGTTTTTGGTTTAATTTCTGCTTGCTTCATTCATAATTCCCACATACATAAATACTAGTGAGGAGATAATCCTCATCACCACAAATTCCTAAAACATAGGATCCAACTCCTATTTAAATTGAAATACAAATATTAACCCTAATCCTAATCCGAATCCTAATTTATTGCAAAAATTCTCATCCTAATCTACTGTAGATCTACTGCAGAAGCTTATTTGAATTCAACTTGAAAACCATCATCCTTATCTTCTTATATTGTTATCCACACGCAATGCAATCTCCTTTTGGTGTTGTCTGAACCATAGCATTCCCTTCCCCTTGAAGGCGAATCTTGTCCTCAAGATTTTGGTGAGGGAAGTGTTTTTCCTCCATACACTTCTGCTTCATCGAGAGTATCAAGTAGGAAGACTTGTGGGGTGGTCTTACAACGGTGTCCAGGTCTGAATTGTTCATTACAGTTATAGCATAGTCCCTTCTCACGTCTGCCTTGCATCTTGGACCATGATAATTTTTTGAATGTTGCTGAACGTAATATTTGTGAGTTACTTGTTGGATTTGGACTAGATCTTGGCTGGGGTAAAGGAATGAGACTGGTTTTGGGTGGCGGTTCACCAATGTGTTGGAGTTTCTCCTCTTGTAATCGTGCTATAGTTTGGTAGCATGAACAAGTGTTGTAGGACGAAACAACTTCACCTCTGATCGTATTTCATCCTTTAATCCTCCTATGTAACTCCCTATCAAAGCTTTCTCTGGCCATTCTTGCACTCGAGATGCTATTTGCTCAAATTGGGCTTGATATTCTCTAACTGTTCCCTTTTGGCAAAGTTTGGCTAGAGCCTCATCAAAGTCCTCATAATTAGAGGGTCCAAAACGAACACACAAGGCATGTGTAAATTCTTCCCATGAAACATCCGTTTGTGTTTTCTCAAACCACTGGTACCATTGGAGAGCGTCGTCCTGGAGGTGGAAGGAAGCGAGCGTTATCTTTTCCTCATCTTCAGTTTTCTGGTACTTGAAAAAATTTTCTGCCTTGTAAATCCACCCGCTGGGATCTACACCATTAAATTGAGGAAAACTCAGGAAATTCGGGTTTGTACACCCCTAATTGTCCCTCCTTGAGTTCCCTCTGAGTCGCCGTTACGATTGGGTGAACTTCCTTCAGGATTATGATTCCGGCTGGTTGAGCCTTCTTCATGACAGTTGTTGTGAGGAGTAGTATTATTTTGGATGTCCATTCCTTCAATTCTTTGTCCCATTTGAGCAATAGCACTAGAGAGAGCTTTCATGGTTTTCTTTATATTAGTAAACTCTTTAACAAACTCTTCCCTTTGGGCGTCAACCTGCCTCCGAATAGAGTGATTACTAACTTCCAAGGCTGATATGCGATCGTGATTGGTTGTGGAACGTGTGGGTGGTGGATTGGGGTTGTTCATCATCTGGCTTTGATACCAAATGTTATGAACAAGAAAATTAAAAAGATAACTTAGTCGATTCGAGGTGACTAGCCTCCTAAACTTGAGGGGATAATAGAGTTTATGGTTTAATTTTTGCTTGCTTCATTCGTAATTCCTACGTACATAAATACTAGTGAGGAGATAATTCTCATCACCATAAATTCCTAAAACATAGGACCCAACTCCTATTTGAATTGAAATACAAATATTAATCCTAATTCTACAAAAAAAAATTATTGCAGAAAGTCTCATCCTAATCTACTATAGATCTACTACAGAAGCTTATTTGAATTCAACTTGAAAACCATCATCCTTATCTTCTTATATTGTTATCCACGTGAAATGTAATCTCTTTTTGGTGTTGTCTGAACCATAGCAATTTATTTTTCGTACTATTCATGGGTCCTACTGTACTATTTCAATTAATTTTTACATTTATCTACAGTATTTTTAGTAAAAAGTTTTCAGTTTCAGCAAAATAAGCTAATTTCAAACAGACCTTTAATATTATATATATGTATCATTGAGAGAATGAGATATAAACTAAATATTTTAATATTTAAAATAAATAGAATGAAGTAATTTCTGTTCATTTATATTGTAAAGTTGTAATTTACAAATATGTTTTTGTTGGCTTTAATTTCGTGCCAAATTTTATTGTAATTTTGTTCAATCTTATGTACCTTATATTTCATGTGAGATTTATTTGTAAGGGTTGTGTGAGAGAGAGAGTGTGTGAAGACTTAAGGCAATTGAAGACTAAAGCTGTTTTCGCGGGTAGCTCGCGAGTAAGCTTCCTGTGAAGTGAAGCATGTGCCTTGCACATGACTGGAATGCGAAGAGTCAGGACAGGATTGAGACAACTAGTTTTCGTAAGTGTCTCACGAGTAAGGCCTTCCCGCGAGATACCCGCGAAATATTCTGTTTTGCTGAACTGTCATATCTGATACACACTTTCTGTACCCACACTATATATATACCCCCATTACCCACATGTGTTGAGGAGTACTTCTGAGAGAAAACTTTAGCCACAAACATTGAGAGTTAGAGATTGTTATACCCACATTTTTCTACACAATTTATTGTGGATTTTCCTAAACTCCTACCTCTCCATTTATATACACTTGAGAAGTTGATAGTCCAAACACTTATCACACCCTTTCAGAGTGTCAAGTGAGGTTTTAGTGCTGCTGGGAAGCATTGGAAGAAGCTAGGCTTTGGCAGATGCAATCGAGCGTATTGCGGGATCCAGAGAGCTGGACAAGACATAGTTCTAAGAAGCCTTATTGGAGTAGGAGTTTGGAGGGCTCAAGTGCATTGGATACACTAGGCTTGGAGGGTCTTTTGCTATTCGTGTATCCCAACTGATTGTCTAGTGGATCGATTACCGCTTGGAAGATGGCGGAGAGGTTTTTCGCCAAGTTCTTTGGTTTCCTCTTCGATAACACATCGGTGTGTTATCTTGTGTTTGCATTCTTTTTCCCTACTCTTTTACCTTTCATTTTACTACTGTGTTATAATGATTATGGGTTAGAGTAGCTTATTTGTTTATCCGCTTGCATTTACTCTATTCCACACTTAGTTTAAATTAGAGTAAAATCAATCGAGCCGTAACTTTAATTTGGGTGGAATGCGTTACATCATGGCGATTTCTCAAGGTACTCTCGGGTGGAATTTCTTAGAGAGAAGTTGGAGGCACGAGAACGGAAAATGTTACTTTATGTAGATCTAATGGGTCTAACAAGAATGGAAAGCATGGGTGGAAAACATTACATCATGGTTGTAGTTGACGATTTCTCAAGGTACTTTTGGGTGGAATTTTTTAGAGAGAAGTTGAAGGCACGCGACAAGATAGAAAGGTTGTGCAAGAGGCTCCAAGATGAAAAGGGAGTTCCCATAGTCAAAATCAGAAGTGATCATAGGAAGGAGTTTGAAAATGCAAAATTTGAAACTTTTTGCAAATTTTGCAATGAGCACGGTATCAAGAAGGAATTTTCAGCTCCAAAGACTCCACAACAGAATGGGGTGGTTGAAAGAAAGAACCAGGTGATTCAAGAGATGGCGAGAGTCATGTTACTCAACAAAAACATTCCACATAAGTTTTGGGCTGAAGCAGTGAATACTTCGTGTCACATTGGAAATAGAATTTTCTTCCAAATAGGGACAAAGAAGACATCATATGAAATTTGGAGAGAATAGAAGCCAAAGTTGAAATATTTCTGAATATTTGGAAGTAAGTGTTATATTCTTAATGTTAGGGAGAATCTTAGAAAATTTGATGCTAAGAGTGATAAAGGAATATTCCTAGGATATTCCACAAATAACCGAGCATACAGAATGTACAATAAGCGTACTAAGACGGTGATGGAATCAATAAATGTGGTTATAGATGACACCATCTCAAAAAAGGATATTGATGATGATGGTGAGGGACTAAACCTTTAGAAGAATGAGGGTGATGATAACATGTCTCAAGGTGATGATGCTGAGAAAAAATCACCGGAAAAGGAGTCTACACCTCCTCTATCAAGAAGGGAGACTAGATTAGCACAAGGATCTTCAAGCCCACTCACCTCTCCGGAAGTTCATCCTTCAATCTCTCGTGATAAGGAACCTTCCACTTCCAAGGGACCATCTTCAAGAGTAACTCTCAATCATCCCACAAGCAATATCATTGGTAATTTAGATGAGGGACTTCGTTTGAGAAGAGGACCGGGCTATAGTGTGAATCATGTGAAGTACAATTGCTATCTTGCTCAATTTGAACCCAAGAAAGTAGAGGAAGCTTCGAAAGATGAGAATTGGGTAGAGTCCATACACCAAGAGTTGCATCAATTTATTAGAAATGATGTATGGGAGTTGGTTCCAAGGCCCAAGGATACACATGTAATCAGCACCAAGTGGATCTTCAAGAACAAGACCGATGAAGATGGTGAAGTTGCCCGAAACAAATCTAAGTTGATGGCTCAAGGATATACTCAAGTTGAAGGCGTAGACTTTGATAAGTCATTTGCTTCAGTCGCAAGAGTAGAGTCAATTCGAATTCTTCTCTCTATAGCGTGTGTTATGAACTTCAAATTATACCAAATGGATGTGAAGAGTGCCTTCTTGAATGGTTTTCTAAACGAAGAAATATTTGCTGAGCAACCAAAGGGTTTTCAAGATCCTCACTTTCTGGATCATGTGCTAAGGCTGAAGAAGGCATTATATTGGCTGAAGCAAGCATCAAGAACTTGGTATGATCGCCTCACCACATACCTATTGGATCATGGTTTCAAAAAAGGCCAAGCCGATCGAACATTGTTTGTTAAAAGAGATGAGAAATCTCTCCTTGTTGCTCAAGTGCATGTGGATGACATTGACTTTGGATCCATAATCGATCACCTAGCTCATGAATTTTCGGAAGAAATGAAAAAGGAATTTGAGATGAGCATGGTGGGAGAGTTAAACTACTTCCTAGGGCTTCAAGTGAAACAACGGAAAGATGGGATATTTATTTCTCAAGAGAAATATGCCAAAAATCTTGTCAAAAGATTCGGTTTAGACTCTAAGAAACATACTTCCACTCCCATGAGTTCCTCGGCAAAACTGAGCCTAAATGCAGCAAGTGTGGACGTAGACCCAACACTTTATCGAAGCATGATTGGTAGTCTTCTCTATCTCATTGCAAGTAGATCGGACATCGCTTTGAGTGTGGCGGTGTGTGCACGATTTCAGGCAGCTCCCAAAGAGTCCCACTTGACAGCAGTCAAGTGAATTATTCGTTATATCAATGGCACATCTGACTATAGAATTTGGTATTTAAGAGACTCAAATGAGTGCTTGGCTAAATACTCGGATGCTGACTGGGTCGGGTGCATTGATGATAGGAAAAGTACTTCTGGTGGTTGTTTCTACCTTGGAAATAGCTTGGTGTCATGGATGAGCAAAAAGCAAAATTCAATCTCTCTATCAACGGCTGAAGCTGAATAGATTGCAGCGGGGAGTTTTTATGCACAATTATTATGGATGAGGAAACTCCTACATGACTATGGGATTACTCAAGACACCATGTGTGTTTTTTGTGATAACACGAGTGCCATAAATTTGTCAAAAAATCCAGTTCAACACTCGAAATCAAAGCATATTGAGATTCGGTATCACTTCATTCGAGACTCAGTGGAGGAAAAGATTGTGTGTCTAGAGTTTATCAACATTGACAATCAGAAGGTAGACATGTTCACTAAACTTCTTAATGGTCCGAGGTTTGAGTCTTTGCGTAAGACCATTGGTGTTGGTATCATTCCTTGAACCTTATCTCACATGTGACCTCATTTTGTTCATTATTGTATACTTGCTTTATAGGCCTCACATGTTCAGTTGGATGATGTTCATGTTTCGTTTTCAAGTTTTGTTTTGTACTTGTTTTTGTTGATCTTACTTGTTTTGTTTTTTAGTGTGTTCAAAAATTTAAAAACCCATAAAAATTGAAAAATCTCCAAAAAGTTTGATCGCTTGTGTTGTGTATATCACATGTGAGTTTGGCCTAATACCTTCATACTAATGGTATAGTACATTTACGAGCTTAGCTTGTTTTGTATGCACATATATCTTTGTGGGAGAAATCTTGAAAACTATGTGTGATTGTTATAAATAGATTTTCAAGCTTGTCATGAATAATTGGTCAATAATCTTGATGGTCTTGATACTTGCATAGACTTGTGCCTATATCTCTTCCCACCTTTATTTTTATGTTTTTGCTTAAAGAGCTCAACAAATGTAAATCTCAAAATGAAAAAAGATAATGAGCTGCAAAAGTCGTCGCACATACTAGTATTTGACTAGGAAAAAGGGAAAGCGATTTTTTAATTGAAATGTATGGTGCTCAAAAAGTCAAAGGCTCATTCTCAATATTAAAATATAAAAAATTTCAAGCACCGATCTCAAAATGAGATGTATTGTTCAAAAGTGATCAAATGTTATGATTTGTACAAAATCCAAATGAAAAGCTTCTAAGATTTGTAATCATTTTCTTGTAAGAGATCATATATGTTCATTTCTATAATTGAAATAAACCACTTAACTTAGTACCAGTTGTGTATGACTTGATTGAATTGATCATTGAAGTTTCACTCTAGTCTAAGGACTATTCCACATTTGATACTCATCTACAACACACAAGATTTAGTTCAATTAATGCCTATCTCATTTGTGTGATTGGACATGTTCAAATGTGATGTGTATGCTCAATTGCTTGCCGATCAAACCCAAAATTTTTTTTGAATATTTTTATATGTTTTTGAAAGTGTTTTTATACTTTCGTGCTTTAAGTTTTTGTTCAAAATGCATTTTTATGTTGTTCTTCAAAAACTTGTTCAGAGGCATTTTCGCTAGAGACATTTTCGCAAGAAGCTCACGACTAAGAGCTTCCCGCGAAAAGAGGTTAAGGGAAAACTGGAAATCTCAAAATTCATACAGAGGGTATCACGACTGTCTTGTGACTGTTTCGCAACTAGAAGCTTCTCGCGAAAGTTTCTGTGCTTCAATGGTGTTTTTCGCGAGTAATTTCGCGACTATCTAACCCGCGAAAAACGCGTGTTTTCAGTTTTATAGAGCTGATGTGACTGAATTTTAAAACACTCTTAAGTTCCCTCCTTTGCCTCACTCAAACCTCTCTCAACCCAAATTTGATTTTCACTCAAAACCCTCCAATTTCAAGTACAAATCTCTGCAAAATCTCTTATAAGGTATGTTTCTTAACATTCTTTTCATCTTTTCATCTTAGATTATGTAGAATTTGTTTTAGGGTTCTTAAATTGGGGATTTTCGAAAAAGGGGTTGGGAACTATGATTTTGGGCAAAAAATTTTCAAAATTTTGATTGGGCTGTGTCCCATTTGCTTTGATTATATCGGTGTTGGCCCCTTGTGGCATTTTAATCATGTATTTAGGCATATTTCCATGTGTTCATGCATTGCCCACGTGTAGTGTAGTGTTGCCATGTGTTTGTCAAAATGCTCAAGTGGCATTTTTGAGTTGGTTAGACTCAAATGAGTTCCAATTCCTAGGTTTACCCTTGACTAAACTTGGTAAACATGTTTTAATCATTGGGTGTGTGTTTTACACACTTTGCCCATCTTGTGCCTCACCATGCCTTGCCATGCATAACCTAGGCACACACTAGGCATGCCTCATTGCTAGAGTAGACTAGATGTTTGGCATGCTTGACTCCTATGTGCAGCACATCGCGGACCAGTTTGCAAACATCGAAGGTCAGATCACTGCATTATCTTCTCAGATTGAGGATATGTCGATGAAGCAGGGATCCGATTAAGAGTCCGAGCAGTTCTAACCTCTTTGGCCATTTTGGTCAAAAAGGGGGAAAATTTTTTGAGGGGGAGCAGAGCATAGTCATAGATATTGGTTCATTATTGGCGGTTTAGCATTTTTTTTTTTTTGTCTTGGTTTAAACTTTATTAGTGTTTATAACTCTTGGATAGTTTTATTGCTTTCTTTTAAAGTTCAAGTACTTTGGATTTTATTTTTAGTTTAATATTCAGTACTTGTGTTTATTTCATTGCTTTGTAGCAATTTTTTTAGTACTTTTAGATGTTGCAAAACTAGCTTAAGCACCTCACACTTGTACCCTAGTAGGATTTTGTATCCTAGATGCAAATACTTCATGTATTTTGCATTGTTTGTGTGTTGGACATGCAATTGATCATTGTGATTGGTCTTTATTGCTTTGCATGTTCGGATGAGCATTTACTAGCTAAATGTCTATTGTAATCATTCTTTAATGACTGACCTTGTTTGATCAAGATATGCTTACATGTTATATAGTGTTTATGAACTTGATCGCACTTTACTTGCTCATATACGTACCATGTATTCAACTTGTCATAAGCTTAATGAAAGTTTTGTTTGTGTGCGGGTGTTTTAGGTTACAGGTATATACATCCAAATGCTTCACAACTTCTAGATTAGGTGTGAGTGAGTTTTACCACTGTTCCCAAACTCACGTTTAAGTCTAGAGTCTATTTTAGGGTTTTGTCACGGAATAGCCAAAGGGGGAGATTGTAAAGTTGTAATTTACAAATATGTTTTTGTTGACTTTAATTTTGTGCCAAGTTTGATTGTAATTTTGTTCAATCTTATGTACCCTGTATTTAATGTGGGATTTATTTGTAAGGGTTGTGTGTGAGAGAGAGAGTGTGTGAAGACTCAAGGCAATTGAAGACTAAAACTGTTTTTGCAGGTAGCTCACAAGTAAGCTTCCCACGAAGTGAAGCATGTGCCTTACACATGACTGGAATGCGAAGAGTCAGGATAGGATGGAAACAACTGGTTTTCGAGAGTGTCTCGCGGGTAAAGCCTTCCCACGAAATACCCGCGAAACATTTTGTTTTGCTAAACTGTCATATTTGATACACACTTTCTGTACCCACACTATATATACCCCCATTACCCACATATGTTGAGGAGTGCTTCTGAGAGAAAATCCTTGCCACAAATATTGAGAGTTAGAGATTGTTTTACCCATATTTCTCTACACAATTCATTGTGGATTTTCCTCAACTCCTACCTCTCCATTTCCATACACTTGAGAGGTTGATAGCCCAAACACTTACCACACCCTTTGAAAGTGTCAAGTGAGGTTTTGGTGTTATTGGGAAGCATTGGAAGAAGCCAGGCTTTGGCGGATGCATTCGGGCGTATTGCGAGATCCGGAGAGCTAGACAAGACACTGTTTTGAAAAGCCTTGTTAGAGTAGGAGTTTGGAGAGCTTAGGTGCATTGGGTAGACTAGGCTTGGAGAGTCTTTTGCTATTCGTATATCTCAACTGATTGTCTAGTGGATCGATTACCGCTTGGAGGGCAGCATAGAGGTTTTTCGCCGAGTTCTTCGATTTCCTCTTCGATAACACATCGGCGTGTTATCTTGTGTTTGCATTCTTCTTCCCTACTCTTTTACCTTTCATTTTACTGCTTTGTTATGATTATGAGTTAGAGTAACTTATTTGTTTATCCGCTTGCATTTACTCTATTCCGCATTTAGTTTAAGTTAGAGTAAAATCAATCAAGCCGTAACTTTAATTTGGGGGTCTAAACAGCTCTTGTGTTTTAACACATTTTCGAGCTTTCATATATGGTTTAGATTAATTTATAGTTGATTCTAATATCATATTCTTTTCTTTTTTTTTAAGGAAAAAGAAATATGGTTCGAAAGAATGATCAATTTTAGAGGTATGTTGAAGACCTAGATGGCTATTTTAAATGTAACTTTTGTCAACGTGATTTTGCTGGGGGTGTTTCTGGGATTAAATTTCACTTGGCTGAGAGTTAAAGGTCATGCTATGGATATTTGTACCAGTGTGCTTGAAGATGTTTGAAAAGAAGATTATCTAGTAATTGAAGGGAGTAATAAAAAAACTTAAAAGAGTGCATCAAGTTCAAGCAATGCTAAAGAGAGTAAACCACTTTATGTTCAATATTGAAAGACCTATGCCATGCTACCAATTCAAGGATGTGAGGTAAAAAAGATAAGAGTGCAGTGTACAAATTGCTTGGCTGACTTCTTATAGTAAATAACATATCATTTGATGCTGTTCAAACGACATCCTTTATTCGCTTTGTACAAGGTGTTGCTGATTATGGTTCTAAATATAAGTTACCCTCTAATTTGACTCTTCAAAGGAAGTTAATACCAAATTTGAAGGTTGAAGTTGAATAGTGTATTAGAAGAATTAAGAATTCTTAGTTGGTAACTGGTTATACTCTTATGTCAAGCATATGGAGTGATTTGGATCAGAGAGCATTTATCAATATTAATGCAAATTCTCCTGGTGGAGCAATATTTTTGAAGTCATTTAAAGTTTCAAAGGGTACAATAACAATGTTGTATGTAAAAGACATCATTTCTTCAGTAATTGAAGAAATTGGGTCTGATAATGTTGTTCAATTGATCATTGATAATATTACAAATTTTGAGTGTGCTGGAAACATGCTTATTGGTAAGTACCCTCAGTTGTACAAAACCTGATGCTCTACTTATGGCATCCAATTGCTTTTGAAGGATATATGTGAGGAAGTTGATTGGGTGCAAAAGATAATTAGTGGTGGAAAATCAGTTGTTTCATATATGTAAATGGATATTATCTTTTTGTCACTCATGAGAGAGTACACAAACCATATAGAATTGAAACATATTGGAACAATTAGGTCTTCTAGTTTCTTGATGCTTCAATCTATTTTGAATGTTTGAGATGAATTGCAGTTACTTGTTGCATGTTGCATCTTCCAAGTGGAAAAAATTGAATAATAATGAAAAGGTCACTGGTGAAGAAGTGTTACGTTGCTAGTATTATCCAAAGTTCATAATTTTGGAGTCAAGGGAAAGAGGTGCTACTACTAATATGAAGCAATGGAAATGGCAAAAGAAGCAATTAAGCAACAATGTGCTAGCAATCAAGACAAATATATGCAGATATGGGAGTTAGTTAATTGTAGGAGTATTGAAAATATAATCCACCTAATTCATGCTGCTGTGACATTTTTGAACGCTTCTTACATGTAAAAATTTATAGAGAACCACGAGATAAAAGATGGTATAAGTTTCATTTTGGAGAATTTGGTGGCCATCGAAGAAAGGGAAGATTTCATGAAACAATTGCAACTTTATTGCAATAAAATACCAAGCTTGTTTACTTACAGTTATGACAAAGACAATGTTGAAAACATCTTATCCTAGTCAGTCCAATAGCTTTGATATAATTATTTAAATATATTAATTCTTGATAAATTTTGTGAGTAAATAAATTGCAATTTTATTGTAGGAATATGGTGGGATATCTGTGGAGATTGTCTTCCTATTTTTCAAAAGTTTGCCATTCAAATTTTGAGTCAACCTTGTAGTTCTTCCTCATGTAAGCATAAACTAGTATGCATTTGTGGTAGCACAAATAAGAAGACAAACATGTTGATATCTAAGATGTTGGATAATTTGTTGTGTATAAAAATGAACTTAATGATGATGTCTATTTAACATAGGTGAATCTCTAGACTTGGAGCCAATTTTTCTTGACAAACTTAATGAGCTTCCTATACATGTTGATCATTTACAATTTTGGGAGAATGATTCATTCAGTGGAGTATTTGAAAAGGTTAGTGATAAATAATTACTTAGGATCAATTATTTGAGACGTTTACCACCGCACACTCGTGGTGCGATGGTCACTCCACAAGTATAAGTGCTTATGGGGTGTGGGGGACAACGGCCGGGATTCAAGTCTCTAGGAGGGAGTTTCACACATATATATACTTAGATTATGCTAGATTAGAAATTCTATCTTGTATAAAAAAATAAATAAAAAATAAAAAAATTATTTGAGACGTTTTAATTAACAAAACATTATAAATGGTATTAAATTTGTTTATCATGGTTATTGTTTACTAGTTTCAAATTGAATTGTGAAGACTTTTGCTTATGTGATTGTGATACAATGATCATCATATTTATCTAGAAATAAAATATGAAAAAAATTTCATTCACATTAAATTTATCTTTGTTATGCCCATATACTATTTATGAATTGTTGTGCCAAATTCTTGAATCATACTTTTCTTATACTGACATATGATACATCGCTAGCCATCCGTTTTCTCTCATTCAAACTTGGCAAACAACTCTTTTGTCTTAAAAAAAGTACGCTACGAAACGATATCTACAGTAAGACACGAGCGGCGATCCCTATCCTTCGCTTTATCGGGCGCGTGAGAGAATAGACGAGAGCATTAAGCCAATAAGTCGGTCCATCCCAAGGGCCAGCAGTCTCCGTGACGGAAAAAATGGCATTGTTAACTCCAGAGAAGTAAGCGAAGGACCGTCAGTAAGCAGCTCTAAAGACGAATCATACCTGTCCTATATTTTTTTTTGATATGACATACCTGTCCTATATTGAGTCTAACTTATGCTCATCATGTTCTTCTAACTATTAATTATTTTAGTAAAAAATGCCGTACCAGTACCTATCTTGCTCCAGTTCTATTTGGTTGTTTATTCTTACTAGAAGCATACTCTATGTCAGAAATAGCAGATCCTATTGATGTTACAAGCACAAATTCACTTCAACATACTAAGTTCATGCAAATATGTAATAATTCTTTTGCTTTGTATGGTTCTTATCAGGGTGTTGACTACACCTGCAAATCAGTAATCATGGCTTTAATTAATAACTGACATGCTAATATTTTACAAGGTTATAAAACCATTGTATTCAGGATCTACTTACTTTTTTTTTTTTTTGATAATCAAGATCTACTTTATGTGATGCAAGTAAGTGATCAATCTGTGAGGATCTGGTTAGTGGAGATGAGTTTGGCTATGAGATCATGTGGCCAAAGGTGGAGACTTAAAACCTAATGAAGGAAAAGGTATGCAACTTCCCTTTTCACTCTCCAATCCTATTGATTTCTCTTGCAATATGGCAAACAAAATTAAGACTACTGGTCAATCATTGGATTGAATTTTACTGTTGAGATTAGTCTAGATAGGGAGACAAACTCCTTGATCATTCGGAAGTTGTATGATGGGAAGATGATGTTTTAAAATAGTAAACTTTCTAATTACTGCAAGCAGTCAACAAGTTATTTTTGTTTTTCATACAGTGTGCCTGGTAGGACTTGTTTGCTATAAATTTTTTTATTTTTTATTTTGAAGTTTGGTAGTTCATGGAAAGAATAACAAACCTAGTAAAGAAACATTTTGCTAAACATGGCTACAATCATTGAATATTTCAATTGGGGCTGTCCACGAGTCGGTCCGGGTCGGGTTTGTGCCCAACCCGGAACCGACCCGATCACTTCGGGTTTTCCATGCTTAGACCCGCCGTCGACTGGTGAACGGAGTCGGTTCGAGTGGTCGGATTTTCGCCTGGTTCAGATCGGTCCTCGGTCGGTTTCGGGTTGTGTGAATATCTGCCGGATTTTGCCAAAAGTTGCTGGATCTAGCGAGACCTGATCGGACCTTGACGAGATCTCGGCGGATCTCAAAGAGATCAAGCCGATCTCGGCGACATATGGCCGGATCTCGATGAGATCTTGGCATATCTCTAAGAGATTGGGCCGAATCTCGATGAGATCTCGCCTGACCCTTTGAGATCGGACAGAAAATGGGCGATTTTCCTTCGAGTTCAGGCCGGATCTCAACAAATCAGACAGAAAAGGTGCAATTTTCCGGTCAGATACGGTCAGGTCGGTTAAATATCGGTTTCTCAGCTTCAAACCCGCCAACCGACCCGCCGTTTTCGGGTTCAGGGAGTAGAGACCCACTGTCGACCCGTCACCGGCGTCGGGTCGGTCAGTTCTCAAGCCGGATCGGACGGTTGGGACGGGTGTGTCGGGTTCCGGATCTGGCTGGACAGCCCTAATTTCAATACTTATAAAAGGATTTTAATTCCCATGTTTATTTTTTCTTCTCTCATTTTCCCTTATCTAGCTAGGATTTTTTTTTTTTTTGGTTGAAGTTAGATTATTCACAGTGGTGCTAAAAATTTTAAGGTATATTTGGTAACTGTTTTTTCCCCTTATTTTCTGTTTTTAAAAACAATTTTTTTTTTTTTGAGACTAAAAAACTTGTTTGGCAACTCAAAATGGACTAAAAACAAAAACTATTCTCAAAACTCAATTTGTGATGTAAACCAAAAACATGTCAAAAGCTATTTTAAGTTTCTAATTTTTAAAAGTTAATGAAAACACGCATTTAATTTAATGAATCTGTCTCATTTAATGAGTTGTCATTAGAGTTTAAATCTTAGTAACAATATATTTTAGTTTTTTTTTTTTCAAAAAACTATCTTTTTAATTTCAATTTACCAAACATGTTTTTAATTTCAAAAATACAAGAAAAATTTTTTTCTTTATATTTCTCAAAACAAGTTTTTGAAAATAAAAAACAAAAACTGTTACCAAACATAACCTTAGTTTTTGGCACATCAAAAAACTATTTTATCTATTTTACCACTTCACTTTCCAATATATCCAATATCAAATATTCTATTTTTTTTATCACTTCATTTAAAATAATTTAAACAACTCAATAAAATAATAATGGAAGAGAGAATTTGAGTTTTTTAATTGAATGAAAAAATATAATCTTAATAAAATATTGTATTTTATTTTTAACTTGCTATAATCAACTAGTATTTATACTAGTTTACTATAGTTGCAAAAAATTTCGCTTTAACTTTTCCTATAACACATGATTTTTTGGTTTTTTTGTGGTAAAATAGTTTTTTTTTTTTTTTTTTTACTAAAATACAATCACCATTATAAATATTTTTATTGTTTTTGTTAAGTTTTTTGGTTGGATAGTTGGTAATTGTGCTTGACTAGCTAGGCTAATTGGGGAAAAGAAAGCCTAAAGTTTTGGAAAGAATCCAAACTACAAAAATAAAATATATAATAACTATATATATATATATATATAATTGGACCCAGGGGGCTGGGTCCCCTTGGGTTCCACCTGAGTCTGTCCTTGATTCTATCATACTGCTTTTTATTTTGTATAAAAAAAATTATATTTTATTATAGTTGTGGTTTTAAGCTTTTTTTTTTCTTTTTTTTTTTTCAATGAAGGTATTTAAATTTTAAACATATATGGATTTTCTGGGTTGTTTTTAAGGGGACAGGCTCCCCTCCCGTTTATAACTCTTCCGTTTTAATTTAGATGACTGACACGTAGCACACATAATATCCAAGGGTTAAAAAACGTTCACCTCATATTAAGCTTTTTCTCTCACTTTTTTTCTCTTCATTGCCCCTTTCTCTGACCAAGATCATCATCCTCAACATCTCTTGCTCGCTCTCTCATTTTCCAAACCTCTTATTATCAAGAGAGTTCTCAGAGATCATCATCCTCAACATTTGGTGGACTTCTGGACGGTGGCAATTTGGACTGAAGCGGGATTCACTTTCTTTCCTCAAAAAATAAAACATGAATATACACTCTTTTTGTGTGCCATGGAAGTACACCTAAACTTTCATTGCAAACAAAGAAAGAGGTAACTTTAAAAATGATGTTCCTGACCCTTAGGTACATGTTGACAAAAATTACTGGGCCATTGACATTTTTCTTATGGGCCCAATTTTCCTATTTCATGGGCCGCCCTATTCAGCCTCTCTGGGCATCTCTAGACTATCATTTCATACATCCAAACCGTCATAACACTTTTTAACCGGGCCCGGCTCGCTCTACTTTCTCCCATTGTCTCGTATTTTGACACAAATGAAAGACACATGGCTAACAACAAATCTAAGGCTTAAAAATTAGCCACGTCTAACATAATGCCCTCTCTATCCAACCCTTTTTAGCAACTTCCTAATTCCTTAGAAAAACCACCTCCCACGCTCTACCAAAACTCTCTCCATTGAGTTGAAGCCGACAAAGAAGATCTTCGTCGTTTTGTTAATGGATGAGATTTCATCGGAATCGTTTACTGAGCTGTGAAAGAATCAGTCATGGAAGCTTTAAAAGCTTTCTTGAAAGCTGCCATGATGCTTTGCCGAAACCACTCCTTTACCCAACTCATAGTTTCTTTCAAGTTCTAATCTTTTATTCATTAATTTGTTTATTCACTTATCCAATTAATTGCCCTTTCTCTTCACATTTGAATCACAATTAATAAAACCCAATTCATTGTTCCGTTCCCCATCAAATTGTTGAAGCTCCTGAGAGAGTTTTAAGCATGCTGGAGATGGGTTTGGAGTGGCTGATCATTCTGTACTAGTGGAAACCATCAAAGATCATTTTGAAAGATCAATATTTGTTACAGATTATAGAAACCCAGAAAAAAAATGATGGAACTTTAATAGTATAACCTTTATTTCTAATTTTAATTTTGGTCTTGTTTAATTGGTCACCACCCAATGAAAAATGCTTGATAATAGGTGGCTTCATGTGTCCCCATGACTCCGACCAAGTTTTGATCTTGGTGGAGAAAGGCATTAAGGTGGCATGTGGACGACGGTTTTTCTAGGGAGCTGCTAAAAAGGGTTGAGAAAGAATGAGAGGGTAAGGGGTATAATGTTAGACGTGGCTTATTGTTAAGCCTTGGATTTGTTGTGGGCCACGTGTCTCTCATTTGTGTAAAAATGGAGGCAACAGGAGAAATTAGAACAAGAGGGGAGTCGGGCCCTTTTAATAGCTCAGTAACCACTTGTGACGTAGAATTTATTAGGAATATATCGTGGACATTATTATTATTATTTTTTTCACAAAATATTTAGTATTGTTTTTTTTTTTTTGAAAAGAAATATTTAGTATTGTTAAAGCATTTGTATCAATCAAATCAATGCAAAGTAGAAAAAAAATTATCAATTTTATACCTTCAACTTCCAAATTAATTATATTAATTAAATTAAAAATGTGTAAATTTACAAAATTGTTATAGTAACTGACTTGAGACAAAAGGAAGAAAATAAATAGTGGTTATTTTTTTTTAAAGAGTTTCAACATAAAGCGTTCGCTTTTGATAATAGTTTTTATTATCAGATCAAATCATTGATCGGTTATTAGTGTAGATAGAAATTAAACGTTATATTTTTTATTTAACCATAAAAATTTTATTAATTGAGTTAACTAAAAAAAAAAAATTTAATGTAATATAGAATAGATTGTCTTTTTGAAACGTGAAATATTATGAGGTATTTGGTACATGCACTTAAAAATATGTGTTTTATTATTTGAAAACATATGTGGAAATATGTATGAGTGAAAAAGTGTGTAGAAATACATGTAATATTGTTTAAAAATTGAAAATTGTTGTTTGAAATGATATACCAAACATCCCCTTAATCAAAGATATGTGAAATAGAAAAAAAAAAATTTAAAAATACTTTACAGAGGTGACAGCCACCGTCCAAAAAATAATAAAAAAATAAAAATAATAGATAGCCAAACAATTTTGAAACTTTTTTTTTTCAATTATAAAAATTGCATAAAACAAGGAATTAATTAGTATGTTAGAGCATTAGCATTGGAAAATGCTAATGTCATATCTAAGGGAAATTTAGCATTTGCAACCTTAAAATCATCTACATCAGAAAATTGTAAAGGTAAGTATTGTAAATTTTTTGCAATACTTGCTACAGTGCAATTCTATCTTTAGAATTGCACTGTAGTAGTATTGTATAAAAAAATATATATATTTTATCTCTACTCTCTCTCCTTTGTCTCTCATCTCTCTCATTTTGTCTGTGCTATTCTCTCTCTCTCGTCTCTGCTCTCCATCTTCTCTCTCGTTTCTGCTCTCGATTTGCTCTCTCATCTCTCTCATTTTTTTGAATGGATTTGGTCTGATGGCTCCAGTGATGTTTTTTTTGTATGGGTTTGCTCCGGTGGCTCCGGTGATGATGTTTTTTGAATGGGTTTACTCTCTTGTCTCTTCTCTCCATCTTCTCTCTCGTCTCTGCTCTCTCATCTCTCTCATTTTTTTGAATGGATTTGCTCCGATGATGATTTTATTGAATGAGTTTGCTCCGGTGGCTCCGGTGATGATGTTTTTTGAATGGGTTTGGATGGGTTTGCTCCGGTGATGATTTTTTTTGAATGGGTTTGCTCCGGTGATGATTTTTTTTTGAATAGGTTTGCTCTGGTTTTTTATCGATGGCCTGGGTTTCAAATCGGCGGCGTGGATTGGTTGATCGGCGGCGTGGATCAGTGGCCAGGCCTAGGTTTTTGATCGGTGGCCCGGTTTTTGAATGGGTTTGTGTTTGTGTGTGTGGCTTGACTTTTTTGCTGGATTGTGTTTGTGTGTGGCTTTGTTGCTGGGTTGTGTTTGTGCGTGGCTTTGTTGCTGGTTTGATGTTTGTGTTTGTGTGTGTGGGTGTGGTGATGGGTTGGGATAGGTTGATTGTTGTATAATGGGTGTGTGTTGAACCGGTGCTGGGAGAGAGGAATAAAAATGGCTATAGAAAAGTCCAAGAAAATGAGGCTGAACGGTTGGGAAGAAATAATAAAAAATGGGTTAAAAAATAATATTTTAATAAAAATAAAGTTTTGAGATATGAAAATATTGTAAAATGGTATGATATATTGATAAAGTGGTGTTTTAGAATGGTAAAATAGGATAACATTGAAATTTCCCAATGATTAACTTTATCAAAAGCTATAATGCTTTCCACCAATTTTGAAACTTTTAAGATTAGTGCAGCACTACCTGTACAGCTGTGCACCACTACCAGTACAGCTGTACTGCACGCAGTAGTACAAAAGAAAGTTAAAAAAAAGGGTACTCCTCCCCACTCACAAAATATTTTTATAGCTCTCATTTTTAACTTTAATTTTTTTAATTTTTAATTTTATTTTATTCAATGGTTCAGATCTCAATCTCAACCACTGAAATCTATTGCACCAGATGCAATTTGCAACTGGGCTCAATAAAAGCATAACTAGTTTATTTAATCAGTCTCAGTGAAGACTTTAAACAGTGGGAGAGACATGTATCAGTGGCGGTGGTTCCTAGCTTGGACGGGACCCGGAGCCGGAGCCTGGAATGGAGCGAACGACCACGATATCACGGTGAGGTAAATAGACAGATTCATTTATTTATTTATTTCAAACTAATCTCTGGGATTAAGAATGTATTAAAGAGAACTTAAATATTGTTAGTTTTTGGAGCGCCATTTAGACCAATTTATTTTTTTGGACATTTTAAAAATTTGAGGAGCCAAATAAATTTAAAGGTTTAAATTTAAAAATTTTTGAGGTAAAATCCCAGAATTTCAGGGGAGTAAGCAAAGTTTCTATTAATTATAAGTCTTTTTTAACCTAATCTAACGGAAAATTTAAAAATCCACCTCCTTCCCTCTGCCTTCCGAAAAAGTATTTTTAATACAATGTCATTTAGGTCAAAATCCAATAAATAAGAGTGAAGAGATATATTTACAAAAATAACTACCCACTAGCACTTGTTTTTACATGTAGTTTACCTGACAACTACCTCATTGTGTCTTGTTTAATCCTAACCCATATGATCCATATGAGTTGGCTACAACCAAGGAAGGGGGCTTACATTTTATATTGAGTGACATCGGTAATTACAATCTTAATGTTAAGGTTGAACTTTGTGGATTTGTGCGTTTTGTAAATGATGTGATTGACTGTGGGTATTAAGAATATGTATTTTGTTATAAAATTAAGGAGAAAGAGAAAAACACATTCTATATCAACTTATTATTAATAAAACTTTGTAACAATTGTGCTACATATACAACATTTTTCAAAATTATTTTATATAAAATATTAACTACAACATTATTCTTGCATTGACAGGTAATTTACTAGTTAAAGACAAATACTAAGCAAAGGAGATTCAGATGAATGCATCAACTGTCTGAGAAATTGCTAGCCAAGTTTGTAGTTGAAGATATCCTTTTGATTGTCAAATTCCCATATAGAACCCGATAGAGATTCTTTTCCATGATGAGCAAAATCTGAATCATCTAGTGGTGGAGGAGGTGGGTGACCTGACGGAGCCACAAATGCTTCACTCTGAGAAGGACCAATCGATGCTAAAGTTCCTGAGGAAATGTAAGACCATAAATCTTCAGCACAATTTGTATTAAGCACCTACCATTACCAATATGCTATAACAAAATCTATCGAAGATATATGTGATTTACACCTTGCACAAATTTAAATTATATATTATATATTAAGATATTTCAACAATCAACAATATTAATTTAGCAAAAGAAAAAAAGAAATATATTATCTAAATTTTCTTGTAAAATTTGTAGGTAAAACAGAGGGCATGAGATACCAGTGGCTGCTGCTAAGGGGCATGTGAGTTGGTCATCACTAGGCAGAACTCCAAGTAGGGGTGGCAATTCGTGTTTCCAAATCAGGTTCATGTCGTGTTGAGCTATAAGTATTCGGCTATATGAATTGACCCAAACCTGACCTAGTAAATGTGTCAAAAATCATCAACCCTAACCTGACCTGTTTATTAAACAGGTCGACCCAACACAACACGACACGTTTAACTTGTTTAATTAACAAGTAATGTAAAAGTCAATACAAATGACTCATTTGATAACCTATTTGATTAATAGGTCATACATGACCTGAATAACCTATTATCAATTCTTATATATCTAAAATTAAAATACAATTACTACCATAATATAGTAATAAACATATAATTACAACCACCTTTATAAGTTACACGGGTTTGCATGTTGAACATGAACATGACTTACTTATGAAACAGCTTAGCTGTGTCGACTCGAATATGATCCGAACATGTTTAGTCTCAACCCATGATTCATTTATAAACGAGTTAGTTGTGTCGGGTTCATGGATCATGCAAATTTTCCATCCCTAACTCCAAGTACTGGAGGAAGTGTTCCCACGTTGGTCGAAGGGACTTTCCCTAGAGAAAGTCCTAAAGTCCATGGTAAAATAAACTGTAAACCTTCAACAGAATTTAAATTAAGAACTTTTTATCACTGTGTGCCAGTGTATTGTAACAAAATCTATTAAAGATATTTGTGCTTTACACTTTCCACAAATTTAAAATATATATGTTGGTTATTAAAATTTACCTATCAAAAAAAGTTTTTAAAACAATAAAATATTTCAGAAATTACGTTTAACAAAATCTTGAAAGCAATTTATATAAAAGTACTTCACAAAAATTACATTATTCTGTTTTCTAAATTGGTTCCAGCCTATATTTCACAAATTTTGCTAGGTTAAATTTATTTTATATTACTTTAAGATTATAATATCATTACATATTCTGCCTCTCAAAAAAAATAAAATAGAAACAGTACATTATATAATTTTTAATAATTGAGTTTAAAGTTTTGAGGAATGCATTGTTTTTCTTCCTTACAATTAGTAGTTTGTGTGTGATTAACATCATGTTATTTAGTTTTTTTGTTGATTACTTTTGGTTGAGAGTGTGCTAAGGTTGGTATACTTGTATGTTAAAAAAAAAAAAAAAAAAAAAAAAAAACAACAACAACAACAATCACTGTGCAGCCAGCTTAAAAAAAAAAAATCAGCACTATCATCTATTTTTCTTGTAAAATTTGTAGGGTACAAGAAAGAGAGAGATACCACTACCTGCTGTGAAGGACCTTGGGAATTGATGGTTGTCATCAATAGGTGGATGTCCAGGTACTAGGTAAGGTTCTCCTATGTTAGTCGAAGGAGCCATGGTTGCTCCATTCCAATGACATACCCCTGTGGATGGTCCTGCAGTAATATCAGACCGTAAACTTTCAATGCAATTTATATTAACCACACATCATTGTGCACGTATAATGGCAGAGTATGAAATATGCAAAGGTTATCATGTTTGATCAATATAATCATGTGATGGAATTTAATTGAGGAATATAAAATACTGAACGAAAGTTTTAGAATTAGTCATTCTGTGCAGTTCACAGTAATTACTTTATTCTGTTTTCGAAATTGGCTCAAGCCTTTATTTCACAATCTTTGCAAGGTTAAATTTATTTATTTTTTATTATTTTAAGAATTATAATATCATTACATATTCTGTGTCAAAATTTTTTTTTTTTTTTGAATCTGTACATAATGTAATTTTTAATAATTGAGTTTAAACTTTTGGGGAATACATTGTTTTTCTTCCTTACAAGTAGTAGTTTGTGTCCGATTGACATCATGTTATTTAATTTTTTGTTGATTAATTTTTGTTGAAAGTGTGGTAAAGTTGGTATACCTGTATGTTGAAAAAGTGAAAAAATAATAATAATCATTGTGCAGCCTGCTTTTTATTACAAAATCTATTGAAAATATTTGTGATTTACACTTTGCACGAATTTAAACTATATATATTATTTATTACAATATCGCAACCATCTACAGTATTAATTTAGAAAAAAATAAATAACTCAGCACTATCATCTATTTTTCTTGTAAAATTTGTAGAGTACAAGAAAGAGAGAGATACCACTACCTGTTGTGAAGGACCTTGGGAATTGATGGTTGTCATCAATAGGTGGATGTCGAGGTACTAGGTAAGGTTCTCCCGTGTTAGTCGAAGGAGCCATGGTTGCTCCATTCCAATGACCTACCCCTGTGGATGGTCCTGCAGTAATATCAGACCGTAAACTTTCAATGCAATTTATATTAACCACACATTATCATTGTGCACATATAATGGCAGAGTATAAAATATGCAAAGGTTATCGTGTTTGATCAATATAATCATGTGATGGAATTTAATTGAGGAATATAAAATACTGAACAAAAGTTTTAGAATTGGTCATTCTGTGCAGTTCACAATAAATACTTTATTCTGTTTTCGAAATTGGCTCAAGCCTATATTTCACAAATTTTGCAAGGTTAAATTTATTTATTTTTTATTATTTTAAGAATTATAATATCATTACATATTCTGTGTCATTTTTGTTTTTTTTTTGTTTTTTGAATCAGTACATAATATAATTTTTTATAATTGAGTTTAAAGTTTTGGGGAATACATTGTTTTTCTTCCTTACAAGTAGTAGTTTGTGTCTGATTGACATCATGTTATTTAGTTTTTTGTTGATTACTTTTTGTTGAAAGTGTGGTAAAGTTGGTATACCTGTATGTTGAAAAAGTGAAAAAATAATAATAATCATTGTGCAGCCTGCTTTTTATTACAAAATCTATTGAAAATATTTGTGATTTACACTTTGCACGAATTTAAACTATATATATTATTTATTACAATATCGCTACCATCTACACTATTAATTTGGAAAAAAATTTGTAACTCAGCACTATTGTCTATTTTTCTTGTAAAATTTGTAGAATATAAGAAAGAGAGAGATACCACTACCTGCTGTGAAGGACCTTGGGAATTGATGGTTGTCATCAATAGGTGGATGTTCAGGTACTAGGTAAGGTTCTCCCATGTTAGTCGAAGGAGCCACGGTTGCTCCATTCCAATGACCTACCCCTGTGGATGGTCCTGCAGTAATATCAGACCGTAAACTTTCAATGCAATTTATATTAACCACACATTATCATTGTGCACATATAATGGCAGAGTATAAAATATGCAAAGGTTATCGTGTTTGATCAATATAATCATGTGATGGAATTTAATTGAGGAATATAAAATACTGAACAAAAGTTTTAGAATTGGTCATTCTGTGCAGTTCACAATAAATACTTTATTCTGTTTTCAAAATTGGCTCAAGCCTATATTTCCCAAATTTTGCAAGGTTAAATTTATTTATTTTTTATTATTTTAAGAATTATAATATCATTACATATTCTGTCATTTTTTTTTTTTTTTTGAATCAGTACATAATATAATTTTTTATAATTGAGTTTAAAGATTTGGGGAATACATTTTTTTTCTTCCTTACAAGTAGTAGTTTGTGTCCGATTGACATCATGTTATTTAGTTTTTTGTTGATTACTTTTTGTTGAAAGTGTGGTAAAGTTGGTATACCTGTATGTTAAAAAAGTGAAAAACGAATAATAATCATTGTGCAGCCAGCTTATTATTGGAAAATCTATTGAAAATATTTGTGATTTACACTTTGCACGAATTTAAACTATATATATTATTTATTACAATATCGCTACCATCTACACTATTAATTTAGAAAAAAATAAATAACTCAGCACTATCATCTATTTTTCTTGTAAAATTTGTAGAGTACAAGAAAGAGAGAGATACCACTACCTGCTGTGAAGGACCTTGGGAATTGATGGTTGTCATCAATAGGTGGATGTCGAGGTACTAGGTAAGGTTCTCCCATGTTAGTCGAAGGAGCCATGGTTGCTCCATTCCAATGACCTACCCCTGTGGATGGTCCTGCAGTAATATCAGACCGTAAACTTTCAATGCAATTTATATTAACCACACATTATCATTGTGCACATATAATGGCAGAGTATAAAATATGCAAAGGTTATCATGTTTGATCGATATAGTCATGTGATGGAATTTAATTGAGGAATATAAAATACTGAACAAAAGTTTTAGAATTGGTCATTCTGTGCAGTTCACAATAAATACTTTATTCTGTTTTCGAAATTGGCTCAAGCCTATATTTCACAAATTTTGCAAGGTTAAATTTATTTATTTTTTATTATTTTAAGAATTATAATATATCATTACATATTCTGTGTCAAATTTTTTTTTTTTTTTTTTTTTTGAATCAGTACATAATATAATTTTTTATAATTGAGTTTAAAGATTTGGGGAATACATTTTTTTCTTCCTTACAAGTAGTAGTTTGTGTCCGATTGACATCATGTTATTTAGTTTTTTGTTGATTACTTTTTGTTGAAAGTGTGGTAAAGTTGGTATACCTGTATGTTAAAAAAGTGAAAAACAAATAATAATCATTGTGCAGCCAGCTTATTATTGGAAAATCTATTGAAAATATTTGTGATTTACACTATCATTACATATTCTGTGTCAAATTTTTTTTTTTTTTTTTTTTTTGAATCAGTACATAATATAATTTTTTATAATTGAGTTTAAAGATTTGGGGAATACATTTTTTTCTTCCTTACAAGTAGTAGTTTGTGTCCGATTGACATCATGTTATTTAGTTTTTTGTTGATTACTTTTTGTTGAAAGTGTGGTAAAGTTGGTATACCTGTATGTTAAAAAAGTGAAAAACAAATAATAATCATTGTGCAGCCAGCTTATTATTGGAAAATCTATTGAAAATATTTGTGATTTACACTTTGCACGAATTTAAACTATATATATTATTTATTACAATATCGCTACCATCTACACTATTAATTTAGAAAAAAATAAATAACTCAGCACTATCATCTATTTTTCTTGTAAAATTTGTAGAGTACAAGAAAGAGAGAGATACCACTACCTGCTGTGAAGGACCTTGGGAATTGATGGTTGTCATCAATAGGTGGATGTCGAGGTACTAGGTAAGGTTCTCCCATGTTAGTCGAAGGAGCCATGGTTGCTCCATTCCAATGACCTACCCCTGTGGATGGTCCTGCAGTAATATCAGACCGTAAACTTTCAATGCAATTTATATTAACCACACATTATCATTGTGCACATATAATGGCAGAGTATAAAATATGCAAAGGTTATCATGTTTGATCAATATAATCATGTGATGGAATTTAATTGAGGAATATAAAATACTGAACAAAAGTTTTAGAATTGGTCATTCTGTGCAGTTCACAATAAATACTTTATTCTGTTTTCGAAATTGGCTCAAGCCTATATTTCACAAATTTTGCAAGGTTAAATTTATTTATTTTTTATTATTTTAAGAATTATAATATATCATTACATATTCTGTGTCAAATTTTTTTTTTTTTTTTTTTTTTTTTGAATCAGTACATAATATAATTTTTTATAATTGAGTTTAAAGATTTGGGGAATACATTTTTTTCTTCCTTACAAGTAGTAGTTTGTGTCCGATTGACATCATGTTATTTAGTTTTTTGTTGATTACTTTTTGTTGAAAGTGTGGTAAAGTTGGTATACCTGTATGTTAAAAAAGTGAAAAACGAATAATAATCATTGTGCAGCCAGCTTATTATTGGAAAATCTATTGAAAATATTTGTGATTTACACTTTGCACGAATTTAAACTATATATATTATTTATTACAATATCGCTACCATCTACACTATTAATTTAGAAAAAAATAAATAACTCAGCACTATCATCTATTTTTCTTGTAAAATTTGTAGAGTACAAGAAAGAGAGAGATACCACTACCTGCTGTGAAGGACCTTGGGAATTGATGGTTGTCATCAATAGGTGGATGTCGAGGTACTAGGTAAGGTTCTCCCATGTTAGTCGAAGGAGCCATGGTTGCTCCATTCCAATGACCTACCCCTGTGGATGGTCCTGCAGTAATATCAGACCGTAAACTTTCAATGCAATTTATATTAACCACACATTATCATTGTGCACATATAATGGCAGAGTATAAAATATGCAAAGGTTATTATGTTTGATCGATATAATCATGTGATGGAATTTAATTGAGGAATATAAAATACTGAACAAAAGTTTTAGAATTGGTCATTCTGTGCAGTTCACAATAAATACTTTATTCTGTTTTCGAAATTGGCTCAAGCCTATATTTCACAAATTTTGCAAGGTTAAATTTATTTATTTTTTATTATTTTAAGAATTATAATATATCATTACATATTCTGTGTCAATTTTTTTTTTTTTTTTTTTTTTTTGAATCAGTACATAATATAATTTTTTATAATTGAGTTTAAAGTTTTGGGGAATACATTTTTTTCTTCCTTACAAGTTGTAGTTTGTGTCCGATTGACATCATGTTATTTAGTTTTTTGTTGATTAATTTTTGTTGAGAGTGTGGTAAAGTTGGTATACCTGTATGTTGAAAAAGTGAAAAAATAATAATAATCATTGTGCAGCCTGCTTTTTATTACAAAATCTATTGAAAATATTTGTGATTTACACTTTGCACGAATTTAAATTATATATATTATTTATTACAATATCGCTACCATCTACGCTATTAATTTGGAAAAAAATTTGTAACTCAGCACTATTGTCTATTTTTCTTGTAAAATTTGTAGAATATAAGAAAGAGAGAGATACCACTACCTGCTGTGAGGGACCTTGGGAATTGATGGTTGTCACCAATAGGTGGATGTCGAGGTACTAGGTAAGGTTCTCCCATGTCAGTCAAAGGAGCCATGGTTGCTCCATTCCAATGACCTACCCCTGTGGATGGTCCTGCAGTAATATCAGACCGTAAACTTTCAATGCAATTTATATTAACCACACATTATCATTGTGCACATATAATGGCAGAGTATAAAATATGCAAAGGTTATCATGTTTGATCAATATAATCATGTGATGGAATTTAATTGAGGAATATAAAATGCTGAACAAAAGTTTTAGAATTGGTCATTCTGTGCAGTTCACAATAAATACTTTATTCTGTTTTCGAAATTGGCTCAAGCCTATATTTCACAAATTTTGCAAGGTTAAATTTATTTATTTTTTATTATTTTAAGAATTATAATATCATTACATATTCTGTCTTTTTTTTTGTTTTTTGTTTTTTGAATCAGTACATAATATAATTTTTTATAATTGAGTTTAAAGTTTTGGGGAATACATTGTTTTTCTTCCTTACAAGTAGTAGTTTGTGTCCGATTGACATCATGTTATTTAGTTTTTTGTTGATTACTTTTTGTTGAAAGTGTGGTAAAGTTGGTATACCTGTATGTTGAAAAAGTGAAAAAATAATAATAATCATTGTGCAGCCTGCTTTTTTTTACAAAATCTATTGAAAATATTTGTGATTTACACTTTGTACGAATTTAAACTATATATATTATTTATTACAATACCGCTACCATCTACACTATTAATTTAGAAAAAAATAAATAACTCATCTCTATCATCTATTTTTTTTGTAAAATTTGTAGAGTACAAGAAAGTGAGAGATACCACTACCTGCTGTGAAGGACCTTGGGAATTGATGGATGTCATCAATAGGTGGATGTCGCGGTACTAGGTATTGTTCTCCCGTGTTAGTCGAAGGAGCCATGGTTGCTCCATTCCAATGACCTACCCCTGTGGGTGGTCCTGCAGTAATATCAGACCGTAAACTTTCAATGCAATTTATATTAACCACACATTATCATTGTGCACGTATAATGGCAGAGTATAAAATATGCAAAGGTTATCATGTTTGATCAATATAATCATGTGATGGAATTTAATTGAGGAATATAAAATACTGAACAAAAGTTTTAGAATTGGTCATTCTGTGCAGTTCACAATAAATACTTTATTCTGTTTTCGAAATTGGCTCAAGCCTATATTTCACAAATTTTGCAAGGTTAAATTTATTTATTTTTTATTATTTTAAGAATTATAATATATCATTACATATTCTGTGTCAATTTTTTTTTTTTTTTTTTTTTTTTTGAATCAGTACATAATATAATTTTTTATAATTGAGTTTAAAGTTTTGGGGAATACATTTTTTTCTTCCTTACAAGTAGTAGTTTGTGTCCGATTGACATCATGTTATTTAGTTTTTTGTTGATTAATTTTTGTTGAGAGTGTGGTAAAGTTGGTATACCTGTATGTTGAAAAAGTGAAAAAATAATAATAATCATTGTGCAGCCTGCTTTTTATTACAAAATCTATTGAAAATATTTGTGATTTACACTTTGCACGAATTTAAATTATATATATTATTTATTACAATATCGCTACCATCTACGCTATTAATTTGGAAAAAAATTTGTAACTCAGCACTATTGTCTATTTTTCTTGTAAAATTTGTAGAATACAAGAAAGTGAGAGATACCACTACCTGCTGTGAGGGACCTTGGGAATTGATGGTTGTCACCAATAGGTGGATGTCGAGGTACTAGGTAAGGTTCTCCCATGTCAGTCAAAGGAGCCATGGTTGCTCCATTCCAATGACCTACCCCTGTGGATGGTCCTGCAGTAATATCAGGCCGTAAACTTTCAATGCAATTTATATTAACCACACATTATCATTGTGCACATATAATGGCAGAGTATAAAATATGCAAAGGTTATCATGTTTGATCAATATAATCATGTGATGGAATTTAATAATACTGAACAAAAGTTTTAGAATTGGTCATTCTGTGCAGTTCACAATAAATACTTTATTCTGTTTTCGAAATTGGCTCAAGCCTATATTTCACAAATTTTGCAAGGTTAAATTTATTTATTTTTTATTATTTTAAGAATTATAATATATCATTACATATTCTGTGACAAATTTTTTTTTTTTTTTTTTTTTTGAATCAGTACATAATATAATTTTTTATAATTGAGTTTAAAGTTTTGGGGAATACATTTTTTTCTTCCTTACAAGTAGTAGTTTGTGTCCGATTGGCATCATGTTATTTAGTTTTTTGTTGATTAATTTTTGTTGAGAGTGTGGTAAAGTTGGTATACCTGTATGTTGAAAAAGTGAAAAAATAATAATAATCATTGTGCAGCCTGCTTTTTATTACAAAATCTATTGAAAATATTTGTGATTTACACTTTGCACGAATTTAAATTATATATATTATTTATTACAATATCGCTACCATCTACGCTATTAATTTGGAAAAAAATTTGTAACTCAGCACTATTGTCTATTTTTCTTGTAAAATTTGTAGAATATAAGAAAGAGAGAGATACCACTACCTGCTGTGAGGGACCTTGGGAATTGATGGTTGTCACCAATAGGTGGATGTCGAGGTACTAGGTAAGGTTCTCCCATGTCAGTCAAAGCAGCCATGGTTGCTCCATTCCAATGACCTACCCCTGTGGATGGTCCTGCAGTAATATCAGACCGTAAACTTTCAATGCAATTTATATTAACCACACATTATCATTGTGCACATATAATGGCAGAGTATAAAATATGCAAAGGTTATCATGTTTGATCAATATAATCATGTGATGGAATTTAATTGTGGAATATAAAATACTGAACAAAAGTTTTAGAATTGGTCATTCTGTGCAGTTCACAATAAATACTTTATTCTGTTTTCGAAATTGGCTCAAGCCTATATTTCACAAATTTTGCAAGGTTAAATTTATTTATTTTTTATTATTTTAAGAATTATAATATCATTACATATTCTGTCTTTTTTTTTGTTTTTTGTTTTTTGAATCAGTACATAATATAATTTTTTATAATTGAGTTTAAAGTTTTGGGGAATACATTGTTTTTCTTCCTTACAAGTAGTAGTTTGTGTCCGATTGACATCATGTTATTTAGTTTTTTGTTGATTACTTTTTGTTGGAAGTGTGGTAAAGTTGGTATACCTGTATGTTGAAAAAGTGAAAAAATAATAATAATCATTGTGCAGCCTGCTTTTTTTTACAAAATCTATTGAAAATATTTGTGATTTACACTTTGTACGAATTTAAACTATATATATTATTTATTACAATACCGCTACCATCTACACTATTAATTTAGAAAAAAATAAATAACTCATCTCTATCATCTATTTTTCTTGTAAAATTTGTAGAGTACAAGAAAGTGAGAGATACCACTACCTGCTGTGAAGGACCTTGGGAATTGATGGATGTCATCAATAGGTGGATGTCGCGGTACTAGGTAATGTTCTCCCGTGTTAGTCGAAGGAGCCATGGTTGCTCCATTCCAATGACCTACCCCTGTGGGTGGTCCTGCAGTAATATCAGACCGTAAACTTTCAATGCAATTTATATTAACCACACATTATCATTGTGCACGTATAATGGCAGAGTATAAAATATGCAAAGGTTATCATGTTTGATCAATATGATCATGTGATGGAATTTAAGGAATATAAAATACTTGACAAAAGTTTTAGAATTGGTCATTCTGTGCAGTTCCCAATAATTACTTTATTCTGTTTTCGAAATTGGCTCAAGCCTATATTTCACAATGATAAAACATTGTGCAACCAGCTTATTATTACAAAATCTATTGAATATATTTGTGATTTACACTTTGCCCGAATTTATATTATATATTATTTATTAAAATATTGCAACCGTCAACACTGTTAATTTATAAAAAAAATGCAGTAAATCAGCACTATCAACCATTTTTCTAGTTAAATTTGTATTGTACAGGAAAGGGAGAGATAGAACTTGCTGCAGCTGTGAAGAAAAAAGGATTATTTTAAATAGTTATACATAAAAGTTAAAAGTTAAAAGTTAAAAAGTATCTTGTAATCTTATTCCAAGTGTATGCTTGGTTGATTCACTCGTCTAAGTTGATTCACTCGTAATTCGTAATTAGATGGAGACAAAAGGTTTGGGATTTGTTTATTTTGTTGAAACTAGAGTTGTTTTACAAAAAATATTGTAAGAAAAGGTAAAAAGTTACTGAAATAGTACAGTGAGATTTATAAATAGTAAAAAAAAGTGTAATGGGACCATAAATATTAGGAAAAATAAGTTAAATAATAAAATAAGTTGAAAAAAATAATTTGTGCCAAACAGGCTAAAAAGTACATGGACTTTATAGTCCAAAACCAATTTGGATGAGGAATTTATATTACCATTTGCAGAGTTTGATGCTGCATGTTGCAATGTTGTTTGAGTCCTCAAAATTTCCCCTTTAATATCACCTGAAAAAAAAAAAAATAAATAAAAAATCTTTTTTCTTGACCTTTTTGTTAACTTTCAAATGAGTACTAGAAAGGTACGAAAACAACATTAATTCAGCATGTAAAATTTCTTAAACCAAAATTATAGCCGAGGCAGAGCACTAAAGTAAGAAAAGTTGAGTCTAAAGTAAAGTTTTAGTAATTGCCCTTTCAATAAAAACAAATAAGCTATCAACATGAAGCTTATCCTCCATTCCGATTTTTAATCTTTTTTTAATTCTAATTTATTTCAAGGTTTCTCCCTTATAAATTCCCTTAATAAAAAGCCCCACATTGATGTGTAAAATTGTATGTAGCAAAATGCTAACATAAATCAAGCCCCACATTGCTTCTCTCCCAAAAGGCTATAACTTGGCACGATTTTTAATGTGTATCACATAAACTGACAACTTTTTATATCCAATTAATTTCAAAGACTACCAATTAATTTAACAAAACAAACAAACAAAAAATCCAAGTTCCTTATAATCTAGTATCATTATATGATGATTCCCCAAGAATGTAAAATATGGTCGGTAAATGACTTTTTTATTTTTATTTTTTTTGCTGAATCTGTACGTGACATTCAAAAACAGTATATATATATATATATATATATATATATAAAAAAACTGTAGGTTTAATGGTATGGATTATGACCCCTACATTCACGTGTTAATACTTCTTGAACATCTGGAGGCACGTTTTTACATGTCGTAATATCGGGGCTTCCTCCCAAAAGGTGAAATTTAATCCTCGTGGCACCTCCACTATACTCAGATCCACAATAGTTGCATATAAAACGTTGTCCTCCTTTTTTCTGAGCATGAATCCAAATTGAACTTTTCTTTTTTCTCATAGTTTTTTGACTTTTTCCCTAACAAAAAATAGAAAAAGAAAGAGAGAATATAATGTCAAAATCAAATCAAAATAAATCAAAATAAAAACGAACTTATAACCAAAATTGTAAGAATAAAGTTATCAATCCTTTAAAAATATTAATCAGATAATTAGTGTAGTTCTCTTTCCTTTTGTAGTACATACTATAATTAGTAACTAATAAATAACTTCATTTTTTTTTTATGAAATTATTCATTGATTTCCATAAATATAATAATTAATAAAATTCATTGTGTACTGTAGATACAAGCCCATCCCACAAAGCATAAGCCCAATAATCGAGATCAGATCCAGGAGATCCTGATTATCTTGGACCAGAATAAGGTTGAAACCATCTTAGAATCAAGAGATCTGAGATCCAGGACAAGCTCAGAGAGCATCTCAACTGTGTGGGACCAGAATCTGGTGGAATCCGTATGGATCTAACAAAAACAAAACCCGGGCCCACAACAAGCCCAGAGAGCATCTCAACTATAAGCAATGATCAGATCCGGGCCGGAATCAGGTAGAAACCATATGGATCTAATAAATCGGGCCCACGATAAGCATAGAGAGCATCTCAGCTATAAGCAAGGATCAGATCCGGGCCAGATTCAGGTAGAAACCATAAGGATGTAACAAATATATTGCTAAAAAACAAAGGCTAAAATAAATAGTTTTTAAAAAAAAAAAAAAAAAACAAAACCAACGATTACAAACCCGGGGTCCACGATAAGCCCAGGGGGCATCTCAACCATAAGAAAGGATCAGATCCGGGCCAGAATCAGGTAGAAACCATATGGATCTAATAAATTAGTTGCAAAAAAAGAAAAATGCTAAAATAAATAGATACAAAGATCAAACGGCTGTTACTTGATCTAACAAGAGATAGCTTGAAGAAAAGGTAAACGTTGACGAGGCCAACAGGAATGTGCGCCGGAAAGATCAACAGAAAGAGAGAGTCGTCAGATTCACGACTGTGTGGTCGAATGGAGAGAGTGGTTTGGCGATATAATTCGCTTTATAAACGAATTTTTTTACTTTTACATTCGTTTTAATTCGGTCCCACCACGAATTTTTCCACCGTTCAGCGGGTCCTACACGAATTATTCTACAGTTTGGTGATAAGATATAATTCGCTATAGGGGTACGAATTTTTTTATTTTTACACTAGTTTTTTATTCGGTCCAACCCTTAAGGCTTTAAGCCATATTAATTAGTCCAACTCTGTAAATGCCCTCAAGCCATCTATTATTATTCTTTTTCACGACAATAATTCGTATTATACATTTTCTTTTTACAGCCAAATGTACAAATGACTAAAAGCCCTGATTGCCATTGGTGGTCTAATTTGGCGTGATTGAAGGTCTAGTAATGTTCTTTGGGACGGGAAAGCAAGCTGGCGCAGACTTCCAGTTTTTTCTCTACTTTTTTTTTTTCATATTATATATATGATAAAAATTTCCTTTCTAAAGTTAGGAATGGCTAGACGGAGAATTAAGGATGCGTTTAGATACCACTTACTTTGTTAAAAACTAAAAACAATAAAAAAATAATTTCTAAATTACTGTTCATTTGCCTATTTGCACTGTTCATGTCCCATGAACAGCTTCCCATGAACAGTGGGCACTGGTTAAAAGGAAAAAAAAAAAAAAAAAAACGCAAAACATGGACATGAGAGATGCTATCCAAACGGTACCTAAAGAGACACCTTTAAGCTATATTAATTAGTCCAACTCTACTCTCTCAATAGGACTAAAGCATACTTCCTTTAACTAGTAACAGTAGGTGAGCGCACATACTCAAAATAATAGTTAGATATTTAAAGAGATCTAAATACTTTGTTTATATATATAATAATAATAATAATAATAATAATAATAAAATTTCTTTATATTTGTAGCATAGTTTTTAAACTCAAACCATTTAACAAACCGTAAAAGAAAGAGGTTTAAAGTTTTTAAGTTCAGACTGAGGTTCAATCAAAGTTAAACCGTAATAATATCATAATTAATTTAATAATAAAAAAAATACAACTAAAGGTATCAAAATGACACACGTTAACAAAATTTACTAAAAATATGTCTAAAAAAATTAAACAACTTTCGAATGAATTTTCACCATATTCATTAGGTCAATAGAAAATAAAAAAGCATAAACAAATGTAAAAATTTTGTATTTAGTAATTGTAAGGACACAATTTGTGGTGACCCAAAACGATGCTGGGTTCGCACGTAAATAGGCCCAAACAATATCATTTATAGAGCGTGGGTTGGAAAGGCTAGGCTTTGGTCACCAGACGGTGGTTTGTCGTGGTGTTCATATAGAATCAAATTGTGTTCGCTCAAGGAGTCTTTCTCCTGGAGGCGAGCTGGGAGGCTCTGGTTTTTTGTCATTTTTCCCAGCCTCTTCCCCCGGATTGCTTGTTCCTCCTTTTATATTAAACTGTATTCCTTATCCTTCGTCCACGTGTAGGATCAACTTTTCCAAGACTGATACTTGTCCCATCAGCCCATACCCAAAGTGGTTGGGAGTGGTTGTAAAAATTGAAGAGCATGGCTCTGTCAAGTGCAGAATGCTTTATTGCAGTTCTGGCAGCCTTTTACTTGTGCTATTCCCGCACTGTGATCACTTTTCCTTTTAGGGGCATTTATGGCATGCCGAGTAGGAGCTCGTTCTCGGCCATTTCCTTAGGTCGTCCATGACTCTCATGATGCGTACTCGGCCCTGTATCTCCTTGGCGCAGGCCTTGAGTCTTAACATGAAATAGGCTGGGGTCACAAACTCTCTGGCTCCATAGTAATCTTTCAAATAAAAAAATTCTAAAATAAAATTACTTTCAAAATAAATTAATAAAATGTATAATCACATGTAAAAAGCATAATTCTTTAACCTATAATAAAATTATCAAATTATAATGGTTTAAGTGGGGTAATATAAGAAATTGAAAAACTATAATTTAAACTAAAAATAAATAAAATTAGAATCTAAGAAAGACACATCAAAGAAGCATAGCCTATTGATTAGTGTTTTAGAGCATACATGGGAGAGTGGTCCGATTTTGTAGGACATGTGTGGGATTTTTACTGTATTGTTCTCTAGAACTATGCACGATCTCCACTTTTGTTTTCTCTAGTTGTCATCAGGGCAGAGAATATTTGTTAATCTTCTATTAATACATTTTTCAAAACCTTTCAAGAAAGGTTCTAGAGAGAGAGAGAGAGCCATTGTTTTAATGTTCTTTGTAACATATCTTTCGTCTCTCTAAACTTTTCACATAGCCACATTTTTTTTTAATCTAAAAAAAACTTCTATCTAGGAGCCATTTTTATAAAGAACACGTTTTGAAAACCCTTTTTAGACGTTCTCAAGAATCCTTTGATTTGAGTTATAATTATCCAAATTCTATTGTGTGATTCAATTTACCTTTTGCGATTTTGATGTAATTATGTTGTGTGAGGGCTGGTTAAATAGCTATAAACTTGTGATATTTAAGTAAGGTGAGTCTCTCTCCATGACTCTTCCTTAGCTTGGAAAAGTGATCATGCTTTTGTTTTATGTTTTCCATCCCTCACGCTTTCATAGTTTGAAAATTTTTATATTTAAAATAGCATACACGGGAGAGTGGTTCGATTTTGTAGAACAAGTGTGGGATTTTTACTAAGTTGCAAGGTAGTCAATACCGTATCAGTATGTATACCAGTATCGAAACATCAACGTTTCATACCAGTTTAAATACCGGTCATACCAGCCAATTTCGGGCAATAACGATTGGTACCAGGTGTACCGGCCGATACAGAAGAAAGTTTTTTTTTTTTTTTTTAAGTTTTGTAATTTTTGAATTTTTGTTAGGGCAAAATGGTAACTTATTTGCATTAAATTATTAGTATTATTTGTTTTCTTAGTATGCAATTGTAACTTTTAAGCTTTCTATTTTTTTTTTCTTTTAATTGATACTAAAGTCTAAAATCATGAATAATTAGTTCTGAATTGAGGAAATGTTTTATGGTAAACTTTTATATTTATTATAATATATATATACACACACATACATACATACATATATATATATATATATATATATATTTTTTTTTTTATAAATATAAAAAATAGCGGTAAACCCGAAACGGTACACCGGTATCCGAAATATATCGTACCGCTAGCCAAATCGGTACAGCCCCCGGTACGGTATTGACTCCCTTGCTAAGTTGTTCTCTAGTTTTCTCATCATGAGAATCCCAAAACTATGCATGATCTCCACTTTTGTTTTCTCTAGTTGTCATCAGGGTAGAGAATATTTGTTAATCTTATATTAATACAGTTTTCAAAATCTTTCAAGAAAGGTTATAGAGAGAGAGCCATTGTTTGAATGTTCTTTGTAACATATCTTTTGTCTCTCTAAATTTTTCACATAGCCACATTTTTTTTAATCTAAAAAACCTTCTCCGTAAGAGCCATTTTTATAAAGAACACGTTTTGAATACCTTTTTTCAGAAGTTCTCAAGAATCATTTGGTTTGAGTTATAATTATCAAAATTCTATTGTGTGATTCAATTTACCTTTTTGCGATTTTGTTGTAATTATGTTATGTAGGTAGTAACTAGTAAGTGCTGGTTAAATAGCTATAAACTTGTGATATTTAAGTAAGATGAGTCTTTCTTCATGACTCTTCCTTAGCTTGGAAAAGTGAACGTGCTTTTGTTTTATGTTTTTGTTATGAGTGGATTTGGATTCTATGCAAGTTTAGGAATAGCTTTTGATTTCATTAGTTTTAATTTGTTATGTTTTGAATAAGGAGTGAAATAAACAAGTTAATAGATATATGAATTAATGAACATTCTTTATTTCGTGGTGTGTTGTTCTTGATTAAATTTTTGATTCTATGGTTGTTTAGGAATACTTTTTTCAATTCTAAGCTTTAACTTGTTGTATTCTATTTTGTTTTCAATAAAAGCGTTGAATAAATAAATCAAAAGTCATGTGAATCTAACTGAAACAATTTTGGAATGGCAAAAATAAACTTTTAGTTCCTATAATTTGAGCCTAATCTCATTTTGGTCCCTAAATTGATTTTGCGAGTAACTCAGTTTGTATGTAATCATTCTTTTGCTTATTCAACGTGTACTGCATAGAACAATAGTCAAAAAATACGGTTTGCTATGTCTCTTTCACATAGGACAAGAAAGAAATAATATTTTCAAGAAATTAGGGTATTTAGGTGGTAAACTCATTAGTTTGATCTAGGACGACATATATTTGAAGATCTTAAATTCAGTCTGTCAGACTATCAGTCCATAATGTTTTTGGTGTGCCACGGGAACGATGAGAATATGACTATTTTAATAATGAGATTCTTGATTTTGGAAAATTTACATTTTACTCCAAAATGTAAATTATATTAAATATCTTTCACATCATGCATTGCATTTCTTAAAATTAGAATTTTGAGATTCTTGTGACAGAATTTCTGATAGCAAACTACTAATATGTGATGTTATGTGTAATTGGAGAGAGCATGAAACCATGTGAGTAATGCTTGAGAAATACGTCAAGTGTTTTGGCTTAGGACTGAACCAACTTGGGCATACATATCGTAGTTCATTAGCCGCATTAATAGATAGACCTAAAAAAGGTGCATTTAATAATTCCAGCAAAAAAAAAAAAAAAAACATTTAATGCTGTTTTACCTTTTTTGGAAAAATTGCAAATTACACCCTTAAAGTTTGGGGTTGACTGGATTTTACACCCCAAAATTTCAGAAACTTGATTTTACACTCTGAAATTTGGTTCCGTTAGCAATTCACTCCTCACTATTAGTTTTTACTGTTAAGTGACACATCATCATGCTTATGTATTTTATATTTGTCAAATCAGCCACAAAACTACTTCGTTTTAATGATGAGCAAATGAAAAGCTGGCATACATCAAAACTAGGTCGTTTTAGGCATAAATTTAAAACAAAAACCTCTGGCCTAGACGACACAGTTTCAAGCTAAATTCTAAATTCTAAAAACAACGAACATGAAGAACTCACACCTCCCTAGCCCAAACCCCGTGGCTCATACTGAACACAGATAGACCATCAACTCACCTCGTGAACCTAGGGGCAACGGCGAAGAACCCAGGCGGCAGCAGTGACGGTGGCGGCCACACCAATAGTGAGCTGCTCTTCTCTTTCTCTCTTTTCGGATTTGGCTTGTGTAGTCTTAATTCCTACTTCCCAACATTAAATCGTGGCATCACACCAATACAATAGTAAATTTAAACCATTGGAAAAACGAAATTGAAAAACATTTGCTTCATTTCGTGGTCACTGCCAGTGAGGTGTGTAAATATATAGTCATATTTGTGTTGATTTTTTCAATGACATTTTGGGCTGTTGTTTTGAAGTTTTTCGTGTTGGTTGTTAAGATTGAATTCCTATTATTTGGGAAGATGTTATTTGTTTATATGGGTGGTAAATTATCTGAAATTTAGAACTTTCTGTGATAGTTTATAGCTATGCAAGGTAGGTGTTTGTGAAAATGTTTGTGCCAGCCTGTAGTGATAACTATACTGTCAAAGCCACATTATTTGCTTTGGTTTTATTGAGTCTAATTTTATCTTCATTGCTGAATGATATCTTGTAACCATCATGAACCCAAAAAAAAATATATATATATATTTGAACTAGAATAATTTTTATTTGAACTTGTTGTAGGTAGGAGAACAGGAGGCGATCATGAGTTTACGGGCTTAAGAGTAGAAGAGGATCATCACCCATCAAGTGTTGCTAGAAGCCAATCAACTATAGTAATTGCCTTGTGCTTATTATTTGCATATTGCTAGTATTTGGTCATGCTTACCATATGATCCAATATATCAATTATTACAGGTCTTAACCTAAACAAGTGTTGCTGGAAGCAGTGAAGTTGGTAGATATGGAAAAGGAAATGGAACTGTTGCTGGAGGAAAAACTGAAAATAGAACTGGAAAAGGATGAGGGTCAGCAGCAATGCTAGTTTGTAGGACCTTTTATATGTTAGGACATTTGATTATTAAAACCTTTTGTGGTTACTATTTTGTAAAGTTGTCCATAAGCTTATTTGATGGTGTTAATGGACAAAAGTAACCTATTTTGTGTTGGTCTTAGGTAGGACTTTTGGTTTGACAAACATTATTAGTCACTGTTTTATTTATCTTATGTGATGTTTATGTGTATGGTATCTGATTAAGACATATTCGATTGGTAAAGATTTAAAGAATTGCATATATACCTAATTGCACTCTGCAGGTCTAATATAATTGCAATTTGCATTTATAAATGGCTATTTCAATTATAATAAACAGTATTCCAAAAAGAGACAAAACTAAGTGTCAATTTTCATTGCAAAAATGCATTTCAATTTCCATTACAACATAATAAAAAGAGTGGTCATTACAATTGTCATTACATTAAACAAGATAAGAAACTGACTGCTCTTTCAAAACAATTGTCACTACAATATTTCACAATGACTAAACTAGAATTCACCTATTCTAAATACAATAAGTTCTTTCATTGGAGATGCTTTCACTAAACAAACTAAAATGACTACCACAACAACAAACCAACTTTTACAATTTGAGTTCCCTTGGAGAAGCTGCTACTTCTACAATTTCACTCCTTCCCATTTCAAGATTGTCAACTTGCAAGAGATAAGAGGAACATGTACACCTGATCCTGAATCTTTCATTGGTTCACATCTAATTTCAGTTATCACTGGGGAACACAGAACAACTTCAAGAGCTAATGCATTCAACATTAACCTTTTAATATCTTCCCAATCTATGGAATAATGGAAAATTTGAAGGGCCCTGGACATGAGGGAACCAATTGATAAGAGATTATACCAAGTGTTGCAGCAGCTACGGCATCCTCAATTTGTTCTTCAATTGTTCTAATTTTGCTGGATGCATTTTACTAATGGCAGAATTAAAAGATTCTCCATGAAGGGCAGCACATGTTTGAAGGTTCACCTATCTTCTTCTTAACTCTTTACTCTGAACGGTGCTCTCCCCATGGCACCTGCTGGAGCTCATATTTTCACCATTGGCATCACAAAAGAGAGAAATAAGAACAAAGAATAGAAGTTGATTCTAAAATGACAACTGAGAATTTGGATAACAAGTTCAATTAAGCATTAGAGATCCAACCTGGACTCTTCCTCGGATAAGTCATTGTTTTCGCTCAATATTACAATCGTGCATACATACACTGTATAAATCAAAAGGCACAATTGCATGACTTAATCAAAGGTTACCCAATATTCATTTGCAAATAATGTGTAAAATACAAAGATGAATCCATACCTCAAAATCTGATCAAGCTTATCAAGGACTTGAGGCAGTCTCAATGTGAGAATGATTGAAAGGGCTAAGCCAAATGTCTTCCTTTGGGAGGAAGATACATTGTCTAACTGTGACAAAACAAAAATACTTTGGCAATAAAAAAATGAAGCAAGACTTAAAGTAGGGGTCATCTACATTTTCCATGCAATGCCAACAGAAATTTCAATAAGAAAAGTGTTGGTATGTAGTTAGAATGCAATGAATAAATAATGTGATCCTAAGACTCTATAACTATAAGTTTACAGTGCATAATAGTCGATCCCTTAACTTTATTCCTATAGTTTACAAGACTTCTTGTAAACTGGAGCTATAAAAAGGGTGCCAATATTCTGCACAAATAATAATTATTCTAGTTCAATTTTTTTTTTTTTTTTGGGGATTTATGATGTTTCGAAGATATCATTTAGCAGTGAAGATAAAATTAAACTCAATTTTCTTTCTTTCTTCAAGTTAATTTTCCAATAAAACCAAAGCAAATGATATTGCTTTGACTGTACAGTTATCACTACAGACTGGCACAAACATTTTGACGAACACCTACCGTGCATAACTATAAACTATCACAGAAAGCTCTAAATTTCAGATAATTTACCACTCATATAAACAAATTGCATCTTCCCAAATAATAGGAATTCAATCTTAACAGCCAACATGAAAAACTTCAAAACCACAGCCCAAAATGTCATTGAAAAAATCAATACAAATATGACTGAATATTTACACACCTCACTGGCAGTGACCACAAAATGAAGTAAATATTTTTCAATTTCGTTTTTCCAATGGTTTTAATTTATTGTTGTATTGGTGTGATGCCACGATTTAATGTTGGGAAGTAGGAATTAAGATTACACAAGCCAAATTCGAAAAGAGAGAAAGAGAAGAGCAGCTCACTATCGGTATGGCCGCCGCCGTCACTGCCGCCGCCTGGGTTCACGATGTGAGCCGATGGTTTATCTGAGTTCAGTCTTAGCTGAGGGGTTTGGGTTAGGGAGGTTTGGGTGCATGGGGTTTGGGCTAGGGAGGTGTGAGTTCTTCGTGTTCTTTGTTTTTAGATTTTAGAATTTAGCCTGTCGTTTGGGCTAGAGATTTTTGTTTTGAGTTTTTCCCTTAAACGATGTAGTTTTGATGTATGCCAGCTCTTCACTTAATCATCACTAAAATGACGTAGTTTTGTGGTTGATTCAGCAAAAATAAAATATATCAACATGATAATGTGTCACTTAACAGCAAAAACTAACCATGGAGGGTGAATTCCTAACGGAACCAAACTTCAAGGTGTAAAATCAAGTTTCTAAAACTTTGGGATATAAAATCTAGGCAAAAAGCACATTTTGGTTCCTATATTTTCGCACGATTCCTACTTTGATCCCCAAATTTTATTTTTACCGCTTTTAGTCCCTGTTTAGAAAAACGCCTTCTGTTTTAGTCCTTTCCGTCAGTGCCGTTAGGGCACTGACCTACGTGGCAAATGGAATTATTAAAATAATAAAAAAAAATTTTATTTTGTCATTAAAAAATGCTAAGTCAGCATTTAAATTTAAAAAAATAATTTATTAAATTTAACTAAATAAAAATAAAAAATCACATTAATTAAGATTGAAGTGTGTCTTGAGCAAGAACAACAATAACACATACACAAACCCAAAAATTAAAATTCAAAAATTAAAATTTTTGCCTAATATTTTGAGTCTAAAAGACTCAATTTTGACTAATAAATCGAGTCTCAGGGAATCGATTTTTTTGGTCTAATAATTTTCAATGTGGCATATTTTTCCACATGGTCACATAAAAATTGAGTTTCTAAGACTCAATTTATAGACCTTATAAATTTTAAAGAACAACCTAGAAGAACCCAAAAAAAAAAAAAAAAAAAAACCAGAAATAGAGAGAGAGAACCTAAGCCAGGCCGCGCATCGTGCGCGACCGAGGCCAGGCCGTGTGCGATGCGCTCAACCCAGGCTAGGTCGCATGCGCCATGCATGACCCAGGCCAGGCAGTGCAGTGCGCGGCAACCTAGGCCGACCGATCCAGGTTCTTCTCTCTTTCTGTTTCTGGTTTTCTCTGGGTTCTTCTCTGATATGTTCTGGGCAGGGTGCTTCTCTTATCTGATCTGATTCTTTCTCCCTTTGATATGATTGTTGTGTTTCTGGATTTCTTAAATTATTATTATTTTTTTGTGTATTTTGGCTTGTACGAGAGACTTGAAAGTTTAAATTTTTTTAAATTTTTTTGGTTTATAAATTGAGCCTTAGAGATTCGATTTCCAAGTAGGAAAAAAATGTTACATCATACCATGAAAATCGAGTTTTTGAGACTCGATTTATAGACCAAAATCGAGTCTTTTAGACTCGAGATGCTAGTAAATAATATAGTTTGGTAACCAGAACTACTAACTATATAATTAGAATTTTATAACCATTTTGGCCCTGTTTTACTTAAAAGTTGTGTACGTGGCAGCATTTTAAGGGGTCTTTTTTCCTATTTGTCAATAACTCCTTAAATGTAGGAACCAACTTTTTCTCAATTTCTACTATTATATATAGTATATATGATATGATATCATTTGTTAAGGTGCGACTAAAAGAGACTAAAAAATCCACTTAAGCAACATGTTTTATAATAACTGGTAAAGTCTCTGATGATTGTATAAAAGATCTAGGGTTTAATCCCTGCCTACACCAAAAACTGATTGGTGTCTTGGTCTGGTGATAAAATAGCTATCATCAGGAGCGAACGCCATAGGTTGAAACTCTCTAAAAAAAAAAAAAGATAGTTAAATTTTGGTAAAAAGAATTTTTAAAAATTTGAAATATTTTGTTACTAATATTAATGAAAGGGGGTGAATGTCATTTTTTTCAAACCTTAAGGGAAGGAAATATTTTTTTCCTTTCAGGTTTGGGGGTGAGAGTCATTCCCTCAAACCTCAAGGGATGGGAGTGTAATTTGCCCTTAATTTTTTTTTTTTTAATTTGATAAACACACACACGCACACACACATATATATAGGGGAAGATGGATGAGATAAGGAAATACACTCACACGCCAACACCAAAACTGCATGCGGCAGTTAGTGTCGCGGAGCAAGTGATAAACCTCTTCTCAATATCACACCTTACTGATGTGGGATGACTCAACAACACTGAGTTTCTTTTTTTATTTGATAAACACACACACTCTCTCTCTCTTTCTCTCACACACACACACACACATATAGGGGAAGGGGGATGAGATAAGATAATATACTCACATGCCAACACTAAAACTGCATGCGGTGGTTAGTGTCGCGGAGCAAGTGGTAAACACACTCGCTTGGTTTGGATTTCTTAAAAATGTATCAAATTTCATCCACGGAGTGAAATGTTAAAAATTGATTTATCTTTTGAACAGTACTCATGATTGTAGCATTAACATGTGAATTAAACCACCTTTGGTAATTGTTGAATTTTAAATAAAATATCTAAGAAAAAGAGGATATGAGAATAAATGAACTAAAATATATATTAGTTATGTTGTGACATACCATCAAATTTGATACAACACTATCTTTTTTTTTACCCTAATGTGAAAAAAAGAAAAAAGAATAGAAAATTGATATAACACTTTATTTTTTAACTCTTAATGTAATGTGAAATATGACAAAATTTCTGTTATGTATAACAGTATAACCTTACCGTTTTAGTAGATGTACTTTTTTTTTTAATAATATATATTCAATTCAACTACTCTCTAAATCAAATTCAACTACACACATACAACTATGCTTTAATCAAGAGGATGGGGTAATGGTATTATTTTTATATCCTACCATAATTCAAGTTCAAAAAATAGTAGATATGTATAAACACATATTTCATGAATACATGTCTTCATTTCAGTTCATCAAAAAAGATGTCTTCTATCCTTTTATTTTATTTTTTATTTTTATTTTTTGGGGAGAGGGGTGGGAATACTCTTTACCTTTTTATGCTATATTATATTATTGTAAGATCTACTGCACATTTCTTTCGTTTTTCAAATAATTTAAATTGTGTGGAAGAGATTATAAAAAATAAAAATTTACCAAATGTACTAAATTTCTACTTTTGCATAGTTTTGGAAAGTTCATGGTAAACAACTTTATCTACTTTGCACGCTGAACAGTCTAATATTTCATTCTATAAAGAAAATATTTTTGTTAAGTGACTTTTCTACAATATTGCTTTGATTTTAAATGCTTCATAATCGCCAGTCTTCAACAAAAACAAACAATGAATTAGAGATCCATACAAATGCATCCACACAATTTCACCTTATCCAATTGATACAAGGAAAAAAGATGGCTTTTTGTACCTTTGAAAAAAAATTATATATAATAATTTAAAATTTTATATTTGTCTACCCTTAAAAAAAAGATTTGTGACTACCTTAAATTTTTTTATGCTCGATAAAATTAAACTTTGGTTCATAATTTGGTTCACTAGACAATATATTAAGGCCTTCCAAGCAAAAGGAAAATACATAAAAAAAATTTTAAACTAAAATCCAAAAAAAAATAATAATAATAGCAAGCTTAAATGCCCAATAAATACCCAGGAAAAAAAGCCCAGGACAGATTTTTAAATCAACAAAAAAAATAATAATAATAATTAAATTTCTATAAACTATATTAGGGTCTTCAGCAGTCAGCGACTCAGCAACAGCAAAACCAGAGCAGGCGACGGCGATGGCGAGATCGGGAAATAAGAACTTCAGCCTTCAACGTGCCGCCGCCCTTGACCTCAGCCGGCAACATCAAGGTACTTCAGTTCTCTCTGTTTTTTCTCTATCTCATCTCTGCTCTGACTGAGAGCGGCGCGCTCTCTCTCTTTATCTCTATCTCATACTCAGTCTGACTACTGATGACTTGTGTTGTGATTTAGACTTAGGTATGCTCTTATCTTTTCACAATATAAATTGGCTTTTCAGCTTTCGTCTTTTTGTGTAAGTGTATGTAAAATATAATACTGTTGATTGGCTCTTGTCTCTTCAGTGGGGGTAGATGGGGCCGTGGCATTGAATATTTGAATTGGGGGTAGTAAGTGAACACTGAACAAGACATTACAAAAAGAAAAAAAAAAAAAATTAAACTATTTTAGGCAGTGTGTTTAGCCATTTTTTTTTGGTTGTTGTTGTCTTCAATATATGAATTTTTTAAAGACCACCTGGCAAAAATTCCTAGAGGCATCTTTAATTTGTTTTCTACCTATCACAGTCAAACAATAAATTGGGGCACCTTAATAAAAAACTATTGTATTAGCAATAAGAGTTGAAAAACATTTTGTTTACTTGTAACTCCAAACTGTTACAATGGGTTTACAAATTAACAATAACTTGCCAGTTAGGATTTGTTGTTAAGTAGTCATGAAAGTGTTGTCGATATATCATTTTTCTTAACAATATAGGTACTATACACGTAAAAACATTAAATTGAAATGAATGAGTATAAGGATATAAAACAAGTCACAATTGCTACACTATTACTTCTCTTCTTCATCCTACCTCTTCTTCTAAGACGTTGTTACCTCTTCTCTTTCTCTTGGGGTCCACTCACTGCATCTACCTATTTGTATACTAATCCGGTAAGTTCACTCTTAACTCCCATTTATTTTATTTTTCTAGGCTAAATAAATAGTTTATTAAACACAACAATTAAAATAAGATGAAAATTTTAATTTGATATTTACCACTATCGAGAAAACAGACCAATTCGGAATGAGTATGGATCTATAATGTTTAAAGCATGCTCTTAATTTCATGAAGTGAATAAAATAATTCTAAATTGTTTTAATATTTTATTTTATTTGAAGTTTGAACTCTCTCACTCTCCATATATATATATATATATATATATATATATATAAATTATGTGATTCTCAAAAAAAAAAAAAACGTAATACTCCTTTATATCCTTTTTATTTTTTGCAAATAAATTTATATTTGATCTTGATATGATATTCTTTATTTTTTTGAGAATCATATGATATTCTTTATGTATTTATTATAAGGAGAAATAAATATGGATAGAAAGAAAGATCAATTTTGGAAACATGTTGAGAAATTAGATTGTTGTTTAAATGTTTTCAAATTAGATTGTTGTTTAAAATGTAAGTTTTGTGAACATAAGTTTGATGGAGGTGTTTCAAGGATTAAATCACATCTGGCTGAAGTTATTGATCATGATATTGTTATCTGTAAAAAAGCTACTAAAATTGTTCAAGATGAAGCTTATCTTTCCCTCAAAAAAAGAAAAGAAAAAAGAAGAAGCTTATCTAACCTTTAAAATTTAGAGGGTGTACAAGAAATTAAGGTGATTTTTTAATTTAATTATATTTATAGTACAAAAAGCTCAAATTTTATGGGTCTTTCTTGTTCCTGGACCAAATTCAATACTTCATTGCCCTTAAAATTCTGTGGATACAGGAATTTGGTGAAATGATAGCTTTACCAGAGTGGTTGGGCAACCTTTCCTCTCTTCAAGAGCTGTATATTGTGGATTGCAAGAACTTGGTGCATCTGCCCATCAAGAAAACCATGCGACGCCTCACCAAATTGAAAATGCTGATGATATATGGTTGTCCCAAATTAAACAATCAGATTGACCACAATCCATTTATTCAATTTCTCGATCCATAAGTTTACTCATATCTTATATCCTCTTCTATTTGCAATGGGTAAGAGTATCAATACTTAATTGGACACCACTTTTGGTTAATGATTCTTGAAATAAATAGTAGTTATTAATATTACCAACCACTCTGTTAATACTTGAAAATTTCAATTTATGAAATTACTATTTGCAGTCATTTGTCTTGGTGCTATTCAAATTTTGGTTTCTGCAAATCATCACAAGACTTAAAAAGTTGCTAAAAGTGTAGTTTACTTGTACAATTTAGGTCAACCACATTCCGGTTGTTGAAATAGCTGACTCTGTTACCAATTTGTCTTGCTGTGATTCAGTTTCTGTTTGCTAAGCTATTTTCTTTCTGCAATTTATTCAAAATCTAAATTTTCTGGAGATTGGGAAATTTGGAATATTGGATTTATCAATTTTTTCAAATTTAAAATTTTCTTTCTCTCAGCATTTCTTGTAACCTTCATATTTTGATACTGTAAGAGTTCATGGATCAGTTCTTTTGCTTGGGGCTGTCTAAAACTTGACAGTAGATTTGGGCTAGGTCATAATTGCTCTGTTTATGAGGGTCAGTTTATTGTGGAAAAATAGAGTTTAGTTGCATAAGAACGAGAAATTGGGTGGGTTAGGGTCTTGCTGATTTTCTTTTCATGTTGGGTGGGTGAAGGTCAGTTTTACCGTTCACTGTTAATGAAATTATGTGATCCCCAGTTCTAGTAGTGCAAGCAAATTTTAACTTAAAAATTTCAGACAGCACTGAAGGTGTTGACGGTTCTAATATATCTATATATGGTTATTATCTTTTGAAGGTACCCACACTGCAAATATTTTGAAGACTAACTCAGGAAGCTGGCAGACAGTTTGCATTTGGGAAAATAATTAAGTTGATGACAACTGTTGCAAAGGCACTTTAGGTTTGCTTTCTCTTACCATTTGGGATATTGATACATAATTTACTTCATAAATGGTGATTTACAAAACCAAATTCAGTTTATATATATTTGTAGTGTCACAATATCTGTAGCCAATGTGCATATCTACAATATATAGAGTTATGTTGAGTGCAGTCAAATCACTGAATTTTGGTTTGACACTCTTTGACATGAAAGTCATTCTGTGCTTTTGGTATTATTATAGCTCAGCGGCCTCAGCCTGAACAGTGTGAAATGCCCTTTGCTGTGACTCTTTTAGTTGCTGACATGGATATAACAAAGTAATTGATAGTCATTTATTCGCCATTAGTCAGAAAAATTACAAATGCCTTTGTGTCACTGTCACCATTAATAACAGCAAATTCATTCTGTCAATCATTTGGATAATTTGATATGGAATTTACTTTTTTTCTTCTTTTTATTTTATAGTAGAAACTGAGGTTAATGAATTATAAATATTCACAAATGGGCTTCTGTTAACCACTCAAACTGTTCTTTCTATAACATAACTTTTAACGTATTTACCACAATAATCTTAAATCAAAGAGAAAGTGATATATGTAAAATTTTCATGGCAACAAAATAGACTTGCAAATTTTTTCCTTAGCTTTCCTAGTCTTTTTGTACTTAAGAAACTTAGATTCAAACTGATTGTCAAACTCAGATTCAAACTGAATTGTCAAACTGAATGCTTTTTCATTATAAGGGCCAGTACTCTTAATCAGATTGTGATGCTCAAACTTGTAACAATTATCTGTGCTGCTTTTTGTGTGTGGTAGGTGAAAATGACACACCATTAGCAGCAGCTGAAGTGATTGAAATTGCATGTTGGGTTTTCTATGGTTTTCTGTGCCTTTTGCTATCAGACTTAGGCCTGGGTCACTGTAGCTTCACTCCTTGTATCACCTGCGAGGTTTCTTTGTAAATTATTCAGAATCCAAAAGCGAATAACTAAAGATAACAACAAACTTAAAAATAAAATTAAAAAATGGAAGAAGAAAGAAATGAGATAGTGAATTGCATATTTGCCACACTTTGACACCTTGAATAAATGACTATGAAACCTCCTTATTAAATCCATTAATCCTCATAAAATTTATAAGAAATAAAAGAAAAAACAAAAGTTTTGTATTACTGAGTAAAGAAAGGGAGATCAGTTTTTCTAGCATAATTGTTCCAAGACTAAATACTCTGCTCTACTTTAATACTTTCTTGAAAATGAACCTCAAATTACTCTCAGGTTCCCATCCTTATTTAGCAGAATTAATAACACCTGGATCCACATTACTAATAGACCTAAAATATTATTCAATTAGTTAAATATGTTGCCTTGATTTGCAGGCACTAGGGACAGCAATTCTGTTGTGTTCAGCTGGATGAAGAATTAAACATTATGATGTTTTAATCCCCTCCCAAGCCAACAGATGTTTTAGTTGGTAAGTTTTCTCAATTTTCTAATGTTTTCTAGTATATAAAGTATTGATTCAATCCAATAAGTGTATTATTCATTTCAATTGTCCCCTCCTTCCTCCCTTTGTTCCAATAACATTTTTGAACCTGTTACTTAGCAATAGAAAAAAAAATTGATAATCCGTTATACTTTTAGGAAATTATTTTTGCATGATTGGCGTTGGTAGTAGCTTCTCAGTCAACTGAGGAAAGCCTTCTAGGAAATTATTTATACATGATTTGTGTTAGTAGTAGCTTTTCAGTCAACTGAGGAAAGCCTTCGTGAAATATTTTGCTCATTTTCCAACATTTGAGACCATTTCATTATAATGTACTACCCTTTACAATTTAGGCATGAAGGTATTCTTGGCATGCCATCACCAACCTCATTTTTTTCACTGTTTTTGCTATTTTAAATTAATAATGTGTTGCCACTACTTTTTCGTGAATCTAATTATGTCTTTTGTTCTTTATATAACCATTCAATCATTGCCAATCAATATTGCATACATTAAGCTTATCCATTTTGAAAATTTTAAAATCCAACTAAGTAAATGGAGAGATTTGGATTTCAAGATCATGTAAAAGTTCTTTACACACAAAAAGTGTATGATTTTTTCAAGTTAAGGGGGGAAATGATTAATCTTTTTCTTGATTGTGGTGTGATATTTGCTTTTGGAATTTTTTTTGCTTACTGTTTTTCCCATTTTCATATTTAGAATGTTTTAGTGGATTGTTTGGACTAGTGATTTACCTTAGTAGAATGAATTTGCCAAATCATTTGGATATTAATACCTGGAAACTTGCATCTAAAATGATGAACTCCTGAGTCTTTTATGCTTGTCGGGTATGTGAGCTGCTGCATTGTTTTCATATGAGATGGTCATTCTGAATCATTATTGCATTATTGTTGTTAAAATTCTGTTCAGCAGTTAAAATTATTTTGTCTGTTACTGATGGCCCTAATCTTCTGCTCTTGATGAAGACTGAATTTTCTTCAAAAATTGCATACCGTACTTATGATTGCAGAAAGCTGATCCATCTGCTCCCACAAATTGCCTGACCATTTTGGAGGTCCAATAGTGTCCATTACCAATAGATAGCTGGATCATTCAACTGGTAGCAACTGAATTTTATGTGATGTCATAGAAAGCCAATAGCATGTCCATGTAAAACAGACTTCCTACTTTTTCTGTTCTCCAAATCTTACTTTTTATAATATATATATAAATATATATATATTATAGCATCAAATACCAATTCTTCAACTTATTCGCAAAATTTGGGCATGATGTGTTTGTAGGGTTATTTGTTACTTGTTTCTTTTAATTGGGAGAATTTTGAAGTACTTCAACTAATGCATCAATAAGTTTAAGTACTTCAACTCTCTTGCTTGTGAAGGCTTATCCCCCTTCCACTGACATAACATAATGCTTGAGAATTGTATTGTTTTCCATATTTAATTCCAATGCTTGCTTAAATGTGCTGGAAAAAGTTATACTATGCAAATGATTGATCTTTTAAAATTTGAAAATATTATATTATTCTAGGATGTCAACTAATAATCAGTTTTTTTTTTTTTTTTTTTTTTTTTTTTCTTTTGGGGGGGGGGGGGGGTGAGAGCCGTGGGGGACAACTTATCCTATAATTCCTCAATTTACTAGAAATCTAACTTTTTAGTTGCATTTTAAAATCCTAGCATTATATTTATAGTTGTTAGCTCATTCTTAGAAGTTAACAAAACTTAAGCTAAAATGAAATCGAAAATTAAGAATCACTAACTACCAAGAACTTAATTTGTCAGCCTTAATGCACCACCATTACTTTCTCTTCTTGACCAATCCCAAGACAGGGGAAACAAAGAATATGATATTGCTGAAAATAAAGTATGGCTCAGAAAAATTTCTTCTTCCAATACTAATAACAAATTCCAAGACCTGCACAATTATAAGGTGAGTTTGTAATTTTACTTATCAAAAAAAAAAAAAAAAGGTGAGTTTGTAATTAGTTTAGACATCATTGCATCTTTTCTATCTTGATATTCTTATTTATGTATTTTTAAGTGTTGATGTCATTGCATCATTGGCCAACTTTGGCACCTATATGTCCTTTGTTGGAGGCATTAAATTTGTGATGATGTTGGAGCCTTTCCAGAGGTGTTGGGGAAACTTTTCATCTCTTCAAAAACTGAAGTTCAGTTACAAGGACTGCTACTACCTACCAACAAAGCAAGAAGTGAGATCCCTTTCCATGTAATGTTGAATGAAAGTTTGCTGGAGTGATTGAGGTAAGAGATCTTATAGCAATGTGAATCCTAGGAGTTCTGTACAGCTAGATGTTTTGTTTCTTACTGTTTGCTTTGAAATGGATATGGAAGTAGTGGGAGTGGCCCATCGGTAGAATATTGTTGATAGTCCAAGAATCACAATAGGGGGAATTCTAAATTGATTCCGTTGCAATTATGTCATCAAAATTTGTGAGTTCCCTCATTTCTCGTCTACTTCTCTTTCGATTTCTCTCTTCCAACAAAACCTATTAATGTTCCTTTGTTCTTTTTTCTACTTCCAATTTCCCATACTATTTGCTAAATTTGTTAGGCATATACAATTTACAGACATTGGTTATCCTTCATTTCCCAATTAGTATTCATGTACTTCAGCAGAGAGTGGTCCAAGAATGCCCTTGTAACATCACAATAAATTGTTGTGTTCTCTCGCATGTCCTTTTTTCTTTTCTTTTCTTTTTTCTCTAACACCACTTTCTAATAAACTGCTATTTCCAAATATTTATATCATATAGATATCCCTTTACTTATCAAAAAAAAAAAAAAAAAAAAAAAATCATAGAGATATCCCTTCATTTTTGGTGGAAACTTCTATTTCCATGTGGTGCATCATATTTTGCTGCATAGCATTTGTAGACCTTCAAATTTTTGTTTCAATCAATTCCATTAATGTTGTTTTGTTTTGTTTTGTATTTAAAAATTCTGGTCTACTTCTTATTATTGCATTGTCTTCAAAATAAATTTTTGACTTGTCAGTTCTCTAATAATTAGGGCTCTTTCTTTGTACATATTTCAAAAGTTATTTTATTGTATCACGTTCACCCTTAGGTGTATGTGTAACTTATGGGAAGAAATGCCGAATGTATGACCGTGGCTTTGAACATTATCATTAAGTGAACTTGGAATTTTAAAGTCCATTATATTTTGTTAATATCATAAATTATTTTTAAGTTAATTTTCAATGTTGAGAAATAATCAATGACATTTATTTATTTAGTTTGTCCTGATTAGAATTGTGCATGAACTTAAATTCCAATTTACCATACCCCATAATCTTGAGATTCAACACAAATTGAACTATACCCTGATTGCATTTTTTTTCTGAGATCAAGTTATGACTTTAGATATGCCATATTAGTTGTAATTAGATTTCTTGAAGATTGCTCTAAAACCATGTTGATTTTGTTGTCTTGAGTTTTCTCTCTCCCCTCAGAAATATCCAGTGGTCAGTCAACTTGAACCATATTGTACATTATTTAGATGTTTTGATCAGTATATTATACATGACAACACTTCCAGCAAAGCAATAGGTGAGGCCATGGATTTTCCTGTGCTTATGGAATAGTTGCTTCTATCAAATGACTTCAACAGCTTATTGGATCATGCGGTAGACATCTATAGTTAAGTCTTTTTACCTGTTGGTTGTCCTCATAAGCATTTCACTAAAAATCATTTGTACCTATCTCTATTAGGACATTTTTTTTTTTTTTTTTTTTGATAAGTAACGAAAATTTTATTAAAAAACGAAAAAACAGCCAACCCGAGTACATTGGGAATGTACTATGGGGGCATAAATCAATAACCAAGATTACAACGATCAAGTAAAACAGGAGGGAAGAACAAGAAAAATGACAAAAGACCACACTCCAATCGAGGAGAGTGTGTAAAAAAAAAGTCTTAATCTCTAACATAGAGCGTTCACATCCCTCAAAGCTTCTAGCATTCCTTTCGCGCCAAATACACCATAACAAGCAATGAGGCACAATTCTCCACAACTCTATATTTCTATGTCGTCCAAACTTACCCTGCCAAGACTCAAACAACTCAATAACCTTTTGAGGCATAACCCAATGAATTCAAAACAAACAAAACACCAACGACCACAACTCACAAGCAATGGGGCAATGAAGAAGAAGATGATTCACTGACTCCCCACAATTCTTACACATATAGCACCAATCAAGAATTAGCACATGTCGTTTGCGAAGGTTATCTGTTGTTAAAATCTTGCCTAAGGAAGCAGACCATGAAAAGAAAGCTACCCTTGGAGGAACCTTCGATTTCCAAATCATCTTCCAAGGGAAGGATAAGATCGTAGGAGGGTAGAAAGAAAGATAGAATCCTCTAACCTCAAAACCTCTACTCCTTGTTGGCTTCCAACACACCTGATCCGGACCCAATCCCCGTACCGTCGAAGAGTAGACCATATCCATAAACAGATCAAAAGATTCTTGTTCCCAATCTTGTGGAGGACGATGAAATTTAGCATCCCAATGAATCTTCCCACTAGACCAACACATGACCTCTGCTACTGAAGAATCCTTTGTTCTACTAATATAATAAAGTTTCGGAAAAGCCTCTTGGAGAGTATGATCTCCACACCACACATGCTTCCAAAACTTCACTCTAATACCATCCCCCATATCATACAGAAATAGTTTAGAAAAACTCATCCAACCACTGCTAATATGTCTCCACAAACTAATACCATAAGCACTGGTCACCTTTTTCATGCACCAACCACCCCAATCATTCCCATATTTCACCTCAATAACCCTCCTTTATAGAGCATCGGTCTCCATGCCATACCTCCATAACCATTTTCCTAACAAGGTAGAATTAAAACTCCTCAATTGTCTAACACCCAACCCTCCAACCTGCAGCGGCTTACAAACCTGAGCCCAACTGACTAAGTGTAATTTAGAGTCACCATTAATACCACTCCACAGAAAATCTCGTTGTAACTTCTCCATACGATTTGCCACCTTCCCAGGTAAAGGCAGAAGGGAAAGGAAGGATGTAGGTAAGGAGGAAAGAGTACTTTTAATAAGAGTTTAATAAGAGTTACCTTACTCCCCTTAGATAGATACAACCTCTTCCACCCTGCTAATCTCCTTTCCATCTTCTCCAAAATAGGATTTCAAATTGATAACTCCTTAAATTTAGCTCCTAACGGTAGCCCCAAATATCTCAATGGAAGAGAGGATTGCCTACAACCCAACATCCCCACCAGAACATCCATATTGTGCACCACCCCTATAGGAATCAACTTAGATTTCCCTAAGTTAATCCTTAAACCTAAGACCTCCTCAAATCTAGCTAGAATTGCTCTCAAACTAGCTATTTGCGTAGGATCAGCATCACAAAAAATAAGAGTGTCATCAGCAAATAAAAGATGAGACACCATCACCGAGTTATCAGCCGTATTACCTAAAGAGAAGCCTGAGAATTGACTAATAGTAGTAGCCACATCTAACATACGACTCAAATCCTCCAAAACAATATCAAATAGCAACGGATACAAGGGGTCCTCTTGCCGAATCCCCCTAGAACTACCAAAGAAATTAAAAGGACTACCATTGATTAGAATGGAGAATTTAACAGTAGAGATGCAACACATTATTCATTTTCTCCATTTCTCTGAAAACCCACAGCGCTAAAGCATATACATTAAAAAACCCTAACTCACATGGTCATATGCCTTCTCCACATCCAACTTACACAAAACTCTAGGAACACCTAACTTCAATCTACTATCAATACATTCTGAAGCAATTAAAAAAGAGTCCAATATTTGTCTACCTTTCACAAATGCATTCTAAGAATTTGAAATAAGCCCATGTGCCACCCTTCTAAGACGATTGGCCAACACCTTAGAAATAATCTTATAAATCCCACCAACTAAGCTAATAGGCCGAAAATCCTTGATCTCCACAGCATCCACCTTTTTGGGAATAAGAGCAAGGAAAGAAGCATTAAGGCTCTTCTCAAACACAGCCTGAGTATGAAAATTTTGAAACATTGCCATAATTTCAGCCTTCAAAATACACCAGCAAGACTGAAAGAACGCCATAGAAAAGCCATCCGGGCCAGGAGCCTTTTCACCCTTAAAATCACCAATCACCCCAAACATCTCTTCCTCATCAAATGACCTATCTAGCCAAAGTGCATCTTTCTCCGAGATACAAGAGAACTCCACATCATTTAATAAAGGTCTATTGAGCCACAGTTTCAGCATATAGCTGCCTATAAAAATGAGAAATACAACCTGCTATAGCCTCCGGATCTGAAGACAATTCTCTATCCACCATAAGCCTATCAATGGAATTAAATCTTTTGTGAGAATTAGCTATACGATGAAAGAATCTGGTATTTCTGTCTCCTTCTCTAATACAAAGGACTCTAGACTTCTGCCTCCAACAGATTTCCTCCATCAAAGTAACTTTTCTAATTCATCTCGAACTCTCTCCAACTCCAGCCTTTCCTCCTCCAATAAAGCTCGACTATCCTCAATCATCTCTAAATCACTAAGCTCTTGCCACAATTTTCTCACCTGATCTTCAACATTTCCAAAAACCTCTACATTCCATTTCTTCAAATAATTTTTCAAGAGCTTCAATTTATTGGCCAAAACAAAACTCGGAGCTCTTAGGACATTATAAGATTCCCATCAAGATCGCACCCTCTCCACGAAACCCTCATCTTTCCACATATTCTCAAATCTAAACGGCCTCCCACCTCTTTGAAAGGAACCCCCCTCAAGAACAATCGATAAGTGATCAGATAACAGCCTAGGCAAGCGTTGTTGAGAGACAGATGGAAACTTATCCTCCCAATCTGTAAAAAACAAAAATCTATACAGCCTAGCCTTCGAAGCAACTTCATGAGTATTAGACCAAGTGAAAGATCCCCCTTGAAGCGGGATATCAATGAGGCCTTGCTCAGAAATAAAATTGGAAAACTCCCGCATAGCAGCAGTAAAGGAGGTAGAACCAGAACGCTCGGAAGGAAACCTTACCACATTAAAGTCACCACCCACACATCATGGAACATCCCACCAACTGTACAAACCAAATAATTCCTCCCATAAGAACCTTCTGTCTCTCACAGAATTAGGACCATAAACGCCAATAAACGCCCAGACAAACTGATCTGACACACTTGTAAATCTACAAGAAACCGAAAATCGCCCCACAGCTTCCTTCACTTTATTCACAACCCGTGTATCCCACATTAGTAGCACCCCTCTAGAAGCTCCACAAGAGCCTAGATAAGACCAATCAACATGTTGACCCCTCCACAAACTGCAAATCACAGCTTTAGTTATCAACTCCATTTTAGTTTCTTGAAGACAAATAACATCTGGCCTCCATCTCCGGACCATATTACAAACCCGAAGCCTTTTATCTCTATCATTCAGCCCTCTAACATTCCAAGAGATAATCTTCAAATTCATTGATGAACCACCACAAAACACAATATTCTATTAAGGTTTTTGATATGAGCCAAGATAATTGAAAGATAACTTAGACTACTTAGTCAATTCGTGGAGACTAAGCTCCTGAACTAGAGGAGAAAGGATTGTTGGGATTGATTCTCTGCTTAAGTTCCATTCCTTTCTTCGTAGTACATATATAATACTCATAGTGAGATATCTATCCTAACAAATGGGAACTAACTTCTATCAAATATAAATTTTAAACAATATCAACCTAATCTACTATTGCTTATTTAGGATTTAAGAAAAAGAAAGGTTTGCATTTTTGATTGGTGTTATATGTGCAAATCTAATTGTGAATCTGTTGACCATTTTTTCCTTCATTGCCCGGTTGCTTTGGAGTTGTGGGATATGGTGTTTGGTTTATTTGGAGTTTATTGGGTTATGCCAATGTCTGTTGTTGGGCTATTAGCTTGCTGGCAAGGTCGATTTGGTCACCATCGTAATGTAGATATATGGATGGTTGTTCCTCATTGTTTGTTGTGGTGCATTTGGAAGGAGAGAAATAGTAGGTGCTTTGAAGATAGCGAGCGTTCCATGCCTGACATCAAGCTTCTATTTTTCAGAACTTTATTGGACTAGTTCTCTGTGTGGAGGAACCATCCTTTTTCTTCTATTTTGGATTTACTTGATTTTTGTAATGTTCGTTCTTGATTTGTTCGCCCCTGTATACCTCCTGTGTACTTGGGTGTCTCTCTTTTTTTATCAATGAATTTTTTTTTTTTTTTTGATAAGTAATAAAGAAGTATATTCAAAAATCTACCTCATGAAAACAGAGGCAGAGCAAACAATACAGAGAGAGAAACAAACAGAAAAAAGAAAAGAAAACAAGAAAACAAGCAGAAAACAGCAAAGAACTAGATACAAAGGAGAGAACAAAGGAACAAAGGGAGGGAATCACTAGAGGTGAGTCCCCAAGCCCTAGACCAATCAAAAAGAGAACCACAAAAATAAGCGAGCAACTGGTCATCGGATTTGTCCCTGTCCTCAAAAGTTCGCCAATTCCGCTCCCTCCAAATACACCACATTAGGCACAACGGAGCTACATTCCAAATGCTAGAAGAGTGCTTTCCAAACCAGTTCCACCAACTGAAGAGCAAATCTGCAACCGATCTAGGCAAGACCCAAGAAATCCCGAAAGATCTGAAAATCAAGCTCCACAACTTATAAGCTTTTTCACATTGGAGAAGCAAATGGTTCACCGTCTCCCCATTGCAACGACACATAATACACCAATCAACCAACTCAAAGCCTCTACGCCGCAAAGTGTCCCCTGTAAGAATCTTCTCCCAAGCAGCAGTCCAAACAAAGAAAGAGACGTGCGTAGGGGCCTTAACCTTCCAAATACCTTTCCAAGGAAAAGTAAAAGGAGAGGGACTTCGAAGCTTGTCATAAAAGGAGCGAATGTTGAAATCCCCCTTCTTCGACAATTTCCAAATCATGCGGTCTCCTTGCTCGGAGTGAGGTAAACAAGAATCCAAGGTATGGAGAAAATCCTCCACCTCTCCCATCTCCCAATCATTAGGATCCCTAAGAAAAGGAACCTTCCAACTTCTACGAGCCTCGGACCCCAATCTTTCGAGAGACGAGGCCACAGAAGCCTCTCGATTAGAAACAATCCCATACACAACCGGAAAGGAAAGATGGAATGGAGAGTCCCCACACCACTGATCTGTCCAAAACTTCACTCTATCCCCCACCCCTATCTCAAACCGGAAAAACTTGCTAAAAACCTCCCAACCTTTTCGGATACTTCTCCATAAACCACACCCATGAACACCCCTACCCAACTTGGAAGACCAACCCCCCCACTCTTCCCCAAACTTCAAAGCTACAACCCTCCTCCAAAGACGAGTCTCCTCAACCCCAAACCCAATGAATTTTTATTACTTATCAAAAAAAAAAAAAAAAAAAAAATTTATCCTCATCTGCTGCTGCATAATTATCTGCCATGTGGCCTTGGGACACAATAGTTTTCCATTTATTCTGGTGTTTTCTTCTTGTAAGCTTACTCTATTTTCATACCCAACAGGTGACCATTCTGATTGCACTAGATCATGCAATTGTTCGGAGGATAGATCCCACTCACATATAAGGTGATTATTCGAAAAAATTTGTACAATTTGGTTTTGTACCTTAGAAATTGAAGTGAAAAGTTCTATAAGTTTATGATCAGTACTGATATAAGTGGTTTAAGCCACCATCGTGTTCATACATTCTGATGACTTCCATAATGATTTAGAAAAGGCTAGATGCGACGCATGCTTCACTATCTTTGTTTCTTTTAACAGAGCAGATTAGTAGCAACTTGCCTTTGAAGTGCTTGTATGATATCTTTTTTGGGCAACACTAGACCGTTATTGACCAACCATGCCCAGTAATGACCTCTCACTGTCTTTGGTGCCATTAATCACGGATGAAAGGAGCTTTGGCCATTGAGGACTCTATTTGGATCTTCTCAAGATTGTTTTGAGCATGCTTTTAAAACCGAATATCATACTTATAATATACTCATATTTCATCATTCCTCTATTCTGTTTTCCCAATACTAACTTTTTCTCTATTTTCCTTGCTTTGTCACATGATTATATTGTTATCATGTGTAGGAAAATGCAATTGAGACAATGTCTATTGTTTCCAGCTGGAGGAACAATTTATTATAATTGCTAGCAGACGTACAAGGAGGAAGCTGGAATGGGGGCAACTTTGAGTATGAATTCGAAGGACTCAAGGCAATTGGCCCTAAGTGGAGGAGAGCTATGCATAACAAAAGGCAAACCCTAAGTGTATCCAAGCTTTGTTAAAAAGTCTGCTTCCTTGTTCCCTTTACAGTAGGAATGATTTAGCTGGAGATGGGCTATCAAGCTTGTGAGGGGCCACTAGTCTCTAACCATACCAGCATAAAACTTTGTTGAAGTAACAGTATCAGTAAAGTCATGGATGTAAGGATGATCCTATAATAAAATTCGTTACCTTTTCTTAATTTAAAAAAAGTGCTAGTTGAGCTACTAGGCTCTTGGCATGTTGGTGAATTGTTTGTTTAAGGTAGAAGTGGAATTAATTTATGACCATGTGCTGATAATTTGGTTGATATAAACAAATTTGTAACTTTACCTTTCTTCCAACCTTTGGTCCATTGGTCATAATTTTTTTCCCGTAATAAGTCCTTGTTCATCCTCTTCCACTCTTGTAGAAAACTAAACCTTAGCACCAAGCCAAGGAAGGGTGCTTACACATCTGCTGTGAGAGGAACCTCCTTGATTCTACACTACCTCTTTGATATGCTTGTTGCATCAACCTCTTTTCTATCTGTTCCAGCTCCTGAATTGTTTAAATCGTAGCAACAACCTCTAAGAAAATGGGAAGGAATCAGAGAGTTGAAAGGTTTGAGTACCCACATGTTTGATTAATTCAGAAGTCAAGCAAACACTTGACACCCATTCAAAAATTGATGAAACAAGAAATAACCTATTTTCTTTCTATAAATGATAAAAAGGCTAGATTAAGGCCAAAATGGCCGAAAACCACATTTTTTGGAAATTTTTAGCAAAAAAACACTGTTTCGGAAATAAATGGCAAACTATCACTTTCTCCAGAATTCGAGTTTCAGAAACTCGAGTTCCTCATCAATTCTGGAGTTGGATTTATGTGATTAAAAAAAATTTTGTGGTACTCGAGCTTGGTAAACTCGAGTACCATGCAACATAATACTCGAGTATACCAAGCTCGAGTACCTTTTGTAAATAAAATGCAAAAAAAAAAAAATTACACAGTACTCGAGTTTGGTAAACTCGAGTACTGTGTAAATATATATATATATATTTTTTTGTTTTGTTTTTTTTTTTTTCGTTTGGGGATAAACAAAAAAAAAAGCATAAAATAATAATAACTCCAAGTACAGTTGCTCTAGGTTGTTTAGTGCACCTAACTCTAAAAATAATAATAAAATTTTTAGACATGGAAATTTTATGATGTGCAGAGAGAAAATGCAAGAGTCCACTGGGAGGCAACAGATTCATGAAGTGAACGTGGTGTATTTGACATGGACTTGAGCGCATTTAGGTGTTATAGGCTTGTAGCTAGCATGTATACAAATTTTTTATAGTTTAAACCCAAGTTAATATATATATATATATATGTTAGTAGGATTAGACTAATGAATAAATATAGATAATATTAGAAATTTCATCCAGGCCTACATGCTGGATTACAAATAAAATTGGTGGGTTCAATTTTTATATAGGATAGCTCATCGGCCTATATTAAGTTTTGATACTGGTCCGACAATTTTGTTACTGGCTGAGATGCCCGAAATTCACTGAAATGGCCAGTAGAAACACTCCAAAAGTTAGTAAAAAAAAATATATATATATATTTTTTACAATTTCCATGTCTAAAAATTTTATTATTATTTTTAGAGTTAGGTGCACTAAACAACCTAGAGCAGCTGTACTTGGAGTTATTATTATTTTATGCTTATTTGTTGTTTATCCCCAAACGAAAAAAAAAAAAAAAAAATTAATTTACATAGTACTCGAGTTTACCAAACTCGAGTACTGTGTAATATATATATATATATATATATATATATTTTTTTTTTTTGCATTTTATTTATAAAAGGTACTCGAGTTTGGTATACTTGAGTTGTCGAGTACCACAAAATTTTTTTTAATCAAATAAATCCAACTCAGCAGTGCCACGATGGCAGAATTGATGAGGAACTCGAGTTTCTGAAACTCGAGTTCTGAAAAAAGTGGTAGTTTGACATTTATTTTCAAAATAGTGTTTTTTTGCTAAAAATTTCCAAAAAAGGTGGTATTCGGCCATTTTGGCCCTAGATTAATCTCCATTACATTAGTAAGTAAAGAGGTGAGTGCAATGAACAGTTGTTCAATTAAGACCCAATATCCACTTTTGACATTTTGCAATACACAAGAATCTCAGCAAAGAAAGGAAAACTTTTTAAAAAAATTACAGAATCAAAATGCATGGAAAACCTCATTTCTGACCATCCCACAATTCGTCTTTAGATAGGATAAGAAACTCAAGGGAGCCATCAATCTTATCCACCTGCAATTTCTATAAAGATGTCTGTGACTAATTATCCACACAACTAAAACTGAGAAGCATGGAACGAGGCACTCTTAACCCAACTAAATGTATCAATTAGGAGAGCTCTCTTAAATAGGGACTTGTAATAAGATTGGACTATTGTCAGTAAACAATATTCCTCTAGCAGAATGCCAATATAAAATTTACATTTTTCAAATTAACATTGATTGGTGGGCTCTCTAAAATGGTTTAAACAAGGGTTAAAAGCTGCTGATTCTAGTATTTTTTGTTTTTTTTTTTTCCTAATTTCTTTTGTCTGGGATGGTAAAAAAATAAAATAAAGGCACATTCAACTTTACCTAATTCTTTGAAACATAAGAAATATATAACCATTCCATATAACCAAATAGTGAGAACATCTTGTACAGTAACTTGAGGACCTATCATTCATTAATGAGCTATACATTTGCAAGAAGTCACAATATCTACTTAGGGTGAAGTGGCTCATTGGGTCACTAAATTACAAATACCAACGATCTTTGATTGTTCCAATCAGAGGTCATGTAGTTTAGCCCAAAAGGGTCTAAGATTGCCCATATTCTAGTAATTGAGATAAACCTTTGATACATCCTATGTGATAAATAGGTCAAAATCATATAAAAATGGTATGTTCTATCTATTTCCTTCTGTTTAGTGTTTTTCTTTGAAGTCGACTAATTGTTCATGATTTGTTCTCCTCTCTGCTTCTTATTTTATTTTATTTTATTTTTTGGCTGTATATATATTATCATATTCTTTGGTTAATGATGGCCCAAGAGTTTTGTGACAAACCATTAATTCATATTTAACATATCTTACAGCATAGCTTCTGTGTATCTTCTACTTTTAGCTCTATTTTATCGTGGTTCTTCCATGATGGTTGAATTTCTACTAGCACATCAAATATTTCTCAGAAAATTCAGAACGTCTTTTGTTTTTTATTTTAAGGATTTCATTTGAATTATCACTTATGTTTTCATATATTCTAATAATATTCTACACTTATCTACTTTTTACAGTTGTGCTATCCTCGTTGAAAAATTTGCAAAACTAAAGTTGCTGTGAATGAGAGAGAAGAAGATTTCAGAAATTTTTTCTACAAAACCAACTACTTTCAAGCCGAAATTGGAAGGTCATTTTAATTCCTGATTTTGATGAAGTTTCAGTATATTTTTCCTAATGAATGGAGCCTCATGTTGACTGGTGTTGTTGCTTGAAGTTCCTCTATTTTTTCTCAAATGCTGGCCAATTGGTGAGATCTTTTCTTGTTGTTACTGTTAGTATCTACATCTATTCTTAGCGTTATGAATAATTTTTTGTAATTCAAGATTGATTTTTTTTTTCTTGGTAACCTCTAGCATTTGCTCTTGAGAATATTGTTGTAAACCCATTTTCTATAGTGGAAGATTTTACTGGACTAGGTCCTGTGGTTTTTTCCTTTTCATTGAAGGGTTTTTCACGTAAAAATTTGGGGTCTTGATTGTGGCTTGCTACTGAAATTTTAATATTTATATTGATTATTGTGCTTAGCTAATTTATTTGAAATACCCATTGAATTTGCACAAAGAGGGGAAAATAAAATAATTTTGTTGTTTGTTATATTAATCGACTGTTTTCCCAACAAAGGCTGATCTTCAGATTAGGCTATGTTTGGTGTCTAACAAGTTTTATTCATCCTACCCTAATGCCAAACCTTTTTTTTTTTCCTGGTTATACAAATTAGATCTCGTCAGAGTTCAAGCTGTAAGGTTGAATTTAATCAACCATTTTATTGGCTTTATTCCGTGCCAAATTTGCTTGTATTTCAGCATTTAGTAACCCTGTATTTAGGTGGGTTTGATGTAAGGGTAGTGAGTGAGATAGAGTGTTGATTGCTCAAGAGTGTGCAAGAAAACAGAGACTCGCGGCTTGCTCTTGCGGGTGACTCGCGGTTTCAAGCCGCCAAACGCAGCACACGTGCCAAGCGTGTCAGAAGGTGAACAGTCATGCTAGCTGAAGCACTACAGGACAAAACATGACAACTGGGCATACGGTTATCTCGCGACTGGATCTCGCGACTCAGTCAAGTCGCGAGGCCAAGCCGCGAGCCACCCCTATTTTGTAAAACCTGACGTTTCACATTCCTCTCTCACTTCAGTATAAATACCCCATATACCCACAAATGTATGAGAGCTTCCAGAGAGAATTTTGAGAGAGAAACCCTAAAGAAAAACAAGATTGATTCACCAACAATCTATACATTAGAGTCTCTTCAAATTCCTCAACTCTCTTCCTCTCCATTGTCAAATCCTTGAGAGGCTTTTTACCAAAAACTTGTTCTCACCATATTCATCACTGTGAGAGGGTTGTTTGGTGTGCTGGGAAGCAGTTAGGAAGGAACCAATCTACATTGGTTGATGCTAGGGTCTAGTAGCGGAATCCGAGAAGCTAGAAAAGAAAAAGGTTCGGCGCAACCTCGATGGAGCAAGAAGCTTGGAGGGTTTAGGTGCACTGGGTAGATTAGGCTTGGAGGGTCTATTGCTGTCCTTGTATCCCAACTACATTTTCTAGTGGATTGTTTACCGCTTGGAGGGCGGCGGAGAGGTTTTACGCCGAGAGCTTTGGTTTCCTCTTCAATAACACATCGCGTGTTTTCCTTGTGTTTGCATCTTCCTTCCCTTTTATCTTTGCCTTTTATTATCTGTTGTGGGTTGTGATTTTAATTTGGCTTAGATAGTTTATCCAATTCTATATTATAGCTTATGTTCATTTTTCGCACACTAGTTGTTTGACATAAAACTTGAATTGGTTAATTTGTAAATTGGGGGTCTAAACGTTCAAGGGTGTTTATACACATATTTGAACTTTCACAAGCCATTCTTAGAACTAAATCAAGTGACAACTCTAATCTTTTTGCTGAGCTTGATTTAATAACATACTCATGTATCTATGTGCAGGATGGATGCATATTAGATTTCTTCAATGCATCACATCACAATCACATACCTCAAAATATTGTCTTTTTAAGAAGTTAATAAATACAATTTTTTTTTTTTTTTTTAACAAAATTTCTTTCATTACTTATGCTTTTCTTTACCTCTATTTCAAGGTGAATACCTGTTTCATATGTTTTATTTAAGTTTAAATTAGTAGGAATAGTTTGGAAAATTTATAGCCTTTTATTTTAAAAATAATGTATTAAATAATATCCCTTAAGAACTTTTTGATTCCCTAAACAATTTTTAACCATATGCAATAGAGGAAATAATATTTTTAACATGTTTAACTGCGTTCAAAGTCACCCCTCGATACCTTCATTTGAATTTAAGTTACCAGTTTGTATGTTTTTGAAAGATAGACTTATAAAAGGATTATTAAAACTTTTTCGACTTCCACGCAACTGAATAAGGACTGTTGTGTTATCATATTGTATGCTTCTAGAACTTGGTAAAAGGGTTTTGAAAGGATCTATAATTCACTCAAATGTGCAAAGGAACTTAACTAATTGCAAAGAACAACAACAATAAATAAAGCCTTAATCCCAATATTTTGGGGTCAGCTTAATTAATTGCAGGGATTAGACCATGTGAATCCAAGTGGAATCATCATCCAATCCAATTTCCCTCTGGATAAAGAAGCATAGATTGCCTTCATTTTCGTTCCCTCATTCTCTATCTTCCCTTATTACTTATCACTAGCAGTAAAGAAATGTTGGGGCAAAACACATGTTGCAGTACAGTACCATTCTTCCTAGTAAATATAGAACAATACAGAAGGGAGAAAAGTCTACACAACCGAGTTGTTTATTGCCAAGTGCTAAATATGCAATGGGGCTATTATGTTCAATGTCACAAAGCTTATGGCAAATCAAGGTAAAGAGGTTTAAACCCCCTGAGGACGAAAATGCTTTTCATTATTATTTCTCAAGAGTCAAAAGCAAAAGAAAGTTTTATTAGTGTTAATTGACTCTGCAGAAACGTTGATGCTTCATAGTTGTTTGGGAAAAAAAAAAAGTAGTTATAGCACTCAAAATGACACTTGAAACAAAGGTGTATAACGCCCTTGTTAATTAATGTAAACACTTAAATTTGAGAAATAGTAACAAATAGACAAACAATTATTTTAGCAGTCACAAATTTTTTTGTTTATTTGCCAATTAGACCATTATCTTCTTAATGTTTACATATATGGACCAGCATTCCTTATTGAAACAGCCCATAATATATTAAACCCTGAGAATTTACTTACCAAGTTACCATTGCTGTCAAGCAGCAATGGCTATCACCATGGTAATGGGGAGAACCACTATATATGGCGCTGTATAAGTATTACACAGAAAAAAGAAAAAAAAAGAGTGTAAAATACATATGCTAAAGGAGGTAAAATGATCACTCCCGAGCAACTACAACTGCTTGCTTTCCGACATTTTGGCCACTAAAAATTCCTACAAGAGCTGAAGGGCCATTTTCAAGGCCTTCGGCTGTGTCTTCAACATATGCTATCTTTCCTTCTCTAATGTAAGGCAGCACAAGGTCTAAGAAGTTGGGAAAGAGGTGATAGTAATCATACACTGTAAATCCTTCTATACGAATCCTCTTATATACCAAAGATAATAAATTTCTTATGCCCTCAGGTTGATCAAGATTGTATTGTGAGATCATTCCAGCTACTGCAATGCGACCGTGGAATCTCATGTTAAGGAGAACTGCATCAAGCATTTTGCCTCCGACATTATCAAAGTAAATGTCTATGCCTTCAGGAAAACACCTAACATCATTACCAAAAAAAGAAGTCAGTGCCTCTCAGTTTTTTATAAAAGTTGCTCTTGCAGTTGTAAGTAACAATTAAGCCTTGATATTGCTGTTGAGATATTTATCAAACGTTAGTTTCTGCCAACGTTTATTCTTTAATGATATGTAGTTTGCAGTCACCTTGAATAAATTAGTTAATGCAGTGCAATTTTGCCTCATAGCTAATAATGAGAAATTTTGCCTCATTAATTTCTTAAAAAGGGATAATTACACATTACCCACCTGTGGTTTAGCACTAATTCTAAGTGCCTACCTGTGGTTCAAATTTTGACACCACCTGTGATTATCACCGTTTATGTGCCGTGTGCCCACCTCTCCCTCACCGTTACTCTAACATAGGAAATAGGTGAAAGTCACTCCCATCCAGATCAAAACACTCACTTTTCCCAAAACCACTCAGTCACTCTCATCCGGCTTGCTCACCAAAATTCACTCAGTGTCACTCCCAAAAATCACTCAAAATCACTCACTCACTCACTCCCATCGTTCATGCAAACCGAACCGAGGAAGACAGCTTCTCCATTCAGCTGTGGCAGGAAGACTCACTCATGGGTATCGCGCTTCGCTTCACTTGACTGGGATTTGAAAGCTTGAGGTTGTGCATGCAAACCGATTTGAGGAAGATCAAGATTATTGCCTCTATTCTGTTCAGCCGTTGCAGGTAGATTAGGATTTTGCATTTTAATCTTTGAAATCTAGGGTTCTAAATTGGGTCTTAAAATGCCGGTGGATTTTAAAATGCTGGTGGTGGGTTTTAAAATTGGGTATTCTTTCTTCCAAATTCGGTTCTTGCTTAACCATGGAACTGGTTAAGCAAAAACCCTTTTTTTTTTTTACAGAGTCGGAGAAATTTCCAGTTGAAACCCAATTTTTTTTTTTTTTTTTTTTTTTTTTTTTTTTTTACAGTTGCTCCTCATTTTTTTTTTATGTTGTACGCTTTGATGATTGTTCTGTTTAGTATTACCCACCTCTCCCTCACCCGATCATGCTCATGATTGTTCTGTTGTAGGCTTTCTCTCTGCCATGATTTGTATTGTTTAATTGTTTTTGTGGAATGTTACTAAATTGAAATCAATTTGATCATTGGTTACTGCTTCTGTCACCAAATTGATCATTGATTCTGATTTTCAGATTAATTAGAATGTTACTGGTTGAGTCTGTTTTGGACAGCATGTTATAGTTAGTGTCTAATGGACCAGTGAACTAATTATGAATTTGACCAGTGAACTAATGCTTATGATTTTATTGAAATAATTATTCGGTCAATTATGAATTTGATAAATAAAATAGTAGAGATAAAAAGCATTCAAACAATTATGAATATATCTGCATTTTCTTATTACTTTAAAATAAAGGTCTATGGCCCATCAACTTTTTTAACAATGTGGTTGTAGCATGAGTAGTTGTTACTAAATTTAGATGAGTTAATTCTTGCCACTTGTAATAGATTTGTTGGTCTATAAGCTTGTAACAAATTTTTGCTATGTCTTCATCAACTAGCAATGGTTCTACAACTAGTGGTTTCTACCATGCTGGAGATGATCATTTATGTACCCTTGAGAATTGTGCCCTAAGAACAAGTCAAAAAGCTGGTAACTATGGAAGAAGATTCGTTGGTTGTAGTCAATTTAATGTAAGTAACAATTATATTGTTGTATTTGAATTGAATTGAATTGAATTATTAGTTGTGATTAATTGTGAACTGTGAAATTAATTGTTATAATTGTAATGCTCAGGTTGGTCCAAAATGTGGCTTTTTTCAGTGGGTGGATAACGAAACTTGTAAGAGTGACCGTGAAAGTATAAGTATGCTTGAGAATAAATTGTAGCTTGCAAATCAGAGAGAAATGACAACTAAGGAAATGGAAGAAAGATGTAACCAGAGGGAAAGAGAAACTCATGAGCTTTATGTAGAAATTAGAGAGAAACTTAAGAGAGTTAGAGAGAGTGAGAGATTGTACAAGATGACACTAGTTTTGTCATGGTTATTTTTCATTTTTGTAATGTTGTTGTTGTGTTTTGCCTCAGTGAACAATAATGCAAGACTGAGGAACCTTAATCTGCCATGATGCTTGGTGGGATGTTGAAATGTTATTGGGTAATTGAAATGGAAAGTGTTGTTTTTGTGCAAATATTCTTTAGTATAAATTTTTTTTTTTACTTCATCCTGTGATTGATATATATTGGCACAAAGTGTTATGTGAAAATGTTAATAACATAATAACTTGAATGGAACATGTTGGTTCAATATATACACCTGTGTCAATGCACACCTGCCTATAAATGGAACATGTTTTACACATACACATGATTTGTTGCACAGCTACCTATAAATGGAATATGTTTTACACATACACATGATTTGTTGTGTGAATACATACACCTGTGTAAATCAACCAAAAGAACAAGACAAGAAAAACACAGTCCACCAAAAGCACAAGACAAGCACAACACAACAAAATACTTTATCCTGTTTCAATGCACATTAACATTAATAAAAGTGAAGAGTCATTGAGCACATCCTGTGACTTCACAAAATAACAGTGAAGACATTAACATCCTGTGACTTTACAAAATAAAAATGAAGACATTAACAAAATACTTTATGTCACATGCATACAAAATTGCCAACATTGTTTTTGGCACATCTTGTGACTTTACACATCTTCCAAGTAAAACCCAACTACTAGTCCACTAGTGCTCAGACATACACATTTCCAACCAAAATTGCCAATATTGTTTTTGACACTTGACATATACATTAAACGAGTGAACTATAACAAAAAAGTGGTTGAAACTTTAACATCTTCCAAGTTGTCATTTACTACTTTAGGTGCCCTTGCCAGCTGCATTCTTGCCCTTTCCACCAATTGGTTGAAACTTTCTGTCTTTAAACCCCCTAGCAGCACCACCACCACTTCCTTGACTAGTGCTCACAGATGCACTTGGTTGCATAACCAAAGTCCAACAGTTAGCAAGATGATCCAACAATAGCAAGTAAGAGGAAAAAAATAAACAAAATAGAACAAGACAGAGGTGCCTGAGATGGTAAAGAATCCCATGTCTCTCTGGGGTATAGAAGCTCGGTTGTGAGGATGAAGAGAACTAGTTGGCCCTAGATCTAGTTAGAGGTTGAGTTGCAGCCTCAGATCTATTGTTTGGTGCAGGTTGAGATGCAGTTTGACCAAAAGCTTTGTATGCAGGCTGAGATCTAGTACTTGGTGGCTGAGATGCAGTTTGAGGTGTTGCAGTTTGCTTTGTTTTTGTAGATTTACTGCCTTGTGCCTACAAAGAGGGTAGTATAAGTTACATACACACGAAATACTTGAGGAAATGAATATAGTTTAAAGCATGGAAATATTTATAACTGCTGATTTAGCAAGTCTATCTCTTCTCTGCCATGGAGTTTCACCAGTGATACCTACCTTGCACCCTCTTGCATTATGTCCTTCTTTCTTGCACTTCCCACACTTGATTGTCTTGTTCATCCTAGAAACTCTATAAGGGTTCCTTGGCTCTTCAGGATCTCTTTTTCTTTGCTTTGGTGGTTTGCCAGGTGGTTTATACACATGAGGAGCAACAGGAGCAGGTTGGTTAGTCTTAACCCACTCAGACTGGCCAGACATTGGCTATATTATCTCTTTGTAAGTTTCAGCAAATGTCTCTTTTAAGTAATAAGGATGCACATAGTCCTCCACTTTTTCTAGGTTCTTAACAATAGCAGAGATCCCATGTTTGCAGGGAAGTCCTGTCAAATCCCAAATCCTACAGCTGCATGTTTTCTTAGCCAAGTCAACCACATGTCTCTCACGACCATTATCAACCTCATACATGAAGCTGCCTGTTGGAGTAGCACTGAAAGGTATAGATTCATGTTTTAACTTCTCTAATTTGTCTTGAATATTAGGACAAACTTTTTTAGTGTATTTTGCTATACCTCTCATCTTTTTGTATTGTTTGGTCATGAGCCTAAATCTAATCCACTCCAACATTGCTAAAATTGGCTTATCCCTAGCTTCTAAGATCATGACATTAAAAGACTCACTCAAGTTATTAGCTAAACAATCACACAAAACTCTATTACTAAAGTGAGACTTAGACCATTGTGCAGGGTTGATGTCAGCAAGATACTCCCATGCCTTGACATCCAAATCCTTCATTTCCTGCATTCTTCTCTCAAACCCCCTCATTGTTGTGGCTCCAGCACATCTCCACAGTGCATCCTTCAACTCCAAGCCCTTATGATCCACTTTGAAATTATTATAGATATGCTTCACACAATATTTATGCTCACAAGTTGGGAATAGCATCTCAATTGCAGGTATAAGACCCTAATTCATATACAAAACAAATCAAGTAAATATGTTAGTTAAACATGTTGAAATGAACTGAAGCATGTATTATTGAACTTTAAATATGTGGGTTAAATATGTTAGTACAATTGTAGGTCATACCTTTTGTCTATCACTGATGAAGACTAGATTAAGTTGCTCTGGATCCCCAATGTCATCTGAAAATTGCTGCAGAAACCATACCCATGAATCTTTGTTTTCTTGCTCAACAACAGCAAATGCAACTGAGAAATATTATCATTGGCATCTCTAGCTATGGTAGAAAGTATTTGTCCCCCAAATCTCCCTTTCAAGTGGCACCCATCTAAACCAATGATTGGTCTACAACCTCCCAAAAACCCAAGTTTTTGTGCATTATACCTAATATATATTCTCTTAAATTTGGGCTGTGCATTTTCATCATCCATTTCAGTTTGCAAAATAACCCTACTTCCTTTATCATTCAATGTTATCATCTCTGCATAATCCCTAAGTTTCCCATATTGTAGCTGTTCATCCCCATTAATCAAGTCAGTAGCTTTTCTTTTTGCCCTATACACTTGACTGTAACTTATGTCAATTTCAAGTGCTTGCTTCACATTATGTTGAACACCAGCCACTTTCCAATTGGGGTTTTTGTCAAACTCCTGCATAAACTTCTTTGCAACATAACTTGAAGTCACTTGGCTATGTTTGAAGGATCTAGGGCAAGTGCACTCCGGATTGAAAGTTTTTATTTGGAATGTCAACTCTCTAGGTAGTTGAGATGCATAACACCTCCATCCACATTCATTGATGCAATAAACTGATATCTTCTTCTTCTCATTCAACTTGAACTTGATATCTACTGGCTTCTTTTTCGCATATTCCCTCAATGCCTCCCTAAATACTTTAGAGTTTGGAAACTTCATTCCTTTCCTTAACTCTGGTTTTCTCATGTCAGTTTGGACATTAAACTCAGGTTCTTTTGCAGTTGGTGCTGGCTGATCATCATCAGACCCTACTAGACTTTCCATGTCATCTTCAAGAGGTGGGTCAATCCATTCACCGTCTTCAAGAGGTGGGTCATTGTCAGCTGCAGTAGTCCTATGTGGGGCTGCATGGGTAGATGGCCTATCATCTCCTTCAGATGGCCTATGTGGGGCTGCACCTGTAGATGGCCCATCATCTCCTTCAAAGGGCCTATATGGGGCTGCATGTGTAGATGACCCATCATCTACATTTCCAAATACATCATCATCAAAATCTGGCCCCTCAAACCCTTCCTCTAACCAATCAATATCTTGTCCACCACCTCCTTCAGCATCCATATTACCTCCCTCACCCACCTCATGCACATCATCATCACTCTCACCCACCTCATGCCCATCATCATCATTTGCTACTTCCTTATTACCAAATGGTTGTTCAACTGCAAGTGGCTCCTCACCACCCTCAACATAGAGTGTTATCTTATTTGTAGGCCATGCAGCATGAATCTCACATATATAAACAACATCATCATCTCCATTTATAAGCCTTAACCCTTGCTCCAAATTACCTCCAGGAATAAGATAATGATATCTACTTGTACTAAGTGCCCCCACATCACAACAAATATCTTGTATTTCAAAATAACTAAGTCTATCTAGGTCAACATAATCAACAAAAGAAGTACTACCTCCTAAATATACCAAATCTGGGTTCCACACAAACTGCCCACCATGATGAATCTCAAAATTGAATGCTAAGTCAACCATCTGCATATAAAACACAATAGAATAAATGAAGATGATAAAACTTATAAATGAAGATGATCAAAGCCTTAAAGCATACATATAAAAATGAGGCATCTAGTTCTATTGTTAATAAAGACTCAATACCTATATGGATAAGAGTAGTAATAAGAGCAGCACCATTAGTTCACTGGTCCAAGACCTAGAACCAATCTTGAGCAAACAAGGTCCATTATTATCACAAACTTATTTCAAAACAGAATTGAGCAAATAAGAGAACTCAGAATGCAGTTGGACTTATTTTAAAAATGCATATATAACCATCCAGCTTATATCATAATTGACTGAATAATTATTTCAATAAAATCATGAGCATTATTCAACTTTTAAAGGGAATGGAGGGTTTTTAGTTCACTGGTCCATTAGTTCATTGGTCAAATTCATAATTAGTTCATTGGTCCATTAGTTCACTGGTCAGGTCCATTAGTTCACTGGTCCATTAGACACTAACTATATCATGCTGTCCAAAACAGACTCAACTAGTAACATTCTAATTAATCTGAAAATCAGAACCAATGATCAATTTGGTGACAGAAGCAGTAAATCAAACTGATTTCAAACTGACAGAAGTAGTAACCAATGATCAAACTGATTTCAATTTGGTAACATTCCACAAAAACAATTAAACAATACAAATCATGGCAGAGAGATGATTTTAGCAGAAGCAGTAACCAATGATCAAACTAATTTCAATTTGGTAACATTCCACAAAAACAATTAAACAATACAAATCACAGCAGAGAGAAAGCCTACAACAGAACAATCATGAGCATGATCGGGTGAGGGAGAGGTGGGTAATACTAAACAGAACAATCATCAAAGCGTACAACATAAAAAAAATGAGGAGCAACTGTAAAAAAAAAATTGGGTTTCAACTGGAAATTTCTCCGATTCTGTAAAAAAAAAAGGGTTTTTGCTTAATCAGTTCCATGGTTAAGCAAGAACCGAATTTGGAAGAAAGAATACCCAATTTTAAAACCCACCATCGGCATTTTAAAATCCACCGGCATTTTAAGACCCAATTTAGAACCCTAGATTTCAAAGATTAAAATGCAAAATCCTAATCTACCTGCAACGGCTGAACAGAACAGAGGCAATAATCTTGATCATCCTCAAATCGGTTTGCATGCACGACCTCAAGCTTTCAAATCCCAGTCAAGTGAAGCGAAGCGCGATACCCATGAGTGAGTCTTCCTGCCATAGCTGAACGGAGAAGCTGTCTTCCTCAGTTCGGTTTGCATGAACGATGGGAGTGAGTGATTTTGAGTGATTCTTGGGAGTGACACTGAGCGATTTTTGGTGAGCAAGTCGGATGAGAGTGACAGAATGGGAGTGACTTTTCACCTATTTCCTATGTTAGAGTAACGGTGAGGGGGGAGTGAGTGAGTGAGTGATTTTGAGTGATTTTTGGGAGTGACACTGAGTGATTTTTGGTGAGCAAGCTGGATGAGAGTGACTGAATGGTTTTTGGAAAAGTGAGTGTTTTGATCTGGATGGGAGTGACTTTTCACCTATTTCCTATGTTAGAGTAACGGTTGGGGAGAGGTGGGCACACGGCACATAAATGGTGATAATCACAGGTGGGCAAAGTGTCAAAATTTGAACCACAGGTAGACACTTAGAATTAGGGCTAAACCACAGGTGGGTAATGTGTAATTATCCCTAATTTCTTTTAGATTATTTATATGCAAATTTTCCACTGACCTTTTTAGAGCTGCATCCAAGTCATGCTCTTCCTTTTAATTGAAGGCCTCATCGAATCCAAACTTGCTCTTTAGTATATCAACCTTGTTCAGATAAAAGTAGGACAAGTGTTGAAATTTCATTTTTAAAAAAAGCATGTTTCTATATCCCCTGCTTTAAAACATAGATAAAACATGCATAGCAGCTTAAAATTTCGGTCCAAATAAGAAAATCATACAACAGGGTGAGGACTAGGAGAATTTGAATAAGATTTCAAAATATTATGCAAATTTGTGTAAAAATACTTTTAATGTCTAACCAGAGACAAATAAATAACAACTCATTCAAGGTGGAAAACAAAAAAGATCAAACCTGCAAAATCAGTTGGAATAAAGAACAAAATATATACTATTGTTTCAAATTCATTCAAAATGGATGTTAGTAAAAGGTGTTGATATAATCAGAAGATCAACTTATGTGTACTTTATTGTTGTCACAAATATCTAATTGAATTATTGAATAAAAACAATATTGTTGGTAGCACCTATCAGAACAATGCATACCTAGTACAAATATTTTAAAGAAGATTCCAATTAAGGTTGATGTAACTTTTCTTTGCTTCTAGCACTTCCAACAACATAACAACCCATCAATTTGGCCAATTGCCCAACTAGTTAGCCAACTGCACCAAATGCTGATGGGACAAAAACATATTCTCCTTTCTTTGGTGAGCAAAGGTCATAGAAACCAGCATAAGCAGTCATACCTATGTGCAAAAGTAAATCGAAATAGATGGAGCATTTACTATGTCTATGTTTTTAAAAAAAAGAAAATATCTATAGTTGCTAGTATGCAGAGGAGGAGATGGTGTAGAGGACAGAAAAGAGTGACATGAACAAGATAGATTATGTAGTATAAATGAATAATTACACTGCAGTGTATCAAATTCATCTTTAATCCGGGGTCCCATGAATTGTATATTCCAATCATATAAACTATTATGAAGTAAAATCCCTTTTATTTTGTTTCTTTAATTTTCTTGAAAATCAAATCCATCTTATAAATTTTTTTCCCAATTGATGAGCAAATTACTTACCAAGAAGTCCAGTATAGTAGGAAAGAGGCACATCACTGTGCTGGATTTTAAAGAGGCTTTCAGTCATTGTGATGAGGCTATATTCTTCCCATTTGGTTACCCCCCAAACGAAATCTCCTTTCTTGAAGTCCGGGTGCCCAGATTCCAAAACTTTAGCCACTCCATACCCAACTATTGGCTACATGTTTCACCAAAAAAATAGGTTCATTTGTGAAAGCAAAAACTGTGATAACAATTCTCTTTATTTCAAACTGAACCATTTCATGGTTTAGATTAAATACAACAAATTTAAAGGTGTATCCATGCCATGTCAAGCAAGAGAGTTATACAGCATATATGCAAGAGAAAGAGAGTGAGTCAGTGAGCTATGAGCATGAGCTTACTGAATGGGGAGCAAAGGAATAAAAAAAGGCGATTTGGGATTTTGGCCTTAATGCCTCCCATGTAAGGATCACAGGACAAGTAAAGGTTCTTCACCAAAACTTCTTTTGAACCCTCTGGCACCTTCAAGCTTATGCTATTTGTGTTAAAGTACATGTCCGTTTCTTTGGGATTTCCATCTATGTAGTCTCTAGCTAGCACCTGTTTGTTTCTCACTTCTTCACCATCACCTGCCATTGCTAAAACCTTTCCCTCTCTTTTTCTGTAGCCTGTTGCACTGCAAATAATAAAATAGAGACTCCTTTTTTTAGGCAAGATAGTGATCATTATCAGGTTTGTAATGAGCTACAAATTTGACTACTATTCGTCAAGAAAGAAACATAGATGTGACAATCATTAATAAGAATATTTGATGTGAAGTTCTAACCTCTACACATCATGCTCTTTTTGTACAAGACTCTCCAAATAGCATTAAATTGTTCAAAATTGACGGCTTGATTGTAAAACAAAATTTTCCAATTGCTTGTGTCAAAGCGGGATGATAGAATTGTACGCAGTGTATAGAGATTCTAGGAACATAATAAGAGAAGGGAGGTGCCAGTTTAAGGCCTTGACCCAAAGCCCACATCTTTTAATGTTTTTTTTTTTTTTTTTAATGAAATTTTTAATGGCTTCACTCCTTTATATAAAGGCACAAAATTTTAGAATTATGCTAAAAATATCACAAATTTATGTATCTAAGGCTCACAAACTAATGAGTCACCAAGTTACGTTTAGCATTTTTTGAAATTGTACAATAATAATTGGTTTAGAAAATAAAAATGGGTTGTGTTATTTTTTCTCACCCCTAAAAAGGTCTACAAAATTTTAAACTAAAAGAAGCTCAACCCAATTTACACCTTAAATTTTTTTTATTTTTTATTTTTTATTTTTTGGGAGGGGAGGATTGTTTCGAGACTTTAATTTAGTAAAGCAACATCCTACCCAGTAGATTGTGAATATTAATCACCTGATTCCCCATTTGGGTAGATACCAACCAGCCTCTATGTCTTTCTCAACACTAAAATCAATATATAATATCGCCTAATCTAAGATCAAGTAAACTTCATTTCTAAAAGAATAATAAATTTTTAAATTAAATTTAATGCTTAAACAATTATTTTTTATTCTTTATATGAAATTAAATTAAATTTAGTTAGTGTTAATTCATCAAATTAACCTTCATTTAATTAGTATTAATTAAATTTATTTAATTGATATTTAAATATAAAAGACCCCATTTATTTTTATTGTCTTTTTTATTTAAGAAATAGCTTAAAACTTGAATTCTTTTCATCTACTTTTTCTTATCTATTTCATTGAGTGATCCACTACTTTTTTTTTGGTTAGGTTTGTGATTTGTGTCTGTGCATTGAGCACTATGGCGTTAGGCTTACTAAATAGACTTTCTCATATGGATATTATTCTATTATATTTTAGTTTTGGATTTTTTTTTTATCTTGTTTTCTTTTTTACTTTGTATTAATAATTAGTCTTATCCTTAAAATATTATTGGACATATAACATTAAAAAAAATCATTAGTAAAAGAGAATGCAATTTATTTGACTGTGTGGGTTAATGGAAAATTAAGTCAATAACTTAGATTTTTCAGGTATTGTTAGCGGATGTTCTAAGGACATTTGTTAATTAACCATATTTAGAAACATTTTATGAAAAAAGAAAAAATAATTGACTTGTTTGATAGTTTTTTATATTTCTCTTGGTATTAAAATTTTCTTAAAATGGTTAATTAATTAATATATAATATTTAAAATTTATATTTGTCTACTTTAAAAAAAAAATTTGTGACAATTCTTAATTTTTTTTATGCCAATAAAATTTAATTTTGATCCATAATTTAGTCCACTTAATAATATATTAGGGCTTTCAAACAAAAACAAAATGCCCAAACAAAAATTTTTGAACTAAAAACTGGAAAAAAAATGATAATAATAGCAAGCCCAAATGCTCAATAAAGATCTCAGGGAAAAAAGGCCAAGATCAATCCTCACTTACTATTCAGACAGATTTTTAAATCAACAAAAATAATAATAATTAAATTTTCATAAACTAAATACCCAATCAATCTTCATTGCCGATTGATCAAATTTTAAACCCAAATAGTTCCTAACCTAAAGGCAAATAAGAATCTCAGTCCTCAGCAGTCAGCAAGTAGCGACTCAGCAAAGCTGCACCAGCAAGACCGTGGCCTCAATGTGCTACCACCCTTGGTCCCAGAGCACATTGACGATAGTGACAAGGAGATTGGAGATTGCCTTGGCCCAGACTTGGTCTTAACGTGCTATCACCCCTCAAGGTATTTTAGTTCTCTGACTCTTTTTCTCTATATCATCTCTGCTTCTACTTTGAGAGTGGCACTCTCTCTCTTTCTCTTTGGAATTGAAAACCGTGAGCCTCTTTGGAATTGAATAGCTTTGCCTAAGCCTAATTGCCTTTATTTGAATTTATCGGTTTTGTGAGTTTGTCATTTTGTGTATTGTGGATGTGTTATATTTCTTTAATGTTTTGTGCAAGTGTATGTAATTGTGTGATTGGCTCATGGCTAGGGGTGTCCACGGGTCGGGTCGGGTTTGTGCCCAACCCGGGCTTGACCCGACATTATCGGGTGGGGAAGATTTCAACCCACAACCGACCCACCGGAAGTTTCAGATCAACCGGGTCGGGTCATATCGGTTTTCAGGTGTGAATCGGTTGGTTTCGGGTTTTCCAATTCGCTGGTTTTTGGCCGAAATCTGGCTGGATCTTGTCAGATCTGGCCAGATCTAACAAGAGTTAGGCGAGATTCCTTTGGATTTATGAAAATTTGGTCGAGTTGGAGTCAGGCTTACCGGGGTTTTGGTCGAGTTTGAGTAGATCTAGGTTGGATTTGCCGAAATTAAGCATATCTGAGTAAGGAAAAGACTAGATCTTGGCCGGATTTGAGCTGATCTAAGTGAAGGAAGCCCAAACGTGGCCGGATCGGAGCTGAGAAGCACCAGATCGTCACCGGATCTTGGTGATTTTTGTCATTCTTTGAGTTTTTGTCGGGCGAGTCGGGTGGCTTGGTTCCTTGAGGACGAAACCTGCCACTCGACCCGCCGGAGTTGGGTTTTGACGGTTTGAGACCCGTCACTGACTTGTCGGAGGTGTCAACTTGGCCATGACGGGTTGGTTCCGATCGGGTTGGTCGGTTCCGACGGGTCTTCAGTTTGCATGGACACCCCTACTCATGGCTGATGACTTTTGAGTGGGAGTGGGGGGGTGGTCAAACCGTCAAAGGATCATACTTTTATGATTCTCTAGTGTACCATACCAATTAATGAAACTTTGAAAATTGTCATGTTGTTATCCAAATCCTACTCTTTCTTGTGACACTATGCATTACTGGTGGATGGGGCCGTGGCATAATGGCATTGGATATTTGGATTGGGGTAATGGAGGCATTAAAAGTAACTGAAGAAGATATTATAAAAGACAAAAAAATTAAATTATGTTTGGCAATAGGTTGGGCAAGGTGGATGATGCAGTGTATTTTTTGTCTTTACATTGTGCAAATCAAACTAAATGGTGGGGTGTGTACTAGACTGTTAGTAAAGAAAAATAATGAAATAACTAAACAATAATAATTAATAATTTTATTAATATTTCAAATAAACTTATAGTTTATTGTTTATTCTTTTACTTGAATTATAGACAAATATTTGATAAGAAAACCATGTACCCAAGATTCATCTCCTATGCAAGATTCATTTTCTGTACAAGATTTATCTTTATATTTTGAAATTGTTGCATGAGAGTCTCATTATCAACGTTGCAAGCTCCATCTCTTTTAATGTACACAATCAAACAATCATTCATTCACTGATCTTTTATTCGATTGCGTAGTTCATTCTTTATATATTTCATTGTTGAAAAACTTCTTTCTACTGTTGCACTAGCGACAAGAATGGTCAAAACTAACTTCACAAGCAAATAAAATCTTCTTATTTCATCATGATTATTAGGATGATAAGTTGATATCTTTTCTCATAGCTCATGATTTGAACGAAGATTTTCTAAGTTAAAGTCAACACGAATTCGCTTAGAAGGAAATTGTAAAACTTTATGTATTTGTGTATTTTTTTTTTATTGTTATTGTTGTCAATATCTGAATTTCCTTTTTTATTAAATTGTGTAATTTATGATTTTTAAGGACTAAGGACATTTGTTAAGGAGACCCTTGCTTTAATTATTAACTTTTTATGGAAGATCCTTCTCTTATCGATAGTTCAACAATGATCAAATAATATTTTCACTAACAAGACATTTACGAAAACCCATTAGCTCATTATCTTTTTGAAGACCAATACCAGGAAATGATAACATCCTATTGAATATTGATTATTTCAACTAACTTTGGCAAAAAGCGATTGGCACTGCCGCCAGTGCCACTAATAATTTGTTCAAACCCGTCAGATCTTACCTCATCAATCATCATATATGTAATCATCAGGCAATTATTGAGCATATCCAGAGGATCAAAGTCATCAATGTTTAATACTCCTCCCACCAATAAATGTGAGACTCATATTCATATGTGCGTTTTTATTTTTATGATTCCATAATAGAGGCCAAAGCTTCGAGGATTAAAAACATGAGTGTCGGCCAAAGTGGCTATATATCATTGATGGAGAAAATATATATGGATTTATCATTTTTTTGGTGAAATATTTAGCAATTTATCACATTTTTAAAACTCCAGTTACAAACTTAAGTTCCAAAAACTTGAGTTCTTTGAAAAAATAGCTTTCAAATTTGTCGTGCTATTTTTTATGGAACTTGAGTTATATATCTAAACTCGAGTTTTTAATTAGTGGTCCTACATATTTCAGAAATAGTGGTAGGTTGCAAAATATTTTCAAAAAAAAAAAATATTTGGCCATTTTAGCCCATGAATGTCTCTATTTTTTGAGCAAAGAATGATGAATGTCTCTATTAGAAATACTTAGAGGTATGAACTAGTTAAACTACAAGGCTATTACAATGGCTCTATTCTTCTCAAACATTGCACCGGCAATGGAAGGAATAGCTTCCATGCCCAAATTTGAGAAGGAAAAAAGACAATTAAAAAAGGTAGTCATTTGGATTTTTTTTTTTTTAATTGAGTCATCATCATGTTATATCTTACATAACTATTGTTATAATATACAATAATTTTTATTAAATTAATATTTTGAGTATCTGTTTTGGATTGCATGTTATCTAAATTCTTAATATATATGGCAAAATTTGTGTTAATTGTGTAATATATATATATATATATATTAAAGTCAAAACGCAATTAGAATTCACAATAAATTTTAATAATTAAATCTAATTTTGCACCATATATCCAAATCATGATTCAAAACTTTTTCAAAATAACAAATATCTTAAGGATATCGGTATTTAATATAACTCAATCCTACTAACATATTAGTATTACTATTATTGGAACTAGAACACATCACATTTAATATATTATAATAATTTATTTCTTTACTTAGTCATGTTATATAAAGAAATGTGAGTGGTCAACCAAATACAATGACATTTTCCGCTTCAAAAAAGAAATTCAATGACTTCAATATCAAAATAGACACAACACATCACATAAAAAAAAAATAATAAAAATAAAAGATTAAAAAAACCTGCGAATTTTAGCATTCTTTAAAAAAACCTGCGAATTTTAGCATTCTTTGTAGACTTGTTAAACAATGTCGTCTAAACACTAAAATATCACAAAAAGTATAGCGCCAAACATCATCAATGGCGTTTTTCTTTTTCTTTCAAACCACCAATGAGGCAATGACTCGTAATTATGTGACACAATAACATAAACATTTAGTGTTAATTAAAAAATGTACTTACAGAATATAAAACATTAAGAATACGTCTACTACAAATAGGACCTCTGTTCACAAATTTCAGTCTTTCACGGTTTCACCACCATTACACAACCATTTCAGAGAAAAAAACATATCTAGACTGTCACGCCCCGAACCCAACTACAAAGATAGGCACGTGACAACCGCCGCACGCTTATATAGTAAGCACCTTACAAGTGTGCAAGACCTTCTTAGTAACTAAAAATTTATCCTTAAAAATTACATCAAATAAAACCAAAATACTTCAACAATTTCTTTATGAAATAGATCTCCAATAATTTAATAGGAACAAAATCCAAACCTCATATACATAATGCTAATTGGCCAATAAATATAAAACTATTAGAAAACCATCAAATCTCAAAATCACTAAGCTTCTTTTCCTGCTCACAACACAACATCAAAACTCCCAAGAATTGCTATTCTTCATAATCTGAAACTGGATGGGAAAAATTGGTGAGTTGAAAACTCAATAAGTAACCAAAATCCTAATAAGTTCTATCAAACAATAAATTTGTAAAGTAATAAGATGTAATATGAGTTTTCAAAAGTTATAATATACTATGAGTTTTCAAAATAACTAAAGAAGTTTCATAGTCTTAAAATAATAAGTTGCAAATAGATCACATACTTTAATCGTATAAATATATATCATAGATGGTTTAGAAAGCAATCAGTTTTCTAGATATCAAAAGCTATAACTTACAATAGGTTCCAAAAATACATAACCAGTTTAAGTGACTCGAAATAGTTAAATACTCAAACATTTCCAAAATCACATATGTAGTTTTAAGGACTCAAAAGGGTTCAAATACTCAAACGTAATTCATATTCTTAACAACCTTATGACTATGGTCACGCTATATCCCCGTGACTGGGCATCAAGTACCAATGAACAACCCCCATTGGTTTGGGTATCAGAATACCAATGAACGACCCCCATTGGTATGGGTATCAGAATACCAATGAATGACCCCCATTGGTTTGGGTATCAGAATACCAATGAACAACCCCCATTGGTTTGGGTATCAGAATACCAATGAATGACCCCTGTACGGTACCGAGATCCCAAAGCCCATTGTGGCCTTAGGCCCAGGCCCATACCGGCCTTGGGCACAGGCCCAGCGGAAAGGTCCAGTTACCCCATGCCCTTCTTGAAACTGCCTTAATGTAAAAAACAAGTTTTGGGTATTGAATTCCAAGAGGTGATCGGTTAAACTTTACCGGGCAAGTGTATGAGCCGTGTCCGGGAAAATCATGATATGCACGGGAAATTGAGTTGCCGAACATAATCGATCAAGCTGGAACCAAGTTCCAAGGCCATAAATGCTGCACCGCCCTCTCACCTAAACATCCACTTTAATCAGATAATATTGGACCTTCAGTAGCACTAACGGTGACTGTAATCATGATCTCCCCACTAACCTTGGCTATAAATAGAAGAAATTTGGGAGAAGAAGGGGTTCAGAAAAACTGAGAGGAAACAGTCAAGTGAGAAAGTATTAGCTAAGTGTTGCTTTGAGTCTCTCTGCCGAGAACGACCCATAGTAGGAAATTCTCAAGCCCACGACAAATAAATTGTGAGCCTAAGTGATTTAAGGCCCAGAAGTCTTATACTTGGTCCCTACAATTGGCGCCCACCGTGGGGCTCTCCTACGAAGCTGTGGTTCGACTGAGACTCAAACAAGGGGAATGTCTGAGGAGCGTTCAGGAGGGCGTGCACCGAGCAGTTCCATAGGATCTTCTCGGGGATCAATGTGGAGGGAGAGAAGACAGAAACGGCGGGAAGATAGGGAGCACCCAAGAGGAAAGGAAAGGTCCGGATTGGGAGAAGGGTCGGCCCAGACACACCGGACGGTTTCAAGCGTCTCGGCGCATCGGCAGTATGATGATAGAGACCGAGAGCTAGAGCGGTTGCGCAGACTGGTAAGGGATTTAGAGCTGGAAGCTAGGGGTCGGCGCCATGAAAGGAATCGCAACCCCCAGCAAAGGAGAAATCAGGGCGAAGAGGGCTCCAGCCGATCTGGTACGCAACGATCCCGAGATCGATCACGCTCTCAAGAGTCACACTAGCAACAACGGGAACCACGCCATCGGCGGAACCGCTCACGGTCGCATGGTTACGACAACCAGGGATCAGAATCGCCGGAGGAACGACAGCACCACCATGCCGCCATGGACGCCATGAGCCGAGCCTTGCGGATGGCGGCCCGGTCTCCATTCTCCGATGAAATTGAACGAGCCCCTATGCCGGGTAGATTCACACGACCGCCATTCAATTCGTATGAGGGGAGGACAGACCCCGTGGAGCATGTTAGTCATTACATCCACATGATGTCTTTGCATGCACACAATGATGCATTGATGTGTAAGGTATTCCCCTCTAGTCTCGGCTCTACTGCACTGAGATGGTTCAATGGGTTACAGAAAGGTTCTATACACAGCTTCGCCGAGCTGATTCAAGAGTTCGGCAGAAGGTTCGTGACCTACAGCCGAGTGCAACAGCCGGTTGACGCACTACTTTCCATGAAAATGAGGGTCGGGGAAACCCTTCGGAGTTATGCCAGCCGATACTGGGAACTCTACAATGAGATTGGTGGAGGAAACGAGAAAATTGCGGTAAGCACCTTCAGGATGGGGCTCCCCGAAGATTCTGAATTACGGGAGTCGCTAACGAGAAGACCCCCCGAGGATATGAGGCAACTGATAAGACGCATAGAGGAGTTCAAACGCCTGGAGGATGACCGGCTGCAGAGCAGGGGGAAAGCTCCATTAGTGGGAAAATCTCGGCAAAACATTTTGCCGACGAGACCAAAAAGAGACTTCAGAATGCAGGAGCCAGAGGTGCAAATCGAAGGGGTTAATGTGGCGTTTAAAGAGCCCATGCACAAAATCTTGGAACGGATCAAGAACGAGTCATTCTTCAGGTGGCCAAACAAAATGGGGGGTGACCTATCTCGGAGGAATCAAAACCTATACTGCACCTATCACAGAGACAAAGGACACACCACCGAGCAGTGTCGGGTATTAAAAGATCATCTCGGACAGCTAGTAAAGGCAGGGTACCTGAAAGAGTTTGTAGTAGACTCCACTGACCGAGAAGCCGGACAAGGCGTCCAACAGAAAAGGAACCCCCTCCCACCTCCACTGGGGGTAATCGAAGTCATCCATGCCGCACCAAGAGGAACAGCAGCAGCAAAAAGGGTATTGATAGTGGCTTGCATGAGGGAAGAATCAGCCGAGAAGAAAAAGAAAGTTGGACGGCTAGCCATCTCGTTCGGAGAAGACGATTTGGAAGGAACGGTCCAACCTCACGACGATGCTTTGGTGGTGACAGCCCGGATAGGCAGATTCCTGGTGAAGAGAGTAATGATTGACCAAGGGAGTGGGGCTGACATCATGTACCCGGACTTCTTCGAAGGGCTCGGGTTAAAGACCCAGGATTTGGCGAAGTATGACACGCCGCTGGTCTCATTTGACGGGAGAGTTGTAATTCCTGAGGGACAAATCTCTCTCCCGGTGGACATGGAAGGCAAGGGAGTTATGGTTACCTTCATAGTAGTCCGATCATTCTCGCCGTACACCGCAATCCTGGGGAGGCCATGGATTCACGCCATGAAGGCAGTTCCGTCCACCCTCCACGTGAAAGTAAAATTTCCTACTGAGTATGGAGTTGCCGAGGTAAGGGGGAACCAACAAGTGGCGAGGCAGTGCCTTGTCGCCGCGATCAGGTGGAAAAATGAACAGCTCGGTCAAGCCGAGCATGCCGAGAAAAAGACTTCATAGTAATTACAGAAACCCCAAGGGGAAACAGGGGCGGACGTTGCCGAGGAGGTGTTGAAGGTTAGAATTCTTCCAGATACTGACAGATATTTCCAGATAGGTACAAGCATGAATGATCGGGAAAGGGTAGAGATGTTGTTGTTCCTTTTACAGAACGTAGATGTTTTCGCGTGTAACCCGTATGAAGTGCCCGGCGTAGATCCCGAGTTCATTGTCCACAAACTCAACGTGGACCCATTATTCCCCCCGAAGAAGTAGAAACCGAGAAGAGCGTCAAAAGAACATGTCGATGCAGTAAACCTGGAGGTCCAGCAGCTGAAGGAGGCTGGAGTCATAAAAGAAATATTCTTCCCGAGATGGTTGGCAAACACTGTCGTAGTAAAGAAGAAGAACGGCAAATGGAGAGTTTGTGTGGACTTCACAGACTTGAACAGGGCATGTCCCAAGGACCCATTCCCAATGCCCAAGATTGATCAGCTAGTAGATGCCACCTATGGGCACTCGAGGATGAGCTTCCTGGATGCCTTCCAAGGATACCACCAGATTGCCTTGGCACCCGAAGACCAAGAAAAGACAGCATTTATTTCCCCGAATTCAAACTATCACTACGAGGTCATGCCGTTTGGATTGAAGAATGCCGGAGCCACGTATCAGCGAATGATGACGAGAATGTTTCGAGAAAAAATTGGATGCACGGTTGAAGTTTATATTGACGACATGGTGGTAAAAAGTAGAATTGAGTCACAACACACCGAAGACCTCCGGGGAGTATTCGAGATACTACGGCGCCACAAATTGCGCCTGAATGCTGAGAAGTGCACTTTCGGAGTGGGGGCTGGTAAGTTCCTGGGATATCTGATCTCTATTCGGGGAATAGAGGCTAACCCCGACCAAATAAAGGCCGTGAACCGCCTCAAACCACCAAGCAATCCTAAAGAGGTGCAAGTGCTCACTGGAATGTTGGCTGCCCTGAACCGATTCATCTCCAAGTTTTCCGATCGCTGCCGGCCGTTTTATCAACTTTTGAAGAAGTGGAAGGGGTTTCGATGGGACGAGGGATGTGATGAGGCTTTTCGAGAGCTGAAGGAATACTTGGCAAAGGCGCCGAGGTTTACAGCCCCGGAGCCCGGGGAGGATTTGTTTATGTACCTCGCAGTCACCGAACATGCCGTAAGTGCTGTGTTGCTAAGGGACCGGGGAGTACAAATGCTAGTGTATTACGTAAGCAAAACCTTAGTAGATGCCGAGATGAGGTACCTGCCCCTGGAGAAGTTAGTTTTAGCCCTGGTGCACGCCACGAGGAAGTTGCCACATTACTTCTAGGCTCACACGGTGTTCGTCCTCACCGAGTATCCATTGCAGTCACCGTTAAAGAGATCTGACTTCACAGGTCGAGTTGCCAAATAGGGGACTCGGTTGGGATCGTTTGACATAAGATACCGACCTAGAAGCTCGGTGAAGGGACAGGTTCTCGCCGATTTCATCGCAGAATTCACACCCAAGAACGACGGCAAGGTAATTTGTAGTGCAGAAATTCGCCCGTGGAGGGTATTTGTGGACGGCGCATCAAATGCTATGGGGGCCGGGGCTGGTATTGTCATAATCACCCCTGAGAGTATACGACTGGAACACTTCTTCAGATTGGGATTCAAAGCCTCAAACAATGAAGCCGAGTACGAGGCCCTACTGGCCGGTTTGAGGGCCGTATTGCATCTAGGCGCAAAGGATGTAGAGATTTACTCGGACTCTCGGCTGGTTGTTTATCAAATCACAGAGGACTTCAAGGCTCGGGACCCCGAATGAAAGCCTATCTAAGTACAGCAAAACAGATTATCGGTCAATTCGGAACGGTAAAGATATCCCAGGTAGCTCGGTCACAAAACAAGCACGCTGACTCCCTCGCCATGTTGGCCTCATCGGCTACCGAGGATACGCCACGATAGAACTTATAAGGGAGCCAAGTATCTGTGTGAAGAGTGTTCCCGACCAAGCCGGAGTAGAGGTTGCGCAGGTAGCAGTGGCTGGTCCATGTTGGATGAACCCAATCATAGATTTCCTTGCCGAGGATAAAGTTCCAGAGGATGAGGACGAGGCCAATAAGATTCGCCGGGTGGCTCCCCGGTACTGGTTGTCTTCGGACCGAAAATTGTACCGAAGGTCCTTCGTAGGCCCTTACCTCTTGTACCTACATCCCGAAAAAGTCAAAGACCTTTTGACCGAGCTGCATGAGGGAGTGTGTGGCGGACATGTTGGGGGACGATCTTTAGCACACAGAGCGATGACCCAGGGGTTTTGGTGGCCACAGATGCAGAAAGATGCCATTGAATACGTTCGAAGCTGCGAACAGTGCCAAAAGCATGCCCCTATGATCCATCAGCCTGCAGGACGTCTAAATCCTGTCAGCAGCCCGTGGCCGTTCGCACAGTGGGGGCTTGACATCCTCGGACCATTCCCCCGAGCAACGGGGAACCGCCATTTTGTATTGGTGGCTGTAGATTACTTCACAAAGTGGGCTGAAGCCGAAGCCTTGGCTAATATCCGGGATACTGATGTGAAAAAGTTTGTATGGAAAAACATAATTACAAGGTTTGGGGTGCCAAATTCGCTAGTAACAGACAATGGGCTACAGTTCGACAGCAACGCTTTCCGGACCTTCTGCAGCGAACTCGGCATCAGGAACAAGTATTCAACCCCGGCTTACCCACAAAGTAACGGCCAAGCTGAAGCAGTAAACAAGACTATTTTGAACGGGCTCAAGAGAAGGTTGGATGGGGCGAAAGGAAGATGGGCAGAAGAGCTACCTAGTGTATTGTGGGCTTACCGCACAACCCCCAGGAGGTCCACGGGGGAAACCCCGTTTTCTCTGACATACGGAGCGGAGGCAGTGATACCAACCGAGGTGAGCTTATGCAGTGCACGGGTCGCCGGGTTTGACCCCGTCCAGAACGCCGACCTGATGATGGAGCATTTGGATTGGCTAGAAGAATGCAGGGAGGCCGCGTCCATACGGCTCGCCGAGTATCAGCAGAAGCTGGCCCAAAGGTACAATCGAAATGTAAAGGGGAGGGAATTCAGTGCTGGGGAACTAGTGTTAAGAAAGGTTGTGTGAAACATGCGAGACATAGCTGCAGGGAAGCTTGCTCAAACCTGGGAGGGACCATACAGAGTCACAGCCATCGCGGGTGCAGGGGCCTACTACTTGGAAGACCTCAACGAGAGGCCGCTTCCCCGACCATGGAACGCCAACAACTTAAAGAAATTCTACGCATGATCATCCGTGTAAGCCAGAACTTGTATTTCGTTAAAATTAAGATTATGATGAACTTATTTGTATATGCTGTTATTGACTCCGTAACCACACACCAAGAGAATTGCAAATAAAGATCTAAGGACAGAAACCTGCCCTCGGCTCGATCAAAATCGCCGAGCAGGTGGAAACCTTACAAATAAATCTCTAAGGACAGAAACCTGCCCTCGGCTCGATCAAAATCGCCGAGCAGGTGGAAACCTTGCAAATAAAGTTCTAAGGACAGAAACCTGCCCTCGGCTCGATCAAAATCGCCGAGCAGGTGGAAACCTTACCAATAAATCTCTAAGGACAGAAACCTGCCCTCGGCTCGATAAAAATCGCCGAGCAGGTGGAAACCTTACCAATAAATCTCTAAAGACAGAAATCTGCCCTCGGCTCGATAAAAATCGCCGAGCAGGTGGAAACCTTACAAATAAATCTCTAAGGACAGAAACCTGCCCTCGGCTCGATCAAAATCGCCGAGCAGGTGGAAACTTTGCAAATAAATGCGCTAAGGACGAAAACTAGGTTCTCGGTTAAGCTAAAATCACCGAATAGGTTTAAACCTTATAACTAAATGCTCTAAGGACGAAAACCAGGTTCTCGGTTAAGTTAAATCACCAAGTAGGTTGAAACCCTAACCTTTTACAAATGCTAAGTCCATTAGCGCTCTCGGATTCCCCAAAGCACCGTACAACAGGTTTTGGGGGTATCATTCTATTAAACGTCCAAAGCGCTGGCATGATCCAAGCAAAGCATACAAAAAGATATAAATCCATTCAACAGATTGAAACAGAAAAGGAAAACGGTTTACCAATTAAACAAACAAAGGTAATTGTTTGGTCACCACATCCTGGTGACGTAGGCAAATAAACCACCAAATCAGAAATACGATAATAATAAAAGTAAAATCAGCTGGGAGGTTGGGTCGGCAGGGTCACTTCCTGCTGGTCGGTCAGAGGGAAAGGCTGGTCTTCACCAAGAAGCTCCTGCACAGTCGGGATGCTGGTGGCTTCCATTTCCTTAGGCTCGGCGTGAGCGTCAATTTGTTCAACCAGCTCCCTCATGCTGGCCGTCTCCTCCTCATCAATAGCTGCCGGGGCTTCCTGGACGGCGGGGACAGGGCTCGGAAAGGGAATTTGGCCGGGGTCTCTCAGATGCGAATCTTCGGGAGCTCCCATTGCTTGGAGAGCGGTGAACCAACCGGCCTCAAAACCAAGATTCCGAGCCCGAGCCACTACCGGCTCTGCAGAATTTTCGACATCGGCGAAGCCCTCGTTGTACCACTTTTGCTTCGCGGCCTCCAAGGCTGCCCTGAGGTCAGCTAACTCGTCGGCGTTGGAGGTATTGAGGCTGATGGCTTCAGCTAACTTGACCTCCGTCTCATTCTGCTTGGCTAGGAGCTCCGCATACCTCTTTTCGGCCAATGCCCGGTTCTTCTCCGCGGTAGCAGCCTTTTTCTTGGCCGACTCAGCAGCTTTTAGCTTTTCCTTCGCCGTTTTAGCTGCCGACTCCCGCGCTCCCTTTTCGTGCTCGACTTCCTCGGCGAGATCCCGTGTCCGGCTGGCTACTATGTGAGCCAGTTGGGCAGCCTAGCAAGCACAAAAATTAATAAAGAGGCAGAAATGAAGGTATGGAAAGAAAACGAATAAGCTAAGTAATTACCGCAATGGCGTGCCACTCTAACTGGCGCCCCACAGACTCCTTGGATCCCTCCTCAAAGGCATGCACGTCCTCGGGAAGAAGAAGACCTTCAGCCAAAGTTTGGGCAATACGGCCGCCCTCGCCCTTCCCCCACATACGAACACAGGCGGTTGAGGGCAGTGGCTTGCCGTCCAACAGGAACTTTGGCTTCCACGCTGGAGCCACCTGAGAGGAGGACGCAACCCCCGTGCCAGCTTGGGTTGGCGGCTCACGGATAACGATTCCTCCTGTTGGTCGGGGAGGAGTCTGGACAGCGGCATCCTCGGGGCCTGTGAAAGGTTGATCGGTAACCTTCTGTTTCTTACGGGCCCGTCCGGCCTGCAAAGAGGGTGAAGGCTGAGTCACTTGATCCCGACCTTGAGAAGGTGGGGGCTGATTGGGTTGCCGGGCACCGGGCACGAACCGGTCTATGGTCATGACCTTCCTTGATACCATCCTTCCACTAGGTTGGATAGCTTCAGCTAGCAAGGCAGCCGCTTCTATCACTTGTTGTTGAGGCTCGGCGGCCGGATTCTCGGGATTGGGCTGCTCTTGGACTTGGTCTTCTTGCTGTATGGCTTCGTGGGCTATCTCTCTGAGGCGCCGAGATACCCGTTCTACGGACTCGTCTCGCAAAGGAGCTAGCTCGTCCGAGCAAGTGAACCGCCGACCAAATTCTCTTGCCTCCCCGGTTGTAAGTTTTGGCGGCAAAAAGTTTACGTACCGGATGTCTATGTATGATAGCAGGGGGCTGTCAACTAATAGTGCCTGCTTGAAGGGCTGCCAGGTAGAGTAAACTGGCTCCACTCCGAGGATCAAGTGCGAGGCCCGGAGTTGTCTGTCCCAATGCACGTATATCTCGGAACGGAGGATGAAGTTCAAATCTTTGGCGTGGACGGCTCTGATGTCCGGAACAAACACTTTGCCGTCTGCAAAAGAGCAAGTGACGCATTAGTCTCTAACAATAAAAATTTACTTCAATAAGAAGAAAAGAAGAAGTGGAGGAAAGCAATTATATCAAGGGGATGGTACGAACCCACTTCACGCCGTGAAAGGGGGCAAGGGACGTCCCCGGCAAACCAGTTGCCACGCACCCTAACGAACTCCCCGGCGGAGTTCCTGTTCGAATCAGGTTGGCATGATATCAGTCGTACCCGAGTATCTCTTATCTTTAGGTAATAGTTGGCGGCTTTGTTCCCACAGAGGCTATACATTTGGTTAATGTCATGGTGGTCTAACTCTAAGTTAAAGGTGTGGTTCAACTTACTGACGCAGCTAACTACCCGGTAAAAGTTGGGGGGAAGCTGGTCAGGACACAGCCCGTAGTAAGTGAGTGTGTTTATCAAGAGGGGATCCACGGGAAACCTGACCCCTCCTTCTAAAATTGACATCAAAGGAAAGAAGGTTGTACCCCGCCCTCGGTGGAGTTCAATATCACTCTTATGGCAGTAAGCCACATCCACGTCATCGGGAACATTAAATTTACTCCTAAAGGTGGCCAAAGCAGCCGAGGATTCTAGAAGGTAAGAGTAACCCATCTATAACGCCTAAAACTACAAAAGGGAACTTAAAGAAATAAAGCTGAAGGAACAGGAAGGGGAAGAAAAACTTACTTTGGGTTCTAAGGAGGGAAAGAACACTGGGCAAGCGAGTAAGCACACAGAAATGTGGTTGGCAGAGAGTAAGCGCAAAAAATCAGAGGCGAAGGCGAAGGAAAAATGAAATGATGTTCAGAGGGGGACTATTTATAGAGCCAAAAAGAAATGGGGGAAGAAGAAACGTTTAATCAAGCAATAAATGGGCACGATTTACGAGCGGCCCAGCGAGTGCCAAACGTAACCGATTCGCGTGCCGCTTCGGTTCACGAACCGTCAGGCAATAATGGCGACTGCGCCTGGCGCCGCGAAACGGCGCGTCTTTTGAGATGAATATTAATGAGAAGCTACAGTCATGAGTCCCAGGCTATAAGATTCCCGAGGTCAAAGGCCCAGACAGCTCCTTGATTCTTCTTGGCGACCGAGTATGAATCAAGGGGGGGCTATTGTACGGCACTGAGATCCCAAAGCCCATTGTGGCCTTGGGCCCAGGCCCATACAGGCCTTGGGCCCAGGCCCATACCGGCCTTGGGCACAGGCCCAGCGGAAAGGTCCAGTTACCCCATGCCCTTCTTGAAACTGCCTTAATGTAAAAAACAAGTTTTGGGTATTGAATTCCAAGAGGTGATCGGTTAAACTTTACCGGGAAAGTGTATGAGCCGTGTCCGGGAAAATCATGATATGCACGGGAAACTGAGTTGTCGAACATAATCGATCAAGCTGGAACCAAGTTCCAAGGCCATAAATGCTGCACCGCCCTCTCACCTAAACATCCACTTTAATCAGATAATATTGGACCTTCAGTAGCACTAACGGTGACTGTAATCATGATCTCCCCACTAACCTTGGCTATAAATAGAAGAAATTTGGGAGAAGAAGGGGTTCAGAAAAACTGAGAGGAAACAGTCAAGTGAGAAAGTATTAGCTAAGTGTTGCTTTGAGTCTCTCTGCCGAGAACGACCCATAGTAGGAAATCCTCAAACCCACTACAAATAAATTGTGAGCCCAAGTGATTTAAGGCCCAGAAGTCTCATACTTGGTCCCTACAACCCCCATTGGCTAGGTATCAGAGTACCAATGAATAACCCCCATTGGTTTGGGTATCAAAATCAATTCATAGTCAATTTGTCCATAATCATATATATATGAAATCATAGTTTCTAACAAAAATATATCTTATTCAAGTACATATATATACATATATAATCATATTTTTAGTATTCAAATATATTTGTGATATTTCTATATTTTGTACTTTAAATCAATTTAGTTAAAGGAACAACTAAATAAATAAATCATATATTCAATGCTCATATTTATTTGTGGAATTTATCCATTCTTTACTTGAAATCATTAATACAATAAAAATAACTAGTAACAATTGTACACAATTTTCAGTAGTTAAATTATGCAGAGACAAAACTAATTAGGATAAGGTTACTTACTTCCAAAAGCTATTTCAAAAGAAACTTTTCTTTAATAGTTCCTCTAAAATCTTTAAATATCACCTAGAACAATTTTCAAATATTCTTACTCAATAATCAAATAATTTAAGAAAGAATTATAATGGTACCCAGTCAGATAAAGAGATTACTAAAATATCCAATAATTATCCATTGCTATCTTACACCAAAATTCCTCCTATCCATAATATTTTTCTTTGTATATATATATATATATGTATATATATATTTTCCTTCTGCCACAACTAAAGCCCCAAAGATAAGACTATAACTCCTATTACTATGTAGGCACGTGGGCCATCTTCAATTTCAAGTGTTCCTTTGTTTTCCTTTGTTTGTTTCTCTTTCTTTTTTTTTTCTTTTAATTACTGGTCAGACCTCATTTACTTTTCTATTCACTTCTACCAAGATCAATAAACAAATAATAATAATAAGCAGAAGAAAGAAAGAAGTTGAGCTTTGCTTTGTTAATGTTTTCTCGTTGATTTGTTTTTGTTACACACGTGACTCTATGTCAAATCTCCAAGCATGCCTAGACTACTGGGCTTCTGATTTTCCCCCAATACCACTTCGGTTCTGCAATATACCCTAAGAAGTCCACATCAAGTACTATTTATCAAAGAAAACTGTGGAGAAACCTGACCATTAAGCCCAAAAGTTTATAGCCTCTATCTTCGCATAACTCAATAAAACTAAAAAAAAAAAGATTAAATCTCATCACCTAGAGAAAATTTGCAGGCACATCGTTCAGTTTACCCAAAAATAAAACTAAACTTCGTTTGTATTATTCAAACTCTTGAATATTTAAGTAGTTTCACTATTGACCACAATACTCACATAAAAGAAATACTCTAATTCTAAATAAAACTTAGATTTGACAAGAAGGAAATTCTTAAGTTCTAACCTCAATTGTGCCGTCAAACATTCTCTACTTGAGTAATTTGAGTAGTCTCCTCTCTCCAAAATATCTCCCCATGTACGTTGACATGATAAGTTTATATATATTGCTAGGGTTTCAACTTTATTTTCTAAAAACTCCCTTATAATTATAAATTATAAAAATTGACCCGACAAAAGATTTACTTAATTACCCTTCCTTTTATTTTTTTTTTTCCGGGTATTACATAGACACACACAGATAGAGGCAATGGCTAGTGTTGGAAAGGAAGTGAGCAACAAGCAGCTGATATTGAGGGACTATGTCACTGGTTCTCCCAAAGAATCAGACATGTACATGAAAACTAGTACTATCAAATTGGAGATCCCAAAGGGATCAAAAGCAGTTCTGTTGAAGAACCTCTACTTATCATGCGATCCTGTTATGCGAATTTGCATGAATAGAGCTGAAGATTCGATCTTCACTTTCTATACCCCTAGCTCGGTAAGTCTCTATCTTCATGTACACATCTATAGTAATACACACAACAATTTTTATAATAGTTGAATTAGTAAATTTTTATTCGTTCTTACTTGGGCCTATCACAATTTGACTCATCGACAATTGTGAATTATTTTTTGTGAAATGTTTTGTCACTCTCTAGGTTATATATATTTTGATCATTTTGTATTAGGATGTAGATACGACTATTAATGCAAATTGATTGGTAATAAGTTGAGTTTTGAGCTAGCGATTGTGAATTGGTGCAAACATGCAGGCATTATCTAGGCACGGAGTGGCTAAGGTTTTGGATTCCAGGTATCCAGACTACAAAGAAGGTGACTTTGTTTGGGGACCAGCTGTATGGGAAGAGTACACCCTAGTCCAAAATTCACCATACAAATGTACCACTTTCCTATTACACTGGAATTCTTTGTCAGTTATTTGGTTTGGTGGTCATTAGTTTTGCTTCTCACTATATATATTTAACTTTTCCATTCAACTATATATGGCTATAAAATCTTCCACAATATTCCATAATTTGGTGAGATAAAAAATTGGGAGAAAAATTGGCATTTGCCCCTTTTGCCAAAACTTTTCAGCAAAATGCCCTATATTTGAAACTATTTAGGGAAATGCCCCCATTTTGAAACTCAATTTTCTAAAAATCGAGTTTCAATTTAAAACTTTATTTTTGGACAATCGAGTTATAGCGAATGAAAAATCTAAAAAAAAAAAAAAAAATTATGGAACTCGAGTTCCAAAAAATTATGGAACTCGAGTTCCATGAGAAGTACTTGAGTTCATGGAACTCGAGTTCCTTGAAAAAATTCAAGTGGAACTCGAGTTCCATGAACTTGAGTACTTTACATGGAACTCGAGTTCCAAAAAAGAAAAAAAAAATTCTAAGTCCACGTTGACTATAACTTAACCCAAAAATCGAGTTTTACATTTGAAACTTGATTTTTAAATTGAGTTTCAAAACATGGGCATTTCCTTAATTAGTTTTAGACATGAGGCATTTTACTGAAAAGTTTGTAAGAAATGGGTAAAAGCCAATTTTGGCCTAAAAAATTGTTATTTTGGCAGCTTTTATAATTGCAACTGCTCCTTTTTCTTTAGTGAGTGGATTTCACTTTCATATCATCATATGTGTTTGAATCATGTACTTCTACTGTCACTTGTACTCATCAGGAGAATACTTTTTGAATTAAGGATCCTAATGATCAAGATTTGTATTAAATATTATAAATATAAGATATATCTGAACTTTATATATACAGTTAAATATAAGAAATAAAATCTTATCCGATATATTGAATGTTTTCATATATATATATATATATATATATAGGTATAACCGCATATGCTGGTTTCTATGAAATTTGTTCTCCTAAGAAAGGAGAATATGTCGGGTTGCTATGGGGTAGAAAGTGCAGGAAGTCAACAAAAGGTCTTCTCACTCTTTTTTACTTTTTATTAAAAGATCTAATAACTTATTATATTGTATAGATAACATATAATAAACTATGCAATCTCATGTTTCAATTATATATTTTTTCCTATATTTCTCTTGTGTTTTTAGAAATTAAATATCTCATCCTTTTTGTTTTGTTTTGTTTTTATTTAATTTTTTATAACAATATTGGCATATATTATTTTAGTGATTAATTAATTTTAAAATCCTGATTCCTCAAAAAAAAAAAAGAAAAAAAAGAAAGTAATATCAGGATAATTCCTTTAGTTATATAATTTCTAGGGAATCTTTTTGTTGCGTAGCTTCCTGGAAATTAGTACTGATCGATTGCTTTCCCTTTGACCACTGTGTGCTTTTAAATTGTTCATGGCATATACATGTGTAATAAAAAACAAGTGATGTCAAGGTATTAGAATTTTATTATAAGAACATTATAAATTGATATATTAGTTTATAAATTCAAAGTAAACTTTAATTGAAAATTGACTATTATAAACCCAGTTTAAAATACTAGTATTAATATTTTCGTGCGTGTTCTAATATAAGTATTATTATTTACTCAAAAAGAAGAAGGGATGTTTATAAACCCGCTGTTTATAACTCCAGTCTACAACTACAAATGTTAGGCCCTTTCGTAGTTGTACTCTGATTATGTAATGTATTATAAACCCGGTTTAAAATATTAGTATTACTATTTTCATGCGTATTCTAATAAGTATTATTATTTACTAAAAAAAAAAATGTTTATCTCATATTGGTTGTGTGTGTTTAGTGTCCGTTGTTTATAATCCCAGTTTACAATTACAAAGGTTAGGCCATTTTTGTAGTTGTACTTTGATTATGTAATGTATTATAACGCCAGTTTTAAAATACTAGTATTACTATTTTTGTGTGTGTTCTAATAAGTATTATTGTTTACTAAAAAAAAATGATTGAAAATTGATGAATTTTATTATAAGAACATTATAAATTTATATATTAGTTTATAAATTCAAAGCAAACTTTAATTGAAAATTGACGTGACAGTGACAATTTAACTACTAATGTATCACCATTTTAATTTGTTTTTTTTTTTAATAATTGTTTTTTGAAACCATTTACACTAGTCATCAAGTATTGAAACTTGTAATACTTTTTATCATTTTTCATTTATATATTAAACTAACATTATGGGAATTTAGAACTTTTTAAATTTTTGACTATTTATTGACTTTGTGTAGTCACCATCTAATTTTCCATATCTAATTCTCTCTTTGAGCCTTCTCACAAAAAAAAAAAAAAAAAAAAAAAAAAAAAACTCTATTTGAGAGCAAGTGGTATGAAATACGTTGCCATATCTCTACTGATGTTCTGGAAATAGTGTACATTTGAAATAATTACTTTCCTTTCTTATTTCTTGGTGAAGGAGAGATGGTGCTAATTGCATAAATAACCTCTGTTAAATGAATACTTATTTGTTGTCTTCAATCAGGTTGATTTATTAAAGAACAAGTTTTGGTTCGACGAGGCTTTCAATTATAAAGAGAAGCGAGATTTGAATGCTGCTTTGAAAATGTCAGTATTTGCTACTGTGTCATGCATATGAGGTACTGATCTAGGGTGAGTTTGGTTCGGCTTTTTGAAGTTGAGCTTTTTGAAAAAGTTGAGTTTTCAAAAAGTGCATAATGAAAAAGTGCTTTTTCAAAAAGCTGAGTGTTTGGTAAAAGCGGTTAAAAAGTTCTTTTTAAAAAAGCTGAGTGTTTGGCTAGCACTTATAAAAGTTGCAGTTTAAGAGATAAATTACCAAAAAGGACAATGTATATATAAGGGAGTTTATTTCATACTTAAATCAACTATTTCATATACTTACTAAATAATAATAATAATAATAATATATTATTGGTATTATTTTAATAATGTTTGGGCAATTTTTCTTTTTTAATATCATAATTATTTGTTATTACCATTAATGACTTATTTTTCAATATTAATTAAATCTAAATAATTTTCATCATCATGAAGCACAAAATGAAAATGTAAAAAGATGATAAAATATACATCAATAATCCAAGTTTAAATTGTACTATATATAAATGTAAAAAAGATAATAAAATACATACCAATAATCCAAGTTTAAATTGTACTACATGATATTTAAAAAAAAGAAAAAAGAAGACAACTACTAATTATTATCCCCCCAAATGGAATTAGCAATGGAATCACAAAGAACCACCATCGCAGGGTCTATTAAAGATCCTGAGTTTTGCTCATCACTACTACCTGCAGCACTATTATGCTCTCTTCTAGAAATTGAATCTCGATTGACGTTTATGAAGCTACTATCATCCCTATCATTTAGTCTAACAAAATTATGAAGAGCCATAGTAGCAGATACAATAAGTATTTGGATATGGAATGGAAAAGATGGCATGTTTCTGATAATTCTCCATTTATTCTTCCACACACCAAAAGTGCGCTCAATTGTACATCAAAGAGATGAGTGAGCATGATTAAATTTTTCATGTCTAGTTCTAGGGCTTCAACCTCTCCTTCGAAATTCCTGAAGATAGTATGATATCCCCTTGTATGGTGCCAAATAGCCTTTCATCATTGGGTATTCAGAATCAACTACATAATATTTCCCTAGAAAAGAAAAATTCAATTGTATTAACACACACACAATATGTCATTATAATGAACAATTGATTAACCATGGCACAAACCGGGTGGTGGGTGCGGAAAGTTGTTACTTTGTTTACGAATAGTATCAAGAAAAATGGAGGTGTCGTGTATTGCACCTTCCCATCTAGGAAAAACAAATGTGAATAACATATCAAAGTCACATGCAACCATCACATTTTGGGTTGGATATCCCTTTCTTCCAAAGTATGAAATGGACTTCTCAGTAGGTACAACCGCAATCACATGTGTGCCATCAATCGCACCAATGCAATCCTAATAAAAACATTAATAATTTTCAGTTCCACATGCATTGTATTATCTTATAGACAATAGTTATTCAAATATACAATAGTACACATACTTTGAAATGTGGCCAATAAATTGGATGGTCTTGTATTTTGGTTGGAACTTCACTAAAAGTTGGATCCGAAGGCTTTACATATGCAGCTGCAAAGCGAGCACCCAACAGAGTGATCATCTTCTCAAAATGTCTACTTATGGTTTCACTCGAATGTTGAAATATTTCTTGAACCATTCGGTTACATGTTCCATGACCAAGTATCAGTAAACAGATTGCCACTGACTCTTCTAACCTTATATTCCTTGAATGTTGAAGTCTATAGTCATGTTGTAAAACTTGATACAAATTATGAAACACCTCCTTTTTCATTCTAAACATATTGTAACACAAAGTCTCATTACCTTCCATACAGTGTCTCACCCAAGCCCACCCTGTTTGTTCAGAATCATAACAAGGAGTCTTATTAATATACTTATTAAAATATGTCACAATTGCTTCACAGGTAACTGCCACAAGCTGGTTAAACTCCTCATCAGAATCGTCATTACTATCATCATCATTAGAATCACTGTCACTGTCATCATCACTGTCACTACTCTCACCATCATCATCATCATTGTTATCACCATCATTATTATTGTCAGCATTGTTATAATAATCACCACCATCATGATCATCACAGTAATTTTTGTAATCCCCATCCATTAATAGTTCCATAAAATGGCCACTCTCATGAGTACCATTATAATCATCCATATTGGTTTAAGTTACACAACAAAGTAACAAATAGTCAACCATTGCTAATACTACTTTAATATAAATCAACATAATAATCAAAACATCAAGACAATTTAGAATATACCAAGACAATTCAGAATATACCAACACTGTAATGAAAATTCCAAATGTGTTTACATTACACATATATTAGTCCAAAGCTAATACTAAATATCACATAACTTAGTTTAAAGTTAATACAACATAGCTAATACTAAATATTACATAACTTAGTTTAAAGTTAATAGAACATAGCTAATACTTAGTTTAAAGTTAATACAACATAGTTAATACCATATAAGGTTGGTCACTTCTTTTGGTTATAAATCATTCCTTATAGCCACTTCAGTTGTGACTCTGGGTCCTTGAAAGTTAGGAACATCTCCCTACGTGACTTTTTTAGTAAGATATAGGAAGCTTGAATCACAAACTTACTTTCCACTCCAGGAAGTGCTTTCACAATCACCATGACATTATCAATTGAACTTGGTGACTCTCGAGAAGTACCTTCAGACCTATTCTGACATACAGTTATTAATTGACTAATACGATCATCCAACATTGCAGCTCCTCCTATCTTCTTCTTTTTCTTCTGTGAGGGTATTGATTCACTAGTTCGCTTTTGTCCTGAACTACGTGATTGACTAGTATGTCCTTGCTGCAAACTATGTTGCACGGACACGGACACAGCACGGACACAGGCACAGGGATACGGCAATTTTTGAAAAATAAGGACACGACATGGCGGGGACACGGCGGTTAAATAATTAATTAAATTTTATATTTAGGCATATTTTTTAATATTTTTAAACATAAAATACATTTATGTTTAGAATTTAAATTATGTAAGAACTACAAATAAGTAAACTAACACCTAAAGTAGTACAATAATACACATAAAATCTTCAAGCACTTTCAATATTCATTTTAGGAAAATCACCTACAATATTTAACTTTAATAAATAAATAAAATTATAGCGGGACACACAAAAACAAATTTATAAGTTATAACTAATATAAAAAAAAAAAAAAAAAAGGACAGAGGGCACCCACAGGCCACAATAGCAGTTAAAAAAAAAAAAACAAAAACAAAACAAAACACGTTATAAATAAGTGAGTAACAGTACATTCACCAAAATTAATATCGGAAAGAAAGAAAGAAAAAAAAAAACAGAGAGAGAACAAAGAAGAGAATCAAGAGATAAGTCCGCGCCGCGAGAGAGAGAGATCGGAAGGGACAGAGGACAGAGGGCACGGCGTCGACGTCGGAGCTCGCCAATCGGCCCGATCTAACTTCGGCGAGGGACAGAGGGCAGCAGTAGCGATAGAGGGAGGGTGGGTTGAAAAGAACTTGAGATGTGGTTTCAACTTAGCGGTAGCGACAGAAGGAGGGTGGGTTGAAAAGAACTTGAGATGTGGTTTCAACTTTCAGTCTAAGAGACTCTAAACTTGCTTTATTATTTTATGGTTATCACAAAATCAATGGTATTGGTAGGTCCACCAGTCAAAATCTATGATTTTTTTTTTCCACTGCTGGCGTGTTGGACGTGTCGAAGCCGCGTCGGCGCCGTGTCGAAACCATGTCGGAGAAGCGAAAAAAAAAAAAGGGACACTGCCAGACACCGGAATCTGGCGCGTCGTCCCGTTCCGGTGTCTGACACGTGTCGAACGCAGACATGACGCCAAAAATGGCGAGTCTGTGCAACCTAGGCTGCAAACTATCAATGTCTAAACTCATGTCACATTGGTTATCCTTAAATTCAGAGCTACCATTTGAATCACCAGCACCCTCTCCTGGCATTGTTGAAGGGAGTGTATTTGAAGAAGGGGTCCATGCAGCTACCCCAGTTACTGCAACATCCCTAAACATTATATCAAGTAGTTCTAGATTCGGTGGACCTTTCTTTCGAAATTTTTTAGTTTTGGGTAATTCCTACAAAATGTAATTGTAATTTCACTTATATAACAATAATATAAAAAAACTATCTCCAACTAACTACATATTAATAAAATACAATACTCACTAGCAACTTTAGGTCCAACCAATTATAAGGAGTAGCAATCGTTCCCTTCACTGCATCCCAACCTAAACTTGTGTCAAGATTCCTCAATCGTTCCCACACTCTCCAATCACCTTTTAATACATCCCACCTACTTTTTAATTGGTCCTTATCATAGTTTTGACTGGTCTCATCACAAAATTTGGTCACCAAATTGAACCAACCTTTGGTACTAAAGCCAACACCTTTTGTTCTATTCCCGGCTTGAATTTGTTCCACACAAAGGTTACAACAAGTAATTGTCCACGTTGGATTAATATCCCAATATGCTCTAGCCTTTTTTACCTCAGGGTGGAAGTGGTCTTTTTACCCATCTATAAAGTTAACTAACCATAAGAAATGCAAAAAATAGAATTCATAATATTCCAATTAAGTGAACTAGTTACAAACATGATCTAATAAATCCACAAAAAATAAATAAATAAATAAAATTGCTGCCTAGTCTGAGCATTAAAATAGAAAGGGTTAGAGAGGAATCTCATCATGTCACAACTCACAAGAGCACCGTTTGTACACTCACTAGTAAGTAAACACAGCCAGAAAATTGCTGCCATAATTGAGGACATTGGCCTCAAAAGCAGTCAGGTTCAATAGACTACTCTTAATAACTCAACATTCAATCCCATAAAAAGCATAGGTGGTCTTATAATGGTTTTATAAATGGTTTTTGATGAGTTCTCCCCAAGTATAAGATAAGAGACTATAAAACCTTTAAACTAGAAGCCTTAAATTAACAAATAATGATCACTACCTAGGGTGGACTTCAACTAGATTAACCGGAAATATATATGGCCAGAGGAGAACACGGGAATCCAGAAAAGAGGAAGATGAGACTGCCCAAAACATTTAACAATTCCATATAGTGATCTTAAAAATAATTAATCCAACAAATCAACTGCAGTATCCAAGGTTATTAACCTTGAGAACAAATCATACAAACCAAGATAACAATTTTCAAAACCCAGAAAATCACATAACTAATAATCAACAAAAACCACAAAAACCAACCCAAAAAACTAAGCTACCACTCTCAGTACTAGAAAACATAAAAATAATATAACCCCATAACATAACTAAAACTTGAAAATTCATATCAAGCAAAGGACTTTCAACCACACGTATTGCTAAACCCAGATAATTAAATAACTAATAATCAACATTAAAACATAAAAACTTGTTTGGGGGTGTTGATGGGGTGTGCGTGTGGGGGTGTTGATGGGGTGTGCGTGCTATGCTGTTGTGGGGTGCGTTTGCTGCTGATGGGGCATGCGTGTGCAGCTGCAATGTGTGTGCAGCTGCACCACGCATGCCCCATCAGCAGCAGACGCACCCCACATCAGCAAAGCATGCACACCCCATCAGCACCTCACCATGCAGCAACCAAACAAGCCCAATATTCCAGAATGTTACATACTCAACGAACCATGACAACCAGCATGAAAAATATTTATATTTCTTCTGAAAATTCTTCTTTCTTTCTCATTCTTTATATTTCTAAAATACCTAAATCATGCTAATAAAACACCTAAAACAGATATCGCATAACTTAAGACAGAGCATCCACAAAAAAAAAAAAAAAAAAAAAAATTACGAGGCATGTACCCACAAAGCTTTTCAGTACCCGGCAAGAGAACAAATAGATCTTTAGCAAGAACAAAGCATGCAAGATCTGAAAAAAAAAAATTTTCAGCTTGGTTAAAAAAAAAAAAAAAAAAAAATTCAGATTAGTGTTGGTACCTGGTGGTTTTTGGTAGCAGATTGGTGTTGTTTGATGTTTTGTTGATCAAAACTCTACCTTCAAAATGTATTTCTCAGATCAGATTAGACAAATAAAAAAATTAAAAAAAAAAATTACAGAGGAAGGCCCATTGAAGAAGACAAAGAAAGAAGAAGAAGAGGAAGAAGATTTTCAACGGATGACAAAAGAAAAGAGAGACTTACGCGCAAGGAGAGACTTGTGGTAGCACGGAGATGAGAGGAATGAAGAAGCTTGCGCAGAGCAGAGAGATGACCCAAAGTGGAATGAAGGCACTGTGCGATCTCTGAAGACATGAGCATTTGAAGGGCAATTTGGTAATTGCCAACTCAGCCCCAACGGATACCCCAAAACGCCCAAGGACTTTTGGAAAATGGACTTGATGAGGTCCATAATAGGAGATGCGCGTTTCAGAGCATTTTTAAAACGCAACTTTTGACCCAAAGTTGCGTTTTGTAATAACCAAACGCAATTTTTGGGCCAACTTTTTGCAAAACGCAACTTTTGGACTCCAAAAATTGAACCAAACGGGTACCTAAAATGTCACCATAAGCTTTTAAAGCTCACTTTTTTCTACATGATATATATATATATATATATATATATATTTTTTTTTTTTAAATTTTTTCTCTTTAATGTTACAAAATAGGGTTAAACTATATAAAATCATAGTTGTTTGGTATAAAGTGATCCAATAATACTAAAATTTTTTATCTTCTCTAAAGAAATTTTATTTGAAAATTAAGTTATTTTTCACAAATTGTGTTATCTAACTTTTTATTTATTAATACAATACACATTACCATTGGTTTCTCTTTTGGCATGGCAGGTATTTCCCGAATGGTATTGACATTTACTTTGAGAACGTAGGAGGGAAAATGCTTGATGCAGTTCTTCTAAACATGAGAGACCACGGGCACACAGCTGGATGTGGAATGACCTCAACCTACAATCTTGATGAGCCTGAAAGGATTAAAAATTTGATGTTTATCATATACAAGCGAATTCGTATGGAAGGATTTTCAGCTATTGAATACTATCATCTCTATCCCAAGTTCCTAGACCACATATTGCCATACATTAGAGAATCAAAGATAGTTTATGTGGAAGACTTAGCTGAAGGCCTTGAGAATGGGGCAGCAGCTCTCCTAGGACTCTTTAGTGGCTGCAATGTTGGAAAACAAGTACTTGTAGTTTCTCGTGAATAAGAGCATGTTCGGTACATTAAATTGTTAGAGACATATTTTAAGTAATTGGCTAATCATTTGACAAAATACACTTTACTTGTAATTGGGTAGATCTAGGATGTGTTTAAGACTTCAAAAAACATGTTGTTCAAGTCAAGTGTTAAAGCCATGAAGATCTGACCAAGAAACAAGTGAAAAAGAGCTGTTCATTAAAGCTCAACAGCAATCTTGACAGAAAGACTTCTATCGAAATTTAATGTTGAAGCTCGACACAAGCTCGACATAAGCTGTATTTGTCGAGAATTACGAAATCAGACTTTTTAGATATGATTATAGCATATTCCTGTGTATTTGTGTAAGATTTCTTTTCTCACAACCTTAGACATATATAAGGATTATTTTAAGGGTCGTCATAAGAGATGCAAAAATTAATACATGTAGATAGTGATCTAGTTCATCATTCTTTCTGAAGAAGCTACTGTGTCTTTACACCAAGGGTTTTGTAACCAAGGAACCTTTTGATCTTCATTGTTGATGAAGTGCAGAACTTTGCAGCTAACATTTTCTTCAAGTTGGTGGAGTTAGTCATGTATTGGGATGCGTGCATCATTGGTTAGTCACGTATTGTGATTCATGCATTGAATGGAGAAATTGTCGTTACAATACAAGTCCAATTGGGTATTAGGGTAAGGGTTCCACTGTAAGTTAGTATTTGGGGATAGGTCAAAGGGTTTGGTAAGATTCCTTATACTTGTAACTGCTTGTGATTGATAACAGTGGATTCTCGGGAGTGGTGACCTTAAATTCACCTGGTGGGGTTTTGCCTTAGAGGTTTTCTCCATTTTTAAACAAATCATCGTTTCAAATTTAATTTTCGCTGCATTTAGTTTTAGTTGGTGATTTGTTTGTGCTATCACACCATTGCATGTAATTTGACTAATTAATTAACTTGGGTAATTAATTAATTTGCAAGGGGTTAATTCATTTTAACCCAAAATAAATGAATTGGAATAAAATCCTATGCATGTATTTGATAATTGGTTAATTTTGTATCCCAATTTCATATATATACATTTAGAGAAGATTAATGAATGAGATGTTATTTTTTAAGGATTTTTTTATATTTATAATTATTATATGCAAAGAGGGGTTTGTATTTATTGAGATATATTAATTCTTAATATTATTCTACATATATTAACATATATTAAGGAATAGTTATTGTTATTCTCTTGGAGAGAGATAACTATTCATTGGTTTAATAACATTCACACTATCCCCAAGGGAATTTTTTGACTAAAATGATAGAAGTATATTAATCAAAAGAAAATACAAAAGAAAGCCTAGCCCAGGAGTTTTACAATATTGAAATCGGCCTAAAGAACAATGGACCTATTACTCCAAAAGCACCAAAACTTAAAAAGAAAAAAGAAAAAGAAAGGGTAGATTCATAAACAAATATTTCATCTGTGGGGGAGGAACTTGGCAAGTCTTTGATATTCTTTGAGCAAGGAGTCTGCTTGCTTAAAAATCTCACTCGGGTGGGTTTGAACATGCTTAAACTGGAAGCAGTTACGCATTCCACAAAGACCACGACGTTATAGCCCACAGCTCGAGTTCCTTTCTATCAAGCCCCTGTACCATATGACGTGCAAGCAGAAGAAATTCTCGGCCACGGAATTGCTCTTTTGCAACTTACCCCAAACCAAAGCCTAGACGTTACTGGCAAACGGGCACTCCCACAGAATAGACTTTGTTGTTTCATCCTTCTGGTCACAAAAGAAGCATTTAGGGTCGATTTGCATTTTCCGCTGGGCAAGTTTGGATTTTGTAGGTAGAACATTGCAGCAAGCTCTCCACATAAATGTCCAAACCTTCGGAGGGACATTTAGGGACCATAATCACTTCCACAGGCGCTGATCTTGTGCGACGGAGGAGTGCTCCTCAGAGGGAGGATGGTTGAGCTAGAGAGCCACTTGATATGCAGTCTTCACTGTAAACTCATGGGGCTTATTTTCCTTCCACATCAACTTATCTCTTCTGTTCAACCTTAATCCTCAAAATATCTTCCACTGTGGCTTGAGTGAAGGTGGTAGCGAGGATGGTTCAATCCCACTAGTGGGTCACCTCACTGATCAAGTCGCGGACTCTCAAGTCTTTGTCTGCCCCATCACGGAAATGTGGGGGGTGTGGTAGCCACTTATGAGAGCTGATACTAATGGATCACCCATTGCCCACTTCCCATACGGACCCTTCCCTAATCATGTCATGAGCTTGCAACAGGCTCCTTCAAACAAAAGATGGGTTCGAGCCTAGCTCAGCCTCTATAAAAAGAGTAATGGGGAAAGTACCTTGCCTTATACACCCAGTAGAACAGTGAAAGTGTCTCCTTAATAAACTGCCATGCTTGTTTGGCTAGCATGGCCAAGTTGAAAGCGTGGATGTCTCGAAAGCCCATTTCTTCTTTCTTCTTTGAGCCACATAACTTACCCCAATTGATCCAATGAATTTTCTTCTCATTCTGAGTTTTACTAAATTGAAACTCTACCTTTTCTATTTTAACTAACTTATTATTCAAATGCAAGACTATTTATTTATTTCTTTAATATATATATATATATGTATAATAATATTTTTTCTCTCTTCAAACATAAATAAATAAACATTAAATCTACTCTCCACCTTACCTTTCACAACAATAACACCTTCTTCCTCGCAATAACACCTTTAACTTGAGCTAATGGGAAAGTGGAAACCATGAAAATGTTCTAATTTAATTTTTTACAAGTTTCTTTTGAAGGAAAATATTTTTTACAAAATAAACTAGCTAATGTTAATTAAAAAAAGAAGAAAAAAAAACAATAATAGAAAGACAAAGATGACTTGATTCAAAGTGTTAGTCAGCCTAAAAAGGAAACAAAAGAGAAAAGAAAGAGACACATTTTTTTATAGATAGAATGTCAACCTATGACATCCACTCTTGATAATAGTTCTTTATTATCAGGCCAATATACCAAAAAGTTTTTGGTGTAAGCGGGGATTGGACCCCAAATTTTTTATTTAATCATCGGAGACTTTACCAATTGAGCTAACTATGATCTATAGACACAAATGATTTTGTGAGAGACCGCACCCCCGGCCCCCTTTTTTATAGGATGTTGGGCCAAACCCACATGAATGGGTGGAGTCATGTTATTGCCTCTCAAAATGGAGGTTTGACTAATTATATTTTCCCCTTTAGATTAAGGGTTTTACAATGGAGTTGTCACTTATTTAATTATTGGAATAAATAAGAAAACCAAAATTGAAAAATTCCTCAATTTAGTAATTTGTAATTGAATTTATATTGATCATAAGAAAATTACGTGGCTTTGGTCTTAGATACAATCTAAGATAAATTACATAGCTTTATTTCCTAATTACAATCTAAATTGTTTTAAACTGTAAGCACAAAATTGCCTTTCATTTGTGTTATGGTAGGACTCAGTGAGATGAATACATGAGTGGAAGTGAAAAAGTTGGAGAATTTTTTTTTGTCCCTAGCATGGCTCATATCTTCAGAGTAAGTCTGTATATACAGAATTGCCTTTTCATTTGTGTCATTATGGGGCCTAAGTGAGCTGAATACATGAGTGGGTGTAAGCAATTCGCTGAATGTTTCTTGTTTGTAGTAGGTCTTTTTTCTAAGGAGCATGTTCATAAGCATAGAATTGCCTTCATTTGTGTGAAGGGAATTAGTTGTGGAAATTTTTTTGTCCCTACTGGGGTTCCTTTCTTTGGGTTGAGTCTTGCAAGCACATAATTGCATTTCAATTGTGTTATGGTAGGGGCCTAAGTGAGGTGAATATATTATGAGCGGATGAAAAAGTTGTGAAATTTTTTGGTCCCCTGCAAGACTCTTTTCTTAAGCGTAAGTGTTTAAGCACATAATTTCTTGTCATTTACATACGTAATGGTGGGGCCTAAGTTAGGTGAAGGGGAATTTTTTCTGACTCTAGTAGGACTCTTTTAGTCTTTTACTAAGAGTAAGCTTGTACGCGTAGAATTGTCTTTCATTTGTGTTATGGTGGAGCCTAAGTGAGGTGAATACACGAGTGGGTGTGGAAATTTTGGTGAATTGTCTTCATTTGTGTTATGGAGGAGCCTAAGTGGGGTGAATAGTGAATACATGAGTGGGTGTGAAAATTTTGGCGTATTTTCTTGTTCCTAGTAGGATTCTTTTCTTAAAAGTAAGTGTGAAAACATAAAATTGTTTTTCATTTTGTGTTATGGTGGTGCTAAGTGAGGTGTGCTATGATGTTACTAAGTGAGGTGAATACATGAGTGGGTGTGAAAAAGTCTGGGAATGTTTCTCTCATTAGCATGAATTTTTTTTAGGAGGAAGTCTCGAAGCACATAGTTGCTTTTCATTTGTGTTATGGTGTGGCCCTAAGTAAGGTGAATACGCAAGTGGCCATGAATAAGTCGGGGAAGTTTTCTGTCTCTCTAGCAAGACTCTTTTCTTAAGAGTAAGTCTGTAAGAACAGATTTGCCATTCATTTGTGTTATGATTAAGGCCTAGGTGAGGTGAATGGATGGGTGGGTGTGAAAAAGTTGATATCCCTAGACTGGTAGGACTCTGTTCTTAAGGGTAAGTTTGGATAATATGGTGTATGTAAGATTGAACTCAGTGATGATGGAGAAATTTAACACTGGTGAATCTCTAGACTTGGGAGCCAATTTTTCTTGACAAACTTAATGAGCTTCCTGAATATGTTGATCATGAACAATTTTGGCAGGATGATGCATACAGTGGAGTAGTTGAAAAGGTTATTGATGGCTAATTACTTAGGATCAATTATTTGAGACGTTTTAATTAACTAAAACTTTATAAATGGTGTTTAATTGTTTATCAAGGTTATTGTACTAATTTTTTTTTCTAGTGTAGATTATTTCAAATTGAGTTGTTAAGACTTTACTCTGTTTTTTTTATTATAGAATACTAAATATTTTTAACACACACACAGGGAGAGGGGAAAATGTTTTAAAGAAATTGACACACACACACACATATATATATATATATATATATAATTTTACTGTGTTATGCCGTATATTATTTCTGAATTATTCCAAATTCTTGAAACATACTTTGAAAGAGGCCGAATTATACATGTCCTGTATTGAGTGTAACTTATGCTCATCATATTCTACTAACTATTAATTATTGTAGGCAAAAATGTCACACAAGTATCTATCTCTAGTTCCCGTTCTACTTCTATATGGTTGTTAATTTCTACTAGATGCATTCTCTATTTTTTGCAAAACTTTCCGTTGTAGTCCACACTAGTTTCTCGTGTAAGGTAAGGAAGAAAATATGTCTGAAATTTTCCTGTGTTGTCATGGTGGGACTACTAGGCAACTACTAAACATATTGGTTCTGGTTAGGGTGTCAAGGAGCTAATTAAACTTCTTGTCTCTCATTGACCAAGAGTTGTGTTGTATTACATGATGCAAATAAGTGATGAATTTGTGAGGATCTGGTTAGTGGAGATCCTGTGGCCAAAGGTGAAGACTTGAAACCTAATGAAAGAAAAGGTATGAAACTTCTTTTCACCCTCCAATCCCGTTGTATACTCTTGCAATATGGCGAACATAATTAAGACCATTGGTCAATCATTGGATAGAACGAAGGATGATATAGTTGGCTTTGGACTAATGGAGTTTGTGAACTTGATCTTTAAGATTAGTCTAGACAGGGAAATAGACTCAATGATTCGGAAGTTGTATGAAAGGAAGATGATGTTTTAAAACAGTAATTTGCTCATTAGTGTAAGCAGTCAACATGCTATCTTGTTTTTCATACAGTGGGCTTTGTGGTCTTGGATAGACTTTTAACAAAACTATTGTTTAATCATTGACTGGTAAAGAATCATTTTCTTGTACATGTCTACATGGCATTACAAAATTCTCTCCCCTTGTAAAGAATCATTAACTAGCAAAGAATTATTTCTCTCCTTGTAATTATCATGGTTCTAATGTTCTATCGTACTGCTTTTTATTTGGTATAAAAAATATATCAAATAATTTGAAATCCAAACTAGACTGTACGGTCTTACCTGGTTAACTATGAACCGTTCATCAAGACGGTTCTTTAAACTCTAAAAAGTGTTCTCTATAAAAAAATTAGTGAACTGTGTGAACCGCAGTTGAACCGTCTGGGTTTGCAAATGGTGGACGATTCTTGCGGTGCAGGACAGAGTTGAAAATAAAATTTTAAAAAAAAAAGAAAAAGAAAGAAGAAGAAAGAAGAAGGTATTTACACAGTGAGGACTCTAGGAATTTTTTCCAGAGTGGTCCTTAAGAAACATAAATTATACAATCTAATAATATGAGAAATTCATATATTGACAACAACAACAACCAAAAATACAAGCAAATATATAAAGTTTTACAATTTCCTTCTATGAGTTTTCATATTTTGAAATCGTTGCATGATAGTCTCATTATCGAGAACAAGTTAACAGGGGCCTTTTTTGTAAATAAAATCTTTTTATTTCATCATGATTGATTATTAGGGTGATAAAATGATATATTTTCTCATACCCTAGGATCTAAACGAAAATTTTCTAAGTTAAAGTCAACATGAATTTTCTTAAAAGATGAATCTTGCATAGAAAATGAATCTTGGATACGTGGTTTTCTTATAAAATATTTGTCCATGATACTTTTAAAAGAATAAACAATAAATTATAAGTTCATTTGAAATATTAATAAAATTATTAATCATTGAAGTTTAGTTTTTTCATTATTTTTCTTTGCCTAACACAATTTAATTAATTAATTTATTTTTGTATTTTATAATGTCTTACTCACTAACTTTTAAGTTTTAATGCCTCCACTACCTCAATCCAAATATCCAATGCCACAATTGGCCCCATCCACCCCCACTCAAGAGACGAGCCAGCGCCAGCCAATTAACACAATTTAACAATTACATTACATACAAACTATACAAGCATACACTTACACAAAACATTAAAGAAATATAAAACATACACAAAATGACAAACTCACCAACCAATAAAGTCAAATAAAGGCAATTAAGCAAAACTATTCAATTGAATCAATTCCAAAGAGATTCAGAGAACTAGAATTTTTTTGTTTCAATGAGAGAGAGAGTGCCGCTCTCAGAGCAGATATGACAGAGAAAAAGAGAGCTTTTTTTTTTTTTTTTTTTTTTTCCTGAGAGAATATTAAGCATTTTAACACACACAGGGGAAGAGGGGAGAGAAAAGAGAGAGAACTAAAATACCTTGAGCGCTGGTACCGCAGCAACACGTTAAGGCCAGGTCTCACCAAGGCAATCTCTGATCAGGGGCGGCTGCAAGCAACACGTTGAGGCCAGTGACTGCTGAGGACTGAGATTCTTATTTCCCTTTTGGTTAGGAATTATTTTTTTTTATTGATGATAGGTTAGGAATTATTTTGGTTTAAAATTTGATTTAATCAGCGGTGAGGATTGATGGGGTATTTATTTATAAAAATTTAATTATTATTATTTTTAGTTGATTTAAAAATCTGTTTGAGTTACTGAGTAGTGAGTGAGGGAGGATTGATTTTGGGCTTTTTCCCCTGAGGTTTTTATTGGGCATTTGGGCTGGCTATTATTATAGTTTTTTTTTTTCATTTTTTTTTATAGATTTTAGTTCAAAATTTTTTTTTGGGCATTTTCTTTCAGCTTGACAGGCCCAATATATTCATGGACCAGAAAAAAAAAAACTCAAGGTGGTTACAAATATAAAATTTTAAATTATTATATATAATTTTTCTTTTTCCCGGTGAGGTTGGTCTTGTAACCACACTGGCCTCAACGTGCCTGGCCCTGCGTGGGGCTTATTTTAGCTATCCGCATGTTCTGGTTCAACCCAAACACATGGACCATATTAATTGACTTTTGTGGACAAAACTTTTAATTTCTTTTTTGTTCCAATGAGTGACAGAAAGAAATGATTTTTTTTTTGAAACAAAAATGATTGACTCCCCAAGAATTTATTTGGTTTTCATTATGGATCAAATTTATGGGCTGTTGGCTTAGACAATTTGTGGGCCTAGATTCATGATTCTTGGTTTTTTTGCGGTATTTTGAGGGCCAATCTTTAGACCAATTTTAAGCCTTTACTCCCATGGATAGTGAGCCATTTAATAGCCCTTGGGCTAACTTTGTGGTTCCGGCCTGAATTAATATCTCTGTCGAAAGAGCCTTCTAGTAGATTGTTTATGGGACTTGGGCTTAAAATAGCTTTTGTGGACTTTGGGGTTTATTTTTAATGCGTTGCCCAAAAATGCCCTCAAAGAGAATGCATTGAATAAATAATAATGGCAGTTGGTTCTACCCAAAGCCACGGGATTTATCTTTGGTGTCGGATTGCTAGCTACATACAGTGCATGATTTGATTAATCCTAATCCGGGTAGCTAGAATATTACGGGGTTTTTAAGAAGTTGTATCATCTAGGCGATGTTTAGAGCATCTTAAATCAGTGTTTATCTAAATTTGGTTTACCAATTACCAGATATGGCAATCTGGCCTTGGGTGATCATGAATCAGGCGCCAGTATCTTAGTTTTATTTCTCTCCCCTTATAATTATTATCATGATTCTAATGTTCTACTATACTGCTTTATATTTGGTAGAAGGAAAAAAAAAAAAAATTGTTATAGTTGTAGTAATTAAACGTTGGATTTTTGTGTTAGTCTATTTTGTTGTTGGGAATGGAAGTAGTGCTGTTTGTGTCCTGGTTAATGCATGTATAGATTGTAATTTTATTTCTACAAACTTCGGACAGATGAACAAAAACAATAAAAAATCCGTAAAACATTTTATTCCACCATACTTTTTTCATTGTGGGGCTACTATAAATACAAAACAACAATAACAATAAACAAATCCTTTATTAGTCTCAAAATACCAAAAAAACAAACGAAAATTATTAAGTACTCACGAAGTATGTATTTATGATATTATGAGAATACACAATAATTTCTCAAAAACAAAAAAAAACTCCATGCACGCAACAAGCGCAGGAGCCACCAAAACAGCCCAACAACTAAAGCAAACAAAGCCATTAGTCTCGAAATACCCGAAAAAAAACATGCACTCACCAATCGCACTAGCACTTCTTGTGGAAATTTTATCTTTAGTTTGATTGTAGCATTTTATAAATGGGAATGACTCGAGTACAGTGCATGAAGCACGAACATAAGCTTTACCCTTTATAAATTAGCACTCGTTACATTGGTCAGAAGGAGTCCCAGCCCCCTGGTAACGGAAACTCTCAAGGATTGATGACAATTCATCTGAAACTTGTGAGCTAGCATCCTCTGCGCAATTTTCAGTTTGATGGTTTCGTCCAACAGGGTGTGAAACGGCGACTGGCTGAACTTTTGACTCTTTGAGGTCCCATAAGACTATGTATCCTCCATGTATTGATGCGCATGCACCCGGTTGTTTGAAACGGCCGGCGACTGCTGAACTTGCCAGGACCCTGTAGGAATCACATGATTTTGAGTCTGAATCTGGTCAATTTCATTCATTTGAATCGACAACTCTGTAGACATCCCATATACGGGTTAATAAATTTAACTCCCAAATCATCAAGCAAATACGTCACATAAACATTTTTTGAAACCTAAGGACTAAGGAGATATATATATTTGACATATGCATACTCACACTGTACAATGTAATGAATTCTGCTACCCTAAAATTATTTTTATACCTTTAAAAATTATAACATCTATATAAAATGGTACTATTTGATTAGGGGGGAAAATGTAACAATCAATATTAAATTCTTACCGTTGTTGCGGCCTGTAGAAGCTGTCGATAGCTCGTTTCCGGACATCTCTAGGAACGTTTGGACATGGACCAATACCTCCTCCGGGCATTTGAGCCAAGTGACGCTTAACTCTTGTTACACAGCTACAGCTAGTATAGGATATTGGGCAATATCGACATTCCCAACCTTTGGAATATAGACAATCAACCATATCCCAAGCTGATTCTCAAAAAAAAAAAAAAAACCATATCCCAAGCTTCATCCCTAGGCCTACCCATGTGCTTTTTCTCTTCACCATATTTAAAAATATCATGATCATTCAATATCAACAAGTATCTCATCATAAAATGTTTAAATTCGATTACTTTTAACTTTAAATTATATAAAAATCATGAATTTATAAAAAAGATAATATATAACATCCAATTAACACAAAATTTAACATGCATATTGAGAATGTATAATCAGATAATAAATTTTAATTTTAATAGAAAATGTATGGACTAAGGTTACATTACACATATATATTAATTTAAATAAAATGAATCTAGAAGAAAGGATCAATTTAACTAATACTCAAGGTTGATAGGGAATTTAGGACTGTAATTTATGAGCAGCTCGAGTTCAACTCGAGAAAAAGGTTTGTTTATGAATGTTTGTTTAATTAACAAACTAAGCTCAAGCCCAACTTTAGATTTGATTATACAAACAAAGTTTAAACATAATAATGTGATTGTGAACAACCTCGCGATCATGAGGACTCAAATTAACTATAGATAATACTATATATTTATATGTATACTTATCCAAAAATATATTTATATAGGCTTGAAATTGAGTTGTATAAGTTTATAAATTGGTTTATATAATATAAAATTATTATTTTTAGTTTATGCATAACATAAAAAATCCATTTGTAGTAAAAATTCATAGATTTGTGAAGGGTATTGCTTAAGCTCCGAAAGAGGAAGTGTTTAGGCTTGAGCAAGCTAAAGTGTAACTGGGGCCTTTCTATTTGGGTTTGGGGTGTTTGGGTTAGATAGGTTGGACAAGCGTGAGCTACACTGGAATTTCATTTGGGGTTGGGCTTTATGGGCCTCTAGCTATCATAATTAATGCCCATAAATAAGTCTTTTTACTGATGAGACGGGGTTTGAGAGATGGATCGGGCTAAGCTCGACCAGGATAAAATCGCATTAATAAAAATTGCTTGGGTCTCTCCCCTTTTTATATATATATATATATATATATATCAATTTAGCTCACTTTGACTATCCACTACCTTTTGCCTACTGCTGCTTGTTATCATTCATTCCCTCCATGGTGACAAATGATGGTCCAACGCCATTAACCAGTCCAAATTTACCACTTTTATAACATTAGCATTCAGGAATTTAAAAGCTTTTCATTTTACATCATAAAAATCTATTTTATCTATTTTAGCATACTATTTCATGACTCACCCCTATATACCAACTCTTATTTTCACATCACAGCTAACATTATTTATTTATTTATTAATTTCTCTCACTTCCTCTCTGTCTCTCTCTTACTCTCCCTCTGAATCTCTCTCTCTCTCTTCACCGAAGCATCGCCACCAGACCACCAAATTGGACTATCACCTATTTCTACAACTTTGTTAGCCACATATTTCAGACCTAGAGACCAGACCACCTTTGTTGGATCGCAAGTTTCAGAGAGAGAGAGAGAGAGAGAGAGAGAGAACTGCTACAATAAGTTCTAAAAGTAAAGGTTTACTACAGCGTGTATGTAAATTTTCAAGTATAAGAATCGAAAAGTAGGGTGTTTTTTTGGTGTTTGGGGTTCTAAAATAAAATGGTAATTTGGGAGTTTTAGCAACAACAATGTTAATGCTCTAAGTGATTTATAGCCAATCCAATTAAATAAATATATGGGTTGGGGGGGGGGGGGGGAGAGAAGAATACATGTATTACCCATTAACCCGTGCAAATTTATGCATTTAATAAATTGAAAGAAAGAAAGATGATTGTTGTTATACTTATGGGTTTATAACCTTTTAAAGTGCATTGATTAGTTTACATGTAAAGTGACTATCGAGAAAGAAGATGATTAGCCCTAAAGAAGTTTATATTCTCGGGAAGTTTCCTATTTAAAGTTGGAGTATATTAAAGCATTAGCTTGATATAACAGATGATAAAGAGTAGTTTCACTTTCAATGCAATCCAGGGCAAATGTTAATTAAAATAAAAACAAAGGGATGATGGATGAAAACTGCACATGTACATGAAAGCATGTTCAAAATGGACTGGCCTCCATCTTTTCAAGTGACAAGTAGTTAACTAGGGTTTGTTATAAGTTTCTAAAATCTGTAGTCAATGCCAAAATTTATTTAGAAGATTGTTCAAATGACCATGAAGGATGAAATTAAATCTGGTTTTGAGTCTCAATTATATTGGGTCTATAAAACTATGGCCAAATTTAGAGCTTTAGAGGATCTGTTTAGCTCACCGGTCGTGGAATAAGTTAGGTTGCATACATTAATTTTAAGTTAAACCCTCGATTATTTGTACATGAATATTCAAAACTCTTAAAAACTGATCTTAATAAACCATTCATCCAATCATCATGAGTATCAATAGGTCAGCCAGGAAGAAGGTTATAGCAATAGTTATAATTTGTGGTAGTAAAAAAAAGAAGAAACTTCCATTACCAGGCCATGGCTCAAGCGACCTCAATTCAACATCTCTGCAAAATATGGTAACAATAAAAGAGTTTATTTTTAGAAAAAAATAATCTTTATTTTTCAAAACGTCGTAAAGACTGTTGAGAATAGAATTACCCTCGCTGAAGAGGAAGCTCTCGGAGGATGCGAAAAGAGCAATTGCAGAAGAAGTAATGGTACGGGCAAAACCCTTTCTAAAACCGTCCAGCTTTGGTGGTTCCAGTGGTAAGTGCCAACTCTTTCCATGAATGATGATGATGGTTGGAGAAGAGAGAGAGAGAGAGCAAGAAGGGCGACCCAAAAGCAATTCCTTGAAATAAAGAAAAAGTGCAAATGAATTTGTGTTATATTTTCAGAGAAATTAATCTGTGCTGTGGGACGCTAATAACACACACACGCATCTATATATATATATATATATATATATATAAAGTGTGAATGAGTAAAGGAATAGTGCATTTGGTTTATTCAAATGGCACCGTTCTGCTGGCCTTTCTTTTTTTTCTCTTTTTATTTTTGTTTTTATTTTTATTTTTATTTTTTTGTTGTTCATACAGCCTATTCAACTCTATTAAAACAATAAATTATCACAATATTTTCATAATTTTTAGAAATGTTAAGTCCTTATAGGTCAAAATAAAAATATCATATTAGGACCACCTACAACTAAAAATACTGAAATTGTAGAAAAAAAAAAGTGTTACATTTACAACATTTTTCACAACATATTCATAATAAATTATAGTGGTAAATTATTATTAATTCTAATTTATATATATATATATATATATATATATATATATATATTGTGGGGGTCGTCCGATTAATAGGCCCATAGGATTCAGAATTGGTTCAGAATTATTGGGCCAGCGACCCGTCCGAAACCGTATGCCCGTCCGAGGACATTATGGTCCTCGGCAGAACGCGTCCGAGAACGATCGTGTCCGAGGATGGTCAGGACGTGGACTCGCTGCGAACAGATATCGGAATTCGGTCATCTCAGAGGGTAGAATATCCGACTAAGGATGAAAGAGATAAGGCCAACAAATATCTGAAACTGCAGCTACCTCCGCATTAATGACCTCTCAACCAACTCTCTGGCCGCATTAATGTGGAGGTGATACCTGAACAGTAAGGAAGCAGCCTTACAGCTGCCCTTAGGAAGTTCCAGGAGATACCAGATGGGACAGAAAGAAATCCTCCAGACCCAACCTACACGTGTGCGGTAAGGATGGAGCGTAAAGGAGAGTATATAAACAAAAAGAGGAACATGAAGAAAGGGATCGGAGCAGAAAAACAAGAGAAAAGAAGAGAAAAGGAGAGAGAGAAGAAAAGGGAGAAGAGAGGAAGAGTAGTAACTGGAAACCTCTAACGTTCTTAAGAGTGACTTTTACCAGAGTTAACCTAGTTCTTTACACCCACGCTCTACAAATCATATTGTCTGGGCCTTTTACGTGCGAGCCCGATACTGTTTAGGTTCGTTACGAAATCGTGTCCTTACAATTGGCGCCGTCTGTGGGAAGAGCTTGTGTTAGCCTCTGTAACCTCTAATACAGCGTTTTCAATGGAAGGAGTGGAATTGCCTCACCCCGTGGCGGGGCTGCATCAGGGTGATATCAGCCCGCATCAGGCGGAGTCGAGGGGCTCTCAGCATGGTGGTCCTCGAAGAAGTCCCGAACGGAGGGAAATCCATGAGGGGAGCATACATACTGCTCATACTACGAGAACCCGCACACACGGGAAGAGTCACGTTTCCCACGCGAAGCATGAGGGGGATCTGCAACGTGAGATTGCGAACTTGAAGAGAGAGTTACGCCATGCACGACGGGAGCGTTCACCACCTTGCTCCGAACCCTCATCCGGGGAGTCGGATGGAACTAGTTACAGGCGGAGATCTGGGACTCCGCGGAGCGAGACTTTCTCCTACGAAGAGGAGCGCCATCGTAGGCGTAGGCGTAAAAGTCCCGCTAGTAGGGGCTTGGGAAACGACGCGATGAACAAAGCATTGAGCCAAATTTCCAAATCACCATTTACGAAAAGCATAGATGACGCTACCCATCCTCGACGGTTTAATCAACCTACGTTCTCTCTGTACGATGGCCACTCGGATCCGGTGGAGCATGTGAGTTATTACAGCCAGAAGATGGCTATCCATTCCAGGGACGATGCTTTGATGTGCAAGATTTTTCCATCGAGTCTGGGCCCAACGGCGATGAGGTGGTTCAATGGCTTAAAGGCCAATTCCGTTGGATCCTTCAAGACACTGACCCAGGCTTTTGGCGCTCGCTTTATCACATGCAGCCGAACTCCCTTGCCTCTGGGTTCCTTGTTGACCTTGTCTATGCGAGAGGGTGAGACTCTCAAGAGCTATTCAGATAGGTACTGGGAAATGTTCAACGAGATAGGAGGGAAGAACGACGCTGTGGCTATAACCACTTTCAAAGCCGGCCTCCCAGCCGAACACGACTTGAGGAAATCTTTGACGGGTAAACCCGTCACCAGTGTGCGCCAGCTCATGGACAGGATAGAGAAGTACAAAAGAATAGAGGAGGATCAGCTTCAGGGGAAGGGAAAGGCCAAAGTGATCCCTCAGGAGAGAAGGGATTTCAGGTCGGAACGTCATAATAATAATCGAACGAGGAGGGACTTCGCTGGACAGTCAGCCTCGGCGGACACCCAGGTCGTTAATGCAGTGTTTCGGGAGCCTGTCCAGCAGGTCTTGGAAAAGATAAAGGATGAGCCATTTTTCAAATGGCCGAACAGGATGGCGGGAGAGCCTACAAGGCGCAACCCGAGTTTATATTGCCATTACCATCAAGACCACGGCCACACGACAGACAACTGTAGGAATTTGTGGGACCATTTGGAGCAGTTGGTCCGAGAAGGGAAACTAAAGCAACTCTTGCACCATTCCAGTGGAAGGGCGAGCCAGGCAGGTTCTGAGGTGCGTGGGGATGCTTCGTCAAGGCTCCCCCGGGGAACAATCAATGTCATCTTTGCGGCCCCGGGAAGGACCGATTCTTGCCCCGCAAGAGTGTCGTCGGTGTCCCGATTCCCTGCCGAGGATCGTTCTCAAGCACCGAAGAGGGCCAAGAGGCGTGTCCCTTTGATTTTAGGTTTTTCAGACGAAGATTTGGTTGGGACTATACAACCCCATGAGGATGCCTTGGTGGTCACGCTGAGGATTAGTGGGTACGATGTCCGAAGAGTGATGGTCGATCAGGGGAGCGCAGCGGATGTAATGTATCCGGATTTGTACAAGGGGCTAGGTTTGAAGCAGGGGGACTTAACAACTTATAGTTCCCCTCTAGTCAGTTTTGAGGGAAGGTTGGTCATTCCTATGGGGCTAATTAGGTTGCCCGTACAGTCAGGCACGGAGGTGGTGGAGGTGGATTTTATTGTCGTAGATGTTTATTCTCCATACACGGCCATCCTGGGCAGACCTTGGCTACACACACTCAAAGCGGTTTCATCTACCCTACATCAGAAGGTGAAGTACCCATCCGGAGACCGAGTGCTGGAGATAGTAGGGAACCAAGCGGCCGCTCGGCAATGCCAAGTAGCGGCCATTCAGCATCGGCCGGAGGCAGAAACCTCGGCTACAGCCGATAATGAGTCATAGCAATTAAAGCCCCCATCGTCAGGTGTAGACATACTAACCAGCGGGGTGGAATGTGAAGATCTGGAGAAGGTGATCGTCTCTGACGATCCAGAAAAATTCTTCCGAGTTGGGGCTAAGCTGCGTCTGCAAGAGAAAACCAATTTGCTGGAGTTCCTCCGAGCAAATGTGGACGTCTTTGCATGGGATCCGTATGAAGCCCCAGGAGTAGACCCAAGTTTCATCTGTCACCGGCTCAACGTGAACCCTGCCATTCCCCCTAGGAGACAAATCCCTCGGCGGCCATCGAAAGAGCATGCCGAAGCAGTCAGAAGTGAAGTCGCCAAGCTGAAACAAGCTGGGGCTATTAAAGAAGTCTTTTATCCCCAATGGTTGGCCAATACGGTGGTAGTAAAGAAGAAAACAGGGAAATGGCGAGTATGCGTTGATTTTACAGATCTTAATAAGGCTTACCCTAAGGACCCATTTCCTATGCCCAAGATTGACCAGTTGGTGGATGCAACCGTGGGCCACCCTAGAATGAGTTTCTTGGATGCCTTTCAGGGATATCACCAAATACCGCTGGCCGTTGATGATCAGGAGAAAACTGCTTTCGTGACTTCGATTGGGAACTACCATTACAAAGTAATGCCTTTCGGCTTGAAAAATGCTGGATCCACTTACCAACGCATGATGACAAAAATGTTTGAGCCGCAGCTGGGCAGAAGTATTGAAGTTTATATTGATGATATGGTCGTAAAGAGTAAAGTGGTAGCTGAGCACGTGGGGGACCTTACTAACATCTTTGGGATATTGAGAGAGCACAAATTGCGCTTAAATGCTTCGAAGTGCTCCTTTGGTGTAGGCTCCGGGAAATTCTTGGGGTACATGGTGACCCATAGGGGAATTGAGGTGAATCCAGATCAGATTAGGGCCATTAACGATTTACAAGAGCCTCGAAATCCAAAGGAAGTGCAGAGGTTGACGGGGATGACTGCTGCGTTGAATCGGTTCATCTCCAGGTCGGCTGAAAGATGTCGTCCTTTTTTCCGACTGTTACATAAGTGGCAGGGATTCGAATGGACCGAGGAGTGCGCTGAGGCGTTCCAACGGTTGAAAGACTATTTATCCAAACCGCCTATCATGTCTAGCCCTGAAGTGGATGAGGTGTTATATGCCTATCTAGCGGTAGCTCCTCACGCGGTCAGTTTCGTCTTGATACGAGAAGACGGTGGCGTCCAGAGGCCAGTTTATTATGTGAGCAAATCTCTCCATGAGGCGGAGGTGAGATATCTGTCGTTGGAGAAGGCCATACTGGCAGTCGTCCACGCAACACGTAAACTTCCGCACTACTTTCAAGCTCACACTGTAGTTGTCTTGACCCAGTTGCCTCTCAAATCCGTACTTAGAAGTGCTGACTATACCGGCAGGATTGCCAAGTGGGGAACAATTCTGGGCGCTTTCGACATCAAATACATGCCCCGCACCTCGGTGAAGGGTCAAGTTCTCGCGGATCTGGTAGCCGAATTCGCTGAGTGCCCTGAGGAAGTTAGCAGAAGTCAGAATCACATGGATGAAAAATCGGTTGGCATAATATCCGCGCCAGGAGGGCCGGCATGGAAGGTATACGTTGATGGGGCCGCAAACCAGCGGGGAGCTGGACTGGGATTGGTTCTAATATCTCCCGAAGAGGTCATTATCGAGAAGTCGCTAAGACTAGGGTTCTCAGCTACTAACAATGAATCAGAGTACGAAACTCTGATAATGGGAATGAGCATGGTCCGTAAAATGGGTGGAAAGGCGGTGAAACTGTTCTCGGACTCAAAGCTGGTCGTCGGCCAGGTTGCTGGAGAGTTGGAGGCCAGAGATCCAAGGATGCAAGGGTATCTGAACCGGGTTAAGCATATGCGAACAGAGTTCGAATCCTTTGACGTACTGCATATTCCACGAGGTGAAAATACCCACGCAGACTCCTTAGCGACCCTTGCCACCTCCTCAGTACGAAGTTTCCCTCGGGTAATTATCGTCGAGGACTTACGTACTCCCACTTCACCAGAAAAGGAGGTTTGCCCGATTCGTCAAGCTAGTCTGACGCCATGCTGGATTGACCCTATATTAAAATTCCTCGACAGTGATGTGTTGCCCGAGGATAAGGTCGAAGCTGAGAAAATTCGAAGGAGAGCACCTCGGTACTGGTTATCCGAGGATAAAAAGCTATACAGACGATCCTTCTCTAGGCCATACTTGCTCTGCGTGCCTCCTGAGACAGCAGAGTCAATCCTGGAAGAGTTGCATGAGGGCATTTGTGGAAGCCATACCGGAGGAAGGTCCCTGTCATGCCGAGCACTAACACAAGGTTATTGGTGGCCGAATATGCAGAAAGAAGCGCAGGAGTACGTTAAGAAATGCGATCAGTGTCAAAGATATGCTCCGAATATCCACCAACCCGGAGGAGTTCTTAACCCTCTCTCGAGCCCTTGGCCTTTTGCACAATGGGGGCTGGACATTGTCGGCCCTTTTCCTAAAGCTGTAGGAAACAAGAAGTACCTTCTGGTCGGCACGGACTACTTTACCAAGTGGGTTGAAGCCGAACCCTTGGCGAACATCCGGGACGTAGACGTGAAGAAGTTTGTCTGGAAGAACATTGTTACGCGATTTGGAATCCCGCGAGCTCTTGTTTCGGACAATGGGCTCCAGTTCGATAGCAATGCCTTTAGGAAATACTGTTCGGAACTGGGAATAAAAAACAGATATTCCACTCCAGCGTATCCGCAGGGCAACGGTCAGGCTGAAGCCGTTAACAAGGTCATTGTCAGTGGGCTTAAGAAGAGACTAGACGACGCGAAAGGGAAATGGGTAGAAGAACTACCGCATGTGCTTTGGACGTATCGGACGACACCTCGGCGTTCGACGGGAGAAACTCCTTTCTCCATGACCTATGGGGCCGAGGCCGTTATTCCCCTGGAGACAGGATTCCCAACGTTGAAAACCAGTGCATTCTCTTCTAGCAATAATGATGCAATGTTGGAAAAAAGTCTAGACCTGGTTGAAGAACGAAGGGAGAACGCGATGGTTCGGCTGGCTTACTACCAGCACAAACTCAAGCAGAGCTACGATAGCAATGTGAGGATGAGGCCGTTGGCCGTGGGAGATCTGGTGTTGAGAAAGGTCCTAGGGGCCACTAAGAATCCAAATTGGGGAAAACTGGGACCCAATTGGGAAGGACCATACAGGATTACTTCTGTAGCAGGAATAGGGGCTTACTACCTAGAGGACCTAGATGAAAAACCTGTACTCTATCCTTGGAATGTAAATAATCTTAGAAGGTATTATTACTAGTAAAGAAGTTTCAATTCAGATATTCTCTTTTAAACTTACGTCAAATATGCATCCTGTGAATTTCGCATCCTGTCATAGCATATTGAATTGTTAAACAGAAACTAAGTTGTGCCAGGTCCTTGGATCGCAAACTTAGTGGAAATTAACATCCTATCATACTGAATTGTTAAACAGAAACTGAGTTATGCCAGGTCCTCGGATCGCAAACTTAGTGGAAATTAACATCCTATCATACTGAATTGTTAAACAGAAACTGAGTTATGCCAGGTCCTCGGATCGCAAACTTAGTGGAAATTAACATCCTATCATACTGAATTGTTAAACAGAAACTGAGTTATGCCAGGTCCTCGGATCGCAAACTTAGTGGAAATTAACATCCTATCATACTGAATTGTTAAACAGAAACTGAGTTATGCCAGGTCCTCGGATCGCAAACTTAGTGGAAATTAACATCCTATCACTCATATTGAATTGTTAAACAGAAACTAAGTTATGCCAGGTCCTCGGATCGCAAACTTGGCGGAAATTAACATCCTATCACTCATATTGAATTGTTAAACAGAAACTAAGTTATGCTAGGTCCTCGGATCGCAAACTTGGCGGAAATTAACATCCTATCATTCATACTGAATTGTTAAACAGAAGCTAGGTTATGCCAGGTCCTCGGATCGCAAACTTGGTGGAAATTAACATCCTATCATTCATATTGAATTGTTAAATAGGGACTAGGTCATGCCAAGTCCTTAGACCATAAACTCAGTAGAAATTAGCCTGCTGGGTGATATATCGAATTATTAAATAAATAGAGCGGTGATGAGTTTTCTAAAACATAAACTTGGTGAAAATGATGCCCTGTAAACGTTCATTAAGGAATCAGAAAGAGAAAGCTTCGAATGCAAGGTCGCTGTACAGTGAGAAAGGTGATTGAAGATGAACCCATACAAAATTACAGCGACAAAGTAAATGCGCGTGAAGATGACTTAGAGTCATCAGAATGTTAAGAAACTAAACAAAAAAGTGCTCTATTAAAAGTCTAGTTAAAGTTACAAAGCAGTTTCTACTTTTTACTTTTGGTAATGTCCCCAGTTGATTGAACTGTGGAATCCAATTCTTGTTGAAAGCCTTGTGAGACCGTCTCTGCCTTTGAGGCAGTGGTGGGTTTGTTGGGGGAAGCTCCTGGAGGGGAATTGTGAGACAAAACCTCCTCGTTAGGGTTAATAGCCGGGGAAGGGGTATCAGCCTGGTATGGTTGAGGAACCGAGGAGCGTATCGCTTCGGGATAATATACGTTCTCTGGCTTACGTAGTTCAGATGAGGTTTCAACCCCAGCACGGTCGAGAGCCACACTCCAGGTTCTCGCGCAGAAGATGCGGCACACCTCCGGAACTTCGGCTCTTAAGGCTTTCTCAGTTTCAGCTCTCCCGAGTTCGTAGCCCTTTTGCTCGGCTTCGTTCATTGCCTGTTCGAACTTGGTTTTTGCTGTCTCGGATTGTTCTTTGAGCTTTTCAGCTTTCTCCCTTAGCCTCTGAGTCTCTTCTAGATGCTTCTTAAAAACAAGAACTTGCTCTTGAGTCTTCTTCAGTTCGGCATTTGCCTCGCGCAGAAGCTGGGCCTGTTCCTCGGCCTGCTTCTGATAACCTTCTGATGTCAGTTCAGCACTCTTGCGAGCTTCTTCTTCGGCCTGTAGTTTTTTCCTTGCAACGATTAAATCCTGTTCAGATTTGGACAAGGTCTGTACGGCCATTACCCTTCTTTTCCTCTCACCATCTAGCTGGTTGGAGCAAGCATTGAGCATCTCATCGAGCTTGAAAGTATTTTGGATGATCTGTAAAAAAAAAAAAAAAAAAAAACGGGGGAAAGTTAGTGTTCCAGTTAACGAAAAATGCACATTAGTAAGCAACAGTCGCACAATGGAACAGTGTAAAAAAAAAAAAAAAAAAAAAACAGTTTCTCACCATGCCCAAGTATCGTTTATTGTCAAGGACGAGTTGATTCTTCCTCACATTCTTTATCTCAGCCATATCCTTTGGGAGCAATAAGGCCTCCTCTATGGCCGAGGCCACGTGACACCCAATGCCACCGTTGAAATCCCTTATAGAGGCGTCGTCTCGCAGGGGCTCCCCACCGAGCATAGGAGCTGGCAGCCACGCCTGTGAATCGGGATGTGGGGAGTCGGATTTTTCTTGACCCCGTGTAGCGGGGTGCCTAGTTTTCTGCTGCTTTGCAGCTCGTTGGACATCCTCCTCCCGAGTGGGACGAGACTTGCTCGCATCTGCCACCTCCTTGCCCTTCTGTTCTCCACGCTTTTCTTGCTCGGCAGAACTGGTCGGCGCTGGCTGCGGAGATGATCGGGGAGGGTGGCGAGGAACTGTAGGAGAAGACCTGGCCGGAGGAGATGGAACCAGGGATGGTGTCGGTTGGGCAGGTGCAGTCTTTCCCTGTTGACCCTCCATCAGCTCCATCAAACTTTTCTGGGGTTTCCTGTGTACCCCCATCTCGTCAGAACTTTCCTCGGGGCTTGTGGGCTGATCGAGAATCTCTAAGTCGTCTGTAGATTCAAACACTGTTACAGTGGTTTCCTTGTTTTTCCCCTTTTTCCTGCTCCTATTGGTTCCTTTTTTCTTGAAGGGGGATGGGGGTAGTGAAGGCCCCGCCGAGGCGCAGGCCGCAGAGGGAGGCTCTGGGAGAGGTGTGTGTTTGGGAAGTGGAACACCTTCTGGAACAACGAACCCTTCGTAAGCAACACTGATACGGCGAAGCCGAGGATCGCGTGCCCTAATCACGTACTTCGGCGCCTGAAAGCCAAAAGAGAGGGGGGTATAGCCAAGGATTAAGTGTGCTGCTCGTAGCTGACCATCAGCCTCGTTCACATATATTTCGGCTTTCAATAACCTATCTAGGCTCCCTTTATTGACTAATCCGAGATTGGGCTTCGTGTAGCGTCTATCTGCAAAACCGTACATTTTAAGGTTAAAGTTGTAAGATCCGAAAATAGTAAAGGTAAGTAAAACGTATTCACGAGCTAGGTGGCATAAGTCTGTAACTTCGCACCCACCTGGTGTTCCTTCTACTGTCGGGCAAGGCAGACCATCATGCCATTCCCCAGAAAAAATAAGGAAATCCTCTTTTAAGTACTTATTCGAAGTAGGGAGGCACTGAATTAGCCTTACTGCAGGATATCTCGATTTGAGATAATAGTCCTGGTCAGCTAGGCGGTGAAGGCTGTACACCCAGTTCACGTCGTGATGGGATAGGTTTAGATCCATTCTCTGATTCAGAGCATCTATACTCCCCAGAACCCTAAACATATTAGGGGCGCACTGAGTGGGGGATAGCCTAAAGAAATCAAGATAACCCCTAGTGATACTGCCCATGGGGATAGTCATCCCGCCTTCAATAAAGGCGATCATAGGGATAACCACTTCCCCAGTTTGCCTGGCGTCAACCCACTCCCCTTGGGCCGCATACCTCATCCCTACCGTCGGTGGGATATTATATTTAGAGCGGAAGTTCCTAATACCCTCCTCGGAGTCCACGAGACGCCGGAAGGGATTCCTCTGTTTCCCCATTTTCCTAAAGAGACTTGATAAAAAAAAAGAGAAAAAAAAAAAAACTTTTTTGGTGTTGAATAAAAATGGCAAAAGCTTCAAGGGGACTTACAGGTTCAGAGGGAGGACCTCAGACAACGTCTGTTTATCTGCAGTCGCCAGGAGAACAATACAGACTGGGAGAAAGCAGATTTGACGTACAGACTCTGGAACCACGTAACCATTGAGGATAAGACGCGGTTTCAATTTGGGAGCGCCTTGATAGTCCTGTGAAGTTTGTGAGTGGTAAAATTCCCACTCATAAAACGAGAAAAGCCCCCTACCGTTTGATTTGGATCTCACCGTCGAACGTGGGAGACAAGGGAGTTGCTAGAATTTAATGCTGCCAAAACTGGGGTGCTGAAGCGTCAGGGGCATGCCCCAAGACGCGCACAGGTGCAGGCTTATGACGTCAAAATCCACCTTTTCTCCTGAAGAGTCGAGAAGTCGGATTTTGAGGGGCTATTGTGGGGGTCGTCCGATTAATAGGCCCATAGGATTCAGAATTGGTTCAGAATTATTGGGCCAGCGACCCGTCCGAAACCGTATGCCCGTCCGAGGACATTATGGTCCTCGGCAGAACGCGTCCGAGAACGATCGTGTCCGAGGATGGTCAGGACGTGGACTCGCTGCGAACAGATATCGGAATTCGGTCATCTCAGAGGGTAGAATATCCGACTAAGGATGAAAGAGATAAGGCCAACAAATATCTGAAACTGCAGCTACCTCCGCATTAATGACCTCTCAACCAACTCTCTGGCCGCATTAATGTGGAGGTGATACCTGAACAGTAAGGAAGCAGCCTTACAGCTGCCCTTAGGAAGTTCCAGGAGATACCAGATGGGACAGAAAGAAATCCTCCAGACCCAACCTACACGTGTGCGGTAAGGATGGATCGCAAAGGAGAGTATATAAACAAAAAGAGGAACATGAAGAAAGGGATCGGAGCAGAAAAACAAGAGAAAAGAAGAGAAAAGGAGAGAGAGAAGAAAAGGGAGAAGAGAGGAAGAGTAGTAACTGGAAACCTCTAACGTTCTTAAGAGTGACTTTTACCAGAGTTAACCTAGTTCTTTACACCCACGCTCTACAAATCATATTGTCTGGGCCTTTTACGTGCGAGCCCGATACTGTTTAGGTTCGTTACGAAATCGTGTCCTTACATATATATATATATATATATATAAAGTGTAAATGAGTAAAGCAACCGTGCATTTGATTTGCTCAAGTGACATTGTTCCAGTGACCCTTTTTTTCTTTTTCTTTTTTTGTTAATATCGCATGTTGAACTCTATTAAAATAACAAATTGTCAAATATTTTCACAATTGTTAGAGGTGTTGAGTTCTTATAGGTCAAAATAAAATAATAAAAACATCATATTGGGACCAACCACAACTAAAAATAAAGCTATTGTGAAAAAAGAAGTGCTATATCTACAACATTTTTCGCAACATTTCCATGGCAAATCACAGGTGGTAAATTATTATTTGTTTTAATTTAATCTTCTATATATAAAAAGGGTTAATGCTCAAAGCTACAGTAGTTTTGGTTTATTCAATCAAAATTGTTTCACTAGCTTTCTTTTCTTTTTCTTTTTTGGAAATATCGCCTATTGAAAGCGCCTTTTATTTTTTTTATCTGCATATAAGCTATTACCCGAAAAGAATAAAATATTATCACAATAAATTGCTACAATATTTTCACAATTGTTGAGGTATTAATTCTTTATAGGATTAAATAAAATTTTAAAAAAGAGCATATTAGAACCAATCACAACTAAAAATAAAGGTATTGTGAAAAAAAAGTACGACATCCACAACACTTTTATAACAAATCATAGGTGATAAATTGTTATTAGTTCTAATTTAAATTTAACAATGAAAATAATTTTTTGCCTACCAATAACAATTTGTAACAACTATTACTTTATAATTTTGTTGCGAAAATGTTGTGAATGTAGCATTTTTTTAATGAAAACTAACTTTTTTTTTTTTGGGGGAAATATTGCCTATTGAACATGCTTTTTATTTTTATTTTAATTTTTTCAATTTGCATATGATGAGCTATTACCCTAAAAGAATAAAATATTATTACAATAAAACAATTGTTGAGATGTTAATTATATATATAATATTGTAACCAACCCCAATTAAAAATAAAGGTATTGTGAAAAAAAAAGTGCGACATTCATAATATTTTTCAAAACACTTTCATAACAAATTATAAGTGGTAAATTATTATTGATTCTAATTTAAACTTACTAATGAAATTACTTTTTTGCCTACTAACAACAACTTGTAACAACCTACTACTTTAAGATTTGTTATGAAAATATTGTGAACATAACATTTTTCTTGTAAAAATTTTAAGACATTTTGTTATCATCATAATATTTTCACAATTACTAAAATATCAATTATTTACTAGTCAAAATAAAATATAACAAAATTATACAGGTATTACAAAAATGTTGTACCATTATGTTCTTAAAATATTACATTATGTAATGTCTAAAATACTCCCACTAAATTTTAACATTCCAAAAATTTCTTCACATATTTTGAGTTTTAGATGGTAGTAATGTTTAGAAAGTTGGAATGGTGATATAAGGCGTTTTATTTATTACCTAAAGAAAATTGATTTTCTAGGTTTAAATCTTCGAAACTTATAATTTATCTAATGGGAAATTCAATGATACATGCTTTTTCTTATCTTTTTTTTTTTATTATTTTTTTTCTTGCCTAAAATGGGTGTTCATTAAAAACTAAGTAAGATAAATATTGCACCTAGACTCATGTAGACTGATAAAGAATAAAGTATGAATAAAAAAAATTTCATTGTGTATGGTTGAAGGTATTTGATAAAAAATTTCAATTGTAGCATATGACATCATTCATTACAAAAATTTAAATATTGTGATAATGTCTTAGCTAAGTCACTGTCACAATAAGCAACTAAGTTTTGCTATAGCAAAACTCAATTGCTTATTTTAGAAAATGATGATATTTATTATTATTCTTAGAAATTTTTACTGAGTGGATATTGCATTTAGCAAATAAGTACTAAGAAACTATTATAGTAAAATATTCATATATATTCATATTTTAAATAGCTACCATAACTTTGTGTGTGATTAACTATTAAAATTATTATACGAATAAGATTAACTTTGTATGACATATATTTTCTATGTATATAGTTTCATACTTTTTCAAATAGAAATTTTATTTTAATTTTCTCACTCAAGAGCTAGCACGTGCCACCCTACCTAGTTTAGAAAAAATGAGTAGAAATGCATTCACTAAACATATTTAATTATGTAGCACTTTTTTGGAACTCACGTCCAAGTGAAACTTAAGTTTACTGAACTAGAGTATCAAGCATTATGGATAGGGCCAGCTCTACATGGTACTTGCTTTACAAATATATCTTTTAATCTAATAGTTATATGAAAAATGGGTCTTTTTATAAGATAACTACACCCTCGAGCTTGAGGTTTTAATTTTTTTATAGTAGTACCCCTTCACGACTTCCACTTTGCTGATAATTAAACTTGCTTTGTTTAAACCGACAGAGTGTTTAGGATGGTCACAGGACCACCCTGACCTGGGAAAAAATAAACAATTATTATGTATAAATTTTAAAAATTATGATTTTTTAATCTTTAAAAAGACTTTGGGACCACCCTAAATTTTTTTTAGGTCCAACATAATTAAATTTTAAACAAAATGGCAACAAGCTTGATTGTAAACTAAGGCTACAACTCTATTCAATAATTTTTTATTGAGTGAGAATTTTAACAAATCCACAATTTAATTACATTTTCTTCTTAAATTCTTCATACTTGCAAAATTTCAAGAAGATAAAAGATCAATAGCTATATCGTCAATCAAATATTTAAATTTCTAGTTTTTGTAGTCTAAAATTATAGTAAAAAATAATTTTATGAATCGAATGGTAAATAACATCCGATTGATGTGTTTTAAGAATATAGAGAACATGCAATTCATTGATTAAAGTTGCAAAATATGTATCATTGTTAATTCTTTTAGTGAAAGTGACTACAACTATGTTTGTAGCCAAATTTTGTTCTTAAACTTTGTCCCCTTAACAATATATTGGGTCCTTACAAATAAAAAGAAAAAGTCCAAGAAAATTTTTATTTAACTAAACTTTTGAAGAGATGCAACTTGTAACATTGATAATAAGACTATCATGTAACAATTTCAAAATAAAAAAATTTGTAGAAGGAAATTGTAAGATTTTATGTATTTGTGTGTGTGTGTGTTTTTGGTCAATATGTGAAGTTATTTTTTTATTAGACTTTGTATAATTTAAGTTTTTTAATGACCACTCTTAAAAAAATTCTTGGAGCCGCCATTGATTATGGAACTTGAGTTTAACAAACTCAAGTTCCAAAAAAATGTTAAATAACTAAGTAAGTAATCTTGTATCCACATCCACTTTGCAAACAATCCTACTCAGCTTTGAACCAACTACTTGTTTCAAAGTTCTAATAACAAAGATTTTGTGACCACTCTAAATTTTTTTAGGTCAAACATAATTAAATTTTAAACAAAATTACTACAACTCTATTCAATATTTTTTTATTGAATGAGAATTTTAAGCTTCCCCAATATATGCATGTTTTAAGATAAGTGCTACGTCTTCAACATTTTTACAACAAATTATAAGCAGTTAGTTGTTATTGGTTCTAATTTGAACTTCTCATTTAAATTGCTTTTTTTTACCCCAACAGTGAACCCATAACAACTTGCTACTTAGGATTTGTTGTGAAAACTATGAGTATGGTTTTCTCTAAAAAAAAATTTGTTGTAAAAATATTATGGACATATCATTTCTCATGTTTTAAAAGCAAAAATTAAACACAATTTCTCCATTTATTAGGATTCTTTAATTAAATTCAATCATGTGATTGTGCTCTCACAAATGAAATGCAAAATGATATTATCTTCTCTCAGGATAAATAAATTCAACTGCATGTCTTATTGGACAATGTAGACATGTGAGTCAATTTTATTGGTCTTGTACATCAATTTTATCCATGTTTCAAAATGGCATAAAAGTCCACTTGCCTTAGTGATGTACTAAAACTATACCTATTAAGGCTAGCAAACCAAAAACCTGAGCATTTGCCAAAATCCTGTTAAGTTTTAAAGCACAAGCATGATTCAATTGATTCCTTTTGATGGAAAGATATTTATGTGGTAATCATAATTACCAAAACTTAAGCAAAGCCTTCAATGCCTCTCTCTCAACTTATTTATTAAAAAACAATCACATTTTAACTCAATGAAATCTATGTTATACTTGGAAGGATTAAGGATGATCCACTGAAACTAATGAAGTTTATACAAACGTACAATTTATGATAACATCTTAAAAAATGAAACAAAACTCAGTACAATATATATATATATATATATATATATATATAGGTTTAAATTACACCTGGTGTAACTCTAAAGAGTTACACCTTTTTTAAACCATTAGATTTAAATAAATCCAACGGTTTAAAAAAGACCCTCATTAATGCTAACATTCTTACAAGTATCTCATTAATTATCTCTTGTTTATTGCATTCAATACGTATCTCTAAACCCAACAAAAGAATACATCTGACTCTCTCTCTCTCTCTCTCTCTCTCTCTCTCTCTCTCTCTCTACATTCGGTGTTCAAGTCTTTGTCTCTCTGTTTGTCTCCGTTTGCTGCTTCTCCTTCACCATTGTTCCAGGTTGCTGCCAGAAAAAAAAAAAAAAAAAAAAAAGACCACATTAACGTGTTGTGAGTGCTCTGTTTCTATTGTGAGTGCTCTCTCTCTACGTTTGATGTTCAAGCCTTTGTCTCTCCATTTGCTGCTCCTCCACCATTGTTCCAGGTTGCCGCCACCTAAAAAAAAATAAATAAAAAATAAAATAAAAAAACCGATCGCATTAATGTGTTGTGAGTGCTCTGTTTCTACTGTGAGTGCTCTCTCTCTATGTTTGGTGTTCAAGCCTTTGTCTCTTCGTTTGCTGCTCCTCCACCATTGTTCCAGGTTGCCGCCAAAAAAAAAAAAAAAACGATCGCATTAACGTGTTGTGAGTTCTCTGTTTCTATTGTCAGTGCTCTCTCTCTACATTTGGTGTTCAAGCCTTTGTCTCTCCATTTGTCTCCGTTTGCTGCTCCTCCACCATTGTTCCAGGTTGCCGCCACCAAAAAAAAAAAAAAAAACCGATCACATTAACGTGTTGTGAGTGCTTTGTTTCTATTGTGAGTACAAATCGCATTAAGCTCCACCATGGTTCCACCTCCACCATTGTGAGTACTTTGTTTCTATTTTTCCTTTCTTTTATGTTATGAGTGCTCTGTTTTTTTTTTTCCTTTTCTGGAACACAGTAAATGATTCACAAAGAATCATGTGGCAATACAGATTTATTAAAACCATTGTATGTGTAGTAAATTTAGAGAAACTTACACTGTGGCTTACATCGTTGGTAGTTCCCTAGTTACATCCCCAAGTTGTGAGTGCTCTAAAAAAACTAACACTCTGACTTACACTATTGAATAGTTGAAGAAATTGATCAACAAAAGACATCACTGAAGCTCGACATGAACATATTAATTCTTTTTTTCTTTTGCGAGAAAGAGACATGAACTTATATAGGTGGCTGATGATGATATAATAATGGACAGATAGCAATTTGCCAACCAATTAATGATTTTGATGATGCAACTGCTCTGGAGCAATTTAATAAAAAACATTATCTGGCAGAAATATCTAGTTTTCATGTTCCAAATCCGTAATTAGACTGATGGAATATACATATTTTTTTATTTAAAAAATTTCATGTTTTCAAAGTCAAAATTGAATTTGAGTGTCAACTTGAGTGTTTGGTTATGATTATGTACATTTTTATATCTTTGTCATATTTACAATTTCAAGTCAATTTGAGTGTTTGACTATGATTATGTACATTTTTATATCTTTGTCATTTTAAACATTTTTATTTAAAATGTTTGCATTTTTTTTTTGTTCATTATTTGTATTGGTTCTTATAGTTACTAAATCACAAATGGAACGTGAAGAGTTATATGGTGCCCTAGACAATTCGAGACCATCAGAACAAGAGTTATCACTTGAAGATTTTGGTGATTGTGAGTTGAAATCCAAGCCATATGTCGGAATGCAATTTGACTCCCTTGATGATGTTGAAACTTTTTACAAAGAATTTGCCAAAAAAGAAGGTTTTGGAATCCGTATCCGTACGAGTGAAAAAGCACCTAGAAGTGATGATGTAACAAGTCGTATTTATGTATGTTGTAGTGAAGGGCAACACAAAACAAAAAATGCATTAGACAATGGTTTGAGTAGAGATGATGAAAACAAGGCTCGTATAAGTTGCTCAAGTCTTAGAACTGGATGTGAAGCAATGCTTAGGGTCATGAAGAATAAGAAGTTGCAGAAATGGGTTGTGAAGGGATTTGACAACAACCACAATCATGGTATTATTAGTCCAAAGAGTGTGTCATACCTCCGATGCCCAAAAAAATGTCTACCGCTGCTAAGAGTCTAGTTGAAAATTTTGGTGAAGAAGGTCTTCCAACAGGAAAAGTTGCCATGATGTTCAATGTAGGTGACAAAACATTTACAAGTAGAGATTGTTGGAATCACTTGAGAGATGTTAGGGGAAAAAATCTAGATGTTGGAGATGCCTCAGCTGTCCTTAATTATTGCCAAAAACAACAAGCTCAAAACTCCAATTTCTTTTATGCAATTCAATGTGATGATGTTGGCCATATGGTTAATTTTTTTTGGGGGGATGCGCGATCAAGAATGGCTTATCAATAGTTTAGGGATGTAGTGACATTTGACACAACTTACAAAACAAACAAGTATGATATGCCATTTGCTCCTTTTACGGGTTAAACCATCATTGTCAATCAATTTTATTTGGTTGTGCGTTGTTGCAAGATGAGACAGAACAAACTTTTGTGTGGCTATTTGAAACTTGGCTTCAAGCAATGTGGGGGAAGGAACCAAAATCTATTATTACAGATCAAGATTTAGCCATGGGTGCAGCTATTGCAAAGGTATTCCTAAGAACTCGTCATCGTCTTTGTCTTTGGCATATTAAGAAGAAATTTCCAGAGAAACTTTCCCATATATATCATAAGAATTCAATATTCAAACGTGAGTTGAAGAGATGCATTCGTGAGTCACCTAGTGTGGAAAAATTTGAGGAGGCTTGGAAGAGCTTAATATTGACTTATGGCTTGGAGAGAAATGAATGGCTTGAAGGATTATATAATATTCGAGAGTCATGGGTATTGGTTTACAATAGAAATACTTTCTTTGTAGGAATGAACACCACCCAGAGAAGTGAAAGCATCAATGCGTTCTTTGACTCCTTTGTTAACTCAAGAACTACATTAAAGGATTTTGTGGTCAAATTTGCAAAGGCGGTGGACAGTCGTTATAAGAAAGAAAGGAAGGAAGACTTTGATTCAAGACATAAAACACCTTCTTTGGTAATTGGCTCAAAAATAGAGCATCAAGCTGCTTCTATATACACGAGAACCATATTTACCAAGTTCCAAAAAGAATTGGTGAGTAGTAACTACTTTACAAAGGAAAAGGTTGAGAAAAATGAAACTTTTTATAGATACAAAGTAACAAGTTCCTTTGATCCAGATGATGTATTTATTGTGAAGCTGGACTTGGAATCAAAAGTTTGTGAATGTGACTACCAACTTTTTGAGTTTGTGGGAATTGTTTGTAGGCACATGTTATTAATCTTCTAGGTTAAAAATATTTTTCAGATTCCTAGCCACTACATCCTACAACGTTGGACAAAAGAAGCAAATAAAGAACTCAAAAGTGTAGAATATAGATCAAGCTTTGAGGATGAGCATCATATGTCAAGAGCCTTACGAAGCATCCATGTTTGTCAACGTGTAAGTCAATTGTCTTACCTTGCTGAAAAATCTGAAGATTTATATAAAATGATAATCTTAGACTTAGACCATACCCTCAAGAAAGCTTTTGGAATGGAAAATGAACTGCTTGAAGATAAGAAAGATGATGAAATGGATATGCATCACAAGAGTGGTGAATCAACTAACATTGTTGAAGTAGAAGACTGCTCTGTCATTGTTCCTTTAAATATAAAAGATCCACATGTATCACAAACCAAAGGTCAAAAGAAAAGTACCAAGAAACAAGGTCCTGGTGGGAGAATTAAAGGTGGGCTTGAAATATCCTTAGCTCGTGCAACGACAAAAAGACGATCTTGTCAACTTTGTGGGGGTTATGGTCATAATCATCGTACTTGTAAACAATTTAATGGCGAAGAAAGTTATTACCAAGATGAAGAAAACGTTACAGAGGTTGATGACAATGATATTGATGATTTAGCATAAAGTGAGTTCTTTCATTACATTTTTCGAGTCTTTTTTTTTTTAAAAGAATTTTTTATTATAATAATATATATCTCATGTTTCAAATTTACTTATACCTTTTTTTGTTCTACTGTAGGTACATGTGGCTGAAGAGAATCACAAAATGATCATTCCTTGGTGGAATTTATATATATATTGAGTCCAAGTAGTTGAAGGAACTATGTTTAAGGAGCTATGTTGTTAATCATGATGAAATAGTTTTATTTGGTTTTTTGTTTTGTTTTTTTAAGGACCTATGTTGGAATACTGTTTTTGCTTCAATTTAATGTCATTAATAGTGTGTTTTTAAGGACCTATGTTGGAATACTGTTATTTAAGGACATATGCCTCATTTTTTCAGATTTTCTACTGCTCACCTCTTGTTTTGAGGGGGTACTTGCAGCTTTGTGTTTGCTTTTTTAATAACAGTTTCTTAGAATTGATCTATCTTTGTTTGTGGTTCTAAATAATAGGTAATATAGCTGCTTTAAGTTACTGCATTAGTGGTTCTGCACTGTTTATAGCACTTACTGCATTGCATTAGCATAGTTGTTTGTTTACTGCATTGCACTGTTTGTTTACTGCACTGCATAAGTTACTGCATTAGTGGTTTTTTTTACTGCACTTACTGCACAGCATTGGCATAGTTGGTTGTTTACTGCACTGCATAAGTTATTGCATTAGTAGTTTTTTTTACTGCACTACATTAGCGTAGTTTTTTGTTTACTGCATTGCACTGTTTGTTTACTGCACTGCATAAGTTACTGCATTAGTAGTTCTTTTTAGTCTGCATTGCATAAGTTACTGCATAAGTTCTGCACTGCATAAGTTACTGCATAAGTTTTGCACTATTTACAACACTTACTGCACTTTACTGTACTTACTACACCACATTAGCATAGTTGTTTGTATACTGCACTGCATTGTTTGTTTACTACACTGCATAAGTTACTGCATTAGTGATTTTTTTTTACTGCACTGCATTAGCATAGTTGTTTGTTTACTGCACTGCATAAGTTACTGCATTAGTGATTTTTTTTTACTGCACTGCATTAGCATAGTTATTTGTTTACTGCACTACATAAGTTACTGCATTAGTTGTTTGTTTACTGCACTGCATAAGTTACTACATTAGTGATTTTTTTTTACTGCATTGCATTTAGGGCTGTCCACGGGTCGGGTCGGGTCGGGTTTGGGCTTGACTCGAACTCGACCCGACTGGATCGGGTTATAAAAAATTTGACCCGAAACCGATCCAATAATGGGTCAGACCCGACGGTTCGGGTCAACAGTTGAACGGGTTGGTTTGGTCGGTTAGGCGGGTTTGGGCCGAAATTGGGCTAAAATTGTGAATTTGCATAATTTTTTTTTTAATTCAACTTTTGACAGGCCTTTTGGGCCCAAATTAATGGGCTTACTACTTTTAACAAAGATTTATATCATTAAATCATTTATATATATCAAATGGGCCTTTTTTCACCTCCTTTATTTCAAATTGGCCCATTACACAACTTTGAAACCTTTGGGCCTCCAGCCCTTCAGTCCAAATTTAATTTTCTAGCTCACATCTGATGACAAAAAAATACAGTAAATATATAACACAACAACCTGGGTAATTGCAATTTGCAAGCACATAAAAAACACATGATATTACTTTCTAACCACCTGTTAAAACTTCACAATACAAAGAAAATTTTTCAAAATGCCTATAGCATTATAGGACCTGGGCAACAAAAACACAAGAGGAGAGCAAACAGATTTCATACATGTAAACCTGGGCAACCTATTAAACCTACCAAGTTGTGCCAACCACTCATACATGTAAGTTATGTAACACAACTAACACAAGCCAACAAACAAATTCTGACAAATAATTCAATCACAGCCACACCACAAGTATGGCAACAAACCAGCAAACCAGCAAACAAATTTTAACAAATAATTCAATCACAACCACATCACAAGTGTGGTAACAAAAGATAATAAGAGCATCTCTTGCAATATTTCCATAGAGTTAAAGAAGGCAGAAAGTGTGTAAGGCAGTAGCTAGCTATAATTAGTTACAAACTTCCAAAAAATAGCTTTTCTAAAACATTTAAAGAGCAACTACTATATAGTTTAGTCCATGACTTATAGAAAAGAAAGCCTATTAAACTTAATAAGTTTTCTTTCCTATAAGCAAGAGTTAATTTATCAATTATCAGTTAGAAAAGCACTGTCCAAAAAAACTTCCAAATTGCATCCAAAAATCTGCCTCCTATACAAAATGTGTGTCCTTCCTCCTACAAGAAAATGGGCAAAAAGATATTTATCAATAAAAAATATAAGGACAAGACCAAAAAATACAGAATGGTTATAACAAAAAACAATAGAGAAAGCAGAACCAAACTCAATAGAAATAACATAAGGGCAGAAACTTACCCAGTTTTTGATTCATCAATGTTAATTGAGATACCTTTGCTTGAGCTTGAACTTCCACCACCTGTTGCTGCTTGACGTATAACTAGAAAAGAGAAAGAAATGAAGACTATTAGATTAAATTTCATTTGCATAAGACACATTTAATAGCACTTAATAGACAAAGTTTGGAAGTTAACATATCACCTAAATCATGAAATTCATCTTCCAAGGCCTCTACCTCATCTTTTGATTTGCGAAAAGAAATTGGAACCAAGGCTTGAAGCCAGTCTTGTGCACAAACAAGATTTTGAACCATAAGTGGGGAGAGTGAACTCCGAAATGGATCAAGTATGCGTCCTCCGGTACTAAACGCTGACTCAGAAGCAACAGTAGAAACAGGAACAGCCAGCACATCCCTAGCCAATTTGGACAGCACTTGATATCTATCTGAATTGGCCTTCCACCACCCCAATATCTCAAATTTCACATCCCCTCTTCTACTTTCACAATTTTCAGCCAAATATTTGTCAATCTCATTGCTACACCCTATGGACTGCTCAGCCTCCAAAAACCGTTCAAACCTAGAATTAACCATCACATATGGATCACTACAACCTATTGACTCACCTTCTATGTGTGTCCTCTCCCTCCCACTTGCTACTTGTACATTTGATGAATCAACACGAGAATAAAAATCATACAACTTGACCAAGGCACCCCTCACCAATTCAACCATCACATCAGCCACTTCATTTCCATAAATTTCAGAAAAACAGAACTTCAAAAACCTCAACTTCTTTCTTGGATCAAGAATCACAGCCACATACAAGAGATGATTCATTTTATCCCCTTTCCCCCAATACTTAGCAAACTTAGATTCCATTTTAGTTGCTATGTTTTTCAAGAGGTGGTTTTGTGATTTACTTAAATTGGAAATATTCTCTTGAATGACAAACATCTCATCAAAGGTGTTTGCAGTAACATACAAAGAACCTGAAAACTTTTTTGTGGCATTGTAAAAAAGCTTCAAAAACCCCACAAATATCCTACAATTTTGAAAATCAATACTACTAGGAGATCCCATACCACCACTATTCTCCTTGTTCATAAAGTATGAAGAATAACTATCATCCTCAAAGTCCATACGTATGAACACTTTTTCAAATTTTTGTGCAGTTTCTAACATGAGGTAGGTAGAGTTCCACCTAGTTGGTACATCTAGACAAAGAAGAGACTTAGATTCAATACCTAATCTCTCCACAAAACCCACAAAAGTTTGATTCCTATTTGGTGAGGACTTCACATACCTCACAGCTTCACACACCTTTGCAATGGATGCATCAATTTCTCTCATACCATCCCCCACAATCAAATTTAGGATATGTGCACAACACCTCATGTGTAAGAACTCATGTTCTAAAACAGTCCCCTCCCAATCTTTAGTTACATTTTCGAAAAACTTAATAGTGGCACCATTTGAGCTAGCATTGTCCACTGTTAAAGTGAATATGCCATTAATACCCCACTCACGCAAACACAACTCAATCTTTCTACCTATAGTCTCTCCCTTATGGTCTTCAACTTGACAAAAATTCAAAATTCTCTTATGTAACTTCCAATCATCATCAATAAAATGACCTGTAAGGGACATATAACACAGATTTTGAATACTCGTCCATGTGTCCGTAGTAAGACACATCCTACGACCCTTCAAAGCCCCCCTTAGTTTCTCTCTCTCAACACCATAAATGCTAATCACATCCCTATCTATAGTTTGACGAGATGGGATATCCCTAATTCGTAACTTAGGTTGTAAGGTTGTTGTATATCTTTGAAACCCATACCCTTCAACAAACCTAAAAGGCAACTCATCTATTATAACCATTTCAGCAAGTGCCTTTCTAGAAGCCTCAACAGTAAAGGCTGTCGGTACAAGCTGAAACCCTTCCTCCCCATCCATTTTAGGTTCAAACATTAAGGTTTGTTGCCCACTAAGTGTCTTTCTATTAGGGTTTTTAACACAGATTGGTGTATGATTCAACAAATTAGCAGTACCATGCCCCTTACTATCAGCTAGATAAGTTTTTTGACAGTAATTACAAACAGCCTTAAAATAACCCTCACCAATATCTACTTTTTCAAAATGGTTTCAGGCAATAAACTTTTTCCTATTAGTACAGACATTGGCTTTACCTTTAGGTGGAAGTGGGGGAACCTCAGCATGGGCAGTAGGTACAGCTTGGGCAGCTTGGGCAACAGGTTCAGTTGTGGCAGTAGGTGTTGCTTGGGAAGGGGATGCATCACTTGAGGGTTCCATAACCTATAAACATCAAATTTATAGATTAGCAAACAACCATAAAAGTAACACAAACAATAACAAGAAGTTAAAAGAGAAAGAAAGGATACCTCAAAGAACTCTCAGCTATCAGGGATTTAACCTTGAAAAGGAAGCAAAAAGCCTAGGATTTCAACTCCTGTATAAAATTAACATTTCAAAATTTTAAGTTAAGAAAGCAAAATGAATCAAACGAGTAATAAAATACAATCACATAAGAAAATAAGAATGTGGATTTCATCTTTTTAAAATAGAGGCTCATCTTCTTCTTTTTTATACAGTGAAGATGCAAGTACATTGATCATAGAAAACGAAACAAAACAAAGAATAAAACAGGCAGATAAGAAAATAAAAATGTGTTTGGATTTCATCTTGTTAAAATAGGGGTTCATATTCTTTTTTTACAGTGAAGATACAAGTATATTGATCATTAAAAAAAAAAACAAACAAAACAAGGAATAAAATAGGGCAGATACAAATCACACTTAGAGCACTACCATAATGAGTCAAAGCAAGAAAATGATAAACCCAGGGAGCACTAACAAATCACACACAGAGCACTAACAAAATGATAAACCCAGATTGGGCAAAAAAAGAGGAAATAACACATATTTGCCAAATGAAAATAACACTCAGTATCATAGCCTATAAAGAACACATATTTGCCGAATGGAAATAACACTCAGTATCATAGCCTATAAAGAACACATATTTGTACAAGGTGAAATGAAAATTAGATTCCTTATAATGCATTTAACAATCTAATTGCAAACAAGAGTTTCAATGCAATTAAGTAGCAGATCACAACATTAACAAATAAAATAAAATAAAGCTTAGCAATTTCTAGCATCAAGTTGTTGTGGCAAGTTAATCAACTCGTGAAGAACGGATTATACCATACAAAGGACTGAAAATCATCAAGCTTTCCTCTTTATTTGCCGAATCACAAACACAAAATACAGAAAAAGAGGGATGAAATAGGAAGGAAGAAACTTTACCTGATCTGAGACTAGGAAGCCGAGTCTGAGAGGCTGAGTGTTAAGGAGTAAAGGGATTTGTTTGTTTCAAAATAAAAATAAGAGATTTTGAAATCACTAGAGACTAGAGAGACTAGAGAGCAGAGAGAATGTAGAACACTCGGGAAAAGTCCAATTTATAAGAGAGAGATATGAAGGAAAATCTGATTTTGATTTTGATTTTGAGAAGTGTAGCCAAGTTGAGTCTTGAAACCCTAAACTATGATTCATGAACAGAGGCATGGGAAAGATCAAATCTGAGTTTGATTTGAAGGGTAGCCGACTAGCCATTTGGGGCTGGACCGGCTGGTAGAGAGAGATAGAGAGAGAGAGAGAGAGAGTGAAGCCTGAAGAGAATTAGAGGAAAGTGAAGACGGAAGAGAGTTAGTGAGGCCGAAGACTAAAGAAGAGTGAAGAGACTTAGAGAGAGAGAGAGAGAGAGAGAAGGCCGGACTCTGAAGTGAAGAATGAAGGGAAAGTTTAGGCTTTTAGATTTTTAGTTCCAATTTTAGGCTTTTAGTTTTAGGCTTTTGAGACTTATAGAGAGAGAGAGAGAGAAGGCCGGACTGAAGAATGAAGGGAAAGTTTAGGTTTTTAGAGTTTTAGTTCCAATTTTAGGCTTTTAGTTTTAGGCTTTTGAGACTTAGAGTTTAGTTTTAGGCTTTTAGCAATTAGCCGTTCTGAAGAATTCTGATTTAGTGAATAGTATAGTGATGTTTGCTTAGTTACTTTGGGCAGCTGGTGATTTGATGTTTACTTTTTGCGTGGAAAGAAATTTGTGGTGCACAGGTGCCGTGTGGTTCTCAATGAGGCAAAAACAGTGCTCAGTCTTGTCAATTATCAGTCCACTCCTCAGTTCACGTGATCTACCCTGGATCAGAATTTTTTTTTTCTTTTAAAACTTCGGTCGGGTCGGTTTGTACGGGTTTTTAAACCCTTAACCCGCAACCCGAACCGAATATTTGGGTTTCCTGAGAGAAGGAACCGAACCCGACCTGCCAAGGGCTTCAGGCCGACCCGTTGGGCTTCGGGTCGGTCGGATTCGGGCGGTTTGAATGGGTCCTGAACCCGTTGGATAGCCCTAACTGCATTAGCATAGTTGTTTGTTTACTGCACTGCATAAGTTACTGCATTAGTGGTTTTTTTTACTGCACTGCATTAGCATAGTTGTTTGTTTACTGCACTGCACTGTTTGTACCTATATCAATGGCACTGTGACTGTCATTTAGTCTCCATCAATCCTGGGAATTCAATTGGGATGACTATAAAACCAAACCAAACCAATAAATTTGATGCATTTAACTATAAACAAGTGTGCTTATACAAAACTTAGACATATAATTACAGATAGTTCAAGAAGTGCTGTAAACCCATGTTTGAACGACTGTAGACTAGTTCAAAAGTGAATTAATGTGGAACTAGTCTTTACAAACAATCAGATCATTACACGTGTATATAAATCACAATTAACAATTAAAAACTAATCCTAAACTACATGAAGTATAGCTACTTTAAATTACTACACTGTTTACAATGTTTACTACACTTTTAACTGCATTGTCGCTTAGGTAGTCTTGGCTTGAATTCTTCCAATGCACTGTTATGGCATTTGTCCTCTCTAATTGAGTCTTTGTCTTGATACACTCCAATACTAGGAGCAGAAAGCCTTTCCATACAAGACCTTGCGCAATTCGCACCTGTAAAAGAGGCAAAGGAACTCTATCATTTTCATAATACATATAAAAAAAAAAACTCCATCAAATACTGTCTAGAAAAGTATAAGGAATTCAATAGAAGCATTACACATAATTGACTATTATTGTCATTGGAAAGATTAGTTCCAGAACCATATATTTCTTTTATGCTAGAAAGAGTTGAGTTCTCCTCAACCCATTCAAGAACTATGTACCCAAGATTGTAGTGTGGGCAGGGCTCTTCATTTTACATTGCTCCATTGCTGAATATGTATGCTTGAGCACAAACCAAAAATACAGTATTGAATCCAATTCCTATAAAGTATAAAATAAGCTAATAAGAGCCACAACATCACATATCCTACCCAACCAATAGCTTAAAGGAAAAATAAAAAATCAGTTTTATCTAAATTCTAATAGGTTCATACTTCCAATAGCTTACTTGAGTATTATAAACTAGTAATCATCATTAAAATTGTGCATATAACCATAGTAAGGTTGGCATAGAAGTGATTTGAGAAGAAACGTAGTAAAATTGAAGCTAAGACATAAGAGAGGTTAACTGCTGCAAAATCAAATTCCAAGCAACATAAGAGATGTTAACTAAGTGGCCCTCGCGTCCAAGTAGCAATAATTGTGGATGGGCAAAAATACTACATCCATAAATATAAAGAACACTTCGAAATACAATAATAAACAGCCACCAATCACACATTTACCACCTCTTTAACATCAAAATAAGCCTAAAAAACAAACACAAAATCATCTAACCAAATGTTGTCCTCATCACATATATCTCAGATTCACTTTGCACATTGTAGTGCATGTATACGCATACACAGGTGCCAAAATGATCATACCACTAATCTTGATCATATCTAAGCAAAAAATATAACTTCTAGCATGATCTAGAAACTAAAATGACTTACGAATCAAAGTTACATGTTTATGCCTTGTTCCTGATACTTAAGAATTTACATGATAACAATCGCATGTCCAAGAATGAGTCTTGATGATTAAAGTAAGCTTTTCTCAGGGAAATAGAAAAGTTTCATGAAAAGACCATACCCAAAATTTTTAAAATGGAAAAAAAAATTCCATTGGGGCATTTTATCAAACAATTGGAGCAAAAAAGGAACGAGCCTAAATTCCTAATTACCCAATACAAAAATCACTCAAGATACACCATTTTATCAAGGACTTAACTGTAATTATCAAATAGATCAACATGATTATCAAAGGGAATCAAAGAAAGCAAATAATTAAAAAATCAAGAATACCTATGGCGGAACATTTTATTTTATAGGGCATGAAAATCCTAGAATTTCATTTGGCCAAAAAGAAAGGGAAATTGGACTCACCTCGTGCGGCGATGAGTAGGTAGTGCCCAAGTCTCCATTGTTGCCGAGTGGAAAGTCGGAGATGATAAACCAACTTCGGCAGCAAAACATCTTGTTTGGCATTGGGGGAAATGACCCACAACCCATCGAAGACAATTGTGAATTTTCTCTCATCAGTGTTCGGCTTGGTTTTTTTATTTTCTTTCTTCTTTTTCTGTTGGCAACCTGTGGAGGTGGAAGTGGAGGAGCAATGGAGGAGAAGATAGAAAGAGAGAAACGCAGGTTTTTTATTTTTTTTGCTAAACAAGAGAAACTCAGGTTTAGAAATAGAGAGAGAGAGAGAGAAAGACTAACGGAGACAAACAGCTTAAACCAAATGTGTAGAGAGAGAGAGAGAGAGAGAGTCAGACGTGTTTTTTTCTTTTGGTTTAGAGATAGGTTGGAAGGAAATTAATGAGAGTAATTAATGAGATTTTATTAAAAATATTTGTAATAATGAGGGTGTTTTTTTAACCGTTGGATCTACTTAAATCTAATGGCTTAAAAAAGGTGTAACTCTAAAGAGTTACACCAGGTGTAACTTGAACCCATCTCATATATATATATGCATTTCATGAATTATTAATCGTAAATGGTCAATTAAATAAAGCCACATAGTTTTTCCTTTAAAACTTTCTTTTTTGTGGAGAAATAATTACAATATGCTGCTAACCCCACAGTTTGAACCCTTTCTCCCCTAGACCCCCAAGTACTTTGTACATAGGGAGGTGCCAATTCAGCTACAAGGCCTTTGCCTTTTTCCTTTAAAACTTGAAATGACTAATTACATAATAACTCCAGCTTTTCTGTTCCACTAGTATATATAACAAGAGCCAATGGCTCTATCTACAGTTTTTGGACACTAGCTAATAGAAACGCACCATTTTAGTACTTTAGTTTTGTTAAATGTCAATGGAAACACACCACTTCAATTTGGTGTGCTGACACATTTCTTTATTTTTTTTTTTATTAGTACACCAGCTTGGTTTGAGCTACATGTTTTTGTTATATATATATATATATATATATATATATATTAAAATGTCAAAATATTTTCACAATGGTTGTTAATTCCTTATATGTCAAAATAAAATAATAAAATATATTATACTGGAACTAACTACAACTAAAAATAAAGGTATTGTGAAAAAAATGGCTACGTTCACAATATTTTTCATAAAAGTTTTTAGTAAATTGTTATTCTAATTTAAACTTACCAATGAAATTATTTCTTTATCCACCTAAAAGCCCGAAAATGTGTTGAAAACACAAGAGCTGTTTAGTCCCCTAAATTAAAGTTACGGCTCGATTGATTTTACACTAACTTAATACTAAGTGCGGAATAGTGTAAATGCGAACGGATAAACAAACAAACTACTCTAATCCACAATCGTAGCAACAAAGTAGTAAAATGGAATATAAAAGAGTGGGGAAGAAAGATGCAAACACAAGATAACACGCCGATGTGTTATAGAAGAGGAAATCGAAGAACTCGGCGAAAAACCTCTCCGCCGCCCTTCAAGCGGTAATTGATCCACTAGATAATTAGTTGGGATACATGGGTTAGCAAGAGACCCTCCAAGCCTAATCTACCTGCTATACCTAAGCCCTCCAAGCTCCTACTCCAACAAGGCTTCTCGGAACCATGTCTTGTCTAGTTCTCTGGATCCCGCAACAAGCTCCATGTTGCGTCTGCCATCCTTGGCTTCTTCCAATGCTTCCCAGTAGCACCAAATCCTTACTTGACACTTTGAAAGGGTGTGGTAAGTGTTTGAGCTATCAACCTCTCAATGGTATGGAAATGGAGAGGTAGGAGTTGAGGAAATCCACAAGCTTATGTGTCGAGATATATGGGTATGATAATCTCTAACTCTCAAGGTGTGTGGCTAGGGTTTTCTCTCAGAAGCACTCCTCAACATTTGTGGGTAATGAGGGTATAAATAGTGTGGGTACAAAAAGTGTTTATCAGATAGTACAGTCTGGTAGAACAGAATGTTTCGCGGGTGTCTCGCGAGAAGGCCTTACCCGCGAGATACTCGCGAAACACAGCTGTCTCCATTTGTACTGACTCTTTGTATTCCAGTCATGTGCAAGACACATGCTTCACTTCGCGGGATGCTTAGTCGCGAGCTACCCGCGAGAAATCTTTTGGCTTCAATTGCTTAAGTCTTCACACTCTCTCTCTCTATCACACAACCCTTAGAATCAAATCCCACAATAAATATAGAGTACAAAAGATTGAATAAACTTATAATCAAATTTGGCACGAAATAAAAGTCAACAAAATACATATTTGTAAATCACAACTTTACAATCTTCCCCTTTGGCTATTCCGTGACAAAACTCTTAAAACAGACTCTAGACTTAAACGTGAGTTTTGGAACAATGGCAAAACTCACTCACACCTAATCTAGAAACTGTGAAGCACTTGCACATTTATACCTGTAACCTAAAACACTCGCACACAAACAAAATTTTCATTAAGCTTATGATAAGTTGAATACAAGGTATGAACATGAGCAAGCATAGTGCGATCAAGTATGTAAACATCAGATATCATGTAAACAAAAACTTGATCAAACAAGTTCAGTCATTAAAGAATGACAACAATGAACATTTAGCAAGTAAGTGTTCATCCGGACATGCAAACAAAAAGTAATCACTTATGATCACTTGTATGTCCAACACACGAACAATGCAAAATACGAAGAGTATATGCATCTAGGAACAAGATCCTACTAGGGCACAAGTGTAGAGTACTCAAGACATATTGGCAATATCTTAAAAGCACAAAAAATGCTACAAAGCATTGAGATAATCACAAACACAATATACAGAATATAAACTGAAATTAATGAAGGCAAAGTGTGCTGAAGTTTTAAACGAAAATAAAGGCTAAAAATAAACACAAGTAACACAAGAAAACCGCCTGTGAACCAATAACCAATGTTTCTAAGCTTAAACCTATGCTCCCCCTAGCACTGTGCAAGCTCTTCCTCAGCTCCCCTTCAAAATTTCTCCCCCTTTTTGACCGGAAGGGCCAAAGGGACTAGAACTAATCAGACTCCAAATCTGATCCCCGCGCCATGGACAAGTCATTGATCTGTGAAGACAATGCAGTGATCTGGCCCTAGACGTATGCAAACTGGTCCGCAGTGTGCTACACATGGGAGTCTAGCATGGTGAACATCTAATCCACTCTAGCTAGGAGGCGATCAAGTCTGTCTGGTCCTCATGCTGGTGCAGAAGAGGATGGCTGTGCTGAGGTCTCTAAAGCAGAAGTGAATCTATCAATCTCCTCCTTTATATCTCCACCCTCGTCCTCACCACGATCCTGTGGTATTGTATGCAAACTTGTTTTGGATCCCTTGATGTGAGCTGTGCTCCTATTAACTATGTGTGCACCAATGGGATAGTCCCTCTGAACCATTGTCAGACCACTCGGGAGTTTGAGTCTTGTCTTCGTAATTAGGCCCATAATCAGTGAGGGAAAGGGCATTACAGTCCTTGAATTATGCTTCTCAATGCTCTTTGTCAACACATGGAAGATATGTCCACAAATATCTATCTCTTTGTGGGTAAAGAGATCATATAGAAATCTTGTCCTTGGAGCAGATAAAGTGGTAAGATTGGTGACCGGATATAGGTTATGGATCATCACATACGCCAAAGCCCTCATCTTCGGTGACAATGGGATTGTGTTCATGGATGATTTCTTCAGTGTGCCACCAAGTATACTTATCATCTCATCAGTAGAACCCAATCTATCCTCATATTGCACTGTAATTGGCTGTGAGGGAGGACAAACTTCTAACAAATCTTGGATGATCTCCCTTGTAATCACAAATTCTTTGTGCCTTACCCAGCACTCAATACGATCCTCGTCGACAGCAGCATTAGAGAAAAACTCCTTGATTATCTCTGAATAAACAACCCTGACCGGGTTCAACAACTTGGTCCAAGTTCTTTCTTTCAACACCTTAGGTATGAAAGTACCCTTAAGAGATTCCAGTTGCACGACCCTTTCCATGATGATCGTTTTGTCCTTATAGCAGTCATTATACTTCATATCAGCTTCAGCAAACTTGAAGTGATCAGAATCAGTGCGTGCCCGTTTGGAAGATGGTTTCTTGGTGGTTGCATGCTTAGTAGGAGCCATCTGTGCAAAGGAACACCAAGCAGAAAAGAAACAAGTGTGCAAACACAAGATAGAACACAAAACATGATTAGAAACAGGTTAGTTCAAAACAGAGTTAAAGCAACCTAAAACAGAGTATAACCAACTCAAAACAGAGTAAATAAACTTAAACAACATGCTAAAGGTGTTCAACCAAATAAGCATAAACACAAAGCATGAATTAAGTAACTGTGTCTATGTGTGCCTATGTAGTGCATATGCTGGTGCATGTGTGTGCATCAGGAGATGCATGAAGTGTGCCTAGAAGGCCCTAGTATGTGCAACATGGGCAAAGTGTGAGAAACACATATAGAATGACCAAAACAAGTGAAACAAGTTCAAAGAAGTGTAAACCCAGAAATTGGAATTCACTTGAATCCAATTTAGCAGAAAAATGTCACTAGGACATTTTGTCAAGCACTTGACAAGCTACAATGCACAACTGATGTGAAGAATGCATGAATAGATTGAAAAATGCCTCAATACAGACTAAAATGCCTTAAGGGGCCAACACAGATGCACAAACATCAAATGGGACTCAGCCTAATCAAAGATTTTGAAAAAATTCCACAAAAACTATGAATCCCAACCCAATTACGAAAAATCCCCAATTTTTTAGACCCTAACATAAATTTCTGCATAATCTTAGAAAAATGATAAGAGAGAGGATTAGAAACTCATACCTTGAAGAGATTTTGCAAAAATAGACTTGAAATTGATGGGGTTTTGAAGAAAAATAAGTTTTGGGTTGAAGGGGGTTCGAGAGAGTCTAAGTGAGGGAATGTTTAAGTGTTTGAAAAACTGTCACATCTGCATTATAAAACTGAAAACATGCGTTTTTTGCGGGTTAGGCAGTAGCAATATAGTCACGAGACAGTTGCAAAAATGACCACTGAAGCTAAAAAGCTTTCACGAGAAGCTATTGGTCGCGAAACAGTCATGAGACTTTCTATATGAAATTGAAAAATTTCCAGATTTTGCCTAAAGTCACGTCGCAAGAAAAATTTAGTCACAACATACACGCGAGACAGTTGTGAGACTTTCTGTATGAATTGACAAAACTTTATTTCCCTTTAGCACTTTTTGTGGGAAGCTCTAAGTCGCGAGGTTCTCATGAAACCACCTCTGAACCAGTTTTTGAAGAACAACACAAAAATGCATTTTGGACAAAAACTAAAAACACGAAAGTATAAAATCACTTTCAAAAAACATATAAAACACTCAAAAATCTTTTTGGGTTTGATCAGCAAGTATTTGAGCATACACATCACATTTGAACATATACAATCACACAAATGAGATAAGCATTATCTGAACAAAGTCTTGTGTGTTGTGTGTGAGTATCAAATGTGGAATAGTCCATAGACTAGAGTGAAGCTTCAATGATCAATTCAATTAAGTCATACACAACTGATACGAAATCAAGTGGTCAATCTCAATTATAGAAATGAACATATATGACCTCCCACAAGAGAATGATTACAAAACTTAGAAGCTTTTCATTTGGCTTCTACATAAATCATAACAATTAATCCTTTTTGGATTATACATCTCTTTTTGAGATTAGTGCTTGAAATTTTTGATATTTCAACATGTAGAGTTAACCTTTGGCTTTTTGAGCACCATACATTTCAGTACAAAAGTCGCTTTCCCTTTTTCCTTATCAAATACTAGTATGTGCGACAGACTTTTGCAGCTCATTATCTATTTTTATTTGGAGATTTAAATTTGGAGAGCTCTGTAGCAAAAGCATAAAAATAAAGTGGGAAGAGATATAAGCACAAGTCTATGCAAGTATCAAGACCATCAAGACTATTGACCAATCATTCATGACAAGCTTGAAGATCTATTTACAACAGTCATACATAGATTTCAAGATTTCTCCTACAAAGATAAATGTGCATACAGAACAAGCTAGGCTCGTAAATGCACAATGCCATTAGTACGAAGGTACTAGGCCAAACTCACATGTAATACACATAGAAACAAGTGATCAAACTTTTTGAAGATTTTTCAATTTTTATGGGTTTTTGAATTTTTGAACACACTAAAAAACAGAACAAGAAAAGTAAGATCAATAACAACAACAAAAAACTTGAAAAATAAACATGCTATAAACAGAAAGCAATGCATGATATGATGCATGAACCTATGATCCTAAGCATTGGAAGTATTGATGCATGGATATAGGAGATAATCATGCATGAGTACCCCTCTTCACCCACACGTCATGTGCGTTTGAGGTGATATCCCTATAGGATTGGGTACGTGAATTGTGACCTTCAAACTTGCTGTTGAAGTTTTCCAAACATGTGGTGAATGCCTCAATCATCTTCATTACATCCATTACACCGTAATCTCCATTTTGACTTCTTGGTTGCCCAACGGCCCAATTCCTCTTATCATCTCTTGGTCCTCTTGACCTTTGATCCCTAGCATTATTCAATGCTCTCAACTTATGACAATTAGGTCTGGTGTGTCCTTAAAGTCCAAAATGATGGCATACATGGTTCGTTCTCGAACCTCTTTGTGAATTTGAAGGTGATCTCCCTTTGGCTTCAGAACTGACCGTCGATTAGTTGCAAGGCTTGTTCAACACCCTTTGATTAGCCACATTCTTCTTTTTCTCAACCTCTGCCTTCTCCAATAGGGGCAACTACAACTGGCTCTTTGGCCTTCACAAACTTCACTTCTTTGGAGACATTCACAACTGAGCTACTTTCTTTGGTGTATCCCAATCCAGTTTTGTTGGAGAAAGGTTTTTGATGAGAAGGGACTTCATCGAGCTTCTTGGAGGAGACTCGCTCTACTTTAGCATTGGCTTGAACCACTTCAAGCTCAAGAAATTTCACCTTTGAGTAAGCCTCGGTCAACTCACCATTCAATGTCTCAATCTCACACTTGGCCTCCTTATATCTAACTAGGAGACTTCTATAGTCCTCCTCTGCTTTCTTCATCTTCTTCACAGCCGCCTTGGCCACCTTTGCATACTCTCCAGACTTCTCAAGTAGAGAGTTGTAATTCTCTCGAAGATCGGCTGTATCTTCATCTACTTCAGCATCCGATTCTTCTACAATTCCCATGGATTCCTCATCACTATGCTCCCCAAGTTCTTGCACAAGCAAATTCAAGTCCTTTGAAGATTCAAAATGAGCAATAGTCATAAATGCTGAGAAATTCCCTTCTTCATCACAGCTATCCTTTGAATCTGAATTGGAAGAATCAGAATCACTGAGAGTTGTGGCATATGCCTTGCCCTTCATTCTCAAATAATTAGGACATTCCCTCTTGACATGTCCATGTCCATTGCACTCGAAGCAAGTGATTTCTTGAGTAGATTGAGGCTCCTTCTCATCTTTCTTTCTGTATTCCTTCCTATCACCCTTGTGAGATGAAAACTTCCCTTCGTTGAAAGGCTTCCCACCGTTTTTCATCTTCAGAAATTTCAGAGATAAGGCTCCTTAGTAATACTTTTCTGAGTTTCTCCAATTTTACTGTAAACTTCAGAAAATCAAGTTGAAATCTGTATAGTTATTAAAAATTTGAAGCATAAACTTAATTTAAGTATAAATTAATTTTATAATGTTAAAATTTGTGGGTCAGAGTTGGTTTAGTTGCACTTGGGAAATTGCAATAGTAATTAAAAAAAAAAAAAAAAAATTAAACATTAACCAAATTTGGGGTGTGCCATTCCCATGTTGCTTTACTCTTTTTCATTATTTTTTCTCGGTCATGTCACTTCACTTTATAATTAAATCCAATGCTCTATCTAAATATGAGGATTTTTTTTTTCTCCATTTATAGGTATGCCTGGCATGACTTCGTATGCTGGTTTCTATGAGGTTGGAACTCCTAAGAAAGGAGAATATGTATTTGTTTCAGCAGCTTCTGGTGCAGTTGGTCAGCTTATTGGACAAATCACAAAGTTGGAGGGTTGTTATGTGGTTGGAAGTGCTGGTAGTAAAGAAAAGGTATAGCACACTATGGTTGCTATTCAAAATGTGCCATATAACATATAGTTTCTTTTTATATACTATATGTTACAATAATTCTGTTTCTATTTTCATTTATTGATTCTTTCTTTCTTTTTTGTTACTTTGTGAATTGAAGGGGCTATCCCTCAAATGAACACTTACTTTTTCTTCTGCATCAGGTTGATCTATTGAAGAATCAGCTTGGGTTCGATGAAGCTTTTAATTACAAAGAAGAGCAGGACTTGAATGCAGCTTTGAAAAGGTAAGTAACATGCAATAAAATTTTGCAGAGGATTTTCCCAGTTGAGCTTCATTCATCAAAATGTGAAAAAAAAAAAAATTTGACCATGTCATTCAACATTCATTACTCCCAATTCCACCAAGAGATAGCACCTCTTTAGTTAATTTCCTCATGATTAGCACTACTAATCCAAATGCAACCTAAGCAATAATATTTGAGCTTGGTAGGTTATGATTATGTTAAGAGACTAGGTGGACTCATATTTCAAGCACTGAAAACATGAATCACTGACTTAGTTAATTTGTTTGTCACCTCTAGGTATTTCCCTAAAGGCATTGATGTTTACTTTGAGCATGTTGGGGGCAAAATGCTTGATGCTGTGCTCCTCAACATGAGACACCATGGTCGCATTGCTGTGTGTGGAATGATCTCACAATACAATCTTGATGAGCCTGAAGGTATCAAAAATTTGTTGCATATTGGATTCAAGTGGATCCAAATGAAAGGATATACACATCGCAATTATTATCACCTATACCCCAAGTTCTTAGACCGTGTTCTGCCTTACATTAGAGAAAAGAAGATGGTGTATGTGGAAGACATAGTTGAAGGCCTTGAGAGTGGTCCAGCGGCCCTTGTTGGACTTTTTAGTGGTCGCAACTTTGGAAAACAAGTAGTTGTAGTTGCTCATGAATGATTCAATCATACATTGTATGAATGTAGTATGTACCATTGTGTTAGATTACCATTCTAGTCTAACTTATGGAAGGCTTTTTTTGAGGCCAAGAGATCAGGTTAGTTTATTCGGTTGTGGCTAGTGCCTATGGGCTAAAAGAATAATTATGTATCGTATATGTATACGATGAAAATAAAGAGAAATTACACTGTCCTTAATAAATGCTATTATATGCACACGTGTGCATGTAATTTTACAACTTTTGAATTGGAATTCATTTACAATTGTATTAAAAAATTAATACCGCTTGTTTATTGGCCAATAGCCATATGATCGATTGGCATTCTTCTCCCTTCAATCATTAAGCTTAAGTCTAGGGTCGAATTCCTTTAACTTATATTTAGGGCCAATTTGGATGAAGTGGGAATAAAGGAAAGTAAAGTAGAGTGATCAGAAATTAGTCTAATTTTTTACTAACTCTATTTTATTCTCCTCTACTACCTACATCTCCCTCTCATCCAAATGGTGATAATCAACACAATGTATTATTATCATTTGCCAAGCAGAGGAGAGTGAAACAACAGGGCATAAGCCAAAGATTTGTGATGTCATGAGCAATATCCTCCCGGTTGTTTTAACATTGAATCAAACAAATTAATGGTAATACTGCTTGGTTATAGGCCATTGGCCATATGATCTAATGGCATTCTTCTCCATTCAATCTATGAGGTTAAATCTAGGGTCGAATTCTTCCACTTACATTAGAATGTGTCATCAGCCAAACTTTAAGCCCAATTAATTTCATCTTTTTTATTTTTGATATCAATAATAAAATAAAAATGTAGCAAAAATCAAACGCGTGGCCCACTACTTAATGACTTTAGATAAGGCATCCCAAAGTTTCAACTGTATCTGAGGCCCACACCCATCACATTCACTTTTATACTTTCACTTTCAACCGTTACTAGTTCCCCACGTGTCCACAAGTCAACCAAATGGGGTCCTAATTTGAGTAATTTTCCTTATTACATTCCCAAACGACGCCGTATTTGTCGGCAAGTCAAGCTACTGTAAAACCCATCCTAGTCCCCGCATGCCCTCTTCATTTCTCTCATCTCATCAGATCAGATCAGATCTCAAAACAAGACAACTCTCCTGAAACGATGCCGTATAACACACGTGGTGCAGATGCTGACGTGGACGATTTCGACAAGTACGATCCGACGCCGTATGGTGGAGGCTACGACCAAGTACTCACCTACGGGCGTCCTCTCGAGCCGACCGATGAGACCTGCTATCCTTCTTCATCCTAGGGGTGGCAAAAATTATCCATATCCATTAACCTGTCCATTACCCACCTTATTTGGATAAATCTTAATCCAATCCATTTAAATATTTGGGTTAAATGGATAAGAACTCATTTGGTTATTTAATTAAATGGGTCTAAATGGATAAATCCACTACACCCACTAAACCCATTTAAATTTTAAAATTAAATAAACCCACATATTACCCACTAAACAATATAACGTTAAACACTCTTCCTTTCCCTTAGATTTTCTAAGCCAAAACATTCAGTCCTCTCACTCTCAATCTCCTAAACACTTTCCCTCAAATTTTTTCAGTAACCAAACAAAAAAAAAAAAAATTTATATTCCGTATCTCTCTCTCTCTCTTTCTCTGTCTCTCTTGCGTTGCGTTGCGTGTACAGCTGTTTCTTTCTCTGGAGCTTCCCGATTCAATCCCTGATCTCCGATTTGCAATCGGAACACAATACTGTGGTGGCCGTTGAATCATTCATCGGTAACTGACTTTATTGAGTGGATTTTGGCATTTGCTGTGCTCAGTGGCCGTTGAAGCTTCCCGATTCAATCCCTGATCTCCGATTCGCAATCGGGACACAATACTGCGGTGGCCGTTGAATCAGGCATCGGTAACTGACCTTATTGACCATTCAGGTTTGTCTCTCTCTCAACTCTTTTTCTTCTTCATTTGATTTTTTTGTTTGTTTGTGGGTTTGTCTTTATTTTCTGTTTTTGTTTGTGGGTTTGAAATGTAAATTACGTGTTTGATGAAATGCTTGGCAGAAGATAATGCTCTCTTTGTTTGTGTCGAACTGAAATGGAGAAATGGGCTCTCAACTCTTCTTCTTCTTCATTTGATTTTTTTTGTTTGTTTGTGGGTTTGTTTTATTTTCCGTTTTTGTTTGTGGGTTTGAAATGTAAATTACGTGCTTGATGAAATGCTTGGCAGAAGATGATGCTCTCTTTGTTTGTGTCGAACTGAAATGGAGAAATGGGATTTGGATTATAAGTCAGCAACTAGTTGTGTAGGTAGTACTTTTACTCTAGCATTCTAAACTGATTGTTTGTATAATGAAATTCATGACGGAATTGTTGAGCACCAATGGTTTTTTACTTAAATAATGTTCTTTGCTGATTAGTTTCTCTTCCGTTTGCCTTATTTGTACTAAAACTATATTTGATGAAATCCTGGGTTCCTCCACATTTGATTCTTTAAAGCACATGACAGCCAATTTTGGAGTTGTTTAGGTGCAACCATCTTTGGCTTCAAATTTTAAGTGGTTTTCATTGTGGATGTCAGAGTACTATTCTGTTAAAGATTCATTAAAAATTTAAGCTAAAATATAGCTCATTACCTAAACTAAGGGTCCCTTAGTTTCTCTCACATTTTCTCAATTTATTTTTGTACATATAGAGAGAGAGGAAATTCTACAAACGCAGGAAAAAAAAGAAAAAGGAAAGAAGAAGCCATCCTAAACAACAGGTAGCACTGAAAAAGCAGGACAAAAGAAGAAAAGCATAATCAAACATTCAACAGCAAGAAAAAGACAGTACTCAAAAGTTCCAAAGTGCAAATTTCATGGGTTCAACGTTGATCTTCAGCTTTGCAGGCAGAGGCAGGTTTCACAGCTGGTAGCTTCTTTGGGGTGGCTGGGCAATGAGTAGAGACAGAGGCATCTTGATGAGTAGCTGTGTGAGAATCTTTGGACTTTCCAGTGATAGTGGAACTTGCACCACCATGACCAGCTGTAGTGGCTTGGCCCATGTGATCTGATGGCTTTAGCGCCTCGTCGTTGCCGACTATTATCACCTCCATCTTGATAAAGATTCATTAAAAATTTAAGCTAAAATATAGCTCATTACTGTGTTTGTGGTTTTATTTTTCTCTATGATTGCTGGAACATAATTAAGTTTTTGGGCAATGTTAATTAAGGTTATAAATTTTACTGTTTTAATATTGGTGTTGAATTATGAGCTACTTAGTAATTTCTTTAGGTTCCAATCTCTAATCATGTTTTAATGAGTAAGATTGAAATTATGAGACATACATGTGTTTCTAAATTACATAAAATAGAAGTTGCTTATATTTGTTTAAAAGATTTAGCCACACCTAAAATTTTGGATCTTTACGTTTTTTGTGGGATTATGTTAAAAAAAAATGGATAATGTTGGACCTTATGGAAATATAGCTTATATTCAGGAATCTAGTTTAATTTTTGATATTTTTTTTTTTGGCTAACTAATTTGACAAATGAGAAAACTTGTATATTTATCATTCTAGGGGTATTTTGGTAATTTTGGATGTCCAAGGGTATATTGGTAATTTTGAAAGTGTAGGGGGTATGTGGGTCATTTTGGGTATTTAAGGGTATTTTGGTAATTTTGGAAGTCAATAGAGTATTCAACTAGTTTTGGAGGTATTTGGGTCATATTGGGTTAAATGAGCGGGTTACTAATTAAATGGGTTGGGCGGGTAATGGATAATTAATTTATATATAAACGGGTTATAAATGGATAAATGGATAATTACACACCCAACCCATTTATGACCCAGTCCGCCCATTTGCCACCCCTAGTTATGAGTTATGACCCAATATCAAAACCCCTTACTTGTCTTTGTGTTAGCCTAAAATACCATAAATGGAACTAAATCCCCATTCCTTTATTATCAATTTCTCTTTTCACCTTAGAAATTAGAAACCCAGGTAAAAGTTAAGAAGAAATAGAAGGCAAAGACACCAAAATACCCACTTTAGATCAATACCATAAACCTAAAAGTCCCAAATTATCAAACAATCAAAGATTGAAACCCATAAGGAAACAAATACAAACACAGATATATACAATATATATATATATATATATATATATATATATTTTAAAGAAAAAAGAAAAAAAGAAATTGTGAATATATATATATTTTAAAGAAAAAAGAAAAAAAGAAATTGTGAAGAAACAGAGAAAAGAAGAAGAAGAAGAGATGCTTACTGGAAAAATGAGTCAGTATTTCTTCCATCATTGTCTGTGTTTTTTTTTTTTTTCCTAATAGAAATTTGATTAGAGGCCTGAGGGAGCCGATCTGGTCCAAATAGAGAGAAACGAGAAAGAGATAGAAGAGACACGGAGAGAGTTCTTCTCTCTCTTACTCCTTTCACCTCTCTCTTTTCCTTTAATTGTTATATTCATCCAAATGCACTGTTTAGGCCTCAACAAATGGACAAAACTTGACTAAACTAAACGAAAGTTTAAACAAATGGACAAAATTTGACTAAATGTAAGTTACATTATGAGTCTGTTTGGATTGAACTTATTGTTACTGAAACTGAAAACTGAAAGTACTTAGGTTGCGTTTGGATTGGGCGTTTTCTGCCCAATCCTGCGTTTGCGTTTTTCCAAAACGTTTTTTTTTTTTTTTTTTTTTTTTTTTCACGCGTTTTGGAGCGTTTTGGGTGTTGCGGCTACTGTTCATGCACTGTTCAATGAATAGTAGCCGCAAACTTTGACTTTTCAAATTTTTTTGGACCAATCACAGCACATCGTGTACTGTTCACAGACCCACAAATTTCACTTTTCAGCAACTTTTTCATTAAAAATGGGTCCCACGATACTATTCACACATTTAAAAATTATTTCGCTACAGTGTTTTTCAGTTTTCAGTTTCAGTTTTCAGTTTTCAGCTGTATCCAAACGGACCCTTAGTAAAATAATTTTTAAATGTGTGAATAGTATCGTGTGACTCATTTTTAATTTTTTTTAGTACGTGAACTATGATAAACAGTGCTGCTACAGTACTGCTACAGTGCTTGTTGTCCCTGGAACACGTGAAGTGAGGAAAAAAAAAAAAAAAAAGGAAAAACGCAGCTTGGATTTAGCGGAAAACGCTGAATCCAAACGACACCTATATATAGAGTGGTTCGCTCTTTTTATATAGGTTTTTTTTTTTTTTTTTTTTTTTTTTGAGAATTATCATACAAGTGTTAGAACCCCATTCTTATTCCTTTTCCCTTTCCCATCTGTGTTTCTCAAAAAAAAAAAAATATTATACAAAATGACCATCATGTCCCAAAGAACACGAACCCTAAATTCTATTGTTTCTTTTTGCTGACTGCTTCACTGTTCCTGCCCATTTCCGTCTGCGACATAGATCTGAGTGTTTTTCTCTTTTAAGAAAAGAAATTTACATTGTAATGTACTACCGTACAATGTAAAAGAAAAAACTTCCTGTGAAGTTTCACACTCGTTAGCCATTATAGAGAGAGAAAATGAAGGAAATTAAAAGACAAGGATCGACCATTGGAAACTTCCGTTTTCACATGAATAATTCTACAGAAAACATTGGTTAAACCAAATACATATATGTAATGTAATTTAGCGCTATTATTTAATTAATTTAAAGAGTCAAACCAGGCAAGCCATCATATTTGAATGCAACTTAGGTATATATTACTGTGTGAAGTGGGTTTACAAATTAACAATAAGTTGCGATACTATTACGTCCTTTCTTTATCCTATTCTTCCGAATTCCCAAAGATTACCTCTCCCTCCTCTTGGCGTCTATTGATTGCATCTATCTGACTATCTGTTTGCAAATAAATAGGGTAATTGCACAATGACATTTCTTTTCATGCTTTTTTCTTTTTGGTAACATGTCTTTCATGCTATTGGTTTAATATTATCTTGGCTAAATAAATGGTTTATTAACACAAAATAAAAAAATAAGAAAAAAAATGAATAATTTGATGTTTACCACTGTCGTAAGAGTAATTCTACGGTACGTCCCTAAAAAAAGGGGTTACGGTACCCATTAGTAGGTAACCTACTATACCAGATTACTTTTTTCTCACATTTGATGGTTCTATCTTCACATTGTGCAGCTCCAACATCACATGTGATAGTTCTTTTCTCGCATTGGTGGTTCTCTTACTTTTTTTCTCACATTTGACGATTTCATTCTCACATTATGCGGTTCTAACATCACATATGACAGTTCTTTTGTCACATTGGGTGGTTCTCTTACCCTTTTCTCACATTTGACGGTTTTATCCATATATTGTGCAGTTCCAACATCACATGTGACAGTTTTTTTGTCACATTTGGTGGTTCTCTTACTTTTTTCTCATATTTAACGGTTTCATTCTCACATTGTGTCGTTCCAACATCACATGTGATAGTTTCTTTTTTTTCACATTTGGTGGTTCCCTTACTTTTTTCTCACATTTGACGATTTCATCCTCACATTGTGCAGTTCCAACATCACATGTGACAGTTTTTTTTTTACATTTGGTTGTTCCCTTACTTTTTTTTCCTCACATTTAATGGTTTTATCCTCACATTGTGTAGTTTCAACATCACATGTGACATTTTTTTCTTACATTTTGTGATTCCCTTACTTTTTTTTTCTAACATTTGACGGTTTCATCCTTACATTGTGTGGTTCCAACATCACATATGATAGTTCTTTTGTCACATTGGATAGTTCCCTTACTTTTTTCTCACACTTGACTGTTCCATCCTCACATTGTGTAGTTCTAACATCATATGTGACAGTCTTTTTCTCACATTTAGTGGTTCCTTTACTTTTTTCTCATATTTGACGGTTCCATCCTCACATTTTGCAGTTCCAACATCACATGTGACAGTTTTTTTTTCACATTTGGTGGTTCCCTTACTTTTTTTTCTCACATTTGACAATTTCATCCTCACATTGTGCGGTTCCAATATTACATATGACAGTTCTTTTGTCACATTAGATAGTTCCCTTACTTTTTTCTCACACTTAACGGTTCCATCCTTACATTGTGTAGTTCCAACATCACATGTGATAGCTTTTTTCTCACATTTGGTGGTTTCCTTGCTTTTTTTCTAACATTTAACGGTTTCATCCTTACATTGTGCGATTCCAACATCACATATAACAGTTCTTTTGTCACATTGAGCGGTTTCTTTACTTTTTTCTCACACTTGACGATTTCATCCTTACATTGTGCAATTTCAACATCATATATGACAGTTTTTTTTTCCACATTTTGTGATTCCCTTACTTTTGTTATCACATTTAACGCTTTCATCCTCACATCGTGCAGTTCCAATATCACATATGACAATTCTTTTGTCACATTGGGTAGTTCCCTTACTTTTTTTCTCACATTTGACAGTTCTATCCTCATATTGTACAATTTCAACATCACATGTGACAGTTTTTTCTCACATTTGGTGGTTCTCTTACTTTTTTTCTCACATTTAACGGTTCCATTCTCACATTGTGCAGTTCCAATATTATATATGACAGTTCTTTTATCATATTAGGTGGTTCTCAAATTTTTTTCTCACACTTGACAGTTCCATCCTCACATTATGCCGTTCCAACATCACATATGACAGTTCTTTTCTCACATTTGATGGTTTCCTTACTTTTTTTCTCACATTTGATTGCTTCATCCTCGCATTGTGTAGTTCCAACATCACATGTGACAGTTTTTTTCTAACATTTGGTGGTTCTCTTACTTTTTTTTCCCACATTTGACAGTTTCATTCTCACATTGTGCAGTTTCAATATCACATATAATGGTTCTTTTGTCACATTAGGTAGTTCCCTTACTTTTTTCTCACACTTGACGGTTTTATTCTCACATTGTGCCGTTCCAATATCACATGTGATATTTTTTTCTCACATTTGGTGGTTCCCTTAACTTTTTTTTTTTTTTCCACATTTGATGGTTTCATCCTTATATCGTGTAGTTCTAACATCACATGTGACAGTTTTTTCTCACATTAGGTGATTCCCTTACTTTTTTTCCTCACATTTGACGTATTCATCCTCACATTGTGTGGTTTTAACATCATATATGACAGTTCTTTTGTCACATTAGGTGGTTCCTTTACTTTTTTCTCACACTTGACAGTTTCATCCTTATAATGTGCAGTTCCAACATCACGTGTGACAGTTCTGTTGTCACATTTGATAGTTCCCTTACTTTTTTCTCACATTTGACGGTCTCATCCTCACATTGTGCAGTCTTAATGTCACATGTGACAATTCTTTTGTCACATTTGGTGGTTCCCTTACTTTTTTTCTTCATATTTGATGGTTTCATCCTCACATTGTGTAGTTCCAATATCACATGTGACAAATTTTTTTTTTTCAAATTGGGTGGTTCCTTTACTATTTTCTCACACTTAATAGTTTCATCTTCACATTTTGTAGTTTGAACATCACATGTGACAATTCTTTTCTCAAATCTGACCATAATTTTACTTATAGGCTTATCATTGAGGTCACTTTTTTACTTACTAATAACTGCTCATCACAATAGTAATTTTTTTTTTTAAGTTATTAAAAAATATAGATTTAAAATCGAAAACCAAAAAAAGAAAAAAGCATCCCATGAAATTAGCCCAACCACAATAATTACTCTTGTTTACAAAAAAATATATGCTGGAATTATCTTGGTTTCTTCCACAAATATTTGAATATACCAATTAACTTCCTACGTATCTCCCTTGGTAGCTTTCATCACATTTAGGGGCATACCTCCTTATAAAATAACATAGTTGAGGTCATTTTCTTGATGTTTATATTTTTATCATTTATATATGATGGTGAACCAAAAATTAGCCTATCTCCAATTCGTCTATAGTGTTGTTCAAGACCAGAAAGGTCATCCAAGTGTAAGAAGGTCATCCAGCATGGAGTCACTCGGATGACTGCCAAACACTTAGAAATTTTTGGAGTAAATCTATATCCAAAAGCTTATGATTTGGACCACGTTCTTCTATTCTGAAATAGGAGCAAAATTCTTATTCATCACTCTAACTTCTCACTAAGTTCTTAACTTCTGATGGCAGTTGTAGAAGTTAAGTTTGAACCTTCTAACTTCCATCCATGTTGAGGAAGTTACTAAACAAGTAACCACTCCAAAACTCACTATAAAAGGACTCAGCCATATGAAATCAAAGTAAGTTTTTCACCACTTATAGAGTTGGAATTCTTGAGTTCAAGAGAGAAAACTAACTTAAGCATCGAAGGTTCTTCGCCAGTTTACCCTGGTCACCTTTGATCTTGTGCTTCTTTCTTTTTAGGCCTTCCAAGCAATCTCAAGCCCATTGAAGCCCGAAGCATTCAGTCTACTGATTTTCTATGCATCATCAATATATACTATAAAATCGAAAATGTATAACCTTATGTGTTCTCTAATTGTTCTTATGCAACATTTGCAACTTAATCATAGTTGTGTGTTTATTGTGGTGTCTAAGGTTGGAAATAGGGTGACTACACAATTAGCAAGCTATGCAAAAAATCCAATACAAAGAATGTTGACAATTTTAAAATTTTCAATAAACACTTGAATTGAAACTATAGATCCAGTATGAAATAGTCATCAATCAAGGCTATTACACCAGGTTATATATTTTTTAGGCATTTTCATTAGATCCACGTGTGCGGAAGTGTCAAATGATTTTGTCCGACATGAGTATAATCACCCTAACTAAAGTGTCTATGTAGTTTTGTTTCATAAAATTATTATTATATTTAGACCCGTCTAAAACAAAATAAACATCCCAAAAAAATTCCACAATAACAAAAATTACCAATAGAAAACTAAAAACAATTAAGCACAATTGACCGATTTTACCAAAAACGAACAACCTAGTCCTTTTTAAAGAAATTATCAAAATAATTTTATCATTGAGAGTTTAGCATATCGACCACAATGATAAGTGTGAGCCTCATTTGAGTCAGCATAGTCTCCACTAGCTAAGTCTGAGAGAGCCCTAATAGCAATGAAATGTTTTCGTTGTTGAAGACTTGTCGGTGCCACAAAGCACTTATCTCTCTCTCTCTCTCTCTCTCAGGGTTTCTCAAAATTTATACAAACTCGTCATTCCAAAGCCATTTGGTATTTGTTTCTATAAAAGATTGGAACGTGTAATTTGAACATAATTGGCTGTTAAAAGGTCAATTTTCATCTCTATACTTTGTTTGAATCAACATGGTGGCAAGTCGGTGTATTTTTTGCCAAGCAACTCTGGTTCGAATCCTTCATGCCTGCAATTTTATTTTTTTGAATTTTCAATTTTCAGTCCATAAGCTAAAAAGCCCACAAGATCCTATGCCTAAGAAAAACCCTAGTTCATTCTAAATCTTCTTTCCTTCAATGTCAGTGATAACAGCCATTGATTTTCCTCTCTTTCTCTGCCCTTTTGTTCGAAGTCTCCACCGTTTCTCGTCTCTAAAATCTCAATATGTCTCATATTTATTCTTTAATTTTCCATCTGGATTTTTTGCTGTTTGGCTTTTATATTGTTGAATTGTTATTAATCTTGCTTTGTTTTTGTTTTCCTATTGGTTTCGCAGGGTCAGAGAGACACAGATGAGGGCCGGCCCCTTTGGCCCAAATTTTTTTTTTTTTTTTCAAGTAGGTTAATTTTCCAAAAAAAAAGAAAAAGACTTGGGCCCCCTTACGAAAAGCTTGGCCCCTCTGAAATTGTAAACCATTAACCCACCCGGCCAGCCCACATGTAAAAAAGAAAAATGAAAAAGTTTAGTCCAAAAATGTAAACCCAGCAATCCGGCCGAAGACTCCAGTCTCCTCTCCAAAGTCCAAACGGAAAAACAAAAGAAAAAAAGAAAAGAAAACCTAAGAAAAAATGCTGCTGCCCACGCGTGACGCCGCCACCACGCGAGAGCGGCGAGAACCATCTCGCGGACCCACGCGACACCCACACCCACCACGCGACACCCATCTCGCCATGACGCCGCTGCTGGCTTTGATCTTAAAAGCAATGCCAGACTTCTATCAAATGATACCTTTTTAAATATTTTATGAACATGTATTAACTTGCAACTCAGTCTGATGAGCGCCTATACATATGTAAGGTCTGGTATTACTTCAATTGTAATTTAATTTCTTCATTATCAAGATGTTTTGACATTAATTCTGCTTGTTGTAGTGTCAACTTTCATAATTTAAAAGTGTAATTTCATGTGTTTAGGTTTGTGCAATCAAAGCTCCTGGTTTTGGGGAAATAGAAGAGCAAACTTAGATGATCTTGCCATTCTTATCGGGGGAGAGGTTATGCAATCTTTTACCCCAAAATTAATTTTTAATACACACACACTTATAATATGTAGAGTTTTTTTTTTTTTTTCTTTTCTTTTCTCTTTTATATTTTTCTTTTTATGCTAAGACCTTTATTGTACAGGTTATCACTGAAGACCATGGTTTAACCCTTGACAAAGTTCAATTTGAAATGCTTGGAACTGCAAAAAAAGGTTTATGTTTTTGTGCAGAGTGTGCTATGGTGCTTTATTTGAATTTCTTTGGGACACAACTAACTTCAAAAAAGTAAAATAAAATAATAGGTGTCTGTCTCTCTTGATGACACAATAATTCTACATGGGGGTGGGGATAAGAAGCTGATTGAAGAAAGATGTGCAGAGGTATGCGTTTGGCTTTTCTCTTTAATTCCTTATTTATTTTTAAAATTTTTATTCAGTGTGCTATTCACTTGGATGAATTGTTTCCAATTTTTTTGATCAATAATTTTGACACATTAGAAATGCACTTAGTGCTACATGGGTGAAATCACAATTCTGATGACCTCCCTATAGTGGTATAAAGCTCTTACCTTTTTTTTTTTGGTTGTCCCATTGGCTTTTTAGTTTTTATTTTTAATACTCAAATTCAACTCAACTTTACTCACAAAACTTCATTTTCAAAGGTTTTATTTGTTGAATTTCCTCAGCCAACATCTACCTTGGTGTTTATTTGCAATTAAATACTGACAGTGAGCATTTTGATTTGCTTTAGGCACCTGCATTCACAATAGCCTCAAATGCTGGTTTTGATGGTGCACTGGTTATTGGCAAAATGTTGGAACAAGATAATCATAATTTGGGTTTTGATGCTGCTAAAGGTTTGTTCTTTTATTTGCTACAAGAATTACCATTGTAGCCAACTTTACAATTTCGCATCCCTTTTCTTATTTCTGGGATTCAATTCTTCTCTTATTGGCGCTCGGGCTCCTGTCTCGAGGGATTTTTGGTCTATGGTAAAGCAAAATAGTGTAGGAAATTTCATGTTGTCTGAGTTGGAGCCTTTTCTGTCCAATAAAAAGAACATGGAAATGTTTGTGTCCAGACCCTGTAGGAATGGGGAGTGTCCACAAAGTCTTGTGCATTGTATGAAAGTTGAATTATTGAGAATGGAAATCTTTCCAACATGTTTATATTGAGAATTCTTATGAAGGTTGAATTATCCAATTTATTGCATGTGGATCTTGTTTCTCATTCTTTTCTTTTCTAGTTTTTCTATATTTGTCTCAACACCTGAACTAATATCAAGTGATGATTGTATAAAGCTGTTTATTTAATACTTTCCTGGACATTTATTTAATAATATTCCTTGTGCAAAACAGGTGTATATGTTGACATGGTGGAGGAGAGAATCATAGATCCTCTCAAAGTGGTTAGAACGGCTTTAGTCGACGCTGCCAGGTAAAGATCATAGTTGGTTAAATGTGGAATCAATTGGAAAAAAGAATTATCTTTTCTTGTGTCTAAGATCTAATCATATTAGCTTCTGCCCCTCTCTTTGCATCTGCATTTTTTTAATAAGTGAAGGATAGAAGTTAAATAAGTAATGACTAATGAAAAATGTATGCAACTAAAAACATACATACAAATATATATCAATTGTTTTATGATTTTTTTTTTCTATTTGTTAGTTGCATTTTGAGTTTTTTGTTTTTGTCTTTGTCTTTGTGCTAAACAAAGCTCAGAGTTTGACCTCTGTATTGGTGGAAAATTATTTGTTGCATCCCTAACCTGCTTTTCTTTTCTAGATGTTATCTTTGGTGGGCCTAGGTAGTCAAATTTGCATCCATTTTAATCTAACCTGATGCAGCATTGTCTACTGTTTGAGGATCTGACCAAAGTATACCATTCCATACTGTTTTTATGAGGGTCAATGTAATCGTGTAATATGTCTCTTATTTCAGTTGAAGATATTTTATTAGTAAAGAAGTTGCATTTCAAATACTAGGGACCAGGATCAGAATGGTGGCTATGGCATTTATTTTAGCAGGTTTTTCTGTGGTTGAAAATCAAGCAAGGGACATGTGCATTATGTGATATTAATCATTTCAAGATGAATTTAATGCTGTGGGCTGTGTGGTCGGGTGTTCCATGTCATTTTTTTTTCTTTTGCTTACAACACGCCAATACATCACCTTAGCATGGAGGAGCATTATGTACTTGGTTATATGTAGATTTGAGCTCTCTGTGCTTGTATGATTGAGAACTAACCTTTTTTCTTGTAAATGTTTTGTCATTGATGGAAGGATTTGCTCCTCTTCACCTCTGAATCTATCAAAAGGGCTGCTTTGCAAGCTATCAGCAATGACCAAGTTTCTGTTCCTAGCCTTGTAATAGCTGAATTTACTCATGATTTTTGACTGGATCACTATGAGTGCTATTGTCAGCTGTTTGAAGATGTCTATGCCACTTGCAGAAGGACAACTCTGCTGTTGGTTGGCTTCTCTGCTGGTAGGTGACAAATGCAATTTCAAAGTGAACATTGAGCTGGAGCTTGGATTTGCCCAGAGTCTGCGCATTATCAAGATGCCTGAATTGATGGAGTGCTTGTTGATCAACACCACCTTTTGGCTAGGCCACTGGTGAACTCAGGAGAACAAGGCTGCCCCAGAACTCTCTACTGGTTAAGCTTGTTTGCTACCAAACTGATTTGTGGGTTGGATAGAGGAGTCCTGCCGATCACTGAGCCTCTACTATGAGATTCAATGTTTTGTGAATAGCAAATTAAATCTTCAAAATATTGTCAATATTCTTACCTTACAATTAACAAAAAAAGAAAAAAGAATCTATATAATTTCGAGATCGCATTTGAATATATAATTTAGTTTTTTTCCAATTTCTTTTTCACGGTGAATAATGATTCAAGTCATTTGACTAAATTTGGTTAGCTCTGTCAATTGAGAGTCGGGGTAAAGTTGTGGGTCTCCAATCCAACTGCTCCTGCCATCTACAATTCTTGGCATATTTTGGATGGATTTGTCTTTTGCAATATCCTGATTTACTTGATTTGAGGTCTAATTAAGCGAATTATTGTGCACCACAGATGCTTTTAATGCTTCACTTGCTTTCAATTTTGGCCGTGTCTCTCATCAATTTAAGATCCACAGGAAATCTATAAGCCAAATGTTATAAAAAGAGCTCAATATTGGAATGAGTGGGCATCGGAAACGTGGGTTGATGCAGATTATCTTTTAGGGATATTAAAAGATGAACATTTCTGGTGTGATAAAAAGTATTTAGGGAGTAGATGGAATAATAAGTTAGAAGGTTGCAAAATCTTATTCATTGACTGCTAAGAAGTTTCAAAATGTTGGACACTAGGAGTCAAACGGACGCCTAAGCCAAACATCTATCTTCTTCTTTTCTTTTTCTTCTTTGGGTTGGTGAAGCCAACCAAACATCTATTTACTTAAAAGAAAAGGGCCATGGCCAAAATGTCATCTAGTCTGCCAAGCAGATTGTCCAAACTCAACATCTCCAAACAATTGATAGTGCCAAATGCATGTACTAGTTATTATCTCATCATTCAGCATTACTTCACATAACAAGTACAGTGCTGGAAACTTTTTTTTTTGGTAAAGCAGCACAAGTACTGGAAACTAGTTGGTAGAGGCAGAAGCATCAAATACACGTTAAAATGCACAATTTTTTGTTTATGACAAGAAGATTCCTGATTCTATTTTCCAAGCAGTGATTGCAGATTCCTGGTATTGACAATACACATTGTCTTTCAATGGTACACTAGTGGAGATCACCATTCCATGGTGAGGTGTAATAGAACCAGTACAAAAATATGAGAACAAATTTTTATTCTTACCCTAAAAATGAATCTCACAGCACCACAAATATCTTGTATATAATCATTATCCAGAGAAAATTATATAATAAACAACAGTATTTACAGGTAAAGCTTTTTCAGAAGCTGAGTATTGTCATGTAAAAGCCCTTTTGGCATCACTTGCGTCTCTATCATGTAAAATCCCTTTCGGCATCACTTGCGTCTCTATGATTATGCGGGTTGTCAGTCCCCCCCAACCATTCCTCCAGTTTGGCTTCTTTATCAGCCTTGAAATCATCAAAGTTTTCTGAAACTAAAACTAAATTTTTACCCGGTAAGCTGACATCATTCTGTTCTTCTTCTTGCAGTGGATCATCTTCAAACAACATAAATTGATATCTGAAAACATGCAATGCAACTCACATAGACAAGGGTAGTGCAACTCATGAAATTGAATCTCCCTTTCAATTAAAAATAAAATTCACTAAATTGCAGCATTTTCCAAAAAATTCAGTTATCAAATTATACAAATCACTGTCATTCCAATGACCGAAAAATATCTTGTAGTGGAGTATTTCTAGCATTTTCTATTATTTTTGAACGTTGTTCATTTTCTTTTGAAAGCACTAGATTTGATGCCAACTTGTATCGAATACGTTCTGACCAGCTCTCCTGAAAAAAGTAGACATTGTTGATGAGTAAGAAGCTTAACCAAATTATGCAAAAACTGTAAAATATACTTCCAATAAATATATTACCATAAAGGTTAGATTCTATTTGATAATTTTTGTATGCATGTGCTTAATAACATACATGCCACAATCATACCTGAAATATGAAAACAGTTAAAATTCAAAAAACCTAAAGAGTCACACAATAGTTATCATGTAAAAACCTAAATGGGCTCCCTTGCAACCCCATTTTACTAGTCTTTCTCTTGTTGTAATTTTGTCCTTTATGACCAGCTAGTTTATAAATGCATGCTTGGGAATATGACTTGTGAACCAAATTAGCTTGTACACCAACTAACAGCTTGTTGGTTGGTTCTTTTTGTTTTTTGAAATCTCCTACTAAAGAAAAAGAAAAATAAATATGGATTGTGTAATAATGTTGTGTGTTAGGTTGAATTGGATATGTAGGTTGTTGTCTTACCTAGAAGATATGGCCTTGTTATGTAGGTCTAAATTAATGTGGACCACTTTGATACACACAGTTGGGTCAAATAAGATATAAAAAGTAAAAGATAGTCATGATGTGTTAAGGCTTACACAGGGCATGACACATAATGTTCTGTTTTAGGACTCATTGTTGAATTCATGAATCTTGATGTCCTTCATTGAGTGAATAAAATTTGTACTTAAAGAAATTGCAGAATTTTACCCCACTCTAAAATAACCAAATCAAAAAAAATTAAAATATAAACCTAAATAACCTAAATATAATTTTACCTGACTCTAGACATGATGGCCTTGTTTCTAGATATAATAGCCGAAAGGGCAAAACTTAGATACAATACCTTATGTATTGTGAGTTAGGTTCCCTCCCTAAAAATCAGCCATTTGAAATATGAAATATTATCACAACCCCATAATCTTCTCAATCAATTCAAATCAAGCTTGGACAAACAAGTAATAAGTTGAAAAAAACAACTCAATCCCACTAAACTGTGACAGAGTCCTTTATGCACGTATTTCTAGTTTTTAAGCATCAAATTAAAATTACTTCCAGAACCCACTGGTTGTTACACTATTTATGAACAATATAAAATATTGCAACTTGCCAAACCTAGGACTTGGTTCTTGGTCTTCTTTCTTTGGTTATAAATATGTTCAATTGGGTTAGGCTTTTATAGTATCTAACTATTTTGTCAACTAGTTCTCCACTCTGCCCAAGTAAAAGGGTATTCAATGTTCAAAGCCATAACATAAGGCAACAAGTCCTTTCATTTCCTTTGTGTTCTACTGGTTTTTTTGTCAAAAATTTGAATTTTTTTTTCCCTGAGATGGAGAGCCTTTTAGGTCTACTTAGGATTCATGTCCATAAAGGGGTGAACCTTGCAGTCAGGGATGTCAGATGCAGTGATCCTTATGTTGTTATCAAAATGGGCAAGCAGGTAAAAACAGATTTAATCTATTTTGAACTTACACATAACTGTACTCCTAAGTTAAATACTTCTTGTAGAATTTTCCACATTCAAACTCAAGATTATTTTATAAAAAATATAAACAAAAAAGGAAGAAGAAGAAGAAACTAGGGGAAAAAATAAACCAGAAATTGATGAAAAAAAGTTCCAATACAAGAAATTTTATTTAGCCTCAATCTCTCTGTACATTAACTTATTCACTGACCAATATTGGAACAAACCAAAAATTAAAAAGCGAAGACCAGATTTTTTTTGACACAAAAGATAGACAAACACTTGTTATATGCATATGCAGCTCAATATGAACAAACTCATTTCAACAAACGCCCTCAAAGCCTCAAAACTACTGCTGATGCTTCTTCTTCTTCTTAATTTCGGTATGTATTTAGGACACTTCAATATTTTAATATAGCACAAACCAACTCTAAAATTTGTGTTCTTACTGCCAAGGTGGTTGAAAAAAATAATAATCTCCTTAAGTCCATAGGTTCATAGTATCGTGTCCTCCCCACACTCCCAACCAAATCAGTTGAGAATTCAATCTCTACCACTCAAAACTTGAAAATGCCAAAGAAGTTGGCAGAACCAGCAAATGGTGCATTACCCTATAATAAACTTAGTTATAAAATTTAATATGTGATGGTTAGACTCTTTTTTCAACTAATAAGGACATCTTCTACAACTCCTAGTTTAGAAAAATCCTAGTGCTCACTTATATCTTGGTAATCAAATACTCTGCATGGAAGGCTTAAATTAGATTTTAATTAAATGGGGAAGCAAATGACCACTTCAAAGTATGTTCAAATGTGAACTGAATGATTTCTAAAACTATTTTTCAGACATTCTGATTGTGGGAGAGAATTCACCCACTAAGTGGTGCATGTTAACATCATTATGTAGCATGTACCGCATTCAAACACCCAGATGACTCAAATCATTTATGGTCTGCATTTAATATTCCTAACTGTCTAAAGTCTTTAAAAGACACTTGTAATGCACTAATTTATATAAAAGAGGCCATACCTTGAGTATATGCTGGTAGCTAGGTTCAGCCTCAGCCTCAGCCTCAGACTATTTTTCTAAAAGTGTTAATTTTATCCCAACTTATGGATAAGGGTTCCCACATCTCACATCCCAAACTCAAAAGTGTAAATATTTTTTTTTTTTTTGAGAAACCAATCTGTGAGACAGACCGATGCTTTTATTAAAACATAAGAAAACTATCAAACAAAGCAAGGGGGATAATGTCCCTAGGTAAGTCTTCAACCCAAACCTGACGTTCTAGTTCTAGCCCAACCCGAGATTTCTTTGCCAAAGCCCTTCGGTGTAAAGATTAATTTGTCAAATATATAAGAACTGAAACTCAAACAAAACAATAATATCATAAACCCACAAAGTTTAGAGAAATAATATAAACCCATTTCAGCGTTAATCATATGTAAAGAGAGAACCTGAAGATTGTGGGTGGCACCACCGATTTAGAATGGAAGAGAAGAAGGGCCGCCGAGTCGTACGGGAAGAGATGAAGCACCGCCGAGTTGAATTGGATATGAGTGCGGCGCTGATTTGAATATGGATTGGAAGAGAATAAGCTAGAGAGCGGCGCCGACGATTTGGATTGGATGAGAAGAAGCGCCTCCGATTTGAGGTTGTGGGTGCGCCGGGCTTTGAGGGTTTTGTGGGTGCGCCGCAGATGTGGTATCATCTATCTAATTTGAGGGTTTTGTTTAGAGAGGCAAACAAAGCAATGAGCAAACGAAGTAGAGAGGTAGAGAAGCAAACGTGAGACAGGAGAAAAGCCTGAAAAGCATGATGAATGTTATAATTTTTTGTTTATATATAAAACCGGTTTAACCGGTAACCAAAAACCTTTAAAATTACACCAACGGTCAAGATCAAAACCAGAGTAAATTAATGGTATAGGTGGGTACCATACCCATTTTTTGGGGGTATGGTAGAATGACCCCTCTTGATAGATAGACAGAATTAATATGAATCTATAAGAGCATTAGCATTTTACTCTATTTTACCATTCTAAAAACTCATTTTATTATTATACCATCCTATTTTACAATACCTCCACATCCCAAACTTCTATTTTCCTCATTTACTCATTAAAATAATATATTTACAAAATAAAATAATATATATCAAAATTATATCTTTTCTCTCCCATCTCTCTCCTCTCTTTCATTTTTAGCTCTCTTCCAAATAAACCCCAGAAACCTCAGCCCCAAAACCCATGGCCACCACCATCACCACGACAACCCCCCACCTTCACCACCATGAACCCACATATGACCCATAATAAAAACCCCACCCCCTTCCACCACGCCACCACCCCACGGCAACCCCAGAAACCTCAGCCCCGAAACCCATGGCCACCACCATCACCACGACAACCCCCCACCTTCACCACCATGAACCCACATGACCCATAATAAAAACCCCACCCCCTTCCACCACCACCACCACCCCACGGCATCCCCAGAAACCTCAGCCCCGAAACCCATGGCCACCACCATCACCACGACAACCCCTCACCTTCACCACCATGAACCCACATATGACCCATAATAAAAACCCCACCCCCTTCCACCACCACCACCACCACCACTACGGCAACCCCCAACTCTACCACCATGAACCCACAAAAAAAATCCATCCCAAAATCAAATCAAACAAATAGCTAATTCTGAATCCAAAAGATGACCCATAAAAAAAAATCAAGTCAAAATTTACACAAACCCAGCTACAAACCGATCTCATCGCTGCAAACCACACCGGAAACCCATGAACACGCCGCCGCATACCCATGAACCCAGAAAACGTACCCAAAAATATCCAGAAGTCGCCACCATACCACGCTGATCTGACTTCCCAATCTCACCTCCACGCCGGACCCATGACCCACGCCAGAAAAGCCCACCGTGAGAGAGAGATGTGATGAAAGAGAGATGTGATGAGAGAGACGCTGTTGTGGAGAGATGAATGAGAAGAGAAACAAAGTGAGAGAGAGAGTCAGAAAATAGAGAATAAACAAATATTATAAGTTTTAGAATTGTGCTATAGTACTATTCTACCTTTAGAATTGTACTGTAACACAATTCTAAATATTTTTGCAATACTTCCTTTTGATATTTTCTGATGCAGTGGTTATTTGGTGCATTTATGCTAAAATGCTCTTAGATATGGCATTAGCATCTTCTGATGCTAATGCTCTAAGAGCATCCACAGCAGTGGAGCTAAAAATATAACAATTTAGCTCCACTAAAAGTTACTTTATCTATTTTACCTATACACATACTACAGCAGTGGATCTATTTTAGCTTTTAACACAATAAAATAATATAAACATCACAATAAAATAATATAACCACTATAATAAAATAATATATCTCACTACCCAAAAAACTTCCATAGCACCAACCACAACCACTTCTACCATCAACCACAGCCATGGTTGTCAAAATCGCGATCTGGATCGTAGGATCGCACGATTTTACGATCTCACCTCACCAAAACGATTAGAATCGCACTAGGATCATAAAAATGGTAGGATCGTACGTAGAATTGTGTAAGATCGTATAGGATCGTAGGATCATATGGGATTCCACCGATCCTACCGATCCTATCAAAAACATAATTTTTTGTTTTTTTTTTTGGATAAATTTTTTGTTTTGATGAAGCTTTAAGGATTTTTATTTTTTCATGTTGTGATGGTATGACTTTTTATTTTTTATTTTATAAAATTATGTCAACTTAAGCAAATGTTTTCTAGTTTCTAGTTCACTTGTAATCAAAATGAAAGAATGTTTCATCATTTCTAAATGAAGAATTTGACTTGGCTTTGCTACATTTTAAGCTATAATATTGTTAAATTTGTTTGATCAATATACTAATTTGTGTTCTAATATTACTAAAATATTTTTTTATATATAATTTTATCAGTTATGCTTGTATTTGTATATAGATTGATTGATTTTTTTGAGTATACCCTTTAATTGTTGCTGAGTGGTATAACTTGAATAGTTGAGTGTGAAATTGTATCTTGATATCTTTTACAACTCTAGTATACAAATATATAATGTCTACATAGATGATGAAATGAATGATGATGATTAGGAATTTAGGATGGTGGTTATAAGAACCTTAGAATGGGAATAATTAAATATTCACTTTATCTTAATATTCATCTTACTTTGGGATTTCATATTGTAGTTAGCTAGTTTCCATTTGCTAACTTATTTTGGATTTCAAATTTGGAACTTAGAACTTAAAAATATTTTCCTTATGTTTTGATAAATATTTTGGTATTTGGTTGCTAATTAAATATTTATTGAACTTTTTAGATACATTAAGTCAAAACTTAAATATAGTTGTTTCGTTAGTATAGACTTAGCGATGTATGACATGCAAATTACATCATATGATGCATATCCAAGTTTTTTTATGGATGAATTTATAATTTACGTAATTATTCAACATACAAAGTCATTATCAATGTGTTTTTTGCTTTAAATCTGAAATATGTAGGATCTTACGATTTACGATCCGATCCTACGATCTACGATCTCACCTACCTTCAACAATCCTACATAGGATCCCGATTTTGACAACCTTAACCACAGCCATAACCACACCCACAACCACCACCACCAGTCCACAGAAGAAAGGAAAAAAAAAAAAAAAAACCCAAATCTCCAATCTTTTTCCTTAACCCAACCAAACAAAATCACCAATCACAAACAAAATAAAAAATCACCAATCACAAACAAGCACAACGTTGGCGAGCTGGGTCGGCGAGCTCCATGGGTTTCAAACTGGCGGCTTCGATGAGCTTTAGATCGGCAGCGTGAGATGAGATGAGATGAGGCGATCGGCGGCATGAGGCAATTGGCGGTGTGAGGCGATTGGCGGCGAAAGAGAAGTTTGCTTGAGAGAGTTTTGACAGATGAGATGAGAGAGTGACTGAGAGAGAGAGATAAGAGAGTGACTGAGAGAGATGAGAGATGAGAGAGACTTTTTATTATTTTATTAACCGGTCGAATAAAAAATTCTTTTTTGTTTTTTTACTCTTAGCTACAGTGCACATCTATAGATAGATGTGCACTGTAGCTGAACATCTAAAATTTTTACTTATGCCTCCACAGCTGCAGTGTGACTTTTGTGTCTGTGGAGCTAAATTTTAGCAATATAGCAATATGCCTCCACTGCTGTGAATGCTCTAACGTTTAAGCATGCTCCTCTAGGATTACTATATCATATGATATCAATGATTGAATATAATATTCGATAAATGTATTTATATTTTATATGATTTGAACATTCTCTCTCTGTCTCTTCAAATATTTTTTTAGATAAACAGAGAGATAAACTAATCATTTAATATTATTAAAGAAACAGGATAAACTTATTTTTATTCTTTTCTACATCAATTTTGTTTAATTTATATTTGATTATAATATTGTATTCTTTATGCATTTATTATCAGGGAAAAAAAATGGGTAGAAAGAGAGATCGATTTTGGGATCATGTTGAGGACCTAAAGGGTCGTTTCAAATGTAACTATTGTAAACATGAATTCCCTGGAGGTGCATCAAGGATTAAATCACACTTGGCTGGAGTCAAAGGGCGTGATATCCTTATATGTGATTTTGTGCTTGAAGATGTACAAAAAGAAGCTTATGAAGCAACTCAAGGGACTAACAAAAAACTTAAAAATGCTTCAATCTCAAGTACTGATAAGGAGAGTACAATCACCTCAACTTCAATTTCAACAATTCAGAAGGAAAACATTGTCACACAGGTCATTATCTAGTCCCAACTCTACACATAGTTGTTTATTTGTAACAAAATCACACTTATAGTTTAACACTCGCAAATTTTTTTGATACTAATTTCTCTTCTGCATAGCGAGGAAGAACATATAGCCGAAATTATGCTTGATGATGTTGTGGGTAGGCTAGTAACCAAAGCGTTTTCACTTGCCACTAAGGACATCATTTTTAAGTGGGGTTTTAAGGAGGAGCTGAAAAATCTTTTTGACACATTATACAAGATTAAAGTTGTGTTACATCAAAAGAGGCAAGTAAGTGATGAGTTTGTAAGGATCTGATTAATGGAGCTTAGGAATGTAGCTTATGAAGTTGATAATGTGCTAGACGAGTTTGACTATGAGATCATTCAACAAAAGGTACAACTTCAAAGCCAAATGATAGATCAGGTATGTTGCTTTTCATTCTGCAATCTCAATAAAGTTAAGACCATCAAACAATTGTTGGATAAACTTGTTAATGATGTAGCAAGCTTTGGTCTTAGAACAGAGTTGTTTAAGTCAATCATCAAGATTAGGTTGGACAAGAATGAGGATTCATTCCTCAATGATTCAGAAGTTATTGGAAGAGAATTTGAAGTTGTAAAGATAGTGAACAAACTTATTTGTTCAAGCAATCAACAAGTTATATTTGTTCTTCCTATTATGGGTATACCAAGTCTTGGAAAGACAACTTTAGCAAAGGTATTGTATAACCATGAAGAAATAAAGAAACACTTTGATGTGCTAGCATGGGTACATGTTAGTGGAAATTTTGATGTTGTTACTTGAACTTCCTTTCCGTTTGCTCAGATGCTAAAGCCTAGTTGGTGGGATCTTTTCTTCTTTTTATAATTGGTATCACAGTGTGATGAATATTTGTTGTAATCCAAGAATAGCCCTTTTCGTTATCTTGGTAGTCGATAGAGTTTGTTCTAGAGAAGATTGTTGTAAACCCATATATTCTATAGTGGAAGATTTTCTTGGACTAGGTCTCGTGGTTTATCTCCTCATTCAAGGTGTAAGAACCAAGTATGAGACTTCTGGGCCTTAAATTACTTGGGCTCACAATTTATTTGTAGTGGGCTTGAGGATTTCCTACTCTGGGTCGTTCTTGGCAGAGAGACTCAAAGCAACACTCAGTTTATTCTTTCTCACTTGACTGTTTTCTCTCAGTTTTTCTGAACCCCTTCTTCTCCCAAATTTCTTCTATTTATAGCCAAGGTTAGTGGGGAGATTATGATTACAGCCACCGTTAGTGCTACTGAAGGTCCAATATTATCTGGTTAAAGTGGATGTTTAGGTGAGAGGGTGGTGCAGCATTTATGGCCTTGGAACTTGGTTCCAACTTGATCGATTATGTTCGGCAACTCAGTTTCCCGTGCATATCATGGTTTTCCCGGACACGGCTTATATGCTTGCTCGGGAAAGTTTAACCGATCACCTCTTGGAATCCAAAACCCAAAACTTGTTTTTACAGTAAGGCAATTTCAAGAAGGACATAGGGTAACTGGACCTTTCTACTGGGCCTGCGCCCAAGGCCGGTATAGGCCTGGGCCCAGGGCCTGTATGGGCCTGGGCTCAAGGCTGGTATGGGCTTTGGGATCTCGGTGCCGTACATTAGCCCCCCCTTGATTCATACCCGGTCATCGAGAAGAATCAAGGAGCTCATTGGGCCTTTTGACCTCGGGAATCTTATAGCCTAGGACTCGTGACTGTGGCTTCTCATTAATGTTCATCTCAAAAGATGCGCCGTTCCGCGGCGCCAGGTACAGTTGCCATTATTGCCTGACGGTTCGTGAACCGAAGCGGCGCGCGAATCGGTTACGTTTGGCATTCGTTGGGCCGCTCGTAAATCGTGCCCATTTATTGCTTCATTAATTGTTTCTTCTCCCCCCCTTTCTTTTTGGCTCTATAAATAGTCTCCCCCTGAACATCATTTCATTTTTCCTTTGCCTCTGATTTTTCGCGCTTACTCTCTGCCGACCAAATCTTTGTGCGCTTACTCGCTTGCCCAGTGTTCTCTTCCTCCTTAAAACCCAAAGTAAGTTTTTCTTCCCCTTCCTGTTCCTTCAGCTTTATTTCTTCAAGTTCCCTTTTGTAGTTTTAGGCGTCATAGATGGGTTACTCTTACCTTCTAGAATCCTCGGCTGCTTTGGCCACCTTAAGGAGTAAATTTAATGTTCCCGATGACGTGGATGTGGCTTACTGCCATGAGAGTGATATTGAACTCCACCGAGGGCAGGGTACAGCCTTCTTCCCTTTGATGTCAATTTTAGAAGGCGGGGTCAGGTTCCCCGTGGATCCCCTTTTGATAAACACACTCACGTACTACGGGCTGTGTCTTGACCAGCTTCCCCCCAACTTTTACCGGGTAGTTAGCTGCGTCAGTAAGTTGAACCATACCTTTAACTTACAGTTAAACCACCATGACATTAACCACATGTATAGCCTCTGTGGGAACAAAGCCACCAACTATTACCTAAAGACAAGAGATACTCGGGTACGGCTGATATCATGCCTACCTGATTCGAACAGGAACTCCGCCGGGGAGTTCGTTAGGGTGCGCAGCAATTGGTTTGCCAGGGACGTCCCTTGCCCCCTTTCACGGCGTGAAGTGGGTTCGTACCATCCCTTTGATATAATTGCTTTCCTCCACTTCTCCTTTTCTTTTTATTGAAGTAAATTTTTATTGTTAGATACTAACGCGACACTTGCTCTTTTGCAGACGGCAAAGTGTTTGTTCTGGACATCAGAGCCGTCCACGCCAAGGATTTGAACTTCATCCTTCGTTCTGAGATATACGTGCATTGGGACGGAAAACTCCGGGCCTCACACTTGATCCTCGGAGTAGAGCTAGTTTACTCTACCTGGCAGCCCTTCAAGTAGGCACTATTAGTTGATAGCCCCTTGCTATCATATATAGACGTCCGGTACGCAAACTTTTTGCCGCCAAAACTTACAACCGGGGAGGCAAGGGAATTTGGTCGGCGGTTCACTTGCTCGGACGAGCTAGCTCCTTTGCGAGACGAGTCCGCGGAATGGGTATCTCGGTGCCTCAGAGAGATAGCCCACGAAGCCATACAGCAAGAAGACCAAGTCCAAGAGCAGCCCAATCCCGAGAATCCACCCGCTGAGCCTCAACAACAAGTGATAGAAGCGGCTGCCTTGCTAGCTGAAACTATCCAACCTGGTGGAAGGATGGTGTCAAGGAAGGTTATGACCATCGACCGGTTCGTGCCCGGTGCCCAACAACCCAATCAGCCCCCACCTTCTCAGGGTCGGGGTCAGGTGCCTCAACCTCCACCCTCTTCCCAGGCAGGGCGGGCCAAAAAGAAGCAAAAAGTCACCGATCAACCCTCCACCGGCCCAGGAGATGCTGCCGTGCAGACCCCTCCCCAGCCAGCAGGGGGGATTGTTATCCGCGAGCCGCAAACCCAGGTTGGAGCGGGGGTTGCGTCCTCCTCCCAGGTGGTCCCAGCGTGGAAACCCAAGTTCCTGTTGGACGGCAAGCCTTTGCCTTCTACCGTCTGCGTGCGGATGTGGGAGAAGGGTGAAGGTGGCCGGATTGCCTAGACGCTGGCTGAGGGTCTTCTTCTCCCCGACGACGTGCACGCCTTCGAGGATGGATCCGAGGAGTCTGTGGGGCGCCGGTTAGAGTGGCACGCCATTGCGGTAATTCTTTAGTCTATCTACTCCTTCATACAGATTTACTTCTGCTTCTTTTCTAACCTTTGTACTTGCTAGGCTGCCCAACTGGCTCACATTGTGGCTGCCCGAGCACGGGATCTTGCTGAGGAAAACGAGCACGAGAAGGAGGCGCGGGAGTCAGCAGTCAAAACGGCGAAGGAGAAATTGAAGGTAGTTGAGTCCGCCGAGAAGAAGGCCGTTGCCGCAGAGAAGAATAGGGCCTTGGCTGAGAAGAGGTGTGCGGAGCTCTTGGCCAAGCAGAACGAAATGGAAGTCAAGCTAGCTGAAGCCATCAGCCTTAATACCTCCAGCGCCGAGGAACTGGCCGACCTTAGGGCAGCCCTGGCCTCCTGTGAGCAGAAGTGGTACAATGAAGGCTTTGCTGATGCTGAGAAGTCTGCAGAGCTGGTGGTGGCCCAGGCTCAGAATCTGGGCTTTGAGGCCGGGTGGTTTGCTGCCCTCCAAGCTCTGGGAGTTCCTAATGATTCCCACCTGAGAGACCCCGACCAAATCCCCTTTCCAAGTCCTGTGACTGCCGCGCAGGATCCCCCGGCTGCTGTTGATGAGGAGGAAACGGCTAGCATGAGGGAGCTGGTCAAACAAATTGACGCTCATGCCGAGCCAGAGGACATGGAAGCCACCAGCATCCCGACTGTGCAGGACCTTCTCGTCGAAGACTCGCATCTCCCCTTGACTGACCAGCAGGAAGTGACCCCGCCGACCCAACCTCCCAACTGATTTTACTTTTATTATTATCGTATTTCTAATTTGGTGGTTTATTTGCCTACGTCACCAAGATGTGGTGACCGAACAATTACCTTTGTTTGTTTAATTGGTAAATCGTTTTCCTTTTTTGTTTCAATCTGTTGAATGAATTTATATCTATTTGTATGCTTTGCTTGGATCATGCCAGCATTTTGGCCGTTTAATGGAATGATACCCCCAAAACCTGTTGTGCGATGCTTTGGGGAATCCGAGAGCGCTAATGGACTTAGCATTTGTAAAAGGTTAGGGTTTTAACCTGCTTGGTGATTTTAGCTTAACCGAGAACCAAGTTTTCGTCCTTAGAGCATTTAGTTATAAGGTTTAAACCTGTTCGGTGATTTTAGCTTAACCGAGAACCAGGTTTTCGTCCTTAGAGCATTTAGTTATAAGGTTTCTACCTGCTCGGCGATTTTAGCTTAACCAAGAACCAGGTTTTCGTCCTTAAAGCATCTAGTTATAAGGTTTAAACCTGTTCGGTGAATTTAGCTTAACCGAGAACCAGGTTTTCGTCCTTTGAGCATTTAGTTATAAGGTTTAAACCTGTTCGGTGATTTTAGCTTAACCGAGAACCAGGTTTTCGTCCTTAGAGCATTTAGTTATAAGGTTTCTACCTACTCGACGATTTTAGCTTAACCAAGAACCAGGTTTTCGTCCTTAAAGCATTTAGTTATAAGGTTTAAACCTGTTCGGTGATTTTAGCTTAACCGAGAACCAGGTTTTCGTCCTTAGAGCATTTAGTTATAAGGTTTCTACCTGCTCGGCGATTTTGATCGAGCCGAGGGTCAGGTTTCTGTCCTTAGAGCTTTATTTGTAAAGTTTCCACCTGCTCGGCGATTTTGATCGAGCCGAGGGTCAGGTTTCTGTCCTTAGAGCTTTATTTGTAAGGTTTCCACCTGCTCGGCGATTTTGATCGAGCCGAGGGTCAGGTTTCTGTCCTTAGAGCTTTATTTGTAAGGTTTCCACCTGCTCGGCGATTTTGATCGAGCCGAGGGTCAGGTTTCTGTCCTTAGAGATTTATTTGTATGGTTTCCACCTGCTCGGCGATTTTCATCGAGCCGAGGGTCAGGTTTCTGTCCTTAGAGATTTATTTGCAATTCTCTTGGTGTGCAGTCACGGAGCCAAAAACAGCATATACAAATAAGTTCATCATAATCTTAATTTTAACGAAATACAAGTTCTGGCTTACACGAATGATCATGCGTAGAATTTCTTTAAGTTGTTGGCGTTCCATGGTTGGGGAAGCGGCCTCTCGTCGAGGTCTTCCAAGTAGTAGGCCCCAGCACCCGCGATGGCTGTGACTCTGTATGGTCCCTCCCAGGTTTGAGCAAGCTTCCTTGCAGCTATGTCTCGCATGTTTCCCACAACCTTTCTCAGCACTAGTTCCCCGGCACTGAATTCCCTCCCCTTTACATTTCGGTTGTATCTTTGGGCCAGCTTCTGCTGATACTTGGCGAGCCGTATGGTCACGGCCTCCCTGCATTCTTCTAGCCAATCCAAATGCTCTATCATCAGGTCGGCGTTCTGGACGGGGTCAAACCCGACAACCCGTGCACTACATAAGCTTACCTCGATTGGTATCACTGCCTCCGCTCCGTATGTCAGAGAAAACGGGGTTTCCCCCGTGGATCTCCTGGGGGTCGTGCGGTAAGCCCACAATACACTAGGTAGCTCTTCTGCCCATCTTCCTTTCGCCCCGCCCAACCTTCTCTTGAGCCCGTTCAAAATAGTCTTGTTTACTGCTTCAGCTTGGCCGTTGCTTTGTGGGTAAGCCGGGGTTGAATACTTGTTCCTAATGCCGAGTTCGCTGCAGAAGGTCCGAAAAGCGTTGCTGTCGAACTGTAGCCCATTGTCTGTTACTAGCGAATTGGGCACCCCAAACCTTGTAACTATGTTTTTCCATACAAACTTTTTCACGTCAGTATCCCGGATATTAGCCAAGGCTTCAGCTTCAGCCCACTTTGTGAAGTAATCTACAGCCACCAATACAAAACGGCGGTTCCCCGTTGCTCGGGGGAATGGTCCGAGGATGTCAAGCCCCCGCTGTGCGAACGGCCACGGGCTGCTGACAGGATTTAGACGTCCTACAGGCTGATGGATCATAGGGGCGTGCTTTTGACACTGTTCGCAGCTCCGAACATATTCAGTGGCATCCTTCTGCATCTGTGGCCACCAAAACCCCTGGGTCATCGCTCTGTGTGCTAAAGACCATCCCCCAACATGTCCGCCACACACTCCCTCATGCAGCTCGGTCAAAAGCTCTTTGACTTTTTTGGGATGTAAGCACAAGAGGTAAGGGCCTGCGAAGGACCTTCGGTACAATTTTCAGTCTGAAGACAGCCAGTACCGGGGAGCCACCAGGTGAATCTTGTTGGCCTCGTCTTCATCCTCTGGAACTTTATCCTCGGCAAGGAAATCTATGATCGGGTTCATCTAACATGGACCAGCCACTGCTACCTGCGCAACCTCTACTCCGGCTTGGTCAGGAACACTCTTCACACAGATACTTGGCTCCCTTATAAGTTCTATTGTGACTAGCCGTGGCGTGTCCTCGGTAGCCAATGAGGCTAATGTGGCAAGGGAGTCAGCGTGCTTGTTTTGTGACCGAGCTACCTGGGATATCTTTACCGTTCCGAATTGATCGATAATCTGCTTTGTCGTACTTAGAGAAGCTTTCATTCGAGAGTCCCGAGCCTCGAAGTCCCCTGTGATCTGATAAACTACCAGCCGAGAGTCCGAGTAAATCTCTACATCCTTTGCGCCCAGATGCAATACGGCCCTCAAACCGGCCAGTAGGGCCTCATACTCGGCTTCATTGTTTGAGGCTTTGAATCCCAATCTGAAGGAGTGTTCTAGTCGTATGCCCTCAGGGGTGATTATGACAATACCAGCCCCGGCCCCCATAGCATTTGATGCGCCGTCCACAAATACCCTCCACGGGCGAATTTTTGCACTACAGATTACCTTGCCGTCGTTCTTGGGTGTGAATTCTGCAATGAAATCAGCGAGAACCTGTCCCTTCACCGAGCTTCTAGGTGGGTATCTTATGTCAAACGATCCCAACTGAGTCCCCCATTTGGCAATTCGGCCTGTGAAGTCAGATCTCTTTAACAGTGACTGCAATGGATACTCGGTGGGGACGAACACCGTGTGAGCCTGGAAGTAATGTGGCAACTTCCTCGTGGTGTGCACCAGGGCTAAAACAAACTTCTCCAGGGGCAGGTACCTTGTCTCGGCATCTACTAAGGTTTTGCTTACGTAATACACTGGCATTTGTACTCCCTGGTCCCTTAGCAACACAGCACTTACGGCATGTTCGGTGACTGAGAGGTACATAAACAAATCCTCCCCAGGCTCCGGGGCTGTCAACCTCAGCGCCTTTGCCAAGTATTCCTTCAGCTCTCGAAAAGCCTCATCACATCCCTTGTCCCATCGAAACCCCTTCCACTTCTTCAGATGTTGATAAAACGGCCGGCAACGATCGGCAAACTTGGAGATGAATCCGTTCAGGGCAGCTAACATTCCAGTGAGCACTTGCACCTCTTTAGGATTGCTTGGTGGTTTGAGGCGGTTCACGGCCTCTATTTGGTCGGGGTTAGCCTCTATTCCCCGAGTAGAGATCAGATATCCCAGGAACTTACCAGCCTCCACTCCGAAAGTGCACTTCTAGGCATTCAGGCGCAATTTGTGCCGCCGTAGTATCTCGAATACTCCCCGGAGGTCTTCGGTATGCTGTGACTCAATTCTGCTTTTTACCACCATGTCGTCAATATAAACTTCAACCATGCATCCAATTTTTTCTCGGAACATTCTCGTCATCATTCGCTGATACGTGGCTCCGGCGTTCTTCAATCCAAACGGCATGACCTCGTAGTGATAGTTTGCATTCGGGGAAATAAATACTGTCTTTTCTCGGTCCTCAGGCACCAAGGCAATCTGGTGGTAGCCTTGGAAGGCATCCAGGAAGCTTATCTTCGGGTGCCCATATGTGGCATCTACTAGCTGATCAATCTTGGGCATTGGGAATGGGTCCTTGGGACATGCCCTGTTCAAGTCTGTGAAGTCCACACAAACTCTCCATTTGCCGTTCTTCTTCTTCACTACGATAGTGTTTGCCAACCATCTCGGGAAGAATATTTCTTTTATGACTCCGGCCTCCTTCAACCGCTGGACCTCTAAGTTTACTGCATCGACGTGTTCTTTTGACGCTCTTCTCGGTTTCTGCTTCTTCGGGGGGAATAATGGGTCCACGTTGAGTTTGTGGACAATGAACTTGGGATCTACGCCGGGCACTTCATATGGGTTCCACGCGAAAACATCTATGTTCTGCAAAAGGAACAACAACATCTCTACCTTTTCCCGGTCATTCATACTTGTACCTATCTGGAAATATCTGTCAGTATCTGGAAGAATTCTAACCTTCAATACCTCATCGGCAACGTCCGCCCCTGTTTCCCCTTGGGGTTTCTGTAATTGCTATGAAATCTCTTTCTCGGCCTGCTTGACTTGACCGAGCTGTTCATTTTTCCATCTGACTGCGGCGACAAGGCACTGCCTCGCCACTTGTTGGTTCCCCCTTACCTCGGCAACTCCATACTCAGTAGGAAATTTTACTTTCACGTGGAGGGTGAACGGAACAGCCTTCATGGCGTGAATCCACGGCCTCCCCAGGATTGCGGTGTACGGTGAGAATGATCAGACTACTATGAAGGTAACTATAACTCCCTTGCCTTCCATGTCCACCGGGAAAGAGATTTGTCCCTCGGGAATTACGACTCTCCCGTCAAATGAGACCAGCGGCGTGTCATACTTCGCCAAATCCTGGGTCTTTAACTCGAGCCCTTCGAAGAGGTCCGGGTACATGACGTCAGCCCCGCTCCCTTGATCAATCATTACCCTCTTCACTAGGAATCCGCCTATCCGGGCTGTCACCACCAAAGCATCGTCGTGAGGTTGGACCGTTCCTTCCAAATCGTCTTCTCCGAACGAGATGGCTAGCCGTCCAACTTTCTTTTTCTTCTCGGATGATTCTTCCCCCGTGCAAGCCACTGTCAATACCCTTTTTGCTGCTGCTGTTCCTCTTGGTGCAGCATGGATGACTTCGATTACCCCCAGTGGAGGTGGAAGGGGGTTCCTTTTCTGTTGGACGCCCTGTCCGGCTTCTCGGTCAGTGGAGTCTACTACAAACTCTTTCAGGTACCCTGCCTTTACTAGCTGTCCGAGATGATCTTTTAATACCCGACACTGCTCGGTGGTGTGTCCTTTGTCTCTGTGATAGGTGCAGTATAGGTTTTGGTTCCTCCGAGATGGGTTGCCCCCCATTTTGTTTGGCCACCTGAAGAATGACTCGTTCTTGATCCGCTCCAAGATTTTGTGCACGGGTTCTTTAAACGCCACATTAACCCCTTCGATTTGCACCTCTGGTTCCTGCATTCTGAAGTCTTTTTTTGGTTTTGTCGGCAAAATGCTTTGCCGAGATCTCCCCACTAATGGAGCTTTCCCCCTGCTCTGCAGCCGGTCATCCTCCATGCGTTTGTACTCCTCTATACGTCTCATCAGTTGTCTCATATCCTCGGGGGGTCTTCTCGTCAGCGACTCCCGTAATTCAGAATCTTCGGGGAGCCCCATCCTGAAGGTGCTTGCCGCAATTTTCTCGTTTCCTCTACCAATCTCGTTGTAGAGTTCCCAGTATCGGCTGGCATAACTCCGAAGGGTTTCCCCGACCCTCATTTTCATGGAAAGTAGTGCGTCAACCGGCTGTTGTACTTGGCTGCAGGTCACGAACCTACTGCCGAACTCTTGAATCAGCTCGGCGTAGCTGTGTATAGAACCTTTCCGTAACCCATTGAACCATCTCAGTCCAGTAGAGCCGAGACTAGGGGAAATACCTTACACATCAATACATCATTGTGTGCATGCAAAGACATCATGTGGATGTAATGACTAACATGCTCCACGGGGTCTGTCCTCCCCTCATACGAATTGAATGGCGGTCGCGTGAATCTGCTCGGCATAGGGGCCCGTTCAATTTCATTGGAGAACGGAGACCGGGCTGCCATCCGCAAGGCTCGGCTCATGGCGTCCATGGTGGCATTGTGGTGCTGTCGTTCCTCCGGCGATTCTGATCCTTGGTCATCGTAACCATGCGACCGTGAACGGTTCCGCCGATGACGTGGTTCCCGTGGTTGCCGGTGTGACTCTTGAGAGCGTGATCGGTCTCGGGATCGTTGCGTACCGGCTGGAGCCCTCCTCGCCCCGATTTCTCCTTTGCTGGGGGTTGCGATTCCTTTCATGGCACCGACCCCTTACTTCCAGCTCTAAATCCATTACCAGTCTGCGTAACCGCTCCAGCTCTCGGTCTCTATCATCATACTGCCGATGCGCTGAGACGCTTGAAATTGTCTGGTGTGTCTGGGCCGACCCTTCTCTCAATTCGGACCTTTTCTCTCCTCTTGGGTGCTCCCTATCTTCCCGCCGTTTCTGCCTTCTCTCCCTCCACGTTGATCCCCGAGAAGATCCTATGGAACTGCTCGGTGCACGCCCTCCTGAACGCTCCTCAGACATTCCCCTCGTTTGAGTCTCAGTCGAACCACAGCTTCGTAGGAGAGCCCCACGGTGGGCGCCAATTGTAAGAACCAAGTATGAGACTTCTGGGCCTTAAATTACTTGGCCTCACAATTTATTTGTAGTGGGCTTGAGGATTTCTTACTCTGGGTCGTTCTCGGCAGAGAGACTCAAAGCAACACTCAGTTTATTCTTTCTCACTTGACTGTTTTCTCTCAGTTTTTCTGAACCCCTTCTTCTCCCAAATTTCTTCTATTTATAGCCAAGATTAGTGAGGAGATTATGATTACAGCCACCGTTAGTGCTACTGAAGGTCCAATATTATCTGGTTAAAGTGGATGTTTAGGTGAGAGGGCGGTGCAGCATTTATGGCCTTGGAACTTGGTTCCAACTTGATCAATTATGTTCGGCAACTCAGTTTCCCGTGCATATCATGGTTTTCCCGGACACGGCTTATATGCTTGCTCGGGAAAGTTTAACCGATCACCTCTTGGAATCCAAAACCCAAAACTTGTTTTTACAGTAAGGCAATTTCAAGAAGGACGTAGGGTAACTGGACCTTTCCGCTGGGCCTACGCCCAAGGCCGGTATGGGCCTGGGCCCAGGGCCTGTATGGGCCTGGGCTTAAGGCCGGTATGAGCTTTGGGATCTCGGTGCCGTACACAAGGGTTTTCCACGTTAAAAATTTTTTTTTGGTGTCTTGATTATGGATTGTTGCTGAATTTTTTATTTGGACAAAACTTAAGTACAATACTTTAGGTGCTGTTCCTTAGGTTCCCACTTAAGATTGAGCAATGTGGCTACTTAACAAAAAAAAATACATTTCTATGTCATTAGGAAAAATCCACATGGCAGAATCTTAAGAGGGAAATCTAAGAAACAACACCTAAATATTGTACTAAATCTTACCCCTACCTCAACACGACATGAATCCGACGCGCTAACTCGAATTGACACCCCTAGTGCTTAGCTAATTTATTTGAACTATCCATTAAATCTGCACAAAGAGGGAAAAAGGAAATAATTCTGTGTTGAATTAATTGGCTATTATTATCCATATGTGATATAGGAAATATTTTTTAAAATGTCTCACTGCCTTCACTTCAATATCACCCATCCACGCCTCCTTTTGAATTTTGAGTTACAATTTTACTTGCATTTGAAAGATAAACTTATAAAATGATCATTAGAACTTTTGGCTGCCATGATGTAAGCAACTGAACAACTACACGTGTTATCATAATACATGGGTCTTAGTGAAGGGTTTTAAAAGGATCTATAGTTCGCCCAAATGTGCGAAGGAAGGACCTTAACTAATTTCGAAGTACAAAGGCAGTAATTGAGAAAATGTGTTGTGACTTAGCATTTATTCCATTTTGATATCTGATATCTGCAATTTTCACGTCGATGTCATTGTATCAATGTTGTAAGCTATGTAGCACGGGTGCGTTCTAGGACTCGGGTGCGGGTGTGGGACTCGGCAATTTTTGAAAAAGTAGGGTGCGGGTGCGGCGGAAGTCGACGATTAAAAAATTATTCAAAATATTTTTATTTATATTTTCTATATATTTTTACTATTAAAATACTTTTAAAAAACACATTATTATGCTTTGATTCACAAAACAAGGAAAGAAGAAGGCAAGAAACACATTAATATGCCTCTGAGTTGAGAATTTCGGATTTTCCGGCCAGATTCAAGGCAGATTTCGGCCTTTTTCGGCCTTTTCCAGCATATTTCGGCCGTATCGGTCGCCGGCCGATACGACCCGATATGGCCCGATTTTGGCTGAATCAGCCCGATTTGGAGTGAATCGAAGCCGATTTGGCACAAATCGAGCCACGTAGGCGCGAATCAAGCCGAGTCGGCCCGAATCTGAGGAAAAAAAAAAAAAAAAAACTCAGACGCGGCACCAATGCGCGGGCAACTACGTTGAACGCCGCATCCCGCGTCGGACGCGGGTGCGGCTCCCTCCCAGCCACGTCCATGCTTTCTAGGTTGTAAGCCAAAAGTAGCAATGACAATGATGTTAGAGCCATCAGTAATTTCTTATCTATCAAAGGATCTTTTTTCCAATGTGCACCCACCCATTTGAGCTGTTGAGCAAGCTTTGATAGACTAGACGTGATGTCCTTAATTAGTTGGAAGCATTGAATTTTGATGATTTTGGAGCCTTTGCAAGGGTGTTGTAAGCAACCATTCATCTCTTTAAGAATTGAAGTTCTAGAACAAGATCTGCTAACTAAATGAGGAGTTGTAGAAAGCTAACTAAGTTTCCCGGAATAGTTGTCAAAGCTGGATATTTTGTTTTTTACTGCTCGTTTTGAAAGGGATATGGAAGTAGCAAGAGCGGTCCCAGGGGCCTGGCTCCTTCAAAACTTTGCTTGACTATGAAAGCAACAAAACAATACCTCACTGTAAAAATCTGACACTACACTATATCATTCATAAAAATAGAAATGGTAAACTCTCCCATGTAGGAGCTTTTCTCTCTCGTCATGAAGCGAGCCCTCTCTCCCTTAGGTGTCTAAGCTTAAGGGTCTTTTCTTATCCTTTCTAATCCCTGTTCTCTCTCTTTTTTTGTGTATCTCTCAATCTCCACTGTTCACTACACAAAATGGAGCATACTATCATTGACAGCCTGAAAAATCTACAGTTAACTAAAGAAGAGGAGGAAGACATTTTTATCTCTTCTAACAGTACACCTGACTTGCTGGAAGAATGTACTCTGAGCTTGTTTGGAAAGTTATTGGCAGATCGCAATCAAAATCAAAGAGCTCTTAAGAACACATTAAGAACGGCGTGGAAGTTGGGCTCTGATCTTAGAATAGTTGAGGTTGGTAATAATATTTTGCAATTCAAATTCAGCTCAATGTACCAGCTAGAGTGGGTGGAGAGGAGTGGACCTTGGAATTTTGAAAACAATCTCTTGCTCTTGTGTTGGTGGAGGAGAGGTTTATCATTAGCCAACCTGGTTTTCACTCATGCTCCATTCTGGGTCCAAGTGTGGGGCTTACCGTTTGAGCATATGACTGAAGAAGCTGGTAGAGATATTGGTGGTAAAATAGGAAGAGTCATTGAGGTGGACAAACGGTCTTGGCAAGCAGACCAGGCAAAATTCATGCGGGTGAGGGTTGATTTGCCGATTGAGAAACCTTTAAGAAGGGGTGGATATGTTACTAATATGGATGGAGAAAGATGATGGGTTTCATTTAAATATGAGAGGTTGCCCACCTTTTGCTTCACTTGTGGAAAAATTGGACATGATGAAAAGCATTGTGGGATAGAGATGGAGAAGCAACCTTTGGAACGGCAATATGGAGAGTGGATGAGGGCAGGGAGTGCTTCGAAAGGAGCTAATGAAGGGTCCAAAGGTGCTGGAAGTTTGGGTCATGAGCAAAGGAGCGGTGGTGAGCCATGGAAAATGGCTCAAGCCACGGTGGCAGAAAGGGTGGTTTCCGGTCAGAATGATAAGGGAAAAAGCTGCTGTATGGGCGAACAAAGCAGTCTCGAGGAAAGGAAAAAATTTGAAAAAAGGAGGCATGATGTGAAGTATGACATGAGTGCAGCAAACTATCAGAGTAGATGGGACAACAATGAGGCTGAGAAGCACGAATTCAGCAAAAGTATGGGGTCCAGCTCTTTACAAAAGCCAACTAAAGAGATAACTAAAGTGGAGTTAGTCAAGGAGCTGTTAAAAACGGATGAGATGGAGCTGCCTATGATGGGCCGGTCATTAAAGCCCAACAATGAGGAGTTAGAAGTCACTAATCTTCCTAAGCCTATGCCGAATAAGGAGAAATCTAATCCTTCTAAGCCTATGCTGAATAAGGAGAATGAGGAGAGTGGGGCTGTGCTTATTGGCCTAAGTAAAAGGAAAAAAGGGCTGAGCAAAGTTAAGTCAGCTAGGGAGATTGGAAAAGCCCAAAGCACTGGTATGAATACTCAGGTGATCTCAATGGGAAATAAGAGACGTGAGGACACAAAGGAGCTAGCAGCAAGTGAAGGGCGACTCTCCAAGAAAAGCTCTGATGGTGAAGGTAAGGAAGCAATTTTTTTCTGTGATGAAACGGCGATGGCTACTAGGAAGCACCGCCGAGAGCAATGATAGCTTTAGGATGGAATTGCTGGGGGCTGGGGAACCTCCGGTCAGTTCGAGTGTTGGGCGAATTAGTCCGACGGTGGGATCCCAAAATTATTTTTCTTTCAGAAACTAAAATTAGAAAGAAAGCTATGGAAAAAGTAATGGAAAAAATAAATTTTGTAAATGGGCTTATTGTTCCCTGGAGACGCAGAGGTGGGGGTTTAGCTTTGCTGTGGAAGAGAGAAATTAATTTAGAGATTATGGGCTATTCTAGGAGTTTTATTGATGCGATTATTACAGAGCAAGATTCAGATTTCAGGTGGAGAATTACAGGGTTCTATGGGAATCCAGAGACACACAGAAGGAAGGAGTCCTGGGAAGAGCTTAAGGTTTTGCACAGAAAATTTAATCTCCCTTGGTTGTGCTATGGTGATTTTAATGAAATTCTGTCTGGGGAAGAGAAGTTGGGGGGGGGGGGGTTCCAAGGCCCCAAAGGCAAATGGATGGATTTAGGGAGGTGGTCAATATTTGTGGTTTTAAAGACTTGGGATATAGTGGCCCGGACTTTACGTGGTGTAATATGCAGGAAGGGGAAAATCGTGTATATTTAAGACTTGATAGAGCCCTTGCCACTAATGACTGGATCAATCACTTTAATGGAACAAGAGTCCTCCATTTGGTAGACTTAACTTCTGATCATTGTGCTCTGTTGATTACCGACTCCCAACTTTCTCCTTTAGGTTCCATTTTGAGGAAATGTGGACAAAAAAAGAGGAGTGTAAGGAAATTATAAGAAATGCTTGGGTAGGAGGTTTACACCAAGGTACACTGGAAAGCATAGCCACATGTCTTCAAAACTGTGCAATAGATTTAGAGAGGTGGAACAAGTCGGTTTTTGGTTATGTGCCCAAGCAAATTCAGTGCAAAAGGAAAGCTCTCAATGTTTTGACTCTCCAAGATAGAAACGGAGTCATGGGAAAGGAGGTAAACAGTTTGCGAAGGGAGATTAATGATCTGCTTGATTGTGAGGAGAATTTATGGCATCAGAGGTCAAGAATTCTCTAGTATAGGCTAGGGGATTGCAACACAAAATTTTTTCACTCAAGGGCTTTGGAGAGGAGGAAGAAAAATTCTATTAGTGGCATTTGGGATGAGTATGGGAATTTGTGCGATACAAATGAGAGTATTGCGGCAGCGGCTATCTCCTATTTTGAGACATTGTTCACTACCGCTCACCCTAGCCGATTGTCGGAAGTCACAGACACGATCCCCACCAGAGTAACTGATGAGATGAACCAGAAATTGATTTCAACATTCACAAGGGATAAGGTGGAGGCCACTCTGAAACAAATGCACCCCACAAAAGCTCCTAAACCAGACGGTATGTCTGCTATATTTTTTCAAAAATATTGGGATGTGGTAGGGAATGATATTATGTGTATGGTTCTGAATGTGTTAAATTCCAATATGTCTATTGCTGATATTAATAGAACCAACATTACTTTAATTCCAAAAATTAATAGTCCTTCCAGGATGTCTGATTTTAGGCCGATAAGCTTATGCAATGTAGTTTACAAACTGGTTTCTAAAATACTAGCTAACCGTCTAAAAATTATCCTTCCTCAAATTATATCCGAAAACCAAAGTGCTTTCCTATCGGAAAGGCTCATCATTGATAATGTATTAGTGGCTTTCGAGTTGATGCATTATCTTGAGCATAAAAAAGAGGGGAAGGAAAATTTTATGGCGGTCAAGCTCGATATGAGCAAGGCCTACGATTGTGTGGAGTGGGGCTTCATTGAGAAAGTTATGGAAAAAATGAGCTTTCATGAAAATTGGATTAAACTTATTATGAAGTGCATTACTACTGTCTCATATTCGGTGATTATCAATAGAGCTGTGCATGGTAGCATTTTCCCTACAAGGGGTCTCCGACAAGGAGACCCTTTATCTCCTTACCTGTTCCTCTTATGTGTAGATGGTTTCTCATCTTTAATTAAAGATGCAACTAGGAATCAATCATTGAGCGGAATCTCCATTTGCAGGGGATGCCCTATGGTGACCCATTTATTTTTTGCGGACGACAGTTTACTGTTCTGCAAAGCTAATGACCAGGAATGCCATAAACTCATTGAGATCCTTGAGCTTTACGAAGCTACCTCTGGTCAGAAAGTAAATGCTGAGAAGTCCTTTGTATTTTTTAGTCAAAACACTCCCCATGAAAAAAAGTGTGCAGTGCTGAACATCCTTGGCCCAATGCAAGACACTAGGCATGGTAAATATTTGGGTCTGCCGTCCATTATTGGTAGATCCAAAACTGAGGTGTTTGCGGACTTAAAGGAGAAAGTTGGGAGGAAGCTAGCGGGTTGGAAGGGGAAATTATTGTCCATTGGGGGAAAGGAGATCCTGATTAAGGCCGTGGCGCAAGCGGTCCCCACCTACACTATGAGTTGTTTCTTAATCCCAAAAGGGTTGTGCGAGGAGATTGAAGGAATGATAAGGAAATTTTGGTGGGGGCAAAGACAAGATGAGTCAAAGATTGCTTAGGTGAGTTGGGAAAAAATGTGTAGAGCAAAGTCATATGGGGGTATGGGCTTTCGAAATTTACAGGCTTTTAACCTTGCTTTGCTCGCGAAGCAAGGTTGGAGACTCTTGTCAAACCCGGATTCCCTTTGCACCAAAGTCTTTAAAGCTAGATACTTCCCGAATGGAGACATTTTAAACTCAAAGTTGGGATGCTGCCCCTCATATACTTGGAGAAGTATTTTTAAGGGTCTAGAAGTGATCCGGAAGGGTACCCGATGGAGAGTAGGCAATGGAAGGCTCATCCATATTTGGGAAGACAAATGGCTTCCTACCCCAACAACTTATAAGGTAATCTCTCCTCCCCAACCTCTTGATGATTTTCCCTATGGTTTCGACCTTAATTGATGAGGATTCTAGAAGATGGAAGGTTGACACCTTGAAATCTTTATTCCTTCCCTTTGAGGTTGAAACAATTCTCAATATTCCATTGAGCTATAGCCTTCCGGAGGACAAAATCATTTGGGTAGGGAACAAAAGGGGGGAATTCTCAGTGAAAAGTGCGTACTATGTAGCCCTCTCTGTGATTAACTCTTCAGACTGCGAGGAGAGTTCTTATGGCGATCCTAGAACCCCTCTTTGGAAGCGGATCTAGCAGTTAAAAATTCCCCCAAAAATTAGAATTTTTTGTTGGAAGGCTTGTGTTAATGCCTTACCAACTATGTTAAATTTAAGAAGAAGGGGGGTGAATACAGATGGAATGTGTCCTGTGTGTGGGCAGGAGTTTGAGTCTATTTACCATGCTATTTTCAAGTGTGTTGGTGCTAAGAAGGTTTGGGAGTTGTGGAAGGAGCGCCCAATGGAGATAGGGGTTGCAAACATGGATTTTTCAGATTTAGCTTTAAAGATGCTAGAGTGTGGTACTTCGAGAGACATGGAGCTACTGGTTGTGGTGGCTTGGGCAATTTGGTGTAGTAGAAACTTGAGAGTGTTTGAGATGGTTTGTTAGGGGGCAGATCAAGTATGGAATCATGCTATCAGTATGCTTTTTGATTTCAGAGAGGCTGTGAATTTTTGTAGGCTGGGTCCTTCGGCCTGTGAGGTTAGCTGGAAAAAACCTCAGGCTGGGGTCTTCAAGATAAACACTGATGGAGCTACGGGAGTTGATGGTAGGCGGTCAAGCATAGGAGTGGTCATTAGGGACTCTAGAGGAGAGGTGGCTGCTGCTCTCTGCAGAGTTCTTCTTGGTTGCTTCTCGGTGGATGAGACGGAGGCATTGGCTATAGAGGCTGGAATCATGCTTGCAAGAGAATTGGACCTGCATCAAGTCATTGTGGAATCAGATTCTCTTTCAGTTGTTCATCGAATTTTGGCGAAAGATTTCAGCGGAGGTTTAGGCCATATTGTCCTTGGTATTTCGGGTTTTCTTGAAGGTTTTCTTAGTTGGCAAGTTCGGCACCTGAAAAGGGATTTCAACAGGGTTGCTCATGAGTTGGCTCACTTTGCAAAATGTAATATTATTAGTCAGGTTTGGAGGGGTGTGTCTCCCTCTGTTGTGAGAAACTTGGTTCATCTGGACTGTTTGTAGTGGGTTGTTCTTCTGCTCTTTGTTGTAGTTCAGTTTCTGGTCTTTGTAAGCTTCCCTCTTATCAAAAAAAGAAAAAAAGAAATGGTAAATTCCATTCACACCTAGAAGTTTGGATTAATGCTAGGTTCAACACTTTTTAAAACTAATCAATTTGATTTCTAAATCCAATTTAGTCCCTAAAACAGTTAACAAAAAATAACTAACTATTTTAGGAACTAAATTGGTTTTAGAGACCAGATTGACTAGTTTTGAAAAATCTAAAACTTAATTGACATTAGCCAAAACTTAGGATATGCTAGTGGAATTTATCCAACTAGAAAAAAGAATCTAACACATAGTTAAAAAGTAACAAAATTTGTCCCTGATTTACCGACACAAAATCACTTTTTGCTTTTATCCTATGCAATGGTGAAAAATATTGTGATATACAGAGTAACCAAAATTTACAACAATTTTATAATATTTTCAATTTTTAAATTTTGATATCACATATGCGTCCACCTTAATTTGTAATTAAAGTTTTTTCAATAGCCATGTTACCAAGTATGAGACTGTGAGCTATATTTGGAAGGTTGTGAAATCGTTGTGATTATTTGTTACGTCCTAAATCTAATAAATAGATAATACTGCTTATTTGCTAAAAACTGAAAACTTATTACTAAAAATACTATAACAAAATAATTTTTAAATATATGAATAGTGCTGTGGGACTCAAATTTATATTGAAATCTGTGTTTGGATGACTTTTGTGAGTCCGTGAACAATGTCATAGGATGACTCACTATTTTTCAGCAAAACGTAGAAATGCATGTTAAACCTATGTTCCAAATGCACACTATGTATGGAAGTAAAATCTAATAATTCAAATTATAGACAAATATCTACTAAATTAATTATAGTTGGAACTCTTCTGAAATTTTGAACATAGGAATGAATAAAACCTTAGAGCATCCGTAGCAGCCGTTGTAAAAATTATACTATTTTGTCACACCAAAAGCCTACTTTATTATTTTACCACATTATTTTACAATATCCCATTTATCAGATGTTCTATATTTTTACCACTTCATTTAAATATTATTTTATTCTTTTTTTTTTTTGAAGGCTTTATTCTTTCTTTATTATTTGTTCAACGGTAACATTTTATTCTTTCTTTCAAATCTCAACTGGTAAAGTCTCTGATGGTTGTATAAGAGATCTGAGGTTCAATCCCCGCTTACACCAAAAACTGATTGGTGTCTTGGTTTGATGTTAAAGAGCTATTATCAGGAGCGGACGCTATAAGTTGAAACTCTCTAAAAAAATCCAATCTCAACGGTAACATTTCAAACAATACTCTTAATTTTTTTTTTTTAAAACCGGACAGCCTGGGCTTTATTGAAAGAACCTCAATGGGCATCAAATGAAACTAGAGGCGTAATGTTAGCTAGGATGCAATCCAGCCACACCTGCTGCCTTGTACAAAGTTTGGCCTTTTGTGAGCATCAGCAAAGAGAAATAAAAAATTAATAAACCCAATATACCACAGCTTACCGTATAGTTGCAAATTTGTGATTGTACTGTAGCAAGTTACAAAAAATATAGCATTTACAACATTTGATAAATGGGGTCAAACTTGGTTTGGTGTGGGATATGTGCCAAATATTTAGCATTTGGCACATATCCTAGATTTGCTATGGGTGCTCATAGAATCTAAAAATGGTAGGTGAGTAACATGCTACAATGGCTGTGGCATTCGCTTTTGATGCCCGGTTGTCCACATGTCACAATTTTCAAGCCTGGAGGCTGGAACCCAATTTTAGAAATACAAATATAAAAAAAAAAGGACTTTGTTTATATTGTATTTAAAAAGCAAACACTCCAAAAGTAGCAAATATTCTACACATTTATAAAAAGTTTACAACATCCACACAATGTACTGTAAAGAATTTCCCAAAATAAAAAATTATCTTTTTTCTTGCAAAGGAAAAAATTTGGTGGCTGCTTGTTTTAATAATTGAGGGAGGGAAGGAAATTTTAGCGAAGTTTTGTCGTTGGCATTTAGCCATTATAGAGAGAGAGAATGAGGAAAAAGACATGGATTGACGACCATTAAAAACTTTCAATTTCACATTCAAATCTCACATGAAGTAGTTGTTATCTAAGAAATTGTTGTAAAAAAATTTATTTTGTAAAAAATTCAATTTATATTTTTTTTATAATTATTAATTTACTACTCCATCAAAAATATTGCGTACATTTCCTCGGTTTTAAAGGTAGTTAATATATTTGAAATTTAAACACTTTTTAACTTTTTGTTATAGATGTGTAGTACGTGGCTAACTTTTAGGATTAAAACACTACATTTTTATTGTAAAAGGAAAAAAATGGTAGTTGCTAAATTTTGAATATAAGCTCTTTTTAACATTTTGTTAGGGACGTGTAGTACATAACTAAATTTTAGGATTGATTTTAGAATTAAATACAACTTGATAAATATCATAAATAAAAGAACAACAACAACACTACTAAAAAGAAAAAACCATGAATGCACAACTGGACCCTTTCCTTAACAAAAAAAAAAAAAAAAAAAAACTCTTTTATCGTAAAAAAAAAAAAAAAAAAAATGTAGTTGCAAGTATTTGGGCCTATTTGGTTGGTTAGTTCTAACCAATATTTTCAGACATTTCAATACACTTTTTTACCCACATGTATATCAAAAATACTCAAACAACATTCCTCAAACTAACCAATCAAACATACCCTTATTATGAGATGTGTGCTTTAATTGGTGGGTCATTATTTATTTTTCCACCTTTTTTTTTTTTTTTTTGCTTTTTCTTTACTCATTTTTTGGACATGATTCTGATTTGTTTGTGTTTAGATCCAGGTAGCATATGCATTAGATTTTTGTCATTTTAATCACAGGTTTAGATTTTTTTTTTTTTTTGCCAGTAATTCTAAATTATAATAAATACAAATTATTCTTTTACTTAAAAAAAAAAAAAAGAAAAAAAAATGAAAAGAAAAAACGCCAACGCTATTATAGAAAAGGACCATCATATCCCCGAAGAACACAAACCCTAAATTCTATTGTTTCTTTTTGCCGACTGCTTCACCGTTCCTGCCCATTTCCATCTGCGATATAGATCTGAGTGTTTTTCTCTCTAAAAAAAGAAAAGAAAAGAAAAGAAAAGAAAGCGAAAATAGATCTGATTTTTTTTTCAATTGATTCTGGGTTTAAATTTCCAATTATATCCACATCCGCTGTCCCTTCGGGGACATCCGATATCCACATCCGCTGCTGCTAATCCAAATCCGATCGAGGACTAGTGCATCTTCTGTTTCTCTTATTTTTGATAGTTACATCTTCTGTTTGTCTTAGTCTTCCCTATTTCCTTCAAAGAGTAAGTCCTCTCTTTCATGCTATGGTTTTGATTATTTTTGTAGTTTATTAAGTGTCTTTCCTTGATTCTTTTGATATTGTTTGTAAATTTGTTTTATGTATTTGTTGTCAGGAAAAAAGAAAAAGAAAAAAAGAAAAGGAATTATGGGTAGAAAGAGAGATGTAATCTGGTGTCATGCTGAGCAGCTAAATAATCAATTCAAATGCAAATATTGTAATGGTAAATTTACCGGAGGTGCGACGAGAATTAAATATCACTTGGCCGGAGTTTCGGGCCATGACATTGCGCCATGTGAATCTGTGCCTGAGGATGTTCGAGAAGTACTTGAAGGAACCTACAAAAAACATAAAGGCGCATCAACCTCAAGCATTGTCGGTGGGTCAGGAATTAAATCGAACAAAGGTGCATCAACCTCAAGCAGTGATACGGAGGTCTCTTTAGTCCCCAACTCTATACATAGTTCATTTATTTATTTATTTATTCATTTATTAAATTTCTAACAAACCACACTTTTGACCTCTTGCCAATCATTTCATACCAAATAGAGGATGGCAGAATACATGGCTGAAATCATCCTTGAAGATGTTGACAGACTAATAGACAATGTGTTATCACTTGAGTGTGATTTCAAGAAGGAGCTGAAGCATCTTCTTCACCAGTTACACAAGATTAAATTTGTATTACCAGATGCTCAGAAGAGACAAGTGAGTGATGGGCCTGTGAGGAGCTGGTTAATGGAGCTTAGAGATGTAGCTAATGATCTTAGTGATGCGCTAGACAAGTTTGGCTATGAGATTTCTCAGGAAAAGTTAAAGGTTGAAAACCAAACAATGGATCAGGTACGAAGCTTTTCATTCTGCAATTTGATGGATAAAATTGTGAATGGTATAGATGTCTTTGGTCTTACGATGAAATTGGGGAATCCAATCAGCAAGATTGGCTTGGAAAAGAATATATACCCCTTCCAAGATAATTCAGAACCTGTTGGAAGAGATTTCGATGTGGTAAAAATAGTGACCTTACTTACCAATTCAAGCAATGAACAAGTTATTTCTGTACTTCCTATTGTGGGTATGAGAGGACTTGGAAAAACAACTTTAGCAAATCATCTATTTAACCATGAACTGGTAAAGAAACATTTTGATGTGTTAGCTTGGGTGCATGTTGGTAAAACTTTCAATGCTGCTGGGATTTTAAGAGAGATTCTTACATATCTTAAAGGCCACTTGAATGGTGATGACGTATTTCAAAAACTTAAAGAACTATTACGGGGGAAGAAATATTTTTTCGTATTGGACGATGTATGGAATGAAGAGTTTGATAAATGGGAAGTTTTAAGTGGTTACTTGTCAGGGATTAGTTTTCTCAACGGAAATAAAATTATTGTAACAACGTGTAGTGACAATGCTGCAAAAATTATGGGGACAGTTTCCGCACATTGCTTGGAAAAACTATCAAAAGATGATTGTTGGTCTATATTGAAAAGAAGAGCATTTGCAAGTGGAAAAATTTCACTAAATCTTGATTTGGAGGCTATTGGAAGGGAGATTGCTAGAAGATGTAGAGGGGTTCCGTTGGCTGCAAGAGTTTTAGGTGGAATAATGCGCTTTAAATTTGATAAAAGCGAATGGTTATCGTTTCAAAATGATAAGATGTGGGATTTGTTGGATGATGATAATAACGACATCTTCCAATTATTAAAGTTAAGCTTTCATCATCTTCCAACGCCATCTTTAAAACGATGTTTCTCATATTGTTCAATTTTCCCTAAAGATAATGAGATTAAAAAGGAAGTAGTAATTCATTGTTGGATGGCTCAAGGGTTTATTACAACATTTGGAACAAGTACTATGGGGATGGAGGAAATTGGTGACATGTATTTTAATATTTTGTTGGCCACTTCATTTTTCCAAAATGCTAGAGAAGATGCCTGTGGTAATATTATCAGCTTCAAAATGCATGATTTGGTGCATGATCTAGCACTATTAATTTCAAAGTCCGAAAGTCTAATTTTTGAGGAAGATTCAGAGGATGATGTCAGCTGTGTAAGACCTTTATTTCTCCGATCTGTTGGCCCAATGACATCTAGAATTTCGCTTGCGAGTGTTGATTTCACGAGACTGCGCACATTAGTTTTAGAAAATACTATCTTTGACAATAAGTTATCAGACTCTGAAAGCTTACGAGTTTTAATATTACATGGGGTAAGAAAGTGGACAGATTCGATTGGTAAATTTATACATTTGAGGTTCCTTTCCATCTGGCAGTCTTCAATTAAGGAATTACCAAAATCCATTACTGAGCTTTACAATTTGCAGACTTTAAGAATTGAAAATTGCGGTGATTTAACTCTTCCAAAAGGCCTAAGCAGTTTGATAAACTTGAGACATTTTTATACCAAGGATCTCATTGTTCGAGCACCTAGAGTAGGGCAGTTGACCTGCCTTCAAACATTGCCATTTTTTCGGGTGGGTCGAGATGAAGGTTGTGGGATCAAAGAGTTGGAAAACTTAAACCAACTCAGAGGAGAACTAAATATCTACGATTTAGATCTTGTGAGAGATGAGAAAGAAGCCAAAAGTGCAAATTTAACAAAAAAGGTCAAAATATTCAGGTTCGGATTTTATTGGAATCCTTGTCGTGATAGAGAAAATTATGAAAATGATGAAGATGTGTTGGAAGGTCTCCAGCCTCACCGAAATTTAAAAAGCTTAATAATTGAATCTTATAATGGAATGAATTTCCCATCATGGATGTTGACAGGTCGTGATGCTATGGACGGTTTGTCGCTATTTGATAATTTGATTGAGATTACTTTAAATTATTGCAGCAAATGCAAAAGAGTTCCCACCCTTGGGCATCTACCTTGTCTTAAGGTTCTTGAAATGAGAAAAATGGACAAGGTAATTTTTATAGGAACTGAGTTTTATAGTGATGGAAATTATAGAAACAAATTGTTTCCGGCATTGAGAAGACTCAAATTTCAGTCAATGAAAAATCTTAGAGTGTGGGAGGATGCAGAGAAACTGACAACAGCATGTGAGGTGTTTCCTTGTCTTGAGGAGTTGACGGTTGAAAATTGTTCTCAACTGACAAGTGCTCCAAGTCGTTTTCCATCTCTCAAGATATTAAAGATTAGTGAAGACTGTAGAAAGGTTTTTGAAAAGATTTCCAGCAATGATACCATTGTAGAAATTAAAGATAATGGGTTAGTTTACTCATTCCTCATATTCTCTTATATTTTTTTTGATAAGTAGTATTCTCTTATATTTGAAATCTTTGATCAGTTAGTTTTTTTGTACGTTAGTTTCTGTTATAAATTCTTAAATTGGAAGCATTTTATAGAGTATATATTAAAATTTATATACTAATAAAAAAACATCTTAGCATTCATTTATATAAATTCTAAAATTTACGTTAGTGGTTCTTGAAATAAATACTAGAAATTAACCTCATCAGCCTCTCTTGTTATTGGAAAGTTAAAAATTATCGGCCCTTCTTTTTCAAATTATGAAATTATTTGCAATAATATGAGAAAAATAACGAACATTTATCACGAGATTCGATTTTAGGAAGTTGCTAAATGCATAGTATAATTGATAGTTTTGTGATTGCTGCCTATTGGCTTGGTGCTATTCAAATTCTTGTTTTTGCGAATTGTTGCTAAAAGCATTGTCTAATTAAATTTTTTCTGATTGTTACCAATTGTTTTGCTGCTATTGAATTTCTGTTTGCTAGCCTATTTTGTTTATGCAAATCATTATATTTGAATTTTTCAAAATTGAAATATTCTGTTAATTTGGAAAATTTCAAGCCTGCTTAGCTTTCTTATTATCTTGAGCTGAAACTGTTACAGTACATGAATCAGTTCTTGTGCTTCAAGGCTGTCTCAAATTTGGCAATAGATTTTGTTGATTTGGGCTAGGTTCTTAAATGCTCTGTTTATGAGGGTGAATTTGTTGTGGGGAAATGGAGTTTAGTTGCATAAGAATGAGAAATTGGGTGGGTGAAGATCTGGCTGATTTTTGTTTCCATGTTTGGGTTGGGAGGTCAGTTTTGTTGGATGATATCTCTTCGTGGAGGCAAAGTTTAACTCACTTCTCCTATACTCTCCTACTAAAACCTAGTAGTATTTTCATAATTGCTCCCAATGTATTCCTTTTTCTCTTCAGTTTCCCCATATATCTTAGTTCTTGTTTAACTATGTCGAATCTAATTGATAAATATGTTGCCTCTGTTTTCAGAGACTAGGGATTACATAGCAATTGCGTTCGTCTGGAGGAAAAATTAATCAATGTATGGAGCCCAAGCTAATGAAAATTTATAATAATGGGTAAGTTTTCTCAAATCCTCGCCTCTTTTGTAATTTGTAAAGTACTAATTCAAGCCAATAAGTATAAATCTTATATGCCAATTATCTGCTCTTCCATTCTGAATTGTCCAATGAAATTTTCTAACTTGTTACTTAGCATCAGTTCTTGTGCTTCAAGGCTGTCTCAAATTTGGCAATAGATTTTGTTGATTTGGGCTAGGGTCTTAAATGCTATGTTTATGAGGGTGAATTTGTTGTGGGGAAATGGAGTTTAGTTGCATAAGAATGAGAAATTGGGTGGGTGAAGATCTGGCTGATTTTTGTTTACATGTTTGGGTTGGGAGGTCAGTTTTGTTGGATGATATCTCTTTGTGGAGGCAAAGTTTAACTCTCTCTTCTTCTATACTCTCCTACTAAAACCTAGTAGTATTTTCATAATTGCTCCCAATGTATTCCCTTTTCTCTTCAGTTCCCAATATATTTTAGTTCTTGTTTAACTATGTCGTATCTAATTGATAAATATGTTGCCTCCGTTTGCTGAGACTAGGGATTACATATCTATTGTGTTCGTTTGGAGGAAAAATTAATCAATGTATGGAGCCCAAGCTAATGAAAATTTATAATAATAGGTAATTTTTCTCAAATCCTCGCCTCTTTTGTAATATGTAAAGTACTAATTCAAGCCAATAAGTATAAATCTTATATGCCAATTATCTGCTCTTCCATTCTGAATTGTCCAATGAAATCTTTAACTTGTTACTTAGAATCAGTTCTTGTGCTTCAAGGCTGTCTCAAATTTGGCAATAGATTTTGCTGTGTTGTTTTTTTTCTTCTTCTTCTTGTTCATCATCATGAACAACTTGTACTTTTCTTTTCTTTTTTCTCTTTATTAATAAATTTCTGATTACCTATCAAAAAAAAAAAAAAAATGAGGGTGAATTTGTTGTGGGGAAATGGAGTTTAGTTGCATAAGAATGAGAAATTGGGTGGGTGAAGATCTGGCTGATTTTTGTTTCCATGTTTGGGTTGGGAGGTCAGTTTTGTTGGATGATATCTCTTCGTGGAGGCAAAGTTTAACTCACTTCTCCTATACTCCCCTACTAAAATCTACTAGTATTTTCATAATTGCTCCCAATGTATTCCTTTTTCTCTTCAGTTCCCAATATTTTTAGTTCTTCTTTAACTATGTTGTATCTAATTGATAAAAATGTTGCCTCTATTTGCAGAGACTAGGGATTACATATCTATTGTGTTCATCTGGAGGAAAAATTAATCAATGTATGGAGCCCAAGCTAATGAAAATTTATAATAATGGGTAAGTTTTCTCAAATCCTCGCCTCTTTTGTAATTTGTAAAGTACTAATTCAAGCCAGTAAGTATAAATCTTATATGCCAATTATCTGCTCTTCCGTTCTGAATTGTCCAATGAAATTTTCTAACTTGTTACCTAGCATTTGTTCCGTCTTGATATTTTGATATATGTAGTTTTCACACCTTGATGTCATTGTATCAATGCTGTAGGCCACAGGTAGCACTTTTTTCAATTGTTAGCCAGATTTGACATCTATACAACCTTAGTTGGAGCTTTTGTAGAGGTGCTGTGGTAATTTTTCATCTCTTACTGAAGCTCTGGAACAAGACCCACTACTACTTACCAGCGCTGTTTTTCACGAAAAGCTAAATGGAAGTTCCCGGATTGGTTGTCAAAGCTGGATGTTTTGTTTCTTACTGCTCACTTTGAAAGGGATATGGATGCAGCAAGAGTGGTCCATTGGTATAAGATTGTTAATAGTCCAAGGCTCACAGTGGAGGGAATTTCAAATTGGTTCACATTCTTCTGTTTTGATTTCTTTTTTCCAACAAAACCAATCATGAATCCTTTCTTTTTGTTTTTTTTTCTACTTTCAGTTTTGTTTACTATTACTAATTTTCTGTTCATACACTATTTACAGATTTGGTTATCCTTCATTTTCCAATTAGCGGTCATTTACTTCGTCAGTATAGAGTGGTCCAAGATTTGCCCTGTTCAGAATATCCAGATAAACTTTTGAATCACATTGTAAGCTCAAAATGATCTAAAATTGGTATTTTCTTTCAAATGTCCTTTGTATTTTTGAGTTACCAGATTCCTTGTTTCACTTATTTTATAGCTATGAAGCACGGGTACCAACACGATATGGGGTATGACATCATATGGGGTATGGCAATACAGCATTTCTTGAAAAACTAGGATATGACTTGTTGAAAATATGGAAATTAATTATATATTTGATAAATTCATTGTTTCTGGCATTTAGAAGACTCAAATTTAAATCGATGGATGGGCTAAAAGACTGCAAGGATGCAGAAAACTGACAACAACATTTGAGGTATTTCCATGTCTTGAGGAGTTAGATTATCGAAAATTGTCACCCACAACTTGCTTTTCTGCAAGAGCAGTTGTTGCATGAAAGCACAGGTCTTATGTTTCTATACTAATGGAGGTGCTGTATTTCCTTGTCTCAAGGAGTCACCCACCAGTGCTCCATATCTTTTTCCCTTTCTCAAGAAACTAGAGATTAAAAATGTCACCAGAACAGTGTTTGGAAATATGAGCAGCAAGCTTACCACGCTCAAGTCCCTCAGTAATTTATGTATTTCACAACTTACTTTTATGCGAGAGCAGTTGTTGCACAAAAGCACAAGTCTTATGTTTCTGTACAAGTGGAGGTGGTAATTTGATGTCCATCTTGTCACATCAGGATGTATGGGCCTTTTGCACCTTTCTCCAATCACTCAAGATATCTTCCTATAATAAAAATTGAGTTATTTGCCAGGCTCACTGCACAGCTTTGTTTCCCTTCAGACATTGGTAAACAGAATTTTCCTGACCTGGGGCCTCTGCAAGTGATTTGCTCAGTTCTTCACAGCTGGAGATAAATGAGTGTGGTATTGCGGTACTAATCAGTGGGCTACTATCCTGTACGTTTCTTCAATATTTGGAGATGGGGAATTGTGGGACTAAGCAGGGGACCCAACCCACCCGAAAACCCGACCCGGCCCGACCCAATAGGTTTTGGGTGGGTCTGAGAATATTTGGGTCAGGTTTTGGGCCTTAATGTTGGGTTATTTTCGGGTTGGGTTCGGGTTCAGGTCGGTGTTGGTTCGGCGTTGGGTCTTATAAATATGCTTCTGGACCTGATTTTTTTTTAAAAAAATGAACCCTACTCTTCTGGTTTCTTTCCGCCTCCCTCGACTCTCCAGCCTCTCTCAGCTCTTCCGCCTCTCTCAGCTCTGTGAATCTTACTCAAGCCACTCTCCCAAGTCTCAATCTCACCCAGTTCTTTCTCTATGTGTGTAAGTCATCCTTCTCTTTGTTGGTTTTTATTTTCCCCTTAATTTAGTTGGCTGTCTAATACTCTCAGATTTTGGGTTTTATTCTATGTGAATATCCTGTTTGGGTTTGATTTTCTTGCATTTTGTGATGTGGGTTTGGCTTGAATCGGACTCACAGGCAGCAAAACTAGTTTTTTTAAGAACCCATTTCGATTTTGTTCAGGTTTTTAACTAAAGAGCTGTGTTTTTTTAAGAACCCATTTCGATTTTGTTCAGGGTTTTGTATTTTAAGGTTCCTAAAAGTGTTGGTAGTAAGAGGTTTGAGAGGTTCTATTTTGGATGGGGGCTTGCTGAAGCAATGGGATTAAAGCTTTGACTCCATCTCTCACAGGTACCCTTTGATTTGTTCTTTTTTAGTTTAATTTTTTTGGTTTATAACTGTATGTAAATGCTTGATTGAGTCTCAGATTGTTATAAACAGTTTGGTGGGTATCTCTAAAATCTTCATGTCAATAATTCCATCTTCTTGTTAAATGAATAGTTTTAATTTTGTGGTAGCTATTCTGCTTGTGATCTTTGGATATTAGTTGAAATTAATTTTTTGAATTCAATTAATAGTTTTGCTATGAGAGGAATCCCCTTAAACATCGTATGCTTTGAAATTGCAGACTAGTTTTTGAATTCAATTAATAGTTTTTTTTCCCCTTAATTTACATTTAGTGTTGCTTGATGTTATAACATAATATTTGTATACCAATCTGCCAAACCAAACCTCACCCAAGCCCATTAATTCTCTTAAATTTCTTTGTTCAGATGTAAAGGTGGCAAAATCCAACATGACTTGCGAACCCGATATGACTAATCCGTTTATAAACAGGTCATGGGTTGAGGCTAAATGGGTTCGGGTCATATTCATGTTTAACATGTTTGACCCGTTTGACCCGATTAGCTTATAAAGGTAATTTGACCATTTTACCCTTATAATTTAGGTATATAAGCTTATCTATCATCTCTTCTCCTGAGTCAGAACCTAACCTCACGCCTGTCTCAGTCTTGTGTCTCTTCGTTTTCATCGTCAGCCTTTACTCTTTGCCTCCGACTCTTCTTCTTCTCCTCAAAACTCCAACTGATCCTCTTTACCCTTCTACAGATACAGATTCTGCAATTACAGATACATTGAATCTACACTATAAAATCAAAACCCTAGCCTTCCCATGTCTCTCAATCCTCTAATCTCACCTCCCCTCAAATCCCTAGCCTACCCCTTTAATTTCTCTTCCCCTCAAAACCATGGTTCTTTTGATTTCTTTTCAAGTTTCTTTGTATCTATCATCTTAAAAATAAAATAATTGTAGATCTGTTCCTTTATTTTGTTAATCACTATCATGTTGATTATTTTCTCTTTTTTAAAATAAAAGATAGAAATTTTATTACATTAATTATAATAATCAATACATAAGAACCATATACTGCAGAAAACAAACAAGATATAATAAACAGTACATAAGAACCGGATATGGGGGAAACCAGACCTATTTCTGCAGAAAACAACACTGCAGAAAAACTGTGCAGAAAACTTATACTGCAGAAAAATAAACACAGCAGAAAAACAGACAGCAAAAAAACTGTGCAGAAAAACAGATTGCAGAAAAATCCATTTGTTTTTTTGTGTTAATCACCATATTGCTGATTTTTAGTACTAATAGGAGATCTGTTTACTGATAAAAAAAATAAAAGTAGATATGTTTATCTTTTGTTGATTTTAAAATAATCTGTCTTGCTCTATGATTTCTTTTCAAGTATTTTCTGTTTCAATCATCTTAAAATAAAATAATTGAAGATCAATTTGTATTGTGTTAATCATTGTAATGTTGACTGTTTAGTACCAATAGATATAGTAGATTTGTTTGTTTGTTTTGTTGATTTTAAATTTATTTGTCGTTCTTTATTATTTCTTTTCAAGTTTATTTGTTTTTGTCATCTTAGAATTGCTAAATTTCTGACCAATAATTTTTCTTTAAATTGGTCTGGATGGAAAGTGATGAGATGATACCTATTGAAATTAAGTATGAAGGAGAGGACATTGACTTAGAAGATGAATTTGATGAAGTGGCTGAACTTTCTCTGCCAAAGAAGGCTAAGACTAAGTCTAAGAATAAAACAAATAACAAAGACAACAGGAGGAGGACTTCATATGTTTGGAGTTTCTTTGAGCTACTTCCTACAAAAGATGAAGAAAAGCCTACATGTAAATGCATGAAGAAAAGCCTACACCTTGTATTAGCTTTCTTCAGTTTTACAGTGATTTGTAATACTCTTAATACCTATCAAAAAAAAAAAAAAAAGTGTGGAAAGGAATATATTGCTGCCGGATCATACGGTACAGTGATTAATAATACTCTTATTAGCTATTGAAAAAAAAAAAAAAAAAAAGGTGTGGAAAGGAATATATTGCTGCCAGAGAATACAATACTGGAAATTTGAAGCGCCATTTGGAGGCATGTCCAAAAAAAGACACAAGGGATGTTGGCCGGCTTATATTTGGCCAAAATGAAATGTCTGTAAGTTCACCTAAATTTGATCTTGCAAAATTTTATGTGCTGCAATTATAATGCATGAATTACCTTTCCAGTTTGTTGAGTATGTTAGTATTCGGGCAATTTTTTCTTACTTATGTGTTGATGTCCCTAATATCTCTAGAAATACTGCTAAAAATGATTTGATTAAGATGTATAAGAGGGAAAAAGAAAGGATGAAATCTATGTTGACATCTGCTCCTGGTAGGGTTTGTTTGACATCAGATTTGTGGACTTCTATAGCTATTGATGGTTATATGTGTGTTACAACTCATGTTATTGATTTATGCAATTAACTTTGAATTTGCTATACAGGAAACCGGCCTACACAAAGATTGAACCGGTGCGCGTCAGTCCAATTCTTCTTCCTCCTCCCTCATCAAAGAAATCAATTGCCACAGATTCAGGCACGATTGATTATCTCAGTGGTGATGACTACAAGTCTGGAGGATCCTTTGAAACATCAAAACCAACATCATTTGTAGTTCCAATTCATTCCGACAGGAATTCCACCCAACCATTGACTCCAACATACTCTTCCTCTGCCCCTCCTACTGAAGACATTAATCCCACTGCATCTATGCCTTTGTTCACTGAACAGCCTGTGTATGATGAACAAGCTTGTGTAAGCAAATCTGCAGACCAGATGCCTCCAGCTCCTTGGGATACTCAATCTGTTAACCTTCCACCCCCACCTTCAAAGCATAATCAGAGTCAACAATTTTTCGAGCAACAAGTTTATTCAGGTGGTGCACCTTATTCAAGTAGCGGATCTGGTTCTGGTTCCTCTTATGACAGCTTTGTGGGACAGGGTCAGAATCTCAATATTAATACATCTACCCCACCCAAAGAAGCTGAACCAGAAGATACCCTGTTCAAAGTTCTGGTTGATTTTGCTAAATCCAAATCTTCTTCATCTTCTTCTTCTTCCAAACCCAATCGGTCATTTTGATTGATTGAGCATTGGACTACACATGATGGTACAGCTTATGAATATCGTTAGTTTATCAGGTTTTGCATCATATCATGAGATTACTCCTTGTTAAATAATTGTTGTTAGGAGCTTTGTAATTTCTTTTGGTTTGTCTATTCTGTTCAGCTGGTTTATTATGAGGTGGACTATGCATATATTTATATATATTCCGACTGAGTATACTGATGTACCATACTTTGTTCTTTATTCTTTAGTACCTCATTTTTTAAGTCTTAGTCTTTCCTTTTTTAACGTGTGGCCCCAAATTTACTACTTGGGATGAGCAGTCGGTAACTTTTCTTCTTCTTCTTCTTCTTCTTCCTTTTTATATTTTTTTTAATCTTTTTTTTCACTCTATTTATTTTATTCTTGAATGGGAACATATAGAGAATCTTTGAGTGGGAATGTATGAATCAAAAGCGAGTATTATAGTTTGCTTGCCAAGCAGAAAGCTCAACTTTGGAGGTCATGGTCCTGTATAATGAATTTAGCCACAAAAAAAACTTTATTTTTTTTTTACACATTTATTTTTTAAAACACATTGTAACAAATTATTTATTTTACACTACATTTCATTAAAATATCAAATTTTTTTTAATTATATCTATTTCTTCACATACAACAATCATTATTCAGCTTTTCTCTTTATTTTCAGATATGCAAAGAAAAAAAAAATGCAAAATGAATATTGTTAGTGTAAATTTATACAATTATTGTAATAATAATATATTTTTATGTAACTTTACATGGCTTGATGTGGATGAACTTTGAGCTTAATTGACTAAAATGTGATACCTTTTCTATTAATACAGACACTGATGTGAGTGTAGCAGAAATTTGTGGATGTTTTCTTTGCATTAATTTTTTAGGTTTGGTAACCATTCATTTTAAGGAAATTTTATGGGAATTTGAAAAGGCTGCGAAAAATGTTAATCAATATGCCTTAAAAGAGCATACGGTTAGTAATTTTTTTTTATACTGTATACTGGACCCTTATGCTCTTCTTTGAAACTTTATTTATTTATTTATTTATTTATTTGAGAAACGCTCTTCTTTGAAACTTGTATAATCGAACTATGACAATGGGCCAGAGTGGGCTGCTTGCGTAACCAATCCAGGAAATGGGCTATCACAAGGTCTAGGCTTGTAGGGCCATTCTCGGCTAATTGATTTTAACCAAATCGTATCCAGATGGTCTTGGAGAATCCAATGGGCTGACTTAATTTTTTTTTTTCCTTTCATAAATCTATGGTAATAATCAATAATTAACTTATAAATATTTTTTAAAAAAACTTATATAGTTGAAATGATATTATTGAGTTACTTAGATAAATAAATTTATAAGAAATTAAATTTACTAACTTATATCATTATATATATATATATATATATATATATAATTGCAATTACATAAAAGTTTGATGAGGACCTCTTGCCCCTTAAGTAGAAGGACAAGAAAGAGAATTTTGGTTTTATTGCTCCCGCTTCCTCACATCTGCGCTCGTCAAGCCTTTTTAGTGCATGAAGGTGGCACGAAGGTTCCTCCTCTCTTCCTTCAACAATAATGCCCATACAGCAAATAGAGGTTTATAGGCAAAAATGCAAAATTGACCCTCTAACTTTCAGTCTTTTTCATTTTAATCTTTTAATTTTTAGTTTTGTCATTTTAGCCCTCTAACTTTTAATTTTTGTCAATGTAGGACTCCGTTAGAACTCAGTTAGGGGCTGCCATTAATTGAGTCAAAACGATGTCGTTTTGGTATTTTTTTTTTTTAATAAATTTCGGAATTTAAAGAAAAAAGGAAAAATCTGTAAAAAAAAAAAATAAAAGAAGAAGAAGAAGAAGAAGAAACTGATTCAGAACTTCGTCAGAACTCCATCACTACTCCATAAACCACCATCTCATGGCCTGAACCCGAATCTGAATCTCTCTCCACCGTCACCGAAGCCGACCCAGATTCCATTTCCACCTCCACCACCACTCTCCAACTCCACCACATAGACTCCCTCTCCTTCCACAAAACCCCAGACCAACTCTTCAACCTCAAGCTCCAACGCGACGCACTGCGAGCAGACTCTCTTCTCTCCCTCGCAGCCGCCAAGCGCGGCAGAGGCGGAGGTCTGGGCCTAGGTTTCAGCAGCTCAATCATCTCCGATCTAACCTCAGGCAGCGGCGAGTACTTCACACGCATTGGCGTTGGAACCCCACCTAAGTACGCGTACATGGTCCTGGACACCGGCAGCGACGTGGTTTGGAGTTCGGTGATGGAGTTTTGAATTGATTTTTTTTTTTTTTTTTACAGATTTTTTTTTAATTTGGATTAAAAAAAAAAAAAAGCCAAAATGACGTCGTTTTGGCTCAATTAATGGTAGCCCTTAACTGAATTTTAACGGAGTTCTGCATTGACAAAAATTAAAAGTTAGAGGATTGAAATGACAAAACTGAAAGTTAGAGGACTGAAATGAAAAAGACTGAAAGTTAGAAGGTTAGATTTACATTTTTGCCAGATTTATATCTTTCATATATCCAGTTAATCACTGCTTCTCATGCAACTCTCTCTCTCTCTCTCTCTCTCTCTCATGGATAGGAAGACAATAATGGGGGCTAAAAAGTTGGACTTGGTTCCACGAAGGGCTATGGCAAGAAGCAACAAGAAGAGGGGCCTGGTGGTTCTTCCTGTTAGAGGAAGAATCAAGCGCAAGATTTTCGCCCTCTTGTATAAGAAACTAAAGCTCACAAGCCTACATGCTGTTCGTTATCTGCTTAGCAACAACAACCCCAACTACAGTCAACTATCCTACTTCTCTTTTCATCTACAGAAATACATACTTTAGGTTGTAATTAGCCAATAAATGTTATTATGAAGCACCTTCTTTTTCTGCATTTACATATTAATTAATACTCATTCATGCACTTCATCTTTCTTTCTTTTTTTTTTCTTTAATTTTTTATTTCATGAAAGAATATCCTAAACTTGATTGGCCACGTTAGATCATATACAAAATGAAATGATTTAGGAATGACTTAGAAGATTTGTTCTCAAGGGGAAGGCCGTAGTCTTCATTTCCTTCTCAAAGCTTGAGGCCAGGGATGGACCCAGGATTTCAAGCTGGGGGGGCCGGAGATAAGCGATTTTTTTTTTTTTTTTTTCAAATACGCATCCATATAGTATTAATAGACTATCAACCAAGATAAATACCCAAAAATCATTGTTTCTTAATATATCAAGATCAACTTTTTGAAATTGTGTTCAAGATATATGGTTATTTTCCAGAATTAAAATATCGGCATTTTCTGGAATTGGGGAATGAATATTTCTTGGGATTGGAACATCGACATTTTTCGGAATCGGGGAATGAATATTTTCTAGAATTGGAACATCCACGTTTTCTGGAATTGGAATAGCAACATTAGTTGTTGGCAATCCCACGTTGACTTTGGAAGAATTTGAATATTTTCTTTTGAAAAAATCAAACATTGTAGTTGATTTTTTCATGATATACAAATAAAATAAGAATCATATATATATATTATCTCACAAAAAGTTGTTTCCGAATTCATGATGCATTTAATCTATGAAACACGAGTGCGTTTTCGAATTCGGGTGTTGGTGTGAGTGCGGGACTTGGCAATTTTTGAAAAAAAGTAGGGTGTGGGTGCGGCGATTAAAAAATTATTAAAAATATTTTTATTTATATTTTCTATATTTTTACTATTAAAATATTCTTAAAAAACACATTAGATTCACAAAACAAAAAAAGAAGAAGGCAAGAAACACAAAACAAACAAAAAAAAGTCCTACACTCTCACCTTATCATGCTAGATCACGCACTGAGAATTTGCCACGTGTACCCATCTAACCACAACGTGTCACATCAAGGTAAAATGACCAAAACAGCCACATGACTTTGGGTGCAACTAGGGGGTCCAATAGAATAAAAAGCAAAGGGCATTTTGGGGTAATCAAAGTCTTTTTATATTGTGTGTTTAGCTGGATGTTTATGGCATATCTATTGAGTTCACTTGAAGGAAGACTTAATTAATCTCATGGAATTGCGGTCCACTCCCAAGCTAACAGAAATTCATCAGTGTTGGTATTTTTTCTCAAATCTTCTCTTCAGCAGTTGTGGGTTCCCGAGTAGCAAGATGGGTCTCAGCGGTGGCAGCAAGATGGGTCTCCGGTTTGGGTATGTGACAACTGATGGCGGCGTGGGTATTGGGTAGCAAGATGGGTCTCTCTTGCGTGGGCATGGGCTGCGGCGTCATGGTGTGGGTAGCAGTGTCACGGTGTGATGGGTCTCTCACTTTCTTTGTCTCGCTCTTGCCTCTCCCTTTCTTTTCTTTTCTTTTTTTCTTTTTTCCTTCATTTCTGGCTTTTCCGTTTGGTTTTGGAGTCTACTATTGTGTTGGGTTTTCTTTTTTCTTTTTTTTTTTTTTCTTTTTTACATATATATATATATATTTTTAAGGTTTTCATGGGCTCTTGAAAACTCCTGGGTTGGCCGGCTGGGATAGGGATGATTGAGGTGAGGGGGGCCTGAGCTAAAACCCAAGGGGGGCTCGAGCTAAAAACCAAGGGGCCCAAGCCTTTTTTTAAAAAAAATTTACATACTAAAAAAAAAAAATTTTTGGGCCCGGGCCCCTACTTAGGTCCACCCCTGCTTGAGGCCCATACTTTTTTTAATTACCTTTATTAGATAGCTTGCATATATTCTTGATAAATAGTATATAACCAAGTTTTGATAAAGAAATATTACCAAGACTTACCCAAGAGAGAGCACAGCAGTAATAGGGAAGCATAAACAATGATAAAATAGATGATAAAGAAGAAAATAGCAAAATAGATATATTCAAAATAAGTTAAAACGGAGTATGGAATATGAAAACAGAAACTAGTAAAATCTTACTTGAATAAAAACTTTTGTCTTTGATAAAAACTGAATCGAAAATACTTCTGTCAGTTACAAGCTTTGAGAATAAACACTGTTTGAAGAGTTACAAGATTATTTGTCTGAAGGGAAGGGTTACAAGATTACAAGAGAGGAAGGATTACAAGAGTCTTTCTAAGGGATAGAGAGGGCTATCTTCTTCTGAACTTTGGACCTTAATTTTGAACCTCTAAACTATTTGGTTCTTAAATTATTTCTTTCTTGTTCATTATATTCTTCAACAAAATGATTTTTTCTGTCAGTGTTTTCGGATTTTAAGTAGTCATGTTTTAATAATTCTTTATCCAAAACAAATTCCTTAGATAAAACATTAATTCGTTTATCATAATCAGTGAATCCTAATATGTCTGTTTGGGTAGGAGAATCAGGTTGAGGCTCATAAAGAGCTTGATGAACATTAGGAGTTGGTTGTGTGGTTTCTATAGGATAATAGGCTATTTCTGTCTAGACTGTGGTTCTCTTGGTGTTTATAGGGGGAAGGTGTATAGCTGGAGGAAGATTCTGGGGAGGTAAAGCTCTGGAATCAGAGAAAGGTGTTTTGGAGGAAAACGAGCTTTTGGGAGTAAACATCGTAGGAGTTTTTCTTCTTGAAGAACTACTAGGTCTAATAAGACTATCAGTTTGTCTGTCATTATTATTGAAAGAAATAATAATTGTATCATCTGTCTTTTGGGCTATAAAATCTGGTTCTGTTTTTTCTATCTTTGGTGTGGGAGCAATGGCCTCTAGTTGCCATCGTTTCAGCTTTCCATTGTATCTGTCGGGGAACACAAAGTCTACTATTTGGGGTTGAGGCTTAGAGAAGGAGAGTATGTCCTTTAGGGGATGGTTCAACCATGGATTGAGGGTCAAGGGTTGTTTTCATGAGTTTATAATAAATCCTATAAATAATAGCTAAAGGTTCTGAGCCCTCTTTCGTATAATAGCCATCTGTTTTAACATTCAAAGTTAAAGCATCCATAATATTTATGTCAGATAGATTTAAAGCAAAATTAGGATAACAATTAAAGTATATTGGTCTATTATGTAAACTTGTTTCCATCATTCCAAGAAGTGAGTCATTAAATCTTAAATGTCTGTCATCTCTTAAGCAAAGTAAAACACTTGTATTTAAAGCTTCTCTTGTTAATAGCTTTATGGCTACTTGAACCAAACCAACATGTAAAAAGGCATATTTTTCTCTATGTCGGCTAATTGAGTCCACTGAAAATAACTGAATTGTTTCATATTCATTAAATAAAGAGTAAGTTCTTTCAACAGTTTTTATAGTGTAATCTGTTAAGAAGGATAATTTAGAAAATGAAGTCTGTTGGTAGATTTTATCAATTTTTTTTGTCGGTATATTCCATTTATTCCATTCTAAGAAGTTTCTGTCTATACCTTTCATGCTATATTCTTCAGAATTAACTATTCTATCATCATCCATGATCTTATCAGTGTGTGCCTGACCTAAGTGTCACCTAGCAACAAATGATGAGCGACTAAACATATTTATTCTACATCTAAGCAATTAATAATTACGAGCGGAACTATTACTAACCACCGGTATCCTTGCTATCGAAACCACCTCCTCGGGAAACTCCATTGTGGGACCACCAAACACATGCCTGTTCGTCGGCTAACAAAATGGGCTGACCAACGCGAAACTATGGTTTACCAATGAGTCTGAGGCTGACCAACGCTATCAAGGAGCAAGTAGTGGCTATGTAGTAATATCTGTTCCTAGTAGCTTCTTAATTGCAAAGAAATAAAACTCATACATCTACCATCCATGGCTCTGATACCAAAACTTACCCAGGAGAGAGCACAGTAGTAATATGGAAGCATAAACAATGATAAATAGATGATAAAGAAAAAAATAACAAAATAGATATATTCAAAATAAGTTAAAACGAAGTATGAAATATGAAAACAGAAACTAGTAAAATCTTATTTGAATAAAAACTTTTGTCTTTGATAAAAACTAAATTGAAAATACTTTTGTCTGTTACAAGCTTTGAAAATAAACACTGTCCGAAGAATTACAAGATTATCTGTCTGAAGGGAAGGGTTACAAGATTATAAGAGAGGAAGGATTACAAGAGTCTTTCTAAGGGAGAGAGAGGGCTATCTTCTTTTTGAACTTTGGACCTTAATTTTGAACCTCTAAACTGGACCTTAAAATTGGGACCTGTCTTCTGTCTTCGAAGTCTATCTCTTACATAGATGAAGTGAACCATGGTAGGTCTTGAAAACTAACCTGAGTTGGTAAAGTTAACTCAAGTTATTCTGTCGGTAGAACCTTGTGATCCTTGTAGAAGTAACTTTTTACTATTTATGAACAGTAGTCTATCTGAGAATCTGTTAGGGTATCATTCATGCGTGTTGGTGAAGAGTTGTTTGCCAAAAAGTAATTTCTGATCTTTTGGATCTTCTGGCTATCTGCATGCTAGTGAATAGTAGTTTTTTATTATGATGAATAGTAATCTTTCAAATGGTGAATAGTAATCTTTCAAAATATCTATCTGATAATCTGGCCTTTTTGATAAACACCACTAAACACCAATTGAAGGGATATTGTCTCGATTGAGACGCCTTCATGCTTTGTTTTAAAATCTTCATTGAAGATTTCTGTTTTGGCAAAATACGGTCTGAACATTTATTAGCCCTAGGATGGCTATCTTGCTTACCAGGCAATTGACCGTTAATTTTAAAATTAACTAATTAATATATTGCAAGTACGCCTTTGAAGGTCTTCATGCGTTTGACAATAAAGTTTGAGCTTATGCTACTTAAGCAAATGTTACTCAGGGAGTTCTTTTAGAAGGCGGTCTTTCAAGAGGCTGTCTATTTTTGGGGGAAGACACAAATATTTTAGAGAATCTTTGTGAAGAGCTTTGTTGATTTGAGTAAAGTCTTTCGGTTGGCATAAAATCTCAATGAAACTTTTAAAGAAACTTTTAGAAAATATTTCTTTTGGAAAATAATATGTATATACTTAAGTGCTACTGTTGCTGAGTAGAGATTATAGCATCATCTGCCACTGGGTTTATAGTAATAACACTTTCTGTTGCTGGCACATTTTCATTAGTGCACATGTCTTTAGATAGGGAAATTTCTTTTAACAACTGTATATCTTTGGGGATAGGGGGTAGGATGAACTTAAAGAATATTTATGTCTCAAAAATATGAGCATATATTCCATTGTCTATCGTAGAAAATGGATAAAGTAAAGCCAAAAAAGGATTTCCTAGAATAACTTTAGAGGACAATTTATCTGTTAAGAAGAAAGGTGTTCTGAAATTGATTCCATTATTATATATGTATGCCTTTGTTAGGTTATTACTTATTTTAGGCCTATCACCATTAGCCTGAGTTAATCTGTCTGTTGTTGATTCATAATACTTGGAAGGTATTAATCCTTATTGTATGCAATTCATATCAGCACCTGAATCAACAAGGGCCATAACTATTAATGAGAATTCTTTATGAACAACTAGAGTAATTTCAGTATACCATTTTTGGAATATCATTCTGTCAATTATATTTAAAAATTCATCTTTATAATCATCTTTACGAGAACTTTCACTAGTATAATTATGTCTACCAAGGATAGGGGAGTCTGTCAAGGGTTTATTGCAATATTTAATTCTATCTTTTATACTAATCACTTGTGCGGCTATCTGTTCAACCATGTCTTTTAAAATGAAATTATTTGATCTTAATTCTTTCAGTTCATTTTTTAGATTATTAATATCTGTCTATAGATCTGTCACTGTTATAGGTTTATTGGGTTTAAATCTATCAGTAATCTCTGCAAAATTATAAGTTGACTTATAATTTTTTAGGTCTATTTCAAATCTGTCAGTTTGAGTTAACGATTCTTTTAATTTGGATAAATAATATTTCTTAGACTGTAAATCCGGAAGTCTGTCTATCAAATCCATTATTATATCTTCTTGTTTTGTTAAAACACTTATTTTTAGTTTTCTTTTACAATAACAACTATCAGGATTATTTTAGTCACATAATTTAACCTTTCCATCATGTGAAGAAACCTCTGTAGATGATGATGATAAGGTGATATCACAATTATCTATCTGGTGAATTTCATTATCTGTTTCATCACTATCTGTTAGTTCTATTATACTCATTAATTTATCCTTTAACTTTCCTGATATGTCAAGTTTGTTTAACTTTCTTTGAAAGTTACAGTATTTACTAATATGTCCCTTTTTACTATATTTGAAGCAAGTAATGTCACTTTCCCTATGTCTATCATGTTTCTTTCTTTTAGAGTGTTCTTCCTTTTCTTTAATCCTACCTTTATTATATCTTCTATTATTGTATCTATATCTATCAACATCTTTCTTTTATTTTCTTCTTTTCCTAGAGGGAGCAATTAACACATCAAAGCCATATTGTTCACAAAAAGTTCCTAACTCCTTTTTAACATATCTTTTTTCTTTCTCTATTTGATTTTTTAGTCTTAGATCATTACAAAGCCATAGACCTGTTTTATTAATTGAGGATATTATGTCACCATAAGTTAAACTAGGATAGTCTATTGTTCCGTCATTATTAGCTATATCAAGTCTAAATTTTTGAGTAAAGAAATAAGGTAAACCAGCAATAAATTTTTCTTTCCAGAAGGATTGTTGACAATCATTTCTACTTAAAACTTTTGAAATAAAAACATCTTTGTACCATCTAAGATCTGAAAGTTGTGGACATCTTAAATTAATTAAAACATTTGAAGCTCTTTCTTTATATTGATTAGGGTCCCCAACAATGTGTTTAGTTATAGTAAAAATTAAAGTATTAACTGCATCTTGTGAAGGCTGTCTGTCTGTCATTATAACACTTCCATCTGTTTCTCTTTTAACAGCTGTCAATATTTCATTTCTGTCATCATTATTTAAATAGTGATCCCACCAGCCTTTCAATTGGCCAGTAAAACTGATGACAATTAAATGAGTTATCTGGTGGTCATGTTTTCCATGATTCTTATAAACATTAGCGAGTAAGGTCATTTCATGTCAAAGGTTTATTATTTCATATTCTGACATTCCATCAATATTCCACTCATATATTAAATTTGGCGAATAAGATGAATTAACAAAAGTATGTCTTTCTTCAAATTGTAAATCAGGGGGAGTAGGTTTAGGATACCAATTTTTTTGGGGTATATTTCTTCAATTCTTCCTTTTTTGCGATCTTGCGATGAAGATGCTAAAGTTAATTTATTAATTTGTAATTTATCTGTAAATTGTGATACCCTGACAAATTCTCAGAAAGACTATTGTTCATGAATAGTAAAAAGCTATTTCTACAAGGTTCCACAAGTTTCTACGACAACTTAACTTGAGTTACTTCTACCAATTCAGGTTACTTTTCAAGACTTACCATGGTTCTCTTCATCTATAAAAAGTCAGACTCTGAAGACAGAAGACAGGTCCCAATTTTAAGATCTAGTTTAGTGGTTCAAAATTAAGGTCCAAAGTTCAGAAATAAGATAGCCCTTTCTCTCCCTTAGAAAGACTCTTGTAATCCTTCCTCTCTTGTAATCTTGTAACCCTTCCCTTCAGAAAAATAATCTTATAACTCTTCAGAAAATGTTTATTTTCAAAGCTTGTCATAGACAGAAGTATTTTCAATTCAGTTTTTATCAAAGACGGAAGCTTTTATTCAAGTAAGATTTTACTAGTTTCTGTTTTCATATTCCATACTTCGTTTTAACTTATTTTGAATATATTTATTTTGCTATTTTCTTCTTTATCATCTATTTTATCATTGTTTATGCTTCTATATTACTGCTATGCTCTCTCCTGGGTAAGTTTTGGTATCAGAGCCATGGATGATAGATGTATGAGTTTTATTTCTTTGCAATTAAGAAGTTACTAGGAACATATATTACTACATAGCCACTACTTGCTCCTTGATAGCGTTGGTCAACCTCAGACTCGTTGGCAAACCATAGTTTTGTGTTGGTCAGCTTGTTTTGTTAGCTGACGGACAGGCGTGTGTTTGGGTGGTCCCGCAATGGAGTTTCCCAAGGAGGTGGTCCCGATAGCAAGGATAACAGTGGTTAGTAATAGTTCTGCCAGTAATTATTAATTGCTTAAAAGTAGAATAAATATGTTTATCAGTTCATCATTTGTTTGCTTAATCACACTTCGGTTAGGCACACACTATTTAGAAACATGGACTATGATGATATAGATTATGATGAAGGTTATAGCATAAGAGATATTGACAGTAATTGGTATAATGATAATATGGATTATGAAACAGATTCTGAGTCTAACAGAGATACGGATAATTACAATTATAATTATAACAACACTAATAATTGGAATACATTAATAGGAGATAAAATCAATAGACAGACTGATAGACATAATGATAATTTATTAGACAGTATTAATAAAAAATTAGAATCTTTAGAAACCATTGAAAGATCCATTATGCATACTAAAGTAGAAAGAAAAAATGACAGTTTTTTGGACCTCCTTAAAAGAATGAAAGCTTTAAATTCAGATAAAGAATTTGAACCTCATCATAGATCACCCTTAACAAAAACCATGACAAATAACTGGTATAATAGGCAAAATAATAATTCAACAAGTACCGACATATCAATGAATATGATCATGAACATTGGCTTCCATTTATTTTATTTTCATGGTTATCTTTATATAAGTTAGGTATATATATGGTCATTTACTAGTCTAAGTTATATCTTTTGCCTCAGGGGTAACGTTCTAGTTATTAGTATCATGCAATATCAGCAGATTAATGAGAAGAAGTACTGCACCAAAGCTTGAAGAAAGAGCATCAATAATTGGGAAGAACACAAATCTTATTGGCAGTGATATATATATATATATATATATATATATAGCCTATGAACAATAATGTAAGAACACTAACAAAGAAGAGATCTTATACTGTCCCATTGCTTGCTTCGCTTGTATGCTTGTTTGCTTTATACCCATTACGCATTATCTACACATCTCTTTCTTTCTATTGCTTGTCTGTTGGTTTCTTGTCTTTGCCTTTGCATGTATACACATGGAGCGAGGACGTACGGAGCTAGGGCATGGTCTCCCAGGCACAAGCAAAAAGGGTGCAAATGCAAGCATGTAGATATGAGCCAAGCGGTTATGTTCAGTAGATTTAAGGGTCTAGCCTCTCCCATTTGGTTATGTACTCTTTTAAACCCCCTTCCTTCCTCCCTCATTTCTCTCCTAGATGGGTTGTATTAGGTATATCAAGTCATGTACCATTCATCCTCATCTATAGAGTATGGCAACACTTGTTTACTTTCCTACACCTATATTTTGGGCCATATTCTAGGGATATAGGCATTTACTTTCCTGCTCTGTGTGTTAGCATTGTGCATGATATATGTATATATATACTTGCTTACCCTTCCCAGTGTGATTGTCACAATCCATGTCATCTAAGGCAAAGTGATGCCTAGTTTCCACCGCGAAAGTAAGGTGACATGTCGCCGAATTTTCGCCGTGGAAATCTAGTATTTACCTAAATGCCTTAGGAAAGCATAGATTGGAACCACACCCATTCAGATGCCAAACCTCAAAACCCCATGCATGCAAAACCCCGAAAGCCAATGTTAAAATCATGTTTTTCACTGTCAATATTCGAAAATTAAGGTTTTATCAAAACAAAAGATTGTCCTTGGACAAGCGTTGTAAGTTGCCTAACACCTTCACCACATGTAACCAAACTTCCGGATTCAAGAATCAAGATTTTTTTCCATCCACATCAGATTAGGAAAAATGACCTTTTTCTTAGCCTAAGATTGGTAATAAAATCAACTAGAAACAGGTGACCAATCACATCTTAGAAAAACCTAATTATTGATGGTGACTTCACTTACCTTTGGTAATCACCTAAAATTTGGCCAAGATTCTCGCCATACCTCCAAAGATAGACCAACCTTCCTCCACCGAGAGAGAGAGAGAGCACCCAAAGCTCCGCACAAGACTCCCAAAGTCAAACCACACAATTATCGAGAAGGGCCTCCAATGGGCCCCACGCACGTGGGAGCGTCGCCATAGTGGGTGGTCGAACAAAGGCCCGGTGGTTTTCTAACCGTTTGAGGCCAAGGCATCGACACTCCCCATCTCATCAAAGTCCTCCATAGTGGCATCAAGGATCTCCTTGCAGCAATCCCTATCCCTGATAGCCTCTGTCAAGCACTCTCTCAGGTCCCTAAGAGTATTCTCAACTCTGACCTCAAACTGTAATGTATAATCCCTCAATATATCAGCCAGAAGGTGAGGGTCAAGTGGATCTAGAACCAATAGATCGATGATGAAACATGGATCCCTGGTGGCCTTCCACTCTCTAAACTTAGCGGTAGACCAATCATAATGATCCCCTAGACAGATGGGATAATTAATAGTCAACCTGTGCTTCTTCCAGAAATTAGAAGCGCGGTCTATAATGACTGTGTCAATATCCTGGAGACCACACTTGCAAAGGATACACACGCATGCTCTATGTATGTGCACGTATACTCTTGCCCAGAAATCCTAATTCACTCCTGTTTGCTTTTCCCTTGTCTTATTTATATGTTCTAGCTTCTATTTAACCTGCTTTATCTGTTCTTGAGTCTTTGTCTCTTGGTTTCATTTTGTTCCACTTTGTTTTATCCATTTTTTTGTCTATTAGGGTCTTGATTTTTTTGAATACCATGAACATGCATATGAAAATGAACATGAATATAAACATGCATTGGTTTGAATATAAGTTTGTCTTGTTTAAATGATATGAATATTCTTGGATTGAATGCCATGCCTTTGATTCTTGGATGTCATAACATGCTTGTTTGATCCTGCCATGTGATGTTTCTACCTTTGGAGATTTGTGTTTGTATACCTTGATATATGAATGCTAGGTTTAGGGATAATTATGCAATGTTGTGTCTTAGATGCATGTTAGTGTACGTGTGGGTTAGAACAACATATTAAAATTAAAATTGCCTTTAATGAGATTAATATTTGGAACACAATGAGTGGAGCCCATAGGTCGGGTGAGGCTGGGTGCCTAACACCTTCCCATCTCCATACCTAAACTTTAGACACATGCTCTGGTAGAAGATTAGTCCTTTTACAAAGGGCACTATATTTATGGTTCCTAGACCTAAACTAGGTGGTGACACTCTTTACATCCTCTATCATGGTCCACCCTAGGCCAAGGCATACTTCCCAACCACGAGGATGATACCATGTTGCGGGCACTTACGCCTATAGTGTGCCACAGCACACCAAACATGAAACTCTGCTGAATTTTCACCATAAAAATGGGGCATCTTTTCGCCATATTTTCATAGTGAAAGTTTGGTGAGAATAGTGTTTTGTGTACTGTGATGCACCTAACCTGAAATGCTTCTAGATTTCTGCCATAAAATAAGGCGAAATGCTGCTGGATTTTTGTCATGAAAATTTGGTAATAATTCCAAATGTGCTATCAAAGCATTGATAAAGGCTACATCTCTTTCCAAAATCAAACTTCAAAGCCCAATTCTTTTAAAGCCTCAAAAGTTAATGCCAGTTGTTTTTAATTGCTACTGTCCGAAAATTAAAAGATTTTACCAAAATAAAGAACTGTCTCTAAACAGGCATTGTGGGATGCCTAACACCTTTCCCACACGTAACCAGACTTTTGAACTCAAGAATCAAGATTTTTTTACCATCCGTATTAGATTAGGAAAAACGACTATTTTTCTTAGCCTAGGATTGGTAATAAAATCAAATAAAGTCAAGTGACCAATCATACCTTAGAAAAAACCTAATGATTGGTGGTGACTTCACTACCTTTGGTAATAATAGATTAAAATTAACTCAATTCAATCACATACCAAAGGTACACCCTTTTATAACCCTCTTTCATAGCACCTAAGCTCAGCAAGTAGACACAAAGGCGTGTAAGCGTCGTCGTGATGGGTGGTCAACCGCCGCAAGGCATTGACAAGGTCTAGGTTAAGGTTCAATACCCATTTAGGAACTTTGCAACAATAGCACAATCATCCACAAATAACATAAGCACAAAGGAATAAAGAGATAGATATATACAACCACATAAATAGAACACTAAGGAATTTAAAGCAATAAATTAAAGAGATAACAAGTAAAGAAAATGAATTTCATATATAAGATGATTGGTGTTTACAAAGGAAGAAGTAGAGAAGGGGGGATGGGTGTAGCTATAGGGAAGCTTCCCCATCCCTACATTTTACCCACAAAGATTACAATAAAGATGAGAAGGGTTGAATTTTTATGAAGTGTTTCCTAAAGAGTGGAGAGAGAAATTTTCAGTTCAGAATTTCTCTAGTTTTTTTTTTTTAATAAAAATTTTCTAGTATTTTTCTCTCTAATTTTTCTATTTCCCACCTCCAAAAACTCATATTTTTACCCCCAAAAAAAAAAAAAAAAAGAGAAAAGGGAGGGGGGTATTTATAGAGATACAAAAAAAGTGGAGGCTATGCGATGGTGCTCCAGGACCCCATCACATAGCCTCCTACTTGTACTCCAAGTTTTTAGCTATTTCGTCTTTTTCTTGGTTTTTTGTCTGACTTTTGCACGTCTGTTTAGGGGCCTTTTTGAGCTTCAATTTCTTCAAACTTTATATCCCTAGAAAGCTTTGTATTTATAGTTTCTAGAGGTTCTAACCTTGTGAGATTTGGAGTTACAGTCATCAAGATATCATGTACGGAAGGGAGGTGACGTAGAGTAGGAAATTCAATGACATTTTTTCTTAAAAAAATTCATTCCTTCCAATCCGTGGCAGATATCATCAAGCCCTTTTTGTGAGAGGTGGTCGAGACCTCATACTTCAAGCTGGTTCAGACGAGTCACTCCAATTCTTGCCCAATTGGTACAGTTTTTTGCGCGATGTTGGTCCAAAAATAGCCTGTTTGACTTGAAAAAAAGTGAAACATTTAATTAGGGTTTTGGAGTTTTATTGACATCTCATTCGTTTTAACTCCGATTTTGGTCTGTGAACTATCGTTCTAAAGGTAAAAATATGAGTTACAAGATGGTCCAAAATCAACCCGATCAGACAATCGGATCAAAAAGTCAACTTTTTTACCATACCCAGTTAGGATTTTTGGTTTTAATTCCTATCAGATGAGTTTTGAATGTTGCAACTTTTTGATTCACCATCCAATCATGTTACATGTATTTATTACCCTTTTTTGGCTTTGAAACTCATAATTTGCAGTTTTGCACCTTTTTGAAAAATGTTTTGGATTTTAGACACATTAATTGAGGCCAGACAAAATACAATATAGACAACTAATGAAAAGAGCATTCACATTAAAAAAAATAAAAATGAAAAGAGCATATTATAAAAACATGTTGCTCAAGCGGATTTTTAGTCGGTTTAAGCCACACCTTACCATCTGATATTATTTAAGTTTGCAGATTCTTGAAATTTTTAATTGCACCTCTCACTAACACTTTGCATCAAAATTTATGAGATAAACATGGAGGGTAATTTTGGTTTTAGTAAAACTTTTAAGGATAAGTGGTGGGTAATTGGTTTTGGAAATTTTCCCTTAACCAAAGGGTAGATCAAAATGCATTAGGTTTGGGGGGAGTGTCATTTCCTCGAACCTCAAGAGTGGAGAATGTAATTTGTCTAAATAACTTTTTATATTTTTGCACCAAATGCATTGCAATTAAGGATTAGACAAGACATCTTATGCCAATGCGACATAGTTGTCAAATCGTGAATTGTATCGTGAGTTGATTTTTGATTTTTCTGTATCTTGTATCATATCATATTATATTGTGTATTGTAAGATACACAAGCATGTCGACACCTGGCCTTGATCGGGAGCAGAAAAATTGCCGCCGCAACCGTGCCTTCGTTCGACCACCCGCCATGGCGACAGCTCCTGCATGTGTGGGGTCCCGTTGGAGGGCCCCTTTCGAATGGTGGTGTGCTATGTGCTTCATGCGAAGCTTCAGGTGCTCTCTCTCTCTCGGTGGAGGAAGGTAGGTCTACCTTTGGCGTTATGGCAGGAATCTAGGCCAAATTTTAAGGGATTACCAATGGTGAGTGGAGTCGCCACCAATCATAGGGTTTTTCTAAGGTGTGATTGGCCACCTATTTCTAGTTGATTTAATTACCGTTCCTAGGTTAAGAAAAATGGTATTTTTCCTAATCTAATGTGGATGGCAAAAAATCTTGATTCTTAGGTTCGGAAGTTTGGTTACGTGTGGGGAATATGTTAGGCACCCCACAACGCGTGTCCAAGAACAGTCCTCTATTTTGATAAAACCTTAATTTTCAGAAATTGGCAATAAAAACATGATTTTGGCATTGGCTATCGAGGCTTTACATGCATGGGGGCTTTGAGGTTTGACTTTTGAATGGGTGTGGTCGCAATCTATGCTTTCCTAAGGCGTTCGAGCAAAGTGCCAGATTTCTACTGCAAAAATCTGGCGACAAGTCACCTTACTTTCGTGGTGGAAATTAGGCATCGCCTACCTTAGGCGACACGGACTATGACAATCACACTGGAGGGGGGCGAGCAGGTATATATATACATACATCATGCACAATGCTAGCACATAAAGCAGGAAAATAAATGCCTACATCCCTTGAGCATGGCCCAAAATATAGGTGTAGGAAAGTAAACAAGGGTCTCCATATTTTAGAGATGAGGACAAATGGTACACAACATGATATACCTAATACAAACCATCTAGAGGAGAACATGAGGAGGAAGGAAAGGGGTTTAAAAGAGTACATAACCAAATGGGGAAAACTAGACTCCTAAACCTACTAAACATAGCTGTTTGGTTCATATCAACATGCTTGCATCTACATCCTTTTTGCTTTCGCTTGGGATACTATGTCCTAGATCCATGCGCCCTCGCTCCATGTGTGTACATGCAAAGGCAAAAGACAAGAAACCAACAGAAAGCAATGGAAGGAAAGGATGCAAAGAGTATGTGAAAAGGCATAAAGCGGATAAGCATGATATACATGGCAAGCATAGAAACAAGGATACGAGCAAACAAGCGAGAAGGCAAACAAGCAAAAAGGCAAACAAGCAAGTAAGGAAACAAAAGATGGTGTTCGCGAGGGACAAATGTAGGTTTGGATCGAATGTCCATAACTTCATTGTGTTGAAGCATGGATGACACACTAGTAAGCAAGACTTATGCATGGACATGTGAGCAAGTGTGTAAAGGTGCATATAAAGCCAACAGGTGGCATAAAAAAGCATGGTAAGCATATCATCGCACAAAGCGGAAAAGGGGAAGGGTACGCATGAAGCAACTGGCATCTTGGCGATGCATCCCAAATGGTTACATCCAAACAAGGCCACATGAGCGCCGGATGTAACCACATAACCACAAACCCGCTAAGGGCATCAAACCTGGCAAAGCCTAGAACTAGAGAGGCTAACACAAACATAAAACATAGAAGTAAGCAAGCATAGACATGCAAAATAGGAATGATCCAAACCCTTTGATATGAGCCGAGGTGTACGGATGATGATAAAGACCATAGGGTCTAGATTAGGTCCTAACCATTAGGCCAAAACACAAGAAGGAAAGACAAAGCGACAAAAGGGCTACAATAACACATGACATGACAAACAAGGTCTAGGCATAAGCACATGAACATGGCATAAAGCGCACAAGCACATGGAAAACAACATAAAGCATATAGAGAGCATAAATCCAAGCACACAAGCATGCGAAAACATGGATCTAGATGGGTAGGCATGGAAATATGCATGTAAACATATAAAAATTTAGCACATAGACATGGTAGAACGTGAATCCAAGCACATAGACATGTACAGATGTAGATCTAAGCATGAAACATGACAAAAAGCACATAAACACATAGATTCGAGCGAAAGAGTAGCCAACGACATCAAATAAACATGTGAACACATAACCCTAATCATTAACCTAGAACAAAAAGAGGCGTAAAACATGGGAAAACATGGCATAAAACCCTAAGCATGTAGATCTAAACATATAAGCATGTAAAAAATGTAGATCTAAGCATAGAACATGGCATAAAGCATAAAAGCAAAGAGATTTAAGCTAGAAACACAAACAAAGCAAGAAACATGCCAAAGAAAGCAATAAATCATGTTATTCAAGCAAAAATAACAAGGCAAATTCTAGAAAAAGATTTAGAAGGTTAAGGGTGTGGGTGATAGCTAGAAAAGCTACATCCACACCCCTAAACCCCAAATCCAAAGTTTAGAACCAAGGAAAGGAAGATTGGGTACAAGAACAATACCTTATGTTGTTGTGAAGAGAGAAGAGTCAAGAAACTTTGATGTGTTTTTGGGTGCTTTTTGTGTTTTTTTTGTGTTTTTTTTTTTTTTTTGGTGCTTGGAAGAGAGAAAAACGTGTAGAGAAACCAGGCAGAGAGTAGAAATTCAGAAAAATGTGTCCTCCTCTAGTCTGAGGGGTACTTAGGGCTATTTATAGCCCCAGCATGCATTTCGAGGCGGTGGCCCTTGGAGGGCAGCTAGTGGCCCTTCAAGGATCGCTGGCCTCAAAAGGCCTAAAATAGGGTTGATCTTGAAACCCCTGGAAAGACCTTGGCCTCCTGTTTTCGAAAAGGTATGGATCTTGGAAATCCAACGATCGGTTCAAAAGTTATGGCTCTCGGAAGTTAGTGGTGCATCGATTGGTACGTCATCTCGGTTTTCGTGATATCTCGGTCGTTCTAACTCAAATTTTGACCCATGAATAGTCATTGGAATGAGAATTTGATAATCTTCGCAATGGCATTAGTTCCAACCCGTTTTGACAGACGAATCAAAATTAGGGTTTTTGGGGCCACTTGAGATCGATTTCGGGTCAAACTTGGTCAAAGTTGTTAAAATTTTTCAAGAAGCTCGGGTTTGATGTAAAACTATGAAAAATGTTGTTTTGTGAGGGTCTCAACCTTGTTTGACCTTCAATCCAACCTAGGGTTGACAATGGGCATTTTGGTCATTTTAGCTGAAAAATGCACTTCGAGTGCTCCAGTGCCCAAATGGGTTGCGCCACGTCGTTCTGGATGTTCTCACGGCCCCATGGAGAGAAAATGATATTTTTGGATTTTTTAGGGTCTAGCATGCGAATTGAAGGCGGACAAAATACGGTATCAACAAAGCACTTAATAAAATTTATAAAAAATTCGACATGTACATATATAAGTGGTATATTCATTATAAAATATTGAATATATTCAACTAATAACTTATTTATTCATCACTTATGTAATAATATTTAACAAGCTAACTAAATAAATCAAACTAGCATGTGATTATAACATACTTATATTATTGTATTGTGCATTGCAACATACACAAACACTTGATAATATATATCTATATATATATATATATATATATATAAAAGGTATAATAAATATATAAACGGTATATTCATTATTAATTTTAAATATATTCAACTAATGACTAATTTATTCATCACTTATGTAATAATATTTAACAAGCTAGCTAAATAAATCAAACTAGCATGTGTTTATAACATACATATTTAATTTGATTAAACTAAAAAGTGAAAATACATTACAAATTACCCAAAATAATAATTTATTTTCATCATGTTCATTATATTGTCTAACCAACTCTATCTAAGTCAATGCTATCATCATGTTCATCATTTTGCAAACTTTTTCTTTCATTGAAGTTTTCTTCATCATCATCAACATTTACTCTCTCTTATTATTATTATTATTATTTTATTTTAATAAATTTTTTGAAAAGATTTCTTCTAGGCATTCTTGTTTTTTAGAATTATAACAATAATGACAAAAATAAAAAATAAAAAAATTTTTAGTTAAAGCCTTATTCATAGTACAGAAAAGAAATTTGAAAATATTAAAGTGAAGTGTAAGTGTGTAGTCCAAATTTTATAGAAGAAAAAGATTAAAAAAAAAAAAAAAAAAACTTCATGGACAATATGCTTCTAACTTCGCAGCTCGAATCCTTGACACTTGACAAATCCAACAACTTGTTAGTTTCAAATAAAAGTACAAATTTTAACCAAAAAAAAAAAAAAAGCTTATTTTAAAGTATTTGTCTATGTATATTACAAAATGTACGATATGTATGATTATATTTTTTTTAGAGAGTTTCAATTTATGGTGTCCGCTTCTAATGATAGCTCTTTATCATTAGACCAAGACACCAATTAATTTTTAGTATTGGCAGGAATTGAACCCCGAATCTCTTATTTAATTATTAGAAATTTTACCAATTGAGCTAAATAAAATTCACTATTTTACAATTAGATAATATACTCCAATTAGTTATACACACCGAAACATACTGTTCACGGAAAATAATCTGCAAGCGCACAGAATCGTAACAAGTAGTAAAGTGTTTTTAGAAAACGAATGTCAAATCCACAGGGATTAACTATGTTATTGAATATCGAAATTCACTAAATTAATTACTATTTGGAAAATCGAAAATAAATGGAATATTCTACTATCTGAATTAAATTAAACTATTTAATAAAAATAAATCTACGAATAAAAAGAAAGCGTAAAAATCTAACAGTGTAAAAATATAATAAGAATGGATCTAGATCAGTTTATTTCACTTAACAAATCCCACAAAATTTATTCTTCCTAATTATTAAATTCTAATAATATCTTGTTGATGATTAAAAATTCCTTAAGTATTCAATATCTTCTCTCAAATAATATCAAAAATATCTTCAAATGACAATTCCATATCTCTATGTGAATTTAATTAATTGGAGACTCATTACGTAGTTTGAATTTTCTGAAAAATCACACTAATCGCGGTAAAGCATCTTTACTTCCGCTCAACTAATGGTGTTTAATTCTAGAAATAAAATAACAAATCACCTCTCGGTCTCATTTTCATTCAATTGATCAATCAATAATTCGTAAAAAGAAATATTAAGCATTAAGAATAAGAATTAAACACTCAATCATGGAAATATAAAAAATAAAATAACTCAGAATATAAATTGTGTGTTCATTGCTAGATTACATCAATGCTCTAGAAAATAAAATTTAGTTCATAATCAAATTGAAAAGAAAAAAAATAAAACTTATGTGTTTCATGGGAATTGGTTGATCAACATGAAGTGGTGCCCCTTTGTCTTCAGAAAGACTCCAAAGAAAATTCTTCAAATGGGGACCCCCTTTTCCTCTCAGGTTTCTCCTCTCTTTTTTTTTCCTAAAGAGCCTTTAAATAGGTCAAGAAATCCTATTCCCGTTTGGAGAAAATCCCAGATTTTTAGGCTTCACTTAACCGACTATTTTGGCCTATTTAACTTCAATTCGAGCTTTTGGTAAACTACATGGCTGAAATCATCCTTGAAGATGTTGACAGACTAATAGACAATGTGTTATCACTTGAGTGTGATTTCAAGAAGGAGCTGAAGCATCTTCTTCACCAGTTACACAAGATTAAATTTGTATTACCAGATGCTCAGAAGAGACAAGTAAGTGATGGGCCTGTGAGGAGCTGGTTAATGGAGCTTAGAGATGTAGCTAATGATCTTAGTGATGCGCTAGACAAGTTTGGCTATGAGATTTCTCAGGAAAAGTTAAAGGTTGAAAACCAAACAATGGATCAGGTACGAAGCTTTTCATTCTGCAATTTGATGGATAAAATTGTGAATGGTATAGATGTCTTTGGTCTTACGATGAAATTGGGGAATCCAATCAGCAAGATTGGCTTGGAAAAGAATATATACCCCTTCCAAGATAATTCAGAACCTGTTGGAAGAGATTTCGATGTGGTAAAAATAGTGACCTTACTTACCAATTCAAGCAATGAACAAGTTATTTCTGTACTTCCTATTGTGGGTATGAGAGGACTTGGAAAAACAACTTTAGCAAATCATCTATTTAACCATGAACTGGTAAAGAAACATTTTGATGTGTTAGCTTGGGTGCATGTTGGTAAAACTTTCAATGCTGCTGGGATTTTAAGAGAGATTCTTACATATCTTAAAGGCCACTTGAATGGTGATGACGTATTTCAAAAACTTAAAGAACTATTACGGGGGAAGAAATATTTTTTCGTATTGGACGATGTATGGAATGAAGAGTTTGATAAATGGGAAGTTTTAAGTGGTTACTTGTCAGGGATTAGTTTTCTCAACGGAAATAAAATTATTGTAACAACGTGTAGTGACAATGCTGCAAAAATTATGGGGACAGTTTCCGCACATTGCTTGGAAAAACTATCAAAAGATGATTGTTGGTCTATATTGAAAAGAAGAGCATTTGCAAGTGGAAAAATTTCACTAAATCTTGATTTGGAGGCTATTGGAAGGGAGATTGCTAGAAGATGTAGAGGGGTTCCGTTGGCTGCAAGAGTTTTAGGTGGAATAATGCGCTTTAAATTTGATAAAAGCGAATGGTTATCGTTTCAAAATGATAAGATGTGGGATTTGTTGGATGATGATAATAACGACATCTTCCAATTATTAAAGTTAAGCTTTGATCATCTTCCAACGCCATCTTTAAAACGATGTTTCTCATATTGTTCAATTTTCCCTAAAGATAATGAGATTAAAAAGGAAGTAGTAATTCATTGTTGGATGGCTCGAGGGTTCATTACAACATTTGGAACAAGTACTACGGGGATGGAGGAAATTGGTGACATGTATTTTAATATTTTGTTGGCCACTTCATTTTTCCAAAATGCTAGAGAAGATGCCTGTGGTAATATTATCAGCTTCAAAATGCATGATTTGGTGCATGATCTTGTGCTATTAATTTCAAAGTCTGAAACTCTAATTTCTGAGGGAGATTTAGAGGATGATGTCAGCTGTGTAAGACCTTTATCTCTTCGATCTGTTGGCCAAATGACATCTAGAATTTCACTTGTGAGTATTGATTTCACGAAATTGCGCACAATAGTTTTAGAAAATACTATCTTTGACAACAAGTTATCAGACTGTGAAAGCTTACGTGTTTTAATATTACATGGGGTAAGAAAGTGGACAGATTCAATTGGTAAATTTATACATTTGAGGTTCCTTTACATCTTGCAGTCTGCAATTAAGGAATTACCAAAATCCATTACCGAGCTTTACAATTTGCAGATTTTAAGAATTGAAAATTGCGGTGATTTAAAGCTTCCAAAAGGCCTAAGCAGTTTGATAAACTTGAGACATTTTTATACCAAGGATCTCATTGTTCGAGCACATAGAGTAGGGCAGTTGACTTGCCTTCAAACATTGCCATTTTTTCGGGTGGGTCCAGATGAAGGTTGTGGGATCAAAGAGTTGGAAAACTTAAACCAACTCAGTGGAGAAATAAATATCTACGATTTAGATCTTGTGAGAGATGAGAAAGAAGCCAGAAGTGCAAATTTAACAAAAAAGGTCAAAATATTCAGGTTCGGATTTTATTGGAATTGTTGTCATGATAGAGGAAATTATGAAAATGATGAAGATGTGTTGGAAGGCCTCCAGCCTCACCGAAATTTAAAAATCTTAATAATTGAATCTTATAATGGAATGAATTTCCCATCATGGATGTTGACAGGTCATGATGCTATGGACGGTTTGTCACTATTTGATAATTTGATTGAGATTACTTTAAATTATTGCAGCAAATGCAAAAGAGTTCCCACCCTTGGGCATCTACCTTGTCTTAAGGTTCTTGAAATGAGAAAAATGGACAAGGTAAGTTTTATAGGAACTGAGTTTTATAGTGATGGAAATTATAGAAACAAATTGTTTCCGGCATTGAGAAGACTCAAATTTCAGTCAATGAAAAATCTTAGAGCATGGGAGGATGCAGGGAAACTGACCACAGCATGTGAGGTGTTTCCTTGTCTCGAGGAGTTGACAGTTGAAAATTGTTCTGAACTGACAAGTGCTCCAAGTCGTTTTCCATCTCTCAAGATATTAAAGATTATTGAAGACTGTAGAATGGTTTTTGAAAAGATTTCCAGCAATGTTACCATTGTAGAAATTAAAGATAATGGGTTAGTTTACTCATTCCTCATAATCACTTCTATTTAAAATCTTTGATCAATTAGTTTTTTCATATGTCAGTTTCTGTTATAAATTCTTAAATTGGAAGCATTTTATAAAGTATATATTAAAATTTATATACTTATAAAAAAACATCTTAGCATTTATTTATATAAATTCTAAAATTTACGTTAGTGGTTCTTGAAATAAATACTAGAAATTAACCTCATCAGCCACTCTTGTTATTGGAAAGTTAAAAATTATCAGCCCTTCTTTTTCAAATTATGAAATTATTTGCAATAATATGAGAAAATTAATGAACATTTATCACAAGATTCAATTTTAGGAAGTTGCTAAATGCATAGTATAATTAATAGTTTTGTGATTGCTGCCTATTGAGTTGGTGCTATTCAAATTCTTGTTTTTGCAAATTGTTGCTAAAAGCATAGTCTAATTAAATTTTTTCTGATTGTTACCAATTGTCTTGCTGCTATTGAATTTCTGTTTGCTAGCCTATTTTATTTATGCAAATCATTATATTTGAATTTTTCAAAATTGAAATATTCTGTTAATTTGGAAAATTTCAAGCCTGCTTAGCTTTCTTATTATCTTGAGCTGAAACTGTAACAGTACATGAATCAGTTCTTGTGCTTCAACGCTGTCTCAAATTTGGCAATAGATTTTGTTGATTTGGGCTAGGGTCTTAAATGCTATGTTTATGAGGGCGAATTTGTTGTGGGGAAATGGAGTTTAGTTGCATGAGAATCAGAAATTGGGTGGGTGAAGATCTGGCTGATTTTTGTTTACATGTTTGGGTTGGGAGGTCAGTTTTGTTGGATGATATCTCGTTGTGGAGGCAAAGTTTAACTCACTTCTCCTATACTCTCCTACTAAAACCTAGTAGTATTTTCATAATTGCTCCCAATGTATTCCTTTTTCTCTTCAGTTTCCCCATATATTTTAGTTCTTGTTTTACTATGTTGTATCTAATTGATAAATATGTTGCCTCTGTTTGCAGAGACTAGGGATTACATATCTATTGTGTGTTCGTCTAGAGGAAAAATTAATCAATGTATGGAGCCCAAGGTAATGAAAATTTATAATAATAGGTAAGTTTTCTCAAATCCTCGCCTCTTTTGTAATATGTTAAGTACTAATTCAAGCCAATAAGTATAAATCTTTTATGCCAATTATCTGCTCTTCCTTTCTGAATTGTCCAATGAAATTTTCTAGCTTGTTACTTAGCATTTGTTCCATCTTGATATTTTGATATATGTAGTTTTCACGCCCTGATGTCATTGTATCAATGCTGTAGGCCACAGGTAGCACTTTTTTCAATTGTCAGCTAGATTTGACATCTATACAACCTTAGTTGGAGCTTTTGTAGAGGTGCTGTGGTAATTTTTCGTCTCTTTAAGAACTGAAGCTCTGGAACAAGACCTGCTACTACCTGCCAGCAATGGCAGAGATGCGCTGTTTTTCACGAAAAGCTAAATGGAAGTTCCTGGAGTGGTTGTCAAAGCTGGATGTTTTGTTTCTTACTGCTCACTTTGAAAGGGAAATTTGAAAGGGATATGAAAGCAGCAAGAGTGGTCTATTGGTATAAGATTGTTAATAGTCCAAGACTCACAGTGAAGGGAATTTTAAATTGGTTCCAATGCTATTATTTCTTTGAAATTTGTGAGTTCTCTCATTCTCACCTTCTTCTGTTTTGATTTCTTTTTTCCAACACAAGCAATCATGAATCCTTTCTTTTTGTTTCTTTTTCTACTTTCAGTTTTGTTTACTATTACTAATTTTCTGTTCGTACACTATTTACAGATTTGGTTATCCTTCATTTTCCAATTAGCATTCACTTACTTCATCAGTATAGAGAGGTCCAAGATTTTCCCTGTTCAAAATATCCAGATAAACTTTTGAATCACATTGTAAGCTCAAAATGATCTAAAATTGGTATTTTCTTTCAAATGTCCTTCGTATTTTTGGGTTACCAGATTTCTTGTTTCACTTATTTTATAGCTATGAAGCATGGGTACCAACACGATATGGGGTATGACATCATATGGGGTATGGCAATACAGCATTTCTTGAAAAACTAGGATATAACTTGTCGAAAATATGGAAATTAATTATATATTTGATAAATTAATTGTTTCTGGCATTTAGAAGACTCAAATTTAAATTGATGGATGGTCTAAAAGACTGCAAGGATGCAGAAAAACTGACAACAATATTTGAGGTATTTCCATGTCTCGAGGAGTTAGATTATCGAAAATTGTCACCCACAAGTGCTCCATATCTTTTTCCATTTCTCAAGAAATTAGAGATTAAAAATGTCATTAGAACAGCGTTTGAAAATATGAGCAGCAAGCTTACCACACTCAAGTCCCTCAGTATTTTATGTATTTCACAACTTGCTTTTCTGCAAGAGCAGTTGTTGCATGGAAGCACAGGTCTTATGTTTCTATGGAGTTGCTGTATTTCCTTGTCTCAAGGAGTTAGATTATCAAAAGTTGTCACCCACAAGTGCTCCATATCTTTTTCCCTTTCTCAAGAAACTAGAGATTAAAAATGTCACTAGAACAGCGTTTGGAAATATGAGCAGCAAGCTTGCCACACTCAAGTCCCTCAGTATTTTATGTATTTCACAACTTGCTTTTCTGCGAGAGCAGTTGTTGTACGAAAGCACAAGTCTTATGTTTCTATACAAGTGGAGGTGGTAATTTGATGTCCATCTTGTCACATCAGGATGTATGGGCCTTTTGCACCTTTCTCCAATCACTCAAGATATCTTCCTATAATAAAAATTGAGTTATTTGCCAGGCTTACTGCACAGCTTCGTTTCCCTTCAGACATTGGTAAACAGAATTTTCCTGATCTGATGCCTCTGCAAGTGATTCGCTCAGTTCTTCACAGCTGGAGATAAATGAGTGTGTTATTGCGGTACTAATCAGTGGGCTACTATCCTGTACGTTTCTTCAATATTTGGAGATAGGGAATTGTGCCAATCTGAAATCAATTTCAGATTTAGGAGAAAAATTGCATTCTCTTACCCAATTAGAAATTTGGAAGTGTCTCAATTTGAAATCATCTCCAAATCTATGAGAATTGCGTTCTCTTACCCAATTAGTAATTTTGGAATGTCATAATTTGATAGCCATTGAAGATCAAGTAGCATCGCATTCCCTTGCCAGATAACAATTCTGAAATGCCAAAAATTTAAGTGTTTGCCAGAGGGCTTATTAGATTGCCTCACTCACTTGAAGACTTTGGTGATTGGTGGATTTTGTGAGGAGTTTGCTGCTTTCCCTAGTCTGGGCTCCAATTCCATTCAATACTCACATGCATCCCTCAAATACCTACAACTATGTGGGTGGACTAAACTCGACCCTCCCCCAGATGATGGAATGGAAGCTTTGCTTATAGTGGAATTTGATGGAATGGAAGCTTTGCCCGAGTGGCTGTATCTTCGAAACTGCAAGAACCTGATGTATCCGCGCACTGAATGCTGCACCAAATAGGAAGAGCCGAAGATTCTTCGTTGCACCAAATTAAACAATGAGCATTCCCAATGTCTTCCATTGATTGACCACATTCCATTGATTAAATTGGGCAATTATCCGTAAGTTTACACATACCTTATATCCTTTTATATTCTCTTATTTGTAATTGCCCTAACTTCTTTTTTCTCACTTAAATTCTTAATTTCACATTGTCATCTGCTTCACCACTTGCACGTTTTTTTGAACGCAACCGATGTTTCAATAGATCAAACTATACAATGATATGTACTAGTGCATTCCTATTATGAAAACATTTTTATAAATGCGACAATTCGGGTTAATGGTTCATGGAATAAATAGTAGAAATTAATCTCACCAATGATTAATGGGATATTGGAAAGTTGCAAATTATATACAACTTCACCCTTGAAAATTCTACTCTTCTTTCTCAATTTATAAAATTATTTGCAATCATTTGAGAGAAGTTGCAAAAGCATGGTACCATCACAAGACTTGAATTGTTGCTAAAAGCATAGTCTAATTAAATATTTTCTGATTGTTACCAAATGTCTCGCTGCTATCCAATTTCTGTTTGCTAATCTATTTTCTTTGTGCAAATTTGATGATTTTGAAATCTCTCCAGAGGAAGAGGATGATGGTACGTTTCTGTTGCCTTATAAATTATTTTCTTTAGAAAGCATTACTTCTCTGCAACATTTATTTATTTATTATTTTCAATGTTTAACTCTACAAGGCCGAATTTGAATAAACTAGATAAGTTGTTTTGAATCATTCAGCTATTTTGATGGCCTTATCTTAGTTTTATATTAAATAGCTGTCCTATGTGTAATTAGCATATTGGTAGAATTTTTTTTGAAGATTGCCAAGAATTATTAGTTCAGTTTATTGTAAGTGTCCACTAGATGATTCTTTACCCATGGATTAAGGGCCCATTTGGTTGGAGATTTCTAGTATCGTTGTTTAAAATGATGTGAAAAATGTGATTTAAAAAGTATTGTGAAAACACGTATTTACAGTATTCATAAAGCAAAAAATGTGCTTGGTACCATGTTTCAAATAACATGTTTCAATGTGTGAAAAAACATAATTGTGTGTTTGGTATGTGTGTTTTTTGTCAAAAGGTTCTACTTATCTGACAACTACAATACATTAACTATTATTTTAATTATTATTTAATGCTACATTATTACCGTTAGACTCTCTTCTTCCTCATACCATCAAATTTAATTTAATCTTCTCTGCTCATACCATCAAACTTGTGCTCATATCATCAAACTTCAACGGTCCAAACTCAATCCCAGCAACCAACATCAAATTTCACAACCCACAAAACAACTATAGCCACATCAAAGTTGTACCACTTGTACCCAATAACCAACCCACACAACAGCAACCATTTTTACATCAAATTTGTACCCAAACCCACGGTACCCAGAAAGAAAAAAGAAAAACCCAGAACCCCCCCCCCCCCCCCAAAAAAAAACCCAGAAAGTCCAGGCAAAAGAAAAGCCAAATTACTATTCTATCCAACTGAATCACTGGTCATGCAACCCAGAAAAAAAGAAAAACAAGAGAAACCCATCAACTAGGATATTTGCCAAGAAAAAAAGAAAAAAAGAAGGAAGAAGAAGACAACGTGCAAGAGAGACCACCCCACCTTCCTCTGTCCTGCCGTTACAACCACCTTTATTGCCTAGACCAACCACTACCATTTCACCCACACCTCTTCCTAACATAGTGCCTCTCCCTTACTCAACTCTAAAACCTTCTCCTCAGGTCAGAGGGGGCAGGAAAGGTTCCTTTCGCATAGATTCCAAAACCTTTTCATTCTCTTTTGATGGCGGGCGGGCTGATTCTTATGCTATACACGAAAGTCGTCGGAATATTAAAAGTTCCGTTTGGCTAAGTCGTAAGGGATTGAAATGGATTCTTTCATGCTTTGCCGATATTCGTGATTGAGCTCCAGGAAAGGATTTGTTGTACAAACGATATAGAGAAAACAATAAGTTTTTCAAATTCTGGGGAAGGTTGAATAAGGCTGGTATTTTTGCGGATATAGCTGTGTTTTTTGGTGGAGCTCGACGTGGTTGTGTTACGGTACCTGTGAGTTCAAACCGGGCTGGGTGGTGCTTGTTTTCAAAAGAATTAGATGGTTTCCTATCTGGTTCTAACACTGTTGGGGTGGAAGGGAGTGATGGAGATCAAGGCACCGCTTTGAAGGATCTCGTTCAAGTACCAATTGGGCCGGTTACAAGAGCAAGAGCAAAGAAGTTCAAGGATGTACTCAACGGACTCATCCAAGAGTTATGGGCTCAAGCAAACTCATGGAGGCCCATTGAGCATGATCCACGTGGGCAACAAAAAATCGTCACCTTGATTCAAGTTCTAGAAGGATCCTTTCAAAGCTAAGAATTGGCATGAAATATTTTGAGTCTATGTAAAAAACGTTATTCTAGGTTTAAGTGATTTATTTCCTTGTTTTTAGGTGCATTTAATGCTTTTTAGGTCAAACTTTATTCCTAATATGGTTAGGTATCAATTAGGAGTTATTTTAGAATATATTTTCTTGTCTGTCAAGTTGTAAGGAGCCCTTAAATAGTCATCTAAGTCTGTAAACGTTTTTTTTTTTTTTTTTCCAGATATTATTGATAAAACTTGTGAGGTTTATTCTCTTTGGTTCTTTGAAGAACTACTCGAACTTATCGGGAATTCCCGTGACGTTCATCTCGACTTATCAAACGGAGTTTCCACCACCGTTTGTGGCGTCTTCCTTATACCGAGGTTCTTGTTTGCCATAAACAACGGGTCGAGGTCTCCCATTTAAATCTGTCCATAGAACGATATTGGGTTCCCTTTCGTTGTTTGGTCTCGTTATTCTTGACGGGGTTCACATCATTTGGTATCAAAGCAGGTTTCTAGTTCAGGTTTGCCTATCCTTTAACATATGGCACAATTGCACTTTTAGTCCCTATGTTTTGAAGTTTTTCCATTTTAGTCCTTACATTTTATTTTTTCCATTTTTAGTCCCTAAAACCAATTTACGCTTTCCGTTTTAGTCCTTTCCGTCAGTCAACCAACGGAAATAGCTGAGGTGGCAGCCGGAACAATTAAAATATTATAAAAAATGCCACATCACCCTGACAAATCAGCATATATATTTTAAAAATTAATTTATTAATTTTAACTAAATAAAAAAAATAAAAACAGAATTAAAAATCAAAATTCACCTTAATTAAGATTGTTCTTCAGATTGTTCTTCATTTTACAACTTGTTCTTCATGTTCTTCCCAAATCAAACCCAACAACCAAGAACTCAAATCCATCACAAGAACACAAACCCAGCAACCTAAGAACTCAAACCCAGATCATTAAGACATAAATGAAAACAAGAAGAAAAAACCCAAATTCAACACCTTAGAGATCATCAAACCAAGCAAACTATTCTCTCATCTCAACCAACCCAAACAAAAATTTATCATTAGATCGTTTTAGTTTTAAGTGTATTTACTTTTCTTTAAGTGAGCTATTCAAAAGAATCAAACGAATTTTTTTATTTTTTTATTATCAGACCTTTTTAAACCATGATTTGAGTTTAGAGAGAGCTCTACCCAAAAAAAAGAGTTTAGAGAGAGGGAGGGAGAGAATGAGATTAGGCCGGCGGTTTGGAGCAGATCTAGAGGAAGGGGGCCGGCAGTGGTTTAGAGAGAATGGAACTCCAACAATGGCAACCACAACCACAGCCACAAGCACAGCTCTCCGAGACCCACCTCAAATCCACAGATTCCCATAAACCAAATACATCGACGCCGTCCGCTAGCTCCCTCAACTCTCTGCCCTCGACTGCTTCGCTGTCCTCTCTCTCTTCGACTCCGACTCTAACACCCCCTCTCTCGAAATCCACTCCCTCAATCCCCAATCCCAAACCCTAACCCTAACCCATCAATCCACATTTTCTCCACCTTCCCGAATCCCCTCCCTCAACACCAACCCCAACGCAGAAACCCCTCATTGCCGCCTCCACCTTCTCTAACTCCTTCCACCTCCTCTTCGCCAACGCCGTCGACACCTCGCTTGAGTCCAAGTGCTCGGTCCCCGCGAAGGAGATACACGTTGGGGCTGTGTCTTGTGTCGATGTGAAGGACGGTGGGGCTGAGTGTGTGATAGTGGAGGGGCTGAGATCGGCGGTGGTTTACCTCCAATCTCTCACAGATCAGTGGGTCTTTATAGATCGATGGGTTTAAAATTTCTGGGTTTGTTTACAGGTTTCTTGAATTTGGGTTTGAAATTTATGGGTTTGTTTCTGGGTTTGATGTTTGTATGGAGGATTTGATTTTTCATTTGATGTTCTGGGTTTGCTAGAGATTAAGGGTTGGGTTTGGGTTTGTGTTCTTTGTGTTTTGAATCTTTGAAGGTCTTTGTATTTTGTAGATCTGTGCCCATGTTGGCATGTTCTTGATTTTTTTAATTTCCTCAACAACCTTGAGGAAGAACTTGTTCTTCATGATGGCTGGGAAGAACATATTGTAAAGAATTTTTTTTTTTAATTTAATTTCTTTTTTAAATGATTCGTTTTTAATTTTTTTTATTTAGTTAAAATTAATAAATTAATTTTTAAAATATATATGCTGATTTGTCAGGGTGATGTGGCATTTTTTATAATATTTTAATTGTTCCGGCTGCCACCTCAGCTATTTCCGTTGGTTGACTGACGGAAAGGACTAAAACGGAAAGCGTAAATTGGTTTTAGGGACTAAAAATGGAAAAAATAAAATGTAAGGACTAAAATGGACAAACTTCAAAACATAGGGACTAAAAGTGCAATTGTGCCTTAACATATTTATCTCTTTTTAGCCGAATTTCCTTTACCCTATCTGTTCAATCTTTGTTTATGTTGTTGATGTCTAAACTATTGGTCTGGTCTCACATCTCTTAGTTATTTCGAAATCTTATTTCATTATTCTCAAAAGCTAGTTGCTGATCATAAAAAAAAAAAGAAAAAAAAAGAAAAAGAAAAAAAGAGAGAGACTCGAAGAAGAAGACAGAAAGGAGTCCGAACCAAAAAAAAAAAAAAAAAATTCACTATTCCGTGCTTCCAAAATTCCAAACTGCCATATTCCTTCTAATTCTAATTTGAAAATTTCCATATTCCTTACGTTCAAATTTGAGATTCCTTGATTAGTTCTTGGTGAATTGTTGTTAAAAATTTTGAGTTGTTTGTTTAGTTTCAAAAGAACTGAAAGAGAATTATCGAGTGGAAAAAGGCAAGAGTGGTGAGAACATCAGAGGGTAAAAGCCATATTATTTTGAGTGAAACATGAGTGGAGAGTGATCCACATTCTTGAGTGTAAACACGTAAGGGAGTGATTCGTGAGGTTCCCTTTTTTTTCTTCTAACTTTTGTTTTGTAGCAATCATGTCTCACGATAGTAGTAAGAGCATTGCCGAAGATGATACAAAATTGGCTGATCCGAAAATGTTTTTGGAGGCCATGATGAGTGAGATGAGGCGTGTGATGAAGATGGAGATGGCGCAGGTTCACGAACGGATAGATCAAATGGAGAATAGACGTGAGGAGCAACTACAAAACGTTCGTAATTTGCGTAGAAGGGAAAGAGTTCCACCGAGGGAGGAGGATGAAGAGCGTTATGGGTCTGGTTTTGATGAAGAAGAAGATTGGGATTCCATTGTTAGCAATAAGAGACCTGGAGGAAGATTTAGAGAAGCTAGGAATTGCGAAGATAACAACTTGGGTGGTATTAAGATGAAGATTCCGTCCTTTCAAGGTAGGTCTGATCTTGAGGCATATCTTGAGTGGGAGAAGAAGATGGAGTTCGTGTTTGATTGCCACAATTACTCCGAGACAAAGAAAGTAAAATTAGCCATGATTGAATTTTTTGAATATGCTATTACTTGGTGGGATCAACTTGTGATAAACAGGAGGCAGAATAGAGAACACCCAATAGACACATGGGAGGAGATGAAAGTAGTGATGAGAAAGCGATTCGTTCTAAGTTACTACTATCGAGAGTTGTACAAAAAGCCACAAGGTCTTAGACAAGGGAGTCAAAGCGTAGAGAATTACTACAAGGAGATGGAGATTGCTATGATCCGCGCTAATGTAGAGGAGGATCGGGAGGCTACAATGGCTAGATTTTTGCTTGGCTTAAACCGGGAGATCTATGATAAGGTAGAGATGCAGCATTATGTGGAATTGGAAGATATGGTGCATATGACTATCAAAGTGGAACAACAACTCAAGAGAGGGAATGGGACACGTGCAAGCCATAACTCTAGTTCTACCTCTTGGAAATCGAGTCATGCTAAGCCACTGGACAAGTCACAAACGCCCAAACTCGAGCCCAAGTCCTCGACCACCAGCCACGTTCCTCAAGGTAAAACTGAAGCCTCTACCTCTAGGAATCGTGATATTAAATGTTTTAGATGTCAAGGCAGGGGCCACATAGCAAGTCAATGTCCAAACAAGCAAGTCATGGTGTTGCAAGCCAATGGTGAAATTGTGACCGATGATGAAGATTCCGATACCGACAACATGCCGCCATCAGAGGATATTTCGGAGGAGGAGTATTTAGCCCCTGGCGCATTAACATTGGTAGCGAGGAGAGCATTGAGCTTGCAAGCAAAAGGAGTTGATGAAATACAGCGGGAGAACATCTTTCACACTAAGTGCTACGTTAAAGACAAGGTATGTAGTGTGATTATTGATGGTGGTAGTTGTACTAATGTTGCAAGCGCAATTATGGTGGAGAAATTGGGATTGCCCATGGTAAAGCACCCTAGACTGTACAAGTTGCAATGGCTAAATGATAATGGTGAGATCAGGGTGAACAAACAAGTGTTAGTTGCATTTCGAATCGGTAAATACGAAGATGAAGTGTTGTGTGACGTAGTACTGATGCAAGCGGGACACTTATTGCTAGGGCGTCGATGGCAGTTCGATAGGCAAGTGAAGCATGATGGCTTTACGAACAAGTACTCTTTTGTACTTAATCAACGATCAATCACTCTTGTACCATTGACACCGCAGCAAGTATACGAGGATCAAGTAGGATTACAAAAGGAGAGTGATCAAAAGAAAGAGAGTGAGCAAAAGAAAAAGAGTGAAAATCAGAGAGAGAGGCTGAGAAAAATGAGGGAGAAAAAGAAAATCAAAGTTCGGCCCTTGAGAGAAAATTAGAGAGAAACAAAAGAATTTCTATGCAAAAGTGAGTGAGATCAAGCGAGCAATGTTTTCAAATAAGCCAATGATTGTACTTTTGTACAAAGAGGCACTTTTAAACACTAACGAACTTGACTTTACTTTGCCTAGTTCTATTGTTTCTCTTTTGCAGGAGTACAAGGATGTCTTCCCCGAGGAAACACCACATGGGTTTCCTCCAAACCGAGGGATTGAACATCAAATTGATTTTGTTCCCGGTGCAACCATTCCAAACCGACCAGCTTATAGGAGCAATCCTGAGGAGACAAATGAGCTTCAACGGCAGGTAAGTGAATTGTTGGAGAAAGGGCACGTGAGGGTGAGCATGAGCCCATGTGTAGTTCCGGTCTTACTTGTACCTAAGAAAGATGGGACGTGGATAACGTGTGTTGATTGCCAAGCTATCAACAACATAACGGTAAAGTATCGTCATCCTATCCCATGCTTAGATGATATGTTAGATGAGCTGCATGGTTCTTGCATATTTTCTAAGATTGATTTAAAAAGTGGTTATCATCAAATTAGGATAAAAGAAAGAGATGAATGGAAAACCGCCTTTAAAACAAAATATGGTTTGTATGAATGGTTAGTTATGCCTTCTGGTTTGACTAATGCTCTGAGCACCTTTATGAGACTTATGAACCATGTTTTACGTGCATTTATAGGAAGATTTGTTGTTGTCTATTTTGATGATATACTCATTTATAGCAAAAATATAGACGATCATGTAGTACATTTGAAATCCGTTTTAGATGTGCTAAGGAAAGAAAAGTTGTTTGCTAATTTAAAGAAGTGCACTTTTTTCACCAATAAGCTTGTATTTTTGGGATTTGTTGTTAGTGCACAAGGTATATAGGTTGATGAAGAGAAGGTACGTGCAATCCAAGATTGGCCGAGTCCCACAAGTGTAGGTAATGTTCGTAGTTTTCATGGACTTGCTAGTTTCTACCGGCGGTTCGTGAAGGACTTCAATAGCTTAGCCGCACCGCTTACCGAAGTGATCAAGAAGAACGTTGGATTTCGGTGGGGGGAAGAACAAGAGAAGGCATTTTAATTAATCAAAGAGAAGCTGACTAACGCACCTTTGTTGTCTTTGCCCAACTTTTCTAAAACGTTTGAAATTGAATGTGATGCTTCAGGTATTGATATAGAACCCGTTCTTATGCAAGAAGGACGACCAATTGCTTACTTCAGCGAGAAACTCAACGGGGCAGCCTTAAACTACCCAACTTATGACAAGGAGTTGTATGCATTGGTTTGGGCTTTAGAGACGTGACAGCACTACCTATGGCTTAAGGAGTTCGTGATTCACACCGATCATGAGTCCTTGAAACACTTGAAGGGCCAACACAAGCTAAACAAAAGGCATGCGCAATGGGTGGAGTTCATAGAGACGATTCCATACGTCATTCGATACAAGCAAGGTAAGGAGAATGTAGTCGCCGATGCACTTTCTCGCAGGTATGCCTTACTTTCCACACTTGATGCAAAATTGCTTGGTTTTGAACACATTAAAGAATTATATGCTGAAGACCATGAATTTTGTGAGGAATATCGAGCTTGTAAGAAAATCGCCTCTGGTAAGTTCTTTAAGTTTGATGGATTCCTATTTTGAGAAAATAATTTATGCATGCCTAATTGTTCTATGAGGAAGTTATTAATGCAGGAATCACATGGTGGGGGATTAATGGGACATTTTGGAGTTGTAAAGACTTTAGCTATTTTGTAGGAACACTTCTATTGGCCTCACATGAAACGAGATATCGAACGGATTTGTGGTAGATGTGTCATATGTAGGTAAGCTAAATCCAAAATGCAGCCCAACGGTTTGTATACTCCTTTACCAATTTCTAGTAAGCGTTGGATTGATATTTCAATGGATTTTGTGTTAGGATTGCCTAGGACTAAACGTGGAAGAGATTCAATTTTTGTGGTCGTGGATAGATTTTCTAAAATGGTACATTTTATTCCATGTCACAAAACGGATGACGTTTCACATGTTGCTGATTTGTTCTTTAGAGAGATTGTGAGATTACATGACATGCCTAGGACAATTGTTTCAGATAGGGATGCTAAGTTCTTGAGCTATTTTTGGAAGGCTTTGTGGTGTAAGTTAGGTACTAAGCTATTGTTTTCCACTACTTGTCATCCACAAACTGATGGTCAAACTGAAATAGTAAATAGGACTTTGTCTACTCTATTGAGGGCAATCATTAGAAAGAACATCAAAACATGGGAAGAATGTTTACCACATGTTGAGTTTGCATATAATAGAGCTGTTCATTCTGCTACCAAATTTTCGTCATTTGAAATTGTGTATGGGTTTAATCCTTTAACTCCATTGGATTTATCTTTTTTACCTTTGACGGAGCACGTTAATTTAGATGGCAAAAAGAAAGCTGACTTTGTGAAGTAGATTCATGAGAAAGCAAGACTCAACATTAAGTGAAGAACAGAGCAATATGCCACACAAGCCAACAAGGGACGTCGCAAACTGGTTTTTGAACCCGGAGATTGGGTTTGGCTGCATATGAGAAAAAAAAGATTCCCAGCGAAAAGATGTTCCAAATTGCTCCCAAGAGGAGATGGTCCCTTCCAAGTCCTCGAGCGTATCAATGACAATGCTTACAAGCTATATTTACCTAGTAAGTACGATGTAAGTTCCACTTTTAATGTTACTGATTTGAGGACAAATCCTTTTCAAGAGGAGGGGAATGATGGAGATCAAGGCACCGCTTCGAAGGATCTCGTTCAAGTACCAATTGGGCCGATTACAAGAGCACGAGCAAAGGAGTTCAAGGATATACTCAACGGACTCATCCAAGAGTTATGGGCTCAAGCAAACTCGTGGAGGCCCATTGAGCATGATCCACGTGGGCAACAAAAAATCGTCACCTTGATTCAAGTTCTAGAAGGATCCGGTCAAGGCTAAGAATTGGCATGAAATATTTTGGGTCTATGTAAAAAAACAATATTCTAGGTTTAGGTGATTTATTTTCTTGTTTTTAGATGCATTTAATGCTTTTTAGGTCAAACTTTATTCCTAATATGGTTAGGTATCAATTAGAAATTATTTTAGAATATATTTTCTTGTCTGTCAAGTTTTAAGGAGCCCTTAAATAGTCATCTAAGTCTGTAAACGTTTTTTCAGATATTATTGATAAAACTTGTGAGGTTTATTCTCTTTGGTTCTTTGAAGAACTATTCGAACTTATCGGGAATTCCCGTGGCATTCATCTCGACTTATCAAATGGAGTTTCCACCACCGTTTGTGGTATCTTCCTTATACCGAGGTTCTTGTTTGTCATAAACAACGGATCGAGGTCGCCCATTTGAATCTGTCTATAGAACGATCTTGGGTTCCCTTTCGTTGTTGGGTCTCGTTATTCTTGACGGGGTTCACATCAGGGAGGACTTCCAGTGTAGCTGGTGGTGGTGGTTCGACAGATGGCGGTGGACATGATGGGAAGAAATTTTTCAAAACTAGCAACCAACGGAAGTTAAGGAAATTTGAAAATTCTAGAGCTATTTTGGGAGATAACGTGTTCAAGGGTGAAACTGTCGTTACAGTTTCTAATAAAAATGGCAGACCCACGCATGATTTCATGTTTAAGTTGACTATTGACAACTTGGCATTGAGGGTGTCTATATCTGATTGGGGTAAAAGAGTGGTATCTTTGATGAACCCACAAAATTCTCACAAGTCCATTAAAAGTGGGAACCTAGATGGAGGTAAACGGGTTGTCTCATGGGTGGATCAAGTGAAGTCACAAATCCAAGCTCAAGCCCATGTCCAAGCTCGAGCCAAAGCCCCCTTAGCTTTCCCGATTAAGAAAAACCCATTTAGAGGCAGTAAATACCTCCGATCCAAATGAGTTGAACGAGTATATGGTCTGCGTTCAGGGCACGAGTGGGTCAGGCAAGACCTCAAGGGAACTCAGGGCAGCGGCAGAGGCGCCGATGGTGGTTTCTGAGGTCCGATGAGGGCAAAACTTCTTTCTTGCCTAGTTCCGGAGGTTCTCGCCCCTATCTCGGTGGCTTCCCATTCTGATCGGGAGGTTGAGAGGAACACGGTGGACTTAAATAATCTTGGGCAACTCGATGGAATGGAGAAAGGTTCACACCCGACGATGCTATCGCCAGACAACACATCAGTATGTGGTAATCCTCTCCATGGTCATCAGTGGAGGGTGTCAAATCAGTTTTCTCCATTGAACAATTTGGGTAGGGAGGGGGATCCTGGGTCTGAGGAGGCGAACGAAGTATTTATGGATGTATTAAGCATAAGTGACAAAGAGGGGTGTGACTCCCAAACGGGTATGACAGCGTTGATAGCTGCATATGCTGACGATATTGGGGAGAACAACAGTAGTCCACTAGAGTGTGTTCCGTTGTCCTGTTGGGTCCTTAAGGTAGCTGAAGATTTGGTGTTGAGTACGGTGGCTGAGGAAGGTGAGATTGATGCATCAAAGGTGGAACACTCGAAATGGGTGTCTACAATGATGAAGAGCTTTTGCAAAATGGTGGGTTTTCCTATTGTAAAACATGAAGCTCATTGTGTGGCTTTATTTTGTTTATTAGAATAGGAGTGTCTTGAGGTAGTTAAAGATGGTTTTATTCGACTACCTGTTAAAGCTGGACAGAAAGGTCTAAGGGAATTGCGGGGTCTGATTTCTACAGTAAATTATGATGGGACTTACTCTCGGAACAGAGGTTCGTCATCTAGTCTAAGGGGCTATTGGTAATTTTTAATGTCCCTCAAAAGAGGGAGGTTTGTAAGAATCTTTTGAAGGAATGGAGATGTGATGTTGTATGTTTGCAGGAAACTAAACTTGCTTCTTTAAATTCTACCCTTGTGCGGAGCTTATGGGGTAGTCCCTTCATTGATTGGGTTGTACTGGATGTGGTTCAAACATCTGGTGGGGTTTTGCTGATTTGGGATAAATGGGTGGTTGAGAAAATTGATGTATTTGTTGGTCAGTTGTCTGTTAGTGTTCTTCTTAGGGGAGTTTTGGACGGTTTTGAATGGGTCTGTACTGGTCTATAAGGTCCCAATGTTGATCATCATATGGCTACTTTGTGGGAGGAGCTTTCCAGGGTACGTGTCAGGTGGAACACAGCTTGGTTGCGAGTCTTTTAGCCCACCCATGTTTGCATTCTCGGACTTTATTGAGAATAATTATCTAGTGGATTTACCATTGGATGGGGTTTCTTTCACCTGGTTTAGAGATGCTGAGCCGCAAGCTATGTCCCGTATTGACAGGACTCTAGTTTCCATGGATTGGGTGGATCATTCCGGGAATGTGTCTCAAAGGGTGCTCCCTCGTGTTATTTCGGATCATTGTCCGCTTTTGGTGGAAGTTGGTTGAGTGGGTAGGGGTCGCTGTGCTTTTAAGTTTGAGAATATGTGGGTTTTGTTGAGAGTTAAACAATGGTGGGAGGGGTATAGCTTTATGGGCTCCCCAAGTTTCGTTCTAGCTCAAAAACTAAAGGCACTTAAAGAAGACCTTAAGAAGTGGAATAAGGAGGAATTTGGAGATTTGGCATTTAGGAAGAAGTGTTTGCTGTCTGAATTAATAGGTCTAGATGCTAAGGAAGAATTGTTGGGCCTCTCAAATGCGGAAGAATCCCGCCGAACACAGGTTAAAGGTGATATTGCAACTTTAGCCGCTTTAGAAGAGACTTTTTGGAGATAAAAGTCTCGTGCTTTGTATGTGAAGGAGGGAGATAACAACACTTGGTTCTTTCATAGATTAGCAAACTCTGATAGAAGAGCTAATCACATTAGAAGCATCAAGGTAGATGGTGTCTTATATGAGGATGGATCTATTGTACAATCTCAGGTGGATCAGTTCTATCAAAATCTCTACACAGAGACAGATATGTGGCGTCCAACTGGGGATGGATTGGATTTTGCTTGCATTGTAGAGGATGAAGGGTTGTCCTTGGAGAGGGAGTTCTCTAAAGAAGAGGTGACCTAGGTTTTGATGGAGATAAGGGGGATAAAGCTCCTGGACCAGATGTCTTCACCATGGCTTTTTTTCAAAAATGTTGGAGTGTGGTGGAGGTGGATGTCATGGCTATTTTTGAGCACTTTCACAGGTATTCAGTGTTTGAAAGGTCTTTAAATGCCTCGTTTCTCACTCTAATTCCTAAGAAAAATAATACTGTCTAAGGTGTTGGCAACTAGATTAAGGGTTGTACTAGATAGTCTCATCTCTGAGTCTCAAAATGCTTTTGTTGGTCGGAGGCAAATTTTGGATTCAGTGCTTATTGCTAATGAGTGCTTAGACAGCAGATTAAATAGTCATGTTCTCGGGGTGGTTTGCAAATTGGACATTGAGAAAGCCTATGACCATGTGAATTGGGATGCATTGTTCTATCTGTTGGATAGAATGGGTTTTGGGGTGAAATGGGGGGGGGGGTGGATTAAGGCTTGTATAACTACTGTTCGCTTCTCTATTATTGTGAATGAATCTCCGGTAGGCTTTTTTGGAAGCTTTCGTGGGTTGAGACAAGGTGATCCACTGTCCCCTCTTCTTTTCCTTCTTATTATGGAAGTACTAAGTAGGATTTTGAAGAAAACTGAGGATTGTGGTCTGCTTCATGGTTTTCTTGCGGGGCCTACTAACTCTATAGGGGTATGCATTTCACACTTGCTGTTTGCAGATGATACCATATTGTTTTGTGATGCTTCTAGAGATCAATTGTTGTCCATTAGGCTGGCTTTGACTTGCCTCCAAGCATTTACTGGTTTGAAAGTTAATGCGGGGAAGAGTGAGATTGTTCCGGTTGGGGAGGTTGGAAATATAGATGTTTTGGCTACCATACTTCAATGTAGGGTGGGTAGTTTGCCTATGAAATACTTGGGAATGCCGTTGGGCACCCCATACAAAACAGCATCTGTGTGGAATCCTATATTGGAGAGGATGGAGAAGAAACTCTCAAGTTGGAAGTGTCTTTATTTATCAAAGGGGGGTAGACTTACCCTGGTGAAGAGTACTCTTTTCTAGCCTTCCTATGTACTACCTATCACTATTTGTCATCCCTGTAGCTGTGGGTGATAGATTGGAGCGTATTCAGAGAAATTTTTATGGGGATCTTCAGAGGAGTGTTTCAAATATCCATTGGTGGCTTGGGAGGTGTTTACCGATAGATATGTGTGGTTTGGGGATTAGGAAGTTAGTGCATTTTAATAAAGCCTTGTTAGGGAAATGGTTATGGAGGTTTGGATGAGAAGGCACTCATCTTTGGAGGAGGGTTATTGCAACTAAATATGGAGAGGGTCAAGGGGGGTAGACTACTAAAATATGTAGAAGAGCCCATGGATGTGGTCCGTGGTGTGGTATTCATGATGGTTGGGAGAGTTTCTCCAACCATGTGGCCTTAGTGGTGGGTGATGGCACTCGTATTCTTTTTTGGCATGATAAGTGGGTTGGAGATAACTCACTTAAAAGGCTCTATCCTCAGTTGTATGTGTGTTCTAATGACAAAGAAGCTTGCATTTCTGATGTATTCTGCTACCAGGAGGGTGGTAACGATAGATTTTGGAATTTGAGATTTCATAGGGATTTTTATGAAAGGGAATTAGAGGCTACCTTCTCTTTCCTTGAGCTCATTCAATCTCGGATCCCTAGGGGTGGTGGGAGTGACACTTCTCATTGGTGTCTCAAAGGGAATGGCAAGTTTGATACCCGATTTTTTGACAATATCATTAGGGGTGTAGCTGCCTCCAATTTTCCGTGGAAGAGTGTTTGGAAAGCTAAGATCCCTAGGAGGGTGGCATTTTTTGTGTGGACAACAGTTCATGGGTAGATCCTTACATTGGATAATCTAATGCTTAGGGGGTGCATTTTGATGAATCAGTGTTATATGTGCTATCGGAATGAGGAAACTGTGGATCATCTTCTCTTCCATTGTCCTGTAGCTTACTCTTTGTGGGTTTATATATTTCAGATCTTTGGAACACAATGGGTCATGCCAAGCTTTGTGGAAAGCTTGGTGTATTGTTGAAGCTTTTGGCTGGAAAAATTTAATTCAGACACATGGAATATGGTTCCTGACTGTTTGATGTGGATTGTTTGGGCGGAAAGAAATCGGCGCTCTTTTGAGGATACCGAGAAATCCTTGGTTCAATTACAAGCTCTATGCCAGAAGACTTTATTTGATGGTCTAGGTGTTGGGGCTTCTCGGATTGTTCCACTATCTTCGAGTTTATTGCTTCTCTTAGTATTGCACTTTAAGTTTTTTCTTGTTGTTTGTTGCTGTTTGTTTGTTTGATGCATTTCCTTGTGTTCACCATCATGAACACCTTGTATTTGCTTTCATCTGTTTTTCAGTTTGTTCAATAATACTTTTATTACCTATCAAAAAAAAAGAAAAAAGAGTGGCAGCGTGTAGGAGAAAGAGGAAATGAAAAAGGAAAAAGTAAAAGGAAAGAAGGAAGAAGAGGAAGAAAGATCTGTGCGAGAGAGAGAGAAATAAAAAAAGACAAATCTGGAGAGAGAGAAAAGTAGTTGGGTATTGGGTGTTGTCTAATCAAAGTGGGCTCCACGTTTTTAAAATATTTATGGTTGTGCCATTGAGCAACGTTGTTTGCAACTTGAAAACTAGTACGAGAAGCTTTCTAAAATCAGTGTTTGAATGACATATCTCAAATTATAAAAAAAACAACTCTGCCAAACATGTATTTTGTTTTTGGAATAATAGTTTTCACTGTTTAAACATTGAAAATTGTTGTTTAAACACATGTACCAAACACTCTCTAAATGTTTTTTTGTTCATTTATTTTGAAAATTTTTAGCAAGGAATCCTAAGTTACCTCTCTTATAGGAGGAAAAAAGAATTCATAAAGCTACTGTCTTTATACTAATGTTTTTGGAGATTTGGTCTTTGAATTTTTACATATTTTCTACCCATCCCCACAAGTTTTCCATTGTAATTTTGCCTTGATTTCAAGGTCAATTATAGAGCCTTATATGGTTTCCTGTAATTATTGCTATTAGCACTATAGCATCCGCTCAACTTAAACAAGGGAGTTGGTTAATCTTGGCTTTCCCTGTTTTTGTGTTTTTATTGGCCACAAGGTAAGACTGTTTTTTTCTGATTGTTTTTGTTGTTGAGCAGCACTCGCATCAATGCTGTATAATGGAAAAATGACCACATTAGCCAAACGAGCTCAAAATTCACCCACATCAGGCTATGCAAAGTTGGTAAAACTGTGGTTGCTAAAGTAATTATATAAATTTACACTGACATTATTTATTTTGCATTTAATATTTTATTCTTTCTTTATGTATCCTGAGAAGGATGAAGGAACAGAGTGGATGAGAGTTGTGTGAAGAAATCAAAAAAAAAAAAAAATTTGGTATTTTAATGAAATGTAGTGTAAAATAGATTATCTAATGTGGGATGTTTTGAAAAGCGAGTATGTGAAATAGAAAAATTAGGTTCTTATGCTAAAATAGGTAGGAATTTTTGCATGAGTTGATACGAATGCTCTTACAGTCTATGACGTTCGAAATTAACTTGCATTGAGTTTTTTATTTAAAAAATTCAAATTGATAAATTACATAACTTATTTGAATTAAGGACAACAATTTAGTTTTTTTAAAGACAGAAAAGTTCTAAACTAATATTGGGAAGGTTCTTGATTCAATTTCTCTTTTGGGTTTTTTATCCTTGAAAATTTTAATTAAATGTGATCTTTTCATGTAACATTGTAATGAAGAAAAGCCATCCTTCCCCCACTTAAAATGTATCAAGATTCATATGTTCATAAGTTTTAAACTATTGATTTTAGAGTTATCGAGACCCCATTACAAATCAACTTATTCTTTACAGGTAAATATTCAATGCCAGATCCTTCGCTGAAACATAGTGAGTTTTGTGGTTCTGATTTCATTTCTTTTATGTTCTGGATGGTGTTAAATATATGTGTCACACATAATTTCATTCAATATGGGTCCAGTTAATTTAATTCACCATTTAAGATGCTTATCTTTTAATTCATGTTACAATGTTTTCTTTTAGGGAAACAGGTTGAATTTTTTGACATATGCACACAGTGAGTCTTAAAATAATGATCCCACCATTCCCCCTCTTCTCTCCTTTCCTCTCTACGTGGTTAAAAGGGCCCCTTCTTTTTTTTGATGATCTTCATTAAAAACTGAAGTAAGCTAAAGCATACAAACTCTAGGCATAAAATATGAGCTAAACAAGTATGAATAACAAAAATCCATTGTGGATGATTGTAGATGTTTGATGAAGAACTTCATTTGAAGTGACTAACATTGTTCATTTTGGGAATTAAACCATTGGTTGAAGCCTTTGCAAAACTCTGCTACTGATGGTTGGAAAATTATGCTTTTTGTCATCACTCTTGGGAATTTTTGAACAATAGATCGAATCTTTAAGTTATATATAGGTTCTAAGAAGCAATCTTAGTTACATAAATAAAGAACGATTTGTAGATTGTTTTGAGTATTCAGTTTTAATTAAAATTTCATATGAATGGGATTAGCTGACTCTGCCATTCATTATTATTTCTTAAGTGTTGTGGTTTCGTATTGATTCAAATGGAAGATCTGTCTTAGTTTTTGTAGTCAGAGAGTAGTGTGTGCCTTGCACCTGCCACCATTACTAATTATATAACCGTGTGAATCCTTAGAGTTGTTAAAGTAGATGTTTTGTTTCTTACTGTTTGGCGTTTGCTTCGATATGCATATTGAAGTAGTGGGAGTGGCCTCTTGGTAAAATGTTGGAGATAGTCCAAGAATAACAATAGAGGGATTTTTAAATTGATTCCAATGCAATTGTGTCTTTAATTTATTAGATCTCTCATTTCTCGTCTACTTCTCTTTTGATTTCTCTCTTCCTACAAAACCTATTACTGTTCCTACCTTCTTTTTAGTTTTATTTTTATTTTTTATTCTGTGTACTATTTGGTAAATTTGTTGTGCATATACTATCTACAGAGTAGTCCAAGAATGCCTCAGTTCCAAATATCCAGATAATTTTTTTATTCCAATTGCAACTGCAAAATAAATTGGTATTTTCTCCCCAAGTCCTTTTTTCTTACATTTCACTTTCGAATAAACTAGCTATTTGTATATTTTTTTGACTAACCTTATGTCTCATCCAGTTATTTTATGGTGATATCTTTTCAATTTTTATTTGAAATTTATTCTCCCATGTGGTGCATCTTATTTTGCTGCAAAGCATTTGTAGACCTGCAAATTTTTGTTTCGATCAATTCCTTTACTGTTGTTTAGTTTAGTTTTAAACTTAAAATTCTGTTCTACTTTTTACTATTGCATTGTCTTCACTATACATTTTTACTTTGTCAGTTTTCTAATAATTAGGGCACCTTATTTTTACATATTTTCTTATTGCATCACTTTCCATAATTAGGGAAGAAATATGGAATGTATGACTATGATTTTAACGTCATCATGAAATGAACCTGGAATTTTTAATTCCATCATAGTTTGTTAATGTTGTGAACATTTTTAAGTAAATTTTTCAATGTTGAGAAATACTGAATGACATTAATTTTTTATTTTGTCCTAATTAGATCATCTTGAGATTCAAGTCAAATTGAACTAGACACTGATTGCATTTTTTCCTCAGATCAAATTATGACTATAGATAAGCCATATTACTAGTAACTGGATTTCTTGAATATTGCACTTTATTTTTTTGAGTTTTCTCTCTCCCCTCAGAAAATTCTGGTTGTAAGTCAACTTGAACCATGATGTAAATTTATCTACATGTTTTGATCAGTATATTATAGTTGACGAGAACACTTCTGGCAACGCATTAGGTGAGGTGAGGCCAAAGATTTTCCTATGCTTACGGAAGAGTGCATCCATCCAGTGACTTCAACAGTGTACTGGTAGACATCTATACTTGGTCTTTTTACTTCTTGCTTGTCATCATAAGCATTACACTAAAACTCATTTGGACAGTTAGACATACTATATTCAATTAAGGTTTTTCTATCTATTGTGGTGTTTTCTTCTTCAAAGCTTTGTATTACTGTACCCAACAAGTAACCATCCTGATAAAGCGTTTGTTGCTACGCATTTGTTGAGCCACATCAGCGGCCATGTCATCATTTTCTTTCTATTTTAATATATATATATATATATATATATATTAATGCTTGCAATATTCCATTATATGTTCTCAAAACTAATTGTAACTTACCAATCACGACAGGATCATAGAACCATCAATTTTCAATAGGACTATCACTTTTTACTACAATGACTTCACTCATTCTTGAACCTAAATCTAACTTATAATAGAAAATACATGTATAACAAATGGTTTGGGCGGAGACACCATTTATTTATTTTTGTATATACTCACCTGAAAAGAATCCTATTCTACTATTGTATTCATATCCATTTGCTTATCTATATCTATATATAATATGTAAAAATAAAGACTTAGCAATAAATTTTGCTATTCTATCATTGTGCTGCATCATCTACTTAATTTCAATCTCTTCTTTCTCTTTTTAAACTTTTCTTCTCCAATTCTTAACAAAAAAAAAAAAAAAACCATCTTCTTCTCCCTATTAATCCATGTCTACTGTTACGATTCCTCCAACCTTTTCCCTCCCTCTTTGCCTTTTTATCTCCCTACTACTCTCTACTTTACTATTACACTTCCTATCCGTGCCCCCTTTTTTTAAGAAGAAAGACATTAAGCGGGATTTATTCCTGTGATGCCAAATTGCCCATGCTGTAACAGCAAAGAGGGCTACAGATTGAGGCTTTTCATGGACTAACTGGACCAAGTCGACGAAAGTACCCGAGGAAGCTTTACGTCAATCCATCCAACCAAACTCATGTGCCCATGGGTTGGCTTTTTTCACATCCCCATAGCATGTAACACATTCTCAGGTTCATTTGAGCATAAATGGCAAACTAGATCATGAAGAATTTTTCTATTCAATAGATTAACTTCTGTAGGCAAAGTATTAGTGCAGGATTTCCATAGAAAATGTTTAATCTTACCCAGTGCTTTTAATTTCCAAATACCTTTCCAGAAAAATTATTGAGCTTCTGAGCTTGGTGTAGAGATCAGATCATGAGTGGAGTCTTCGCAGAGAGGTTTATACGTAGATTTAACCAAGTAATTCCCGCTCTTTTCCTTTTGGCAAATAAGGATGTCTGGTTTTGGGGTTGAGCAAAGAGGTATGAGTTTTATTTGTTGGGCATCCAGGGGAGAGAGGGGTGGGGGTTTAGAAGCATAAATCTGAGGTGGGAATTCCACCAGCCCAAATGCGGATCAATAAGGGCATCCACTGTGGCTTCAGGTGAGAGGAGAGGAGGAAAACTCACTCTACCATCACCTTTATTTATCAACCAGGGATCCTAGAAAATACGGGTAGACTTACCATCACCATTCAACTTTATTGTACACCTTACTCATATCCAGTTTCATAGCCATGTGTCCAACTTTGGCAACTTTCTTAATCTTCATGCGGTGAAGGGTTTCAAAAGCCACTAGGATATTATCCAAAATAACTTTGTCAGATTGAAAAGCACTCTGACATGCAGAAATAATCTTAGGCAGAAATCTTTTTAATCATTACTTTGTTTTAGGGGGGTGGGGAATGGGAATATTGGTGTCTGAGACTGCTCACAAGACCCATGTTCTGTTGTTGTTCCACTTACGGGGTCTTTATTTGATTGGTCTTGGGTTTAGGGACTCACATCTAGTGATTCTCTCCCGATGCTTATAGATTCACTTCATTCTTGTATATTTTGAGTCTTTACTGTTTTTTTTTTTTTTTTTTGGCTACCTCATGTTCTTTTCCATGAAGTAGTCTTTTTTAATTAAACTTTATCTTAGCTATCAAAAATAAAATACAAGCTTATTCTGTGCTCAAATGGGCTCATTTATATCACAACAGTACTTTTTTTTATTAAAGCCCCACTGGGTGTAACTTGCCAATCCAAAAATGTCTCATTATGTAATTGCTGATCTGATCTACATTTTACCTTCATATCGCTCTTGTCAAGTGATTCTAAGTGAATATTGTCTGAATATTGCCAGCAATAAGGAAGCGGAGGAAAGACGCCTTCTTCTCAGTGTTGGGCAAGACATCAAAGCCAGCAGTTGACACTCCCGCTAAGGTTTGTCTAGTTTTATCTTTGGACTTCTTGCATCCCTTTTGGTATCATTTTCTATAAAACTTTATTTACTCTATGGAATTATAAAGACTATCACTCCCAAATTTTGTCCTGGAAAACTATAAAATGCATTTGCAAACATCATTGATCATCTATTTATTATGCAGTTGGATGTATGGTGAGTTGGGAGTGACAGCTATGCATTTAGGTTTGTTTTGAGGCTAACAAATTTGAATGACTCTATGGTTTTGTGGATATGCAGGTTCATACATCTAAAGGCGAGGTGGATGGCGAAGGCCCAGCCTGGGCTCCATTGCGTGACAATTACATGTTAACAAATTCTAAGTTGAAGGATTGGGATAAGATGCCGGTAAGAACTCTTTTTTATTTATACCATGTTGAATGTTACACTAGTAGAGGGTAGTAGCTCTCTGTGTGTCTCTATCACGGCCCATCCAATCCAATTGTATCTTCTTTTTTGCATGCAGGAAACAACTGCAGCTGATGACTTTGGAAGGATGTCAGAAGACAGTAGTTCAGATGGTGATTAATGTTAGTAAACTCAACAAGGGGCACTAAGATAATTGGGAGTATTTGTAAGGCAAATTTTCTGTCAGTACACTAAGATAATTGAAATTTTGTTCTCGTGCTATTAGTTATCACTGCACAGAAAGCCAACTCATTCTCTGTAATGTGTTTTATTTATCAACTAGTCATAGACCCGCGCGTTGCGCGTGATAATATTATTATTTTAGCTATTATTAGTTAATAGTTGGTTTTTCATTTTCTTTCAAGTTAATATATTGATTTTAAAAAAATATACAATCTAATATATTAATTCAACGACGACAACAACAATAATAATAATAATGTTGAATAAAATAATATGAGAAGAAAAAAAGTAAAAATAAAAGATATAACAATAAACACCAAATTAATTATCTCTAAATAAATATGAAATTATTTAAATCATATTATGTAATATTATAATATTACATTCTTATATACTATCTTTAATTCTTTACAATGCAATATGATAAAATTTAACAACCAAAGTGAAAATAAAAAATAAAAAATAAAAAAAACCTTAAAACACAATTAAATCGCATCAACCTAAAGTAGAATTCTAAAAAATACAAAAATTTCTCAACCTAAAGCGAAGATGCAAAAAAAAAAAATATATATATATATATATATTTATATCACCAAAAATTGAGAGAGAGAGAGAGAGAAATAAATTTTTTCGTGAAGAAAAATTATGCATATAATGAAAAAGAGAATGCCAAATTTATACTAAAAGGATAACAATAAGAAGAAACAAAATAAAGAGAAAGATGAAGAGTGATATTAAGAGAGAGGGTAGTGGAGAGATGAAAATGTAAAGGGAAAGAGAAATGTTGAAGAAAGTGTAAATGTTAATAAAAGTGGGTACAATTTAATTTATTTAAATTTAAATAAAATATTATATGTTTAATTAAAAAATGAAAATTTAAATAATTTTATTATATTGAGGATGTAATTGAGTTTAAATATTGAATAAAGTAAGATGGAAAGATTAAAAAAGTAAAAATATAATATATATAATAATAAACACGAAATTACCAAAATCATGTTATGTAATAGAATAATATATATTATATTCTTATATATTATCTTTTTTAATTTTTTTATAATGCAATAGTATAATATTTAGCAATCAAAGAGAACAAAAAAAAAAAACTTAAAACACAAAACTAAATCGTACCAACCCAACGTAGAGTTATAACAAACACAAAAATTTATCAACTTAAGCAGAGATGCAGGAAAATAAAATAAAAAATACTCCAAAAATTATTGTGAGAGAGAGAGAGAGAGAGAGAGAGAGAGAGAGGGAGAGAGACAGACAGACAGAAACAACCATTTTGTGATGGAAAACTATGCAAAGAATGGAAGAGAGAATAACAAATTTATAGAAGATGGTGTGAATATGAAGAGACAAAATAAAAGAAGGTGAATGGAAAGATAAATAGTGACATTAAGGTTGAGGGTAGTGGGGAGATGAAAAGATAAGGGAGAGAAAGATGAAGAGACACCTTTCTGTGACATTAAAGGAAGGTGTGAATATGAATAGACAAAATAAAGGAAGATGAATGGAAAGATCAATAGTGATATTAAGGTTGAGAGTAGTGGGGAAATGAAAAGATAAGGAAAGGAAAGATGAAGAGACAAAATAAAGAAAGATGAAAAGTGTATTAAGGTTGAGGGTAGTGGGGAGATGAAAAGGTAATGGCATGAGAAAGGTTGGAGAAAATGCAATTATTAAAAAAAAGTAAATGTTAAAAAACAATTACAGGAAGATTGGAAAGAAAAAGGATAATGACGTGGATGCTGATGTGGCTTAACGTGAGCACAATAACATTAAACTCTACGCTTCAGCTTTTAGTAATATATAGATGATCATATGAATGAATGCTTTAGGCTATATGGTAACGTTTTTTTTTTTTTTTTTTTTTTTTTTTTTTTGGTCCTCTTTACTTTCTTCCAGTACTATATATATATATATATATATATATATATATATATATATATATATTTTACCGTAATGAATGGGTGAGAGAGCATAGAAATCTAATCATCGTTAGGTTGATGAGTAGGAGTCACTCCACCCTTAGTAGATTGATTTTTGGCTAAAATGCAAAATCTACCTTTTAAGTTTCAACAATATTTATTTTAGTCTTCTAACTTTGCTTTTGTTCATTTCAATCCTTTAAATTTCAAGTTTATTGAATTAAGATGTCTCTGTCAACTTCTATTAAATTTTTTTTTATAAAAAAAATTCTTGAAAATATTTTTCAATCATTAATTGGATTTTTTTTAAAAATTTAAAATTCTCTTTTAAAAAATTAAAAATTTGGACAATTAACCGCAACATTAAATTTAATTGAATGAACTTGAAACTTAAAAGATTAAAATGAACGAAAGCAAAGTTATTGAATTGAAATGAGTTCTAATGAAATGTAGAAGTTTTTATTTTATTTTATTTTATTTTTTTAAGAAAAAAAAGGGATTTGTAGGTGTGATCACTATTCTTGGTTCACTTAAACTTGGTCATGTATGATGTGGAACCACTCTCGCAAATCGCAATAGTAAAACTTAGGCGAAATTACAGTGTTGGTCCCTTAAGTTTCAAGTGAGCGCATTTGATCCCTCAAATTTTCAGAATGAGCGATATAAGTCATTTTGTTAACTTCCGTTAGTGATGTTGCTTACGTGGCTTACGGAATAATGACCTAACATTTTTTTAATGATGTGCAATTTCTCTTTATTAAAAAATTACAAAATTAAATTACCTATTCCAAATTCAAATCCTAATCCTAACCTAGTTCCAAATCAAAACTCAATTTGCAATTTGCAATCTGATGTGAGATATTGAGATTCACAAACCCACGACAGAGAGGGATTGAATAGACCCAAGCCCAGTTGCCATGACGCCGCGGCCCTCCGCTGGAGACATTGGCCTCCTGCTTCTCCAAGCGACAGCCACTGCCACGGTTCATGAGGTTTACTTTTGTGTCGATTTTAAGCATATTTGGAATAAACCTCTTGAATGTTTGGAATCAACATCTGAGCACAAGAATTCTGTAAATGTGTGCTCCATTGCTTTGGTCTCTACTGGATGTTTTGTTTTATTCATGAGGTTTTCTTTTGTGTCGATTAAAATAAAATTCGTAGTGGAACAATATTAGCTAAATATATGCATGGGGACTAAGATTTGTAAAGGGTAACTCTAATCTTAGATTATTCTAGACTGGTTTTTACACGTGATTCTAATGCTCTTTGAGATTTTAAAGTCCATATCTATAATGGTCTCAGATTCTAGTTTTAAAGACTTTAGGCAGGTCAAATTTTTTTAATTGGTCAGTATGTATTTCTTCTGTGGTTATCTGACAGTCATCATCTTGTATTTTGTTAAAAGTGGGGGTTGTATATGCATTGCATTTGTACACGATTCTGTTATATAAGAAATGACAATTTGTTTGTTGGTTTCCATTTATGAGTTATGGATTTCTGCTGTGAACATCCCGATTGGTTTTATTTTGTTATTTATCCTAGCACTACCAAGTAGTTCTAGCTCACGAACTTCTAGTTCCTCTCTATCCTCATTCCTCTTCAACTTTATAATCTTTTGCAATCTTTGTTTGCAGGTTTTGTTATCAAATATAAAAACTGGTTTATGAGATTTGAAAATAGGATATGGCATAATTATGTTGTTTCTTTTACCAATAGAGAAAAAAGCTGCCAGTAATTTGCTTTGGTGAGATATTCCCACAAGGTAATATGTCTTGTGTCTCTTATCCTACACTTTATTATCCATTAAAACCTATATATTACTCAGTTCTTAAATTGAATTTTAATTATTTTGCTTCATCTTCTTTGATTAGATTGTATATAAATAGTTAGTTTTTGTAATCTATTCTCACAACTTGTAATCTCTCTTTCATTTAATAAAATCTGTGAGTTTCATTTAGAGAGTCTTCAAGTTTTTACAATTATGCTTCCATGACTTTACAGTTTAAAATTTCTTATGTGTATTTCCTTATAATGGTGTTAGGGAGCAGAGCAACAAACATTTGTATGTTTTGAAGACATAAACCAAGCATTGTTTAGAGATTTCGGCTATGGAGGAAGATGTCTATAAAAGAATAAGGTGAAAAAAGATTAATCTGGAGTAGATTACAAGGCTTGAAGAGATGGATTTTTAAAGTTGTTCTTCTTCAAGGAATTTTACAAGTGAGAAGTAGTAATAATAATGTCTTCTAAATAAATTTTCGTACATTTATTTGGTCCATCTTAAAGCAATTATGTATTGTTTACTTGAATTTTTTTTTCAAGGATCATTTTGGTCCTTCTCTAACTCCAGAGTTCAATAAATAAAGCAACAGCAAAATAATTTTGTTATACTAATAAATAAAGCAATAGCAAAATAATTTTGTTATACTATGTAAAAAGACTCTTATTGTGGATGGAAAATTTTTTATTATGGACGGAAAAGTGTGTTGGTGCAAAATATGCTCCAACAAAGTGTGAGGTGACAAACAGAATCACCTAAATTATATAATGTCCTTGATATGGAGCTGACATATGGAGTAACTTCAATTGCTGTTTTGACTGCATTCTTATCACCAGAGTTTAAGCTTATCAAATGTTTCTCTAGCTCGGGCAGATTCTGATATACAATAGACATAGTAAGAGTAGAGCATCATAATCTCAAGTAAACTGATAATGGACCATTTTTCAGCATCTTAAATCAACTCCAGCTTCAATTTGTTATCATAGGCATACGTGTACCATCAATATGTGTGGCATTTGGCATTAGCAGTTCATGGAATGAGAAACTTATTGAAGCTTAAATCAATAGAGAAGCCATCATGATTGTTAAAAGTTCGTCACCAACACAGACAATACAGAAACAAATAAAAATCTCTCTAAAAGTCATGTATACAGAGTTATAGTCACTCTGAAAGTCATGTTTTAGAAGATTTTGATGAAGCCACTACATATCTGATGGACACCAGTCCACATTTCATGTTAGTTACATACCCACTAATAAAATTAGATAAGCATTAGAGTAGTAAATATCTAGCCGAAGGTTACAAGACAAGGAAATCATGGTGAACAAAAGACTAGCCAACTGCATAAAGGTTTCCAATAAACATCATATTAAATTCCACCGTTCAACATGTTTAAATTCCCTTGGATTGTTTCAAAAATAACAAAAAATATCTAAGCATTCAATCCACTTCAAATGCACAATTATCTCCACAAGTGCCTTCACTTCTGCACATTTATCCGCAAAAAATTTCGTTCACTTCTGCACTTGTGCATTCTTATAGAACTTTGTAATTCTTCTAGATGTCTCACTTGTAGTAGCCATATCTCAACAAGTGACATTTAATCAGAATTATTATCTTCATATATCTTTACCTCCCCTCGTTTGTATTTTTATGGATTATTCATAATCTTCCCCCAATAGTAAAGGGCAATTGTGAAGTCAAAGTTGTCCATCCCTACAACAAGAGCAAGGAATTCACCATTAAAAACAAACATAGCAAAGGGCTGAATTATTTTTAAAAGGTTATTCTACAATTTCAATACATATTTAGAAGTGATGGAAGTAGTATAATAAGACAATCAGTGTCTAAGTGTGAAGATTAGAGAAAATGCCTTTTGATCCATGAATCTCTCTCACCCATATACCAATAAGGTGAGTATATGAATAATAAGCATAAAAAAAAATAAAAAATAAAAAAATTTCAGTAAGTGCTTAAAATTTTGGAATGCAACTTATAACTGTCATTCAGGAATGGTATTAAGTATCAAAGTACCCTTCATGTTAGTACAAAAAAAATGGTTTCCTTGTTCCTTTAAACACCTAAAGGTATGCCAAAAAAAAAAAAAAACTCATTTCATTAAATCACTTGATGTATTCATGTTAAAAATCATTCCATGCCCTGCAATTTGCTTAATCAACAGGTTCATATGGAGTTCTCCTTTTTTGATTGTTCCACTACAAATTGGAGACTAGAGAAATTTACGTTGAAATTGAAATTTGGCATTTTATTTTGTTTTTTTGAAATTAAATTTATCCATCATAACCAAATTTGTTTCTCCTACTATTGAATTTCATATTCTCAATCTAACAACAGATAGAAACACAGGAGGAAAAAAAAAACATACATGGACCTAATCAAAGGTGAGGTAAGGTACCATATATAAAATGGAATTGGGTTGCACAACCATAGAAGAAAGTGTAATAACTAATACCTAAGATGGGAGGAGGAAGAAACGGTGAGGCTATGCGAGAGGAGGAGGGAGGCCACCGTGGCAGTGGCTGTTGCTTGGAGAAGAAAGTGCGACCTGAGGCAGGATGCCACTATCTCTAGGGAGGGCGGCGGCTGGTCTTGGGTTTGGTCAATCTCTCTCTTTCGTGGGTTTGTGAATCTCACGTCAGATTGCAAATTGCAAATTGACTTTTGATTTGAAACCGGGTTATTATTAGGATTTGAATTTGGAACAAGTCTTCTTTGTTTCTTATGTGTAAATTTTAATTTTGTAATTTTTTAATAAATAGAAATGCAATGCATTAAAAAAATGCCAAGTCATTATTCCGTTAGCCACGTAAGCAATGTCGCTAACGGAAGTTAACGAAAGGACTTATATCGCTCATTTTGAAAACTTAAGGGACCAATTGCGCTCACTTGAAACTTGAGGGACCAATTGCGCTCACAGCCACTGTGTCATGATGGCATCCCTCGTCCTTGAGCCATACTTGTTCAAAATGCTACTAGAATACCTCCAGGGAGAATCAGAAGATGTTTGTGATCAAATGATCGACAATCCAAGGAAAGAAACTTTGTTGCTAGAAAAAGGGCAAACCACCCAGTTGTACCAATAGCCCTATCCAGTCATTCCCACGCTATAACTCCATTCGGATAATTTTTGAACCAAGTGAATTTGTTACTGATGAAATCCAAATCCATTAATCCACATTCATCCAAGGCTTCTTGAAAAATTTTCATTTGACCATAGGGTCTTAAACGACCTTTTAATTTTTCTTGAGACTTTGATAGCTTATTGAAATCACCAGCACACAACCATGGCAGAGGGAAACAATGGTGAAGATCTCTCAGAAGGTTCTAAGAATCAAATCTTTGGTGAGTCTCAGGGGCACCGTAGAAACTAGTGAATTGCAAAGCATTTTCCTTACCACAATTAATTAGAGCATCAATGTGATTGGAGATAGAGTCAACATGTAAGTTGAAACCATGTTTCCAAAATAAAGTCAAACCACCATGACGATTTATTTTTGACACCCTGTGATAGTGTCCAAGCCTCAATTTATCATGAATACCAATTAGCCTTGTTTCATCTAGCCATGTTTCGGCTAAAAACACCACTGTAAGATCTTGTGCCCAGACTATATTACCGAGCTCTTGAACTATCTGTCGGTTCCCAAACCCGTAACAATTTCAACATAAGAGACTCATAGATCTTGGCAGGGCTGGGAACCAGCCTCTGCCAATACCATGGAATTTTCCTTATCATCTTGAGAGACCAAAATATTTTTTTCTTTGGTAACTTGGAACAATTGCTATCAAACTTTGAAAACCATTTGTGACCCGTGTGGACTTCCAGATTATCACCCCTACATGCATCAGTATGTGCCACTCTTTTCCATTTTGAAGTCTGGGGCTGTGAATTTTGAAGAGTTGGCTCATAAATATTGGAGATATCATTTAAGGCTGTTGAGGGAGATTTTGGGGTCATGATAGTAGGAGAGAAATAAGGGAGTAGCAGCTGTCATATTTTCGGTGGACATAGGAATAAAATCCTCATTATTATCCATTCCCACCATAAAATCTTATTTTTTCAACTCTTGATCAACATCATTTATTTTCCGGGAAAATAGGACTCCGTTATTGGGTTGACCCTCAAAACCCGGAGGGAAATCATCTAAATCCTAGAGTGGTTCATTTATATTTGGAATGAGATTTGAAATAGGCTCCGAAGTAGGAATTACCTTATTCAGAGGCACCACCGGAGGGTTTGACATTCCTGAATCCTGCACCGTTGGTGGTGCTGTAACCCCACCTTTAGAGGGATGTATTGGAGCCTCTCCCTTCGTCTTTTTGTAAAAACTGGGGACAAACGACAGACTTTTTTGAGTTGGCTGGGCCTACGCAGGGGGGTGATGTTCAAAGGCCAAGTACGGATGGGCTTGGGGACTTCATTGGGCCTACGAACCAGATTGATACTAAGGGGCCTATGGCTAAGGTTGATGCTCAAGGAAATAGGCAGCAGATTAAAGCTAGTGGGCCTCAAAGTGTGGAGAAACAAAGCAAGTGGACAAGGCTTCCACGTATGGATTTTGGCCCTGTGGATTTATTCAAAGAAGGGGCAAAGACTATATTGGGGAAGAGAGGCAGCCAGGGAATGCAGCTGGATTTGCATGACAAAAGTGATGAGCATGTAGAGAAGAAAGCAAAGGGTTGGGATGTTTTTGAAATTGTTGAAGCGGCGGGGGTGTTGCAACACCCTTGCCGAGAGCAATGAGTATTTTAAGCTGGAACTGCCAAGGGCTTGGGAACCTTTGGACAGTTCAAAGCCTTCACAAATTAGTGAGGGAACAAGTTCCCGATGTTTGTTTCTTAATGGAAACAAGGTTGGATCGAAGCGGTTTTGAGAAACATTGTGGTGACGTGCCTTTTAAAAATAAGTTGATAGTGAAAAAGCCAAATTCGGGTGGAGGGTTGGCCTTGTTGTGGAAGGAGGACATGAATTTGGACGTGGTTAATTTTACTGACAATCATATGTTGGCTAAAGTGGTGGAACCTGATGGCTTTGTGTGGCATCTGACTGGATTTTATGGGTGGCCTGAAGCGAATGAAAAGAGGAAGTCATGGGCACTTTTATCTCATTTAAAGACTTTTGTTGAGGGTCCTTGGTGTTGCATTGGGGATTTCAATGCAATACTTCATGCTTCGGAGAAACAAAGTGTTAATGCACCTTACTTTAATCAGATGGAGGATTTTCGAGTTGCTTTGGACAATTGTGAGTTGAATGATTTGGGTTTCACTGGGCATAAGTTCACATGGAAAAGCAGACGGCTAGGTTCAGCTCATACAAAGCAAAGGTTGGATAGAGCTACGGCTAATGAAAGTTGGTCTGAAAAGTTCCCTGCAAGTGTGGTTTCCCATTTATTTAGTCATGCTTCTGATCACATTCCTATTCTATTAACAACCATGAATGATAGGCGGCTAAGGGGTAGGGGGGCTAGTGGTTTCAGGTTTGAGGAGTGCTAGTTGATGTGGAAGGATTGTGAGGAGGCCGTTTTGGAGGCATGGACAAAAGGAGGGCTTGGTAGATTGGCTTTGAGTGGTTTGAGGGACCAAATTCAAAGTTGTGGGGCTGAGTTGCATGCATGGGGTTCTTCTAAAACTAAACCTGAAACAGAGGAGATTAAAAGATTACAAAAGAAGCTGGAGCTTTTGAATGCTAGCGAAATGACTGAGGAAAGCAGGAATGAATTTCTTTTGCTAAGTAAATATTTGGATGATTTATTACTAAAGCAAGAGGTTTTTTGGCGTCAAAGATCCAGGGTGTCATGGTTAAAGTATGGAGACAGGAATACTAAATTTTTTCACTCTAAGGCTTCTCAACGAAGGCGTAGGAATTTTATTGAGGGAATAAAGAATGCTGATGGGGTTTGGGTGGAAAAGGTGGATGAGGTAGCAGAGGTAGCTTCTAACTATTTCATGAATATTTTTAAAGCAGGTACTTGTGACAAAATGGAGGAATGCCTTGACGCAGTTAACTGGAGGATGTCTGCGGATATGTTGGAGGTGCTTTCCAGGCCGTACAGCAGTGAGGAAGTTAGAACATCGTTGTTCCAGATGGGACCAACAAAGGCTCCTGGACCCGATGGTATGAATGCTCTTTTCTATCAAAAATTTTGGCATATTGTTGGTCCTGAGGTGACTGAGGCTGTGTTAGATTTTTTGCATACCGGTCATATGGTACCTGATATTAACTATACTCATATAGTTCTAATTCCTAAAGTTAAGAAACCAGAGAAAATGGCAGATTTTAGACCTATTAGCCTTTGCAATATGATTTATAAAATTATTTCTAAGGTTTTGGCGAACAGGTTGAAACTGATTTTGCCACAGTTAATTTCCCCTACTCAGAGTGCTTTCGTACCTGGACGCCTTATCACTGATAATGTGCTAGTTGCCTATGAGACATTGCATGCCATGCATATTCGAAAGAAGGGAAAGAAGGGGGCTTTAGCTCTTAAACTGGATGTAAGCAAGGCATATGATAGGGTGGAGTGGGGTTTCCTTAAAGGCATGATGCTTAAATTGGGGTTTCCGGAGATTTGGGTTGACAGGGTCATGAGTTGTGTCTCTACACCCTCCTTTTCTGTCCGAATAAATGGGAAAGCCTATGGGAATATCACTCCTTCTAGGGGTATTCGTCAAGGAGATCCGCTATCCCCTTATCTGTTTCTGTTATGTGCTGAAGGTTTTACTTCACTTCTTACTAGAAACGAGCTTGAAGGGCGACTACATGGGGTGGCTTTATGTCGAAATGCGCCGTCTATCTCTAATTTGCTCTTTGCTGATGATTCTTTGATTTTTTGTCAAGCTAATAAAGATGAAGTGCAGGTGGTGTCTGATACCCTACAGCTGTATGCTGAAGCCTCGGGCCAATGTATAAATCTTGAGAAGTCTTCTGCTTATTTCAGTAGTAATGTGTCTGTGGAGCAGAAAACATGGATAATTGACAAATTAAAGGTTAAGGAAGTGGCGAGGTTTGATAATTATCTGGGGCTGCCTACTTTGATAGGACGAAGAAAGTATGAGACTTTTGCTTTCCTGAAGGAAAGGGTTTGGAGGAAATTGCAGGGTTGGAAAGGGAAATTGCTTTCTAAGGCTGGCAAGGAAGTTCTTATAAAAGCAGTGGCTCAATCCATTCCCACGTATACCATGGGGGTATTTTTGTTGCCGGGGAAATTATGTGATGAGTTGGACTCTATGTGTGCTAGATTTTGGTGGGGCCAAGTTGGGGAGGAAAGGAAAATACACTGGAAAAATTGGAGTTTTTTAACGCTGTCAAAGAAAGAGGGCGGAATGGGCTTCAGAGATTTAAAATCTTTTAATTTAGCTATGCTAGCAAAACAGGGTTGGAGGCTGCTACAGGATAAAGGCTCTCTGTTGTACAGTTGTTTTAAAGCCAAATACTTTCCGCGGTGTGATTTTCTTGAAGCTACTGATTGCCAAAATAGTTCTTACGTATGGAAAAGTTTGTTAGCGGCTCAACCAATATTGAAGAAAGGGTGTTTTTGGAGAGTAGGAAATGGGGCTTCAATTCGTGTGCTTAAAGATTGCTGGCTACCAAACCATCCAACAAAAAAAATATTGTTTCAACCAGAGGAGGAAATTTGGGAATGGAGAGTCTCTGATTTAGTTGATTGGCAGACTCATCAATGGGATAGAGGAAGAATTATGGCCATGTTTCACCAATTTGATGCGGAAGCAATACTTCAAGTTCCTTTAAGTAGGCGGGTTGTTCAGGATGTGGTTGTATGGTCTTTTGCAAAAAGAGGCAGATATACAGTCTGGTCTGGGTATTTTGTGGCAAAGCAATTAAGGAAGGATGAGTTAAATGTTGGGGAGGCTTCAGAGCACAGAGCACTTGGGTTCCTTTGGTCACGTCTGTGGAAAGCAGCTGTTCCAAGCAAGATAAAGATTTTTTCTTGGAGGGCTTGTCTTAATATTCTGCCCACCCAAGATAATCTTATTCGAAGAAGGGTGATGGAGAATGCACGTTGTTGCCTTTGTCAACAAGAGACTGAAACGGTTCTGCATGTTCTTTGGAGTTGTGGGGTGGCGCAAGATGTTTGGGCTGGGAGCTTAGGTAGACTTCAAAAATCTTGTACAACACAGAACGATTTCTTGCAGTTGGTCACAGGTCTTCTAGTGAAGCTTTCTGAGGAGGAATGGAATCTGTTCTGGATTACTTGTTGGTTGATATGGCACCAGAGGAATACGGTTATTCATGGAGGTGTTTTCCAGCATCCCTCAAGATCAGCCCAACGTGCTGTTGACTATTTGAAGGAGTATACGGCTGCACAAGATTCTTTGCATGTGCCTATTCCGAATTATATTCCAGCACAGTAGACATGGCAGCCTCCACCAGAAACGTTATTCAAGCTGAACTTTGACAGTGCTTGTTTTGATGAGGGTTTTGCGTCGAGTTATGGGGCAGTGATTAGGAATGAAAAGGGTGAAGTCATGGCTGCTTTAGCAGTTCGGGGAGGAGCTATGCGTGACAGTGAGGAGGTGGAAGTGATGGCGTGCCGTAAAGCACTTGAGTTTGCCATTGATACGGGATTCACAGAGATAATACTGGAAGGCGATGATGCTTTGGTGATGAAGATGATTTATCAGGCCCAACCAGACCTATCACGACTTGGTTTAATCTACGAAGACATCTGGTGCTTGGCTGTAGGTTTCAGGTCCATCTCTTATAATTGTATTAGGCGTAGTGCTAATGGTGTGGCTCATTCTTTGGCTAGGTTTGCTAGATTACTTGACAATGAAATTGTTTGGCTGGAGGAGGATCCTCCTCCTGCTATGGATGCTTTGTATTTGGATTCTAGTTTTCTAAATTAATGATATTGGTTCCGGTTTCAAAAAAAAAAAAAAAAAAAACTTTCAGAGTACCTTCGCTATTGAACCACAAATCACAGTCTTTATCACTCTGGGTAAGACAGCCACACCAATAGCATATATTCGACAGCCTCTCATATTTAAAAGAAACCCACATGTCCTTTCCATCATCCAAAGAGATTTTACTTCCTCGGCTAAGAGGTTTTGAAACATCAATGTTTACTCGTACCCTCATAAAATCACCACCTTCCATCTTAGAGTTTTCCAAACTGCACACTTCACTGATGCCCCAACATATACCCTCAGCCACCTTTTTATTCATAAACTAGATTGGGATCCCATAAACTTGAACCCAAAATGTAACCAAATCAAAACATAAATCACTAAAGGTATATTTGGTAGACTGTAATAGACATTGTAATGTAATAGTTATTCCTATGATTTGGTTATTCTTTAGTTTGGTTATGTTTTTATTACAAGAAATAATCATTCCTTATGAATAGTTATTCTTCAAAATGAGGAATAACTATTCCTCTTTAAAATGTTGTATTAGTTATTCCTTAGTAAGTGCAATAATTTCAAAACTTAATATATTTCCAAATAAACAAACTTTCCATATACATCTAACAATTATAAAAATAAGTTTTCTCTGTTCGCTAGTGAAAGTTGGGTCCCCCAACTTCTCCTAGGCTGAGAAAGTGTCAGTCCCTTCCTTGTGAAGGCTAGTCTGTCCCTGCAAGTCACCATTTGGTTACTTCAGGTTTGTGGGTTTTTTTCATAGGGGTTTGGGAAACACATTTGGGGTCGGCATTATGGAAGAGATTACAACGGGGTGGAACCAAATGTCTCTTCAAGGACCGAAGGAGGTACAATTTGATCTTCGTTCCGATATGGGCTCGAAGGACTTCATTTTGCCTGTAAAATTCCACACAAAACGAGTAATTAATGTTGAAGCAGTAGCTTGAAACTTCTCGTTACTGTGGAGAACCAAGAATGGTTTTAAGGTTAAGGATCAGGGTAACCATATAGTCTTCTTTATCTTCGAAAACAAGCTTAATTGTGAAAAAAAATTTCTCTGCTTAGCCATGGAGTTTTGATAAGTTCTTGGTGGTGTTTTAGAGATACTATAACAATATTCTTGTTCGAGACTTGGATTTTGAGAGAGTTCCTTTTTGGGTGCAAGTTTACGATATTTCGATTAGCTTCATGAACAAAACGGTGGCTGAAGGATTATGTTCTAGTATTGGCGAAGTTTGTTCCTCTGATTTTTCAGTAATGGAGGGAGGCAACCATGTTCATTTTAGAGTCATTCTAGATATTTCAAAACCTCTTTGTCGTGGACGGAAAATCTCTCTAGACGGTGGAAACACGGGCTGGGTTTCCTTCAAGTATGAAAGGTTGCCAAGCCTTTGTTTTTGGTGTGGTTGTTTAACCCATGGGGAGAGGGATTGCGAGCTTTGGATCGCTAGTGGTGGTTCGTTCACTGGGAAAGACAAGAAGTATGGGACATGGTTGAGAGCCCCTCTATCAAACCATATCATAAAATCAACCATTACAGTCCCAGGTTTTTACCAACAAAAGAAAGTGTCAAGTGCTTCAACGGTGGAGGGGAGGGATTCGGCTTCGATTCCAAACTATTCTTTGTCGCTGGCGAATGGAATTTTGATGAAACCGGTGGACAAGGTAACCTCGAAAATTGTGCTTCTAGCTTTTTTAAATACTGTGGCATATCCTCGTGTCAGGGAGGGGGAAGATATCCCACCGGGTTTTGAGGGTCAGTCAAATACAAAAGGAAACTTTTCACACACACTATTTGAATTGGATGAGAAGTAGTGGAAAGGTGATGTGATGGATAAGGGGATGGGAAATTTAGAGCTGTTACCAAGGGAAGGGTGTGATATTTCAGATAAGTTGAGGGAAGAGGGGAGTAATGTAATAGGGGTACCGGGTTTTGAGGGTCAAAAAGCTACAAGTAGATACTTTTTGCACACTTCACATGTAGGTGATGTAGTACAGGAAAAAGGTGAGGAGAGGTATGACAAGAATGGAATTTTGGAGTTGGTATCAAGTAAGGAGTTTGGTGTCTCAGAAAAGCCTAGGGAAGCGGGTAGTAAAGCAGTGGGGCTTATTCAACCGGTGGTCACGTGTGAGCCTTCATCCATAATTGCCAGGTCAGCTAGACTCCCATTGGTTGATCTCTCAATATTTTAGATACTCCCATGTGCTCCCTTACTCCATAAAAGCCCTCTTGGACACGTATAAATCGAGGTTACATTGAACCTGATGCTAAATTAGAGATAGCCGTGGGGAAAAAAAGGGTTTCACTGCCTAAACAAAAAACTCAGCAAGGTACCACAAAAAAAACTAAGTTGGGTTCTTAGACTAGGAAAGAAAATGCAGTCATATTGGTGGAGGCTGGTACCCAGCCCCGCCAAGAATTATGAATCTCATTTGTTAGAACTGTCGGGGGCTTGGGAACCGGCAGATAGTTTAGGAGCTTGGAGAACTGGTCCGAGCACAAGATCCCTCAGTCGTGTTTTTAGCCGAGACATGGCTGGAAGAAGCAAGGCTAGGTACTATTCACGATTCTCTTCAGTTTGGTCATTATTTTGGTGTTTCAAGGATCACTCGTGGGGGTGGTTTAGCTATTTTTTGGAGGCTGGGTTTTAATTTAGAAGTAGAATCCTCTTCTCAAAATCATATTGATGTTGTGATAAATAAAGGAAAGGACAATGCCTGGCACTTCACAGGAATTTATGGTGCCCCGGAAACTTAGTTACTTTCTGTTTCTTGGGATTTGATCCGCGGGCTGCATAGGCAGTGTTCTTTACCTTGGCTACGCGGAGGCAATTTTAATGAAATCTTGAAATTTCATGAAAAGAGTGGGGGTAGGCTTAGACCTTATGGTTAGATTGAACAGTTTCGGGAAGTGTTGGATGAGTGTAATCTATTAGACCTCGGTTACTCAGGAAACAAATTCACTTGGTGTAGGACTTATCCGAATGGAGGGATGGTTTGGGAGAGGTTAGATAGGGCAGTCGGCTCAATGGATTGGTATGATTTATTTCTGGAAACTTGCATTCAGACTTTGACTTGTGTGTCCTTAGATCATAGTCCTATCTGTATTCGTCTTGAGGGGATTGTAGTCAAATCTTCGAGACCTTGGCGTTTTGAACAGATGTGGCTCAAGGATTTAGGGTGTAGGAACACAGTGGTCCGAACTTGGGATAGAAATGTTTTGGGCTCTCCTATGGAAGTGGTGGTCTTAAAATTGGAGGCTTGTCAACAAAGCCTCATGCATTGGAGTAGGAATTCTTTTTGCCATGTGAAAAGGGAGATTACGGAAAAAAAGAAGTTGTTAAAAGCGGCTGAATGTGAAGTAGCCAAGGGAACACAAGTTGATCAGTTTATCAAGCTTAAATCAGAGGTGGTTGATCTACTTCGTCTAGATGAAAAAATGTGGCAACCGTGTAGCAAGGAGCATTGGATGATTTCTGGAGACCGGAATTCCAAATACTTTCATACAAGAACTTCGCAACGGTTTTGTCGGAATAGAATCATGGAGCTTCGCAATCAAGAGGGTTTGTTGGTTTTGGGAGAGGGTGATCTTTCAGAAATGGTTCAGGACTATTATAAAAATTTCTTTCTTTCCTCTAGGCCGACAGAAGTGGAAGAAGTGGTTCTGTCCATTAAACCAGTCGTGACTGAGGATATGAATAATTGTTCGATCAAGCCATTTTCTCGGGAGGAAATTGAACATGCCTTGAATCAAATGGCCTCTCTAAAGGCTCACAGCCTCGATGGGATGCCTCCCATTTTTTTCCAGAAATTTTGGAGTAACATTGGTGATGATGTGGTTTGTGCTGTGTTGTCTTGCCTTAACTCTGGTAGTCTGATCCCAGGTTTGAACCATACTTTTATTTCCCTCATTCCTGAAGTCAAAAATCCTAAATTTATCACTAAATTCGGACCCATTGCATTCTATAATATCTTATATAAGTTGGTTTCTAAGGTGCTAGCAAACAGGTTGAAAAAAGTCCTTCCTCATATCATTTCTGAATCGCAGAGTGCTTTTCAATCTGATAAGGCAATTTCTGACAATATTTGGTGGAATTTGAAACTCTCCACCATATGAAGCGAAAGCAAGGGGGTAAAGTGGGTCACTTAGCTTTGAAATTTGACATTAGTAAAGCTTATAATAGACTGAAGTGGGTGTTTCTCAGAAAGGTGATGGAAGAATGGGTTTTCATTGTAAGTGGGTTGGTTGGATTATGGAGTGTGTTCAATCAATAACTTACTCGGTGTTGGTGAACGATGAGCCTACGGATACCATTATTCCAACAAGGGGTATTAGGCAAGGGGACCCCTTCTCTCCCTACCTTTTCCTCCTATGCTTGGAAGGTTTAAATGGCCTCCTTGAGCAGGCGGTGGTAGCAAAGTCTCTTGAGGGCTTCTCTCTTTGCAAATATGGGCCAAAGATTTCTCATCTCTTGTTTGTCGACGATAGCCTTCTTTTTTAACGGGCTAGGGTGGAAGATGTGTCAAAGATTCTCGAGATCCTTGGGAAGCATGAGCGAGCCTCAGGTCAGAAATTAAATGCAAACAAAACTACTATCTTCTTCGGTGGTAATGTGACTGATGAGGCTAAGTTGCAAGTGCAAAATCTCTTGGGTGTTTCGGAAATTAAGGAGTATGAGAAATATTTGGGTTTACCGGCGGTTGTGGGGAGATGTAAAAGAGCAAGTTTCAACTATATTAAGGATCGGGTTTGGGGTAAACTTCAGGGGTGGAAGGAAAAACTTTTATCCCAAGCCGATAAGGAGGTCTTGTTAAAAGGAGTTGCTCAAGCCATCCCGACCTTTGCTATGAGTTGCTTTTAGCTCCCGGTTGGTCTTTGTCAAGATATTGAGGTGCTTACTTGAAGGTTTTGGTGGGGTCAATGGGGGGATCACCGGAAAATACATTGGAAGAAGTGGGAGGTGCTTTGTAAATCTAAAGAAGAGGGGGGGATGGGTTTCAAAGACTTGTGTTAGTTTAATGAGGCTATGCTTGTAAAACAAGTGTGGAGGTTGATTCATGATGAGCACTCCCTATTTTATAAGGTGTTCAAAGCTAAGTACTTCCCTCATGGGTCCATTTTTGAAGCTACTATATCTTCCGGTTCGTATGCTTGGCAAAGCATTTTGAGATCTAGGCATCTAGTTGAAGTGGGTGCTAGATGGAGAGTAGGGGACGAGCATCATGTTAGAATTTTCATTGATAGATGGTTACCAACTGGTGAGGGTGTTTTGGCTTCCTCCTCGGGTGAGCTTCATCTGGGGGCTACTGTTTCAAAGCTTATTAATCGGACCTCGGGTTGGTGGAATGTTCAGTTGATTGATCGTTGCTTTCATCCCCTACATGCGACTCGCATAAAAGCTCTCCCTCTTTGCTCGACTCCTCAATCCGTTGTGCTGACCTGGCCCCTTGAAAAATCTGATAAGTACTCTGTAAAATCGGGTTTTTGTCTACTATGTGATGATTTGGACTCCGTAGCAAATTTGAATCAAGCTAACTCCGAAGAAAGAGTTTTTTGAAAAAAGCTTTGGAAAATTCAGGTTCTCGGAAAAATAAAACACTTTCTTTGGCGGGCTTGTACGAACTCCCTAGCAACAAAAGATAATCTGGTGAAACAAAAAATTCTGCTGGATGCGGCTTGTAATCGCTGTACAGGTGCTCAGGAGGACATACTTCATTCCCCTTGGAGTTGCAACGGTCTCAAGAAGGTTTCGGCTAAGGATTTTGGTTGGATTTTCAAGTCAAGTTTGGTCTTTACCTCCTTCAAAGAGTTAGCTGTACTAGTTTTCACTAAGCCGAATCTGGTCCCCCTGTTTGCTACGATGACATGGTCGATTTGGTTCCATAGAAATAAGGTCTGGGTTGGTGAGAATGTTAGGCCTTTGGGTCAGATAGTAGGCTTTGCACATGACTACGTGTAGGCTTTGCACGTGACTACATGCGTGACTTCAAGTCTCTTAAGAAATGCTCTTGCACGGTCCATGCTTCAACTCCAAAAGTTTGGAGTCCACCTGATGGCAACATATGGAAAATAAATTTTGATGGTGCGATGTTTTGTGAATCTGATGAAGCTGGAGTCGGAGTGGTCGTGCGGAATTCTGTTGGTGAGGTTAAGGCTGCTCTGGCAAAAAAGATTAGAAAACCACCAACAGTGGAAGTTTTGGAGCTGCTGGCTGCTAGACATGCTGCTCTTTTCTTCGAAGATCTTGGCCTTAATAAGGTGATTTTTTAGGGAGATTCAGAGCAGGTTTTAAAGGCCCTTTTATGGGGTGGCTGGGAATTCGCTTCAGGTGGTCATCTCATTCATGATACTCTTTGTATTGTAAACTCCTTTGTGAGTACCTCTTTCTCTCATGTCTGTAGGCAGGGCAATACCGTTGCTCATGCTCTAGCACAAAGAGCCAGACTTTGTTCCCCTATTTCAGTTTGGTTGGACTCCTATCCAACGGACATTATTCCATTTGTATTAGCTGATTTTTAGCCTTGATTTATTAAAGTTTCTGGATTTCTTTCTCAAAAAAAAAAAAAAAAAAAAAAAAAAAAACAGTTATAAAAAAAATCATAAAAATAACACATATCTCTCTTAAATTTAAAAATAAAATTTTTTAATAAGATATAATTGCATGAGTAAGAAATTTCCTAAAATAAATATTAAGTTTCATTTTAATGTTATAACTCACAACCAAACTAATGAATAGGTTTAGTTATTACATTACAACACATTTTTTTCCTAGTAATAAAGATTACAATTCTTGTCATAATCCTCATTCAGTGTACCAAACGTATCTTAATATGCACACACTTCATCCTTTCCTCTTTTTTATATTTTCACACTTTTTTCCCCATCTTATTTTGTATAAATTTGATATTATTTTTCTCATTCAATCCATATTTTTTAATGTGTTTTAGTGTTGTGTTTTTTTAATTCCCCATCACAAAGGTTTCTCTCTCCCTTTTATAGCTTTAGTTGGATTTTGGATTGGGTTAATACTTAGTTTTAATGGGAAATAGGAATTTGAGTTTATATTAGAGCATAATCTACGTAGCCGTGAATTTAAATGGGCCTACCAATAGTGAAAGTAATAAATTATTATAAAGTCTATCTTTTATTCCTTTGATTTCATTTTAATTTTGGTTAAGACAACACTGTAATTTTGTGATGAGTTTTGATTATCATGATAATCTCCTTATTTCTTAAGAATGAGAAATTTGAATAATAAATTTGAAACTTATAAAGTTTAGTTTTATATTAAGGTAGCATTTGGATCCGGCGTTTCCTTCAGCGTTTGCGTTTTGCATTTTGCGTTTTCCTCTTCTTCTTTTTTTTCTTTTTTTTTGGCTGCATGCGTTTCAGACTTTCTCCCGACAGAGTGCACTGTTCACGGGACCCACAACCACTTTATTCTAAAAAAAATATTAAAAAAGGGTCCCACGGCACTATTTACACATTTAAAAATTATTTTACTACAATATTTTTAGTTTTCAGTTTTCAGCAAAATAAGTTGTATTCAAATAGACTCTAAGCAAATATAACACACTATAACAGAATTTAGAAGAATATGGACCACCTCAAAAAAAAATATCAATCAAATAAATCAAAAATAATAGAATAATATATTTGTCAAAAAAAATGATAAAAAGTAATTGTAGATTTAGTAGTCTTTAAAAAAAATACAATACTTGAAGCAATTGTTGCTTTTAATATATTACACCTCATCATAAAATAGTTTGGGGTTGCAACTAGTTATTCAATATTTTTGTACAATTTGATTTTGTAACTTATAAAATAGAAGTGAAACGTTCTATAAGTTGAATGATCAAGTACTGATAGAAGTGTGAAGTATTTAAGCTACCATGGTGTTGATATAGGGTCTGTTTAGATTGAGTTTATTTTTGCTGAAACTGAAAACTGAAACTGAAAATACTGTAGTAAAATATTTTTTAAATGTGTGAGTAGTGCCGTGGGACCCATTTTTAATAAAAAAAATTGCTGAAAAGTGGAATTTGTGGGTCCATGAACAGTGCATGGATGCACTATTCACAGTGAAAAAGTCAACATTTGCGATTACTGTTCATGAACAGTAGCCGCGTTTCAGGAGAAAACATGTAGAAAAAAAAAAGAGGACGCGTTTACTGTACTTACTGTAGCGTGGGTCCCATGCCCAAAACACAAACACTGAAACGCAGTAAAACATCCAAACCAAATGGGTACACAGTCTGATGACTTCCATAACAAAAAGGCAAGATGTGACACATGCTTCCCTGTTGTTTTATTTTTAACGCAGCAGATTAGTTTGCAACTCTCCTGTGAAGTTTGTGGATGATGCAAGATTCTGTTGGTTTTTTTTTTTTTTTTTTTTTGGATTTTAACAATTGGGTTGTTATGATTCTTGTGAATGTGTTGGATGTGAATGGTTGTTGAGGATGTTAACCAAAGACATAACACATAATTTATACTGGGGTGCATTGTTATAGGAAACATTAGACAATTAACGACCTCTTACACTTTGGTGCCCGTATTTGGATCTTCTCAAATTTTGTTTTTGAGCAAAATTTTGAATCTGGTCATTATACTTATAATTTACTCCTGTTTCTCTACCTTTTTTCCCCCTTCATCACATAATTATTTTGTTGACATGTGTAGACAAAATGCAATTGAGACAATATGTCTATTGCTTCCAGCTGGAGGAACGATTGATTATAATTGCAACCCAATGAACAGAAGAGGAATGTATTAACTTAATATTGAGGGAGCAATCTTCAAGGACAAGGAGGAAGCTGGAGTGGGGGGCTTTAATCAGAGATGCTCAGGGACTACTTACAGCTGTGATGAGTAAGAAAGATAAGTTTTTGTACGAATGAATCGTGGCGGTTGCTACTGAGAGAGTGCTGAGTTTTGTGATGGATGTGGGAATTCAAGAAGTGGTTCTTGAAAGGGATTTCCTCACCACTGTGAATGCATTAAAGGTGGATGCATCATCAAGTAGTCAAGAGAGCAACTACAGCAATTTAGAAGATGCCCAGTCAGCAACCCACAGTAAAAAAGAAACACAATATATATGTAGATGAAAAATGACGTGTTTTTTTTATAGAGGATGCTTAATCATATCTAATTGGATGTATTGAATAACGTTGGGTATAATGTATAATTAATTTTCTAATATTTTTTGAAGATAATTTTGTCTCCTTAAAAATTGAACTATTTTTAAAAGTATTTTCTATTTTATTTTTAATTTTGCAAATATATCATTTTATTATTTTGAGTGTTTTTTGGAAAAAAATTGGGTGTGTTTATTTGATATATATATATTTTTTTAGAAGAGCTATTATTCTTTTTTCAAGTTATCTATATTCATCAAACTTTTGTTATAGTGTGTTATATTTTTCCTTTTTATTTTTACAAATAAATATTTTTAAGTTTCAAATTAATTATTTAAATTTCTCATTCTTTTAAGGAGGTTGTCATTTTAATCAAATCCCATAATAAATTTACTATTGATATTACTCAAATAATTAATAGGAACATTCAAATAATACAATTGTTTTCTTTGATTGTTAAATGTTATCCTATTGCATTATAAAGATTTAAAAATAGTATATAATAAATTTTTTTTGTTCTCTTTGATTGTTAAATGTTATCCTATTCTATTATAAAGAATTAAAAATGGTACATAAGAATATAACATTATTCTATTACTGTAAAGGCCAGAGTTGGGTCCCTAGCCCAACAGATAAATAGACTTAGGCCCAGCAAGCCCAAAACAATAAATTTATAGAGAATGAGTTAGAAAACTGGGTTCTAATGAACCAGACAAACACAAAAGTAGATTTAGATGACAAAAAGATGTAAAATGGACGAGGTTATGATGAAGAAAATCGTCCTCAGCAAGGTCCAAGGAGAACAGTTCTTATATATTATTCTTAAGTTTGATTACAAGTTTGGTTCTTGGTTGCTACAGTGTTTCTCTCTTCATCTTTCAATCGTTTGTCTCATTGCATCCTTCTTCTTTTATACTATCTTTCCTCTTCATCTCCACCTTCCACGTGCATGCCAGATGGTTGGTGTTGATACTTGTCTCATCAGCACCTCCCATAAGTCTTCCTATAGTAGCTGTAAGGTTGAAAACCACTGTTTAGGTATCACCTCCACATTAATGCGGCCAGAGAGTTAGCTACAGAGCATTTAATGCGGTGGCAGCAGCTTTCTCCTAAGATATTTCAGGACTTCTCTCTGTCTGACATCTCTACAATGCTTATCCACACCAATGAGACTTCCTGAAATGTTACCCTGGACGACAGACAACCTCTTCGGACCTCGGCATTGGTTAGCCGAGGATGCATTTATCCTCAGCCCACCCTCTTTAGCCATTATGACCAAAACTAACCTCTATTTACTAACACAATCTCTTCTAATAAATATTTCTCTTCCTCGGACAACCTCTCATCCTCGAATTGGGCCACAGACCCAATATACAAACAAATAATGAACCCTTGGACCCAATATCCCTACAATAGCCCCTTGAGATTCTTCTTTCTGGCTCATCAGGAAGAAAGGAGGATTTTGATGCCACCATTCTTGCTCTGTGCTCATTTCATCCCACCTCTGTTCAAAAAGACACCTTTTTAACTGCCCAAGACACGCTCCTGACACTTCGGCATATAAGACGCACTCCTCATTAAATTTTTACGGCTTTATGTCCCCCACGTTCTAGGTGCGATACAAATCCAACGGCTAAGAACTCTGCTTGGACTTGGGCGGGAATTTTCCCTCTCAGTAGCTCTCTCTTTGATATAAATATCACTCAAATTAAACACCTTCTTTACTTTAGCATTCACTTAGCTTTTAGCGCACATACACCGAACCTACCAACTCTTTTAACTTACTTGTGCTTCTACAAATACTAAAAGCCTGCCCGAGGACACATTCTTTATTTCTGTAAGTCTTCACAAACCTTTGCACTTTACTTTTCCATACATTTTTCTATTCTTTGTACTTTTCCTCTCCTCGGCTCTATTCTCTCCTCTCAATCACTTTAGGTCTCTCCAAACCCTCCTAGAAATGGGTAGATTTAAGAGTTTGGTAAACTCCGAGGAAGGGATAGATAATTTTAGGGCTCAGTATAGAATCCCTCCAGGGGTGGGCATTAGGTATTGTGCAGAGGGACAGTGGCATGTAGACAGGCAAGAAGGAGAAGTAGTAATCCTGATGATTGCCTTCATAGAGGGTGGGATGAGAATCCCCATGGGCACTGTGACCAGGGATTATCTTAGGGCCCAAACATGTTCAAAATACTAGGGTGCATAGATGCCCTCAATGAAAAGATAGGTTTAGGGCTTACTTATCATGATGTCAACTAGGTTTATAACCTCCACCACCTGAAGGGGTAGGGGTATTACCTAAAGTCTAGGTATCCCGAAGTTAGGCTCATTCAATGCCTTCCTGACTCCAACAAAGGTCTAAATAAGGATTTTTTGATTGTGTCAGGGGAATGGCGTGATGGCCTTCCATGCCCAACAAGAGAGGGGCAGCCAGGTGGAGTACTAGGTCTAAGGTGCTTGCTTACAAGTTCTTTCCTTTCTTTTGGTTTGTTCCATTTTCGTATCTAATAAAATTTTTTGTTTTCCTGATGATTTTACAGATAGATACGCTACTGAGCCGAACTTCAACATGGTCAATAAGGAGAGTTTGGGTAAAATACTCTGGGCCGAGGTTTTCGTACACAAAGACGGCCAATTGCGAGTGGCTCCCCTAATCCTAGGGTACAAGCCGATCTCGTCTGGCTTTCAGGCACTGAAGTGTGTGATCAAAGCCAAGGACCCCCATCTACAGCGCATAAGCATCGCCGCCCCTAGGTTTCTTCTTGCTAAGGACACTCCCATCCAAGGAGGCATTCTCGTCACTCAACCAATCCCGGAAGGCATTCCCAAAGTAACTTCTCCATCTCAACACACAACTGGTGAAGCCACTTCCTCCCAACCTACAAACAAAGAAAAAGATGAGGAAGAAAAAGAAAAGGAAAAAGAGATAGTAGACGTCTCGGACTCAGATGATCTCTACGAGGTGTTTAACCAGCCCTCGTCTCTCGTGACATCAACTGGTGACCTCGGCCAATTTTCCCCACCTCAACCCAGTCACTTCAAAGGAGCTACTCCCTTATCAGACGAGATGGGGATCCAAAGGAAGCAAAGGTCGACTCTCCAGGAGTTACTGGAATCTCAACCGGGGAGAGATGCACTTGTTAAGGCTCCTCAGAATAGGCTCCCCACTCCTCCACCCACCCAATCCTTGCGAGCTGATCTAGCTGACCAAAAAAGGAAGAGGGAGGACAAAGGGAAAGAAGTGGTAGAAGTTGGGAAGAACCAACCTCCTCGAGAGATCGAGCCCTAGAAGGGGGCCAAGTAGCCTCAAACAATGCAAATGAGGTTAGCCACTGAGGGGGAAAAAAAGGTTGACCACCAAGTTGCAACCTTTATCTGGGCCCCACGCATGGAATTGGATGGAGCTCCTTTTCTTGATAATGCCTCCATTCGAGACCTCGAACGAGGCACAGCCGAGTACGTGGTAAATGCGTTGGAACAATCCTTATTACTGCCTAAGGACATGGCTGACCTTAGGTCTATGAGGCAGCACGAAGTCTTCCTCGGACTGAAGAGGGACTTGGCCATGGTAATTTTTTTTTTTTTTTTTTTTAACTGTACTTCCCTTCCTTTTCAGGCCATCCAAGCCACCTTCAGGGCCCAGGAGATGGTGAGCTACTCCCAACGCAAAATGAAGGAGGAGGAGGGGAGGAGGATAGCAGCTGTGGACGCCTTCCACGTGGCTAAAAAAAGCAACCAAGAGTTGAAGAAAAAACTGCTAGAGGAAGAGAAAGAAAGAAAAAGTGCCACTGCTACCCTAGATAATGCGGAGAGGCAAGTCGAGAGCCAAAGGGTACTTCTCCGAAATGTCGAGGACTAGCTGGCCGCCTCCAAGGAACAGATCATCACCTTGAAGAAAAAACTGGAGGAGGTCGAAAAGGCCAAGGCTCACACTGAAAAGGCCAAGGAGGAGGTTGAAAAGGCAAAGGAAGAGGCAAAGCAACATTTATATGATGTTGGGGAGGCCAAGACCGAGGACGCCCTTAGGGCTGAGGTCCTAGGGGTATGCAGACTTTGCTGTGCCCAAGTATGGGATGAAGCCCTCAATCGAGCTGGGGTTGAGGCTTCTTCTGTGCTTAGGAAGGCAGAAAATGTCTATTACTCTGAGGCTATCCGCCCCTCTTCCTCCAGTAGCTCTAAGGTGGATATTCCAACCGAGGTGGCCAATCTAGAGAATAACAACTCTGAGAAAGTCCTTCCCTCCTTTGGCAGCCCTCCGAAGGTGACTACGCAACTGGGGGAAAAAGAAAAAGAGGCTGAAGTGACCAAGGGAGTGGTCCCTGATGCCACCAAGCCCCTAGCTGTTCCTAAGGATCCTATTAAAGACAAGGAGGCACCCGTGATGGAGAGTCCTTGCTACTCTCCCAATGCCCGTCAAGGGTGACCCCAAAAGCATTGACAAAGGATCCTCGGAGGCTGGAGCCCAGCAATCCAAGGCCATTCCTCAAGGAAAAATTGTAATCAAGAAAAAGTAGATTTTTGCATAGCTTTCTTTTAGTTTTCAGGATTTGTAACCAAATTACCTCTTTGTACTTGATCTGTCTTACTTTAAGGTTTTTATCAATGAAAGTTTATGAGTATTTTCTTTCTCCCTGTGACTTACATATTGGAGTTGATATGATTTCTATTTTATCTAACACTTAATAAGAGTAACAATAAGGTAAAATTCTTCTTACTAATCTATGTAAGTAACAAACAAGTCTCATGTGGTTAGCAGTAGAATAAGTAAAAATCTACTAAGTCCATTACCTCGACGAAGCATAATTTCAACTTTTAAGAACATACATAGTAATATAACCTGTGTGCTGGTTTAAACTTACTCTGCTCCTTACTTATTGGTAAGTTTAAAGGAGCAAAGGGACAATCAATTCTTAAACAAATACAGGTAAGCCTGTAAATGCTTTAAGTGATGCTCATGAACATCCACCTGAGTTCGTTACTACCATGAAGATCTTTGCTGTTTAAAGTAGCTAACCGCCTTTGACATTCAAGTAATTAATAAGAAATACTTACTTTCCCTTAAGTTTGTGGTCCAAAAAAAAAATCTGAGATAAACTGAGGCTTTGCCCGGACATTTGTTAAAAATGATAGGAAGTATTAATGATTAAAAGATATCAATTTATCCAAGGTATGTGGTCTGAGAATTTAGGTATGACCAAGGTTCTATTTGATACTTAAATAGATGTCAAGGAGTATTAATTTCCCCAAAGCATGTGGTCCGAGGAGCCAGACATAGCTAAGGTTCTGTTTAATATTTAGATAGATGTCAAGGAGTATTAATTTTCCCAAAGCATGTGATTCAAGGATCCAGGCATAGCTAAGGTTCTGTTTAATACTTAGATAGATGTCAAGGAGTATTAATTTCCCCAAAGCATGTGGTCCAAGGAGCCAGGCATAGCTAAGGTTCTGTTTAATACTTAGATAGATAACTTAAAACATCAATTTTCCCAAGGTATGTGGTCTGAGGGGCCAGGCATGATCAAGGTTTTGTTTGATACTTAAATAGATGTCAAGGAGTATTCATTTCTCCAAAGCATGTGGTCCGAGGAGTCAGGCATAGCTAAGGTTCTATTCAATACTTAGTAGAATGATTAAAAGATATCAATTTACCCAAGGTATGTGGTCCTAGGAGTTAGACATGACCAAGGTTCTGTTTGATACTTAGATAGATAGTGAAAACTCATGACACGCAATATAACAAACCCACATAGGGTGAAGGAAGCCTTTATTAATAATAATATCTTCTAAGGTTATGTACATTCCAAGGGCATGGTACAGTTTTTTCCTCTAGATCTTCAAGATAATATGCATCTATCCTACCCACTGACGTGTTATGATATGGCCCTTCCCAGTTGGGTCCCAATTTTCCCTATGCTGGGTTTTTTGCAGTGCCTAAAACCTTTCTTAACACCAAATCACCTAGTGCTAGTGGTCTCAGCTTCACATTGGCATCATACCCTTACTTGAGCTTGTGTTGATAGTAGGCCAATTAGACCATAGTATTTTCTCTCCGTTCCTCAATTAAGTCTAAGCTTTTCTATAGTAGCCCGTCATTGCTGCTCAGAGTGAAGGAACTCATTCTCAACGTGGGGAACCCAATCTCTAGAGGAATGATAGCTTCAGTCCCATAAGTCATTGAAAATGGTGTCTCTCTAGTGGATCTACGAGGTGCAGCTCGATATGTCCAAAGGACATGTGGCAATTCTTCCACCTATTTTCTCTTTGCATCATCCAATCTCTTTTTAATTCCACTCACTATGACCTTATTGACAGCCTCGGCCTATTCGTTCCCTTGTGGATAAGCCAGGGTGGAATATCTATTTGTTATGCCCAGGTCACAGTAATATCTTCTGAATGCCTTGCTATCAAATTGCAATTTGTTGTCTGAGATGAGGGTACGAGGAATTTCAAACCGAGTGACAATATTCTTCCAGACAAACTTTTTGGCATCCATATCCCTGATATTTGCCAAAAGTTCAGCTTCGACCCACTTGGTGAAATAATCTGTGCCAACTAATAAATACCTTTTATTCCCTACTGCCTTAGGGAAAGGCCCTACAATATCTAGGCCCTATTGAGTGAAAGGCCAAGGGCTGGACAGAGGATTTAGGACCCCAATAGGTTGGTGAATGTTTGGAGCGAATCTCTGGCATTGGTCACACTTCTTCACATAGTCTTATGCCTCTTTCTGCATATTTGGCCACCAATAGCCTTGTGTGAGGGCCCTATGAGACAAGGATCTAACCCCGTATGGCTTCCACAAATTCCTTCATGCAACTCTTTCAAGAGTAGCTCAACTGCTTCAGGGTGTACACATAGCAAATATGGGCCGAAAAATGACCTTTTATACAACTTTTGGTCTTCGGACAACCAAAACCAAGGAGCCTTCCTTCTCACCTTGTCAGCTTCAGACTTATTCTCGGGCAAAACATCTTCCTTAGGAAATAGTACAATAGAGTCCATTCAGCTAGGACCCATCCTTGTTTGATGGACATGGATCATATTTGCTCTTACCTCAATAGTTTTACATAAGTCCTCTACAAGGAATACCTGAGGTAAACTTTGTGCCAAGGAGGTTGCCAGTGTGGCAAGAAAGTCCGCGTGTGTATTTCTGTTTCTAGGAACTTGTGATAAATTAAAAGACTTAAACCCAGACTGTAAATGTCTAACCTGGTTCAAGTATTCCTGCATCCTGGGATCTCTAGCTTCCAACTCTCCTTGAACTTGACCTATAACTAGCCTCGAATCAGAGAATACCTCCACTGCTTTTCCACCCATTTTCTGGACCATAGTCATCCCTACCAGCAGAGCTTCATATCGGCTTCATTGTTTGTGGCTGAGAAGCCCAATCTCAAGGATTTCTCAATTGTGATCCTTTTTGGGGATACCATCACTAACCTCACTCCAGACCCTCTATGATTCGCTGTACCATTAATATAGACCTTCCAGGACAGAGATTCTTGTAAGGAGATTGTACCAACTAATTTTTCATCCATGTTTTGTTATTCCATTTTCTCTTCTAATGGGATTTCAGCAAACTCGGCTACCAGGTCAGCGAGGACCTGTCCCTTGATGGAGGTGCAAGGCATCTATTTGATACCAAAAGCCCCTAGGATCGTACCCCACTTTGCGATTCTCCCTGTATAGTTAGCGCTCCAAAGCAGAGATCTGAGTAGGAGCTGGGTTAGAACAACAACCGTGTGCGATTGGAAATAGTGGGGGAGCTTACGTGTAGCATGCACCACTGCCAAAATGGCCTTCTTTAGTGGTAGTTAACGCACCCCGGCCTCATGTAGTGACTTGCTCACGTAATAAGCTGGCCTCTGCACGCTGCTATCAACCCGTATCAGCACCAAGCTTACTGCATGGGGAGCCACAGCAATATAGGCAAACAAAACCTCATCCATTTCGGGTCTGGACATAATGGGTGGCCGAGATAGATATTCCTTCAACTATTGGAAAGCCCAGACACACTCCTCAGTCCATTCAAATCCCTTCCACTTGTTCAACAACTGAAAGAAAGGCCTACACTTGTTTGCTAACCGATAGATGAATCGATTTAGAGCAGCAGTCATCCTTATTAGCCTCTAGACTTCTTTGGGATTCCGAGGTGATTGCAAACTGTTAATTTCCTTGATCTGATCAGGATTAACCTCAATTCCGCGATGCGTAACCATGTACCCCTAGAACTTTCTTGATCCAACACTAAAAGAGCACTTAGGCGCATTAAGGTGCAGCTTGTGTTTCCTCAAGATCTCAAAGATGTTCTCGAGGTCATCAATGTGCTCAGATTCTGCCTTACTCTTTACCACCATGTTATCTATGTAAATCTCAATGTTTTTTCCTAACTATGGCTCAAATATCCTTGTCATCATCCTCTGGTAGGTAGCCCCAACATTCTTCAAGCCAAAAGGCATCACCTTGTAATGATAATTCCCAACAGGAGTAACAAGCTGTCCTCTCTTGATCGTCTAAAACTAAAGGTATCTGATGGTACCCTTGAAAGGCATCCAAAAAGCTTATCTGAGGATGGCCTACAGTTGTGTCCATCAGTTGATCAATCCGAGGCATGGAGAAGGGGTCCTTTAGGCAAGCTTTGTTCAAGTCTGTAAAATCTACACATACACTCCACTTCCCAGTCTTCTTCTTCACAACCACAGTATTGGCCAACCATTCAAGGTTGAAAACTTCTTTAATAGCCCCAGTCTGCTTAAACTTTGTCACCTCGTCTTTGACAGCATCAGAATGATCCTTGGACGAACACCGAGGCAGTTGCTTCTTGGGGGTGATAGATGGATTGACATTCAAATGATGACAGATGAAGCTCGGATCCACCCCCGGAGCCTCATAGGCATTCCAAGCAAACATGTCGACATTTCTCTTAAGAAACTCCACCAATTCTTCCTTCTTGTGAGGCGGTAGCTGGGCCCCGACCTGAAAAAACTTCTCCAGGTCCTCACCTGCGGCAAATTTCTCTAAATCCTTACATTTTGCCTCCTCAGCTAGCCCATTTACAGGTAACACCGGAGGCTTTGACTACTATAAACCCCTTTCCACAGGGGCCGAGGGCCCAGCTGCTGGGTCATGGAAAATAGCAGATATGAGGCACTGCCTAGCCATGGATTGACTTCTAACTCCTCAATCCGGTCCCCTGATGGATACTTCACCTTCTGATGCAAAGTTGAAGAAATAGCCCCTAGGGCATAAAGCCAAGGTCTGGCCACTATGACCATGTAAGGAGAGTAAGCATCCACTACAATGAAGTCCACTTCAACTACCTCTGAACCTACCTGTACGGGCAACCTAATCTGGCCCTTTGGGATGACAACTTTCCCATCAAAACTCACTAAAGGTGAAACATAGGCTGTTAGGTCCTATGGCTTTAAGTTCAGCTCCATGTACAAATCAGGATATATAATCTCTACACCACTGCCCTAATCTACCATTACCCTCTTCACATCATACCCTTATATTCTGAGGGTTACCACCAAAGCATCATCATATGGCTAGATGGTTCCTATCTTGTCTTCATTTGAAAAACTTAGCGTCGGTCGAATCTCTACTTTAGCCCTCTTTGGCCCAGAATTAGAGTCCTCAGATGGTAGTCGAGCTACAGACATCACCCTGGAGGGCTGAGAACCCATTCTCCTAGGTGTAGCGAAGATGACATTGATTATGCCTATTGAGGGCCTTGAAGAAGCATTCCCCTGAGCCCTAGACCTCGATTGGTCTGCTTGCTCGTTGGGATGGTACAAAAGATGCTATAACTTCCCCTCCCTAACTAGTTGCTCCAGATGGTTCCACAAAGTTCTGTAGTCCTCGGTGGTATGCCTCTACTCTTGATGGTACTGGCAATGGAGACTTTGGTTGCACCTTAATGGATCTCCACTCATCTTGTTCAACCATTTGAAGTATGGCTCGTTCTTGATCTTCTCTAAAACTTGATGCACCGATTCTCAGAAAACGGTATTAACCACTTCAGGAACTATAGGTCCAGATTACCTAGAAAAATCTCTCCGTGGTTTGTTATTGTTGTAGCGATCTGACCTGAAATCCCTCCTCTCTTGGGGGATAACCTTGCCCTTTCCCTTGCCTTGCTGTTGATCCTCCTCAACCCTCTTATATTAGTCAATCCGATCCATAAGTTGACGTACACTGGTATTTGGCTTCCCAATCAAAGACTTCCTTAAGCCATGTTCAGTGGGTAGGCCGACCTTGAAAGTCCTGATGGCCACATCATCAAAGTCGCCATCTATCTCGTTAAACATCTCCCAATATCTGTCCGAATATGTTTTCAGGGTCAACCCTTCTCTCATGGACATGGATAACAAGGAATTTAGGGGCCGAGGAACCCTACTGCATGTGATAAAGTGGAATCCAAACAGCTGAGTGAGTTCCTTAAAGGAATCAATGAAACCTACTCCCAGACCATCAAACCACCTCATTGCCACAAGCCCCAAACTGGATGAGAATACTTTGCACATTAAGGCCTCGTTCTTAGAGTGCACAGTCATCCACTAATTGAAATGGCTAATGTGCTCCACAAGATCTGTTCAACCATTGTACATGGTGAACGTGAGCTGAGTGAACTACCGAGGAAGTCTTCCTCCCTCAATCTTGCCCGTGAAAGGTGATCTAGAAATTCAGTTAAGTGCTCTAATCATAGCATCATTTCCAAGGCCTCTAGAAGATGGATTTTTGTTTCTGCGCTCATGATGATGGTCTATATCATATGAGAAAGACTCACTAGAAGGAGTCCTTAATCTGCGCCTATAGCTAATATCCTTCTCACCATTTGAAGAGAAGTCAGAAACGGAAGGAGCTCGCCTTCTTCGTTCATGGCTTAAGCTTCTCTTCAAATGATTGATCTCCAACTGCATGGTTTTGGTATTCTTCTCATGAGAGAGGTAGCTACCACCCCTAGAGTGACTCCTATTAGTATGGGTAGTATGCACACTCCCCTCCTGGTCTCTTCTTTGCTCAAGTTCACGGAAGTGATCTTGACATTGAGACCCCATGAATTCTGCCTGGTTTGAACCTAAACCTACCATCGTCAATCGTTAAACTCACTATAACACCAGTAGTTCCCATAGACGGTGCCAATTGTAAGGGCCAAAGTTAGGTCCCTAGCCCAACAGATAAATGGACTTAGGCCCAGCAAGCCCAAAATAAGGAATTTGTAGAGAATGGGTTGGAAAACTAGGTTCTAATGAATTAGACAAATACAAAAGTAGATTTAGATGACAAAAAGATGTAAAATAGATGGGGTTATGATGAAGAAAATCATCATCGGCAAGGTCCAAGGAGAACAATTCTTATATATTATTCTTAAGTTTGATTACAAGTTTGGTTCATGGTTGCTACAGTGTTTCTCTCTTCATCTTCCGATCCTTTGTCTTATTGCCTCCTTCTTCCTTTATACTATCTTTCCTCTTCATCTCCACCTTCCACGTACATGCCAGATGGTTGGTGTTGATACTTGTCCCATTAACACCTCCCATAAGTCTTCCTGTAGTAGTTGTAAGACAGAAAACCACTGTTTAGGTATTACCTCCATATTAATGCGGCCAGAGAGTTAGCTGCAGAACATTTAATGCGGTGGTAGCAGCTTTCTCCTAAGATATTTCAAGACTTCTCTCTGTCTAACATCTCTACAATGCTTATCCGCACCAATGAGACTTCCTGAAACGTTACCCTAGATGATAGACAACCTCTTCGGACCTCGACATTGGTTAGCCAAGGATGCATTTATCCTCGGCCCACCCTCTTGAGCCATTATGACAAAAAATAACCTCTATTTACTAACACAGTCTCTTCTGATAAAGATTTCTCTTCCTCGGACAACCCCTCGTCCTCGGATTGGGCCACAAGCCCAATATACAAATAAATAATGAACCTCTGAGCCCAATATCCCTAGAATTACATAACATGCTTTGGATAATTTGATGTTTATTATTATATACTTTATTTTTATGTTTTTTTTTCTCATTTTATTTTATTCAACAATTAAATTCAGTTACATCCTCTATATCATTCAATTATTTATATTTACTTTCTTTTAAAAAAAATTAAGCATATAATATTTTACTTAAATTCAAGTAAATAAAATTATTAAATTCTCACCTTCAAAATATCTAAGAATTAACTCAAACTAAAATTATAAGAGAAAGAGAGAGTATATATGTGATGAGAAACTCACAAAACATACCACCAAAATGCATTGACCCAAAGTATTTAAAATAGAGTTGCAAGAAAGAATATATATATATATATATATATATATATATAGAGAGAGAGAGAGAGAGAGAGGGAATAATCACATATTCTAGGAGAGAACATGAGAGATAGCAAAATTATATAAAATAAGGTGAGTAGACGAATATTCCAAAGAAAATGTATAATTGTAAACAACAAATTGTCCAAACTATGCTACATGATCAAATAACATTATGTTATTATATTAAATCATTGGATAGCTTTTAAAAATCACACAAAATAAAATAAAAAAGATAAATTAAATATAACTAAATGCATCAACTCAAAGTAGAGTTCAAAAAAAAAAAAAAAATTCATTAACCTAAATTAGATGTGCAACAAAGAATTAAAAATTCACCAAGGGAGAGAGAGAGAGTTCACCTGTTTGTGTGAGCAAAATATTTATAGAATGGAAGAGAGAAAAGAAAATATTTATAGTAAAAAAATGGGGAGAAGAAGAGTCAAAATAAAATGAATATGAAGGGATAGAGGAATTATAAGGTTAAGGTATAGAGTAGTGGGGAGATAAAAAGGTAAAAGTGGGAGAAATGTTAGAGGAAGAGTTATTGTAAGGTGATGAATTAATAAGGAGAAAAATAATTAAAAAGAAGAGGAAAAATGTTAGAAATAAGTGGATGATGTGGCTGCAGATATGACTCAATAGGAGTATAGCAACAATAAATGCAATACTTCAACTTTTAGATATACTAGTCACAGACCCGCGCATTGCGTGAGATAAAATTTTTTGAGGGTGATCTTATTAAATATATTTGGGGTAATAAGTAATAACACTTTCCCATTTTGTTTATATTAATAACAAAATATTTTAAATTTATTTAAGAATCTGTTTATAAATGTTTAACCATGGTTAGTAAAGACATTACTCATAACTTTAGAATTAAAATACAAATTTACAAAATACCAAAACATTTGAAATGAAAAATCTCTCCATAACTCATTGGGAAAAGAAAATTGGGGGGGGGGGGAACAAAAAAAATTACTAAATATTTTGAAATACACTTTAATTTAAAATTTTAAACTAAGAGAATTTAATTTTAAAATTAAGGATAATTTTTTAACCTACCTTAAGTACAGGCAGGTTAGTACACAATATTTTAATATTAATTTAACAAAGTTTGGTCAAACAAATGTAAAGGGTGAAAATATTTTTTCCTTTCAAGTTTGGAGTAGAGTATTATTTCTTCAAACCTCGAGGAAGGGGAATGTAATTACCCCTATATTCTTCTTGTTGTTGTTGTTAATAATTGATTTTTCATTTTCTTTTAAGTTAATAAAAACCTTACATATACCTTTTTATTTATTTATAGAATATACATTTTTTTAACCTTTACATATCTTTTTTTTAATGTGAATCTTTACATATACCTTAAGTAAACTCTATATATTCCACTTCTTTAGACGTGTAAAATCATAGACTACTACTTCATAATGATAGTAGCAAATTAGTTTTATCACTTTTTTTCATAATTTCATTTATAACGTTTTTTACTATTATCATATATTTACTAGCTAATGATTTTCATAACAGAGGTATTAAATGAGATGTAGAATCGTTTATTAGATTTTTAAATGTAATTGTATGAAGATTATACACACACACACACACACACACACACACACACACATACATACATATATACATTTAAATGAAATGTCAAAAAAGGGATTTTAAAATTTTCTAACTTAATTTCTTATGTAATTTCTATTATTACATGAGAACATCTCCTTTTAGTTATGAATTAGAGTTTGATTAGTTTTAAGTTTAAATACATTGCTATGATTGTTTTTAATTATTAATTATTGATTCAATTTTTTAAGTGAATGTAACAGTTGATTTTATTGCACTGTAAAGTTTTTAATGTTCTCTATATTTGTCATATTTATTTTTTATTTTTTTACTTCTCCTTACAACCTCTTTGTTTTCCAATTAATTGTTACTAATTGACATCTCTCTCTCTCTCTCTCTCTCCATAGGCAACCTACTGTTTTCCAAAATTTGATGAAGATTTTATTGCATTAAATATGTATTGTAGTTTTTTCCCCCATTTAATTTTGCTACCCTTAAGTTAGTATATTCATAACTATTAGTTTCTTTATATTATATTTGGTTTGATTTCCTCATTATTATTTTTTTTTAATTGAGTGTTTGTTTCCCAATTGGCATTTGTTTAGTATTATATTTTTTCTTTGATGTATTGGCTTTGAGAATGAGTGTCTCCCCAGTATTACTCCACTTTATGAGGACACTTTATTTATTGAATTTAAGTAAAATTATAATTTTTTGTATATAAAAAGTAGAGAAAAATATAAATAATTTAATGATATAGAAGATGTGGGAGATGAAGAGTGATATTAAGGTAGAAGGTAGTGGGGAGATGAAAAGATAAAGGTAAGGATAAAGTTTGGACAAAGTGTAAATGTAAAAAAAAAAAAAAAAAAAAAGAGTACAATTTTATTTAAAAATAAAAAAGAGAGAAAATATAAATTATTTAATGATGTGGAAGATGTGACTGAATTTAAATGTTGAATAACATAAGATGAGAAGAAAAAAAGTAAAAATAAAATATATAACAATTGTAGGGCCGGGGAGCTTATGATCCGGCCCACGCTTTATCCGGGCTCAGGGCCCGTGCCGAGGAGGTAATGTGCCGAGGACGAGTGATCAAAGGCCGAGGTGTTAAGGGGAACAGCTGTGGATGACCCTATCCTCGGCACTCTAGGACTTCGGTGACAAGAGCAACGTCTTGGCGAAGGCTATCCCCAAACAGCCCCCTGAAGGGGATGTGGGCGGAATAGGGCCCACGTGGAGGTACGGTGCAAAATTGGTTGAAAGGAAAATACGTCCCCTCCGCATTAAAAGCACCTGCCAGCGTCCTGATCATGTTAATGAGAAAAGACGCTTGGACGGTGTAACTTCGATCATCGCAACTAACAGAGAGTAAGATGGGATGGCTGATGGGACGGGTACAGAAGTAAACACCTGCCTGACCAACAAGTTGAGAGCTGAGATCAACCAAGAAGGACTATATAATGTAAAAGTTAGTGCACCAAGAGAGGGCTGAGAAAAATGGCCAAAAACCAGAGCCTCCCAGCCCGCCTCCAGGAGAAGGACTCCTAAGGCGAAAATGACTTAATCATGTATGAACACCACGAGAAACCCGCCGTCTGGTGATTGAGGCCTAGCCTTTCAAACCCACGCTCTACAAATGATATTGTTTAGGTCTTTTTACATGCGAACCCAACACTGTTACGGTTCGTCACGAATCGAGTCCCTACAACAATAAATACCAATAAAGAGAACAATTGCACATAAAAGATTTTTGTTCTTTCTTATAACTCTAATTAAGATTGATGGTTTTTTTTTTTTTTTAATATGTGCTTTAGTATTTTTTTTTTTTTAATTTCCTATCAGAAAGTCTTTTCTTTCCCTTTTATAATTTTGATTGAATTTTGGTTTGGATTAATACTTAGTTGTTTTTGGAAATAGAGATTTGAATATGCCTACCAATTATTTGACTAATAAATTATTATAAATTTTTTTTTATTTCTTTAGTTTTATTTTAATTTTGGTTAAGTTAACATTGTAATTTTGTGATGATTTTTTATTATTATGATAATTTCCTTATTCCTGAAGAGATGAGTTGTATACTAAGCAAATGTAACACACTACAACAAAGTTAGAAGAATAGGGTTCACCTTAAAACATATTAATGAAATGCAGAAAAAATATATATTAAAATGATATATTTGTAGAGATAAAAAGATTAAAAAAATAAGTGTAAAAAAAAAAAATATATATATATATATATATATATATTTTTTTTTAAAAGACAATGCTTGAAATAATTGTTACTTTTTATATATTACACTTCATTGCATAACATTTATATTTTCACGCATTGCACAAGTATGCAGCTAGTTTCCTATAAAAACTAAATGATTCTACAAGTCTTCTATTGGGAATAAATTCTAATCTTAGGTTGCTAAATGCAAATGTAGTAGAAACATGGTGAGAGAGAATAATGGGTTGTGCTCATGGTTAGTGTAATAAGCATGTAATATGATTGTGGGCTTCCTTTATAATAGGATCTTTTGTTACTCTTAGAGCAAACAAAATGATGCCCTTATCCCCACCCAAAATGTTTTCCTATAATGACAAGGTTTATCTTTTAACCTCTAAGAAATGCAATGCAATGGCCAAAGGATATGCCCCTTTAATATATTGTCTCTAATCAAATAAACAAAGGCTCCTTTAGGTATAGGTTTATATGAAATTGAATTGTTTTCAATTTTTTTTTCTCTATAAGAAAGAATCATCAACCTTAACTAACAAAAAAAAAAAAAACCATCAACATTAATTAGAGTTATAAGAAAGAACAAAAATAGGATAACATTTAACAATTAAAGAGAAATTTAAAAAAAAAAAAAACAAATATAAATGGCATTAACCAATGTGGAGTTTTAAAAAACTCTTGGTTTACCTAGAATATAATAAAGAAAATAAAAATGAGACTAATACTAATTCTAGAAACATATATAGAGAAATAGAAATAAGGATGCTAATTAAAGAACATTGGCAATATCATCAATCCCATTTGAAACTTAATCATAGCTCCACTAATTTGCTAACTTTCAACTTTTGGCTAGTATATATTCAAGCGTTCCTCCAATGACATAAAATTCCTTATTGTCTGGTTTTAGTTGAATTCCGGCAAACTACCCGATTAAATTAAGTGAGAAAATAAGCATAATGATTCTAGCATAGACCCAAAAAAAAAAAATTTTAAAAAGAAAAGAAAAGAAAAAAAGAAAAAGAAAAAAGAAAAAAAGAGAAAGAATTCCCAAAGATTAGTAATTTGGCATAAATAGAAGAATGAATAAAAAATTCATCAAAAAATTGAGAGAGAAAGAGAGAGAGAGAAACTTTTTTTGAATTCTGGCAAACTACCCAATTAAATTAAGTAAGAAAATGAGCATAATGATTCTAGTGTAGAAAAAGAAAGAAAAGAAAAAAAGAATAGAAAAGAAAAAAATGGATTTTCAAAGATTAGTAATTTGGCATAAATAGAAGAATGTATAAGAATGTATAAAAAATTCATCAAAAAATTGAGAGAGAGAGATATAACCTTTTTTTGTGAGAGAAAATCATGCATAGAATGGAATAGATAGTTACAAATTTATAATAAGAGAGTGTGAATAAGAAGAGATAAAATAAATGAAGATGAAGAGAAAGAAGAAGAATAATATTTATGTAGAGAGTAGTGGAGAGATGAAAAGGTAAAGGTGGAGAAAGGTTAGAAAAAGTGTAAATATTAAAATAAAATAAAAAGTAAATGTTAAAAAAAAATTATAGGAAATTAGAAAGAAAATGATAATGAGGTGGACACTGACGTGGCTCAACTGGAGCGTAGCAACAATAAATGCTACGCTTCAGCTTTTAGATATATAAACTAGTCGTTAACTCGTGTGATGCAAGAGAATAGTTACTGGATGAGTTTTAGGAAAAAAGAAACCATTAATTTTTAGTTGGAGTAGCAAGCAAAAATGCATAAAATTAAAAAAAAAAAAAGAGAGAGAGAGAAGATATTGAAAAAAATAGCACAAAGTTTTATTAGTTAGGCAGAAGAAAGTAATGTTGTTTTATTTATTAGTTTATTGTGGAAAGAAATAAGAGACAGAATGTCAAGTCTCTAATTTAATTTCTGTCGTATATATAAGTATATACAATATATGTTGTAATATATATACTAAAAGGTGCTTATTGAAATGTCATAACCCTTCATATTAGATATACCAAAAGGTATTTATTAAATGAACATGTGCTTATTGACCAAAAATGTGCTTACTGAATGAAAAAGGTACCTATGTAAATAAGCGTGGAATGGTGTTTGTAAATCAAGCACCTTCCAAAAAGCTTCATTTTTCACTATTGCAGAAGTATACCCCTACCCACGAGACTATCTCAAGAGAGTCAATATTGAACAAAAAGACTTTTGTTAATACTTTTGAATTGTTTTGAAGTTGCCACTAATTTTATATATAAATAAATAAATAGATATAAATATTTATTTATGCATTTATGTGTTTATTAGGCAAAACCTAAATAAATTGTTAAAAACTTTAAGATTTATAAAAGTTGATATACTTAAATATTATCAACAAAAATTGATGTACAATTATAATTATTATAATAATATTATTATCATAAACTAATGGTTTGGCTTACCTCCAATACTTTTTTAATTGGAATCTTCTTTTATTTTAATGAGAAACTATCACATCGTCTATTAACTAAATAAAAGGTGAAGATTAAAACTCACTATCAATTGCCATTATATATTTAAAACAAAAGGATGTGTCCTATAAAAAAAAAATACTAGAGGTAATCCAAAACCATAAACTAAAAAGCTAAAAGCACGTGTTTCCATATTTGACACTTGACAGATGAACATTGGTAGTGTGCAAAAAATTGAATTAGAATAAATTCACATGGTGTGTCAGGTATGGGCACGTTTAACAAAACATCACATGAAGAGCATTCTCATTGGTGGTGCTAAAAAGCCACATTGCTATTTTTAGCACCACCAATTCCAAAAAGTAAGCTGCAATGGTGGAGCTATACTTAAAAATTTTATTTCCTTATCTACGGTGCACGACCATTTATAGCTGGCATTGTAGCAAGAAGCTAAAAAAAAAAAAAAGGAATATTTTATTAAACCTCCCATTAAAATTATGTTTCTTTCCCTCATTTTTTTTTTCTCTTCCTTTTATAGACTCTTCGTTTCCCCTAAGCTATTCGGTTCTCTGTTCCTTTATCCCTACTTAGCTTTGACCATCATTCTTCCTCAACTCGCCGCCGATATAAGCCCCAAGCCTCTATCATTGACCCATTTTCGGCATTTGTGTTTATGTTTCAGTATGGGTTTCGGCATTTGTGTTTGTGTTTCAATGTGGATTTCGAGTTAGGTTTGGGTTGTGTTTGTGTTTCAGGCATGGGTTTTAGTTTGGGTATATGTATCGAGTGTGGGTTTTAGCCTCTTTCTTGTGTTTTGAGCATGGGTTTTTGGCCTCTCGGTTTGTGTTTCAAGCTAGGTTTTTGCTGGTTGTTGTTGATCTACGGGTTTCAATTTGTGGGTTTTTTCTGGTTTTTCTGATATGGGTTTTTGCCCATAACTCTAATCGTTTTTATTCTTGGTTTTTCTACTCTTTTTTTTTTTTTTTTTTTGTTCTTCTTCGCTAGTTTTTGATGGGTATTGGTTTGAGTGGTGGGATTGTGGCTATGCAGTGTTTTTCATGGCTTTGATGGTGGTTATGGTTGTGTTTTGGCTGTTGAATGAAATATTATTTTATTGTAATGTTTATATTATTTTATTATGTTAAAAACTAAAATAAAACCACTGATATTGGATGTTTAGTAAAGTAAGAAGGTAAAATAGATAAAGTAGCTGTTTGTGGTGACAAATAGCTAAAAAAATAGCTCCACTAATGTGAATGCTCTAAAAAAGTTAAAAAGGAACCCCAAACTACACAAACGTTAAACCTATTTTCTCCTATACAACTAAACAAAATAGAGGTTAGAGAGGCATCTGGGCAAAGCAACATGAAGAGGAAGAAAAAAAAAGAAAGAAAAAGAAGAAAGGCGGGACGATGTCAAGGTACCGGTATGAAAAATTCCATCTCTTTCTCACCTTATCTTCTTTAACTATCTCTTCTTGCCTCTTTCTTTTTCTTTTTCTTTTTGTTTCCCCCACAATCAGATCCTTTGTTGAAAGGCCAAAAATTTATTGATCCCTTGTGATGAATTAATTAATTAATTACCCACGTTTATTAATTAATCAAATTAACATACAATGTATGTGGCAGCACAAAGAAATCACCAACTAAAATATAATGTAGTAGAAAATAAAGTTGACACGGTGATTTGTTTACAAATGGGGAAAACCTCCGAAGTAAAAACTCCACCGAGTGATTTTAAGGTCACCACTCTCGAGAATTCACTATTATCACAACAAACGGTTACAAGTAAAAGAATCTCAGTACCTTATACTAACCTACAGTTGAACCTTTACCCCAATACCCTATTGGACTTGTTCTGTAGTAACAATCTCTCATTTTAATGTACGGCTCCCAGTACATTACTAACCAATAGATGCGCGGATCCCAGTACGTGACTTAATCACCAACTTAAGAAGGATGTTGGATACAAAGTTCTTCAATTCATCACACGATGAAGACCACGAAGTTGCTTGGTTACAAAACCCAATGGTATACAAACATAGCAGCTTCTTCAAGATGAACTAGGGCAAACTAGGTTTTCGATCACAATTTGCATGAACAACTCTTTGCTTCACACTTGTGCAACTTGAGCAACCTGTGACGGCCTTTAAAACAATCCTTATATATGTTTAGGGTTGTGAGAAAAGAAGGCCCAAACATATATTCACAAATTGGAATGAAATTAGATCTGAAAAATTAATTTTCATAAATCTCAACAGATATCCTATCTATCGAGCAGCTGTTGAGCCTTGGGCTGAAACAGCTTTTTAAGCCTCGATAGATACTAGCTATCGAGCTTTAATGAATAACACTTCTTTACTTGTTTCTTGAACAGACTTGCATGGCTTTAACACTTGATCTTGAAACCTTATTTCTTGAAGCATTAAACACATCTTAAATCTACCCAATTACAAGTAAAGTGTGTTTTGTCAAAGGATTAGCCAATTACATAAAATATTGACATATGTTCCTAACATAAATCACATTTTTCCTAACATAGACTATGCTTTAAAACCCAAAAGTGGAAGGCCATATGCAATTGGCTAGCAATTTACAATAGACCTTTCCATATATGGTGGAATACTAACTACATAGCTCATGTGTAGAAATGAAAAGAAACAAAAAAGTCTCCAGCATGTCAAACATGGCCCAAACGGTCTAACATTGCCCTGCATAGCACCCCAAGGCCGGTGAGAATAATCGGATCATCTGAGTAATGGATACAAAGCAACCATGTAGCATCAAAGCTAAGATCTCTAGCAATCTCACTAAGCCTGCTATATGAATGTCGAAGACAAACGAGCTCCCTCTCCAAACTAGGGCTCGAGGTGCAAATTTGCTTCTCTATATCAAGCAAAACCTGCAATGTGTGAATCTCAGTAGCAGTAACTCTCAATACCTCCTCCTTCTTGGCTACCTCGACTTGAAGACGACGAAATGCCAACTGTGGCTCACTAGGCTCATTGGCTGACCCATACTCAAGACTTAAAGAAGAGTAAATGTCGGACCTAGCATGCAATAGCCTCATGGCTAAATCATCAGCCCTATTGCTTGGCTCGGCACGACTAGCCTTTAACGTGGCCCTCTCCTCATCTCTCGTTTGGCACAAGACAGTGAATCTTTGAGTAAGATTTGCCAGCTCACTCTCCAAACTAGTGACCCAAGATCTTAACTGAGTGCACTCAGCGTTCGTGGCTAAAAGGATTTGACCCCTCTGCGTGAGCCTTGCTCGAATTGTGGCGAGCTTAGCCTCGTACGTCCTCCTTGTTGATACCATATTTTGTCCGCCCTCAATTTGCGTGCCGATCCCCGAAAAATCCAAAGATATTATTTTCTCTCCATGAGACCGCGAGAACATCCAGAATGACATGGCCCAACCTGTTCGGACACTAGAGCACCCAAAGTGCCTTTTTTAGCTAAAATGACCAAAATGCCCTTGGTTAACCCTAGTTAACCGAAAGTCAAAATCCCCTCAAAACAGCACCTTTCATAGTCTTACATCAAACCTGAGCTTTTCGGAGATTTTTGGCAATTTTGACCAAGTTTAACCTGGAGTTAACTCCTAGGGGGCCCTAGAAACCCTAATTTTGATCCAGCTATCAGAACTGGTTGAAACCAATGTCATTGTGAAGATTATCAAATTATCAGTCCAACAACTATTCATGGGTCGAGATCGGAGTTAGAACGGCCGAGATATCATGAAAACTAGGTTAAAGTACAAATCAATGCACCGCAAACTTCCAAGAGCCATAACTTTTAATCTAACCGTTGAATTTTCAAGTTCCATACCTTTTTAGAAACTGGAAGTCATGTAACGACCCAAGGAAAAGCGCTGGCCACATCTGCACTTTACCTCAAAAGGACTAGTCACAATTGAGGCTCCTTACAGTTGTTAATAAAACTCAATTCAACCCAATAAATACCTGATGTGGGACTCATCACACACCCACACACATCACACAATCAATCAATTTGGGGTATCACAATCTCCCTACTTAAATCCCTAACGGTCTCGTTAGGGCCCACTTTGTGAGGTAGTGTCTCTGAGCCCACATAAGATTACCGGGCCGACTCTGATACCATATGTAATGACTCAAGGAAAAGCACTAGCCACATCTGTGCTTTACCTCAAAAGGACTAGTCACAATTGAGGCTCCTTGCAGTTGTTAATAAAGCCCAGTTCAACCCAATAAATACCCAATGTGGGACTCATCACACACCCACACACATCACACAATCAATCAATTTGGGGCATCACAATCTCCCCACCCCAACTGTGTAGATATTGTCCACTTTGAGGCCCATACCCCTCATGGTTTTGTTCTTCCCCAAGTTGGGCTAGGGAAAAGGCCTCTACACATTGAAGGGAGGTCATTCCTTATAAACACATTCTCATGTGCTTCCCTATGTGATGTGGGATTCCATGAAATGCAAGCCCCCCTTTTTGGGTCACTACAATCCACCCCCTTATGAGCACACGCGTCCTCGCGTGTGGGGCCCACACTTCCGGCTAGGGCATGGCTCTGATACCATCTGCAATGACTCCACCCCAACTGTGTAGATATTGTCCACTTTGGGGCCTATACCCCTTATGGTTTTGTTCTTCCCCAAGGTGGGTTGGGGAAAAAGCCTCTACATATTGAAGGGAGGTCATTCCTTATAAACACACTCTCATGTGCTTCCCTAGGTGACGTGGGATTCCATGGAATGCAAGCCCCCCTTTTTGGGTCATTGCAAGTCAAGATCTTTCCAGGTTTCAAGATCAAACCCATCCGAGGAGGTTTGTAGGTGGCGGCCCTTGAGGGGCTGTGCTGGGGCTATAAAAGGCCCCAGGCACCTTCAGACCAAAAAAAAAAAGATTTTCCTAGGCCCTGCTCTCTACCTGGACATTTTCTGCACACTTCCTCCCTCCTCTAAACACATTGCTACACACAAAAACACCAAAAAAAAAAAAAAAAATCAACTCCTCTTGATTCTTCTCTTCACCAAAAATACAAGGTATTGTTCTTATACCCAACCTTCTTTCCCTTAGTTCTACATCTTGGATTTGAGGTTTAAGGGGTATGGATGTAGCTTTTTAGCTCCTATCCATACCCCTTTTTTCTTCAAAGCTTCATCCGGCTTTTATCTTGCTGGTTCTTGCTTTAATAACATGATTTATTGCTTTAACTAGCATGTTCCTTGCTTTATCCTGCTTTTAGCATGCTTTTTAGCTTATTTCCATATGCTTCCATGTTTGTTCATGTGTTAGTTGCCTTTTCTACATGTTTTATGCATTATGCCATGCTCTAGATGCTTAGATCTTTTCTTTCCCATGTGTTGATGTTTGGGTCTCCATGCTCACATGCTTGATATCATGTCTCTGGCTATGCCTTGCTTAGATCTACATGTTTGTATACATGTTCTATGCTTCTATGCCTTCACATGCTTGCATGCTTGGATTTGTGTTATTCCATGCTTTTATGCTTACATCCATATGCTTAGATATACATTCAAATGCCTGACATGCATATCTCCATGCTTATATGCCTGACATGCATATCTTCAAGCTTAGCCCAAAGAAGTAGATACAGGAGACCCATGAGGGAATAAAAGAAAGGCCCAGAGGATCCTGAAGCCCAGAAAAAGAAGCATCCAAAAGAAAAAGAGGACCACGGCAAAGGATAAGAAGCAAGGATCCTCAGGAACCATCAATAGGCGCAGATCCCTTCAGGCACAAAGAAAAAAGGAAGACTGGGACAGCTCGATAGAAAAAGACAGAAGAAGAAAACAAGAAACAAAAGCAAAAAGAGTGCGAGTGACCTCTCATGGCACAGACAGAAAAGGCCTCGGGGAACCAGGACAGGGAAGAAGAATGATAACAAACGACTTTCAAAATGGCAGAACAGGATTCCGCCCAAATAAGAAAGAAAGGGGAAAAGTGGAAGACGCCAGAAATGGGAATGCCGAGAAGGGCATACCTCAGCACATCCCAAAGAAGATGGCCAACCAGGAACTTTTAAAATAATCAGAGCTGAAAGAAGGAAAGAATGAGAAAAAACGGAAAAGAGACTTACCGAGACGATGGGAACAGGACATGCTCTGTTTGCAAAAGAGCAAAACAGGGGAACCAACGGTTCCCCGGGAAGACCAAAAACTCCATTATAAAAGGAGGGGATGGGTTGTGAAGAGGGGCAGCGAAAAAAAGAAAGAAACACAAGAAAGAAGAAATTCTCTAGGAAAAACTATCAGAAAATCTATGCAGAAAGGAAAATACTAAGGGAAAAAACAAATATTGCTTCCCGGTATCCTGTAAAAGCCACTATTACACATACTCGGATTCAACGAGAATCAAACTTTGCAAGTTTTGAAGGCTGAAATAGCCATTCAAGACTGCAATTTTTGAGCTTGATTGAACCTTGTATCACGTCCTAGTGAGCTTTCTGTAATCAAACAGATAATGTATTAATGAAACATTGCTTCATATTTCCCAGGATCCCCACAGCACTAATTTTTATCGCTTTGCTAATCCTGTTTCTTTCCTTCTGAATTTACCTTGTTAATTTTTGGCACTCTTCGATATCCTTGTTTGTCATTTTCTTTATATTGTCAAGATTATTCTCTGCATCCCACTTGATTCTTAAACAGCTCGTTAGCTGCGGTGAGTCAAGGCCCGGTCCACCAAATCCTCTTTTTCATTTAGGCCCGGGATCATTGGGCCTGAGTGTCACAAAAATGGCACTCTCACATTTTGGCGACTTCGCTGGGGACTGGGCAAAGAAGAAGGAAGAAGCAACCCCTTCACAGAGAATGCCTCCAAGACAAAGAAACAGCAAAGGAACTAATGTGCCACCTACGGCCTCTGAGCCCGTAGGAGAAAACGAGGTAGCTTCCAAGCAAGGAGGTGGGATACCCTTGGTAGAACAGGAGGTTATGTCAGAACAAAGACACGCAAGGCAAGAACCAGACCTCATGGCCAGGATGACAGCAATGTTAAAGGATCTAGAGCAAGAAGTTCGTCTTCTCAAAGAGGGCAGGACACAGGAAATCAGAGACAATGTTCCCCCTACTGGCCACCAAGATGGGACGTAGCCAGAAGGAGGGTCAGCAGTGGGAGGAAGAGCCAACCCTCAGTACTTGACACTGGCAGATGTCAATGCCCTCCTGGAGCAAGAAAGGAAAAAACTCTCAGGGATCCCCAAGCAATTCTCTCGGGATCCCCCGTTCCCTCCAGAACTTCTTGGCAAACCATACCCTAAGGGGTACGAACCCCCAAAGTTCCATCCTTTCAATGGGAGGAACGGAAGTGCCGTGGAACATGTGAGTAGGTTTGTCCACACTATGGGCCCCTATGCAGGAGACAGAGAATTATGTCTGAGGGAATTCGCCAAATCCTTAGTGGATAGGGCATACACTTGGTACACCACGCTGAGACCCGAGTCCATCAAAACCTGGGATGAGATGATGGAAAAATTCTGCGCCAAATATTACCCTAGTGAAGACAAAATCACTTTCCAGAATCTGCAAATGGTGAGGCAGAGACCTGGAGAAGATCCTGTTCAATTCATTAAAAGATTTGAAGATGTGTCCCTAGACTGCTATGGGGACCATGAAGAAAAGGAGCTCGTGGAAACCTGTATAGCCAACATGCTTTTTGATTATAGGCTCAACCTTGAAAATCTATGTATCACGCAGTTTGCTAACCTACTACAGAGAACCAGAAGGACGGCACAAACCATGAGGACAAAAAGGCTGCCCGCATCCTAAGCTATGACAGCATCAGTAGGAGAGAAAAGGAAGAGACCAGATGGGAAGGTGTTCGAGGAACCACCAGTGATCCCATGTACAGCTGAGGAGTTAAGCCATGTCCTAGACAAATGGATTGGAGATGGGGTTGTTAGGCCATTCACTGTGTCCAGGCCACCAACTGAAGAAGAAAGGAAGAACTCTTTATTTTGCAGAATCCATAATTATGTCAAGCACTCCACCAAGGATTGCTGGACCCTTCGCAGACTCTTCCACAAAAAGTTGAGAGAAGGAACCCTGGAGCTCACTCAGAAGGAGCCAGAAGTGCAGAGGAACCCCTTGCCTAACCACAAAGGAAAAGGGGTGGTAGCAGTAGTAATACATGGGAACCCGACAGAAGCAGGAGAATCTGAAGGATCCTTCCACCCGAGCACAGTCAGGACCCTCCAGAAGAATCCTAAGTTCAGGTCACTATTCAATCAATTAGGATTCGGACCAGAAGCAAGAAGAGTGGCCACAGAGTCTCTCATGAGCATAGCAGCAGATTCAGGGATGGAATGCTTTACGGCTGAGTCATATACTAGTCGAGCTTTCCTGGAGACAACCAATGCAATAACCTTCGCTAATGAAGACATGGAGATTGAGCACTCAGACCACCATAGACCCCTTTATCTAATGGCCACCATAAACGGCGTTCAAGTCAGAAGAGCACTGGTGGATACGGGGGCATCACTCAATCTCATAGCCTTGAGTACCCTGGAAGCTGTTGGCTTAGTTGACAGAAGGATTCTGGGGGCTCCCATGGAAATAACAGGATTTGGAGGATCGGTGGAATCAATAGAAGGATACGTGCAACTAGCCTTAAGGGTAGGGCCAATAGTAGTTCTGACAAGGTTTCATGTGATTAATGCAGAAGTTTCTTATCATGTGTTGCTGGGACGCCCGTGGCTTCATAAACATCGCCTTATTCCATCCACGTTCCATCAATGCATTAAAGGGAGACTGAATGGGAGGCCCATAAGGATCCCTGCCAACCATAATCCTTTCAGCTAGGGAGAAGTGAACTTTGCAGAAACGATGTTTTATGATGAGTTGGAGCCAGATGATGAGAACCCCGCCCCGGGGACCCCAGGGGCACCTATCTTAGAAGAAGAAGAAGTAGGGAGGGGCACCCATAACCTGAGGAACCTTCTAGAAAGGAAAAGACAAAAGAGGGAGCCCAACTCTTCAGGATCCCGAGAATGTGTGGTGGTGCGGGAACCTGGGGGAAGGCTAATCTATCATTTGTGAAGGTGCGCGGGACCCGAATGCATTGTGCAGGAAGGTCCCGGACCACCAAGCTGCATGATGGCCCAAGAAGAAATCCCAGAAGAACCAGTTAAGGAGGCCTAGATTCAGCCCGAGGAAGAATTAAAGGATCCCGAAAGCCTGTCTTCATTAGCAGTCAATTGGTGGCACAAGAAAGAGAACAACTGGTAACCTTGCTTCAAAAATACAGAGATGTGTTTGCATGGACCTATGATAAGATGCCTGGTCTAGACCCAGGGTTGGTAGTCCATTCTCTTAATGTGGACCCAGGGATGAGGCCAGTAATCCAACTAGCTAGGGTCTTCCACACTGAGGTAGAGCTCAAATAGTTCAAGAGGTCAAAAAATTGCTAACAGTTGGTTTTACCAAACCCATCCAACACCCAAAATGGCTTTCCAACATTATACCTGTGAAGAAGAAAAATGGTCAGATCCGTTGCTGTGTAGACTTTTGCAACTTGAACAAGGCATGTCCTAAAGATGAATTCCCATTGCCCAATATCGACCTCCTTGTAGATTCAGCTGCAGGAAACTCAATGTTCTCATTTATGGATGGGTACAGTGGGTATAACCAAATCCGCATGGCAGCCAAAGATGCAGAGAAGACGGCATTCAGAACTCCGATTGGAAACTTTTACTACACTGTAATGCCCTTTGGCCTCAAAAATGCGAGGGCTACGTATCAGCGGACCATGACAGCCATTTTCCATGACATGATGCATGAGGAGATGGAAGACTATGTAGATGATATTGTGGTCAAGTCAAAAACCAGAACAGGACATTTCCAAGTACTTGAGCAAGTCTTTGAAAGGTGCAGGAAGTACAAGTTACGTATGAACCCCATGAAGTGCGCCTTTGGAGTGTCTGCTGGAAAGTTCCTTGGGTTCCTGGTACATCACAAAGGCATAAGCGTGGATCCAGCCAAGGCCACAGCTATCGCCACAATGAAAAGACCAACTACTGTTAGGGAACTCAAAAGCTTCCTGGGAAGGGTCTCCTATATTAGGAGATTTGTGCCTGGTTTAGCCTCAGCTACAGCAGGCCTATCCAAACTGTTGAAAAAGGGAAATGAATTTACCTGGGGGACAGAGCAGCAGGAAGCTTTTCAAAGAATTCAGGGCATCATGAATCATCTGCCCACCCTCCAAGCACCAGTACGTGGGCGACCTCTGTTGATATACTTAGCATCAAACTCTCGGGCAATAGGAGCTTTGCTGGCACAAGAAGATGACCAAGGAAATGAGCAGCCTGTATATTATGTAAGCAGAACACTCAAGGATACCGAGACCAGGTACCCCAGAATAGAGAAAGTCTGCCTAGTGATCATTTATACATCCCAAAGGTTGAAGAGGTACTTCTCAGCTCACCAAATCCTCTTGGTAACCAAGTCCCACCCCATAAAAGCACTCCTGCACCAGCCCCTTCTCACGGGAAGGATAGCACAATGGCTAGTGTTGCTCTCACTATATGATATAGGTATAAGAACTCCCAAGGCTGTCAAGAGCCAGGCCATAGCAGATTTGCTAGCTCAATTCCCAAGAAAGGAGGAAAGCCCGCTGAGCGAAGAAATCCCTGGTGAGGTAGCAGTGATGGAGATCCCAGGGAAGAAATGGACCATGAGGTTTGACGGGTCAGCTACAGCAACTTCAAATGGGGATATCATGCCCCTGTCTTTCAAGCTTGGTTTCTCATGCTCTAATAATGTAGCTGAATATGAGGCATACTTAACTGGGTTGACTATAGCACTCAGCATAGGAGTGAAACATATGAGAGTATTGGGAGATTCTAATCTTGTAGTCTCCCAAGTGAAAGGTGACTTTGCATTACGGGAACAAAGCTTAGCAGCCTACAGGACTTGGGCACAAAGGCTGGAGATGGAATTTCAGACCTTCAGCATAGAGTACACTCAAAGAAGTGAAAACAGGTTTGCTGATGCGCTCGCCACCTTGGGATCCTAAATACCATTTAATGGGAGGGATACGCTGATAAAAATAGGAAGGCAAGAACATTCTATTGTAAGGATCCTCCAAGGGATGTACCCCGGAGAGTCCAAACAGTGGGACTGGAGGGATGAAGTCAAAGAAAAGATGAAAGAAGTAGGCCCTAGAGGGAACATCAAAGAACTAATGGATTACACTCAGATAGAAGGAGAATTGTATAGAAGGCTGCCAGGAGAAATATTGTCCAGATGTATCGCCAAGAAGGAAGGAAAGTCGAAACTAGAAGAATTACACGCCCAAGCATGTGGAGTTGCAGAAAAGGTCAGCCTATACAGAAGGATGCAACGCATGGGGTATTACTGGCCAGATATGGACAAGGAAGCAGCAATCATACAGGGGAAATGCCAGGAATGTCGTTTGGCAATTAATAAAGAAGAAAGCTACGCGGTGTTTATTGCAGAAGATTGGCGGGTTCCTTTCATAGGATACCTGGCTCAGGGGATCCTGCCAACCGACAGGAAACTAGCCCACAAGCTCAAAAAGCTAGCGTGCAGGTATTTCCTGCAGAACGACATTTTATTCAAAAAGGGATACCATGGGGATCCCCTCAGGTGCCTGGGACCAAAGGAAGCTAGAGAAGTAGTCAGAGAGGTACACTCTGGAGATTGTGGAAGTCACCCAAGGAAGAGAAGGCTGTACAAGCAGCTACTGTTGTTGGGATATTACTGGCCAACGATGAAAAGAGACTCTGAGGAGCTGGTCAAAACATGTCATGCTTGCCAAGTCCTGGGAGATGCAATTCACACTCACCCAAATGTCCTACAGGATATGACGACGCCATGGCCTTTTCATACTTGGGGGCTTGATCTCATAGGGCCTATAAACCCTCCATCCAACGGTTATATATGGATCCTAGCAGCCACGGAGTACTTTACAAAATGGGTAGAGGCCATCCCTTTGAAAAAAGCTACTGGAGTAGCTGTAGCAAATTTCATTCGAGACCACATCATTACAAGGTTCGGGATCCCCAGAAGATAGATCAGTGACAATGGAACCCCATTCATAAACAAATATATGAAGGGGTTAACTGAAGCATACCACATCAAGCATGGAAGATCTACCCCATACTACCCACAAGGAAACGGCCAAGCTGAAGCTACTAATAGGGTAATGTTGAAAATCCTTAAGAAAATGAAGCATGAGTATGGAGTGAAATGGAGTGACCATCTGGCAGATGTGCTTTGGGCATGTAGAAGCTCTGTAAAGACAGCCACAAGATTCTCCCCATTCTCCCTGGTCTATGGAACAGAAGCCATCAGCCCTGTGGAGTTAGTCATTCCTACATCAAGTGTAGTTCTGGAGGAAAATCAAGGAGAAAGTGAGGACGCAAGCAATGAAAAAAGACTAGCAAACCTGGAAGGGGTAGAAGAAGAAAGAGAGCTGGCCAAGAAAAGGAGCCAGAGATACCAGCAAAGAATGACCAGAGCATATGCACAAGCAGTACGCCCAAGAGTGTTCACTGAAGAGCAATTAGTACTAAGGATGGCGGAGTACGTGAGAAGGAACCTACTAGGGCCTTCCAAGTTCACCCCAAAATGGGAAGGACCCTACATCATCAATGCAGCTCATGAGAATGGGTATTATTACCTTGCCAAAGAAGATGGGACAGTCCTGACAGAACCCATAAACGGGAAATGGCTGAAGCAATACTATGCATAAGGATAAGGGGATCCCGGTACCTCAGGGTCCTTTTACCAGCTTCACTATCTGCTAAGTTCTTTTTTATTTTTCAGCCTTTATCATGAATTCTGGTTTAAGATGATTTTGTTCAGGAACATGTGATAGATTGACACTTTGTAGTCAATATTGCACCAAATGATTTTTTTTTTGTTCCTTAAAAATGACCATGTTTTAATGAAGTTCCTGTTTCTTCAACATTTAAGTCTTTCTGTAAATACTGTAAAGACCAAATTTGGATAGATTTAAGGAAGGATACCTGAGTAAAAAAAAAAAGAGTATGTAATACCCTTTTACATATGGCCCAGGATCCACCTCACAAATAATTTCAGATATCCCACAGACAATTCCAAGTGCATAGGTTTAGGATCACAGAATAAAAGTAAAGTATCTAGGATACCTAGCCTAGCACTTGGCAAAAGGGGAACTTGTCAAAGTTCATGAACTGAGACCGTATCTCAAAAAAAAATATATACATAGGAAAGGATACCAGTGTACCCAGTTCAGTACCTGCATAATAGATTACCGGATACCTGGACCAGAACTTACAGTAAAGCCTGTGGAAACCATGGTCCAGGACTCAGGAAAGAAAAGAGTCATAGGAAAGAAAAGGCAATATATCAAAGAAAAAGGCAGATTCACATACTAAGAAATGAGAAGCAGTTTTGAAACACAAAAAAAAAAAAAAAAAAACAAAGAGTAGAGCAATGTTCAAAAAAAAAAACTTATACAACCCCAAATTGTTTATGTAAATCTAAAATAAGCTAAGGAATGAGGCCGGCCAACAGGGAGGCATCTGGAGAAATAACAGGCACAGTCAAAGTAGAAAGGATCCTCTGCCGCTTGACCTTCAAGTCTTGTAAAACCTTGTGAGCATGAGCCAAAACTTCCTCAGCAGCAGCTATCTCAGTGTCTATACTCTTGAATGATTGCCTATGGAACAGCATATGAGCCAGCAGACGCAAGTGATCCAGCAGAAAAGACAAATTGAACTTGGCCTCCAGAAGGTCTTGCACCACCCCTCTCCACTCCAGAAGCTTTTCTTCAGACAGAGAATCTACAGAAGAATTCCTCAGGGAAACCAGCACAGCACATAGCAACTCCATCAAAATATTGCCCAAAAAAATGCCTCCCCTGAAGCCACTGGTGAAATCCCCATGACTCTTGAGCAGACTCTCTAACAACGGCAGGCCTTCAACAGGAACAGAGAAGCGCAGGAAGCTACCATAAGAAGACCCAAAAACATGGAAATGGCTGGCAGGAAGACTGTTAAATTCCAAGAGATCAAAGCGAGCCAGAAAGGAGGAAAGCCTTGAATCAAGATCTGAGGCAGCCACTTTCGAAGCATCCCCCATCACTGTGTCACCACTTGTAGAAACAGGAGGACTTGTAGCCTTTCTCTCTGGATGAAGGTCAGCAACTTGAACGGGTCTCACAATTCCTTCAGGGATAACAGGCTCAGAACCTGCAAAACCTGTATCAATATTCAAAAAAAAAAAGAAAATGAAGAACAGATTTATTCTTTAAAAAAAAAAAGGGGGGGGGGAAAAGAAGAACAAACCAGTTCCGGCTTCTTGGGGCAGAGCCTCTTCTTCCTGATCCCCTGACTTCCCTAAGGATTCTGGGAAAGAACATAAGGCAAGTTGAAGAAAAGGTGAAGGACCAATGGTAAAGTGGCTAAAGGAAGGAATAGATGCAGGGGGCTTCGCCATAAAAAAAAGGAAAGAGAAGGGCGAAGGAAAAAAAAGAAGAAGAAAAGGAAACACAATGGGAGCAGCTCGCACTCACCTTCTGAGTTTTCTGATTCTAAAGAAGAGGCAACACTGGGAGCGGATTTCTCACTGGTTTGACCTAAAAGGAGAAAGAAAAGGAGGAATTCAAAAAAAACTGGAAAAGAAAATAAAGATATAAGCTATTTCAAGGAAACAAGACTCACCTGTCTGTTTGGATAAAGGAGTGTCTCCCAAAGCGCCTTTATCTAACAAGGTTTGAGGAAACACAGTCCTGATGGGACTAGGAGTGCGCTCAAGATGGGGACTTTGAGATGAAGGGATCCGAGAGGTTTTGGGATCCTGAGAATCCTGGGAACCCTGCATCGGTTGCCCGGTTTCCTCAGCTAGACCACCAGTAGGGGGCTCCTCCCCCACAGCAGGAAAAACAACAGAAAGAGCTGTGACAGTTTCCTCTCCCAGAGCCTTGCCAGTCATAGGAGGGGATACCTCCACCTAAAGGAAGAAGAAGAGGAAAAGCTAGTGCCAAGTAAAAAAAAAAAAAAACACAACAGCGGGAAATGCTAACACAATGTCAGAACAAAAGGGAGAGAACAAAAAAGGGGGAACACACATACCACGTCGTCACCAGAAGATTGACTTTTACCCTTCTTGTGATCAGACTTACGCTTAGACTGCAAAGGAAATCACCACTCGTCAACGAAATAGAAATAAGTGCAACAAGGTGAACAGGTAAAAAAAAAAAAAAAAAAGAAGAAGGAAAGAAGTCTTGCCCTTCTTTCTCTCTCTACAGATTCTCTGGAAGTCTTTTGCTTACTACGAGTACGCCCAGAGGGTCCTAAAGGAGGCTGGGATACCAAACCAGAGGATCCTAAAGAACCATGGACTGAAGCAGTCACAGAAACCTGGGAAAAAGAAGACTCTACCTTGGTCTTCTTCCGGGTCCTTGAAACCAAAGGTTCCCTGACATCCTTGCCTTCCTGAGATGCCAAGTGTGCTTGAGATTTCCCAGTTTTTCTTCTTTTCTTCTCAGAACCTATCTCCACACCCCCTGTACTTTCATCAACATCAACAGCTTTCATTCTCTTCGGCCTGACATCCTTACCTTTACTCAGAGCAGTGGCAGCACTTATCGTCTCCACTGCACCTTTCTTGATGGGCACTCCAGAGGAAGCGCCAATGATGAGACTATCACCCAGCCAAGTCTCAGGAAAATCCTGTCCATAAGTCACCCAACCTCCCCTAGAGGCATGCCATTCTGCGAACCCAGTCTTGCTGCTTGCAGCAGCAGAAACAATCCCAGCAGTAGGAAGGGATAAACGCCTATTGGATGTCGGAGCAGAAACAATGCTAAGATTCGGGGCTTCCTGAATTGTACCAGAGCCGACATAGTCAACAAAAGACTTTTGCACTCTTCTCCAATAACTGGTATAGCCACTAGAAGCAAAGACTCCTCTCTGGGAGTTAGGCACTGCAAATTGGGGGCTCCTCCGTGACCAATAAGAAAAGGCCTGCAGCCTCAGGAAAGGATCCAAGGAAGGAAGGGATGGTACCACGTCCTTAAAGACTGGAGGAATGTCCTGGTCAAAACCAAATTGTTGGAGCACCCGGTGTGCTGAATAATGAGTATATTTTAGGCCACTTGAAGAAGGCACAGGAAGCCAGGAGGGGCTAATGCAGGCAAGCCAGACTGCCCTCATCACCACGGCGCAAGTCAAAGGTATTACCCGTAGAAGATAAAAAAGAAGACAATACAGAATCACACGCAAAGCCAGGGCCAAACTCACGAGGGGATCTCCAATGTAAGCTCCCTGCTTGGTCAAATAATTCCACCAGATTGAGGCCACCACCTTTCAAGCTAATCCAACGAAAGATGATGGGAAAGGCATCAGTAGAATTGCCACAAAAACCCTTCACTATGTCGGGGGATCCTTGGAATTTGTCCTTCACAAATTTCAAATTCCTGCACTTGGCCAAAGTAGCTGCAGAATGGTCCTACATGAAAATCTGAAGGATAGCACAGTGAAGAGATGAAGTGATCACATAACAAGAATCGCCCTCAGTTTCATCTCCATGAAGCTGGTCCAATTGAGAGTAAACATGACCCAAAAACAGAGGGGCCAAAGGATACTGGGTACCTTGAGCCAACTTGATTGCCAACGGAAAAAAGGGAGACTTAACTCCGTACCCAGGGAACTCACTAAACAAGAATTTACTAAGCCAAAAAGCCAGAAAACCGGCCCACCTCACTTCCTTATCCTTCTCACGAGAGAGGGTCATCACCCATCTCCCCATCCTAGTCGGCTTACCACCAGAAGAGGTAGCGCGACTACCAAAATGACCAAACAATTTATCTTCTACCACGAGATCCTCACCAGAAAGGTTAATATCAAAGGGGCTCTCTTCACCAAACACCGGGAGGAGGAAGTTATTAACCACATCTTCCAAGGTGATCGTCAATTCACCAGCAGAAAAGAAAAAAGTATGAAGGGAAGGGCACCAACGATGTACCAGATGCCTGAGCCCTTTAGCGTCTCTGAAGCCCTCAAGGTTTCTGGAAATAGCCACTGCCTTTAGGATACTGGCGCGCTCCAAGCGACCCACAAACTCAACATCAGACAGTTCTTTGTCTACCCATATAGGCCAGCCCTGAATTTTTCCCGGAACAAAATCAAAGAAAATAGGAACCGCCTCTCGAATTCCTTGTCTAATCTGAAGATCGAAAATTTCTCTAGGGTCAGGAACTTGGGCGGAACCAGCGAAGCCCGCTTGGCCAGAAAACATCCAAACATGAGGGGATGGAGGAGCCTCACCATGAGATACATGAGGGAAAAATAAAATGGGAGAATACCAAGGATCCCGTAAAGGGAAGGCCGGACGTTCGGTAACCTCGTGAGAATCACTCGGAGCAGAACCAGAAGAACCTTCACCCTCAGAAGGACTGGGAGTACGCTCTTTCCTCTTTCGGGAAGAAGAAGAAGCCATTGGAACAACACGTACTATGAGAAGAAAGGAGATTGAAAGTGCGAAAAGGGGGAAGACCGGAGTAACAAAGAAGAAGAGAAAAAGAAAGAGAAACTCAAAGAGTGAAAGACTCAGAGAAGCAAAGTGATAAGATGAAACGGCTACAATAAAGGCGCAAATAGCAGTTGGGGAAAACAATTTATGGAAAGACGCGCCAGTTGCCAAAAAATTTAATTTGAAGAAGGGATTAATCAGCGGTTATTAATGAGAAGTAACGGGAAACGAGAAAAGTGGGTAGAGGAGTTTTACCTCAAATACTTAACTGCCACGTCCCGTGTAAAGAGGAAGCTGCAAAAAGTAATAATTATAAAGGAACACGACACGCAAAAAGGAGGTGACCAAAAGCAACAGAAAAGGGTCGGGATCCCAAGTAAAAAGGAAGGGAACCCAGTAGAAGTTGAGAAAAAGGGGATCCCACGAAAATCTTAGGAAACCTAAATCACTCACGCGTGGGCTTCAGGCAACCCACTAGCTCGAGGGGCTAAATGTTGAGGTCTAAAAAGGGTCATAGTGAAATAAGCCCAAAAAGAATAAGTCAAGCCCAAAAGGGAAATTCAAGCTTAGCCCAAAGAAATAGATACAGGAGACCCATGAGGGAATAAAAGAAAGGCCTAGAGGATCTTGAAGCCCAGAAAAAGAAGCATCCAAAAGAAAAAGAGGACCACGACAAAGGATAAGAAGCAAGGATCCTCAGGAACCATCAATAGGCGCGGATCCCTTCAGGCACAAAGAAAAAAGGAAGACTGGGACAGCTCGATAGAAAAAGACAGAAGAAGAAAACAAGAAACAAAAGCAAAAAGAGCGCGAACGACCTCTCATGGCACAGACAGAAAAGGCCTCGGGGAACCAGGACAGGGAAGAAGAATGATAACAAACGACTTTCAAAATGGCAGAACAGGATTCCGCCCAAATAAGAAAGAAAGGGGAAAAGTGGAAGACGCCAGAAATGGGGATGCCGAGAAGGGCATACCTTAGCACGTCCCAAAGAAGATGGCCAACTAGGAACTTTCAAAAGAATTAGAGCTGAAAGAAGGAAAGAATGAGAAAAAATGGAAAAGAGACTTACCGAGACGATGGGAACAGGACATGCTCTGTTTGCAAAAGAGCAAAACAAGGGAACCAACGGTTCCCCGGGAAGACCAAAAACTCCATTATAAAAGGAAGGGATGGGTTGTGAAGAGGGGCAGCGAAAAAAAGAAAGAAACACAAGAAAGAAGAAATTCTCTAGGAAAAACTATCAGAAAATTTGTGCAGAAAGGAAAATACTAAGGGAAAAAACAAATATTGCTTCCCGGTATCCTGTAAAAGCCACTATTGCACATACTCGGATTCAACGAGAATCAAACTTTGCAAGTTTTGAAGGCTGAAATAGTCATTCAAGACTGCGATTTTTGAGCTTGATTGAACCTTGTATCATGTCCTAGTGAGCTTTCTGTAATCAAACAGATAATGTATTAATGAAACATTGCTTCATATTTCCCAGGATCCCCACAGCACTAATTTTTATCGCTTTGCTAATCCTGTTTCTTTCCTTCTGAATTTACCTTGTTAATTTTTGGCACTCTTCGATATCCTTGTTTGTCATTTTCTTTATATTGTCAGGATTATTCTCTGCATCCAACTTGATTCTTAAACAGCTCGTTAGCTGCGGTGAGTCAAGGCCCGGTCCACCAAATCCTCCTTTTCATTTAGGCCCGGGATCCTTGGGCCTGAGTGTCACGAAAAAGGCACTCTCACAGTCATATAAGATCTCAATGTCGTAAGTTGAAGAGATAACAAAATCATGTTGCTAGATCCCTTCCCAAAATGCCTAGTGGACCTAAACACATTGTTTGTCACCATTGTGGTGCTTTTGGTCATCTAAGACCTCATTGCTCTAAGTTTCATGCTCTTAAAAGAATCAAAAGAAAAGAGAAATTTGAGTTTCTTGGAAGTTGTGCTAAAAAGGGTAAACCGGTTTTAAGTGAAAATAGCATGTTGTTAAAGAAAATGTTGAATGCTTTTAACTCCTTGACTATGTGCATCTCTGTTTCTCATTCTTCCAACCCTCGTCTCACTTTTCTTGAGACACTCATTCCAAACAATCGTTCCATTTGGATGAGGAAGGGTTCCTATGGTTGAACTTTTACTCTTTTGATCCTTGATCTAATTCTTTCGATTTTTGTAGGACCCTTCATGCATTGAATGTCATATCTTCATGCATTTTGTGCATCTTGCATTTCTTTTTATGCATTGTTTCTGTTTTGATCTTGCTTTTATGCTTTAGTTTTATGTGAGTAAAAATCTAAAATCACATAAAAAGTGAAAAATTCAAAAAGTTTGATCATATATATTTGAGCACATATCACATGCCTCCATACAAATGACTTTGTGCATTTACAAGCTTAACTTGTTCTTTATGCACTTATATCTTTGTGGGAAAAATCTTGACATCTATGTGTAATTGTTGTAAATCGATCTTCAAGCTTGTCATGAATGATTAGTCAATTGTCATGTTGGTTTTGATACATGTGTAGACTTGTGTCTATATATCTTCCCACTCTTTTATATTTTTGCTTAAAGAGCTCAACCAATGTAAATCTTAAAATGAAAAAAGATAATGAGCTGCAAAAGTCATCGCACATATTAGTATTCGATTAGAAAAAAGGGAAAGCGACTTATACGAAAATGTATGATGCCCAAAAAGCCAAAGGTTTGTTTATCAAATTAAAATATCAAAAATTTCAGGCATCAGTCTCAAAAAGAGATGTAAAGATAAAAAAAAATGATCAAATGTTATGAATTGTAAAGAAGCCAGATGAAAAGCTTCAAAAATATGTAATCATTTTCTTGTGAGAGGTCATATATGTTCATTTCTATAATTGAGATAGATCACTTGACTTAGTATTAGTTGTGTATAACTTAATTGAATTGATCATTGAAGTTTCACTTTAGACTAAGGACTATTCCACATTTGATACACACACACAACACACATGTCTAATGATCAATGAATGCCTTACTCATTTGTTCGATTGTACTTGTTTAAATGTGATATGTGTGTGCTCAACTATATATGGATCAATCCAAAAAGGTTTTTTGATCATTTTATATGTATTTGAAAGTAATTTTTATTACACTGTTGAGGTCTAAAAAAGGGTCATAATGAAATAAGCCCAAAAAAGAAGAACAAGTCAAGCCCAAAAAGAAAAAATCCAGGCTAAGCCTAAAGTAATAGATACGGAGGACCCATGGGGGAATAAAAGAAAGGCCCAAAGGATCCTGAAGCCCAGAAAAGAAAGAAGCATCCACAAAAAAAGAGACCACGGCAAAGTATAAAGAAGCAAGGATCCTCAGGAACCATCAATAAGCACGGATCCCTTCAGGCATAAAGAAAAAAGAAGACTGGGACAGATCGATAGAAAGAAGACAGAAGAAGAAAACAAGAAATAAAAGCAAAAACGCGAGCGACCTCTCATGGCACAGACAGAAAAAGGCCTCGGGGAACCAGGACAGGGAAGAAGAATGATAACAAACGACTTTCAAAAATGGCAGAACAGGATTCCGCCCAAATAGGAAAGAAAAGGGAAAAGAGGAAGACGCCAGAAATGGGGATGCCGAGAAGGGCATACCTCAGCACGTCCCGAAGAGGATGGCCAACCAGAAGCTTTCAAAACAATCAGAACCAAGAGAAGGAAAGAATGAGAGAAAACGGAAAAGGGACTTACCAAGACGATGGGGACAGGACATGCTCTGTTTGCAAAAGAACAAAACAGGGAAACCAACGGTTCCCCGGGAAGCCCAGAAAACTCCATTATAAAAGGAGGGGATGGGTTGTGAAGAGGGCAGGGAGAAAAAAAAGAAAGAAACACAAGAAAGAAGAAATTCTCTAGGAAAAACTATTAGAAAAATCTATGCAGAAAGAAAAATACTAAGAGAAAAACAAATACTGCTTCCCGATATCCTGTAAAGGCCACTATTGCACATACTCGGATTCAACGAGAATCAAACTTTGCAAGTTTTGAAGGCTGAAATAGCCATTCAAGATTGCAATTTTTGAGCTTGATTGGACCTTGTATCACGTCCTAGTGAGCTTTCTGTAATCAAACAGATAATGTATTAATGAAACACTGCTTCATAATTCCCAGGATCCCCACAGCACTATTTTTTTTTATCGTCTTGCTAATCCTGTTTTCTTTCCTTCTGAACTTACGTTGTTAAATTTTGCACTCTTCGATATCCTTGTTTGTCATTTTTCTGTATATTGTCAGGAGTATTCTCTGCATTCACTTGATTCTTAAACAGCTCATTAGCTGCGATGAGTCAAGGCTCGGTCCACCAAATCCTTCCTTTTCATTCAGGCCTGGGATCCTTGGGCCTGAGTATCTCGAAAAAGGCACCCTCACATACACTTTGGGTTTATGTTTAGTGTTTACTTTGTTTTTCATTGTTTAAACATGTTTTGTGTTGAAAAACAGGTGTCAGAATTTTTGGCTACTCATTCTAGCTACTCTCATGAGTAGCGAGTTTTGGCTACTCATTTTGGTGACTCACTCAATCGCGAGTTTACACAGAATGGTTTCGCGACTCATCTTGCGACTCGCTAGTTGCGAAACGTCTAAAAACAGCTTTTTAAAGGGCTTTTCGTGAGAAACCTGTTTTAAACCTCTCCCATCCTTTCTTAAACCCCTCTTTCAATATTTTTCACATCAAAACTCAATCAATTTGAATGGTTTTTCATTCCATTAACATCTCTATAGTAATTTTAAAGTTTTTTCATTATTTTTGATCCTTAGATTATATTTTGGAGAGTTTTGTGCTCTTGGTTGAGATTTTCATCATAGGGGTTGGGAAAACTTAATTTTTGTCAAATTTTTGTATGTGATTAGTTTCTTTTGATGATTTGCTTTGGATGTTAGCCCCTTGTAGCAAAAAGAACATGTATTAAGAGTGGATTTCATGATGTTCATGCATTGTTTTGCATTGTTGTTCATGGTGTGCAAGCTGGGTGTTTGATAAAATGCCTCTTATGCATTTTCTCATTTGTTTGGACTCCAATGAGTATCAAACTTTGAGGTTTCTCATGTTTCCTTATTAAAAACATGTTTGGTTCATTGGTTGTGTATTTAATACACCTTGCTCCACATGTGCATTTTCCATGCTTTGGTCAGGCATTGCACATAGCTACCTCTTGCACACACCTTTACTACCCTTGTCATGCATTGGTCTATACCTTGTTTTTTCATCCTAGCATATCATGTTTACCTTATGCTTTGTAGCATTTTGTTTTATCTTAGATTTGAGTTTCATTTTCTCATTCATCTCACACCCCTCATGCATCATTATCATTGGCCGTACCTTCATCTCTTGCCATCATTTCTCCTTGATCCTTTGTCTATTCGTGACAAAAAGGGGAGAATATACTCTAAAGAGTATACTGGAGAGTTTTTGTCATTTCTATATGACTCTTGTGCACATTTTTAGGGGGAGAAAGTCTATTTCTTGTGCACATTTGTAGAAAGAGAGATATTCCATAGGAGAGATGTATATACCAAGGGGGAGAAGTCATTGTGTTAATAAGAAAACTTTGTTTTGATTGTGTTTCTTTATGTTTGTTTTTTTGGTTGCTTTATGGTGCTTTGAGTTATGTTTAGTATCTATGCTTTGTTGTTCTCATTGCATCGTGTTTGTGTGTTGGACATGCATACTTCCTTATGCTATTGTGCTTCATTGATTGCATGCTCGAATGATCATTTGCTTTACTATATGATCATTATAGTCATTTCTATATGACTGTTTTGGTGTATGATCAAGTTGCTTATATGTTTCATAACATGTTTACTTGATCGCTTTTTACTTGTTACATTATACTTGTCCTTTTATTACTTACTTTACTTTGAGGGTCTAATGTATTTTGTGCAAGTGTTTCAAGTTTCAAGTTACAAGTATATATGTTCCTAGTGCATCACAGCTTCCCATTACTTTGAGGGGGAAAAACTTTAAGCATTTTTAGTTTATATTGTGCATTTTCTTTAGTACATCACTTTTGTACCCATGCTTTGTAGTTTAGTACTTGTTGTTAAATGTTATGCATTTTCTTTAAGTACATCACTCTTGTGCCCTTGTTGGATTTTTATCTTTGACGCATCTACCTAGTGTTTATGTATCGGTTGAGTGTTGGACATGCAAATAATACTTTGCATTAAGCTTATTAGCTTGTATGTTCGGATGTTCATTCCGTGTGTGAATGAGCATTGTGATCACTGTTTATAATGATTATTCATTTTTGGTCAAACCATGGCTTATTGCTTAAATCCATTTTGCTTTATCGCATTGTGCTTGCTCCATATGCATTACAAGTTTTCTGCCCCATATGCATACAATGATCATACTGTGCTGTTGTGTTTCAGGAGATACTTGTTCTTATGGTTCAAGAGCTTCACAAATTCTAGAGTTAGGTGTAAATGAGTTTTGCTCAATTGTTCCCAACTCACGCATTAAGTCTAGAGTTTGTTATAGGGTTTTGTTACAGAATAGTCAACGGGGGAGATTGTAAGGTTGAATTTATTCAACCATCTTGTTGGCTTTATTCTGTGCCAAATTTTCTTGTAATTCAACATTTAGAAACCTTGTATTTAGGTGGAAATCATGTAAGGGTAGTGTGTGAGAGAGTGTGAAGAAAAATTCAAGTTTGTGCACTCAGCAAGTGGCACGCGACTGGATCTCACGGCTTGTAAGTAGTCAAAAGTGACACACGTGTGGAGCATGTAAAGAAGCTGAACAGTCACGCTAGCTGGAACACCACAGGACAAAAAGTCCAGATTGGCCATTTAGTTAGCTCGCGGCTTGAACTTGCGACTCAGTCAAGTTGCAAGGCCAAGTTGCTAGTTCACTCTGTTTTGGAAAAACTGACTCTTCGCATTCCATTCTCACTCCAGTATAAATACCCCTTATATCCACGAAATGTAAAGAGTTTCTAGAGAGAATTTTGAGAGAGAAACTCTAGAGAAAAACAAGATTGACTCATTCACAATCTTCATCCTTGTTTCTCTAAATTCCTCTACTCTCACCCTCTCCATTGTTACATCCTTGAGAGGTACACTAAGCTAAAATCTTTTCTCACCATACCCATATCAATGAGAAGACTATTTAGTGCTTGGGAAGCAGTTAGGAAGGGACCAATTGATATTGGTTAATGCTATAAGTTATAGCGGAATCCGGTAAGCTAAAGAGGACAAATGTTCGGTGCAATCTCGTTGGAGCAAGAAGCTTAGAAGGCTTAGGTACACTTGGTAGATTAGGCTTGGAGGGTCTTTTGCTATTCATATATCCTAATTTCATTCTTTAGTGGATTATTGATCGCTTGGAGGGCGATGGAGAGGTTTTATGTCGAGGACTTCGGTTTCCTCTTTGATAACACATCGTTGTGTTGTCCTTGTGTTTGCATCTCTCTTCCCTTAATCTTTGCCATTTAATATCTGTCATGGATGTGATTTTATTTGGTTTAGATTGTGTTATCAATTCTGTTATAAGCTTATGTTCATTTTCTGCACGTACATTGTTTGATATTAAGCTTGAATTGGTAATTTGTAAATTGAGGGTCTCAACATTCAAGGGTGTTTTACACACATATTGAACATTCAGCTTAGGCCTAGACTTTGTTTGCCATGCGACATGTTATTTTAGCCCTTTTGTTCCTTTATCACATTTTCTTATGTTTTGGCCTAATGGTTTGGACCCGATCTAGACCCTATGGTCTTTGTTATTGTCCATGTACCATGGCCCATATCAAAAGGGTTTGAATCATTCCTATTTGCATGTCTATGCTTTATACTTGTGTTAGCCTTTCTAGTTTTAGGATTTGCCATGTTTGGCGTCCTTTGCGGGCTTGACCTTGTGTGGTTACATCCGACTCCCATGAGGCCTTGTTTGGGTGTAACCATTTGGGAGGCATCTCTGGATGCCGGGTTGCTCCATGCGTACCCTTCCCTTTTCCACTCTACCCTTCCCTTTTCCACTCTGCGCGATGCTATGCTTACCATGCTTGTTTGTGCCACCTGTTGGCTTTCTATGCATCTTTACACACTTGCTTAGATGTTCATGCATGAGTCTTGCTTGCTAGTGTGTCGTCCATACTTCAACATAATGAAGTCATGGACATCCGATCCAAACCTACATTTGTCCCCTTATGAACACCATCTTTTGTTTGCCTTCTTTCTTGTTTGCTTGTTTGCTTACTTTCTTGTTATTTTGCCTTCTAGTTCGCTTGCTTATTTTGTTGCTTGTCATGTCTCCTGCCACATGCTATGCTTGCTTCGCTTGTATGCTTGTTTGCTTTATACCCATTGTGCATTATCTACACATCTCTTTCTTTCTATTGCTTGTCTTTACCTTTACATGTACACACATGGAGCGAGGACGCATGGAGTTAGGGCATGGTCTCCTAGGTGCAAGCAAAAGGGGCGCGGATGCAATCATGTAGATATGAGCCAAGTGGTTATGTTCAGTAAATTTAGGGGTCTAGCCTCTCTCATTTGGTTATGTACTCTTTTAAACCCCCTTCCTTCCTCCCTCATTTCTCTCCTAGATGAGTTGTGTTAGGTATATCATGTTATGTACCATTCGTCCTCATCTCTAGAGTATGGCAACCCCTATTTACTTTTCTGTATCTATATTTTGGGCCATGCTCTAGGGATGTAGGCATTTACTTTCCTGCTCTGTGTGCTAACATTGTGCATGATGTATGTATATATATACCTGCTTGCCCCCCCTCCCCCCCCCCTCGGTGTGATTGTCATAGTCCATGTCATCTAAGGCAAAGTGATGCCTAGTTTCAACCGCGAAAGTAAGGTGACATGTCGCCAAATTTTTGCTGTGGAAATCTGGTATTTGCCTGAATGCCTTAGGAAAACATAGATTGGGACCACACTCATTCAAAAGCCAAACCTCAAAGACCTATGCATGCAAAGCCCCGAAAGCTAATGTTAAAATCATGTTTTTCACTGCCAATATCCAAAAATTAAGATTTTATTAAAACAAAGGACTATCCTTGGACAAGCGTTGTGCGGTGCCTAACACCTTCCCCACACGTAAACAAATTTTTGGACTCAAGAATCAAGATTTTTTTTTCCATCCACATTAGATTAAGAAAAATGACATTTTTCTTAGCCTAGGATGGGTAATAAAATCAACTAAAAACAAGTGACCAATTATACCTTAGAAAAACCCAATTATTGGTAGCGACTTCACTTACTTTTGGTAATCACCTAAAATTTGGCCAATATCCCCCATACCTCTAAAGGTAGACCAACCTTCCTCCACCGAGAGAGAGAGAGCACCCGAAGCTCCGCGCTAGACTCCTAGAGTCAAACCACATAATTATCGAGAGGGGCCTCCAACGGGCCCTGTGCACGTGGGAGCATCCCCATAATGGGTGGTCAAATGAAGGCCCAGGCATCAACACTCCCCATCTCATCAAAGTCCTCTATAGTGGCATCAAGGATCTCCTTGCAGCAATCCCTGTCCCTGATAGCCTCTGTTAGGCACTCTCTAAAGTCTTTAAGAGTATTCTTAACTCTGACCTTAAACTCTAATGTATAATTCCTCAATATATCAGTCGAAAGGTAAGGGTCAAGTGGATCTGGAACCGATAGATCGATGATGAAACATGGATCCTTGGTGGCCCTCTATTCTCTAAACTTGGCGATAGACCACTCATAATGATCCCCTAGACAGATGGGATAATCAATAGTTGACCTGCACTTCTTCCATAAATTAGAAGCGCGGTCTATAATGACTGTGTCAATATCCTAGAGATCACACTCGTAAGGGATACGCACGCATGCCTTATGTATGAACACATATACTCTTGCCCAGAAACCCTAATTCACTCCTGTTTGCTTTTCCTTTGTCTTATTTATATGTTCTAGCTTCTATTTAACCTGCTTTATCTGTCCTTGAGTCTTTGTCTCTTGGTTTCATTTTGTTCCACTTTGTTTTATCCCATTTTTTGTCTTTTAGGGTCTTGATTTGTTTGAATACCATGAACATGCATATGAAAATGAACATGAATTGATGCATAGGTGTTGTGATGAAGTAAGGTAAATGAGGTAAGTCATGCATTCATATAAACATGCATTGGTTTGAATATAATTTTGTCTTGTTTAAATGATATGAATATTCTTGGATTGAATGCCACGCCTTTGATTCTTGGATGTCATAACATGCTTGTTTGATCTTGCCATGTGATGTTTCTACATTTGGAGATTTGTGTTTGTATGCCTTGATATATGAATGCTAGATTTGGGGATGATTATGTCATGTTGTGTGTTTTAGATGCATGTTAGTGTATGTGGGGGTTAGAACAACATATTAAAATTAAAATTGCCTTTAATGATAATATTTAGAACACAATGAGTGGAACCCATTAGTCGGGTGGGGTTGGGTGCCTAACACCTTCCCATTTCCATACCTAAACTTCAGACACGTGCTTTAGTAGAAGATTAGTCATTTTACAAAGGGCACTATATTTATGGTTCTTAGACCTAAACTAAGTGGTGACTCCATTTACATCCTTTGCCATGGTCCACCCTAGGCCAAGGCATACTTCCCAACCATGAGGATGATACCACGTTGTGGGCGCTTGCGCCTACAGTGTGCCATAGCACACCAAACATGAAACTTTGCCAAATTTTCGCTGTGAAAATGGGGCATCTTTTCACCATATTCTCACAGCGAAAGTTTGGTGGGAATAGAGTTTTGTGTGCTATGATGCACCTAGCCTAAAATGCTTCTAGATTTCTGCCACAGAAATAAGGCGAAATGCTTTTGGATTTTCATCATGGAAATTTGGCAATAATTCCAAATGTGCTTTCAAAGCATTGATAAAGGCCACATCTCTTTCCAAAATCAAATCTTAAAGACCAATTCTTTTAAAGTCTCGAAAGTTTATGCCAATAGCTTGTTTTTAATTACCAATGTCCGAAAATAAAAAGATTTTACCAAAACAAAGGGCTATCTCTAGATAGGCATTGTAGGGTGACTAACACCTTCCCCACACGTAACCAGACTTTTGAACTCAAGAATCAAGATTTTTTTACCATCCGTATTAGATTAGGAAAATGACTATTTTTCTTAGCCTAGGACTAGTAATAAAATCAAATAGAATCAAGTGACCAATCACACCTTAGAAAAAACCTAATGATTGGTGGTGACTTCACTACCTTTAGTAATAATATATTAAAATTGACTCAATTCAGTCAGATACCATAGGACTAAAGAGATAGATATATACAACCACATAAATAGAACACTAAGGAATTTGAAGCAATAAATTAAAGAGATAACAAGTAAAGAAAATGAATTTCATATATAAGATGATTGATGTTTACAAAGGAAGAAGTAGAGAAGGGGGTATAGGTGTAGCTATAGGGAAGCTTCCCCATCCCTACATTTTACCCACAAAGATTACAATAAAGATGAGAACGGTTGAATTTTTATGAAGTGTTTCCTAAAGAGTGGAGAGAGAGAAATTTTCAGAATTTCTCTAGTTTTTTTTTAATAAAAATTTTCTAGTATTTTTCTCTCTAATTTTTCTATTTCCCACCTCAAAAACTCATATTTTTACAAAAAAGAAAAACAAAGAAAAAAGAAAAGGGAGGGGGGTATTTATAGAGATACAAAAAAAAAAGTGGAGGCTATGTGATGGTGTTCTACGACCCCATCACATATGTCACACCCCAAACCCGATACCCGGATTTGTGACCATGACTGGCATGCTAATATCAAGTTTAAACCTGATATTAACAAGAACCAACTTAACTTTTACAAAACTTTTCCAAAAGCTTCTCTTTTTCTTATTAAAATAATTTTCTTGTTTCTTTACTTCTTGATATCATTTTTCACTTGATAGTCAGAGCATCTACACTGTACTCAAAATATAACATAATCCACCAATCATTTAATTTCCACACTTTCACATAATACATCTCTTAATACTTTAAGTTATACACTTTCATTAGATCCTAAAATAAACAATGCTACAAATCTAAACATCAAATTGCTAATTTAGGATCTATACATATCAAACTAAAACCAGCTCCTTCCAAACTCGACTAAGGCTCCCTCTGCTCCAAAATAAAACCTGCTAACTGAAAGAGTGGAAGGGGTGAGCTACACAGCTCAGTAAAGGTAAGACATATGAGAATTCAATAAGGATGCATGTAAATCAGATCATTTTATTCTATGAATATTTGAATAGGAGAACACCTTTTCATGCATAGTATTTAATACTATTCATAATAATAACTTATACGCTCTTCATAGAAAACAATTGTTCTCATTTTCTTATTAGGTTAACATTACCAAACCTTTCGTATTAAACTTCTTTCATTTCCTACAAAGTCGCCATATATATAAATATATATATTCTCATTACAAAATAATTATTTTAACTTAAATCAGATAATCGACAACTTTGTATTAAACTAGAAACATCTTGACTGATAAGAAAACTTTTCTTCATAAACTTCTTCTTATAGAATACTATAACTTTCATGATCATAAAACTTAACGTTTCAATAAAAACAGATATCTGATAACTTTTAAACATAAACTTGTACTTTCATCAGAAACTTTATCTATATAGCACAACAGAACTTCATAAACTTTTATCTTTAATGAACAGCTTTCTCTTCATCAGAAATTTCTTATTTTCATGAGAGTTTTTAACTTTTCATAATGCATTTAAACAAAATAATTCTCTCATGATTAATAACATAACATAGCTGTTCATATCATATTGGTTAGTCCATATCTGATAAGCTGTACAGAGAAGGCCTCATCACATTTGGGTGCCCCCGTGTGTATGATATTGTCCCCTTTGGGAGGCCTGATGGCACATCCCCTCCAGGTTTGTTCCTCCCCGCCGTCCGTACACATTGGGGAGAAGGCCTTAATCAGATTAGAGTTACGGGCAACCCCATTTCCTCTACTTTAAATGGCCTAGAGTTACGGGCAGCCCCATTTCCTCTACTTTAAATGGCTAAACAGATAACATTTTTTCATGGAAAGCCAGTAATTAACCCCTACTAGCCGAGTTCAGATTATCAGAGGACATAACCCGAAAACATTTCATACTTTACATCATACTGAAATTTCTTCTTTTGTATAACAATTCATAATCATAGCATTTCCATTCTTTTCATTAAACATCATGTTCGTGGAATCAGTAATAGCATCAATATGCTTAAATCATATACATAAGGTTTCGAAAGCTCACGAACATATCTTTGTCAAAATAATGATTATATGCCATATCTCTAATCAAAAACCTTTTAATGCATAACATACTTTAAAATAACCTTATGACTTACCAAATGCCCATATAACTTATCCCTTACCTGAAAGCAGAGGAACTGAGAGCCTAAAGTCGAAGGAGCTTTGACTTGGATACTGGTAACACCTAAACCAAATATCAAAGTTTATTACTATCTATAATTCCTTATCATAAACTTCACATTCGTCTCAAAGCCTATCTCTTAGAATGAAGGAAGTCCTAATCTCACCTCAAAGAGGTTCCCACAAATACAAATTACATTCATCAGACAACATGATGTAATAATCATAGAGAAACCAATTCATAAAATTTATATACGATTCTAACATACCAAAGGATGAGCATATTAAATTATAGCTCAAAACATTTACCCTAACTTAAAAATTAAATCCACAAAGTTAGGCATGTCCCTTACTGTTCACTGTTCTATTTCAGCAGCATATGCCCCATTTGTAAAATACAAACGGGCTGTCCAAACACATCCAATTGTCATGAAATTTTACATAACTACTCCCCTATATGTTCATTATAAACCATAAAAATTTCGGAGTCAAAGAATAAACCCATGATTTACTAAAAATCACACAAGACAACATACTCAAATCTGTCCTGACAGAATTTCTTGCAACTTAAAAATTAAACCATTATTTTTATATTAATCCAAATTCTGTGAAACCAATTCAATAACAACCATAAGTGTCTTAGGTTTCATAGGAATTATCCCTAGCATTCAAATTCACTATATACAATTTAATACATAATTTTCTTGTAGTAAGCATCAAATCTGTCACAAAGACAGCTTCAGTACATAATCTTACAAAATCATCAACAAATAGCAATAGGTCTTAATTTAATTTGGGTATTTTTATACCTATAATATACATATTAAAATACCCTAATAAGCATTCAATAGACCAAATATCATCAATATTTCCAGTAACTAAAACAGCATCACCAATTCAGCTTCCAAAATCAGAGTAGAGAACAAAGAGGGAAAGTAAGCAAACAATTATACTGTCCAAATACACAAAATCAGATGAAGTTTAATTCCTTACCCACACACTTTGAAGATGAAACCTTAAGACTAATTGTTTAATTTCTTCTTTAAAGAAACTAGAATTTTTGGTGAGAAAGGACAAGAGAGATGTTGCCGTGTAAGAAGGGAAGAGGAAAGAAGAACAAAGAAAGGGGAGAAAGGAGTAGAGAAAGAGGAAAGTGAGCTGCTGGACTTCAGTTGCAGCAAAATAAAGATAAGTCAAATTGACTTGAGGGGTGGGGTACGTGGGATGCTAGGGAAGAAAATATCCCACCCCTTTTCAACTTTTTTTTTTTTTCTTTGCATTCACACTTATATATATATATATATATATATATATATATATTCTTTGCATTCACACTTATATATATATATATATATATATATATACTTTGCATTCACACTTATCTACAAGAATAATATTATTTTACACACACACACATATATATATGTATATATATCCTTACCTTTATACACTAATTAAACACCAACAATTATATATCTAATAACTTAAACCATTTAATATAATTTTGTACATACTTAGTATATATTTAAAATACCGATAGCAATTCAGTTATGTATAATCTTTACAATTCTTATTCAATGGCATTATGAAATAATATGCTTATTAAATACTCTTATATTAATTATAAAAAGAAAGTGGCTTAAAATATTAATAATACTTAACCACTTAAACACAGAGTTTAATTATAAAAATTGGGTCGGGGTGTTACAACATAGCCTCCTACTTGTACTCCAAGTTTTTAGCTATTTCATCTTTTTCTTAGTTTCTGGTCTGAATTTTGCACATCTATTTAGGGGCCTTTTTGAGCTTTGATTTCTTCAAACTTTTGTATCCCTGGAAAGCTTTGTATGTCTAGTTTCTAGAGGTTCTAACCTTGTGAGATTTGGAGTTACGGTCATCAAGATATCATGTACGGAAGGGAGGTGACGTAGTGTAGGAAATTCTATGACATTTTTTCTTAAAAAAATTCCTTCCTTCCAATCTGTGGTAGATATCATCGAGCCCTTTCTGTGAGAGGTGGTTGAGACCTCACACTTCAAGCTAGTTTAGATGGATCACTCCAATTCTTGCACAATTGGTACAGTTTTTTGCGTGATGTTGGTCTAAAAATAGCCTGTTTGACTTGAAAAAAAGTGAAACATTTAATTAGGGTTTTGGAGTTTTATTAACATCTCATCCGTTTTAACTCTAATTTTGGCCCATGAACTATTGTTTTGAAGGTAAAAATACGAGTTACGAGATGGTCCAAAATTCAACCCAATCAGACAATCAGATCAACAAGTCAATTTTTTTACTATACCCAATAAGGGTTTTTGGTTTTAATTCCTATTAGATGAGTTTTGAATGTTGCAACTTTTTGATTTGCCATCCAATCATGTTACATGTATTTATTACCCTTTTTTGGCTTTGAGACTCATAATTTGTGGTTTTGTGCCTTTTTGAAAAATGTTTTGGATTTTAGACGCGTCAATCGAGGCTGGACAAAATACAATATTGACAGCCAGTATAAAGAGCATTCACATACAAAATAAAAATGAAAAGAACATATTATAAAAACATGTTGCTCAAGTGGATTTTTAGTCGCTTTAAGCCACACCTTACCATCTGATATTATTTAAGTTTGCAGATTCTTAAAATTTTTAATTGCACCTCTCACTAACGCTTTGCATCAAAATTTATGAGATAAACATGGAAGGTAATTTTGGTTTTAGCAAAACTTTTAAGGATAAGTGGAGGGTAATTAATTTTGAAAATTTTCCCTTAACCAAAAGGTAGATCAAAATACATAAGGTTTGGGGGGAGTTCATTTCCTCGAACCTCAAGGGTGGGGAGTGTAATTTGTCTAAATAGCTTCTTATATTTTTGCACCAAATGCATTGCAATTGTGGATTAGACAAGACATCTTATGCCAACACGACATAATTGTCAAAACGTGAATTGTATCGTGAGTTGATTTTTGATTTTTTTTGTATCATGTATCATGTATCATATCATATTATATCATGTATCGTAAGATACACAAGCACTTAATAAAATTTATAAAAAATTAGATATATATATTTATATATATAAATGGTATATTCATTATAAAATAATGAATATATTCAACTAATAACTTATTAATTCATCACTTATGTAATAATATACATATTTAATTTGATTAAACTAAAAAGTGAAAATACATTACAAATTACCCAAAATAATAATTTATTTTCATCATATTCATTATATTGCCTAATCAACTCTATCTAAGTCAATGCTATCATCATGTTTATCATTTTGCAAACTTTTTCTTTCATTGAAATTTTCTTCATCATCATCAACATTAACTCTCTCTTATTATTATTTTATTTTAATAATTTTTTAGAAAAGATTTCTTCTAGGCATTCTTGTTTTTTAGAATTACAACAATAACTAGTCGCTAACCCGTGCGATGCACGGGAAAACTATTAGAAAATAATAAAGCATGCATATATTAAAAGACAATTTAAATTCATGTGTGCTTGCAAGGGATACATACCTAAATAGTTTTTACGGTAGAAATAAAAGCCTTATCTTTGAGATAAAGAACTGATGTAAACAAACTAACCTTACATAAAACAAATTAAAAAAAAAAAAAAAAACATAAAACTGATGTCACGGGAAATTCAGCCACATAGTAGTAATATATAAATTTCTTAAAACCTAAACCTAAACCTAAACATAAGGACTAAATATATAGACAAACTAACCTTACAAAAGCTGAACTTTATAAGCTAAAATCTATACCGTGAGTTGTAGATCTTGAATGCTATACCGTGCATTTAGGGCTTCGTACATCTGGAGAGAGAGAGAGTTTGCAGAAACCAAAGAAAATCTCTCTATATCTTAAGAAACACAATATACTAAAATCAAAGAGATAAAATTTTCAAAGGACAAAATATTATAGATAATTTAAAAGAATTTTGGTTTAATTCTTGAACACCACAACTCCATAAAATTCATACTAATAATAATATTTTATGATAGCGCAGTTAGAATTTTGGTTTAATTCTTGAACACTGAATTGGAAATTGATTATATGAGTATTTATTGGTGAACAAAGTACTATGTATTAATTAATATATAAATAAAACTAACCTTACAAAAGCTGAACTTTATAAGCTAAAATCTATACCGTGCATTGTAGATCTTGAATGCTTTAGGGCTTCCTACGTTTGGAGAGAGAGAGTTTGCAGAAACCGTGGCTTTATATTTCTTAACTTGAGAGAGGGTAAGGTTGCTAGGGTTTTGTAGATCTTGAATGCTTTAGGGCTTTCTACGTATGGAGAAAGAGAGAGTTTGCAGAAACCGTGGCTTTATATTTCTTAACTTGAGAGAGGGGTAAGGTTGCTAGGGTTTTGAGGAGTTATAATTTTTATTTATTTTTTATTTTTTATTTTTTAAATATTGTGCTGACATGAAAAATTGTGGTGCCAGCAAAGGCTTCGGTTTTATATATATATATAGATGACAAAAATAAAAAATAAAAATATTTTTAGTTAAAGCCTTATTCATAGTATAGAAAATAAATTTGAAAATATTAAAGTGTGTAGTCCAAATTTTGTAGAAGAAAGAGATTAAAAAAAAAAAAAAAAAACCCTTATGTACAATATGCTGCTAACTTTGTAATTCAAATCCTTGACACTTGACAAATCCAAAAACTTGTTAGATTCAAATAAAAGTACAAATTAAAAAAAAAATTTTAAAGTATTTGTTTAGGTATATTACAATATGTACGATACGTACAATTAAATTTTTTTTTTTTTAGAGAGTTTCAACCTATAACGTCCACTTTTAATGATAGCTTTTTATTATCAAACCAAGACACTAATCAATTTTTAGTGTTGGTGAATTAAACCTCAGATCTCTTATTCAATTATTAGAGACTTTATCAATTGAACTAAATAAAATTCACTATTTTACCATTAGATAATATACACCAATCAGTTATACACACTAAAACATATCATTCATAAGGGATTGAGATCAGGTGTAATACCTTAAATGTAATAGTAAAAGTAACTTTCAATCTTAACCATTGAAATAAAAAAATTTAAAAAGTTAAACTTAAAAAAGTAAAAATGGTAAAAATTGATGTGTGAAGAGGGAGATGGGGGAGGGGGGGGGGGGGGGGGGTGGTAATTGCAACTCCAAATCCATTCATAAGCACTTGTAGTACCTTCCAAAAGCAGAAACTTTTTAGACATGATCCTATAGACAACTATGCCCCCGCCAATATGGGAAAATGACCATCATGTCCCATAGAACGCGAACCCTATTTGTGTTTTTGTATAAAATCTGATACCTTACCGATCGCAGATCATTACATCTTCTGTTTGTCTTAGTCTTCCCTATTTCCTTCAGAGAGTAAGTCCTCTTTTTCATGCTATGGTTTTGATTATTTTTGTAGTTTATTACATGTCTTTCCTTGATTCTTTTGATAATGTTTGTAAATTTGTTTTACGTATTTGTTGTCAGGAAAAAAAAAGAAAAGAAGAAAAGGAATTATGGGTAGAAAGAGAGATGTAATCTGGTGTCATGCTGAGCAGCTAAATAATCAATTCAAATGCAAATATTGTAATGGTAAATTTACCGGAGGTGCGACGAGAATTAAATATCACTTGGCCGGAGTTTCAGGCCATGACATTGCGCCATGTGAATCTGTGCCTGAGGATGTTCGAGAAGTACTTGAAGGAACCTACAAAAAACAGAAAGGCGCATCAACCTCAAGCATTGTCGGTGGGTCAGGAATTAAATCGAACATGGCAGGAGATAAACGTCACGGCCTTAAAGAAGAAGCTTTTCAAGCGACTGAGAAAGGTGCCTCAACCTCAAGCAGTGATACGGAGGTGTCTCTTTAGTCTCCAACTCTATACATAGTTCATTTATTTATTCATTTATTATGCTTATGTTTGGTAACGGGTTTTTGTTTTCTATTTTCAAAAACTTGTTTTTAGAATATAAAGAAAAAATAATTTTATTATATTTTTGAAACCAAAAATATGTTTGGTGCGTTGAAATTAAAAAAAAAATATATATTTTCTATCCATTTTAACTTATCAAAACTCAAAAATAAAATATTGTTTTTAAAAACAGAAAATAAGGAAAAAAAACAGTTACCAAACATAGGCTAAATTTCTAACAAACCAGACTTTTGACCCCTTGCCAATCATTTCATACCAAATTGTCTTTCATAGAGGGTGGCAGAACACATGGCTGAAATTTTCCTTGAAGAAGTTGACAAAAAAATAGACAATGTGTTATCACATAGGAGGAAGGAGCTGAAACATCATCTTCAACAATTATTCTATATTCAATTTGGGTTATGTGATGCTCTGCAGAGGCAAGCAAGTAATGAGTCTGTGAAGAGCTGGTTAATGGATCTGGTACGAAGCTTTTCATTCTGCAATCTTGATGGAATTAAAACCGCCCAACAATTGTTGGATAAAATTGTGAATGGTGTAGCTGCCCTTCATCATGGAATGGAATTGGGGAATCCAATTAGCAAGATTGGCTTGGAAAAGAATATATACCCCTTCCAAGATGATCCAGAAGTTGTGGGAAGAGATTTTGATGTGGTAAAAATAGTGACCTTACTTACCAATTCAAGCAATGAACCAGGTATTTCTGTACTTCCTATTGTCGGTATGGCAGGACTTGGAAAAACAACTTTAGCAAAACGTCTATTTAACCATGAACTGGTAATGAAACATTTTGATGTGCTAGCTTGGGTGCATATTGGTAAAACTTTCGATGCTACTGGGATTTTAAGAGAGATTCTTACATATCTTAAAGGACATTTGAATGGTCTAAAAGATGATGAAGTATTTCAAAAACTTAAAGAACTATTGTGGGGGAAGAAATATTTTTTCGTATTGGATGATGTATGGAATGAAGAGTTTGATAAATGGGAAGTTTTAAGTGGTTACTTGTCGGGGATTAGTGTTCTTAATGGAAATAAAATTATTGTAACAACACGTAGTGACAATGCCGCAAAAATTATGGGGACAGTTTCTGCACATTGCTTGGAAAAACTATCAAAAGATGATTGTTGGTATATATTGAAAAGAAGAGCATTTGCAAGTGGAGAAATTTCGCTAAATCTTGATTTGGAGGCTGTTGGAAGGGAGATTGCTAGAAGATGTAGAGGGGTTCCATTGGCTGCAAGAATTTTAGGTGGAATAATGAGCTTTAAATGTGATAAAAGCGAATGGTTATCATTTCAAAATGATAAAATGTGGGATTTGTTGGATGATGATGATAGCAGTATCTTCAAATTATTAAAGTTAAGCTTTGATCATATTCCAACACCATCTTTAAAATTTCCCTAAAGATGATGAGATTAAAAAGGAAGTAGTAATTCATTGTTGGATGGCTCAAGGGTTCATTACAACATTTGGAACAAGTACTGTGGGGATGGAGGAAATTGGTGACATGTATTTTAATATTTTGTTGGCCACTTCATTTTTCCAAAATGCTAGAGAAGATGCTTGTGGTAATATTATCAGCTGCAAAATGCATGATTTGGTGCATGATTTTGCGCTCTTAATTTCAAAGTCTGAAACTCTAATTTTGAAGGGAGATTTAGTGGATGATGTCAGCTGTGTAAGACCTTTATTACTCTGATCTGTTGGCCAAATGACATCTAAAATTTCATTTGCGAGAGTTGATTTCACAAAATTGCACACATTAGTTTCAGAAAATACTATCTTTGACAACAAGTTATTAGACTGTAAAAGCATAAGCGTTTTAATATTACATGGGGTAAGTAAGTTGCCAGATTCAATTGGTAAGTTAATACATTTGAGGTTCCTTTACATCTTGCAGTCTGCAATTAAGGAATTACCAAAGTCCATTACTGAGCTTTACAATTTGCAGATTTTAGGAATTGAAGATTGTGGTGATTTAAAGCTTCCAAGAGGCCTAAGCAATTTGATAAACTTGAGACATATTTATACCACTCATTGTTCGAGCACCTAGAGTAGGGCAGTTGGCTTGCCTTCAAACATTGCCATTTTTTGGGGTGGGTCAAGATGAAGGTTGTGGGATCAAATAGTTGGAAAACTTAAACCAACTCAGAGGAGAACTAAATATCTATGATTTAGATCTTGTGAGAGATGAGAAAGAAGCCAGAAGTGCAAATTTAACAAAAAAGGTCAAAATATTCAGGTTTGGATTTTATTGGAATCATGGTCATGATAGAGGAAATTATGAAAATGACGAAGATGTGTTGGAAGGCCTCCAGCCTCACTGAAATTTAAAAAGCTTAATAATTGAATCTTATAAAGGGATGAATTTCCCATCATGGGTGTTGATAGGTCATGATGCTATGGATGGTTTGTCGCTATTTGATAATTTGATTGAGATTACTTTAAGTGATTGCAGCAAATGCGAAAGAGTTCCCACCCTTGGGCATCTACCTTGTCTTAAGGTTCTTGAAATGAGAGAAATGGATAAGGTAAGATTTATAGGAACTGAGTTTTATAGTGATGGAAATTATAGAAACACATTGTTTCCGGCATTGAGAAGACTCAAATTTGAGTCAATGAAAAATCTTAGAGAGTGGAAGGTTATAGCATGTGAGGCGTTTCCTTGGCTTGAGGAGTTGGTTATTGAAAATTGTTCCCAACTGACGAGTGCTCCATGTCGTTTTCCATTTCTCAAGATATTAAAGATTAGCAAAGACAGTAGAAAGGCATTTACCATTAGCAGCAACATTACAATTGTAATCTACAATAATGGGTAAGTTTACTCATGCCTCATATTCTCTTATATTTGAAATTGATGATTGTTAACTTTTTTCATACGTCTAGTATCCCAGGTATAAATTCTTAAATTGGAAGCATTTTATAGAATATATCTTAACTTTTATATACACATAAAAAGAAAATCTTAACATCCATATAAATTCTACAATTTAGGTTAGTGGTTCTTGAAATAAATACTAGAAATTAACCTCATCAGACACTCCCGTTATTGGGAAGTTGAAAATTATCAACTCTTCTTTTTGAATTTATGAAATTATTTGCAATAATTTGAGTAAATTCATGGACATTTATCGCAAGATTCGATTTTAAGCAGTCGCTGAAAGCATAGTATAATTAGATGTTTTGTGATTGCAGCCTATAGGCTTGGTGCGATTCATATTTTTGTTTTTGCAATATTTTGCTAAAAGCATAGTGTAATTAAATTTTTTTTGATTGTTACCAATTGTCTTGGTGCTAATGAATTTCTGTTTTCTACCCTATTTTCTTTCTGCAAATCATTACATTTGAAGTTTTCAAAATTGAAATTCTATCTATTAGGAAAATTTCAATATTGGATCCAACACTATTAAAACTTGCTTATGTCTGCATACTCATTCTTGGTCTAAGAATTTCTTGTAAACTTCACTTATTGGTGTCAAAGAGGCAAGCTTTCTTACTTTTTAGAGCTGAAACTGTAACAGTACATGAATCTGTTCTTGGGCTGTCTCACATTTGGCAATAGATTTTGTTGTCTAGGGGTCTTAATTTCTTTGTTTATGAGGGTGAATTGTTGTGGGGAAATGGAGTTGAGTTGCATAAGAATTAGAAATTGGGTGGGTGAAGGTCTTGCTGATTTTTGTTTACATGTTTGGGTTGGGAGGTCAGTTTTGCTGGATGATATCTATCTGTGCAAGCAAAGTTTAACTCACTTTCTCTTATACTCTTGATGCAGGACCGTTAAGAAAGTTTATGATCTGGCTAATGAAGCTTAGAGGTGATGCTGATAATGTGCTAGACGAGTTTAGCTATGAAAGTTTTTGGCAAGAGGCACGGACTCAAAATCAAATGGTGGATCAGGTGTGTAGCTTTTCATTTTGCAATCCTGCTAAAGTTAAGAACATCAAGCAATTATTGGATAAAATTGTGCATGACGCAGTTGGCTTTGGTCTTAGAATGGAGTTGGTGAATTCAAACCCCAAAATTAGCTTGGACATGAATATAGACCCCCTCCTCGATGATTCAGAAGTTGTAGGAAGAGAATACGATGTCAAAAAAATGGTAAACATACTTATTAGTTCTAGCAATCAAGTTATCTCTGTTCACCCTCTAGTGGTTATGGCAAGTCTTGGAAAGACAACTATAGCAAAACTTGTGTATAACAATGAACTACTAAAGAAACATTTTGATGTACTAGCATGGATAAATGTTGGTAAACATTTCAATGTTGAAGGGATTTTAAGAGAGATTCTTAAATCTCTTGAAGAAGACTTGAGTTTTTCAATATATAATAATTTACATCAAATATGTGCAGAAAAGTTGAGGGCAATATAATATCTTCTCATTCTTGGTGATATGCAGGATGAAGATCTTGAGAAATGGGATTCTTTAAAGGGTTACTTGTCAAAATATAATTCAAGTATAGGAAATAATATTGTTGTTACAACCCGTAGTGATAATGTGGCTGAAATTATGGAGACACATCCCAAACATCAATTGGAAAAATTATCAAAAGATGATTGTTGGTTCATATTCAAGAAAAGATCATTCACAAATGGAAGAATTCCATTAACTTTAGATTTGGAGGTTATTGGCAGGGAAATTGCTAAAAAAGATGTGGAGGGGTTCCATGAGCTGCAAGAGTTTTAGGGGGAACAATGTGCTTTAAATTTGATAAAATCAAATGGCTAGAGATTCAAAATAATAAATTTTGGGATTTTTTAGAGGAAGATAATAGTGACATCTTTCCTGTGCTTAAGTTATGCTTTGATCATCTTCCAACACCATCTTTGAAATGATGTTTTGCATATTGTGCAATATTCCCTAAAGATTATGACATGAGAAAGGATGAAGTAATTCAGTATTGGATGGCTGAAGGGTTACTTGAATTAGCTAAAGAAGCTAATATGGTGATGGAAGATATTGGTGACATGTATTTCAATATTTTGTTGGCCACTTCCTTTTTCCAAAATGCTAGAAAGGATGCCTACAGAAATATTATTAGTTGCAAAATGCATGATTTGGTGCATGATTTTGCACTCTCAATTTCAAAATCTGAAACTCTAATTTTGGAGGGAGATTCAGTGGATAATGTTAGTAGCATACAACCTTTATTTGCCTGATTTGATATCAAAACAACACTTGGAACTTCATTTAGTGGAGATGGTTTCATAAAATTGTGCATTTTAATTTTGGAAAATTTCAACTTTGGCATCATTTTATCAAATTTTAAATGCTTAGGTGTTGTAAAATTATTCGGGCATTGTATAATAGGGTTGCCATATTTTTTTTTGATAGGTAATCAGAAATTTATTAATAAAGAGAAAAAAGAAAAGAAAAGTACAAGTTGTTCATGATGATGAACAAGAAAAAAAAAAAAAAAAAAAAAACAAACAAACAACACAGCAAAACAAGAAATTAGGAAACTAAGCTAAGAGAAAACATAAACTCAGAGAGAGAAGAACATTCAGTAAAACCCCAACACCGAGACCATTCCCAAAGATTACGTTGGCATAAAACTTTTAACTCGAATAGGGTTGCCATATTCAATTGAGCAGTTGATAAATTTGAGGCTTCTTCACATCTTGTACACTGAAATTGAGGAATTACCAAAATCTATTACCAAACTCTACAATTTGCAAACTTTAAGAATCGAAGAATGCCCTAAACTCAATAAGCTTCCGGAAGACCTTAGCAATTTGATTAACTTGAGACATATTAGTGTTAATATTGGTTGTTTGATAAGGTTAAGGTATAGAGATAGTCTACTAAAAAATATGGGACAGTTGACTTGCCTTCAAACATTGAAATTTTTTGGTGTGGGTCGAGATGAAGGTTATAGGATTAAAGAAATGGGACCTTTAAAGAATCTCAGGGGAGAAATAAACATATACAGTTTAGAGAAGGTGGAAGATGAGGAAGAAGCCAAAAGTGCAAAATTAAAAGAATAGGAAATATTCAAGTTAGGCTTATTTTGGAGTCTTTTTCGTATAAAAATGGACAGGTATGATAAAGATGAAAAGGTGTTGGAAGGCCTCCATCCTTACCCAAATTTGAAAAGCTTAACAATCAAATGGTATAGAGGAAAGAAATTCCCATCTTGGGTTAATGATTTGTCGCTATTTCACAATCTGATTCATATCAAATTGAATTTGCGTACGAAATGTGAAGAAGTTCCCACTCTTGGGCATTTACCTTGTCTCAGTGGGTTTATTGAAGAGTTGGATGCTTTCCGGATTCTGCGTTATCCTTTCATTTGATACTTGCACGCGTCCCTCAAAAAATTAAGATTGCATGGGACTCCTACACTCAACTCTCTCTCGGGCGAAATTCGACTCTTCACTGCCCTTGAAGAGCTGTGGATAGAGAACTTTGATGGAATGGAAGCTTTGCCTAATTGGTTGGGCATTCCTTCTTCTCTTCAAAAGCTGTCTCTTTACTTCTGCCAAAAGCTGATGTGTCTTCCCATTCTACATCTCACCAATTTAAAACATCTGCACATTGCTTATTGCCCCAATTTAGAGAAAAGATGTACAGATGGGAGCAGCGCAGAGTGGTTTAATATTCCAAACATCAAAATCAATGGAAAATCCATCAAAGGGGGAGAGGATTCTGACGTCTCTGAAGATGATAGAGATGATTGGTAAGTGTACTCATGCCTGGCCTACAAGTATATTCCATTTCCTACTGGCCTCCAATTTATTTATGTAATTTTTTATTTTTAAAAGGGCTATTCTTAAATTTCACATCTTAACATTTTAGATTAATTATAAAAAAATATTCTAGATTAATGGTTCTTGAATTAATTGATAGAAATTTAACTCACCAACCACTATAATTACTGGAATGTTGCAGAAAATCTGATCTCGGCCAATGCTCATAAAATTTGTTAGATTAATCCATTCATGATAACATGCATACTCATTCTGTTTCTCAGCATTTCTTTTAACCTTCACTTATTGGTGTCAAATTGATTATTTCCATTGATGAAAGCATACTCATTCTTTTCAATCTCATGAGCTGGAATTCTAATAATACATGGACCACAGGACCAGTTCTTGTTTTTAGGGCTTTGTACAAGTTGGAAATGGATTTTGTTAATTTGGGCTGCAGGGTCATAATTCCAATGTTTATTTGAGTGAATTTATTGTGAGAAAGTGGAGTTGGGTTGCACAAGAATGAGATGAGACATTGGCTGGGAGGTCTTGTAGATTTTTGTTTTCATGTTTGGGATGGAAGGTCAGTTTTACTGGTCCATGAAGTTAGGTGATCCCCAGTTCTACTAGTAGAAGCAAAGCTTAAATTTCTTATAAAGTTTTAGACAGCACTGAAGGTTGATGGTTCTAATATATATATATATATATATATATATATCATTTTTAGCTTTTGAAGGTTGCTAACACAATTAAATTTTTTTTTAGCTAACTCATCAAGCCTGCAAAAGGATTCCATCTAGTAAAATAACCAACTTGATGACAACTGATGGTGAGGCACTTCAGGTCTGCTTTCTCCCATTTTAGATACATGTATATAACTTAGTTCTTAATTAATTGGTGCTTTGTGAGATCCAATTCAATTTGTATATATTTGTACAGTGACTGGGTTCTGTACCCATTGGGCATTTCTACATAAACCAAATTGTTAGTCTATGTAAAGGTGTGCATGTCGTCTCCATATGTGTTCATATGTCACCAAGATAATGTATAGAGTTAGACTGAGTTGTCAGATCACAGAATTATGGTTTGACAGTACTCGTTGACATGAAAGTCATTCTGTGTGTCTGGTATTATTATAGCTTTACCTGAACAGATGTCCTTCGCTTTCACTCTTTTAATTGCTAATATGTATATATTAAACTAATTGCTAGGAGATGTTAAAAAACTACCAATGTGTGGACACTAGGGACAGCATATCTATTGTGTTCAGCCAGAAGAAAAATTAATTTATTTATGGAGTTTTAATGTAGCCGCAAGTTAATGGAAGCTTATAAGATTTGGTAAGTTTTCTTAAATCATCTCTTATGTTTGATAATTAGAGTACTAATTTAATCTGATAAGTATATCATTCATGCCAAAAAAGTTTTACTATTTTCAGATCTTAATGGTCAAAAGTTTAAAATAATCTCTACTGTTTTGTGTGGTGGGTGAAGATGACACACCATTAGCACCAGCTGCAGTGGTTGAAGTTGCATGCTGCCTTTTCTATGATTTTCATGGCCTTTTACTGGTTGATTTACACCCAGGTATCACCTGCGAGGTTTCTCTGTTAATTATTCAGAATCTATAAGCAAATAATTAAAGACAACAACAAATTATAAAAAAATAAAATAAAATAAAAAATTGAGAGGAGAGAATGAGAGAGTGAATACAATATTTGCAACACTTTGAAACCTTGAGTAAAAGACTATGAAGCCTTTTCTTAAGTCCAATAACCCGCATAAAATTAGATTCAATTAAGGTTTTCCATCTATTTTGGTGTTTTCTTCCTGTAAGCTTTACATTTTATTCATACCCAACAGATGACCATTCTGATTGATCTAGATCATGCAATTGTTTGGAGGATAGATCCCACTCACTTGCATATATGGTGATGGACCAGTATCTATAAACCGACCACGTTGTTGATACATTTTGACAACTTCCATAGCGATTTAGAAAAGGCAAGATGCAATAAACGTTAATATCTCACTGAAGTGCCTGGTTATGCATAACTTTGCTAGTTTCTGAATTATTTTATATTTATTTTATTTTAACAAATGGGTAAGTTGTGATTCTTGTGAATGAGTTGGATGTTATTGGTTATTGAGGATGCTAACCAAAAACAGATCACATAGATTCAGGTTCTACTTGGTTTAATATTTATTTTATGAAACTATAGACAATTAATGACCACTTAAGTCCTGTGATGAAACCTTTGGTGCCATTCATCACAGATGAAACCTTTTGTCAATCATAGTTAGTCCCCACAAGAGATAAAAGGAGCTTTGGAGATCGAGGACTCTATTTGGATCTTCCATGATTGTTTTGAGCATACTTTTGAAATAGGCAATCATACTTCTAGTTGACTCCTATTCCATTATTTGGATCTTCCAAGACTCTTTACTTCATGACATAATTGTATTCATGTCGTGTAGGCAAATGCAATTGAGACAATATGCCTATTGTTTCCAGCTGGCGGAACAATTGATTATAATTGCAAGCTGATGAAAAGAGGAGGAATGTATATACTTAATATTGAGAGAGCAATCTTCAAAGACAAGGAGGAAGCTGGGGTTGGGCTGATAATCAGAGTTGCACAGGGACTACTTATAGCTGTGATGAGCAAGAGAAGTTTGTGTATGAATCCAACAAAATCAAGGTGATTGTTGCTGACTGCTGATAGAGTGCTGAGTTTTGCAAACTATCAAATATATGAAGGTACATATGATCTGTTTGCGTCTGGGAAAATAATCAACTCGATTCAACTGATGCCAAGGTACATATGATCTGTTTTTTCTTTACCATTTGGGATTTGTATATATAATTTACTTTGAACTGTATTTATATATAGTCAGTGTGTTCTGTAGCCAATGTGCATATCTACATAAACAAAGCTTTTAGTTCATGTAAAGTTGTGCATGTGAACTCCAGATGTGTTCATATGTCACCAAAACAATGTATAGATTGAGTACAGTTGGATTGATGAATTGTAGTTTTACAATTTTTGATATGAAAGTCATTGTGTGTCTAGTACTGCTATTGCTTAGCTTGAATAGTGTGAAATTTCCTTTGCTTTGATGCTTTTAGTTGCTGACATGCATATGACAAACTAATTGGTAGGACGCGAGGATGTTAAAAAGCTAACAAAACTAACAACACATGGATTCTCATTATTGAAAGAATTAAAAGATTATTCAATCAGTTAAATATGTTGCCTTGATATGCAGGCATTGGGTACAGCATATCTATTATGTTTAGCTGGAGGAAAAATTTATTCATGGAGCTTTAACTCAATGCCAAGAAAACAGAAGAGAAGAATATCCGTCACTGCCCCAAATTAAAGGAAAGATGTGCAAAGGGGAGCGGTGCAGAGTGGGTGGTCTAGGATTTCCTTCCCACATTCCAAATTTCATTTTTTTTTTTGTTGAATTTATCAAAGAAGCAGCAGTTTGAAGATCATATACATTATTAAGATGGATGACCAGTAAGTTCTCTCACCTTAGCCTCCTTTCTTTTCTAATACTCTCCTTAACAACAACATAAGTGTTTTTTTTTTTTTAATTGTTCCCAATTCCTTCATTTCTGCTTTAATCAATAAAAAAGTTGCCATTAAGTGCAGACATTAGGGACAACATATCTATTGTATTCAGCCGGAGGAAAAATAAATTAACTTATGGACTTTTAATCTAGCCACAAGCTATAGGAAGTTTATGAGAATTGGTAAGTTTCCGTAATCTTCGCTTGTCTTCAAATATATGAAGTACTAATTCGATCCAATAAGTATACCATTTATGCCAATTATCCTCTCTCCCCTTTCACTTTTTCTACGATGGCATCTATTTCATCTTGGTATTCTGATGATATTCTAATACTTGTAGTATTCACGTGTTGATGTCATTGTATTAATGTTGTAAGTGACAGGTAGCACTTGGCATTTCTTCAAATGTAAAAGCCACCAGAATTCCTTATTTATCAGAGGATTTATTTTCCAATGTCAAGGATACTTCAGACACCACCCATTTTGGGGCCTAATCTTCTCTTGGTTGTCAGAGCTGCTTGGCCAGCTTTGACACCTATATGTGCTTAGTTGGAAGCATTAAATTTTGATGATGTTGGAGCCTTTGCATATGTTTAGTGGTAACTTTTCGTCTTTGTAAGAACTGAAGTTCTGGAACAAGAACTGCTACTACCTACCAACAATGCAGGAGGTGCCCTCGCTTTCTATGGAAAGCTAAATGGAAGATTCCTGGAGTGGTTGTCAAAGCTGGATGCTTTGTTTCTTACTGTTTGCTATAGTTCCATTGGTAGAAGATTGGTCATATTCCAAGAATCACAGTGGGGAAATTTAAATTGGTTCCAATGCAATTGACTTAGTGAAATTTGTAAGTTCTCTCATTAACATCTTCTTCTCTTTTGATTTCTCTCTTCCAACAAAACCTATTGTCAATCCTAATTTTTGGTTCTTTTCTACTTTCAATTTTGTATACAAGTTTCTAAATTTGTTGTTCATATACTATTTCCAAATTTGGTTATCCATCTGTAAACATGAAATCTCTACACCTTCATTTTCCATTTAGCAATATCACTTCAATTTTATTTCAAACTTGTTTCCAATGTAGTGCAACAAATTTTTTTGGGTAGTGAATGTAGGCCCTCAAATATATACATTTCAATCAATCTTTAATTTTTTTGGATCAGTTCTTATTAAAAAAAGAAGGTTAGTTTTACATATAAATTTCTGGTCTACTTCTTACTATTGCATTTTCCCTATAAAGTTTTGACTTGTCAGTTTTCTAATAATTAAGGTGCTTTACTGGTACAAATTTCTTGTCATTTCTATGGTTTCACTTTGACCCTTTGTAAATGTCGTGAATTTTTTTGAAATTTTTTTTTTTTTCAAACTTTAGAATAATTGATTGCATCAATTGTTTATTTTACCCCAATCAGAGTTGTGCATGAACTTAAAAGTCCCGTATATTATACACCATAAGGAAGCATCTTGAGACTCAATTCAAATTGAACTAGACCCTGATTGCGTTTTGTTTCTCTGAGATCAATTTATGACCATGGATACGACATAGTACCAGTAATTAGAATACTTGAAGATTGCACTGAAAATATATTGATTTTATTGTCTTGAGTTCTCTCTCTCTCTCCCCTAAAAAAATTCTGGTCATAGGTCATATTGAACTATATCATATACTTGTTTTTAAGTTTATACCAATATACATAGTTGACAACATATCTGTCAAAGCATTAGGTGAGGTCAAGGATTTTCTTGTGCATAGGCCATAGTTTCTTCCATTCTCTATATAACTAGCAATATATATTTTCCATCTTTAATATACAGATTCTTGATAATTCTTCTGCCTTTCAAATCCTATGTTATTTGTTACGGTTTCCTAACATAAGGCTTTCATGCAAATGACTTCAACAACTTTTTGGGATTATGAGGTAGAGATCTATAGATAGTCTTTTTACTTGTTGGTTGTCATTAAATTCATTTATACACATCTCTATTAGAAAATTTAGAAGTACCATATTCAGTCAAGGTTTCCCACTATTGTGTGGTTTTCTTCTTGTAACCTTGACATGATGGTGTTACCCAACAGGTGACCATTCTAGTTGCTCTAGATCATGCAAATAGTTGTAGGATTGTTCTCAATCCCTTAGATATAAGATAATGGGCGTTTTCCCTATAAACACTAAATGTCTGTTATTTAATTGTTTTAATACATTTTGGTTGAGAATTTGGTTTTGTACTACCTATCAAAAAATTTACTATTTTTAGTACTAATATAAGTAGTTCAAGCTACCACAGTGTTGATACATTCTGATGACTTTCATAATGATTTAGAAAAGGAAAAATGCAACATATGCTCCAATATTGTTGTTTCTTGATCCTTTTTACATGGCAGATTAGTAAGGAAGTTGCCCCTGAAACTGGATAAATGCATGACTCTGATAGTTTCTTAATTTTTTTGGATATGAACAAATGGGTAAGCTGTGATTCTTGTGAGTGAGTTGGATGTCATTGGTTGTTGAGGATGCTTACCAAAAACAGATCACATAAGTTCTACTCACAACATGCGTAAAGCTTTTTGAGTCATAAGACAATTGATGACGAACCATGTCTTGCTATGACCTCTCATAATCTTTGCTGCCGTAAATTGCAGCGGAAACTTTTTGTCAATTGTCATTAGTCCCTTGCAAGAGATAAAAGGAGCCTTCGGAGATTGAGGAGTCTTTTCAGATCTTCTCCAGATTGTTTTGAACACTCTTTTCCCCCTACTTATAATTATACTGTTGTCATCTTTATGCACTTGAGACAATTTGTCAAAGTGTGTACATGTACAGATATATAAATGATAGCAGATATTATCTAGCAAGTAGAAGTTGTAATTAGAGCTTTGAATATTTGTTCACCATGATGTGCTCGAACCTTTTCATCACACTTGAATTTCTCACCAACAACGCACAATTAAAATCTCTCACATGGGAGAAATTCTTTTGTAATATAATGAAAAGTGAAAGAATCATTCTCATTAGTCTATATCGTGTTGATAGTGAAATATTGCCTGTTATAAATGTGGATGGACTAATCTTTTATCTCCTCTTCATCTACTTGAACACACTACACTATCGTATTTGAAAATCACATAACCAAATTGGGAGAATATTTTCTGCAGTAAACTACACATTTAGGATAAGCTGCAATATCTGCTTACGGTGTGAGTAGCTCATTGCATCACTAAATTAAAATATCAGTGATCTTTCATTGTGTCAATTAGAGGTCATGTAGTTTAGCACAAACTGGTCAAAGATTGCTCATTTTCCTGTTATTAAGATAAATATTTGATACATCCTGCTCTCAGGTCAAATAATTTAAAACTGGTATGTTCTCTCAAACCTCCTTCTGTCTGCTGTTTCACTTTGAATTTGTCTAACTGCTCATGATTTGTTCTCTGCTATGCTTTCTCTTTTTTGCTTTATATATATTGCCATATTCTTTGGTTAATGATCTCTGAAGAGTTTTATGTCAAACCTATAATCCATATATGTGTTCATATATCACCAAAACAGTCAAATCAATGAATTGTAGTTTGACACTGTTTAATATGAAAGTCATTTCTGTGCATTATATTAGTTATTATACTCCATATATGTGTTATTATACTTAGCTTGACACTTTTAGTTGCTGACATGGATATAATGAACTATGAGCCTGGGATGTTAAAAAGCTAACAAAACTAACAACACATGGATTCTCATTATTCAAAGAACTAAAAATTTATTAATCAGTTAAATATGTTACCTCATTATACAGGCACTGGCATATCTAATTTGTTCAGCTGGAGGAAACATTTATTCATGGAGCTTTTAACCCAACCAAAGAGCTAACTACCCTGTCATTGCTCCAAATTAATTGAAAGATGTGCAAAGGGGTGTGGTGCAGAGTGGTCTAGGATTTCCCACATTCCAGATATCTATTTTAATGAATGTATTATACAAGAAGTTGTCTGAAGATCATGTACATTATTAAGATGGATGACCAGTAAGTTTCAGACAATTAAAATCTCTGACATGGTAGAAGTTCTTTTGTAATATAAAAGGAAATGGAAAAGAATCAGTCTTCTTTTTGTTCAATCATATGTCAATGGTGAAAATTAGGCTATTAGGATGGACTCTACCCTAACATATTTGAGAATGTCTTTGACAGTAAGTGGAAAGCCACCTATTGTTCTTACGTGAGCTGTACATTTGCAAGAAACCGCAATATCTGCTTATGGTGTAACTGACTCATTGCAATATCTGCTTATGGTTTAAGTGGCTCATTGCATTACTAAATTACAAATACCTGTGATCTTTCATTGTCCTACTTAGAGGTCATGTAGTTTAGCACAAAAGGTTCTAAGATTGCTCATGTTCCTGTGATTAAGAAAAACCTTTGATACATTCTACATTCCTATTCTAAGCTTGAAGTCATTTATAATTTCTATGTTCTCTCTTGTTTGCTGTGAAGTTGACTCACTGTTCATGATTTGTTCTATATATATATTACCATATTCTTGGATTAATGATGTCCAAATAGTTTTATGTCAAACCATTAATTCATATTTATGTAACATATATTTATTGCATAATTTTTGTGTATCTTCATTTTTCAGCTCTATTTCATTGTGGTTATTCCGTGATGGTTGGATTTCTTTTGGCACATCAAATATTTTCCAAAAATTAAGTTTTTTTTTATTTTTTTAAAGTAATTCATTTGAATTATCACCCCCCTTATGTTTTCATATTCTTTATTAATATTTAACTATGATTTCTATAAGCCATAGTTAGAAGCACTTGACAATTCTTTTGATGTAACTGCCACCAGTGATTATTGCGTGGAGTCCTACACTAAACTTTCTCCCAAACGAAATTCAACTCTTCACTGCCCTTGAAGAGCTGTGGATAAAGAAATTTAATGGAATGGAAGCTTTGCCTGATTGATTGGGCAATCTTTCTTCCCTTCAAAAGCTGTCTCTGCTATTGCAACAACCTAATGTATCTTCCCATGTTCCACCTCACCAAATCAAAACACCTGCACATTGCTGATTGCCCCAACTCAGAGAAAAGATGTTCAGAGGGGAGTGGCGAAGAGTGGTTCCAGATTTCCCATATTCCAAACTTCAAAATCAATGGAAAATACATCCAAGGGAAGGATTCTGAGGACTCTTGAAGACTTTGACATCTTTGACGACTCTGACTATGAAGAATTTGACGACTTTGACAACTCTGAAGATGATAGAGATGATTAGTAAGTGTACTTATACGATGCATAGTAAAAGGGCTATTCTTAAATTTCACATCTTAACATTTTAAGTTAATTATAAAAAAAATAAATATTTTAGATTTATGCTTTAATTAATTACTCTGATTATTGGAATGTTGCAAAAAATGCATGTCCTCCTGGCAATTATCATGATAACATACATACTTAATTCTTTTTCTCAGCATTTCTTGTAACCTTCACTTATTGGTGTCAAATTTATTATGCCCATTGATGAAAACATACCCATTCTTTTTAATTTCATGAGCTGGAATTCTAATAATACATGGACCAGTTCTTGTTTTCAGGGCTTTGTAAAGTTGGAAATAAATTTTGTTAATTTGGGCCACTTATTAAAAAAAAAAAAATTTGTTAATTTGGGCTAGGTCATAATTCCTATGTTTATTTGAGTTAATTTATTGTAGGAAAGTGGTTGGGTTGCATAAGAATGAGAATAGACATTGGGTGGGAGAAGGTCTTGCGGATTTTTGTTTTCATGTTTGGGTTGGAAGGTTAGTTTTACTGGTCCATGAAGTTATGTGATCCCCAGTTCTACTAGTGGAAGCAAAGCTTAAATTTCTTATAAAGTTTTAGACAGCACTGAAGGTGTTGATGGTTCTAATATAGTTATATAGCTTTTGAAGTTTTCTAACACATTTAAATTTTTTTGGCTAAATCATGAAGCATGCAAGAAGATGCCATCTTGAAAAATAACCAACTTGATGACAACTGATGCCGAGGTAGTTCATGTCTGCTTTCTCTTTACCATTTCAGATATGCGTATACAACTTACTTCTTAATTAATTGGTGCTTTGTGAGATCCAATTCAGTTTATATATATATTTGTACAGTGACCGGGTTCTGTACCCATTGTGCATATCTACATAAACAAAATTGTTAGTCTATGTAAAGGTGTGCATGTCAACTCCATATATGTGTTCATATGTCACCAAGACAATGAATAGAGTTAGATTGAGTTGTCAGATCACAGAATTATGGTTTGACACTCTTTGACATGAAAGTCATTTTGTGCGTCTAGTATTATTGTAGCTTAACCTGAACAAATGTCCTTCGCTTTCACTCTTTCAATTGCTAACATGTATATATTAAACTAATTGCTAGGAGCATGGGATGTTAAAAAACTAACAACACATGGACAAATAGAGTACTAATTCAGCATATCTATTGTGTTCAGCTTATGTTTGAATAAATAGAGTACTAATTCAATCTGATAAGTATATCATTCATATCATTCATGCCAATTATCCCCTCTTCCCTCTCACTTTTCCTACAACATTTTATAACTTGTTACTTAGCATCTAATAATCTTGATATTCTGATATATGTGTAGTTTTCATGTGTTGATGTTATTGTATCAGTGTTGTAAGCCACATGTAGCACTTAACAATTCTTCCAATGTAAAAGCCACTAGAAAATTTCTCATATATCTGAAGATATTTTTTCCAATGTCAAGGATACTTCACTTAGCACCCATTTCAGAGCCTAATTTTCCTTTTGTTGCCTGAGCTGTTCCACCAGCTTTGGCACCTATATGTCCTTAGTTGGAGACATTAAATTTGACGATGTTGGAGCCTAAAATTATTTTTGTTACCTGAGCTGTTTGGCCAGTTTGACACCTATTTCTCCTTAGTTGGAGGCATTAAATTTTGTTGATGTTAGAGCTTTTGCAGAGGAGCTGTGGTCAATTTTCATCGTCTATTCTGGAACAAGAACTGCTACTACTTATCAGCAATGCAGAAGGTGCTCCCTTTCTGTGGAAAGCTAGATGGAAGTATCCTGGAATGGCTGTTGAAGCCGGATGTTTACTGGTCGCTTTGCAAGGGATATGGAATCAGCAAGAGTGGTCATTGGTAGAAGATTGTTCATAGTCCAAGAATCACAGTGGAGGGAATTGAAAATGGATTCCAATGAAATTGTTTCATCAAAATTGTGAGTTCTCTCATTCTCATCTTCTTTTCTTTTAATTTTTCTCTTCCAAGAAAACCTATTATGAATCCTTTCCTTTTGGTTCTAACATTTACGTTCGAATACTCTTTACTAAATTTGTTGTTCATATACTATTTACATATTTCGGCTATTCTTCAATTAGTGGTCATGTACTTCAACACAGAATGGTCCAAGATTTGCCCTGTTCCAAATATCCAGATTAACTTTTGATTCCTATTCTATGCTCAAAATAATATAAAATTGGTATTTTTGTTAAATGTCCTTCTGTCCAACATTTCAATTTGGAATCAAGTAGTTTTTTTTTTCCACTTACCATATTTCTTATTCACTTATTTTATAGTGAGACCCCTTCAATTTTGGTTTCAAATTTCTAATCTAATTGTTTCATTGAAATTTGTGAGTTGTCACATTCTCTTCTTCATTTCATTTGTTTTCTCTCTTCCATCAAAACCTAACATGATTCCTTTTGATTTTTTTTTTTCTTCTTTCAATTTCATATATTATTATTATTAAATTTGTTGTTTGTATACTATTTATAGATTTTGGTCATCCTTCATATTCCAATTAGTACTAATGCACTTCAGCACAGAGTGGTCCTAGATTCGCCCTATTCCAAATCTCCAGATAAATACATGATTCCTATTCTAAGCTCAAAATAATATTAAATCCATATTTCGTCTCAAAGGTCCTTTTTTCTAAGATTTCATTTTGGAATAAACTAGTTCATTTTACAATTAATTTACCATATTTCTTATCCATTTATTAAAGCGATTTCCCTTCAAGTTTTGTGTCAAACTTGTATCTCTATGTACTGCAACATATTCTTTTTTTTTTTTTTTGAAACTGAAACTGAATTTTCATTAATCTGAAATTGGAGAACAACAGAGTACAGCAAGAAGGAAAGAAAGAGCTAAAAAACAATAAACACAGTTAACACTTAGCTCTATCCAACAGTAAAACATGCTGAATGACAGGCGGCTCAATTTCTTTCCACTGCTGAGAAGAGCCTGAAGATTTAGCTAACTGAGCCAGCTCATGCGCAGCTCTGTTGTAGTCCCTTTTCAGATGTTGTATTTTCCAGCTTTGAAAAAACCGCAGCAGCTCTAAAGAGCCTTTTATGACCATCCCAAACTCACCATTGCAACTGCTTTCGTTAAAAGCGTCGACCACTACACAAGAGTCAGATTCCACAATAATTCTTTGAAGCTCCATCTCCCTAGCCAACCGAATCCCTTCTTCTACTGCAAAGGCTTCAGTAACAGCCGCCCCATAGTTTCCATTCAGCACCTTACAAACCGCAGCAATGGCCATCCCCCTACAATCTCGAATGACTACCCCTACAGAGGACCTACATCCAATCCCAGCCGTAGCACCATCAACATTTATCTTATATACATCCGGAGGAGGTGCTGCCCAACCAATATCAGGGGCTTGTTGCTGTTGAGCCCGACAAAACAGAACTGCATTTTTGTAATCCTCCTGTGTACGCCTCGCCAGGTTCCAGATTTGAGAGTGGGGACAGCTTTTAGACTCATGAACCACTTGATTTCTGTTAAACCAAATAGCCCACGCAGTAGCAAAGAGAGTCTCAAGGTCATTTGGAGAACCAGCATCTAATATTTCTACTGCTAAATCCACAAAGCATCTGTTCACAGCCAGCAAGTTTATTGGACAATCCTGCCAATTCCACCACACCTCACAAAGCTTATTACAATAAATTAAGGCATGGCTAGAGCTTTCAACAGCCTTTTCACAGAGAGGACATTCAGCCCCTACATTTAGACCTCTCTTAGCCAAATTCAGCCTAGTGGGCAGCCCATCCATACAAGCCTTCCAAGCAAAAATTCTAACTTTGGCAGGGAGCTTGAGTTGCCAAACCTTCTTCCATAAGCGAGTCCTAGAGTCACCGCTTGAGCATTCACCCTCCTCTGAATTTTCCACAATAGGAAGCGCAACATAATATGCACTCCTAACAGTGAAAACTCCCCGTTTGTTGCCCAACCAAATTATGCTATCTTCCGGTAAATTATAGCTAAGGGGAATGTTAAGGATGGTTTCAGCCTCAAAAGGAAGAAAAAACCTCTTAACCATCTCCACTTTCCAGTGCCTTGTTTCTTCATCAATTAGTGATGACACCATTGGAAAATCTCCAATATCTTGTAGAGGGGAGCATACTTTGTAAGTAGTGGGATTAGGCAGCCACTTGTCTTCCCAAATATGTATCATCTTCCCATTGCCAACTCTCCACCTTACCCCCTTCCGAATAACCTCTAAACTATTATAAATGCTTCTCCACGCGTAAGAGGGGTTGTTTCCAAGCTTTGCACCCAAAATATCTGTTGGCAACATATTCTGTTGCATAGCATATGTAAACCTTCAAATTTTTGTTACAAACAATCCCCTCGAATTTTTTGGATTTATTTTACCTAGGAAATGTTGGTCTACTTGTTACTATTGCATTGTCTTCACTATAATGTTTTGACTTGTCAGTTTTCTAATACTAATGGCTGTTAGAGAATATTAAGAAATAGCATTTTGTATATGCTTTGGTCATAATCTGATTTCATTTTAAAAATGAAAAGCTAGAACCGTATGCTTTCTCAGTCTCTCTATATATTGACCATCTAGCTATCACATCTACTGCATATGTTCATTTGAGGACTCAATATGCCTGCTAATTGCAGCCAGGTAACAGCGATAAAGTTCATATATATGCCTCTGCACAACTGCATGTAATCCAGAACCATGCAAGAATCCCATAAACCAATTCTTGAGCATTATTCATCTTTCTTACATTTCTCTCTGTTATAGGAGATAAAAGGAGCAACAAAACCAAGACATATTTGAAGGCATAAATACACTATGGAAATGGCTCTACTTGACTTGCATGCAAAGAAATGGTGAAAAACTAAAAGTCCTATCAGCCCCTCTTTGAAGCTTCTCCAAGGTAATTCCAACCATACCATCGTGGTTAAAGCATCCTACATAAACTTGTGTCTTGGTCCTGGTGGTAGAGAGGTTTCTGGTACATACTCAGACGGTCACTTTTAAACCATATATAGGATTTTCAGTTTGGTATATTTGTTAAAGGCTTCGTTTAATCTTGAATGAAAATTCCATGACTTGAACACACTTTTTATAAGGTTCAAAGTGGTTGCCTACCTCCTCATCTCCTACATTTGGAAAGGATCTTGACCCAGAAGGAATATGTTCATCATTACAAGAAATGAGTTCCCACCAAATTGAAGAAGGCCAAGAATTTGAGACATACTCTCAGCATGAAGAAACATAATTGGGATGTTAGCACCACACCTTCTTGGGTTGTCAGGTTGGATGATGATGAAGATGAAGAAGATCCTGAATTCTATGGAGCCCCATGTTATATTTTTTACACCCTTACTTTGTTCCCCTTATCATTTGATTTTCAGCATTTGAATCAAGGCTGGCTTCTGAGGGGTACAAGAAACCACTAAACATAATCCAAGAGCAATACATAAGAATTTCGGGAAGCATGTTTTGGAAAGCACTGTCAATCTTACTATTAAAAATAAAAACAGATGCCTACAAGTCTTAAAAGGACATTAACTGAAACTGTAACTGAAAATTTGGCATCAGCTTTTGCTGCAGTATCAGAAATTCAGAGTGCTTTCCACAAATTTATTCTATCTCTGTTGCTACTGAAAGAGGAAAGCAAATAATATAGGTCAAAGAAGCATGGATAAGGTTGTTTCAGAGGAGTATCTAATGCATAAACTTGAGCCCAGGGAAGATGTGCTTTCTCCAGTGATATCCAAGGCAATGAGTCCAAAGAGAGCTCCCGGTGATATGGCTGTCTGTAGAATTGGCTATGTTAGTTGCTCTTCTTTTATGTCATCTTTAATTTATTTTATTTATTCTCTTTTCTTATGTCCTTTAGCTTTTATCTTTAATTATTATAATATTATTTGTTAAGGTGCGACTAAAAGCGACTAAAAAATCTACTTAAGCAACATGTTTTATTATATGCTCATTTCATTTTTATTTTTTAATGTGAATGCTATTTTTACTAACGATAGTATATTGAACCCTGAGAATTTGCTTACTATGGCTGTCAAGCAGCAATGACTTTCACCATGGTAATGGGGAGAGACTATATATGTTGGTGTATAAGTAAATTCTCAAGGTTCAATACATATGCAAAAGGAGGTAAAATGATCACTCCCGAGCAACTACAACTACTTGCTTTCCGACATTGTGGCCACTAAAAATTCCTACAAGAGCTGCAGGGCCATTTTCGAGGCCTTCAGCAACGTCTTCCACATATGCTATCTTTCCTTCTCTAATGTAAGGCAGCACAAGGTCTAAGAAGTTGGGAAAGAGGTGATAGTAATCCTTCTTTACGAATCCTTTTATACACCTCAGACAATAAATTTCTAATGCCTTTAGGTTGATCAAGATTGTATTGTGAGAAAATTCCAGCTACTGCAATGTGACCTTGGAGTCTCATGTTAAGGAGAACTGCATCTTGCATTTTGCCTCCCGACATTTTCAAAGTATATGTCAACGCCTTCAGGAAAACACCTAACAGCATGACCAAAAAAAAAAAAAAAAAAAACACAAAAAGCTAATGCCTAGTTTTTGATAAAACTTGCTCTGGCAATTAACAATTAGTCCATGATATTGTTATTGTGATATTTATCAAACGGTAGTTTTACTCATTTTTATTCTATAGTGTTATGCAATTCGCAGTCACCTTGATTATATTAGTGAAAGCAGGCAATTACCAATGGAAAGAAGTTTAGCCCCTCCTTAATTATATTCTTTTAGATTATTTAATTGCACATTGTCCACAGGCCTTTCCAGAGTTGCAAGTCATGCTCTTCCTTTATAACTGAAAGCGTGATTGAATCCAAACTTGCTCTTCAGCATATCAACCTTGTTCAGATAAAAGCGGGACATACATGGAGATTCAAGCTTGTTTCCATATATATATATATATATATATATGGAAACAAGCTTGTTTCCATGTCCCCTGCTTTAAAACAGAGATTCAAGCATTCTTACCAGAGAAAAACGTGAGTTCAGTAATTAAAATCATACAACAGGGGTGAGGACAAGGAGAATTTGAAATTTAGTGTTTCTGAATATAATGTAAATTTGTTTTTAAAATAGTTTGAATGTCTAACCAGAGGCAAGGAAATAACAGAACATTCAGGGAGAAAAAAATAAGATCAAACCTGCAAAATCAGTACGAATTAAGAACAAGATATATAGTATTGCTTAGAATTCATTCAAAATGGATGTTAGGAAAAGATGATCATATAATGAAAGAATCAAGTTATACGTGCATTATTGTTGTCACAAATATCTGATCAAATTATTGAATAAAAACATTGTTGGTAGCACCTGACAGAACAAGGCATGGCTATTGGCTAGTACTTTTTTTTTTTTCATTTCCATATATATTAGAGAAGATTCCAATTAAGGTTGAAATTCAACGGTGCAACAAGTGGAAAAATACAATATTGGTGAGCTAAATAAAGGAAAAAAAAGAAGTGAAGAGTGATTGCAAAAATATCATCTTAAATAAGATGGAGCAGAAACAGAAGAATCACACACTTACTGCATTATATGAAATAATATAATTTTTTCGAGCTGAAGGCTGAAGCAAAGCTTTGCTTTTGAAGGAGTGCTTGTTGTTGGGTTTAGATCTTCCTACAAGTGTTGGGTTTATTGTATGGGTTTTCGGATTTGGAAGTTGGGGTTTGGTTTGGTTGAATTTAAATCTCCACCTACATTAAAAACCGATTGATGTTTAGAACAACCAATTATGGGCTGGGCTTTCTCAGATTGGGCCTTATTTAGTAATTTGGACTTAGTGTGTCAGGATACCATGTTAAAAGGTGGGGGATCGCATGTTCTAACTTCTAACATTCGCACTCGCACCTATTGAGTGCTCCATCCACAACCTAAACCCCTAGGTTCATACATTTGCCTTTGTTTGCCTCTTGAAAACCTATTGAGTGCTCCATCAATACATGCAACCACAAAAAACAAAAGAAAGCAAAGAAACACAAGGCTTGAAAATTGGTTAAATTTGACATGTGGGTTTGGATTAGGCCCGTTAATCCATTGAATTGAATTATGAATTTATATCAACTAAACAAGCAAATGATAACCCTTAGGTAAAAATTCTCTCTCTACTTGGAGTCAAAAGGAACATCTATGGCGCATGTGTACACACCATCTGTGATGTGAAGGCTCTAGGGATTTGAAGCTTCAAATAACCCTTTGAAGTTAGAACACAAAGGTAGTGATGGGTCATGGGTGTGAAGGAATCGATTTCCTCTCAATAATTTGGCTTTGGTGAGAGGAAGAAAGTAGAAAGAAAGACAAGGTGTTTGGCTCTCACAATATTTTGAGTTTCTCTCAACTTTCAGTTGGGAATTAGGGTTAAAATTGTGGGAAATGAGGCTAATATAGTATGAGTAAAGGCTAGAACAGTAGAAAAGTTCATAATAGAATTCTCTGCTATTTTGGAAATTTTGGTCAACCAAGGGTTAGGCGAGTGTCAGCTGAAATTGTCCCTAACTGAATTTCAAAAGCCAAAAATGTGTCAAACTCACAGGACCAAGACGAATCACTAGAGCAAAGTTGTTTAGCAACTCCAAGTTTCAGCAGTTGAACTAACTCAAATACAAATTAGCCCATTAAAACAAGGACAAAGTTTAGTTACAAAATTGATTATAGCCTTAGGCTACAACCTTATTTAAGGTGTAACACCCCATAATTTGATACCAATTTAATTATTGTATGTAAATTATAAAGGAGGCCTACAATTAAATGGATTAAATTGATTTGGGCCTAAGATATTAAAAATGAGATATATACCAATGTTATTAATTCCGTTTCGATTTGTCCAGTGAAACGGAATATTTCAGTACCGACCTATTTCGACGTACCGTTTCAGGGTGTTTTGGGGTTCCTAAAATATATATATATATATATATATATATATATATATGTATGTATGTATATGAACACACACGTATACAACCTATTATTTACAATTTATTGTATAAATATTGTGAAAATGTTATCAATATAATATTTTTCTAATAATAATTTTTTTAAAATAAATTAATATTAATATAAAGTTATAAACCATTGTACACAATGAGGAAAACAAAAATAGTACCTTTGAGGATTTGACTGACATTTGCTTTTGAATTTTTCAACTTCTTTTTGTCATTTCCAAAGTCACTCACGTGATGGGCTCAGAAAAGTTGAAATTTGAAAACAATAAAAGAGTCTAGAAGAGACTCAAGACAAAAGAAAACAAAAGAGTCAAAAGACCGGTCCACTAACCAGTGGATACAAAACGGAGAAGAAGATAAAGAAGAAGAAGAAGATGAAGAAGTGGGTTGGGGTGTTGGGTTCATTCAGGCAAATGGTGGGCCGGTGTCTTTTGAACCTTTGCTGGGTTTTTTTTTTTTTTTTTTTTTTTTTTTTTTTTTTTTTTTTTTTTTTTTTTTTTCAACAGGCTAAATCCTGAACCGGCTGAAATTTACATCTCGGCCAAAATTGTCTGGAATGACCAGAATGGCCCGAAACGACCCAAAATCTGACCCGAGGTGGAACGTGGGGTATTCTAGTACCGGTTTGAATACCGGTATGAAAAATTCTGGCCATTCTGGCCGGAATGGAACCGTATCAATAACAATGATATATACTATGGAATATGAAGCCCAAGTAAGGCGGCATAAGTAAATATATGGGCCTTGATAAGCTTTAAAAAATAAATAAAAAAAATAAAACCCTAGCCTTCGTCCTCTTTAGTCACACGTGTATTTTATTGATGGGGCTTCCTTTTGCTTCAACTGACTATTGAACTTTGTCTTTCTTCACTATGGCGTTGAGTTAGAGTCTACAGGTATGATTTTCTCATGCTCTAGATTTAAGAAGTTTGGATAGTCAATGGTTAGCAATTGTTATGAACCTAGACAATCATTATACTAATAGAAAAGGGCTCCTATAATTGTATTATATTAGATAAGGATGGACAATATGTCAGGAAAGGACCACCGGCTTTAAATTTGTGCCTAATAGAGTAATAGCTTGGACTTATCAATTCAAGTTTGTCACCATGTGAAAAGAAAAAAAGGTTGCTTGTGGTTTATATATAATTGTTTATAATCTCACTCTTTTCACCGCCATTGTCATTGTCCAAATAAGTGTCCAGCAGTGTCCTTATGCTTTACGGCATCAAGAGGATTATGGGTCTTTGGGTTGATGATTACAATATTATAATAGGAATTGTTTATATATAGCCATATGGTCCAGGCTTTGAAATTGATTATGTATGAATAGTATGTATAGCCATCTGGTCCTCCATTGGCTCTAAGATTGATTTGGCAGAACTATATTATGTGGCTTCTACTTTTGATTAATAGATAGAAAATATTAGGTTGATCAGATAGGTTTATATATCATGTGACTTCTAAGGAATAGTAGAATATATGATGGCTAGACCTATAGTGAATTGCTAGAGTTTTATAGAGTTGCAGTACAATCATGCTTATTAATGGATAGTAAAAATACGTGAAATAGAACACTTAGATTAAAGCTGAAAGTGAACTGGAGAGTTATGTAAATAAATGTAAAATTTTGGATATATCAGTATTGTCTAGGGTAAAACCGTTTAAGTGTGAAAATAGATTTTTAAGTGGGAGATTATGTATTGATGAACCTATTTTTGGTGTTGCTAGGTTCTAATTCTACTGAATTGTTATGATTCAAGGGAGGTTGATTTCCTTTATTTTGCAACTAAGAGGTAAGTGGCGTTTACTAATTTTGGGGATTTTTCCAAAACAGTGTTGATTATTAAACTATTCTATATCAAAGAAATATGTTGATATTCTATATATAAATTGATATTTTATAAATGTTTGATGTACACATTGACTATTCGTTTTATGAAAAACTTGTGGGACAACCTAAATTTATTTAAACTTGTATGTGTGAATATATCTTTATATTTTGAGAATTATGAATGGATTATTTTTGTGAGCATATTGAATATGTTTTGAAAACCTATGACAAGTTGTGATTAAAAGCTCAGTATTGTATTTAGTCCTTAGTAAGGGACAATCATACTGCAGCTAGTCCTTAGCAAAGGACGGTCCCAAAAAAGGAGACAGTGCACATTTGATAGCTCCTTAGCAAGGGAGTATACTATTGAGGATCCAAAAAGGAAGCTCCTTAGCAAGGGAGTGCACCTTTAGGTTCCAAAGGAGTCATTCTTAAGAAATGGGATGAAAATAAGGTTCCAGTCCAAAAAAGGGGACAACACAACCCTGTCAACGAGGCGTAAACGTTGACCATAAGAAAAGTCTAGAAATGGGATGAAAATGACGGCTCACAATGTAAAGATATTTTTCTTTTATATGAAATATTTGATGATAAATATTGATGAGTTTCAAATTATGAAATTGTTGTAAGAATTATTTATTTGAAAGGTTTGTTCCCACACCCCAATGTTAGTGAATTCCACTTATGGAGTTATCTCACCCTCCTTTATTTTTCCCTTACAGATACATTAGAGGAATTATTGGAATAGAAACTCGTGGAAGACAACAGTTATGAATTATTCTGTAGAACTGAGAAGTTTGTTATGATTTTTATGGCATTAAACTTTGTACTGGAGAATTATTTTGAGGATGTTTTTTTTTCTTTGGTGGATTAGAGATCTGACATTTGTAATGAGATTTTATGTTGCTGGTTTCTTTTATTGAATATTTTTATGGATCATTCAGATTAAATAGACCATTATTATTTATGAATTTTGGGACGTTACATAGGGTCCGTTTGGATACCGCTAAAAACTGAAAACACTATAGTAAAATAACTTTTAAATGTGTGAATAATGTCATGTGACCCATTTTTAATGAAAGTTTTATTGAAAAAAGAGGTTTGTGGGTCTAGTGAATAGTGCACGGGACCCACTGGAAAAGCATGAAACGCTCTTCCAAAAAAAAAAAAAAAAGAATGAAACGCAGACATTGTATCCAAACGGATACTTAATATATATTTTATTGGAAGCGAATTTTGACAAATCCACCATTGGTTTACATTTTCTTTTTATATCCTCCATGCTTGCAAAATTTCTAAAAAATTAAAGATCAATAGATATATCATCAATAAATTGTTTAAATTGTAAGTTTTTATAGTGTAAAAGTATGTATAAAATATAAGCTATAGATCATATAGTAAATGAAAAATGATATTCTACAACATTTTTACAACAAATCTTAAATGGCAGGTTGTTACTGGTTATTGTTGGGTTAAAAAAGTAATCTCAGTACTAAATTCAAATTTGAATTAATAACAACTAACCACTTGTGATTTATTGTGAAAATATTGTGGACATAACACTTCTCTATAGTAAATAACAGTTTAGCTTACCTCCAGTACTCTTTTAACTGGTGATGTCCTTTTGTTTTAAAAACACAATAGCAAGTGGTAGTGGATTTTAATCTTCACATTCTATTTTGGTTAGTGGTTGATGTTATAGTTTCTTATTAAAACAAAAGAAAATTCCAGTTAAAAAGGTACTGGAGGTAAGTCAAACCTAGTAAATAATATCTGATTGACACAAAAGTTGACACGTGTATTAAGAGTGAAAATGACACACAATTTAACAATTAAAATTTTAAAATATGTAGTATTATTTATTTTATTGAGTAAGGTTGTAGTTATACTTTGTCCCTAAAACAAAATACAAAATATTTAAAAGATAATTACAAGAAAATTTCACCATGGAATATGCTAACACGAAATAAAACTTTACAAAGAGGGACTGAGGGAGGTGGACCTGCTAATTTAAATTTTCTCAAGTAGGTGACATTTCTGACTAAAACTGATATTTAGGGAATTGTAGGTTTGGTGGATTATAAGACTAAGCCAAAGAAAAAAGAATGTTTGTTAAGCCATCAAATCGAGTGCAACTCCAATTTTTATCTTCAAACTTTCATCATATCTGATGGTACATACTAACAGAAAAATTAAATAATTTACTTTAAATAGGAAATGCTTATCTTTAGAGTTTTGTCTTTTCTTTTGATTACGGCTTGTGAAAGAATGGATAATGAGAAACTATTTAGCCATGATAGACACGTAGTTGACATAAATAAAGATTTAAGAGAGAGGACTCGGTTTTTAGCCCCGAAAAAAAAAATTTAAAAAGGATTTAAGAGGGAGGTTGAATTGGTAATTTACAAATTTCTCACTCTCAACCTGGTAATTAATTGGTAAAGTCTCTTGTCATCGAATAACAAATTTGGGATTTGAATCCTCTCTATGCTAAAAGCTAATTTGTGTGAAAAATGTTTGGCTTCAAATATATTTAGAACCTTGAGCTCCAATCACCAATAGAAAGAAAGAATGTGTCCTATCATGTATAATACATGTGATTTATTTAGTTGGTTGGATTAAATGAGTCATGTGTAATGCAGATCACAATGCAAGGATTAATGTCATATTCTTATTGATGGTTGAAGGCTTGGAGCTCAAGGCTCCAAATATGTTTGAAGACAAACTTTGTCCTAAAGAACAATTATCTTGGAACGAATGTTGTAAGGACAATTCTAAATAGTACTAACAAATTGTAGATTCTGGCAGAGTTAATTTAATATGTCGAGAATCTATAGTTGACTCCAAATTTAAGGACTGAGGCTTGTTATTGTTACTATAGTATAGAGAAATTGTAGATAAGTTAAAAATTATATTTTATGTTTTATTTTTTATTAAAAAAAAAAATCAAACAAAGTGCATGCCAATCCAATTTTTAGTTTCAACCTTTTATTTTTCGTCTCAATTGTTTGTGTTTGTCTCTATTTTAAGAAAGGTAGCTAAAGGGAAAATGAAATAATTAATTTTGAATAAGAAATTCTTATATTTCAGTTCCGTCTTTTTCTAATGGTCATGGCCATGAGAAATAATAACAACAACAATAATACATACATACTATTTTTTTTTTTTTTAATTTTAGTTTAGGTGGACTGTGTTTTTTTGAGAGTGTTTCTCAAAAAAAAAAAAAAAACAAAAAAACAAAAAAACCTTTTTGAGAGAAAGGTGGGCTAAAGTATTTTTTTGAGAAGAAGAAAGGTAAACTAAGGGTGTGTTTGGATAGAACTTATTTTGTTGAAATTGAAAACTGAAAACTGAAAACACTGTAGCAAAATAATTTTTAAATGTATAAATAATGCCGTGGGACCCATTTTTAATGAAAAAGTTGATAAAAAGTGAAGTTTGTGGGTCCATAAACAGTACATCTGTGTACTGTTCATAGAAGAAAAGTCAACATAAGCTGCTAAAAAAAAAAAAAAAAGGAGAAAACGTAGGAGAAGAAAACGCAGTGTGAATTAAGTTGGATCCAAATATGCACTAAGTCAATTGAGTTCATTTTCACATTTTTAGCTAGGGTTGTAAACAAGTCAAGTTTTATTGAGTATTACATATTCAAGCTTAACTTGTTAGGAAAAATCAAAAACTCGAACTTGACTTGGCTAGATTAATTAGTTAAGCCAAACTCAAACTCGAGCTCATGTTAAGTTTTAAAGTTTGAGATCTAAAAAAATTACATTATTAGACACTTAAATCTGTAAAATTATAAAAAAAAAAAAAAGTATATTCATTTTATCATGCATCTAATCATACTTAATATTAGCTATTATTTAAATTAATAATTTACAAAATTTAGTTGTAAACTAATTCAGCTCATAATTTTATGAGATGGTAGCTTTGCCAAAGCTATCTTTCCTCTCTTCAAAAGCTGTATATCGTGGATTGCAATCGCTTGGTGCATCTGCCTACCGAGGAAGCCATGCGACGCCTCACCCCATTGAAAACGCTGGAGATTTATGACTGCCCCAATTTGGAAGACAATGAGCGGTCCAAGATTGACCATATTCCATTTGTTGACATCTGTTTATTCACGTTATTATAAGGTAAGAGTTTATATATGGATCAATTCTTTTGCTTAGGGCTGTCTAAAACATAACAGTAGATTTTTTTTTTGATTTGGACTGGGTCATAATGGCTCTGTTTATGAGGGTGAACTATTGTGAAAAAATGGAGTTTAGTTGCAAAATAATGAGAAATTGGGTAGGTGTAGTTCTTGCTGATTTTTCATTTCATGTTTGGGTTTGGGGTCAGTTTTACTTGGGGGACCATGAAATTATGCGATCCCCAGTCCTACTAGTAAATTAAAATTTTAGACAGCACTGAAGTTGTTGATGGTTCTAATATATCTGTATATGGTTTTTACCTTTTGAAGGCGGCCAGATTGCTCTGATTTCGAAGACGAAGACTGAATCAGGAACCTGGCAAGAAGTTTGCATTTGGGAAAATAATTGAGTTGATGACAACTGTTGCCAAGGCACTTCAGGTTTGCTTTCTCCTACCATTTTGGATATTTATACATATTTTACTTCATAAATGGTGATTTACAAAACCAAATTTAGTTTATATAGACAGCAAGTTCTGTCAATCATATAGATAGTTTGATTTGTAATTTACTGTTTTTCTTCTTTTTAATTTATAGTGGAAACTGAGGTTAATGAATTATAAATGATCACAAATGGGCTTCTGTTAACAACTCAAATTGTTTTTTCTATAACATAACTTTTAAAATCTTTACTACAATAATCTGAAATCTAAGAGTGATAAAGTAATAAATGTAAAATTTTCATGGCAACAAAAGAAAATTGCGAGTTTATACCTTAGCTTTCCCAGCCTTTGTGCATTTGGTGTGAAAGGAATTGCAGCATTTTCAAGGACAGAGAGTCCACTGCACCAAACTTCAAGTTTTTATTTCTGAAGACTCTTTATGAATGGGGATTGAAGTCTTCCACTCTCTCCATGTTTTCTTTGATGGATTTCCTAGATACTCTACCTTTGTGCCGTTAGTTATATGGCTGGTTTCGTGTATTTTATTTTCTAGTCTTGTTTTGTTTTCTTTTTTTCTTTATTTTGTATACCATTTTGATTTCTAATATATTGCAATTACCTATCAAAAACCAAAAAAAAAAAACTTTCCTAGTCATTGTGCACTTAAGAACTTAGATTCAAAGTTCAAATAAATTGTCAAACTGAATGTGTTTTCATAATTAGGGCCAGTACTCTTAATCAGATCTTGGTGCTCAAAATTGTAACATTTATCTCTACTTTTTTTTTTTGTGTGGTGGGTGAAGATGACACACAATTAGCAGCAGCTGAAGTGGTTGAAATTGCATGCTGGCTTTTCTATGATTTTCCTGGCCTTTTACTATCAATTTTGGGCCCAGTCACTGTAGCTTCACTCCTTGTATATCACCTGCAAGGTTTCTCTGTAAATTATTCAGAATCCGTAAGCAAATAACTAAATATAACAACAAACTTTAAAAATAAAAATAAATAAAAAATGAAAGAAGAGAGAAATGAGATAGTGAATAAATATTTGCCACACTTTGACCCCTTAAATAAATGACTATGAAACCTCCTTAAGTCCATTAACCCTCATAAAATTTATAAGAAATGAAAGAAAAAACAAAAGTTTTGTATTACTGAGTAGAGAATGGGAGATTAGTCTTCCAAGATTATGTACTTGCTCTACTTCAATACTTTATGCAAGATAAACCTCAATTCTTCTCAGGTTCCCATCCTTATTTAGCAAAATTAATAAAACCTGGATCCACATTATTAATAGACCTAAAAGATTATTCAATCAGTTAAGAATTTTGCCTTGATGTTCAGGCACAAGGGACAACATATCTGTTGTGTTCAGCTGGATGAAAAATTACATTATGAAGTTTTCATCCACTCCCAAGCCAACAGAAGTTTTAGCTGGTTTGTTTTCTCAATTTTCTAATCCCTTCTAGTATATAAAGTATTGATTCAATCCAATGAGTGTATTATTCATGCCAATTGTCCCCTCCCTCCTCCCATTGTTCCAACAGCATTTTCTGAACTGTTACTTAGAAAATGAAAAAAAAAAATTGATAATCCATTATATTTTCAGGAAATTATTTTTGCATGATTGGTTTTGGTAGTAGCTTTTCAGTCCACTGAGGAAAGCCTTCTATGAAATTATTTTTGCCTGATTTGTGTTGGTGTAGTAGCTTTTCAGTCAATTGAGGAAAGCCTTCATGAAATCTTCTGCTCATTTTCCAACATTTGAGACCATTTCATTATGAAAGTGGAAAAGCTTATTTTAGTGGTTGGTTGCCACACCAACAATCATGCCAAAAGGAATGAGGTTCCCTACACCAACCTCAAACCTAATATGCTGACTGACCAAACATCTCCCCACCCATGGATAGATTAATGCTTCTGAATTAATTAATAGAAAGTGATCTCACCAACCACACTGATTACTGTAAATATGTGAATTATCTAAAACAATTATGAAAGTCGTGATTCCAAATGAATTTTTTCAAAATCAAAATTTTTATGGAAATTTGGAATCAATATTGAAATGGTTGCTATTAGAGCTTGTTTTGATGCCCATTAATAAAAACATACACATTCTTTGTCTCAACATCTCTTTTAAAGTTCACTTATAGGTAGGCCTTTTTAATTTCTTGAGCTGAAACTGCAACAGTACATAAATCAGTTCTTGTGCTTAAAAGCTCTCTAACATTTGGCAATAGATTTTGTTGATTTGGGCTGGTTAATGATTGCTATGTTTATGTGTGAATTGGCTGGGAGAAGGTCTTGTTGATTTTTGCTTTCATATTTGGGTTGGGAGGTCAGTCTAAGTGGATCATATGCAGGGGCTAGTGAGTTAAGTGATCCCCAGTTCAACTAGTGCAAGCAAAATTGAACTCATGTTCTTATGAAGTTTCAGACTACACTGAAGTTGTTGATGGTTATACTTCTAATATATTAATATATGGTTTTCACCTTTTGAAGCTAACAAGAAGATTGCATCTCAGAAAATAGCAAACTTGATGACAACTGATACCAAGGCACTTCAGGTTTGCTTTCTCTTTACCATTTGGGATATGTATATATAATATAATTTGTAATTTGTGCATTACAAGACCCTATTCAGTTTATGCATTTGCAGAGTCACTGTTTTGTAGCCAATGTACATATCTACCTAAACAAAACTTTTAGTCTATGTAAAGGTGTGCATGTAAACTCCACACATATGTTCATATATTACCAAAACAACGTATATAGTTAGATTGAGTACAGCCAAATCACTGAATTGTGTTTTGACTCCTTTTGATATGAAAGTCATTTTGTGCATATGGTGTTATTGACCTTCTCAAGGTTTACTATCATATATATATATATATATATATATATATATATATATTTTAAATTATTCTGGCATGATTAAGGTATAGATATGAGTTAGCTGGAGGAAGGACTCATTAAATCTAACAGTAGTCATGTTCCAGCAATTTAGATCTTATGTAATAAGCAATATAGTTTTTCTGTTTTGTCTCTATAAAATTGATGAACTTTTACCTATTGAATGTTCAGAACATGGCTAATAAAATTAATAATTTCAGATTGTAAAATCTGTATTAATGTTAAGAGTTTAGCATTTTGGACGTGCAACATGCTTGCCAATGTATTGGGTATTTGTAAATATATCCTTAACCTTAAATTTTTGAAATGAACACCTTGATTTGGTGTTAACTTTCAATTTTTATCTTATAGTCTATGTTAGTGTAAAAATTAACAGTTTAGTGAGAAACAAAACACTCCAAAATAGCATTAAAATATCTTTAAATTAGCAATATATGTAGTAAAAACAAGTCCCAAAAAACCCATAATAATCTATGTTGTAAACCCAAAGACCCCATATGATAAGAAAACAAGACTCTAGCCAATAATTTGTGAAATTTACAACACCTTGACAAAGTACGGCTACCAAATATAGTTAGACGCATCCATGGTTCAAGGAGCTCTTAAAAGCACTATGCTAGTAGTTGATAGTATGTAATACACATTAGCAGCCTAATGAGTTTGTTTATAGATAAAAACTTCAATTAAACAACTCTTAAGATTTCCTATCATTATGAACCACTTGATTTTAATGCACATCATCATCTTCCACTCTTGTAGAAAACTAAACCTTAGCACCAAGCCAAGGAAGGGTGCTTACACATCTGCTGTGAGAGGAACTTCCTACCTCTTTGATATGCTTGTTGCATCAACCTCTTTTCTACATGTTCCAACTCCTGAATTGTTTTAATCGTAGCAAACAACCTCTAAGAAATTGGGAAAGAATCAGAGAGTTGAAAGGTTAGGAGTACCCACACGTTTGATTAATTCAGAAGTCAAGCAAACACTTGACACCCATTCAAAAATTGATGAAACAAGAAATAACCTATTTTCTTTCTATAAATGATAAAAAGGCTAGATTAATCTCCATTACATTAGTAAAGAGGTAGAGTGCAATGGACAGTTTTTCAATTAAGAAACAATATCCACTTTTGGCCTTTTGCAATACACAAGTATCTCAACAAAGAAAGGAAAACTTTAAAAAAAAATTACAGAATCAAAATGCATGGAAAACCTCATTTCTGACCATCCCACAATTCGTCTTTAGATAGGATAAGAAACTCAAGGGAACCATCAATCTTTTCCACCTACAATTTCTATAAAGATGTCAGTGACTAATTATCCACACAACTAAAACTGAGAAGCATGGAAAGAGGCACTCTTAACCCAACTAAATGTATCAATTAGGAGAGCTCTCTTAAATAGTGACTTGTAATAATATTGGACTATTGTCAGTAAACAACATTCCTCTAGCAGAATGCCAATATAAAATTTACATTGGTTGGTGGGATCTCTAAAATGGTTTAAACAAGGGTTAAAAGCTGCTGATTCTAGTATTTTTTGTTTTTTTTTTCCTAATTTATTTTGGCTGGGATGGTAAAAAAATAAAATAAAGGCACATTCAACTTTACTTAATTCTTTAAAACATAAGAAATATATAACCATTCCATAGAACCAAATAGTGAGAATATCTTGTACAGTAACTTGAGGACCTATCATTCATTAATGATCTATACATTTGCAAGAAGTCGCAATATCTGCTTAGGGTGAAGTGGCTCATTGCGTCACTAAATTACAAATACCAGTGATCTTTGATTGTCCCAATCAGAGGTCATGTAGTTTAGCCCAAAAGGGTCTAAGATTGCCCATATTCTAGTTATTGAGATAAACCTTTGATACATCCTATGTAATAAATAGGTCAAAATCATTTAAAAATGGTATGTTCTCTCTATTTCCTTCTGTTTAGTGTTTTGCTTTGAAGTTGACTAATTGTTCATGATTTGTTCTCCTCTCTGCTTCTTCTTCTTCTTCTTCTTCTTCTTTCCTTCTTTTTTTTTTTTTTTTTTTTTTTTTTTTTTTTTTTGCTGTATATATGTTACCATATTCTTTGGTTAATGATATCCTAAGAGTTTTGTGACAAACCATTAATTCATATTTAACATATCTCACTGCATAGCTTCTGTGTATCTTCTACTTTTAGCTCTATTTTATCGTGGTCCTTCCATGATGGTTGAATTTCTATTAGCACATCAAATATTTCTCAGAAAATTCAGAAAGTCTTTTTTTTTTTTTTTTAAGGATTTCATTTGAATTATCACTTATTTTTTCATATTTTCTAATAATATTCTACCCTTATCTGTTCTTTACAGTTGTGCTATCTTTGTTGAAAAAATTGCAAAACTAAAGTTGCTGTGTATGAGAGAGAAGAAGAGTTCAGAAATTTTTTCTACAAAACCAACTACTTTCAAGCCGAAATTGGAAGGTCATTTTAATTCCCGATTTCGATGAAGTTTCAGTATATTTTTCTTAACGAATGGAGCCTCATGTTGACTGGTGTTGTCGCTTGAAGTTCCTCTACGTTTTCTCAAATGCTGGCCAGTTGGTGAGATCTTTTCTTGTTGTTACTGTTAGTATCCACCTCAATGCATAGCGTTATGAATAATTTTTTGTAATTCAAGATTGATTTTTTTTTTCTTGGTAATCTCTAGCATTTGCTCTTGAGAATATTGTTGTAAACCCATTTTCTATAGTGGAAGATTTTATTGGACTACTAGGTCCTCTGGTTTTTCCCTTTTCATTGAAGGGTTTTTCATGTAAAAATTCGGAGTCTTGATTGTGGCTTGCTACTGAGATTTTTATATTTATATATTGGTTATTGTGCTTAGCTAATTTATATGAAATACCCATTTAATTTGCGCAAAGAGGGGGAAAGGAAATAAATTTGTTGTTTGTTATATTAATTGACTGTTTTTCCCAATGAAGGCTGACCTTCGGATTAGGCAATGTTTGGTGTCTAACACCAAATTTTTTTTTTTTTCTGGTTAATTATATCTCTTCATAGAGGTCATGCCATTCTTAGAACTAAATCAAGTGATAACTCTAATCTTTGTGCTAAGCTTGATTTAATGACATACTCATGTATCTATGTGTAGGATGGATGCATATTAGACTTCTTCAATGCACCACATCACAATCACATACTTCAAAATATTGTCTTTTTTAAGAAGTTAATAATTACCATTTTTTTTTTTAATTTCTTTCATTACTTAGGCTTTTCTTTACCTCTATTTCAAGTTCAATACCTGTTTCATATGTTTTATTTAAGTTTAAATTAATAGGAATAGTTTAGAAATTTTATAGCCTTTTATTTTAAAACTAATGTATTAAATAATATCCCTTAAAGAACTTTTTGATTCCCTAAACAATTTTTAATCATATGCAATAGGGGAAATAATTTTTTAAATATGTTTAACTGCGTTCAAAGTCACCCCTCGATACCTTCATTTGAATTTAAGTTACCAGTTTGTAAGTTTTTGAAAGATAGACTTATATAAGGATTATTAGACCTTTTTGACTTCCACGATTTAGGCAACTGAATAAGGACTCGTGTTACCATAGTGTATGCTTCTAGAACTTTGTGAAAGGGTTTTGAAAGGATCTATAATTCACTCAAATGTGCAAAGGACCTTAACTAATTGCAAAGGACAACTACGAGAAAGTATATAGTGATTCAGAAACTCCAACTCAGCACACATGTGGAGTTTCTAAGACCAATGAAAATTTGACAAATGGATTAAAAATTACAACTCACCGGTTCAGGTTATTTAAAATAAAATAAAAAATACAAATACTCTCTAGATTTTCAAAGCCTGCCATCAAAACAACACTTCCCCTTTTTTAGAAAATCAAAATTTTCTCTCTGTCTCTGCTCTCTCATTACTCTCTCTTCCAAATTTCCATAGCCACTGCCCATTGCCTAGCATCGTCGCCGGAGCTACACTGCCGGACATAAGCAGTTTTGAAAATACCAAATTTCACTATCCCGCCACTCTTACATTTCCCATTCTCCAAAATAGCAAATCTCATCTCTCTCTGCTTCTCTCGCACCACCATACCACACCGGCACCTCCATCTTCCCTCTCTCAACTCCAAACCTTGACAGCCACTGCCTAGCATCACCGATAATCACCAGTTCTGACAAGACTAACCTTCGTCTCGTCGGAAAACGCCTAAAATTGTCTCTCCGTTGTCTCCAGCCACAAAGTTTTCTTCACTGCTTTCAACTTCTGACTTTGCAAGAAGATTTTCTTCTCACTTTTTTTCATTTTATTTTATGAATTTTTTGTTTACATATATTTCTTTTTTTTTTTTTTCCAAAAAAATTGACATGTACGTTCTTATGTAGTCTTATATAGAAAGGAAACTTGTACTGTTTGATAAAATGCTTCAATGAGTATAGATGCACTAATATACAGTAAAAGGGTTTTTTTTTCATTGGTGGAAGATGCGTTGGTGATCGTTTGAAGGTGTTGTTCTATGGAGGAACCTAAAGAGGTGGGACATTTATGTTGTTCACTGGTGAGGATGAAATTAGTGGAGTAGATAACGTAGAGCATGGAGACGGTGAGGAAGAACCAAATGAGGGTGTTTCTCAAGCCTATTTGTGGTCTCATTTGGTACCAATGTGGTAACTTTTTGTCAGTGTCTTCAACTTTGATGTTCTTGCTTCCCATGCTTTCAGTTCAAGGTATGGCCAAGGAGAGGAGAAAGGTTGGGTTGAGAATTGTTCGGATCTAAGAGATGGTGAGAGGGGCATGGTATTTAAAGTATGTTAAGGAATGAAACAAAAGTTTGAACGCGGATAACATGAAGACATGGTTGAAGTTTGCATCTTAGGTGGAACTGTGGAAGCCTTGTGATTTGTGAACTGTGATTGTGATTAATCTGAGGCCATTAGTTTTTTGCATTCATATGAAGTTATGAACCATTGAATTGGTTATGATTTGGAATATGATTTTGTACAACACATTCCTTGCAATTTTTATTATTATACAAATATGAGAGAGGGAAGATGGAGGTGCTAGTGAGTGGTGAGTCTGGTGACTGACTAGCACCACTCAAAAAATTGTTCTTTTAGATTAGATTAAAATTGTTATTTTTTCTTCTTCCAATATTGAAGCTGTACATACAATCTTGTTTTGGGGTTGTACATTTTTCTTCTGTCCAGCACTGGCTTAGCAATTTACTTCTTAGATATAAAAAATTGGAGCAAGATATGATGGACTACTTGCAAGCTGTCTTCACCTTTCTTTGGACCATTTGGACTCACAAGAATCTTGTTACTCATGAAGACAAAAATCCTAATCCTTTGGAAGTTATTCTCACAGCTCAAAAATTGTTTTGCAAGTATAAGGAAGCTTTCAACATGGAAGGGAACCAGGGCAGAAAATCCACAAGTACTCATTCTGTCAATCAGAGCATGGGAGGGCATTGGGATTTGATTACCAAAATCTCAGGAGCCAAAGCAAGAAGAAGTGGCAGATTAGGTCTAGCATATGAAGCTATTACCCCTCAAGGATAGACCATTTTCAAGGGGGGTGCAAGTTGTGCAGCAGCAACAGCAGTTGAAGCAACACAAGAAGCTCTAGTGGAGGCTGCGTTGATAGCTAAAACTTTTGGTTTTGTTAGAATTTTGTTTCTGTCTAGTAGGAAAGGTATAGTGAAGGCTTGTAACTTGAAATGTCCGAATGGTTGGAAGGATAATACTATGGTTGCTGATATTGTGGCCCTTGAATAGCAGAATTTTGTGTGTAAAGCTGTTTTTGTTCCTAGGGTCATTATAAGCCCAATGTATAGGTTAGCTAGCCTAGCAACCAAAAATCCTGGACACCACAGTTGGGTGCACCCAACTTTATTGTAATTTGCTGCTGTTGTTTTTCTATTGGTAAAAAAAAAAAAAAAAAAAAAAAAAAAAAAAAAAAAAAAAAAAAAAAACTCATTTTTATATACAAAACAATCTCAAATAAATAATGAACATGTCTAATTAATGAGATATATCAAATAATAAATGAAGGTTTAAAGATATGACAATAAAAATGTCTAAAATTGTACCAATGCTAAACTTGCTATAACTCAATCAAGCCTTGATCCCACTAATCAGGTCAGCAGCAAACCTACTATGAGAAGCTCAAATAAATTTCACATGATATCTTACAACTATAATATGGTTACATAACTGAAACTGCATTTTAAAAGGATACTTCTCCTTATAAAGGTATATGGCATTGGCTTCCATTTATTAAACCAAGCTGGAAGTTCGAAATCAACAGGATTCCCAATTTGCTTCAGCAAGTTGTTAAAGACATTCCTGACACGATTGTGCTTAGGAGTCTGATTAAACGCAAGACATCAAGAAGCAAGAGCAGTAATCACAATAACACCATTATCCTCATTTTTCACCATCAATATATTTCTTGTAAACACACTTGTACAATTCTCCTTTGGAATAATAAAAAACAAATCTCCTTCCCCCCTCCTGTAAGAAAACAAAAAACAAAAAAAAGTCCAGTACCTGCCATTCACTATATTATCAAAATAACAACAAAAAAAGTCTAGTACCAAAATATTGTCACTCACTATATCATTCCCTTAACTGGAACAATATAACACTTGCAACAATGTAGCATTGCAATTCCACCACCATGCACATATAAAAACTAACATATAAGAATAAAAAGTACTCTTGCATTAAAAACTTTTATCATTTGCATATAATTAGTCTTTAGCTAGAAGTTACTCAAACATATACAAAATCTATCATGTTTGAGTAATTTCATTCGTTACAAAAGTTTTACAAAATGACAGCTATAATTAGTGTTTGGCTATGCAATCACTTGTCCAAATTTTCAACTATGTTATCTATAAAATTTTCAAGTCAAATATACTATCTAAGAGGTTCCTCCACTATGCAATAATGACCAAAATGCTGTCCAAAAAACTGTCCATGAGCTGTGCAGTATATTGTCCAAAATACTATCCAAAAGAGTTTTTCTTCATGCTTTAGAAATTTTTAGTAGGGCCCTAAAAAAAAGAGAACAATATTAGGGTAAAAAAAATAAACAAAAGCACATATTAAAGCTTCTCCCCCTCTAACATAAAAAGTTTAAGGTTATAGAATGTACTTGATTCAAGTGTGACATTTAGGTACTTTCTTGAAACATTCTTGTAGAGTTAATCATGGGATAAGCAACAAACATTTCCGGGGGGAAGAATGATGTTTGAACATCTTCTATATAAAAAAAGAAAAAAAAAAAAAAAACAGTAACAAATGATTAAGCTCAACAAGCAAAAATAAGAAAAATAAAAATTGAAATACTAGTTTTGTACTTACCATGTACCATAGAAATAGCTTCTGAAGCTTGTGAAGTGGTTGTATCTTTCACTTTTCTTATGTTCCTTTTTTTCAAATGATTTTCTTAAAGCATTTTTGTAGAGCTAACCACAGGATTAGCAATAGACATCTCCAGGAGAAGAAATGATGATTGAAAATTTTTTGAAAAAAAATAAATAAATAAAAATAAGAACATACAGTTAAACTCAACAAGCAAAAAATAAGAAAAAGAAAGCTTGAGTGCTAGTTTTGTACTTACCATGTACCATAGAAATAGTTTTTGGAGCTTTTGAAGTGGTTGCATCTTTCACTTTCTTTTTTCTTTGCTTCTTTTCCAGTTGACTTTTTATTCTAAAATTAGTTATCCCTTTCTTTCTCACATGTAGCAGATCAAGGATTGGTCTCTTACCATCATCATGTATAAGATCTTGAGGACATTTTTTACCAACATCTTCCACCTTATTTGTATCTGCTGAACTCTTTTCAAGCTTACATAATAGCTCACTTACACTATCCATTGCTATTTTGGTCCCATGATCAGTCAATGCAGCCTTATCACAACATTTATACCATAAAAGACTTAAGTTGCTCATATGCAATACATGAGTCGATTTCTCATTTGATTAAAATGAATCAACAGAGCAACACAACCTTTTCTTGGCATCTGTTGTCCATTTACTTGATATATATTTGTCTGGTATATTATTCACATTATTCACAAGAAAAACCCTTAAAGCATGGCAACATAACAACCCCAAAGTCTCAAATAATTTGCAATCACAACAAATACTTAATTCAGCCCGGTTAAAATGCACAATATGAATCCTTCTACTCTCCCCACTACTTAGTGAATATGTAAAGTTATCCTCACAATGATTAGTTTCAACACAATTCAATCCCATACTTGAATTAAACTTTTCTTCAAACATTCCAAACAAAGCAAGAGTATAAACTTTAGCAGCATGACTTAAAATGCCCCCATGCTTATGAACTTTCCCAAGTGCACGATTCTTACAATGAAAATCTTCATTTATTTCATCTTGTCGCATTTGTGCTGCCTTTTCCTCATAAAATTTAATAACTTCAATAAGAGGCATAGATGTTTTCATAATTTGATGAAAAACACTATTTGTATTCTCACTTCTTAGGGTAGACTTCATCTTTGCAGAAAAGAAATTGAGATTGAAAGTTGGGCACCACTTTTCTTGAATTTGGTATATCCTGTCCAGCCATGTATTGTCCTTTAAATTATGCATCTCAATCATTTTGCTCCAAGTTGACTCAAACTCCATTTCATTTGAACACCCACCATATAAGCAATGATTAAATCTTTGATTGAAATCTAGAACACCATAGATTCCAACAAGATTTTTTTGAGCATTTTTACTAATATGCCATAAACAAAGTTGATGACGAGACTCACTGAAAACCATATTAATAGCATTTGCCATCGCTTGGTCTTGATTTGTAAAAATAGATTTTGGTTGTCGACCTCCCATTGCAGTAAAAAAAGTCTCAAACAACCAAATAAATGACTGAGTTGTCTCATCTGATAACAAAGCACAACCAAACAAAACATTGTTCCAATGATGATTGATTCCCACAAATAGTGCACAGATTAAGTTGTACTTATTGGTTCGATAAGTGGTGTCAAATATAACAACATCCCCAAAAGAGTCATAATCTAATTTTGATCTACCATCTTTCCAAAAAAATTTTGCAATTCTATTATCTTGGTCTACTTGCACCGAATAAAAAAACATTGGATCTTCACTTTGTTTTTCTTTGAAATGATTAATAATACTTTGCCCATCACCAACTTCCATAATTTCTTTTCTTTTTGTTTGCACAAAATTATGACAATCTCACCTAGAGAACCCATCATTATTTGCATCACCAAGTTCTTTTGACAAAAATGAGTATGACTTTGTTGTTTTTATACCCGAACTAACCATTGTACTAATTATATTCCCATGAGCAGGTAGCACCTTCCTTCCTGATCTCAAGTTACATCTTTCTTCTAAAGTTGCAAATTCATGATTGTGTGTGTCATTAAAGTGTGAAACACTCCAAATATCATTTTTTACATCAAATCGGATCCTAGCATGACAACCCGTTCTTACATCTAAATTATGATACTTTTTAACATTAGAAGGGTCTTCAAATTCTTTAAAACCTTGTTTTGAATACACAAATTCTCGTTGCCTAATAACACCATTATACTCTCGTTTAACCGCTTTTCGAATGCTAAATCCCCTTTTTAAAGCATACTCATTATAAAGGTTATATGCTTCTTCTTCAGACCTCACTTGCATTCCAATTTTAATTTCATCACATTCACCCAAAGTTACATTTTCAAACTTTTCCCTTTTATCATTGTCCCCAATAGCAACAAAAGCATTTTTTGAAAAATCCATGACTAGTCGAACCTAATCATGGAAAAAAAGATATATTGAATGAAAATCATGAAAAGATGACTACAAATGTACATAAATCACCATAAATTCATAAAAAAAGAATTGCTGCCAGCCACCCGCTGGTCCTCAACAATAAACACATTGAAACTCAAGTGGGCTTTATACCAATTATCAAAATACATAATTTTCCATGATAAATCAACCAAAGACTTAAACTAAGAAAATGACAAAAAGATAGATTGAATTCCTTAGAGGAGACTCTTAGGACGAAACTATTTATTAAAATCAATTTCTTCAGCAAAAACAAGAGAACAAAAGCATTGCATCCATCCCTGCACCATGAAAAAAAAACTATTACAAGGAATGAAAAAAATTGTGAAAATTCCAAGTAAGCCAACACATATTGCAAACTAAATGATACTTGAAAATCAAGCACAATCTTCAAATACATTAAATAAATTAATAAACAAAGAAAGAAGCTTTATTTCTCTACTTATAAAACTACATCATACTAACCACTTTTAATCTAATTCAAAATAACAATTTAAAAAAAAAAAAAAAAAAAAAAACCTTTTACTGTATTATTAGTGTATGGTCTCAAAGCATTTTAGTAGACAGTACAAGTTCCATTTTTATGTAAGAATGTATGTCAAAAAGAAAGAAAAAAAAGACACATATAAATAGAAAATTCAGAAAATAAAATGAAAAAGAGTGAGGAGAAACCTTCTTGTAAAGTCAGAGTTGAAAGTGGCGAGAAAACTTTCGGCGTCGTGGTTGGAAACAACGGATAGACGATTTCGGACGTTTTCCGACGAGACCGATGATGATCGGCGATGCTAGGTAGCGGCTGTCAAGGTTTGGAGTTGATAGAGGGAAGACGGAGGTGATGGTGACTGGTGTGCTACGGTAATCCGAGAGAAACAGAGAGAGAGGGCATTTTCCGACGAGACAAAGGTTGGTCTCGTCGGAACTGATGATGACCGGCGATACTAGGCAGTGGCTGTCAAGGTTTGGAGTTGAGAGAGGGAAGATGGAGGTGCTAGTGAGTGGTGACTGATGTGGTACAGTGCTGCGAGAGAAACAGGGAGTGGGAGAGAGAGATTAAATTTTTTTTATTTTGGAGAAGGGGAAAAGGCAGAGTGGCGGGATGGGGGAAAATTCAAGGGTATTTGTGTCTTTTTGTTTTATGTAATCTGAGCTGATGAGTTGTAATTTTTAATCCATTTGTCAAATTTTCATTGGTCTTAGAAACTCCACATGCGTGTTGAGTTGGAGTTTCAGAAACACTATATACTTTTTCGAAGAATGGATGGTGGAGTGGAAGGGAAGGTGTTCGGGGTTTAAGTGGGAACAGGCTGGATTTGTGGGGATGGAATATAGGCTCTTTACACTGCCGAGATCTCTCACCGACGCCCAACAAATGAAGCCAATTCAATTCTACTTAAGTCTATGGAGTTTTTTTTTTCTTTTCTAAGCCTTTGGGCTGGGTGGTTAAATTAGGCCCAGCAATCCCAGCCAGCCTAATGTGCCACTATTTTTTTATTATTAAATAAAAATAATAATTAAATTCAAATACTAATTTTTTTTATGGAGGGTATTTAAAACCTCATATTTTGTATTCAATAGCAAAAGGCTTTATTCAAATCACCGTAAATCTCTTAAAAGCTTTTTTTTTTAAAAAAAAAACTGTTTTTAGTAACTCATTCCATAAAAGACATACTGCAACAATGGTGATATTCTTAATAATTTTGACAAATAGCTCAAATTTTATAATAAAAAATATATTTATATTCCTTAAATGAAGTGGCTGTTTGCTTTTGGTGTTTATAGATGATTTTTTTTTTTTTATAAATGAAGTGGTAAGAAAATAGAATTTTTATGTATGATGTATTGTAAAGTAAGGTGTTTAAAATAGATAAAATAAGTTTTTGAGTTGCAAAAATTTAAAATTTTTAACTCCTTTGATGTGAATGCTTTGGCCTTTGTGTGAGTTGCGCACATAGTTATATGAATGAAAGTTTTATGTTAGCAAGAGTACAAGTAAACGTGATGGTGGTTGATTGCAACTTATTATATTTGTTAAGTTGTGAAAAACAAAAATGTGTTTGTTGCATGACTCTTAAATAATCCAATAATATTTTTATTGGTTTATGAGGGAAATTTTTTATGCCACGTTGGATTCTCAAAGCAAATATCATTTTTTATATTTTGGTCTTTTGGGAAGGTTTAAAATTTGCCCACCTTATTTAATTGATGGAAGGCCACACTATCCCACCGACAAACAAAACTACAAAAACCAATTCTATACAATAAAGTATAGAAAACATTTAAATAAAAAAAAAAAAAAAAATCTATAGTATATGAGTCTTGACTCTCTTCTTCACCTTGGGGCTACTCAAATTAGGCCTAGCAACAACTTTTTTTTTTTATACCAAAAAAAAAAAAAAAAAAAATACAGAGAAGCCTAGCAATACCTACCAGGTGCATTCTTATTAAAATAGAAATATTTTTAATTATTTGGAAAATCTAACATCTTTCTATTTATACTTTGTTTTTTATTGTTAAAATCGTGCCTTCAAAACACCATTTTACAATATTTTATTATGACTTAGTGAAACCTACAAAGGTAATTTGCCCGAATTGAAATCATGTTTTTAAACACACAATTATAACAAAATATCAAAATCAAATTTCTGAAACACAATTTTAATTTTTCAATTCATGTTTCGGAAACATGATTACAACAAAAATACATGTAACATAGTGCTAAGAGCAGCAGTTGTTGCTTATAATACATAACGTAGTTGCTAATGTTCGAATATACCATATATTGATATATAGTCTAAATTTGTATATGTTCAAATCCTTGATTGTGCAAAAATTTGGAGAAATTTCCTTTATATTAGCTCAGTCAACGATCTCCCTAGCCAAGATCAAAGTTTACACATTCATCAGCTCAGTCAAGGATCTCTCTAGGTCTTACCATGTATTTTGACATATAGAAAACACAAATAATATACAAATTACACAGTTTATTCCATCAATTTATTTCATTCTTTCTTTTTCTTGTTATCTCAACATGGTATTAGAGTCACATTCTTGTAACCTTCAATAGGTTTTGTCCATCACTATGCAACCTTGCACACCGCCGATTAATAGCATCAGCCACAAACGAGCTTGCTCAACATCACAGATCTTCTCTTATCTTGAAATTGATTCCTAGAATAAGTTACATATTCAAAAACCAGCCAAAAGAATTAAACTGAAGTTGATTCCAAGCTCACATGTGCTTGCTCAACAATCAACATATCATATTTTTGGCCATTGCTCATTTAAAAAAAAAAAAAAAGACAACTTAATAACAACAATTACTTTTTTCTCTTGATCCCTTTAAATAATCAAACCAAATTAGACCAGACCAAATAAGTCTTTTATTTTTTATTTTCTAAAAATCCATTATCACATTCAGTTGCTTCAAAAACTCACTACCACTTTCAGAAATCATAGCCAAAGGCTGGAAATCATTGCCTAAAGGTTGCATTCCACTACACAACACCACCTCACAAGTCACAACTTACTTATTTTTAATTTCAAATATATTAATGTTAGGCATATATTTTTTATATGTTGTTAATGATATATCATTTTAAAAGCAATAATGAATAATAAAGTGAATATTTTTTAAAGATAGTTTCAACCTATATGGCGAGATATTTTACCTGTTGAGTTAATTAGAACTCACAATAATAAAGTAAATCTATAGCCATTATATATGATGTTTAAAATACAAATCAAGATCTAAAAGTGTAAATAAAAGATAATTAGATAATTAATTAGTGTTCAACATTGAAACTAATATGTAAGAAAAAAAAAATCCTTATAAGTTTGGACTATCTCTCACTGTCAGAAGGTTGGATTACAATCTTATCCAAGTTGTATCACGGGCATATCTTCAACATATCAACACCTTTTCTTCCAAAAAAAAAAAAAAAATTACGAATATCACACACATGTAAAGGAATCTAGTTTGATATGTATCAAATACGGATACTTAGAAAAAAAAAATTGAGTATCTGTGTATTCTAGTTAATTTGTGAGTCAAAAATAGAGTACCTATGTATCCTAGTTAATTTGTGAGTCATTGACGTTGTAATTGTTTCTCTTCAATGAATTTTCATTGAGACTTCTTTTGTCCTCTAATGATTTTTCCATTAGAAATGTTTTCCTTTAATTCTCTACTTTGTGACCATTTTCTGTCACCAATTTTTTTTTTTTTTTTTTATTGCTTTGGTAATATCAGAGTTCCATTGGGGATGGCCCCCAAAAATTAAAAATAAAAATAAAAAATTTGTATACTGATAAAAAAATCTTTTTATATAAAATATAAAAACATAAAAAATGCGTAATTTTAAAAGAAAATCTTATTCATTTTACATGGAAATTAAATTTATATATATATAAATTAATTAATTTTTTAAGAAAACAGAGTCACATTTTTTTTCAACAAATGATAGAGTCACAATTCATTAGTGATTAGTGTTATATATATATATATATATATATATATATATATATATATCCTATTGGGTTATGTTTTGACTTTATTGTGTGATTAATTGTTACATTTTTTATTTTGTGTTGTTAATCATTATAGGAACATATAAATTTTGTTTGAGTTTGATTTCTTTATATATGATTTATGATTAGGTCATGTATAGCACGGAATGATACTATTAATTTTTTGTTATAGGTGTAAGGATTTTTTTTTCCAATTATTGATATGATTAGTATGTATGAAAAAGTATTTTTAGTGGTAGATTCAGATTTGTATCAATTTTTAAAAAGGAAATAATAATTTTTTAAGATATAATAAATGAGCCTTTTTAACTTTTTAAAGTTTTTTACTAGTGAGCACATTGGTGCCCATCTTCCTCCTTGTTGCCTTGGGCATGTAGGAGTTACTACCTTCCCCTCCTATACATTAACACCCCTAAAGTTTGTACTTTTGGGCTAATACCAGCTAGGTCAAAGACATTTCAAAATTTACTAACTTGGTCTCTAAACCCAACTTGTTCCATAAACCGTTACTCATTTTTTTTTCTCTCCCTCACTATTAGTAACTAAGTTGGTCAATTTTGAAGTGTCTTGAACCGTCTTGAACTGGCATTAGCCCAAGCTTACTTTTGGACATTAACTATATTATACCCTTTTTTATTAACCAAAAAAAAAATCTAACTCTATACATTTTTAAAAATCTTTGGGAGAATTACACTCCAATTCCTTGAAATTTGAGAAAATGACACTCCATCCCAAACTTCCAAACCTAATGGAAAAAAAAAAAAAAAAAAAAAAAAAAAAAACCTTCACTTTTTTGAGGTTTGAAGAAATTAACACTATCCCATTTTGTTTATATTAGTAATGAAATATTCTACACTTCTATATGAACCTCTTTACAAAAATTTAATCAAAGTTAATAAAAAATTAACTGATAAGTCTAGAAAAAAAAATGCAAAATTTATCAAGTACCAAAACACTTGCAATGGTAAATCTCCTCATAACCTATTGAAAATAATAATAATAATAATAAGCAAAATGCATACTTAATATTTTTTAAATACTCTTTAATTAAAAATTAAAAATACAAAATTTAGTTATGTGGGTACCTAAGGCATGCTTAGGCATGCTTGGCAACGTCCTAGGCATACTTGCAACGTCCTAGGCCGTCCTCGGCATGCCTTGCAACGTCCTCGGCATGCTTTACAACGTCCTCGGCATGCTTGACAACGTCCGTACACTACTCCCTTTGCTTCACAGCTTATAAGGCAGAAAGTGGGGGGGTTTTCCTTCGATGTGGGACGCAAAGGTTGCAAGCATGCCTAGGTCGGCCAAGGACGTTGTCAAGCATGCCTAGGACGTTGCAAGGCATGCCGAGGACGGCCTAGGACGTTGCAAGCATGCCTAGGATGTTGCCAAGCATGCCTAAGCATACCTTAGGTACCCACAAGTTACAAAATTGATTGCACCTTAAGGCTATAACCTTATTTAATATCTTTTTATTGGTGGTGAATTTTGACAAATCTACCATTGAATTACATCTTTTTCTTATATCTTCTTCTTATCTTCCATGCTTACAAAATTTCTAGAAAATTATAGATCAATAACTATGTCATCATTATATTGTTTAAATTGTAAGTTTTTATAGTTTAAAATTATGCATAAAATATAAGCTTATAGATCATATAGGAAATATTATCTGATTGACACAAAATTTGACATGTGTATTAAAAGTGTAAAGAACATGCAATTCAACGGTTAGATTTTCAAAATATGTAATAATTTTTATTTTATTAAGTAAGATTCTAGCCTTAAACTACAACTAATTTTGTAACTAAACTTTGTCTAAATTTAAAACAATGAGTTTTTATTTTGAAATGAAGAATAAATTTTGAAGACAAAGGACAAGTTAGCACACAACATTTTTAGTGGTATTAATATAAAAAATTTTGGTCGATTTTCAAGAGGAAAAGTGTTTTTTTCCTTTTAAATTTGTGGTTGGAGTGTCATTTTCCCAACTTCAAGTGAGCGGAGTGGAGTGTAATTACCCCCAAAATTTTTACATTTTAGGTCTTGCATCGTGCAGAGTCAATCCAAATAAAATGGTGTTGTTCTTGTTCCATGTCATAAAAATTTCCCCTAATTTTTGTTGCCTCTTTTTCTCTCCCAAAATAAAAATAAAAATAAAAATGATAGCCTTCTTTTATTTTTATTTATTTATTTTAAGAATAGAAAACCGTGTAGCTTTCTCCTTCAAAAAAAAAAAAAAAAAAACCCGTGTAGCCTAGGTTTTTTGGTTTTTACTTTTGGTGTCACCACCAGAAAAGAACAAAACTTTCTGAAGAATCTGAACAAGAAACGTGAATTGTTACAGCCCAAGAAAGAGTTAATACTGATCTCATCGAGAGAGATGATATAAGTAACGTTCCCCTTGACATCCGCTGCTGGTAAGCTTGACACCTTTCAACGTTATCTCTTTTGGGTTTCAATATAAGAAATATGCACTGTGCTAATGTGTTTTGAATGTAAATTGCTTTTCATATTTGTACAATTGTGGGGTTTAAGTAAGAATATATTAGTGGGTGTCAACAAATTCGTGGAATTTTTGTGTTACTGGCAGGAATCTTTTTCTTGAAGAGAGTCTTTTAAGCACAACATAGTCTTTAACTTGTGTACTGGTGGGGCCTTAGTCAGCTGAATAAATGAGTAGGTGTGAAAAACGTGGGGAAATTTTTCTGTCCCTTAGCATGGGTTATGCCCAGTGTAGCCAAAGGCAAAAGGCGATTTTAAAGCCCCAAGAAGGCACCAGCCCGAGTGAAGCAAGACGCCAAATTCTAAATATGATTATTTTAGATTTAGAATTCAAATCTAATTTATTAGATGTATAAGAATATTATAAACAAATTTCTAAAACTCTGTTCCTAATGGATAGGAGCTGATCTATAAAACTAGTTTTTGGGTTCGAATTGGAAGAGAGCCTATGTTTGTGACAAACAATTACTACTCATATATTACCATTCAAAAATTAGTCTACCCAAACACCAACTAAGTATTAAACCAAATACTGTTCATAAATTCATATTAGAAAGAAGAAAACTCCTAAACAAAACATTGAACTTCATGACTATCCATGAAAAAACAAATACATTTGAAGATTGAACATTGTAATAGCTTGAATGTGGTTGTAAGTACTTGGGTTGGCTTTGATTTTTAATAATATTTTACATTACCTATCAAAAATAAATAAATAAAGCTTGAATGCGGTTGTAAGTTTTAATCTAAAGGTCATCATTAGACTCTTCATTCAGGTTGCCATCACTTTCAAAGCCACTTGAACCTGATTTATAACCATCAACATTCTCTTTCTCGGTCTCATCAGAATCAACATCTTCCTCTTAAATATTTGGTTGTGATGTTGAGGCCTTTGAGTTTGCCCTTGATTGTGTTTGGAATCTAGTATTCTTCCTTGCTTCTCCAACAGTGGCAACTCTTGCCACTGCACCCCATATCAAACCATCATCATCATCAACAACCAACTCGTCTTTAGCATCCATAGATGGCTCAATACCAATTTTCCCCAACAGTCATTCATTACTTTCATCTATATCATCCAAGGAGATGGGATCAATAACATCAAACTTATCGTATTGTGCCTTCATTTTTTTATCATACTTCACAAAGAACAAATCATTTAGTCTTTTTTGTGCAAGTCTATTCCTTATTTTTGTGCGAATCTACAAGTACTTATGAAAACTAAGTATTAGTGATTAATTACTCCTTTGGAATTTTCTATGGAATAATGCTGCTCATCAAATGATAAAATCTACTTATTATACTTAAAATCTCACCTGCCAAAACACACAACAATTATGCTCACAACCACATGCACTACAAGTCAAGCTCAAGATTTTAATAGCTAACTGTTGCAAATTTGGAGTTGAGCTCCCATTCAAACTCCACCATTCAGCTATGTTAATAAAAATTAGTATGAGTAATGATATATCATAACAGTTAGATTTAATTTGTAAAAAGTGCTTGTCATTTTAATTTAGATATATTTTTATTCTTGCATAAAGTTATTGTGGGGGCTATGGCCCAAAATAACGAGTTGGGCCTTGGGCCTGTCCGAGGACGCTAGTCTGTCTGAGGAGGCGACGTGGCTTAGGTGATCCACGCTCTAAGCCTTATCACGAGAGACAAAGAAAGAAGGTCCGAGGAGGAATTCCTCCTCGGACACTGAGAATCCAGAGCAAATGCATGTTCAAACCGCTGAAGCACACCCCCCAAACACGTGACAAAGAAGGAAGCCCAAAATATCTAAGTAAAAGCTGTCAACACCACATTAAATATACTACATCTGCTTTTTTGGCCGCATTAATGTGGAGAAGGCCCTTAAACAGTGTTATCTTGGCTGCCGCAACTCACAAAGGACTGTAAGGGATGTCTGATGGGATGGATGCTCAAATAGGGGTTCAGATGATTAACAAGTATAAGGGCCAGATGATGAGGAAGAGTCTATATAATGTAAAGAAGCCCCCCATAAAGGAGGGACGGGAAAAAAGGGAGAGAAGACTATAGCATGCAAAAGAGTCCTAAAGTAGTAAACTGTATTCATAAATTAAATTCTCTGTCTTCTTGGACCGGAGGTTATTTCATCATAATGGCTTTTGTTCTTGTCTGTGTGTTCCTTAATCCCATGCAAGCCTCTGCTTAACTTATCCAAACCTAGTTCTTTGACCCATACTCTACAAAATTCATTGCATTGGGCTTTTTGAACTAGGATTCCATACAGTGCGGGCCTGGGTTCCAAATTTTGTCCTTACAGTTATCATTTAGAGAATGCCTTTGATGGAAAGGTTTGGTCGGCATAAAGTAAGTATTTAATATTTGAAAGAGGTAGGATAAATTTCTTTTTATTCATTTTTAGAATATATTATATTCTTTTCTTTTCTTTTTTTAAGGGAAAATAAATATGGTTAGAAAGAAATATCGATTTTGGAGCTATGTTGAAGACCTAGATGGCCGTTTCAAATGTAACTTTTGTCAGCATAATTTTGCTAGGGGTGCTTCTAGGATTAAATATCACTTGGCTGGAGTTAAATGTAATGATGTAGATATTTGTACAAGTGTGCCTAAAGATGTTCAAAAAGAAGCTTATCTAGCAGAAAAGAAGCTTATCTAGCAGTTGGAGGGACTAACAAAAAACTGAAGAGTGCATCAAGTTCTAGCAATGCTAAAGAGAGTAAAACCACGTTGTGTTCAATATCGAAAGATATGTGCCATGCTACCAATTTAGAGATGTGTGGTAAAAAAGATAAGAATGCAGTGGACAAATTGCTTGCACAACTTGTTACAGTAAATAACATATCATTTGATGTTGTTCAAACGACATCCTTTATTCACTTTGTGCAAGGTGTTGCTGAATATGGTCCTGACCATAAGTTACCCTCTTATTTGACTTTCCAAAGGAAGCTAATTCCAGACTTGAAGGTGGAAGTGGAAGAGTATATTAGAAATGTTAAGAAATCATGGTTGGTATCTGGTTGTACACTTATGTCAAACATATGGAGTGATGTAGAGCATAGAGCATTTATCAATATTATTGCATATTCTCCTAGTGGAGTAATATTTTTGAAGTCACTTGAAGTTTCAAGGGATAAAATAACAACACTATATATGAAAGATATCATCTCTTCAGTAATTGAAGAAATTGGGTCAGATAATGTTGTTCAGTTGATCACTGATAATACTACTAATTTTGAGTCTGCTGGAGATTTGCTTATTAGCAAGTACCCTTGGTTGTACAAAACTCAATGTGCTACTTACAGCATTAGATTGCTTTTGAAGGAAATATGCAAGGAAGTTGATTGGGTTCAGAAGATAATTATTGATGCAAAATCAATTGTTTCATACATGTATAAGGATAGTATCATTTCGTCCCTTATGAGAGAGTACACAAACCATAAGGAATTGAAACATCCTTGTAAAAGGAGGTTTTCTTCTAATTTCTTGATGCTTCGATCTATTTTGAATGTTCAAGATGAACTGCAGTTACTTATTGTATCTTCTAAGTGGAAAAATTTGAATCATAATGAAAAGGACGTTGCTAAAGTTGCTAGTATCATTCAAAGTGCAGAATTTTGGAGTCAAGTGAAAGAGGTGTTACTAGTGTTGGAGCCTTTGGTTCGAGTCCTTCAATTAGTTGATAATGATTTGTCAACTGCAGGATACTTATATGAAGCAATGGAAATGGCAAAAGAAACAATTAAGCAACAGTATGATAGCAATCAAGACAAATATATGCAGATATGGAAGTTATTTAGTTGTAGGTATTCTGAAAATATAATGCACCCAATTCATGCTGCTGCGACATTTCTGAATCCTGCTTACTTGTGCAGTGAGAAATTTATAGAGAGTCACGAGATGAAAGATGGTATAAGTTTCATTTTGGAGAATTTGGTGGCTATTGAAGAAAGGGAAGATTTCATGAAAGAGGTGCAACTTTATCGCAATAAAGTACCGGGCTTGTTTATAATTACGGCAAAGACAATGTTGAAAACATCTCATCCTAGTAAGTTCAATAGCTTTGATATAATTTTAATATTTAACTATATTATTTCTTGATAAATTTTATGAGCATATAAATTGTAATTTTATTTGTAGGAATATGGTGGGATTTCTGCGGATATCGTCTTCCTATCTTACAAAAGTATGCCATTCGAATTTTGAGTCAACCATGTAGTTCTACCTTGTCCAAGGGTTATTGGAATGCATCTGAGCTAGCACAAACAAAGAAGACAAACATGTTGACATCTGAGATGTTGGATAATATGGTGAATGTAAGATTGAACTCAATGATGATGGAGAAATTCAACACAGGTGAATCTCGAAACTTGGAGCCAATTGATCTTTACAAACCATATGAGCTTCCTGAATATGTTGATCATGAACAATTTTTGGTGGATGATGCATTGAGCAGAGTAGTAGAAAAGGGTATTGATGACTGTTTACTTAGGATCAATTATTTGAGACATTTTAATTAATCAAAACATTATAATGGTCCAAAATTTGTTTATCATGGTTATTGTAGTAATTTTCTTTACTAGTTTAGATTATTTGAAATTGAATTGTTAAGGTTCTTCTATGTGCCTGTTATACAAATCTCATTGTATTTATCAAAAGAAAATATGAAAAATAAAATTCCATATATATTAAATTTAACCATGTTATGCCCATATACTATTTATGAATTGTTGCTCCAAATTCTTGAAACATACTTTTCTTAAAAGAGGCTGAATCATACCTGTCCTATATTGAGTGTACTCACTGTTAATTATTTTAGGAAAAGATGTCATACAAGTATTTATCTAGCTCCAGTTCTATATGGTTTTTTATTTCTACTAGAAGCATATACTCAGTTCTTTGCAAAGCTTTCCATACTAGTTTCTTTTGTGTAAGGTAAGGAAGAATTTACGGCTGAAATTTTCCTGTGTTGTCGTGGAGGGTGCTAGCTAGCCAACTACTAAACATATTGGTTCTGATTGGGGTTTCACGAAGCGAACTAAGTTTCTTGTCTCAGTAACCAAGAATCAAGTCATATTGCATGATGCAAGTGATGAATTTGTGGGGTTCTGGTTAGTGGAGGCAAGTTTGGCTATGAGATCTTTTGGCTAAAGGTTAAGTTTAAAGCCAAATGAAGGAAAAGGTATGCAACTTCTTTTCATTCTCCAATCCTGTTGTATTCTACTGCAATATGACAAACAAACTTAAGCCATTTGTCAATCGTTGGATAGAATTCAAGATAATATTATTGGCTTTGGACAGTGGAGTTTGTGAATTTAATCGTTGAGATTAGTCTAGATAGGGAGATAATCTCCTCTATGATTCGGAAGTTGTATAAAAGGAAGATGATGTTTTAAAACTGTAAACTTGCTAATTAGCGTAAGCAGCATGGTTTTATAAATCAGTACGATCAAAGAACCTTTTTTAGCTCCCGGTTCTTGATTTTGACCAGTTTTGGGGGTTTTTACTAAATTGAATTGGTGCTTTTGGTTCACGGTTGTACCAGTGGGTCAGTTTCGGTCCAGTTTTTAAAACTATACTAAGCGGTCAACAATTTTTGGAAAGACTTAAATAAATCTAGTGTATAAATATAATCATTGACAAGTAAAGATGCATTTTTATGTACTGTACTGACATGGCTACAATCACTAAATATTTTTATGTACTGTAAAAATCTACAATCACTAAATATTTTGGTACTAAAAGGACTTTAATTCCCATGCTGTCATTTCCCCTTATCTAGGTGCTGTTTCTCTCCTTGTAATTATCATGGTTCTAATGTTTGGTATAAAAAAAAAAATTGTTATATTTGTGGTATTTAAACATATTTGGATTTTTGTGGATTGTTTTTACAGCATATAATGCATCAGTGCACGTAACAGATCTGTGATTAAGTGCTATATCTAATAGTTTTCTAGAGTGTTGTTGGCAATGGAAGTACTTCTGTTCGTGTCCTGGTTAACATAGGGTGCCATTTTAGATTTGCTTATGAGATTGAAACAATTTATATTATACACTTTTTATCATTTTGCATCACGGATTGATGCGCGACTCTAGTTATTCCATGTTGCTGCAACAAATTTTCATTTTGATGCATGATCTTCCATCTAGGTGTGGTACGGTGGCTGTTGGAATTTGTGGGGCAGCATAAGACTCTGTAGTAGCCACAATATTGAGTGTGCATCTGGTAGTTTTGAATCTGCAACTCTGTAGACATCCCATAAAACTTGTTAATAAACTCAACTCTAAAATCTTCAAGAAAATACAGAACATAAACCTTTATTAAAACCTTAGGTGAATACAACAAAATGGCTGAAAAAGGTTTTTATTTATTTATTATTAAATAAGGCCATTATTAAGTCCAAAACCCAAGCCCATGAGTCAATGACACAGATTCTTACCATGGTTTACCTTTGAGAAAAGGCCATGGTTTACTAATTTAGGAGTTGGTCTTAGCTTGATTGCTCAGAAAAAGGGAGTGTTTCTGTTTGGACAAGCTAAAGTGTAACTTGGGCCTTTTGATTTGGGTTTGGCTCAATATGATCCTTCAAACAAAGGTGTATAAGGCCTTTGTTAATTCATGTAAACACTTAATTTGAGAAACAGCATCAAATAGACAGATACACACTTGAGCAGGCTTGAGAAAGACAGATTCAGCTATTAAAAAAAAAAAAAAAGGCTTGAGAAAGACAGTATGCAAGATTAACATCCACCTTATATGTGTTCATTTCATGGACTTTGCTTGGCTGACTGAGTAGTACCATTGTCTTAGAGCATTTACAGCAAAACATCTAAAAAATATAGTTTTTAAGAACTGAAAAAGCAATTTTATCTATTTTAACAACTCACTTTAAAATATACCCAACATTAAAGGTTCTAGTTTAGCATACAACACATTAAAATAATATAAACAACATGATAACATAATATATCCTACACAATAAACACTACATAAAACTAAAAAAAGGAAAAAAAGACAGCAATGTACCATGCTATCTTTGGCAGCTCACTGTAGCTAAGAGTTAAAAATTTATAGGTATGACAACTTTGATGTTGAGGATATTTTTAGTATGTTGATGCTAAACTAGCTTTTTAGTTATTATGACTACTTTATTGTGAATGCTCTCTCATACTGTTTAGGTTGGGTTGCCATTAAAATGTTCAGTCAGGTGCTAATTGGTTTTTCTCTTACTGTGTTGGGTTGCCGTCAAAATGTTCAGTCAGGTGCTAATTGGTATTTCCGTTTTGCTGTTTTCTAATGTAACCAAAAAAAAAAAAAAAAAAAAATTTCATTGACAAGATGGGCTAGTTATGCTGGGCCTTTTCCCCCATTGTCTAAGTTGATCTCTTTCCTGCTTCCATGCATTATTGGGGGCTGTAAAGTTGTAAACCACTTTTTTTTTTGTTTTTTTGGTGTGGATAAATGTGAATATTTCATTGAAGGAGCAAAAGGAAGGGATATCTACATTACTTTCCCAAGCCTCCATGACAGCAAGAGGAAGGGATACACATTTACAAAAATATGATATATTTGAGTATAACACATTCTTTCTTAGTTCATGAACTATGGGGTCAGCATCCCTTTTGATCCAACAAAAATAACAACACAAAAGAATTAGCCAAGACTGATGCATCATTCAGCAGTGGCCGAATCTCCTAACATGCTTCCTTCAAATTCTTATTTAAGACATCACATGAATCTTAGAATCACCCTTAACAATTATACTTTGGAACTTTTCATCTCTGGCCAAATGTAAAGCCCAAATTATGGCAAAAGCTTCAACAAAACTAGGACCATATGGTTGTAAGATGTAACATTGATTTTTTTTTTTTTTTGATAATGTTGTAACATTGATATTATTCTTAGCAATAATCTGATTCTAATTTTCTTAATGATTTGTTATTTCTAGCTGGGTATTTGTTGTGATCCTGGGTACTGAACTATTACTTTATTCAAGTTTGGTAGATATGCACTTCAATATTCAAGCATTTGCAATGTTGTTTGACATTTGACATTGACACAATTAACCATTGTAGATTAAATGATCATATTGAATAAATCCAAACCAAAAGTTAGAATTGTTTAAATTTAGGGTCTGTTTGGATACAGTTGAAAACTAAAAACTGAAACTGAAAACTGAAAAATACTGTAACAAAATAATTTTTAAATGTGTGAATAGTACCGTGGGACCCATTTTTAATAAAAAAGTTACAGAAAAGTGAAATTTGTGAGTTCATAAACAGTACACGATGTGCACTGATTGGTTGAAAAAAGTGGGAAAAGTCAAACTTTGCGGCTACTGTTTATTAAACAGTGCATGAACAGTAACCACAAGTATCACAAACGCGTGAAAAAAAAAAAAAAAAAAACCACAAACAAAGACGTGCTGTTTTCAGTCCAATCCAAACGTAGCCTTAAGCCATCAATGCAAAATTAATAAAGAATCTAAATTTTGCGGAACCAAATTGTTTTTTTTTTTTTTTTTTAAGTCCAAATATGCGCTAACAGGAAATAAAATTCTAAATAGATAAAAGTAATTACAAGTAAATATACAAAGAATGAAATCAAGGACTTAATTTTGTTATGTTTGCAAAAAAAAAAAAAAATGTTATCTTGGAATAAAAAAGAAAATTAGCAAAAAGAGATGCTTTAATGTTTTTATTTTTTCTTAAACTGGAACAAAATAAAAATCAGCTCTGAAGTTGAGAGTATCACTTACTCTAAGTTTGAGATTGATTTAGGCTTTAAACATTTGTGATGTTGGTTAACATTTTTTTGCTGAATGTGATGTTGGTTAACATTTAATAGCAATAGTAGTAACAAGTAACAATCATTGATAAAAGGACAAAATTGAACAACTTTTAAACAATTGTTTATAAATACAAAGTGTGTGTAATATACAACACCGGTGGAAAGGATGAAATATGATTAATAAAACTACGTAATAATTGAGGTAGAATATGTGTGCATTGGGGTAGAATATGTGTGCATTTGACAACTGATTAAAAGCTAGCATTTTACTTAAATTATCTATTATTTATAAGTGTCACACTACTTTTTGTTTAAGTTTATTTCAAATAATTTAAATTTTAGTTTTTTAAGAATAAGCTATCTCTTAACTTTTTTATTTCATATTATGTATATATAAATTACAAAAAAAAAAAAAAAAAGGCAATTCCAAATGGACACTTAAAAGAAAGAAAAAACAAATTATGTAGACAAGTGTAGGTGTATTGCCTAAAAGGAAGTTTTTTTTGCTACTAAACCTTATAGTCTAGTGGCACCCGGTTAAATTATAACCTTAGAGCTTGGGGTTCTATCCCCCTTAATTACCCAGGAAAAAAAAAAAAAAAAGGTTTTTTTTTAATGATTTTTAGAAAGGCATTTTTTTAATCCAAAAAAAAAAGTTAAAGTATAAAGTTAAAGTTGATTAGAAAGGCCTAAAAAGAAGTTAAAAGTATAAATTAGAAAAACTGAAAAAAAAAAAAAAAAATGTTGATTAGATAATGACAAAAATAGTTAAAAGTTACTGTAAGAGTTCGTTTGGAATCTGTTTATTTTATTGAAATTGAAATTTTTTTATTGAAAATACTGTAAATAAAGGTAAAAGTTAGTTGAAATAGTGCAGTGAAATTCATAAATAGTATTAAAAACGCAGTGAGACTCATGAATAGTAGTAAAAATAAGCTGAATAGTAAAATAAATTGGCAAAATTTGTTTACACGATTCAATTTGGGTTTGACATGGTGAAGAGGACCAAAATTTTGACATTAGGTAAGATTTTTTTTTTTTTTTTTTTTTTTCCTTCTTACATGATTGAATTTATGTTTCACTTAAAATTGATTAGGGTGAAGATTAGATTGAATTAAAAAATTTAAGACTGCCTCAATTAAAAGGAGTCACTACTTTTAAACATGTATAACAGGAGTTTAGTTTAGATCAAAATTAATCCATAGTTTTTTTTTTTTTTTTTTTTTTCTATTAAACATTAAAGAGAAGTTAATCAAAATTTTAAAAATATTTCAAAAATCAATATTTTTAGAGAAATTTCCAAAGAGTGGCATTCTAAGGAGTCTTCTAAACGAGCAATTTCTTTGAAGACAAGAATAAAAATAGCAGAATGTGACACATGCACAGTGAAATATTAAAGAGACTAACGACTAATTTCTTTGAAGATGAGAAGAAATAAAGTAGACAGTGACTCATGCACAGTAACATGTTAAAGAGCAAGGTTTTGAGACCCGGATCGTCCATTGAACCGTAAAAGGGAGAGGTTCAAGGTTTTTGAGGTCGAACCGGGGTCAAACCGTGATGACGTCATAATTAATTTAATAATTAATTAAAGCCTAAATATAGATATTAAATTTATAAAACGAGCAAAATTGACAATATATCTATATATGTGAGGGAAATTTAATGATTTTCAAGCATATATTTAATAATTAAATAAGAAAGTTAATAAAATAAAATAATAACCATGAAAACATTAAAATTTATGATTAATTTTTGAAGTAAATTTGAATATCTTTGAAGGATTTTAATTATAATTTTTTTTATTCCTTGTAAGAGATGGATAATTTAATTAAGTAGAATAAAATTGTAAAAAAAAAAAAAAAATTGCTAGGGGTTGGACCGCACGGTTCTCACCGGTGGAAGATAATTTGTAATAATGAAGATGACATTTTTTCTATCTAAATCGTGAGAAAATTCTTAGGTACTTTCGAAGTACAAAGAAATGGTGCTTTTTCTTTTCATATTTATAGTAGACTCTATCATAAATTTAATAAACGGACTCCATCATGAATGTGAGAGGAAGGAATATTATTCTCTATACTTTAGGAGTACCTAAGAATTACTCCTAAAATGTGAATATGAGAAAAAAAGAAGTTAAAAATTTTCAAGCGTGAATGTGAACCTAAGAATGTTGTTTGAGTGTTTTTGATATACTTGTGAATGAAAAAGTATATAAAAATGTATATAAGTATGTTTAAAATGTAAAAAAATTGTTTGAAAAGAGTTACCAAACGGGCCCTAAAGAAGACAGTGATGGCTTCGGCCCTACAAGGTTCCATTTACATTAATAAAAAAAAAACAAAAAAAACAGACTTAATAATAGACGTGAAGCTCCCCTCTTCTAAATAACAGTTGTGTCGTCTCTGCTTTCCAAATACTTACAGCATGTATGTGACTTGCTAGAGCACCAAAGTAAATAGAAGAGGTCATGTGTTATGGTTAGCATTTTTCACTTTTGAGAAGGAAGGGTCCTTTTTGGATTGAAAATTCACTGATGAAGAATGGAGAACAATGGTTTAGACCATATGATTGGATGTAATTTTTCTTTTCAATTTTTAATATTTGTGATTAGTTTTGAAATTCGAATATACAGATGCATAAACATAAAAAAATGACCACTTATTTATGCCTCTCTCTCTAATATGGATTTTTTATCGACAATTTAATGTGATTTTGTCTTAAAATAAATGAATTGCCTTTATTTTTCTATAATATTAATTAAAGTAATGGTACAATTACAAACTATTTTACAACTTTTTATAAACTGTTAATAAGTATGTGTAATATACAACATCTCATTGTTTGGCTAGCTTTTACTTAAAGGTGGAAAGGATAAAATATGATTAACAAACTACTTAAGATTTGATGTAGAATTTTAGTAAATCTATATGTAAGATTTGATGTAGAATTTGTGTGCATTTGACAATTGATTAAGCATTTCATTCTTTTTTCTTAAAAAAAAAGCTAGCATTTTACTTAAATTACCTATTTATTTGTAAGTCTTACACTACTTTTTGTTCAAGTTTTCTTTCAAAAAATTTAAATTTTAGTTTTTTAAAAATAAGTTAACTCTTAACTTTTTTTTTTTTTTATATTATATATATATTACAATAAAAAAAAAAAAGCAATTTCAAAATGGATACTTAAAAGAAAATGAAAAAGAAATTATGTAGACAAGCGTAGGAATATTGCCTAAAAAGATTTTTTTTTTCAATGATTTTGAGAAAGTTCTTTTTTTTTTTAATGAAAAAAAAAGTTAAAGTATAAAGTTAAAGTTTTTTTTTTTTTTTTTTTGATGGGGAAGTATAAAGTTAAAGTTGATTAGAAAGGAAAGGCCTAAAAAAGAAGTTAAAGTATAAATTAGAAAAACTGAAAAAAGGTGAAGTAATAAGTGTTGATTGAATAATGACAAAAATGGTCAAACGTTATTGTAAAGGATGAAACTTATTCAAGTGGATGGTGACTATGGCCAGCTGTTGTTGTCGTTTTGTTTTTTGTTTTTTGTTTTTTTTGTTTTTTTTTTGTTTTTAACAAACACACACCAAAGAGAGGGAAGATAATGGCCAAAATTTAGATAGACTTTAGGTAAGATTTTTTATTTTGGTTTTGCTATTTTATTTTATTTGTTTACACCATTAGACATTGGGTAAGATTTGATTTTTTTTTTCTTCTTACGTGATTGAGTTTGTGCTTCACCTAAATTGATTAGGGTAAATCTTAATCGAATTAAAACTACCTCAATGAAAAGGAGTCACAACTTTTTATTTTATTTTTTGATACAAGATAGAATTCTACTCTTGTCTAAACTAAGTGTATATGTGTGTGAAGTTTTCTTCTGGAGACTTGAATCATGTCCCTTACCCCCCATATCTCATAAGTACTTATACTTATGGAGTGACCATCGTACCAAAAATGTGCGGTAAAAATGAGTCACTACTTTTAAATACATATGATAGGAGTTTAGTTTAGATCAAAATTAACTCATAAGTTTTCATTTTTCTATTAAAAATTAAAGAGAAATTAATCAAAATTTTAAAAATATTTCAAAAATAAATATTTGTAGAGAATTCATTAATTTTTTCCATTTAAAAATGTTTTAAGGTGAAATATTATTCCAAAGAGGAGCATTCAGAGGAGTCTTCCAAACGAGCAAAATTTCTTTGAAGATAAGAATAAATAAAGCAGAAAGTGACTCATGCAAAGTGAAGTATTAAAGACTAAAGAGACTTTGAAATCGGTGAAGGGCAATTTGTAATAATAAATGTGACATTTTTTCCATCTAAAAATGTGAACATGAGAAGAAAAAAAAAAGTTAAAATTTTCAAGCATGAATGTGAACATGAGAAATTAAAGAAGATGGTGAATGGGAATTAGACTGTGTTTGGATTGCGCGTTTGCGCGTCCACGTTCACTATTTCTGCGTTTTCCTTTTTTTTTTTCTTTTTTTTTTTTTTACAAGCCGCAGTTGTTGACCAGATTTTCCATGAACAGTGCTCAGATGCACTGTTTATGGACCCACAAATTACACTTTTTAGCAATTTTTTTATTAAAAATGGGTCCCACAGTACTATTTACACATTTAAAAATTATTTCGCTACAGTGTTTTCAGTTTCAACAAAAATAAGTTCAATCCAAACGGACCCAATTAGTGAAGGCTTCGGTCCTACAAGGTTCCATTTATATTAATTAAAAAAAAAAAAAAAGACTTAATAGACGTGAAGTTCCCCTCTTCTAATGGTTGTTTCTTCTCTGCTTTCCAAATACTTGCAACATATTTATCTGTGACATACTGGAGTACCAAAGTAAAAATGGCTGAGACTATCCTTAATGTTGCTGCTGAGGAAATACTAGGCAAGCTGATTTCACTTCCTACTGACCTAATTGGCCTTGCCTGGGGTTTCAAGGAACATATAGAAGAGGCCATGTGTTATGGTTAGCATTTTTCACTTTTGAGAAGGAAGGGTCTTTTTTGGATTGAAAATTCACTGATGAAGAATGGAGAACAATAGTTTAGACCAAGCGATTGGATGTAATTTTCTTTTCAATTTTTAATATTTGTGATTAGTTTTGGAATTTGAATGTACAGATGCATAAACATTTAAAAAAAAAAAAAAAAAAAAGACCTCTAACTTATGCCTTTCTCTCTAATATGGATTTTTATTGACAATTTAATGTGATTTTGTCTTAATTAAATGAATTACCTTTATTTTTCTATAGTATTAATAAATGTAATGGTATAGCCATAAACTATTTTATAACATTTTTACAAACTGTTGATATGACCAACTTCTTATTGGTTTTCATCTAGACTTCCCATTAATATCACATTTTCATTTACAAATAATCACTTACCACATCAACAATTTATAAATTTTTTGTAAAAAAATTGGTATCTCTAACATTTCTCTATTAATAACAGAAACTAGGCTAATTGTGTGCACTATATTTGTTTAGAGGTTTTTTAGTCAAAATTTTCATTCCTATCTCATAATCCAATGAAATTTATGCATTTGCCATATCCAAATAGTGCAGAGTGCAGACTCCATTGAATGGGATGAGACATATAGTCCAAAAAAAATGAATAAACCCACACGCACACACTGATAATACCTTCAATACTATTTTGTTGTTCATTAACTTTTTTTCCAAAAAAAAAAATTCATTTTTTTTAAATTATGACTCATCCCACACTTCACTATTTTTGGTGATCAACAAATACATAAATCTCATTAAACTAAGGCATAAACCTCAAATTAAAATAAATGAAAATTTTTGACATTAAAACAAAAGTCTTTAAGCTGGTTTTTGACAAGGTCAGTCTAGTATGTAACTATGTATTTGCATTTCTTAAGGAGGCGTTTGGTTTGTCGTGATATTACACCACACTGTAATATTACTTTTTTATAATCTTACATTAATGTAATATCAATATAAAAATACAATATTACATTATTGAGGAAAGTGATGAGATTAAGGTGGTGTTATATATTTTGTAATTTTAGATTATGGTAATGTTAGAAAAAATAAAATAAACCAAAAACCTTTGGGTATTGTAAGGACTCAATTTGTAACGATCCCAAATTTGTATTGGGTTCGAAACGCTAATGGCCCAAACAATAAATTTGTAGAGCGTGAATATAAAAGAACTAGATTAACTTTGGAGGAAAAACGGTTAAACCTATCGTTTCTTGATGGATCAATATAAATATTACGATCAATTTATCCTTGAAACAAGCTCAGTTCTTTATTTCATAAGATTTTCTTCTTAACGTCACTTGTTCAGAAGTTCCGATCCTTTTTCTCAATGTATTCTTCCATATTATATACTGTCCTTTTGGTGTTATCTTCACCACACACGTGTAGGTTGGATTCAGAAGATCCTTTCCTGACCCATCCAACGTCTTCTGGAACCTTCAACCAGCAGCTGTAAGGCTGCTTCATCACTGTTCAGGCATCACCTCTACATTAATGTGGCCAGAGAGTTGGTTGAGAGGCAATTAATGCAGAGGTAGCAGTTGTTAAAGATATTTATTTATCTTTTCTTTCTTACCCTTGGCCCCATGACCCACCTTTAGTGGTAATGCAACTTTGAAATGTGTTTGTGACAATACGGCGTTCAAATCGTCCTCGGACACATATTGTCGAGGATGATTTTGTCCTTGGATGAATATTCGACCCATCTCATATGATATCTACTCCTCTTTTCATTTGGTTTCCCTTATAACCTTATGTAGGCCTCCTCGGATAGTTTAATGTCCTCGGATAGGCCACAGGCCCAGTTAACACGGCTTTAATAATTATTGATTAACTGGCCCCCACAGGTATGTTTGGTAGATTGTAATAAGCATTGTAATGTAATTCTTAAACCTATGGTTTAGTTATTCAGTAGTTTGGTTATATTTTTATTATAGAGAATAAATCATTCCTTATAAATAGCTATTCTTTAAAATGATGAATAATTATTCATTTCAAAAAGAGTTGTAATAACTATTCCTTAATAGGTGTATTTAATTTCTAAAATTAATATATTTTCAAATAAACAAACTTTCCATATGCATATAACAATTATAAAAATTATAAATCATAAAAAAATAACTAATCTATCTTTCAATTTTTTTTTTAAAAAAAATTATTTTTTAGGAAATATAATTATATTAGTAAGATATTTCCTAAAATATATCCTAAGTTTGATTTAAATTGTTTTTATTTCATTTTTTTCAGAGTTTTATTATTGTGTTGTCACCAAATAAATGGATAGCAATAAGTATTGTATTAAAACATCTTGTATTCCTTGTAATACTAATTTCTATGTAATTACCATTATAGTTTACCAAACATGTCCTTAATGTCACATCAAAGCACTTCACAACGAATTAAATGCCCCTTAAGAGTACTGATTATCTTATACTTAGGGAAAAATATTTTGTATCAAATACTTACTCTTGTATATATTTTATACACAGTTTTTTAAAATTGTGAACACAATTTTAACTAAAATTTATTGATTCGCATTTTGAATTGAATTTTTGGTTGGGTTTGGTTTAATGTAAATCGAATTCCAAGTGTAAAATGAATGCAGGGAAAAGTGAATTCCTATAAGGAAAATGAAATTCGGGTGTTTGATTCTGCAATGAAAAATAGTCCAAAAAACAATTTATGGTGTTCGGTAACATTATGAAAATGCTATTTTCCTACAATTTTTTCACATTTTCTCAGTTATTTTCTCAGCTCCCAAACAAATTTTATAACAGAAAAATTCAAAATATACACTTAACACAACCAAAATCAAAATAAAAACATCTTTTATTCAGAAACTCAGTGAGAGGAGGAAGAAAGAGTGAGAGATTAAGGGAAAGAGAGATACATCAGGAAAGAGAGGATCGGAGTGGATGAAGGCGGCGACGGCTTGTGTGGGTTTGAGAAATGGGTTTGCGGAATGGGTTCGTCGAAGTGGTGGGTTCGTCAGAGTGGGTTTGAGGAATGAGTTTTCTGGGTTTCAAGGATGGGTGTGGTGGGATGCAACCAAATCGGGTTGAGTTTGAACAAGAAAAAATGGAGGGGATGATGAAGCTGGAGGGGACTTCAGACGACGCCTTGTGGTTTGGGCATTGCTTGACGAACGAGCTCGGTCTTGGGTGGGTTAAGGACGAGATCGATTTTGGGTGGATCGGTCTTGGGTGGTGACGATTTAGATGGCGGCGCCAATGAGTTTCCAATGGCGACTATGGGTGCGATCTCGCCAGTGCTAGGTGCGACGAGACCGGTGCTTCTAGTGCGATCTCCTTGCTATTTTTCTCTCTCTCTCCTATTTTCCCGGGGGTGTAATTCATTTGAAGGTAAAATAAAACCTGAAATGGTTTTACACCCTTCAAATCTTATTTTAGAGTTAACACAGAAAACCAATTTCGTTTGATCCAATTTTCTGTACCTATCAAACACACACACCAACCTAAAAGCATTTTCAACAATGGTTTGAAGACAAATCAAACACCGCCTTTGTTTTCAATTTTTTTTTCAAAGAAATGAGTAAAGCGAGTTTGTGCAAGTCTTTATCAAGATCTAACAAAATCTTTAATGATGATCTATCAAGCTCCAGCACATGGGAATGTCCCATCCCGTAAGGCTCCTTTTAGAAAAGAGACGCGGACCTGATAAACGTGTGGAAAAGATGTTCCCCACTAAATAAATAAAAGAAAAAAAAAATTGTAGTTGCTTTTTATCTTTTTTTTTTTTTTTGGCATATAAGTTAGAATTGTTTAAATTTAAGCAATCAAGCAAAATTAATAAAGAATCTAAATTTTGAGGAACCAAATTGGTTTTCTTTTTTAAAATCCAAATATGCGCTAACAAGAAATAAAATTATAAAAATAAATAAAAGTAATTACAAGTTGGGATACAAAGAATAAAATAAAGGACTTATTTTTGTTATGTTTGCAAAAAAAAAAAAAAAAAAACTGTTATCTTGGAATAAAAAAGAAATTAGCAAAAAGAGATGCTTTAATGTTTTTATTTTTTCTTAAACTGGAACAAAATAAAAATTAGTTTTGAAGTTGAGAGTACCACTTTCTCTAATTTTTAGATTGATTTATGCTTTAAAACATTTGCGATGTTGTTTAACATTTAATAACAACAGTAATAACGTGTAATGATCATTGATATATAGGACAAAATTAAACAACTCTTATTCTTATACAACAAGATTGAAATTGTTTAAATTTAAACATGGCAAAACAAGTTCTTAGTTTTGTGCTTTGGTTCTCGTTAACTTGTAATTTTTATTTCTCATTAATTCATATTTGTCAAATTTATATTTGTTATCAATTTGATCTTTAAAAATTAGAATAAGAAACTGTTTGGTACAAGATTTTTAACAACAGCTTTTAGTGTTTTAACATTGAAAAATTGTTATTAAAAAAAAAATTGTTTAGTAAAATATTTTAAACATATTTTTTATACTATAAACACTTTAAACACATTTTTTTACAAAACTTTTTAAATCACAATTTTCGAATCATTTTAATCAGAGCTGTATTTAAAGGCCTGCGGTTAATGCTTTCCGTGCTTTGACGCATGGTAAAAGTAAAACAACTGTGATGTTTGCACTAGAGATTCCCTGTAGACTGGCAGATGGAGATGATTATATTTGCACAGGAATTCCATCTACCGACACATCGGATCCATTTTCTCTTCAATAATTGAGATCCGAAGGAAACTTTAGCAAAGGTTCACAAACGCGTTTTACACGTTGCCAGACCATTACGGCTTTGTTTGGTTTAGTTTATTAAAATCGAATTTTTTTTAATAAATTATAAATAAAGATAAAAATTAATTAAAATAATATAATGAAATCTATAAATAATTTCATAAAATAAAGTAAAATCTATAAATAATAATAAAAATAAACTAAACAATAAAATAATCTGACTTTTTAAAACACACCCTACGTCTCTCTTCTCTTCCTCTTTATTCTTCTCAGACTTTTTCTATTACCTTCTCTCTTTCTCTTCTTCTGATCAGCTCCTTCTCTCTTTCTCTCACTCTTCCTGACGTCCAGTGACTGCATCTACCTTTTGCAAGATACTACAGTAAGTGCACCCTCACATGTCTTTGATGCTATTCAATTTTATTATTATTTTAAACTGGCTGAATATATAGTTTTACTAATCATTAATCATTTCAATTCATATATTAAATCGGAAAAAAAAAATCAAATCTACTTTATTCAAGTTATTTAAACTAGAAGATAAAATCCAAATCTTTATTATTATTTTTTTGAGGTAAATTGCATATAACCGGTATATTCTTAATATATGCAACTATTACGTGGTTCATTTTTTATGACACTTACGGACTTATCTCTTATATGATTTTTTTTTGGTTAAACGTCTCTCTTGCTATTTGTTTCATGAGATATTCGGACCACTTTTATCTAAGTCATGTTCATTTGTTTTGATGGAAAGAATTGTGTAAAATAGTTTTTTATATTGTAGTATAAGAAAAAATAATTCAAAAAAAAACTAATTGGGCCAACAGAAAAGCATAGCTTATTTTTAGAAATTATTTTCAATTAAATGTTTTTAGAAAACAGTTCTATCTTACCGCAAGTTACATAAGAGAAGTTTGAAAATTATTTTTCAACTTATTTAAGGTTACTATCAACGTTAAAAAATGAGATAATTTTATAAAAAATATTTTTTGAAAAATAACTAATTTTTAAGAAAATATTATCGCCAATACTCGAAACAAACAGAGCGAATTGAAATTAGAAAACCTCGAATCTAAACTTGCTTTTTAATATATCAACCTTGTTCAATCAAGAGCAAGACTAGCGGTGAAGCCAAAGTGACTCTCATATGCATACACATGCATACGAGTACTTGAGTCTAATCTAAATAAAAAAATAAAAAAATTCATATTGTATTTATTTGTTTGAGGGTTTTATTTTTTATTTTAATGAATGTGTTACACATGAATAATTTATTTTGTTTTTTTCTTTTAAAGAAAATTTCCACTTCTCTCATGAAAGGAATTTTAGAAACTTGACATATCTCATATAAAACTTGTGTCAATTCTGAAATTTGGGTTAATATACTCATAGAATGATTAAGTTACAATAATTTAACAACTAATGTGAATATATATACTTGAAACATAATAGTCAACTTCAAAAAAATATTAAAATTCTGACCGTTCTTATAATTCTTATTTGTACACAAATTTATGTGAAAAAGAATAAATTATTACATGAATTTGTGATTTTTTTTAAGTCATCGCTCTAATGCTCTCAAAAGTTAATAATAAAGTTTTTTTTTTTTATATAATAAATATAACTTTTAGTTCTTTTTTCAACTTGAAAAAAGAGAATCTCATGAGGCTTTTTGAAACAAAGCTGATGCTTCCAGTGTTTTGACCCATAGAAGTAAACGTCTGTTATGTTTGTGCTGTAATTCCCATATTGGGTGGCAGTGGCTGATGCTCATACTCGTAGAGGCTTATGGTAATCATACCCGTCACATCGAATCCAAAATCATCTTCTGTCGGCAGAGTGTTAGTCCTACCACTAGTTCTAATCATTTGAGTCTTTCGGAGAGTGATATAAAACACGTTATAATAAATTGCTATACGATTACACTCTGACATGTCTTTCATGCTATGGATTTTATATATTCTTGGCTAAATATTATAGTTTATTAACGCAGTAAACAAAATAAGATGAAAAGTTTGATGGAAGTGTTTCAAGGATTAGATTTATTGATCGTGATATTGCTATTTGTAGAAAGGTTCCTAAAAATACACGAATTCCAAGCTTATCTAGCCATTAGAGGGCTTGGCAAAAAACTACTTGAAGGTGATTTTGATAGACAAAAAATAATTATATAATATTTTTAAAGAAATATAATAAGCTTATTTTTATTATTCTATAGATCTATATTATTTAAATTAATTCTATTACTCTACAGATCCATTTTTACTATCAATTTTTTTATATTCTAATATTAAACTCTTTATATATCTATTGTAAGGGAAACGAAATATGGTTCGAAAGAAAGATCGATTTTGGGAGCATGTTGAAAAACAAAATAATGGTCGTTTCAAATGTAATTTTTGTGAAAATATTTTTGCTGGGGGTGCTACAAGGATTAAATATCACTTGGCTAGTGCTAAAGGTCATGATATTAATATTTGTACAAAAGTGCCTAAAGAGGTCCAAGAGGAAGCTAACAAAAAACTTAAGGGTGCATCAACTTCAAACAAGGATAAGGAGAGGGGAATCAGCTCAACTTCAATATCAAAGGATGGCATGTTGAGCGAAGTGTTTGAAAAGGTGAGTAAAGATGTAAATATTTTATTTTTAGATTATATTTCATCATAATCTTAGCAGTGAACTTGTGATAACCATTTCAGTTATTGATTTTAATTGTTTGAATCAAGTAAAACATTATAATAAATTTCCATCACATTGGAATACATTACTTATCACATATAATGGTTTTACATCACTTTATTATTATAATTATTATTAATTTTTTGAGTTATGTTTACTAATTATGATTCGGCATTTGGTCCATTGCAGTCCAATTCAATCTATTACAATCCAGTTTGGTCCAATTCATTCCAATTTGGTCCATAATGGTCCACTTCAATCCATTTCGGTGTACTTACTTAAAAATAGGAAGAAAAAAAAAGTTTGGGTTGGGAGTAGTACTATACTACTATCAATTATTTGAGTACTATTCATTTTAACTATATGATAAGTTTTGATTATCATGACAATTTTCTTAAGAGAATAAAAAATTTGAATGATATATTTAAAAATTAAAAATTTTAGTTATATGAAAAGAAATTAGGAAAATATAATGAATAATAAAAATAGTTATAAAAATATGAACAACTTAGAAAAATAATATCAATCAAAAACACCATAAATGATAAAATTATATATTTGTAAATGTGGGGCCGAAGAAAATGTAGCCTCGGCCCAGGCCCAATTTATCTTAAGGTCCAAAGCCCAGGCCGAGGAGCCCTATTGTCAGGGACACACAATAAAGGCTCCTTGAAAGGCCCAGGGATGTGGCCGAGGACGACTCTATGCCCGACATCCCGCAAAACGCCCGAAGAAAAGGACAGATTCGGCACAGGAGCAGCACAGGGGAAAAAGGCTGCCAGCACCTTAATGTGGAGCCCATCACCTGACAAACCCATACTCATACCATGCTATCTAGCTCTTCCCCAACCACTCTGACGTGAGGGTTGATAAGACGAGTAACCACCCCAGATAAGGAGAAACTGACACGTATGTGAAGAACGGGAGAAAATACTAGTATAAAAGATGGAGGAGTATCACTGTGAAAGGGGGGGATGCCCACAAGAAAAAATCTTGGCAGACATAGTTACCCATGGAGGAGGAATGGGGAGATGATACTGCTCCTCGGACTAATTCCGAGGAGAGACCTTTCAAACCACATCCGTATAAGGCTTAGCTATACAGGTCAAGTCCACCTTCGCATGGGCTTTCACGAAAATCCTGACTAAATCGCCGCCCAACGACCGAGGTCCAGCCTTCCCAAACCCATTCTCTACAAATCATATTGTTCGGGCCCTTTACACATGAGCCCAACGCCAGCTTTGGGTTGTAAAAATCCTGCCCTTACAATTGGCGCCGTCTGTGGGGAGGCTTGCACGTTGGCACAGGTGGCGGTAAAGTCAACTCTCTAGCGAGCAGAGATTCGCGGGGTTTCCTCCATCTCTGGCGACATGCAACTGTTGCTTCGACATAAACTTCTGCTAGGGGCTACGCCTTGCAGTGCCAATGTCACGGGCAGCTCTAGGGGCTTTTGGCCTCAAGCCAGCTCTCCCCACCCTGGTCTAAGGGCTTACGTTCGAAACATAAATAAATGTAAAAAAAAGAAATCTTACAAGTTTTGGACAGAACCAAGGCCTTGTATGGTCCTCGGACTCAAGCCTATGGGGAAACCAAGTACAAAAAAGAAATCTTACAAGTTTTGGATAGAACCAATGCCTTGTATGGTCCTAGGCCTTGTATGGTCCTCGGACTCAAGCCTATGGGGAAACCAAGTACAAAAAAGAAATCTTACAAGTTTTGGACAGAACCAAGGCCTTGTATGGTCCTCGGACTCAAGCCTATGGGGAAACCAAGTACAAAAAAGAAATCTTACAAGTTTTGGACAGAACCAAGGCCTTGTATGGTCCTCGGACTCAAGCCTATGGGGAAACCAAGTACAAAAAAGAAATCTTACAAGTTTTGGACAGAACCAAGGCCTTGTATGGTCCTCGGACTCAAGCCTATGGGGAAACCAAGTACAAAAAAGAAATCTTACAAGTTTTGGACAGAACCAAGGCCTTGCCTGGTCCTCGGACTCAAGCCTGTGGGGAAACCAAGTACAAAAAAGAAAAAACTATAGTACATAAACCTTAAAATCCATCCGAGGAGAACTCCCCGTTAACAATGGGGTTAATCCCTAAACTGCACGGATTCCCCGGTCTACCCTCGGATCCCCAATACCAAAGGGATTGACGCAATACAGTGCAATATATTACGCAAAAGCACAATCAAAGTCCCTCGCTACTCGGCTACCCTCTCGGACGAATTATTTAGAGTTTATCGTTCACGGACATTGGTCTAGCATGCATCGCGCAGCACTCAGCGGTTATCTCGATTAGTTCCAAGAGTTTAATTTATTGAGGATTACCATTGTTATACTTGATAATGTTTGTAAGTTTAAACCAGTAGGAATCTGTGTTAAGGCATTTTTCTACCCGGAGTGTCATTAAGGGCAGGCTTATATTTAATATTCATGCACAAAGTAGTTGTTGCAGAAGAGAAAAGTATTTATAAAGAAATAAACACATATTTTATTAAGACAAAGGAGTAGTACAGTGTACAATGAAAAGCTGAAACAAGCTTACATTAAAGCTAACTACGTAAGTAAAGAAAAATACAAGAGAGTAAAGATAAAGCTGAAGGAGAAGCATAGAGGAGAGGTTGGCTGCTGTGCCGAGATGTTAAGTAAGGGAACCATTCCTCAATACTTTTACATGCCTATAACTCAGGCAGCAAAAGAACCCGATGAGGGGTCTGCACCTTCGAAGAAAAGGTGCAGAGAGCACCTGGCTTCGGGCTAGCGCCGCTGAAGAAAAGGTGCAGGGAACCCAACTTGGGGCCTGCACCGTTGAAGAAAAGGTGCAGGGAGCCGAAAGTTGAGGGGCCCCCGCGAAAATTTGCCTGCGACAGGGCAGATGGCACTGATGGCGGAAATTCCTTCTTCTGACATACCAAAAATCTGGCATGACCAGAACCTGCTTCGGATTTTGACTAAAAGAGGGAGAAGTACCATCTTCCCCCTGTCAAAGCAGGGTACTGACTTAAATCTGTGCCATCCTTGTCCGTACCATATCACCTTGAGGATTTGGTGCCTCTGAAGCGTGCGAAGACCTTTCATCTCCATCCAAGTCTCAAACATCTTACTTTGAGGCAGAAGGGTACTAGGACTGGAGATCGTGGATATGGAAGAAGAGGTATGAATCTGAAGGGAACCGGAGAGTTCATGTGTAAGGGGAGTGACCCCCTACCCTATTTATACAACGGAGCAGACCGGTGGCATTAAACTTGTGCAAATTTCCAAGGAGCGCTACGGACAAAGCGGGCTGGGCTCAATTTCCAACCTCATCCTCAGCCGTAGGATCTGAATATCCTCGTGAAGGCGCGCCTCAAGTACCGAGATATCAGAAGACTCCGCGCAAATGAAAATAAAGGAGCGTCCCTTGTTTTGACACGACTCCCGTGTAAATGGAAAAATGCAAACATTAATGGAGTGCAGAATCAGAACAGGCTATGATGTAGGCCCAACATTATCAAAACCCTCCTTCCCAACTAAAAGTCGAGCAGCAGGCTTTTGAGGGGCTATTGTGGGGCCGAAGAAAATGTAGCCCCGGCCCAGGCCCAATTTATCTTAAGGTCCAAAGCCCAGGCCGAGGAGCCCTATTGTCAGGGACACACAATAAAGGCTCCTTGAAAGGCCCAGGGATGTGGCCGAGGACGACTCTATGCCCGACATCCCGCAAAACGCCCGAAGAAAAGGACAGATTCGGCACAAGAGCAGCACAGGGGAAAAAGGCTGCCAGCACCTTAATGTAGAGCCCATCACCTGACAAACCCATACACATACCATGCTATCCAGCTCTTCCCCAACCACTCTGACGTGAGGGTTGATAAGACAAGTAACCACCCCAGATAAGGAGAAACTGACACGTATGTGAAGAACGGGAGAAAATACTAGTATAAAAGATGGAGGAGTATCACTGTGAAAGGGGGGGATGCCCACAAGGAAAAATCCTGACAGACACAATTACCCATGGAGGAGGAATGGGGAGATGATACTGCTCCTCGGACTAATTCCGAGGAGAGACCTTTCAAACCACATCCGTATAAGGCTTAGCTATACAGGTCAAGTCCACCTTCGCATGGGCTTTCACGAAAATCCTGACTAAACCGCCGCCCAACGACCGAGGTCCAGCCTTCCCAAACCCATTCTCTACAAATCATATTGTTCGGGCCCTTTACAAATGAGCCCAACGCCAGCTTTGGGTTGTAAAAATCGTGCCCTTACAGTAAAAATAGAGAACTATAAATTACTTTCAGAGTTTATTTAATTTTTGGGGAGAACAAATTATTTACAATAAAATTTAGATAATAAGTTATATATTATACCACATTTAAAAATAATTATATATTTTCATGTATCGTGTGTGTTTGTGACTGGTTATTATAAAACTCCAAAAGAAAAAAAAAACTATTAATTATTGTATAAAAATTAAGAAGGTGAAAATCATAATATAAGTTTTTATATTTCCAATATATAAATATATCTGGACCCATCTTGTTTATTTTTAATAGAATTGTACTTTACACACCACAAACATTTCCATATTATTGTCTCTTGTGCAGAGTAAGGCAGAATACAAAGTTGATATTTTACTTGGTGTTTTTGTGGAGGGACTTCTAGCCAAGTTGAGATCAATTGTTATAGAGAAACATATTAGTTTTGAGTTGGGTTTCAAGGAAGGGCTAATAGACCTTCTTATCTTGTTAACCCAAATTCAACTTGTGTTAAATGATGCTGAGAAAAGACAAGCAAGTGATGATTTTTTGAGGAGTTGGTTAGCAGAAGAGGTTAGACCTGTTGCTTATGACATTGATGATGTGCTATATGAGTTTGGCTATAACATTCTTCAGCAAAAGGTACTAAACTACTCTTCACCCTCTAATGACATTAGCAATATGGCAAACGAAATTATGATCATCAACGAATCATTAAATAGATTTAAAGGTGACATTGCTAGTTTTGATCTTCAAGCAGAGTTTGTGAATTCGATCCCTGAGATTAGCTTTAACATGGATATAGACTCCTTCCTTGATGATAGTGTGATAGAAATCACGGAGACTCTTCCCCAATATAATTTATATAATTGTTGGTTGATATTCAAGAAAAGAGCATTTGCCAATGAAAGACTTCTAACTCCAGAGTTGGAGAAAATTGGACGGGAGATTGTTAAAAAATGTAAAAGGGTTCCATGGGCTGCAGGATTTTTAGGGGGGAATAATGTACTTTATATGTGATAAAGATGAATGGCTATCAACTCAAAAAAAAAAAAAAAAAAATTGGGATTTACAGGACAATGATAATGATGGAGTGTTTCACATATTAAAGTTAGGCTATGACCATCTTCCAACACCATCTTTGAAACGATGTTTTGCATACTGTGCAATTTTCCCTAAAGATTATGTCATGAAAGAGGACAAAGTAATTCAACATTAGATGGCTGAAGGGTTCCTTGAACCATCTAAAGAAGGTGATACGGTGATGGAAGATATTGGTAACACGTATTTCAATATTTTGTTGGCTACTTCCTTTTTCCAAAATGCTAGAAAGGATGTTTGTGGTGATATTATTAGTTGCAAAATGCATAATTTGGTGCATGATTTTGCCCTTTCAATTTCAAAATCTGATATTCTAATTTTGGAGGGAGATTCTGTGAATAATGTTAGTAAAGTACAACCTTTATTTGTCCGATCTGATGGCAAAACAACACCAAGAACTTCATTTAGTGGAGATAGTTTTATAAAAATGCGCACATTAATTTCAGAAAATCTAGACTTTAATGACATGTTATCAAATTTTAAATGCTTACGTGTTTTAAAATTATCCGGGCGTTGTATAATAGGGTTGCCAAATTCAATTGAGCAATTGATACATTTGAGGCTTCTTCACATCTTGCACACTGAAATTGGGGGATTACCAAAATCCATTACCAAACTCTACAATTTGCAAACTTTAAGAATCGAAGAATGCCCTAAACTCGTGAAGCTTCCGGAAGACCTAAGCAATTTGATTAACTTGAGACATATTAGTATTAATATTGTTTGGTGGAGATGGTTATGGGCCTTATGGCACAAAGATTGTTTACTCAAAAATATGGGACGATTGACTTGCCTTCAAACATTGAAATTTTTTTGTGTGGGTCAAGATGAAGGTTATAGGATTAAAGAAATGGGACCCTTAAAAAATCTCAGAGGAGAAATGAACATATACAATTTAGAGAATGTGAAAGATGAGGAAGAAGCCAAAAGTGCAAAATTAAAAGAAAAGGAAATATTCAAGTTGGGATTATTTTGGAGTCCTTTTGCTAAAGGATTGGATAGGTATGATAAAGATGAAAAGGTGTTGGAAGGCCTCCATCCTTACCCAAGTTTGAAAAGCTTAACAATCGGAGAGTATGGAGGAAAGAAATTCCCATCTTGGGCTAATGATTTGTCGCTATTTCACAATCTGGGGTTTTTTAAAAAAATAACTATAAAACACATACTATATTATAAGTTAGACAACGTTTCAAACTTATTGCATTTCTAACAATTTGAGTCCAGTGGACTCGATTTACCCAGAAATATGACGTGGACAAAGTAGGAAATCGAGTTTACTGAACTCGATTTCTATACATAGAAATCGAGTTTAATAAACTCAATTTCTGTGTACAGAAACCAAGTTTAACAAACTCGGTTTCTATACATAGAAACCGAGTTTATTAAAATCGATTTCTATGTATAGAAACCGATTTCAATAAAACTGAGAATGCTCATCATTTCTGCTCAAAAAATCTCAACTCAACATTACACCCAACAAAAAAAAAAAAAGAAAAAAAAAAAAAAAAAAGAACATAAGACCCAGAAAATAAGCTGTTCCATTTCTCTAAAACACAACCCAAAAACCACATAGAAGATCAAATGAGAAAATGATACCGGTTGTTGGGACAGCGACGGCGACGGAATGGAGGGGCGACGGCATCGGAGCGGAGGGGCGATGTCGACGGAGCAGGTGACGGAGTTGCAGGAGAGGGAATGAGAGTGAGAGAGACGGACGGCGACGGAGCGGGAATGACCGGATCTGAGAGAGACAGACGGCGATGGAGCGGGAATGGCCGGAGCTGAGACTCCGTCGCCGTCGCTGTCCCAACAACCGGTATCATTTTCTCATTTGATCTTCTATGTGGTTTTTGGGTTGTGTTTTAGAGAAATGGAACAGCTTATTTTCTGGGTCTTATGTTCTTTTTTTTTTTTTTTTTGTTGGGTGTAATGTTGAGTTGAGATTTTTTGAGCAGAAATGATGAGCATTCTCAGTTTTATTGAAATCGGTTTCTATACATAGAAATCGATTTTAATAAACTCGGTTTCTATGTATAGAAACCGAGTTTGTTAAACTTGGTTTCTGTACACAGAAATTGAGTTTATTAAACTCGATTTCTATGTATAGAAATCGAGTTCAGTAAACTCAATTTCCTACTTTGTCCACGTCATATTTCTAGGTAAATCGAGTCCACTGGACTCGAATTATTAGAAATGCAATAAGTTTGAAACGTTGTCTAACTTATAATATAGTATGTGTTTTATAGTTATTTTTTAAAAAAACCCCACAATCTGATTCATATCAAATTGATTGGGTTAAAGGAATTTGAAGAAGTTCCCACTCTCGAGCATTTACCCTGTCTTAGGGTTCTTGAAATAGAACATATGAAGAAGGTAAGAAGTATAGGAAGTGAGTTTTACAGTTACAGTGATGGGAGTTACAGAAATACTACTACATTATTTCCGGCATTGAGAATACTCAAATTGGAGTGCATGCCAAGCTTAGAAGAGTGGAAGGATGCAAAGGAGTTGACAAGCGCAGGTGAGGTGTTGTTGGTGTTTCCTTGCCTTGAGGAGTTGATTATTAGAGGGTGTAATAAACTGAGAGATTTGCCAGACTCACTGCACACTTGCGCTGCCCTTCAGAAGTTCGTAGTATGGGATTGTAGTAAACTGAGTTCTTTGCCAGGTTTCCCGTCAGGTATTCGACACTTGGAGATAATAGGGTGTGGTATTGATGAACTACCCAGTGGGCTACAATTCTGTACATCTCTTCAATATTTGAAGATTAGAAGCTGTTCGAATCTGAAATCAATTCCAGACTCACTGCGCACCCTCGTTTCCCTTCAGAAGTTGGTAGTAGAGTATTGTCCTAAGCTGAGGTCATTGCCAGGTGTCCCGTCAGTTATTCGACACTTGGAGATAATGGGGTGTGGTATTGATGAACTACCCAGTGGGCTACAATTCTGTACATCTCTTCAATATTTGAAGATTGAGGACTTTCTGAATCTGAAATCAATTCCAGATTTAGGAGAAGTATTTCATTCTCTTAATAATTTAAAAATTAGCAACTGTCCTGATGTAAGACTGAAGCTTAGGCGAGAAGGCCGCTTAAAGACTTTGGTAATCGGTGGGTTTATTGAAGAGTTGGATGCTTTCCCGATTCTGCGTTATCCTTCCATTCGATACTCACACGCGTCCCTCAAAATGCTAATATTGGTTGGGAGGCCTACACTCAACTCTCTCCTGAACGAAATTCAACTCTTCCCTGCCCTTGAAGTGCTGCAGATACAAAACTTTAACGGAATGGAAGCTTTGCCTGATTGGTTCAGCTATCTTTCTTCTCTTCAAAAGCTGTCTCTTAACTACTGCAAAAAGCTGGTGTATCTTCCCATTCTACACCTCACCAATTTAAAACTTCTGCACATTGATGATTGCCGCAATTTAGAGAAAAGATGTGCAGAAGGGAGCGGGGAGAGGATTCTGAGGGCTTTCATAACTTTTACGACTCTGACGTTGAACAATTTGACGTCATTGACGACGACTCTGAAGATGATTAGTAAGTGAACTTATATCTGGACTAGAAGTATATTCCATTTCCTACTGGCCCCCAATTTATTTATGTTTTTTTTTTTTTAAAACGGGCTATTCTTAAATTTCACATCTTAACATTTTAAGTTAATTATAAAAAAATAAATATTTTAGATTAATGCATATTGAATTAATTAATAGAAATTTATCTCACCAACCACTCTGATTACTGGAATTTTTCAAAAAATCTGAAACTTTGCACTTCACAATGCATGTCCTCCTGGCAATTACTAGAGCCTGCTTTTTGTCCATTCATGATAACATACATACTCATTCTTTTCCTCAGCGTTTCTTGTAACCTTCACTTATCGGTGTCAAATTGATTATATCCATTGATGAAAGCATACTCATTCTTTTCAATTTCATGAGCTGGAATTCTAATAATACATGTAGCAGTTCTTGTTTTTAGGTCTTTGTAAAAGTTGGAAATAGATTTTGTTAATTTGGGCTGCAGGGTCATGTTTCCTATGTTTATTTGGGTTAGTTTATTGTGAGAAAATGGAGTTGGGTTGCATAAGAATGAGATGAGACATTGAGTGGGAACAGGTCTTGCGGATTTTTGTTTACTGGTCCATGAAATTATGTGATCCCTAGTTCTACTAGTGGAAGCAAAGCTTAAATTTCTTATAAAGTTTTAGACAGCACTGAAGGTGTTGATGGTTCTAAATATTTATATATCAGTTTTAGCTTTTGAAGGTTTCTAACGCATTTTAATTTTTTTGGCTAAATCGTGAAGCTTGCAAGAAGATTCCATCTTGGAAAATAACCAACCCTATGATAACTGGTTCCAAGGTACTTCAGGTTTGGAAAATAACCAACTCGATGACAATTGATGCAAAGGTACTTCAGGTCTGCTTTCACTTTACCATTTCAGATACATGCATATAACTTACTTCTTAATTAATTGGTGCTTTGAGAGATCCAATTCAGTTTATATATATTTGTACAGTGACTGGGTTCTGCACCCATTGTGCCTATCTGCATAAACAGAATTGTTAGTCTATGTAAAGGTGTGCATGTCAACTCCATATATGTGTTCATATGTCACCAAGACAATGTATAGAGTTAGATTGAGTTGTCAGATCACAGAATTATGGTTTGACAGTACTCGTTGACATGAAAGTCATTCTGTGTGTCTGGTATTATTATAGCTTAACCTGAACAGATGTCCTTTGCTTTCACTCTTTTAATGCTAACATGTATATATTAAACTAATTGCTAGGAGCATGGGATCTTAAAAAACTAACAACATTTGGACACTAGGAACAGCATATCTATTGTGCTTAGCTGGAGGAAAAATTAATTTACTTATGGAGTTTTAATCTAGCCGCAAGCTAATGGAAGCTTATAAGATTTGGTAAGTTTTCTCAAATCATCTCTTATGTTTGAATAATTAGAGTACTAATTCAATTTGATAAGCATATCATTCATGCCAACAAAGTTTAACAATTTTAAGATCTTAATGGTCAAAAGTTTAAAATAATCTCAAATGTTTTGTGTGGTGGATGAAGATGACACCCCATTAGCACCAGCTGCGGTGGTTGAAGATGCATGCTGCCTTTTCTATGATTTTCATGTCCCTTTACTGGTTGATTTACACCCGGGTATCACCTGCGAGGTTTCTCTGTAATTATTCAAAATCTATAAGCAAATAAATAAAGATAACAACAAATTATAAAAAAACAAAATAAAATAAAAATTGAAGGAAGAGAGAATGAGAGAGTGAATACAATATTTGCAACACTTTGAAACCTTGAGTAAAAGACTATGAAGCCTTTTCTTAAGTCCATTAACCCTCATCAAATTAGATTCAATTAAGTTTCTCCATCTATTTTGGTGTTTTCTTCCTGTAAGCTTTACATTATTTTCATACCCAACAGGTGACCATTCTGACTGATCTAGATCATGCAATTGTTTGGAGGATAGATCCCACTCACTTGCATATATGGTGATGGACCAGTATCTATAAACTGACCACGTTGTTGAAACATTCTAACAACTTCCATAGCAATTTAGAAAAGGCAAGATGCAATAAATGTTAATCTCTCACTGAAGTGCCCGGTTATGCATAACTTTGCTAGTTTCTTAATTTTTTTATATTTATTTTATTTTAACAAATGGGTAAGTTGCGATTCTTGTGAATGAGTTGGATGTTATTGGTTATTGAGGATGCTAACCAAAAACAGATCACATAGATTCAGGTTCTACTTGGTTTAATATTTATTTTTTGAAACTATAGACAATTAAGGACCACTTAAGTCCTGTGATGAAACCTTTGGTGCCATTCATCACATATGAAACCTTTTGTCAATTGTAGTTAGTCCCCACAAGAGATAAAAGGAGCTTTGGAGATCGAGGACTCTATTTGGATCTTCCATGATTGTTTTGAGCATACTTTTGAAATAGGCAATCATACTTCTAGTTGACTCCTATTTCTTCATTCCTCTATTCTGTTTTTCCAAGACTCTTTACTTCATGACATAATTGATGTCATGTGTAGGCAAATGCAATTGAGACAATATGCCTATTGTTTCCAGCTGGCAGAACAATTGATTATAATTGCAAGATGAAGAACAGAGGAGGAATGTATATACTTAATATTTAGAGAGCAATCTTCAAGGACAAGGAGGAAGTTGGGGTTGGGCTGATAATCAGAGTTGCACGGGACTACTTATAGCTGTGATAAGTAAGAGAAGTTTGTTTATGAATCCGACGAAATCGAGGTGATCGTTGCTGACTGCTGATAGAGTGCTGAGTTTTGCAAACTATCAAATATATGAAGGTACATATGATCTGTTTGCGTCTGGGAAAATAATCAACTCGATTCAACTGATGCCAAGGTACATATGATTTGTTTTTCCTTTACCATTTGGGATTTGTGTATATAATTTACTTCGAACCGTATTTATATATAGTCAGTGTGTTCTGTAGCCAACGTGCATATCTGCATAAACAAAACTTTTAGTCCATGTAAAGTTGTGCATGTGAACTCCAGATATGGGTTCATATGTCACCAAAACAATGTATAGATTGAGTACAGTTGGATTGATGTATTGTAGTTTTACAATTTTCGATATGAAAGTCATTCTGTGTCTAGTATTGTTATTTCTTAGCTTGTGTGAAATGTCCTTTGCTTTGACACTGTTAGTTGCTGACATGGATATGACAAACTAATTGCTAGGACCCTAGGATGTTAAAAAGCTAACAAAACTAACAACACATGGATTCTCATTGTTGAAAGAATTAAAAGACTATTCAATTAGTTAAATATGTTGCCTTGATATGCAGGCACTGGGTACAGCATATCTATTGAGTTTTGCTGGAGGAAAAATTTATTCATGGAGCTTTAACACTGCCAAGAAAACGGAAGAGAAGAATATTCATCACTGCCCCAAATGAAAGGAAAGATGTGCAAAGGGGAGCGGTGCAGAGTGGGTGGTCTAGCATTTCCTTCCCACATTCCAAATATCATTTTTTGTTAATTTTATCAAAGAAGAAGCAGTTTGAAGATCATATACATTATTAAGATGGATGACCAGTAAGTTCTCTCACCTCATCCTCCTTTCTTTTCTAATACTCTCCTTAACAACAACATAAGAGTGTTTTTTTTTTTTAATTGCTCCCAATTCCTTCATTTCTCCTTTAATCAATAAAAAAGTTGCCATTAAGTGCAGACACTGGGGACAGCATATCTATTGTATTCAGCTGGAGGAAAAATTTATTAACTGATGGACTTTTAATCTAGCCAAAAGCTATAGGAAGTTTATGAGAAATGGTAAGTTTCCGTAATCTTCGCTTGTCTTCAAATATATGAAGTACTAATTCAATCCAATAAGTATACCATTTATGCCAATTATCCCCTCTTCCCTTTCACTTTTCCTTACAATAGCATGTATTTCATCTTGGTATTCTGATGATAGTCTAATACTTGTAGTATTTACATGTTGATGTCATTGTATCAATGTTGTAAGTGACGGGTAGCACTTGACATTCCTTCTAATGTAAAAGCCACCAGAATTCCTTATTTATCAGAGGATTTTTTTTCCGATGTCAAGGATACTTCACACACCACCCATTTTGGAGCCTAATCTTCTTTTGGTTGTCAGAGCTGTTTGGCCAACTTTGACACCTATATGTGCTTAGTTGGAGGCATTAAATTTTGACAATGTTGGAGCCTCTGCATATTTTCTGTGGTAACTTTTCGTCTTTGTAAGAACTGAAGTTCTGGAACAAGAACTGCTATACCTACCAACAATGCAGGAGGTGCCCTTGCTTTCTTTGGAAAGCTAAATGGAAGATTCCTGGAGTGGTTGTCAAAGCTGGATGCTTTGTTTCTTACTGTTTGCTAGAGTTCCATTGGTAGAAGATTTGTCATATTCCAAGAATCACAGTGGGGAATTTAAATTGGTTCCAATGCATTTGACTTAGTGAAATTTGTAAGTTCTCTCATTAACATCTTCTTCTCTTTTGATTTCTCTCTTCCAACAAAACCTATTGTGAATCCTATTTTTTGGTTTTTTCTACTTTTAATTTTGTATACAAGTTTCTAAATTTGTTGTTCATGTACTAATTCCAGATTTGGTTATCCATCTGTAAACATGAAATCTCTACACTTTCATTTTCCAATTAGCAATATCACTTCAATTTTATTTCAAACTTGTTTACAATGTAGTGCAACAAATTTTTCTGTGTAGTGAATATAGGCCCTCATATAAATATATATATATATATATATATATATATATATTTCTTTTTTTTCAATCAATTTCTTTATTTTTTTTTGTGGTTAGTTCTTATTAAAAAAAGAAGGTTAGTTTTACATATAAATTTCTGGTGTACTTCTTACTATTGCATTTTCCCTATAAAGTTTTGACTTGTCAGTTTTCTAATAATTAAGGCGCTTTATTTGTACAAATTTCAAGTCATTTCTATAGTATCACTTTGACCCTTACTTTGTTAATGTCATGAATTTTTTTGAAATTTTTTTTTCTTTCAAACTTTAGAATAATTGATTGCATCAATTATTTATTTTACTCCAGTCAGAGTTGTGCATGAACTTAAAAGTCTCGTATATTGTACCCCATAAGGAAGCATCTTGAGACTCAATTCAAATTGAACCAGACCCTGATTGCATTTTTGTTTTTCTGAGATCAATTTATGACCGTGGATACGACATAGTACCAGTAATTAGAATACTTGAAGATTGCACTGAAAATATATTGATTTTATTGTCTTGAGGTCTCTCTCTCTCTCTCTCTCTCTCCTAAAAAATTTCTGGTCGTAGGTCATATTGAACTATATCATATGCTTGTTTTTAAGTTTTTACCAGTATACATAGTTGACAACACTTCTGACAAAGCATTAGGTGAGGCCAAGGATTTTCTTGTACATAGGCCATAGTTTCATCCATTCTCTATATAACAAGCAATATATATTTTCCTTCCTTAATATACGGATGCTTGATAATTCTTCTGCCTTTCAAATCCTATGTTATTTGTTACAGTTTCCTAACATAAGGCTTTCATGCAAATGACTTCAACAACTTTCGGGATTATGAGGTAGAGATCTATAGATAATCTTTTTACTTGTTGGTTGTCATTAAATTCATTTATGCACATCTCTATTAGAAAATTTAAAAGTACCATATTCAGTTAAGGTTTTCCACTATTGTGTGGTTTTCTTCTTGTAACCTTGACATGATGGTCTTACCCAACAAGTGACCATTCTGGTTGCTCTAGATCATGCAAATATTTGTAGGATTGTTCTTGATCCCTTAGATATAAGATAATGGGCCTTTTCCCTATAATCACTAAATGTCTGTTATTTAATAGTTTTAATACATTTTGGTTGAGAATTTGGTTTTGTACTACTACCTATCAAAAAAGTTACTATTTTTAGTACTAATATAAGTAGTTCAAGCTACCACAATGTTGATACATTCTGATGACTTCCATAATGATTTAGAAAAGGAAAAATGCATCATATGCTCCAATATTGTTGTTTCTTGATCCTTTTTACACGGCAGATTAGTAAGGAAGTAGCCCCTGAAACTGGATAAATGCATGACTCTGATAGTTTCTTAATTTTTTTGGATATGAACAAATGGGTAAGTTGTGATTCTTGTGAATGAGTTGGATGTCATCGGTTGTTGAGGATGCTTGCCAAAAACAGATCGCATAAGTTCTACCTTTTTTTTTTTATGGTTGATCACATAAGTTCTACTCACAACATGCGTAAAGCTTTTTGAGTCATTAGACAATTGATGACGAGCCATGTCTTGCTATGACCTCTCATAATCTTTGCTGCCGTAAATTGCAGCTGAAACTTTTTGTCAATTGTCATTAATCTCTTGCAAGAGATAAAAGGAGCCTTTGGAGATTGAGTAGTCTTTTCAGATCTTCTCCAAATTGTTTTGAACATTCTTTTCCCCCTACTTATAATTATACTGTTGTCATCTTTACGCACTTGAGACAATTTGTCAAAGTGTGTACATGTACAGATATATAAATGATAGCAGATATTATCTAGCAAGTAGAAGCTGTAATTAGAGCTTTGAATATTTGTTCACCGTGATGCACTTGAACTTCTTCATCACACTTGAATTTCTCACCAACAACGCACAATTAAAATCTCTCACATGGGAGAAATTCTTTTGTAATTTAATGAAAAGTGAAAGAATCATTCTCATTAGTCAATATCATGTTGATAGTGAAAAATAGGCTGTTATAAATGTGGATGGACTAATCTTTTATCTCCTCTTCATCTACTTGAACACACTACACTAACGTATTTGAAAATCACATAACCAAATAGGGAGAATATTTTCCGCAATAAACTATACATTTAGGATAAGCTGCAATATCGGCTTATGGTGTGAGTAGCTCATTACATCACTAAATTTAAAAATCAGTGATCTTTCATTGTGTCAGTTAGAGGCATGTAGTTTAGCACAAACTGGACAAAGATTGCTCATTTTCCAGTTATTAAGATAAATATTTGGTACAACCTCCTCTAAGGTCAAATAATTTAAAAGTGGTATGTTCTCTCAAACCTCCTTTTGTCTGCTGTTTCACTTTGAAGTCGTCTAACTGCTCATGATTTGTTCTCTGCTATGCTTTCTCTTTTTTGCTTTAAATATATTGCCATATTCTTTGGATGATGATCTCGGAAGAGTTTTATGTCAAACCTACAATCCATATATGTGTTCATATATCACCAAAACAGTCAGATCAATGAATTGTAGTTTGACACTATTTAATATGAAAGTCATCTATGTACATTATATTAGTTATTATACTCCATATATGTGTTATTATACTTAGTTTGAACAGTGTGAAATGTCCTTTGCTTTGACACTTTTAGTTCCTGACATGGATATAACGAACTAGGAGCCTGGGATGTTAAAAAGCTAACAAAACTAACAACACATGGATTCTCATTATTCAAGGAACTAAAAATTTATTAATCAGTTAAATATGTTACCTCAATATGCAGGCACTGGCATATCTAATGTGTTCAGCTAGAGGAAACATTTATTCATTGAGCTTTTAACCCACCTCGAATCCAACTGCAGAGCTAAATATCCTGTCATTGCTCCAAATTAATTGAAAGATGTGCAAAGGGGCGTGGTGCAGAGTGGTCTAGGATTTCCCACATTCCAGATATCTATTTTAATGAATGCATTAAACAAGAAGTTGTCTGAAGATCATGTACATTATTAAGATGGATGACCAGTAAGTTTTAGACAATTAAAATCTTTGACATGGTAGAAGTTCTTTTGTAATATAAAAGGAAATGGAAAAGAATTAGTCTTCTTTTTGGTCAATCATATGTCAATGGTGAAAATTAGGCTATTATATATGTGGATGGACTCTACCCTAACATATTTGAGAATGTCTTAGACAGTAAGTGGAAAGCCACCTATTGTTCCTACATGAGCTGTACATTTGCAAGAAGCTACAATATCTGCTTATGGTGTAACTGGCTCATTGCAATATCTGCTTATGGTGTTAAGTGGCTCATTGCATTACTTAATTACAAATACCTGTGATCTTTCATTGTCCCAATTAGAGGTCATGTAGTTTAGCACAAAAGGTTCTAAGATTGCCCATGTTCCTGTGATTAAGAAAAACCTTTGATACATTCTACATTCCTATTCTAAGCTCGAAGTCATTTATAATTTCTACGTTCTCTTCTGTTTGCTGTGAAGTTGACTCACTATTCATGATTTGTTCTATATATATATATATATATTACCATATTCTTGGGTTAACAATGTCCAAATAGTTTTATGTCAAACCATTAATTCATATTTATGTAACATATATTTATTGCATAATTTTTGTGTATCTTCAATTTTTCGCTCTATTTCATTGTGGTTATTCCGTGATGGTTGGTTTTCTTTTAGCACATCAAATATTTTTCAGAAATTAAGAATTTTTTTTTTAAAAGTAATTCATTTGAATTATCACCTCCCTTATGTTTTCATATTCTTTATTAATATTTAACTATGATTTCTATAAGCCATAGTTAGTAGCACTTGACAATTCTTTTGATGTAACTGCCACCGGTAATTTCTTTTTTATCAGCGAATACTTTTCCCGTGTCAAGGATGCTTCATGATTATTTGGGGCTGGGGTAACTTTTTATCTCTTCAAGAACTGAAGTTCAGGAGCAGGAGTGCTACTACCTACCAGCAAAGCAAGTGGCCCACTCACTTTCTATGGAAAGATAAATGAAGAACTGAAGCTTAAATTGGTTCCAAATTTCCAATCTAATTGTTTCATTGAAATTTGTGAGTTGTCACATTCTCTTCTTCATTTCATTTGTTTTCTCACTTCCATCAAAACCTAATATGATTCCTTTTGATTCTTTTTTCTTCTTTCAATTTCATATATTGTTATTATTAAATTTGTTGTTTTTGTACTATTTATAGATTTTGGTCATCATTAATATCCCAATTAGTACTCATGCACTTCAGCACTGAGTGGTCCTAGACTCGCCCTATTCCCAATATCCAGATAAATATATGATTCCTATTCTAAGCTCAAAATAATATTAAATCCATATTTCTTCTCAAAGGTCCATTTTTCTAGCATTTCTTTTTGGAATAAACTAGTTCATTTTACAATTAATTTTCCATATTTCTTATCCATTTATTAAAGCGATTTCCCTTCAATTTTTGTGTCAAACTTGTATATCTATGTGTTGCAACATATTCTGTTGCATAGCATTTGTAAACCTTCAAATTTTTGTTTCAAACAAACCCCTCAAATTTTTTGGATTTATTTTACCTAGGAAATTTTAGTCTACTTGTTACTATTGCATTGTCTTCACTATAATGTTTTGACTTTATCAGTTTTCTAATACTAATGGCTGTTATAGAATATTAAGAAATAGCATTTTGTATGTGTTACGGTCATAATCTGATTTCATTTTAGGGATGAAAAGCTAGAACCATATGCTTTCTCAGTCTCTCTATATATTGACCATCTAGCTATCACATCTGCTCCATATGTTCATTTGAGGACTCAATATGCCTCCTAATTGCAGCCAGGAAACAACTATAAAGTTCATATATATGCTCATGTGCACAAATGGATGTATTCCAGAACCATGCAAGAATCCCATAAGCCAATTATTGAGCATCATTCATCTCTCTTACATTTCTCTCTGTTATAGGAGATAAAAGGAGCAACAAAACCAACATATGTATGAAGGCATAAATACACTGTGAAAATGGCTCTACTTGACTGCATGCAAAGAAATGGTGACAATACTAAAAGTCCTATCAGCCCTCCTTTGAAGCTTCTCCAAGGTAATTCCAACCATGCCATCGTGGTTTAAGCATCCTACATAAAATTGTGTCTTGGTCCTGGTGGTAGGGAGGGATCTGGTACATACTTAGACCGTCACTTTTAAACCCTATATAGCATTTTCAGCTTGTTATATTTGTTAAAGGCTTCATTTAATCTTGAATGAAAATTCCATGACTTGAACACACTTTTTATAAGGTTCAAAGTGGTTGCCTACCTCCTCATCTCCTACATTTGGAAAGGATCTTGACCTAGAAGGAATATGTTCATCATTACAAGAAATGAGTTCCCACCAAATTGAAGAAGGCCAAGAATTTGAGACATACTCTCAGCATGAAGAAACATAATTGGGATGTTAGCACCACACCTTCTTGGGTTGTCAGGTTGGATGATGATGAAGATGAAGAAGATCCTGAATTCTATGGAGCCCCAGGTTATATTTTTTACACCCTTACCTTGTGCAACAAATTTATTCCCATGTTTTTTTCTTTCTTTATTATTTTACTGCTTTTGTGAGGTAAAATGGAAACACTCCAACATGGTTCCTAATTCTTAATGCCCCTTATCATTTGATTTTCAGCATTTGAATCCAGGCTGGCTCCTAAGGGGTACAAGGAAACCACTAGACATAATCCAAGAGAATTTTGGGAAGAATGTTTTGGAAAGCACTGTCAATCTTAATATTAAAATTAAAAACAAATGTCCCCAAGTCTTAAAAAGAAATTAACTGAAACTGTAACTGAAAATTTGGCATCAGCTTTCACTGTTGCGGTATCAGAAATTCAGAGTGCTTCCACAAATTTATTGTCTCTGTTGCTACTGAAAGAAGAAAGCAAGATAATAAGGGTGAGCAAATATGGATAAGGTTGTTTCAATGAAGGGGTATCTAATGCATAAACTTGAGCCCCAGAAGATGTGCTTTCTCCAGTGATATCCAAGGCAGTGAGTCCAAAGAGAGCTCCTGGTGATATGGGTGTGGTAGGAGGGATGCTGTAACTTGCTCCAACATGAGGAATTTTCCAAATACACAGCTATGAGTTTAGTTAGAAACCGAACATTGCCCATGCCAATTGCCACCAATTTGCATTCAGCTAAAGACTTGACATCACACACTCAGGTCTCAGCCAATGCTCATAAATTTTTTTGTTTGGTGTCAATTTTGATCCTGAATGTATATGGAGACATCTTAACAAGCTTCAATTAGTTTTTCACTCCAATGTACCAATACTAAAAACCATCACCATCAGAAATGCATGATCTGATGCTAATTATTCTTTTGAAGTTCCTTTGTACAGTCTTTGGTAAACATGGGATGCATTTGATAAATGATATGAAATCACTTGGTCAAATTTATGTCGATATTTAGTTATCTGAACAAGTCCCTGACCATGTTATGGATTCCATGTACTATGGTGTATTTTCTCTTTATGGTATATTATAATTCATATCTCATGTATATTTCTCGTCTACAGTGTGTTGGAAAGAAAATCATTGCATAATTCTCCAAGCCAACCGAGAGGGGAACCCAACTATTGATAAAGAAACGAATTTCTGAGCTGTTTTTGACTTCCATGTATCGATAAGTAGTTTATTTATATATATGTATATAAAGATTTCCTTCCTTTGTTTGCAGAAGATTTTTATAGTTACCAATAAAATGTTTTTGCAGCATGTAAGTTGAAAAAAGTCCAAACCGATGCAACAAATGTGAATATCTCCCTTTATAATATAGGTCAAAGATATGATTTAATGCATTGATAGTACCAAATTACTAAGTCAATTAGCTGCCATGTTGGATTTGTCTCTATGTTTTGCAAGTGTTATTGTTATCAATCTCATAATAGCCAATCTTAGTTGCTTTAGCTTGTAACTCGTGCGATGGCTTAAGAGTGGTAATTAATCATGCATTTCTCAGAAAAGAAAAAACAAAAAAGAAAAACTAATCATGCGGTCTGAGGAAAAGGAGGCTGTTTTAAAGCTAGGCCTGATTTACTCGTACCTAACCAATAGCTGAGCCTAGCAGTAGGCCCGTAATGAACTATTTGGATTTTGAAGCTATCTTACTAGACACCATTCATGATGAAATGATTCTGTAGAATTGGCTATGTTGGTTGCTCTTCTTTTATGTCATCTTTAATTAATTTTATTTATTCTCTTTTCTTATGTCCTTTTGCTTTTACCTTTAATTATTATTATAATATCATTTGTTAAGGTACGACTAAAAAATCTGCTTGAGCTACAAAGAAATGATATGTCTACAATATTTTCATAACATTTTTATAACAAATCTTAAATCATAGGTTGTTATTGTTGGGGCAAAAAAGTAGTTGTAGTGTTAGGTTCAAATTTAAACTAATAACAACTAACTATTTATGATTTGTTGTGAAAATGTTGTGGACATAGCATCTCTTTTTATAATATGCTCTTTTCATTTTTATTTTTATGTGAATGCTATTTTTACTAACGATAGTTAAACTTTGGTAAATAGAATCTGTTAAAAATTTGAAATATTCTGTTATTAATGTTAATGGAAGGGGGTGTGTCATTTTTTTCAAACCTTAAGGGAGGGGAGTGTAATTTGTCCTTCTTCTTTTTTGGCTAAACATGCTCGCTTGGTTTGGGTTTCTTAAAAAAGTATCAAATTTCATACATGTAGTGAAATGTTAAAAAATTATTTATCTTTTAAACAGAACTCATGATTGTAGGATTAGCATATGAATGAAGCTGCCTTTGGTAATTGTTGAATTTTAAATAAAATATCTAAGAAAAAGAGGACATGAGAATGAATGAACTAAAATAAATATTAGTTATTTTGTGACATACCATCAAATTTGATACAACACTATCTTTTTTTTACCCTAATGTGAAAAAAAGAAAAAAGAATAGAAAATTGATTTAACACTTTAATTTTTAACTCTTAATGTGATGTAAAATATGACAAAATTTTTGTTATGTATAACAGTATAGCCTTACCATTTTAGTAGATGTACTTTTTTTTATATAATATATATTCAATTCAACTACTCTCTAAATCAAATTCAACTGCACACATACAACTATGCTTTAATCAAGAGGATGAGGTAATGGTATTATTTTTATATCCTACCATAATCCAGGTTCAAAAGATAGCAAATATGTATAAACACATATTTCATGAATACATGTCTTCTTCTCTGTTCATAAAAAAACATGTCTTCTTTCCTTTCTTTTTTTTTTTTTTGGGGGGGGGGGGGGGTGGGGGGAATACTCTTTACCTTTTTATGTTATTTTATATTGTTGTAAGAACTACTGCACATTTCTTTTGTTTTTCAAACAATTTAAATTGTGTAGAAGAGATCATTAAAAATAAAAATCTTACCCAATATACTAAACTTCTACTTTTGCGTGGTCTTGGCCCTCTTGGGAAGGTCATGCTAAACAACTTTATCTACTTTAATCACACTAAACAATCTAACATTTCATTCCATAAGAAAATATTTTTGTTAAGTTAGACTTTTCTACAGTATTGCTCTGATTTTAAATGCTTCATAATTGCCGGTCATGAACAAAAACAATGAATTAGAGATCCATACAAATGCATCCACACATTTTCACCTTATCCAACTAATACAAGGCAAAGAGTTGGCTTTTTGTATCTTTGAAAAGAAAAAAAATTTCCTATAAAAAAAAATTATATATAATAATTTAAAATTTTATATTTGTCTACCTTTAAAGAAAGATTTGTGACTTCCCTAACTTTTTTTTATGCCCAATAAAATTAAACTTTGGTCCATAATTCAGTCCACAATGAAAAAGCCTGAAAATTTTTTTTTTACTAAAATCTAAAAAAAAAAAATTATAATAATAGCAAGGCCAAATGCCCAATAAAGACCCAAGAAAAAAGCCCAAGACAGATTTTTAAATCAACAACAACAACAATAATAATAATAATAAAATTTCTATAAACTATATTATGTTCTTCAGCAATCAGCAACTCAGAGCAGGCGACTGCGACGGCGACGGTGAGAAATAAGAAATTCAGCCTTCAACATGCTGCCGCCCCTGACCTCAGCTTGCAATGTGCTGCTGCTCCTGGCCTCAACGTGCCGCCACCATTGACCTCAAGCAACATCAAGGTATTTTAGTCTTTGTCTTTTTCTCTACCTCATACTCATAGTCTGACTACTAAATTGTGTTGTGACTTAGAATTAGGCATGCTCTTATCTTTTGACAATATAAATAGGCTTTTCAGCTGATGTCTTTTTGTGCAAATGTATGTAAATATAAAACTGTTGATTGGCATTGAATATTTGAATTGGGGTAGTAAGTGAACACTAAACAAGTCAAAAAGACAAAAAAATATTGTATTTTTTTTGTGGTTGTTGTCAATATATGAATTTCTTAAGAACTACTTAGAAAAAATTCCTAGAGTCGTTATTGGCATCTTAAATTTGTTTTCTACCTATCACAGTCAAACAATAAATTGAGGCACCTTAATCAAATGTTTTTTTTTTTTTTTTTTTTTTTTTTTGAGGGGTAATCAAATGTTGTATTAGCAATAAGAGTTTAAAAACATTTTGTTTTCTTCTAACTCCAAACTGTTACAATGGGTTTACAAATTAACAATACAAAAATACTACATTTACCACAGCCGTTACTGGTTTTAATCTGGGTACATTACTAATATCACTTTTTTATTCAGCAATAACTTACTAGTTAGGATTTGTTGTTAAGTAGTTATGAAAGTAATGTCGATATATCATTTTTCTTAACAATATACGTACTATACACGTAAAAACATTAAATTGAAATGAATGAGTATAAGGATATCAAACAAGTCACAATTGCTACACTATTACTTCTCTTTCTTCATCCTACCTCTTCTTCCAAGACGTTGTTACCTCTTCTCTTTCTCTTGCAGTCCACTCAATGCGCGCATCTACCTGTTTGTATACTAATCCAGTAAGTTCACTCTTAACATGCCATTGATTTTATTTTTCTTGGCTAAATAAATAGTTTATTAAACACAACAATTAAAATAAGATGAAAATTTTAATTTGATATTTACCACTATCATGAAAACAGACCAATTTGGAATGAGTATGGATCGATAATGTTTAAAGCGTGCTCTTAATAATTCTAAATTGTTTTAAAATTTTATTTTATTTGAAGTTTGAACTCTCTCTCACTCTCCACAGACACACATGTATATATAACTGAGAGAGAGAGAAAAAAAAATTATGCGATTCTCCAAAAAAAAAAAAAAAAATTATGTAATACACCTTTGTAGATCCTTTTTTTTTTTGCAAATAAATTTATATTTGATCTTGATATGATATTCTTTATTTATTTATTTATTTTTTTTTTTTTTGAGAATCATACGATTTTATTATAAGGAGAAATAAATATGGATAGAAAGAAAGATCAATTTTGGAAACATGTTGAGAAATTAGATTGTTGTTTAAATGTTTTCAAATTAGATTGTTGTTTAAAATGTAAGTTTTGTGAACATAAATTTGATGGAGATGTTTCAAGGATTAAATCACATCTGGCTGAAGTTATTGATCATGATATTGTTATTTGTAAGAAAGCTACTAAAATTGTTCAAGAAGAAGCTTATTTTTCCCTCAAAAAAAGAAAAAATAAAATAAAATGAGAAGCTTATCTAGCCTTTAAAATTTAGGGAAAAGTTAATCTAATTTTGATTTAATTATATTTGTGGGGACACGATTCGTGGCGGACCGTAAGGGTGTTGGGTTCGCACGCAAGAAGGCCCCAACAATATCATTTGTAGAGCGTGGGTTTGAAAGGCTAGGCCTTGATCGACGAGCGGTGGGTTTTTCGCGGTGTTCGTGCGTGTCTATGCTATGTTCACCCATGGAGTCTTTCTCCTGGAGGTGGGCTGGGAGGCTCTGGTTTTTGGCCATTTTTCCCAGCCCCTTCTTTAGGTTACTGATTTTTCCTTTTATATTCCCGTGTGTTCGCTGTCCTTCGTCCACGTATAGGGTTAGCATTTCCAAGGTTGATATTTGTCCCATCAACCTGCACTCAAAGTCGTTGGGGGTGGTTGTAAAAGCCTAAGAATGCGGCTCTGTCAGGTTCAGAGCATTAAATGACAATAACAGCAGCTTTCCCTGGATATTTCGGATCTTTCTTCCATGTTCCGGTCTTATACCGTTTTTACCCTTCCCTTTGGGGGTACTGCGGGCCTGCCGAGGGCTGAACTACCCTCGGCGGTACCCTAAGGCTATTTCGTTGAACTTGGGCCATAATCCTCCTCGGCTTGGGCCCTTGGACTCTCCCTGGGTAGATGGGCCTGGCCCATAAATCGTTTGCGCCCCACATTAGCCCCTAAAAACCCGGCTGTCCAACCTCTGGGCTGGACAGGGGGGTTTTGGTGACGCCAAACTTCTTCCTTCGGCCCAATCCGTTCGGCCTATTAAACATGCTGGCGGCTCCTCACCTGCCCAAGAGGTGCACCGGTCCACGAGACAGTTTTTAATTTCGCGCTCAATGCGTTCTTATCGCTTGGGGTATCCAAAACGCGCTTTGAATGACCACTATTTACGAGACCACTTTAATTCGACGGTTTGTGTTGATGGGGTGGAGAAACGGAACCGGCATGTTCGTGTTGACAGATCCCTTTGGAGATCTGAACCTATTAAATGCCTCCCGCTCCCCCCTCTGTATAAGAAGGAAGAGAGGAGGTTATTGTTTTTATCAAGAATCCCTTTTCATCTCCCTGAGACCCTGAAATACCTGGCCTCCCTTAGGATTCGGTTTATCTACAGGTTTATACACTTAATCGTAAAACACTTTACCGTAACAACAAGGAATGCAAAAGCCCCACCCCTCCCAAAAACGCCACGTTCCGATAAAGCTCATCATGGCTCGATCGGGACAAGGATGGCGAAGACTAAAACTCAACCTCATCCTTCTTTCAGTCAAAATCCGAAGCAGGGACTCGTCACGTCAAACTTTCGACGTGACTGAGTCGAGAACCCCCAAGATCGTTACCATCCGGCTCCTCACGAGCGTACCTAATATGGCACCAGCGTGTTAGGGGTCAGGGCTGAGGCAGGGGCTAAATGCTTCTGTTTCTCCCTCTTTTGCTCCCTGGTGCCCTCCCCCGCCCTCTCCTTATAGTCTTCCCAGCACCAGTTCCGACCCGGTGCTTTCTCTTCTCCCTCTTTTGCTCCTTTTCTTTCTTTTCATTTCTTCTCTCCTCTTCTCCTCCTTCTTTACTCATGTCTTCCATCTTCTTTATTCATCCCCTCCATCTTCGTCATTGATTTCTTCCTTACTATTTCCTTCTTCTTCTTTCCTTCTTTTTTTTTTTTAAAGTGAGTTCCTCTCTTAGTATGAGCAGCAATGAGGCGGAGATTGGAGAAACTTTGAAGACGAGTTTAAAAGACGCTTGACAGTTTACTTTTCTGTACTGCAGATGTAATGGTTGCTCAGGCAGTTCACATTTTGTATAGGCTCGTTCGAGCCCCTTTTTGTACGTTGTAGCAATTTTTCATATTAATAAAGATTGTCGTCTACCTTATTTCGCATGTTATGTCTTTACGTTTTCATAAATTTGCAAGCACTACTCGGCACAATGATATAGCATTTAAACAAATAATGATTAAGACCACAATACTTGATAATAATAAAAAAGGATATCGCCGTAACTTTAATAAAAGTGCTCGGCATGATAAGGCCGACCAGTGAAAAGTAATACTTACCCATGATCGCCGAGGAGAAAAACGAGGGCTTGATGCCGTGTGAGGAATAACTGTTTGGAGATATATCGCTCACTAAACGAACAACTCTCTTATACGGCTGAATGCTGGGGCGTTGCACCACCTTCCTTATACCTTTATTGGCCTTAACCTTTTACGGTGTTTGAGCCGTAGATGAAATGGCCTGAGCTTTTTATGGGGTAGCCCATCTTATGAAATTCGAAACCCTTCTGTCCCTCTTTTTCTTTTTCTTTTTTCGTATATCCAAGTATTTTGGTTTCCCCATAGGCTTGGGTCCGAGGACCATACACAACCTTGGTTCTGCCCAAAACTCGGAATAATTATAATCCTTTTGTACTTGGCTTTTTTCATAGGCGCAGGTCCGAGGACCATGCATGGCCTTGGTTCTGTTTATCCCTTTTTTCAGGTATCTCACCAGTTGCCGAGCAGTAGGTTGCCCTCGGCAACTGTTATTCCCCGGCGTGGGCCGTAGTCTGAGGACACCCTTGCAGGACGGGCCCGGGCCGCGATTTTACTGGGCCCACCAATTAGGAGATATTTCCCTAGTCTTTAGTCACGCGGCACTTTTTGACGTCCCAGTGCTCGAGGTGTGACTTTCCCAGACTCCTTTAATCTCGTGGTCGCAGCTGACGTTGGAAGTCGAGCCGGAGACGTTTTGTCTGTAGCGCCTCTTGGGACGCTGCGTGAATTAAATGCCCCTGCCCCATCTTTTCAAATAAATAGGAGAGAAAGTTACTTTGCCAACGCACAAACCCTTTAGCTTCCTCCTTCAGGAAATCATGTCTGAGGCGAGGGTTAGGGAAAAAGAGCTTTCTTCACCGCAGAAACGCCGCATCCTTCAGAGACTCGAAGGAGTGATGTACGGGCCAAAGATGCATAAATTCAAGAGAAATTTCCACTTCGACAGAGGGAAAAGGATGTTTCCCCCTCTTCTAGTCAAAATCCGAAGCAGGTTCTGGTCATGCCAGATTTTTGGTATGTCCGCAGAAGGAATTTCCACCATCAGCACTGTCTACTTTGTAGTCGGCAAATTTTTGCAGGGGCTTCCCAACTTCCGGCTCTCTGCACCTTTTCTGTAGATGGTGTTAGCTTGAGGTCAGACTCTTTGGCTGCCTGAGTTATGGGCATGTAGAAGTGTCGAGGAATAGTTTCCTTAGACAATAACCTGGCGCAGTAGCCAACCTCTCCTCTGAGCTGCCCCCACGGCCTTATCCCCACTTGCTTGTATTTTCCTTTACTTATGTAGTCAGCTTTAGTGTAAGTTTGTTTCAGCTTTTTATTGTACACTGTACTGTTCCTTTGTCTTAATAAAATATGCGTCTATCTCTCCATACATATCTTTCTTCTCCGTAACAACTACTTTATGCATGAATATTAAATGCAAGCTTGCCCTTAAGGATATTCCAGGCAGAAAAAATGCTTTAACACAGGTTCCTACTAATTTAAACTCACAAGTATTATCAAGTATAACAATGGTAATCCTTAACAAATCGAACTCTTGGGACTAACCAGGATAACTGTTGAATGCTGCGCGATGCACGCCAGACCCATGCCCAAAACTTGGCTTCCTCATCCAGGTAGTTGGTTTCCCCAGAGGCTTGGGTCCGAGGACCATGCAATGCCTTGGCTCTGTCCAAAACCTAGTTTTCATCATCCAGGTAGTTGGTTTCCCCTGAGGCTTGGGTCCGAGGACCATGCAATGCCTTGGTTCTGCCCAAAACCTAGTTTTCATCATCCAGGTAGTTGGTTTCCCCTGAGGCTTGGGTCCGAGGACCATGCAATGCCTTGGTTCTGCCCAAAACCTAGTTTTCATCATCCAGGTAGTTGGTTTCCCCTGAGGCTTGGGTCTGAGGACCATGCAATGCCTTGGTTCTGTCCAAAACCTAGTTTTCCTCATCCAGGTAGTTGGTTTCCCCTGAGGCTTGGGTCCGAGGACCATGCAATGCCTTGGTTCTGTCCAAAACCTAGTTTTCCTCATCCAGGTAGTTGGTTTCTCCTGAGGCTTGGGTCCGAGGACCATGCAATGCCTTGGTTCTGTCCAAAACCTAGTTTTCCTCATCCAGGTAGTTGGTTTCTCCTGAGGCTTGGGTCCGTGGACCATGCAATGCCTTGGTTCTGTCCAAAACCTAGTTTTCCTCATCCAGGTAGTTGGTTTCTCCTGAGGCTTGGGTCCGTGGACCATACAACGCCTTGGTTCTGTCCAAAACCTAGTTTTCATTTCATCCAAGTAGTTGGTTTCCCCTGAGGCTTGGGTCCGTGGACCATGCAATGCCTTGGTTCTGTCCAAAACCTAGTTTTCCTTAGCGCTGGAACTTGGTTGTAAGGGAGTTAGCTCCTCGGCCAAGCCCCTAGAATTATTCGCGTGATTAACGCTGACAAACGTAGCCCCTAATCAAGAAGCATAGCCCCTAGCGGGACTTTACGCTGGAGTTGGAACTTGGTTTTAAGGGGGTTAGCCCCTCGGCCAAGCCCCTAGCCAAAGAACTTAGTCTCTAACGAGACCTTATACTAGAACTTTATAACCCACGGTTAGAAATTCCGCCGGAGATCTCTCGACCCACCGCCTATACCAACGCACAAGCCTTTCCCACAGACGGCGCCAATTGTGGGGACACGATTCGTGGCGGACCGTAAGGGTGTTGGGTTCGCACGCAAGAAGGCCCCAACAATATCATTTGTAGAGCGTGGGTTTGAAAGGCTAGGCCTTGATCGACGAGCGGTGGGTTTTTCGCGGTGTTCGTGCGTGTCTATGCTATGTTCACCCATGGAGTCTTTCTCCTGGAGGTGGGCTGGGAGGCTCTGGTTTTTGGCCATTTTTCCCAGCCCCTTCTTTAGGTTACTGATTTTTCCTTTTATATTCCCGTGTGTTCGCTGTCCTTCGTCCACGTATAGGGTTAGCATTTCCAAGGTTGATATTTGTCCCATCAACCTGCACTCAAAGTCGTTGGGGGTGGTTGTAAAAGCCTAAGAATGCGGCTCTGTCAGGTTCAGAGCATTAAATGACAATAACAGCAGCTTTCCCTGGATATTTCGGATCTTTCTTCCATGTTCCGGTCTTATACCGTTTTTACCCTTCCCTTTGGGGGTACTGCGGGTCTGCCGAGGGCTGAACTACCCTCGGCGGTACCCTAAGGCTATTTCGTTGAACTTGGGCCATAATCCTCCTCGGCTTGGGCCCTTGGACTCTCCCTGGGTAGATGGGCCTGGCCCATAAATCGTTTGCGCCCCACAATATTTATAGTATATGTATGTGCTATAGAGTATAGAGAGAAAAAGACATAACATAATTATATAATATTTTTTAAAAATTAGAAAAAGCTTATTCTTTTTCATAAAAAAGCTTTTTTTTTATAATTCTATAGATCCATTTCTTTTAAATTATTTTTTATTATTCTATAGATCCAATTTTACTATCAATTTTCATATTCTAATATTATATTCTTTATCTATTTATTGTAAGGTAAAAGAAATATGGTTCAAAAGAAAGATCAATTTTGGGAATATGTTGAAGAACTAAATGGTCATTTCAAATGTAAGTTTTGTGAATGTAATTTTGCCGGGAGTGTTATAAGGATTAAAGCACACTTAGCTGGAGTTAAAGATCATGATATTGATATTTGTAAAAAAATACCTAAAAAAGTCCAAGAAGAAGCTTCTCTAAATATTGAACAGCCTAACAAAAAACTTAAAGGTGCATTGACTTCAAGCAAGGCCAAGGAGAGGAAAATTGGCTCAACTTCAATATCAAAGGATGACACATTAAGTGAACTCTTTAAAAAGGTGAGTGATGTTTGCAATCAATGATATAAATATTTTATTGTTAGATTATATTTTGCCACAATTTTGGTTGAGATAACTAATTCAATTAGTGATTTTAAATGTTTGAATCAAGTAAAATATTATACTAAATTTCATTAATGAATTTTTTTTTTTGGTTAGAAGATTGGTTGGGGGGGGGGGGGGGATGTCAAAAAGTCACGCACTTGTACACACACTTTGACACAATTTAGACATGTGGCAAGTGGTGATTAGATTACTTTTCTCTAAGTTCCAAAGGTGGATTTATATGATCATTTTCAATTTGGTAGTTAATAAAAATATCACTTTACTTACTAAAAATCACTTATCTTTGTTAAGGTCTCAAACCAATCACTATAAATTGTTAAGAACTAAATGTAATCACTTTTAATTTTAAGGACTAAAATTGCTAATGGGCTAAAACTTATAAACCAACAGCATATTTTGCACTGAAGTCGAATTATATGAATGGATATGATTATAAAAATTCTATGGAGTTTTTAAGATCTTAATCCTCTTCTTTTACTTTTTCTTTTTTTCCTTCTAATTTTTGGTGCAAGGGGAAAGCTCATTAGACAACAAAAACACAGTTCGTGAAACATAATTAGCTCAGTTGCTGGAAGTTAATAATTATATATTATCGTCTTAATTGAATGCAAGTACGAGGTTGGAGTTTCTCAGCACAATACTGGTTAGCCAAAAAGTCATGGCACATGAAATAGAAGAAAAAGAAAAGAAAAAGAAAGGAGAGAGAAATTTACCATAGAAACCAGTTAATTGAGACCAGAATTTATAAATAAGACACATTGTAATTTTTTAACTTTACAAATTTGTATTTGAAACAAAGATAACAAGAAGATGGTTCGTAGTGAACATATATTGCACAACATCATACTAGGTAGAAATAAATGGACCTCAAAATCTACACATTACAGCAATAACGAAGGGCACCGACAAATAACTCCGCACATTATAATTATGGCCTGAGTATAATATCATCATTGCCAACTCATGTTTCTCAAAAAAAAAAAAAAAAAAAAAAATTATTGCCAACTCTTATTAACACTTCCCTCTTGGAGAGGATCAATCCAACAATAAAATAGACTACCTAGTAATCATCATGTAGAGCTCAAGAAGTTGCAGTGTTGGCAGTGGTGATAGGGTTAAATGGAACCTGCTCTGCACAAGAGAGCACTTCATTGGGCCCTGCCTGCTCTCGGCCAACACCGAAGAGGTCAAGGTAATATAGGTAATGGGAAATGATGGTGTTCATAGGATCAATATCACCTTGGCCGCAAGTACATTCCCCATAAAGGATGTTCATTGTGGTACCAAAACCAGGAACACGCTTAGATAGGGTGTCATTCAGGCTTCCAGTTGCCAACAAAGGCATCATGGGCTGAAGGCTGTGACTTTTTGATTGGGGTCATCCACCTCCAAATTGCAGCCTGGAAAGCGAGGGTAGCATTCTGCACAATGTATTCTGGATGGTTCAAAAGGTCTGCTTTAATACCATCCCCAGCTGCACTAGTTGTAGTTCCTACAGATAACAACACAGATAACATCACCACCAAAAATAAGAATCTAAGAATCAAGTTCGCAAGAAGTTTAATAATACCAACAGGGGCAAATAAACAATTTAAGAACTACTAGTGACATGACGCATCATCTTTGATCTATAAAATGATTCTAAGTGTATGGGTCAGTTATCTAGTGAAGATGCTTATTATAGTGACCATCTTAGAACTTATGTACAAGTAATATATCATCATCGTCATCAAATTATATTTCATATTTGGCATTTCTTCTTTTTTTTGATAGGTAATAAAAGTTTTATTGATATCAAAAGTGCAATGTGTTTATGATTGTAAACTCACAGCAATGAAACGACTACAAACAAATCAAATGGAAAAACTAACAGAAATAATGAAATCAGACCAGTAGATTGGTTGAAGAAAGATAGATTTGTTAACAAAACAAAGGTAACACCATGAAATTGAGAAAAAGAAAAGAAACAGTTGGTTCTGAAATATATACAGACCAGTAGATAGGCATGGCACCACAGCCATAGTATTCAGCTCCAGGAGCACAAGGCTAGGTGTATTTGTAGAAGTCGTCACAGTATGACTGCCTGGGACTCATTTCTCTGTTGAAGCAAAGCCCCCAAGCTAACGGTCCTCCAGTTGCCACTCCATAACCACCTGGCTAGAGACCAATTATAATCACCATTTACCATCAACAATTATGTGAACAAACAAAAAGTTTTCAGTAACTAAATAGTAAATACCATTTCCTCCAATCACTGCAAAAACACACACAACCAGGTGATCACCATTTCATCCAATCCACCCAAAAGACACATTCAATCTTATCAAACACACTGGTAAAAGAATCCCCCCAAAACCCACTCTCTAAAATTTCTATATATTAAGTAAATTCAAAAGTTCATCAAATTAAGAAAGATACGAAAACACACACACTATCTCAAAATATCAAATTAAACACCCAGATAATCGAATACCCTCACAACAAGAAGCCTTATCCTCCAAAATCTCAAGGTTAGCGATGAATTCTCACAAACTAGCAGTGGTCAACAACATATATTCTTTTCCAACATTCTATTATATCTAAAACCATACTCTTTGTTACCTCCTTAATTGACATGTCCTTTTTCACTACTTCAACTAATTTTATTTTAGATCTTTCTCTACCATTTTTTTTCCCTCAACTTGAATCAACTCACTCAGTTAATCTTTCTCACTTGTGCATGAATCAAACTCCTTTATAAATGACCAGGCATTAATCATATTCCCTCAAAACCCACTCTGAATTCCAATCTATTAACTAAATACAATTACCACCAATTAACTAAAACACAGAAACACAAACACAGTGATAGACAATCAAATCAAACACCCAGCTAAAAGAAACACACAATTTCATTCAACTAACATAACAAACACACACACACCCAAGTATAAAAATCCACTCAAAACTCACCCTCAAATAAAATTTATGTTTATCAAGTAAACAAAATCTCTATCCAACTAACAAACTTAAGAAACACACACAGGCACGTAATCAAATGCCCTTAAAAACCCACTCTAAAATTCCAATCTAGTCAACTAAACACATTTTCCTACAACAAATCAAAAGACACACACACACCCCCACAAAATAGAAACAACCAAATCAAACACCCAACAAACAAAACACAACAAATCTCAAAACCCCATCACACATTTTCCATAAAAAAAAATACCACATACAAGAAGTCTGACTCCCAACATGGCCAAGGAAAGCAGCGATCTCCTTCATCTTCTCAGTCTTGTTACCAGTGGTCCCAAACCCAAGTGGCTCGTACTGCGCAGCAACAAGAATGAACGACTGGAAGTCCCAGAACCCAACGGCATGAGCCACTGGCGTGTTCCTCTTGGAAAACCATTCCTCAAATTGATAGACTTGGAAGTAATCAGTGATTGTCTCATTACAGCAAAACTGTGACCACTGATTACACTCCCAACCTTTGGTACACACCTTCTTGCCACGCACCGTCTTCACCTTAGTCACCGTGTCCGGGTCAGACTCCACCGCCACTGCCAGCACCACCAGTGCCAAAATTACCAAAATGCCCTTTGCTTTCATTTTCATTTTCTTTGGTGGTGTTTTGGACAAGGAAGCAAGTTTGAGCTTCTGGGTTTTTCTGGGATGTGTTTTATTTCTTTTTTTTGTTATGCTTTGGTTGTGATGCGAAGGAAGAAGTAAGAGGAAGAGGAGAGGGTTGGATCTAGGGATGGCAATTTTTACCCGACCCGCGGGTATCCGGCCCGGCCCGATCCTAATGGGCCGGATTTTACCCGGTCCGATTAGGAATAGGGTCGGGTATGGGTTTTAAAAAAAAAACCCGAAGCGGGTCCGGGTCGGGTTCGGGTTTTGTCTAAAAAACCCGAGACCCGGCCCGGTTAAAAACCCGGTACTCAAAAATTACAAAAATACCCTAGATATATATATTCCTATATTCTAACCCTAATTGGCTAATCCCTCATTTCTTCACTCTTCACTATTCAGCAGAAACTCACGCCGACGCTCACACTCCCTCAGTCCTCACTCCTCACCTCAGTCCCTCATTTCAGCTCAGTCCGACACTCCCTCTCCCTCAGCAACTCACTCCGACACTCCCTCACTCCCTCAGTCACGCCTCTCTCGCCTCCTCACCCTCACTCCGAAGCTCATCTATCCAGGTTTTTGTTTTAAAATTTTGGATTTTTTTTTTCAGTGTTTCATTAAAATTTGTTAGGAGGTTTTGATTGTGTGGTTGAGAAGATGTAAAAACAAATCAAAATTTGTTTTGAGTACTGTGGGTTTTGAGTGTTCTGTCTCTTGCTGCCTTTTCATGTCTGTGTGCTAGATTTACATTTTTCTTTTCTAAGCTTTTTCTTAATTAAACATCCAACAGATCCAGAGAGACTTTCATTTTTATATTCTTCTCAGAATCCAAAAGCAGTAGATCTTGGATCTAAATTTCACTTCTGTTCCTTGTTTTGTCAATTGGTAATTTTATTTTGTTAAAAATAATAGTTGGTAATTGATAATCATTTGGGCAATAAATAAAAAAAAAGAGTGTGTTTTTGGAATGTAGTTGTTTTCATTTCTTTGGTGGCAGTAGTGGGGGTAGATCTATATGATATGATAAAAGTCACATTTCTTTGGGTCAGGTCTCGCGTACTATATATATATATATATATAATTTGAGATGCTTAGATCTTTGTTCTATTTTGTGTGTGTGTGTTTTGGAATGTAATACTGTATTGGATGAGCATATATAGGCATTGTAAGTAACGTGATGAGTTGAGAAGGCATCTTATCCAGCTTTTAGATTTTTTTCAGTGTTTTCATGAATTGAGAAGATGTAAAAACAAATCAAAAGCTCGGCTCTTTTAATAATGAAGAGTAAATTCATATAGCTTTGTGGTTTTATTTGAAAACTGTGTGTGTGTTTATAGCTGTGTATTGAATCATTGATCTGAATAGTTTTGAATTATCCAGGTCAGTTGAACTAATTGGATTGTGCTCACAACCTGAAGCTGGTGGTCGCCCCCAAAAAAACAAAGTAAAAGGGTGGAGGGTGAGGTTACAAATTTTTAATCTTTTATGTCGTATATTGTTAAGATATGGTTTATGCTTGTGATAGTGCAGATAGCAGTAACTGTGTATCTTGTAATGTGTAGCTACTGTAATAAAAAAATGTGTTGTTACTGTAATTGAGCATGTGCTTAATATGCTTAGAGATGAGGTAGTTAAGGGGTAGTTAAGAAACTGTTAGGCTGATATAGATTGTAGATTCTGTCAGATGCTAGTATAAAGGAGCACTGAATTGTAATGTAATGAATAAGCTGATTTGTGTGTTCTGTTCTGCTTTGCACTTTCACTGTTGATATATGTATGTCTAGGGCTATGAAGCTGAATAGTGTTGTTTAATGTGATCTATTGTTCAATACTTGCATTTCTTGTTTTCTTATTGTGATTTTGTGATGTCCAAATGCATTTACCTCCTTTATTCGTTTAGAGCATAATGGGCCGGGATAAGATCCCTTCCAATTCCTCCAATTTATATTTAAATCTAAGACATGTGGCATTCAAAAATTAAATAATACCATGTGTCACACATCAGGACTAAAATAGGAGGGGATTGGAGGATGTTGAAATCAGTGAAACTAAGTGTGAAATATGGCAGTGAAATATTGTTTTTTGTGTTTGTTGGGAATGATGTGTGCTCAGAATTGGTTATGGAGTAAAATCAACGGTTAGCAATTGTCTAATTTCTATTTATAAAATCAAAATTGTGTTTTTATATTTGCTAGTTACAATTTGATGAAGTTTATTCCATTTTTTAATTCATTGTTGTTGTAGGTTCTTCAACTATATCTGGAGATAGTACATTTCAATCCATTCCTGATGATGGAGAGCCAAATGAAGATGATGGGAGTTGTGCCACAATTGATGGGAGTTGTGTCACAATTGTGGAAGATTAAACATTTTGTATTAATTTAGTAGCTTTTTTAATTTCTTAGACTTGTTGGATTAATTTGTTGGTTTGTAATTATTCTAAACTTGTAGGATTTATTTTGTAGCTTTTTAATTTCTTGGACTCGTTGGACTTTTATTTTAGTTATGATTTTGTTGATTAATGATTAAATGGTTATCTTAGCTAGGTAATTTATTGATTTAAAATCTTAGTTATGATTTATTGAATTATGATTATGATATTAGTTATGGTTTATTGATTTATAGATTTATAATTAACAGGTGATTTATTTTATGATCAATAGCCTATGATTTGGATTGATTTGGCATTTGGGCCATGTTACCTAGGCTTGAATTAGAATATGCATATGCAGGCTTGAATGTAGGCAAAAATAAATTTGGGCTTCAAAAATTTTTTTTTTTTTGGTTGGGCCACGAATTTGGCCCAATCCCTAAACGGGGCCCGTGGGGCCCGCGGGGCCCGGTTGGGGCGGGTTCGGGTCCCGGGAAAAAACCCGGTACCCTAAACGGGTCGGGTTCGGGCCACGGGTCTTGCCCCGCGGGTCGGGTCCGGGTATGGAAAAACCCGGTCCGAACCCGACCCGTTGCCATTCCTAGTTGGATCGAAGGTCTTTTTCTTTTGAGTTAAGAGTGGGGTCAGAGAGTGGTTAAGTGGGGTGCAAGTTTGAGGAATGGACGGTGGATTGGAAGGGAAGGAGTTCGGGGTTTAAGTGGGAACAGGCTGGATTTGTGGGGATGGAATATAGGCTATTACACTGCTGAGATCTCTCACCGACACTCAACAAATGAAGCCAATTTAAATTTACATTGTCTATGGAGTTTTTTTTACTCTGTTCCAAGCCTTTGGGCTGGGTGGGTAAATTAGGCCCAGCAATCCCAGCCAGCCTAATGTGCCACTATTTTTTTATTAAAAAAAAATAATAAATTCAAATACTAATTTTTATTTTTATTTTTGTGGAGGTATTTAAGACCTCATATTTTGTATTCAATAGCAAAAGACTTTATTCAAAATCACAATAAATCTCTTAAAAGCTTAAAAAAAAACTATTTTTTAATAACTCATTCCACATAAGACATACTGCAACAATGGTGATATTCTTAAAAATTTTGGCAAATAGCTCATAATTTATAATAAAAAAATATTTTTATATTCATTAAATTAAGTGGCTGATTGCTTTTGGTGTTTATGGATGTTGTTTTCTTTATTATTATTTTAAATGAAGCGGTAAAAAAATAGATATTTTATGTAGGATGTATAGTAAAGTAACATGTTTAAAACAGATAAGAGTAAGTTTTTGAGTTACTAGAAACTTAAATTTTTTGTGCAAGTTGGGCACATAGTTATATGAATGAAAGTTTTATGTTAGCAAGAGCACAAGTGATGATGGATGATTGCAACTTATTATTTTTGTGAAGTTGTGAAAAACAAAAATGTGTTTGTTGCATTTTTATTGGTTTATCAAAAAAAAATTTTATGCCACGTTGGATTCTCAAGACAAATATCATTTTTTATATTTTGGTCTTTTGGGTAGGTTTAAACTTTTCCCACCTTATTTAATTGAAGGCCACACTATCCCACCGACAAACAAAGCTACAAAAACCAATTCTATACAATATAGTATAGAAAACATTTAAATATTAAAAAAAAAAAAAAATCTATAGTCTATATGGAGTCTTGTCTCTCTTCTTCACCTTTGGGCTACTCAAATTAGGACTAGCAATAACCTCTATTTTTTTTTTTTTTGGAATATAGAGAGGCCTAGCAATACCTGCTAGGCACATTCTTATTAAAATAGAAATATTTATAGTTATTTGGAAAATCTAACATCTTTTTATTTATACTTTGTTTTTCATAGTTAAAATCATGTCTTCAAAATATTATTTTACAATGTTTTATTATTACTTAATGAAACCTACAAAAGTAATTTGTCCGAATTGAAATTATGTTTTCAAACACACAGTTATAATAAAATATCAAAATCGTATTTCTAAAACACAATTTTAATTTTTTCAATTCATGTCTCATAAACATGATTTACAAAAAAAAAAAAAAAAAAAAAAAAAAAAAACATGTAACATAGTGCCAAGAGCAACAGTTGTTGTTTATCTATATATATATAATAATAGGTAAAGCTGAGAGAAAATTCAATTAGTCTAATTTTGTGCCACGTGTCTCATCTAATCTAAATTTTAAATTTTTGTGCCAATTGAGTTAATTCAATGTAAGAATTAGATTTTAATTAGAATTTAATTTTGTGCCACGTGTTCCATCTAATCTAAATTTTTTAATTTTTATACTAAATGAGTTAATTTAGTATAGAAAATGAAGAGTCCAATATAAATAAATCATAAAAAACCTAATCATATAATTAAAAACAATTCAAATTTATAAGTCATTTATGTAATACACCATGACTATGTAATATACATACATATATATATATATATATATATATATGTCTATATTAAAGTTTAGAGAAAATTCAATTAGAATCAAAATTCAATTTTGGTTTTGTTAGTGTTCCATACAAATTAAATTGTTTAGATTTTTGCTTTTTTTTTTTTTTTCACTAAACTAATGAGCATATTTTTATACCCTTTTTATTCAGGTATTTTGTATATGAAGATATTGAACGTAACAAACTATAATTGTGCTTAACGATTCCAAACACACATACCCTTTCAATTTAGGAGATACTATTTGACTAGTTTATTGTTTTATTTTGTGTTGTATTTACTAAATTTCACAGACAATAATTATGAATTGATATTGTATATGTAATATTCAATAGCGATTTTCAAAATCATATACGTAATAGCAATGTAACGAGAAAATTGGTGTAACCAATATCATGAAAATTGTAAGGAAAAACTATTTTAGTACCTTTAGATGTCCTGACCAAACTATGTCCTATATGTTTAATAACTCAAGCTAACATCAACAACACAACTATAATTCATCATTCCCGTGCATAAGCACGGGCTACATACTAGTAATACATAATGTGGTTGCTAATGTTCGAATATTCCATACATTGATATATAGCTTAAATTTGCAAATCTTCAAATCCTTGATTGTGCAAAAATTAGGAGAAATTTCCTATATATTAGCTCAGTCAAGGATCTCCCTAGGCCAAGATCAAAGTTTACACATTCATAAGCTCAGTCAATGATCTCTCTAGGTCTCATCATGTATTTCAACATATAGAAGACACAAATAATATACAAATTACACAGTTTATTTCATTCGTTTTTTTTTCTTGTTATCTCAACATGGTATTAGAGTCACATTCTTGTAACCTTCAATAGTTTATGTCCATCGCTATGCAACCTTGCACATTACTGTTCAATAGCATCATTCACAGAGGAGCTTGCTCGACATCACAGATCTTCTCTTGTCTTGAAATTGATTCCAAGAATCAGTTACATGTTCAAAAATCAGCCAAAAGAATTAAACTGAAGTTCATTCCAAGCTCACACGTGCTTGGTCAACAATCAACATCACATCTTTTTGGCCATTGCTCATTATAATAAAAAAAGAAAAAGAAAAAAGACAACTTCATATCAACAACTACTTATTTCTCTTGATCCCTTTAAATGATCAAACCAGACCAGACCAGACCAAATAAGTCATTTTTTCCCTCCAAAAATCCATTATCACATTCAGTTGCTTCAAAAACCCACTACCACTTTCAGAAATCATAGCCTAAGGCTGGAAATCATTGCTTAAAGGCTGCATTCCACTACACAACACCTGGAAATTTACCTCACAAGTCACAAGGTTACTTATTCTTACAAGTCACAACTTATCTTTTTGGCTTTGATGAGGGCAAAGGAATTATGAGGAGAAGAAAGCAAAATATTGAAGTTGTTGAAGTAAAAAACTTAATGCGCCCACTTAAAGGAGGATAGAAAATAAAGGAGAGAAAATTTATTTTTTAGGTGTTTTGTTGGAGAGAAGGAGAGGATGAAAAATTAGTGAGATTCAGGTCTTTCTTCCCCTGGCCCTTAAGCGTGGACTTGCTGGGTTTTTTTTTTTTTTTTGGCGTGATACAGGTTGTGGGTACTTTTTTTTTTTTTTTTTTTGCTCTTCTTCTTTTCTTCTTTTCTTTTTTTGGGTTTAACGAGATTTGATTTTTTTTTTTTTAGCTTTTTTTTTTTCTAGGCATGATTTTTATTAATAAATTTGGGCGATTGCTTTTTTTTTTTCTTTTTTTCTTTTTTTTGGGTTCTTTAACAATTTTTTATTTTGATTAGGCATCATTTTTTAATAAAGCTGTATAAGTAAATTTATACAAACTCCTTTTTTCTATCCTCCACTTTTCTACCTCCAACCAAACACAAAATGATGGAAACTAATTTATTTTTTTTTATCCTCCCACTTTTTCACTCCTTCAATCAAACGGACCCTAAAATTAGGCTTAAAATTCGTAATTAGGCCAAGTGCCAACCTTTTTTTCTATGCCAAGTAGATATACTCTTTTTGTGCCAAGTGACTATCATTTATTAAAACTTTGACAAACTTCACAATTCCTCAATATTTTTGGGTGATTTCAAATTAAACCCTTAAATTTTAAAAAGTTTAATTAGAATATGATTTCTAAATTGTTTCCTTTCATGCCCTTAACAAGTTACTATTAACTTTAATAACAAGTAGATAGTAGGAAAGGACCATTGGCAGAGAACATTATAAATGATGTTGTGGGGCCCGGCCCAAAAATAATGGGCCACTCCAAATCCAGGCCCATCCGAGGAGCGTCCTTTCCGAGGAGAGGCCACACATGAAGCGTTACTCAGTCCCAGCAACGCCCAGGAAGCCTGTCCGAGGAGCAACTCCTCCTCGGACATCACGAAGCCCAGACCAAGAGCCATCCCCAGCCAATTCAGTTCACCCACCAGACATATAAAATGAATAAAATCCAGAATATCCCTCGAAAAGCTACCACCACATTAATTGCGCCCCAACCAACCTCTTGGCCGCATTAATGAGGAAAAGACCCCTGAACAGTACCGCCTTGGCCTCTGCAACTCACAAAGGGAGTGGTGAGGGCGGCTGATGGGACAGGCACTCAAGTGGATGCTTAGATGATCAACAGGTGTAAGGTTGAGATGAAAGAAGGAGGGCTATATAATGTAATGCAGTCCCCCAAAGAAGGGGACGGAAAAATTGTATGAAGACCTAAAGAAAAAAAAAGGAATATAAGGAGACTTGAGAGATCTTTCCTGTGTCTTTTATCTTCTGCAAACTACCTTATCCATGCATCCGACCGAGCAGGCTCACTGAAGCCAAGTTCTTTCACCCATTCTCTACGAACATTCATTGTGGGTTGCGTCTTGGGTCAAAGCCTGATCATTAGAATTTGGGCCAAGAAAATCGTGCAACTACAATTGGCGCCGTCTGTGGGAAGAACTAGGGCATCAGCAGGCACAACGGTTAAGCATGGCAGAACTAAATCCGCACCAGGGGAATCCTCGCCAGGCTGACTCCCAACGGACACAACCCGTCGAGTCCCAGAGGCAGAATAACCCCGTCAACCCAGGCCACAGGGGAGATCGCGAGGGAAGTGTGCAAACTATTCGGACAAGCCAGAGCCACACTCAGATAGGAAGCCACGCTTCCCAGAGGCGAAGGAGTCACCAGGACATGCAGAGAGAGATAGATGATCTGAAGAGAAAGTTGCGACGAACCCAGCGAAAACGATCTCCTTCAGACTCAGACGGGTCCTCTAATGCGGAGGATGTGAGTTACCGACGGAGGTCAAGGACCCCCCCAAGTGAAACCTTTTCCTACGTAAAGGAACCGCGCCACGTGCGGAAGTATGAGAGCACATCCAGCAGGGGCTCGGGAAACGATGCCATGAAGAAGGCGTTGGACCAGGTCTCGAGATCCCCCTTCACGTATAGAATTGAAGGGGCTAAGCTGCCTCGACGGTTCAACCAGCCGACATTCACCATCTATAGCGGTCGAACGGACCCGGTAGAGCATGTGAGCCAGTTTAACCAAAAGATGGCGATCTACTCGAAAGATGAGGCCCTGATGTGCAAAATCTTCCCATCCAGCCTGGGATCAATGGCGATGAGGTGGTTCAATGGCCTAAAGGCAAATTCCGTAAGCTCATACAAGCAGCTCACTCGGGATTTCTGCACCCGCTTCATCACCAGCACCAGAGTCCCCAGGCCCCTCGGTTCGCTACTGTCCTTGTCCATGCACGAGGGAGAGACCCTGAAAGCATACTCGGACAGATACTGGGAGGTGTACAACGACCTGGATGACAACCATGATGCGGTCGCTATCAGCACGTTCAAAAGCGGGCTCCCCACCGACCATGGCTTAAGGAAATCCCTCACTGGTAAACCGGTTGCCAACATCGATCAGCTGAGGGATAGGATTAACAAGTACAAAAGAGTGGAGGAAGATCAACTGCAAGGGAGGGGTAAGGATAAAGTTATCCCCCCCAAAGCAAATGACTTCAGGTCGGAACGGCACAATCCTGGTCAGCCGAGGAGAGATTTTTCGCGACAGGCGGGCCAGAGCAACCCGCAGGCAGTGAATGCCGTATTCAGGGAGCCAGTACAACAAGTGTTGGAGAAAGTACGGAATGAGCCCTACTTCAGGTGGCCAGGAAAGATGGCCGGAGACTCTTCCAGGCGTAACCGGAACCTGTACTGCCACTATCATCAGGATCATGGGCATACTACTGAGGACTGCAGGAATCTATGGAATCACCTAGATCAGTTGGTCCGAGAAGGAAAGCTACGTCACCTATTGCACCCGTCAAGTGGCCATCCCGGCCAAACAACACAAGAGCCCCGAAAGGACGTGTCATTGGGACCCCCCACCGGGACGATACATGTCATCCTTGCTGCACCAGGAAGGACGGGGCCGCCCACTCCCAGGGTGTTAGTTGTTGATCGGTTCCCCCCTGAGGGTAGGCAAGGAGAGCCCAAAAGGTCAAGAAAGGGAAGCTCTCTGGTACTGGGATTCTCGGACGAAGATAAGAAAGGAACTATTCAACCCCACGATGATGCCTTGGTGGTCACGTTGAGGATCGGGGGCTTCGACGTGAAGAGGGTGATGGTGGATTCGGGAAGCGCGGTAGAGATAATGTACCCCGACCTATACAAGGGGCTGAACCTGAAGCCAGAAGATTTGGCCGCTTATGACTCCCCTCTTCTCAGTTTTGAGGGAAGGATGGTCACGCCAAAAGGGCAGATCCGACTGCCCGTACAGACTGGAGCGGAGATAGTGGAGGTAAATTTTATTGTGGTTGACGCTTATTCGCCCTACACTGCGATAATGGCAAGGCCGTGGATCTATGCCCTGGAGGCCGTGACCTCCACACTTCACCAAAAAGTGAAATACCCCTCCCGAGGACAAGTGGAAGAGCTCAGAGGAGATCAAGCCGTGGCTAGGAAGTGTATGGTGGCCGCCGTTTTACATCAGCCCCCAATCAAGTCCTCGATCCCGGAGAGCTTATAGCAACCAACTCCCTCGGCGAGCCAAGGCGAGGGGCTGGCCGAGGAGATAAGGTGCGAAGGTCTGGATAGGATTGCTGTCAATGACGACCCTGAGAAGTTCTTTCAGGTCGGCTCTGAATTACCTTCCCAGGAAAAAGAGGAGTTGGTCGGATTTCTCAGAGAGAATGTCGACGTGTTCGCATGGGACGCCTACGACGCCCCGGGAGTTGATCCCAGCTTTATTTGTCACCACCTGAACGTCAACCCCTCTTCTACTCCAAAGAAACAGCCGCCTCGACGTCCTTCGAAGGAACACGCCAGTGCCGTAAGGGACGAGGTGGCGAAATTAAAAAGGGCAGGGGCTATCAAAGAGGTCTTTTACCCCGAATGGTTGGCGAACACAGTGGTGGTAAGAAAGAAGACAGGGAAGTGGAGGGTCTGTGTGGACTTCACGGACCTGAATAAGGCATGCCCGAAAGACCCATTCCCCCTACCCCGAATCGACCGATTGGTGGATGCAACCGTGGGCCACCCTCGAATGAGCTTCCTGGACGCCTTTCAAGGCTATCATCAGATACCCCTTGCGCCTGACGACCAAGAAAAAACGGCTTTCATGACGCCCATCGGAAACTATCATTATAAGGTGATGCCGTTTGGGCTGAAGAACGCAGGCTCAACATATCAAAGGATGATGACTCGGATGTTCGAGCCACAGCTGGGCAAGATCATTGAGATTTATATAGACGACATGGTTGTGAAGAGCAAAAGGGTTTCCGAGCACGTGAGTGACCTCGGAACGATCTTCGCTATCTTAAGAAAGCACCGGTTGCGGCTGAATGCTTCCAAATGCTCATTTGGGGTCGGGTCTGGGAAATTCTTAGGGTACATGGTCACTCACAGGGGAATAGAAGTAAGTCCCGACCAGATCAAAGCCATTAACAGCCTACAGGTTCCTCGGAATCCGAAGGAAGTGCAGAAGCTCACTGGCATGATTGCTGCACTAAACCGGTTCATATCACGATCGGCGGATCGATGTCGGCCTTTTTACCTCCTGATAAACAAATGGAAAGGGTTTGAATGGTCGGAGGATTGCGCTCAGGCTTTCCAGCAGCTTAAGGACTACCTGTCTCGACCACCCATCATGTCCAGCCCTGAGGCAGATGAGGTGCTGTTTGCATATATTGCCGTAGCTCCCCATGCTGTGAGCTTGGTACTGATACGGGATGACAATGGGGTGCAGCGGCCGGTTTACTATGTGAGCAGATCATTGCACGAAGCCGAGGTACGGTACCTTCCTTTGGAAAAGGCAATTCTGGCGATAGTGCATGCGACCCGTAAGCTCCCTCATTACTTTCAGGCGCATACGGTCATCGTTTTAACTCAGCTTCCCCTTCGAGCAGTGCTTCGCAGCGCTGACTATACAGGTAGGATCGCCATGTGGAGTGCGCTCCTGGGAGCCTTTGACATCAAATATATGCCCAGATCCTCCGTCAAAGGACAGGTCCTCGCGGACTTGGTGGCGGAGTTTGCTGAGCCCTCTTTAGAAACAATGACTGAGAAGAAAGACATGGATGAGAAATCGGTTGGCGTGATTTCAGCAGTCGGGACCAGGCCATGGAAGGTCTACGTGGATGGAGCGGCTAACCAAAGAGGGTCAGGAGTTGGGATAGTTTTAATATCCCCGGACGGTGCTGCTATCGAAAAATCTTTGAGGCTCGGGTTCTCGGCCACGAACAATGAAGCCGAATACGAAGCCTTACTTCAAGGGATGATGATGGCTCACAGATTGGGCGGCACAATAATAGAAGCATTCTCAGACTCCAGACTAGTGGTCGGACAAGTGATGGGTGAGCTGGAAGCTCGAGATACCAGGATGCAAGAGTATCTGGGACAAGTCAAGCGGCTACAGACGAATTTTGAATCTTTCAATCTGACGCACATCTCCAGGAGTGTAAACACCCATGCAGACTCGCTGGCCACCCTCGCCACGTCCTCAGCGCACAATCTGCCGCGAATGATCCTGGTTGAAGACTTAGCCCAGGCAAGCCCTACCAGCGGAAGCCCGGCCAGAGTCCATCAGATCAGAAAGAGTCACTGCTGGATGGATCCCATAAAGAACTTCCTTCAGAATGACGTCTTGCCGGAAGAAAAGCTGGAAGCCGACAAGATACGGAGGAATGCTTCTCGGTTCTGGCTATCCGAGGACCACCAATTATATCGGCGCTCCTATTCTGGACCGTACCTACTCTGTATACACCCAGAGGAGTCCGAGTCTCTGCTTGAGGAGTTGCATGAAGGAATTTGTGGAAGTCACACCGGAGGAAGGTCGCTGGCGCATAGGGCACTCACCCAAGGATACTGGTGGCCGAACATGCAAAGAGAGGCCCAGGAGTACGCCAAGAAGTGCGATCAGTGCCAGAGATTTGCTCCGAATATCCACCAACCCGGAGGGGTTCTCAACCCCCTCTCTAGCCCGTGGCCGTTCGCGCAGTGGGGTATTGATATTGTCGGACCTTTTCCTAAAGCCGCCGGGAACAAGCGATACATCATAGTCGGGACCGATTACTTCACTAAATGGGTGGAGGCTGAGCCTTTGGCCAACATTAGGGACGTGGATGCCCAGAAATTCATCTGGAAGAACATTATCACCCGCTTCGGAATCCCGCGTACACTCATTTCCGACAATGGTCTTCAATTCGACAGTAAAAGCTTCAGAGAGTACTGCCGCGAGCTTGGAATCATTAACCGATATTCCACCCCTGCATATCCCCAGGGAAATGGGCAGGTGGAGGCCGTGAACAAGGTCATAGTGAACGGACTAAAGAAAAGGCTAGATGAGGCAAAGGGAAGATGGATAGAGGAGCTCCCGCACGTTCTATGGACCTATCGAACAACGCCACGGCGGTCAACCGGTGAGACCCCCTTTTCATTGACTTATGGGGCAGAGGCTGTACTCCCAATTGAGAACAACTTTCCTACGCTGAGATCTGCTTCGTTTACTCCGGACGGTAACGATGAGTTGTTGGAAAGAAATCTAGACTTGGCCGAGGAAAGAAGGGAAAAAGCAACGATTCATATGGCCTATTATCACCAAAAGCTGAGACAGGGATACGATGCCAATGTCAAGCTACGACCCCTCGGTCCCGGCGATCTCGTGATGAGGAAGGTCCTTGGCAGCGCAAAAAACCCCTCTTGGGGCAAGTTGGGGCCCAATTGGGAAGGACCGTACCGTATAACATCCATAGCTGGAATAGGCGCCTACTATCTAGAAGATTTGGATGAAAAAGCTGTACCTCGACCATGGAATGTAAATAACCTCAGAAGATATTATTATTAATGAAAAGGGCTTCGCCCACATTTTGTTTATTGGCTATCCACTTCTTGCTGATCTGCATGACAATTCTTATAAGTCTTAAACAGAACCTAAGTCCTGCATGGCTCCTTGGACCACAGACTTAGGGGAAATTAACACTTAAAAAGACTTCGTAAGTCTTGGACAGAACCAAGGTCTTGCATGGTCCTCGGACTCAAGCCTATGGGGAAACCAAGTACAAAAGGAAAAATCGCGTAAGTCTTGGACAGAACCAAGGTCTTGCATGATCCTCGGACTCAAGCCTATGGGGAAACCAAGTACAAAAAGAAAAATCGCGTAAGTCTTGGACAGAACCAAGGTCTTGCATGGTCCTCGGACTCAAGCCTATGGGGAAACCAAGTACAAAAAGAAAAATCGCGTAAGTCTTGGACAGAACCAAGGTCTTGCATGGTCCTCGGACTCAAGCCTATGGGGAAACCAAGTACAAAAAAGAAAAATCGCGTAAGTCTTGGACAGAACCAAGGTCTTGCATGGTCCTCGGACTCAAGCCTATGGGGAAACCAAGTACAAAAAAGAAAAATCGCGTAAGTCTTGGACAGAACCAAGGTCTTGCATGGTCCTCGGACTCAAGCCTATGGGGAAACCAAGTACAAAAAGAAATATCGCGTAAGTCTTGGACAGAACCAAGGTCTTGCATGGTCCTCGGACTCAAGCCTATGGGGAAACCAAGTACAAAAAGAAAAATCGCGTAAGTCTTGGACAGAACCAAGGTCTTGCATGGTCCTCGGACTCAAGCCTATGGGGAAACCAAGTACAAAAAGAAAAATCGCGTAAGTCTTGGACAGAACCAAGGTCTTGCATGGTCCTCGGACTCAAGCCTATGGGGAAACCAAGTACAAAAAGAAAAATCGCGTAAGTCTTGGACAGAACCAAGGTCTTGCATGGTCCTCGGACTCAAGCCTATGGGGAAACCAAGTACAAAAAGAAAAATCGCGTAAGTCTTGGACAGAACCAAGGTCTTGCATGGTCCTCGGACTCAAGCCTATGGGGAAACCAAGTACAAAAAGAAAAATCGCGTAAGTCTTGGACAGAACCAAGGTCTTGCATGGTCCTCGGACTCAAGCCTATGGGGAAACCAAGTACAAAAAGGAAAATCGCGTAAGTCTTGGACAGAACCAAGGTCTTGCATGGTCCTCGGACTCAAGCCTATGGGGAAACCAAGTACAAAAAGAAAAATCGCGTAAGTCTTGGACAGAACCAAGGTCTTGCATGGTCCTCGGACTCAAGCCTATGGGGAAACCAAGTACAAAAAAGAAAAATCGCGTAAGTCTTGGACAGAACCAAGGTCTTGCATGGTCCTCGGACTCAAGCCTATGGGGAAACCAAGTACAAAAAGAAAAATCGCGTAAGTCTTGGACAGAACCAAGGTCTTGCATGGTCCTCGGACTCAAGCCTATGGGGAAACCAAGTACAAAAAGAAATATCGCGTAAGTCTTGGACAGAACCAAGGTCTTGCATGGTCCTCGGACTCAAGCCTATGGGGAAACCAAGTACAAAAAGAAAAATCGCGTAAGTCTTGGACAGAACCAAGGTCTTGCATGGTCCTCGGACTCAAGCCTATGGGGAAACCAAGTACAAAAAGAAAAATCGCGTAAGTCTTGGACAGAACCAAGGTCTTGCATGGTCCTCGGACTCAAGCCTATGGGGAAACCAAGTACAAAAAAGCAGAATCGCATAAGTTCTAAACAGGACCTAAGTCCTGCATGGCACTTCGGACCACAGACTTAGGGGAAACTACTACTTGTGACAGATCGGGAAATTATCGCTTAAAGGAAATCATTTCTATGCGCTGCACACATCCATCGAGAGCCACATCTGCATCATTGCAAGTATTTAAAGTAAAACACTACTGGCATACATCCATAGAGAGCCAAACTAACATTCCAGATTAATATTTCGAGTACACTGGAAAGAGAGGTCCTTACAAAAAATGGAAAAACAGGACGGCTCTCATAAAAAAAAAAAAAGAAGAAAGAAAGAGTACAAAAAACAAAAGCCTAAAAGACTACGCCTCAACAGGGGGATCTTCCTTTTGCTCGGGCTGAGGAGGAGGAGCCTCAACAACTGAGTCTACGGCGGGACTCTTCGTCATCTCAGGCACAAGGGCGGTATCATGCGCCGCCAAGTCCTGCTCTGAAGTCACTTGGGCACCATCAGGATTCGCTCGGATCTCCTGAGGGTAGAAGATGTTCTCGGGCAGTCTTAGTGCCGAATCCGCAGGAACTCCTGCAGCATCGAGAGCATGAGCCCAGGAGATACTGCAGTAATCCCTGCACACCTCGGGGACCTCCTCTGATAGCCTGGCCTCCGTCTCCTCAGCCCCAAGCTGGCGAGCAGCATTCTTCTCAGCCTCTGTAGCCTCTCGGATCAGCTGAGCCTCCTCTTTGACCCTTCTCAGTTCATCCTCGACCTTTTGCAGGGTAGTTTTGAGATCCTGCACTGCCTACTTCTCGGTGACAAGGTTGAGCTGCGTCGAGTACAGCTCCTTGCGCTGGTCCTCCGCCTGGGTCTCGGCGCTCTTCAGACCAGATTCTGCACTCTTGCGCCGGTGCTCCGACTCCTTGAACTCGTTCGTGAGTATAAGGTGATCGTGCCTGAGGGACCCCAAGGTCTTCTCCACCTCCGTTCGAGCCTGGATCTCGACCTCAGTCCGATTACGTTCACTTCGGCAGAATTTCTCAGCCACAAATACCTGCTGAGTAATCTACGGACAAAACCAAAATGCTTTAAAAATATCTAACGAGATCAAAAGAGTTAATGAAACAGTAGAAGGATCACTTACCATCGCGAGATCCCTTTTAAGGGATAGGAAGATCTCGGACTGAGAGAAACGCCTGTAAGCCTCCATGTCCCGAGGAAGGAGCAGGGGCTGCTCTAAGGCCTCAGCTACGTACCCAGCTCGGCCGCGGTTGTACTCTCTGATCGAGGCATTGTAAGGGATTGCAACCCCCTCCAACTCCAATTTGGGGCTCCATACACGCGGAGTAACACGTACATCCGCAAGGCTCTCCTCGTCCCTACTCTCCGAGGAATTGCCCCTTCTGCTCCTTGGAGCCCGAGCAGTCTTTTGTTGCTTGGTGGGCTGAGCAGCCACCTCACCCTCCTCAGGGGCGTCAACCGGTCTCTTCTTCTTCAGGTCCGGATTGACCTTGAGACCAGGTTCCAAAGTTCCTTGAGGGACCACGGGAGGAAGGGCCTTGGCTTGTGGTGGAGGTGGTCCCTTCGATGATTGGCCTTTCCCTCTGGAACCCAACAGCTCCTTCAGAGATTTTCCCTTTCCTGCCATGGGCTCCGTCTCTTCGTCCGAAGTATCGTCCGAGCAGATAACAAGGGAAGGAGTGCCAACTGCCGAATGTCGATCCCGCTCTCCTTCGGGGTCGGAAAATTCCACTAAGGGGGATTGCTGGACTTCCTCCTCAAAATAGAACTCGTCTATCTCTTCCTCAAGAGAGAGACGAGACGACTCAGCTTCCTCTTCAACTTGAACGGCAATGCCAGGCTCGTCTGGCGGAGGTAACTGCTCTGCCAAGTAGGGATTTCTAACACCGGGCAACACAACTGGCGGTAAATCGTGGTTGGCTAGGAACCCGTCCTTGGACACGTCAATCCTGGCCAGCCTCGGACTGCCAGCCCTTATAGCGTGACCGATCGCCTGGAAAGAGCTGCTTAGAGGTTGATAGCCCAAAACTAGATGAGCCGCACGCAACTGTCCGTCCTCGGAAACGTAAATCTCCGACCTGAGAAGGTAGTTCAACGCTGGCACGTTCACAAGGCTAAGCCGAGGAGCTACGTGAGATTTATCTGCAAACAACCAAGAAAGGTGGGGTTAGTTCAAGAAATCTACCAGTTATAAGGAAAGCAGTAAAAATAAACCCTCAACACTAATTCCTCTCCTAACAAGGACCGATCCTAAAAGACGCCGCACCTGGGTTTCCTGCCCGAGTTGGACAATGAATACCGTCGAACCACTCCCCAGAAGCAATGAGGAAGTCATTCTTCACGGTCTTATTGGATACCGGGAGACAAGAGATCAACCTAACGTCCTCGTTCCGGGATTTAAGATAATACCCCTCATCCCCGAGGCGGTGACACTCGTACAGATAGGCCACATCGTGCCAAGTAAGGCCTAGGTTCATCCGCTCATCTAAGACATCTACACAGCCTAATATCTTGAACATATTTGGGGCACACTGTTGCGGCGCCAACCTATGGTTGAATAAGTATTCCCTGGTAATCCTGCGCATGGGAAGTGTCATCCCTCCCTCTATGAAAGCAATCACGGGGATGACAACTTCTCCCATACGTTTATCTGTCACTATTCCTTCAAGAGGACAGTACCGCAGCCCAACCCCCGGGGGGATGTGGTATTTAGCCCTAAAGGCCTCCATAGCGGCCGGAGTATTTACTAGTTTCTCGAATCTACCCATCTGAACTGAACTGGGAAACGAAAGTAAAGACTGAGCAGAAAAGAGGAGTCCGAGGAGAGAATTGAAACGACGAGATGAGCGAAATGTACTGGTACCTTCACAAAACGCTTGATGGGATGCCTGGAAATCTCTCGTAGACGAGACGTTTCGCAGAAAATGGTCACGGCGGCGTAAGGGGCGCAAGTGCTTGTATGTCTCTGGGTTTCGCTGAAGATCTCTGAAGCCCTTTGAGGTTTATGAAGCGCAGATAAAAGAAGGAACTGAACCCCCCCCTGACGCCTTATATAGTCAGGAGGAGAGAGAAGAAATCACTCCTGCCTAAAAATACGCGAATGAACGATGGTCGTTCGATCCGCGCCGCACCGTTGGATGAAGGGAACATAACGCCTCCAGAAATTAATAGCCACGCCTCGAAAATTGTGGCACGTCAAAGGTCACGATCTGCACACGCGCCCCAGGTCCTCCTTATCCCTATCCACTCATTAACATCAAAACCCCGCTTTTCTCCTCGGAAGGAGATAAAAACCGGAGTTTTGAGGGGCTATTGTGGGGCCCGGCCCAAAAATAATGGGCCACTCCAAATCCAGGCCCATCCGAGGAGCGTCCTTTCCGAGGAGAGGCCACACATGAAGCGTTACTCAGTCCCAGCAACGCCCAGGAAGCCTGTCCGAGGAGCAACTCCTCCTCGGACATCACGAAGCCCAGACCAAGAGCCATCCCCAGCCAATTCAGTTCACCCACCAGACATATAAAATGAATAAAATCCAGAATATCCCTCGAAAAGCTACCACCACATTAATTGCGCCCCAACCAACCTCTTGGCCGCATTAATGAGGAAAAGACCCCTGAACAGTACCGCCTTGGCCTCTGCAACTCACAAAGGGAGTGGTGAGGGCGGCTGATGGGACAGGCACTCAAGTGGATGCTTAGATGATCAACAGGTGTAAGGTTGAGATGAAAGAAGGAGGGCTATATAATGTAATGCAGTCCCCCAAAGAAGGGGACGGAAAAATTGTATGAAGACCTAAAGAAAAAAAAAGGAATATAAGGAGACTTGAGAGATCTTTCCTGTGTCTTTTATCTTCTGCAAACTACCTTATCCATGCATCCGACCGAGCAGGCTCACTGAAGCCAAGTTCTTTCACCCATTCTCTACGAACATTCATTGTGGGTTGCGTCTTGGGTCAAAGCCTGATCATTAGAATTTGGGCCAAGAAAATCGTGCAACTACAGATGTCATTATTAATAATAACTTGAACCCCAAAGTTAATCTTAACTAAAATAATAGAAATTCACGTAAGTTACTACTAAAACCTTTTTGAATGCTAAAAATCATTTTATGTGAAAATATTAGACCTCTAGTACATTAGAAGAGAATTATTAAATCATATAATAATTAGTTATTTAATTAATGTCATCAAAAAGTTATTTCATGAATGTTATCTAATTTCTTGTCCAAATCATATCATTTTCTATATAATAAAGTAGTGTCCAAGATATTGTAGTTGTGTCAAGTAAGTACTCTCTTTTTTCTATTATTAATTTTCCATTTTTTCTCCATAATCATGTGGTGCACTACAAATACGTTAAAATAATTAATTTAATTACCATAATTGAAGACTCTATTTCTTTTTCTTTTTTTTGATAAAACAAAGGATTTATTTTTTAACTAAGGAGCACTATTACATGTATTGTCTATTGGGCACTCGCGAGGAGTGCCTAGTTGCAAAATATCACGCACATATTTTACATTAAAAAAAAAAATTGGACATTTGTTATATTCTCTAACACTGCATTGGTGCTCCCATCACCTCTTTGCTAGTTCATTGGCCACACCATTAATTTGCTTCACGAAAGACATGACGTGGAAGGACATTTCTTTCTTGGCCGAGCAACATCCTACAATCCAAAATCAAAACAGAATGTTCCGGTGCTAGAACACAATATGTTGTTAGCCAATTGAGGAGAATTTGAGAATCAATTTCTAGATTTATATGTTTATACCCTAATTCCAAGGCCATTTTTAAACCATATCTAATAGCCCATATTTTTGCAATATTATTTGAGGCAATGCCAATTTGAATTGAGAAACCTTTTATCCATCTTCCCTTACTATCTCTTATTACACCGCTACCTCCTGCTTTACCAGGATTATATTTATAACTACCATCTATATTTAAAGTAACAAAAGGGGGTTGTGGAGGATGCCAATATATTATTTTAGTGACTTTTGTACCTTTTTATTTTTCTATGTTATGCAAGATGATAAAATTCTGCAGTTAAATGCAAAGCTTTATGCATAAGCTGGTTAAGTGTTTTAGAAGGAGGATTGAATATCCTATTATTTCTAGAAAGCCAAAGTTGCCAAATTCCATAAGCAAATAAAATATTCCAAGGCATCATTTGAAAAGAGCTGGGAGATATATTAGTCAAATTTTCATGTAACCATTCCACCAATGATTTATGAAAAAAAAAGATATTTCTCATTGTCCAAGAAGAGCAATATAGAATTCCTTTGCCCAAGAGCAATCTTGAATGACATTGTAAAGTACTTTCAAGATTTAGACATCGAAGACACCAAGGCCAATACCAAAGAAGACTCTATTTCTAACCTTTCAAAAAGTTTAAAGGGTAAATTGCAAAGAAGACTCTATTTGGATTTTACCCCTAAAATTTGGGAGTGATTGGATTTTACATCCTAAAGTTTCAGAATTTAGATTTTACTCTCTGAAATATCAGGGCGTAAAATCTAAACATCACCAAACTTTAGGGAGTAAAATCCAAATTTTGAAATTTCAAAATGTAAAATCCAATCACCCCTAAGTTAAAATTTTACTACCATGAACTCATAAAAATATAAAATAACAACATGCCATAATGTAACTCAATGTGAATATCGTAAGTTGTATGACACAAGTATTTATATTTTATATTGTTTAAAATTTTACTGCCATGAGTTCATTAAAATATAAAATAACAACATGCCATAATGTAACCCAATGTGAATATCATAAGTTGTATGACACGATTATTTATAATGGATCACATTATAAGTTGTATGACACAAACATAATTTTTTTAATAGGATTTATTCTAAATACATCAAAATTATGAACAATTTTTTTTTTTTTTTTTGATAGTGAAAACTCCACAGCATTCTCATTACTTAGGACAAAAAGTCCTCACAAATTACATCCAAGCTAATTTGGTTTGCTATTATAGGGGGGTGTCTCCCACCCAAATATGACATTCATTACTACTGCTAGCTATCCTAGCCATAAGATGTGCAACATTGTTACTCTGTCTGCAGATATGGCTTATTGACCAGAATTTAAAGGAACTCAGCCCCATTCTTATACCTTCCACCACCTTCATGATTGAACTTGGCCCCGGTTCTGCCCCTGTGACTGCTTTGACTACCACCTGAGCATCACTCTCCAACTCCACTTCCCACAAACCCAGGTCCCTAGCCAACTCAATCCCCCCTTCCAAAGCCTTAGCTTCCACCTCTAAGGCTCCAAAACAGAGAGGCAAATTTTTGCTCATAGCTCCCATAATCTAACCATCCTCATTCCTGATGACCACCCTGATCCCACTGCTTTTCAGGTTTGTGAACACTGCCCCATCAACATTAACTTTGTACCTCCCATGTTGAGGTGGGTACCATTTGGTTCTAACAGTGGCAATACTGCGGCTAGGAGGCAGTGACTCATCTGCCACTTCTTTCACATACTCCCTGGCTTCCATTGCAATTTTCTTTGGGTCTTTGCACCTACCTTCATGCTTGAATGCGTTCCTATTATTCCATACCATCCACGCCATGATGGTAAACAACTCCCAATCCAAGACACTTTCCCTCTCTTTTAGCATCCACACCACATCAATGAATTCCTTTGTGGGCTGATTCAATTTAAGGAGGTTGAGGCCTACTTCCTTTCATACCTTAACAACTATAGCACAGTCCCATAAGGCATGGCTCGAAGATTCATAGACACCATAAAAGCCGCAGCTACTATCTGACGCCACTCTCCTTGATGCTAGGCAGAAATTTGTCGGTAAAATATTCTTACATGCCCTCCATAGAAAGTGCTTTATCTTGTTTGGGCAATTGAGCTTCCAAACCAACTTCCACAAACCTTCACTCTTTCCCTTATATGAACAAGCACCACTCTCTTTAGTTGAATTTGCTGTTTTAAGCATCTTGAAGGCCACCCCATACGCACTCCTCACTGTGAAGTTGTCGTTCTTTTATCAAGCCCAAATAAGGGAATCCTCTGGCATTCAGGGACTCAATGGTACTCCCAGTATAATATCAACTTCATGGGGAAGGAAATTCTTCTTGATAAGGTCCACCTTCCACATTCCGGTATCCCAATCTATAAGTTGTGCCACCTTAACCAACTCCTCATCTGAACCTTTGGGACTGATTACCTTAAAGTTGTCCGGGGTTGGAATCCACCTATCGCGCCAAATCTCCACTGATCCGCCATTACCGATACACCACCTTGATCCCATTTCAACCGTCTCCCTTGCTACCATTATACTTCACCACACATAAGAAGGCTTTTTCCCTACTTGTGCTTCTATAAAAGAGCAGCCCGCAAAGTACTTTGCCTTAAACACTCTATGGGTGAGTGAAGTCGAATTTTTGCCAACCTAGCTTTGCTAGAAGAGCCAAGTTGAACGCTTTCAAGTCTTTATACCCCATTCCCCCCTTCGCTTTGGGTCTGCATAGATTGTCCCACGATGTCCACACCATCTTCCGCTCTTTATCTTTCTACCCCCACCAAAATTGGCTCACCATTGAATTAAAATCATGACAAAGGGAATCCAGGAGCTTGAAACAACTCATAGTATAGGTTGTAGTCACTTGTGCTACTGCTTTAATCAGAATTTCACGTCCCACATTCGACAAAAGCTTGCCTTTCCATCCTGCAATTTTCCTCCCAACTTGGTCTTTAATGCGGCTAAAGGCCTTTATTTTCCCTTTCCCTACTAAGGTAAGCAGCCCCAAGTACCTCTCATATTTGTGGATAATTTGTGCCCCAAAAATCTCTTTGATTTCCTCTTGTATCTCCCTACTAGTATTCCTACTAAAGAAAAGAGATGTCATCTCCTTATTCAGTTTTTGACTTGATTCTTTCTCATAGTTGGCCAACACCTTTAGCACTCTATTGCCTTCGTCAACACTTGCCTTTCCAAAAATGATGCAGTCATCGACAAACAAGAGATGAGAAATCCTTGGTGCCTCTCTATAAACCGAAACTCCACTGATCAGTCCCTCACTCTCCTCCCTTCTAAGCACGGTTCTCAACCCCTCCACACATAAAAGAAAGAGGTAGAGTGATATAGGATCGCCTTGACGTAAACCCCTCGTTGGTGTGATCTTTTCTTTAGGCTCCCCATTTATAAGCACCGAATAGGATACCGTCTTCACACACATCAACATCAACCCAATCCATCTCTCCCTGAAGCCCAATTTCCTCATCATCACCTCCAAGAAAGCCCACTCTACTTTATCGTATGTTTTACTCATGTCGAGTTTTATTGCCATCAGCTCGTTCTTTCCCTTCCTCCTTTGATCTATGCAATGCATTGTCTCAAACGCCACTAATACATTGTTCGTAATTTGCCTACCGGGAACAAAAGCACTTTGGGACTCACTAATCACCTTCGGCAGAATCTTCTTCATCCTATTTGCTAGTACTTTTGATATTAGCTTGTATACTACATTGCATAGACTAATTAGGCGGAACTCCGTAATCTTTTGTGGGCAATTCACCTTAGGAATAAGGCATACGAAAGTCTCATTTAATCCATTTGGCATCACCCTCATTCTAAGGGTTTGGAGCACACTGTTTACTACACTCGGGCCAACAACATCCCAATATTTTTGGAAGAAGATAGGAGACATACCATCTAGACCAGGGGCTTTGGTAGGGTACATCTGATTCAAAGCAATCTTGACTTCCTCCGCTCTGAACTCACCTAGCAACGCTTCATTCATCTCTGGAGTCACCCTCTGTCTCACTGCCCCAAAACTTGCTTCAAAAGAAGCTAGATGGTCTGAGCTATATATATTAGTGAAGTAATCTAGTATCACCGTCTCAATGTCCTCTTAGCTGTCCACCCACACACCCTCATCCTTAAGCCCCTCAATTTTGTTTGTTCTCTGCCTTTGAGATGTCGTCGCATGAAAATTTTTTGTATTTCTATCCCCACACTTGAGCCACAATGCCCTTGATCTTTGCTTCCACATTACCTCTTCTCTAGTCAGCATCTCATTGAGCTCCTTCCTTACTTCATAAATATACGAAGCTGTTTCATGTAATCTGTTTTGTACCTCAAGCTAGTGGAGCCACTCCTTCAAGAATTTCAGCCTTTTGTTGACATTCCTAAACACCCCCCGATTCCAATCTTGTAGAAGCTCTTAACAGCATCAAATTCTTTCTATGATGCTAAGATCATAGCTAGTCCGAAGGGGAACCCATGCCCTTTCAATCACTTCCTTGCATCTGTCATCTCTAGCCCACATCGCCTCAAAAACAAATCTCCTCTTCTTAGGTTTTGGGCGCTTTATCTTTGTCAGAAACAAAGCTAACATGCAATGGTCAAACGCTGACATAGAGATATGATGAACCCGAGCTTCAGGGAATTGTTCCACCCATTTCTCATTTACCACCATTCTATCTAATCTAATGAGAGTCCTCAGTTTCCCTCGTCTCCCATTGCACCAAGTAAATCTCTGCTCCACAAAACCCAAATCAAAAAGCCCACGGGCATTTAAGCACTCCCTAAAACTACCCATCTGATTTGCATCACGCTCCAACCAACCCAACTTCTCGTCTGGATGGGTGATTTCGTTGAAATCCCCAACTACTATCCAAGGCATATCACACTGATTTTTTAAAGAATTTAACAACTCCCAGGAGACATACCTTTTCCTTGCATCTGGATGCCCATAAAAGCCCGATGCCCTCCACAGCTTCACCCCACCACCATAGACCACCACGTCAATGTGAGAGTGAAAGCAGCTTTTGAACCTCACGTCCACCCCTTCTCGCCCAACATTGCCAGTCCTCCACTCCGACCATCACACGACACCATAATCCCTTGAGTGAACTCCAATTTCCTCTGCAAATCTTTGACTCTACTCGAACTCACTTTGGTCTCCACTAGGAAAACCAAAACTGGGTTTTTGGATTTCACCTCGTCGATGAGGATCCGGACCGCTGGGGGTGACCCTAAACCCCGAAAGTTCCATGCAGGCACACTCATAAGGCTTGGCAGTGCTGCTCCGTAGCCACCGCCTCTCTGCTATCCCTCACTGCATTGTGTTTTTGTGCCTTGCTACTCTCCTGGCGTTTTCTTTGCTTCTGAGTAGTAATATTAGGTTCTAATTCTTGTAATGGACTCATGCCAGGTCTTTTTCCCAAACGTATCTCCTCCTTTGTCTCTTTTGTTGGGCTTGTGTCATGGACCTTTCTGGCCATACATTTCCAATGGTCACTTTGTGGTCCAAGTGTTTTTGCAACCCAGCCCAAATTTACATCGAAGCTCATTGCCATTGGGCCATTTTCCTTATCCACACTCACTTGGCCCACTACATCTCTACTGCCTTCTACCTTTGGCACCACACGAAATTCAAATGGTTTCTCTGCCTCAGGTTCAGTCCCTTTCACCCATTGCATCACTTCCACCGTTTGTTTTTTTACCTAGAGCCCTTCCCTGTTTTCTTCATCCAAATTGGCAATGATTCCATTAGGTTGCTTACCGAGGCTGGTCTCCTTTCCTTTTTCATGATCCCCCTTTTGTTTTTTGCTTTCCTAACCTCCCTCTATAGTCTCATCCCCTCTGTCACTAGCTCCCATGTGTGGCAGCGATGAATCCGTGACTTTTCCCTACCCCAGACTCTGCCCCGGCACGTGTAGGGCCTTCTCCCTCCCCCCCCCCCCCATCACGTCCCTCATCGGATCTCCCTTTGCATACCACCCTTCCTCTGTTCCAAACTTTATAAGATCTCCATCACCTCTCCTCGGCACCTCACCCCTCAGCCACACCCCATACTATAACATTGGTAGTTCCGACAAAACTTCCACCTTCCCCTCCGGACAGTCCTGTAGCCCATGATTGAGTATACCACACTTGTAACAAAATTTTGGAAGACGTTCATATTTAAACGTTATCCAATGTTGTTCCCCACCCTCAGTGGCTATCTTTTTCCCCCATATCAGCTTCTTTGTGACATCAAGCTGCACCCTTACTCTAAGATATTTTCCCCATTGGACACCCGATTCCGCGACATTAACTTCCACAACCTCTCCCAACTTTGATTTGATTGCCCAACCTGTCTCTCTAGTCCTACTGTGCAGAGGTGGATTGTGTATTTGCACCCGAAACGGTGATTGCCACAGTTGGATGTCTTTTGGCGCCTGTTCACCCTCAAATTCCTTCAAAAGAATCGATTGTTTCTTGTAAGTCCACAGGCTCATATCCATTATCCTCTTCTTATCTCTTCCATCTCCAAACTTCACCAGGAACAGCTCTTCCCCAATCTCGTTTATCTGCACCCCTTTGTTCGGTTTCCATAGCATCCTCATGGGCTTTCTAAGAGCCTCAATGTTCATGTATTTTTGTGATAGAACCTTCATCAAAAGACAGTTCTTTCCAACCATCTTCGCTGCGTCCGTAGTACCACTCCCTAATGATATACTCTCATCTTCTTCCTCTGTAAAGGAAAGCTTCTTCCACAGTTCCTCCAGTTCGTCCTCCATCTCACCCCCACCTCTGTTGGTCTTATAGAACAAAGACCACAACACTCTTGCAAGGACACGGCCTGCAAGACTAACTGCTACCACATGCAACACAAGGCACTTGAGAGCACCCTAAGCGGCATGAGAGCACATGCTTTTTTTTCCTCTTTTCCAAATTAGTCCGATGCATGTAGTGCACATGAACAATTTTACTTCAAGCAATATTATAGAAATCGAACCGATGTATCAAATAATCAAAGAAGGGTTTGGATATCAATTCTATAGCCCGATTGAGATTGATCCAATGGTTGAACCACTTAACATCATAAATAAATTAATTTATACTTTTATATAATTAATTAAAATAAATATAAAATAAATTTGTTAATCATAATAAAGATAGAAAACTATTTTTTTAAAAAAAAATTTAAAAGTAAAATGGTATAAATTTATGAAATTCCACCCACTTAAAACGTTTTTAGGAGGCTACGTGCCACCCATGCATGACTTTTTGTCCATGAGCTACACCTGTCACCACGAGGCCCACGACAGGCCTATTCTAGCCTCAACTCAACCCCAAATCTCCGATCAGTCTCGGGTGCAACTGGGATCCCTCAACACAAGAATTCCTGGCATTTCCGATGGACCAAGCTTCAAGCTCTTTCTTCTACCAGTGACTAAGTAGGTTGAGCAAAATATATATAACCAATTATAATGTTTGTTGATTGGTTTTTCCTTTGTTGCTATGTTCTCTGAAAAAGCTTTGGTGTTGTTTACTACAATTGTTTATTTACATATTAGAAAATACTATCTTTCATAATATACAAGAATATGTTATTAATAGATACAATGAAACGAAAATGGGCAATTAGATATGGTCCAAAAAATTGATAGAAATCAGATTACAATGAGTAATGGGTATAGTACTCCTATTTTCTTAGACGCATGTTTATAATCCTTCATAAAAAGTAAAACAGCAAGAATTATAAATACAAAACTCATTAATCCTCAGTGGCAACAGAGTATGCGTACAATTTGGACGAAAAATCAGATTACAAGAATTGAATAAAATGATTAATGGGTATATATAATTTTCCAAATCAAAACCAAATCCTATTCAAGAGTTGAAAAATTAGGATAACTTGAAAAATTAGGATAAGGGGAATACATATATTAATAACTTTTTAATTATATTTTTATTTTTAATTTTAAATATATTAATGTTAGGCATTTATTTTTTATATGTTGTTAATGATATATCATTTTAAAAGCAATAATGAATAATAAAGTGAATATTTTTTTAGAGAGTTTTAACTTATGGCGACCGCTCCTGATAATAGCTCTTTATCATCAGACCAAGAAACCAATCAGTTTTTGGTGTAGGCGGGGATTGAACCCCAGATCTCTTATATAATCATCAGAGACTTTAACAGTTGAGCTAACTGTTAAACCCACAATAAAGTGAATATTTTTTAAAGATAGTTTCTACCAATATGGTAAGAAATTTTACCAGTTGAGTTAATTAGAACTCATAATAATAAAGTGAATCTATAGCCATTATATGATCTTTAAAATACAAACCAAGATTCAAAAGTGTAAATAAAAGATAATTAGACAATTAATTAGTGTTCAACATTGAAAATAATATGTAAGAAAAAAAAATCCTTATAAGTTTGGACTATCTCTCACTGTCAAGAGGTTGGATTACAATCTTATCCAAGTTGTATCAAGGGCATATCTTCGACATATCAACACTTGTTTATTAAAAAAAAATTACGAATATCACACACATCTCACACACATGCAAAGAAATCCAGTTTGATATGTATCAAATACGGATATTTAGAAAGAAAAAAAAATAGTGTATCTGTGTATCCTAGTTAATTTGTGAGTCAAAAATAGAGTATCCATGTATCCTAGTTAATTTGTGAGTCATTGACGTTGTAATTGTTTCTCTTCAATGAATTTTCATTAATACTTCTTTTGTCCTGTAGTGATTTTTCCATTAGAAATGTTTTCCTTTAAGTTTCTACTTTGTGACCACTATCTGTGTAACCAATTTTTTTTTATTGCTTTGGTAATATCAGAGTTCCATTGGGGATGGCCCCCAAAAATTAAAAAAATATATATATATTTTGTATACTGATAAAAAAATCTTTTTATATAAAATATAAAAATATCAAACATGCGTAATTTTAAAAGAAAATCTTATTCATTTTACATGGAAATTAAATTTATATATATATATATATATATATATAAATTAATTAATTTTTTAAGGTTTATAAGAATGATGAAGATTATTTATATTTAAACAGAGTCACATTTTTTTTTTCAACAAATGATAGAGTCACAATTCATTGGTGATTAGTGTGTTATACATACATACATATATATATATATATATATATATATATATATATATTGTAGGGTCACAATTTGTGACCCAAGTCCAAAATGTATGGAATCTTGGTCCAATAAGCCCAATACAAAGAATTTGTAGAGAATTGGTCAAATAACTAAGTCCTAATGAGTTGGACAACGGCTAGTATTGGATTAAAAGACAATCAAGCACAAATAAGAAATATTGATGTCAATGGACTTTCAGTCCGAGGAGTTCACAATTATTGTATATTGATCACAGTTGGACTCTAAGATAGTTTGGATTGCTACAGTGTTTTCTCTCCCTTTTTTTCGATCTCCATCTCATGGGGATCTCTCACATTATATAGCCCTATTTGAGTCATCTTGATCCTACACTTATTGATCATCTGAATTCCCACTTGAGTGTCTGTCTCATCAAACACCCCCCTTCAGCCTTCTATGAGTTGTGGTAACCAAGACAACACTGTTTAGAGGTCCTCTTCACATAAATGCAACCAAAAAAGTAGATGCAATGCATTGAATGCGGGGGTAGTAACTTTTCCTTAGATATTTTGCGTTTCCTTCTTCCCCGTATGTTTATATGGCACATTCCTATCACTAGAGCCTTTCGGAGGGGCCCTCTAATTGCTAGAGTTATGCATTTGAGCTACATCTATCGCATCCGAGGAGGTATTCCTCCTCGAATCATCTTTCATGTATTCCCTGTTTATGAGACTTTAATCGAGAGTCCCTTTAACAACCTTTTTCCTCTCCTCGAACTTGTCAATTGTCACGGGTGAAACCCAAAACCCAATATATGATTTTGGGCCTTTACCCCCCCCCCCCCCCACACACACACACACACACACACATATATATATATATATCCTATTGGGTTATGCTTTGACTTTATTGTGTGATTAATTGTTAAATTTTTCATTTTGTGTTGTTAATCATTGTAGGAACATATAAAATTTGTTTGAGTTTGATTTCTTTATATATGAGTTTTGATTAGGTCATGTATAGCATGGAATGATACTATTAGTTTTTTGTTATAGGTGAAATGATATTTTATTTTATTTTTCCAATTATTGATATGATTAGTATGTATGAAAAGTATTTTCAGTGGTAGATTCAGATTTTTATCAATTTTAAAAAAGGAAATAATAAGTTTTTAAGATATAATAAATGAGCCTTTTTAAAGTTTTTAACTAGTGAGCACATTGGTGCCCATCTTCCTCCTTGTTGCCCTAGGCATGTAGGGGTAACCACCTTCCCCTCCTATACATTAACACTCCTAAAGTTTAGGCTAATACCAGCTAGGTTGAAGACATTCCAAACTGACTAACTTGGTCTTTAAATCCAACTTGTTCCACAAATCATTACTTTTTTTTTCTCTCTCTCTTACAATGATTAGTGACTAAGGTGGTCAATTTTGAAGTGTCTTGAACCGTCTTGAACTGGCATTAGCCCAAGCTTACTTTTGGGCATTAACTATATTATACCCTTTTTTATTAACCAAAAAAAAAAAAAAAAAATCTAACTTTATACATGGTTAAAAATCTTTAGGAGAATTTGGGGCTTTTTGGTTTTTAAAAAACCATTAATCATCACTCCTCACTCAAATATCATTGCTCATCATTCTATAACTCATTTCCTATCACTCAATAATTCCCAAATATCTCCAAAACCTGGTTTTGCACCAAACTCAGTTCTGTTTTTTAACTTCAAAAACTTAAAAATGTGGGACCCATTTTTAAAACTTAAAAAACTTAAAAGTCAAAAGTTGCGGCCGGACCCATTCCAAAACATAAAAAAATCAGTTCAGTTTGTCAAAAGTCACAACTGGACTTGAGAAGTGCTTTGACCGTGGGTCCCTCAATGTGTGTGTATTTACAAAAATGCTATCATAACTCAGTTTCCATAACTCAAAAACACCCAAAACTTGTTTTCAGTTTTGCTAACTCATTACTCAAAAATTAGAGAATTAAGTAATGGAAATAAAACATGAAAACAAATCCAAACAGCCTTTCTCTACGTGGGTCCCACCATTTTTGAGTGATGAGTGATGAAAACAGAGTGATGGGTGATAGAAACACCAAAATCCAAACAGCCCCTTACACTCCAATTCTTTGAAATTTGAAATTTGGAGAAATGACAATCCACCCCAAACCTTCAAACCTAAAGGAAAAAAAAAACACTTCACTCTCTTGAGGTTTGAAGAAATTAACAATATCCCATTTTGTTTATATTAGTAATGAAATATTCTAAACTTTTATACAAACCAGTTTACAAATGTTTAATCAAATTAATTAAAAAATAACTGATAAGTTTAGAATAAAAATGCAAAATTTATCAAGTACCAAAACAATTGCAACAGTAAATCTCCTCATAACCTATTAAAGAAAATAATAATAAGCAAAATGCATATTTAATATTTTTTAAATACTCTTTAATTAAAAATTTAAAGGACAAAATTTAGCTATAAAATTGATTGTACTCTAAGGTTATAACCTTACTCAATATCTTTTTATTGGTAGTGAATTTTGACAAATTCAGCATTGGATTACATCTTTTTCTTATATCTTCTTCTTATCCTACATGCTTACAAAATTTCTAGAAAATTATAGATCAATAGTTATGTCATCAATATATTGTTTAAATTGTAAATTTTTGTAGTTTAAAATTATGTATAAAATATAAGTTTATAGATTATATAGTAAATAATATCTTATTGACACAAAATTTGACATTTGTATTAAGAGTGTAAAAAACATGCAATTCAATGGTTATATTTTCAAAATATGAAGTAATTTTTGTTTTATTAAGTACAGTTGTAGCCTTAGGCTACAACTAATTTTGTAACTAAATTTTGTCCAAATTTAAAATAATGAATTTTAATTTTAAATTGAAGAATAAATTTTGAAGACAAAGGGCAAGTTAGCACACAACATTTTTAATGATATTAATATAAAAAATTTTGGTCAATTGGGGAAAGGTGTTCTTTTCCCTTTTAAATTTGTGGGTGGTGTGTCATTTTCCCAACTTTAAGTGAGGGGAGGGAAGTAAAGTGTAATTACATCCAAAATAATTTTTGCCAAATATACACAGAGTCTCGTCAATCCAAATAAAATTGTGTTGAGGTTCTCAGTAGGGGGTAGTGGTTACACTCTCTCCACTGTAGCATAGATTTTCCATTCCTTTGCGAAGGACGTTGAGTCCCTCTAGTAACTTTGTTGCTAGTAGGGTTTGTTTTGTTTCAAGCTTATTGTTTGCTCGGTACGGTGGACAGAGTGTATGATAGAATGGATGGATTAACGCTAAGATGGAAGAGTATTTCATTGGCGGAGATGGAGGATTCGAAGGTAGACTTAACGAGGGATAAGAAGAAAACGGGTACTGTGTTGGCTGCGAAATTCTTTACACACAGAAATGTGAACGTGGAGGCGGTGGCAAGGACTTTCCGTCCAATATGGTGAACCAAAGGAAACTGCAAGGTGAGTGACGAGAAGGATAATGTGGTACTGGTTTGAGTTGGACGTAGACACTGAGAAAGTCTTTCAAGGACAGCCGTGGGCGTTTGATCGTCATTTGGTAGCATTTCAGAGGTATGATGGATCAATGCCAATTCAAAATTTGGTGTTTAAGAAGACTATGTTCTGGGTTCAAATTCATAATCTTCCCTTCTCTCTATTAACGATGGACGCAGCGTTAAGTATTGGAGAAACCATAGGGGAAGTACATCATCCAAAGGATACTGGCGAGATGAGAGGTGGAAGTTTCATGAGAGTTAGAGTTGAAGTAGATATCACGAAGCCTTTATGCAGAGGATGGAAAATATCTTGGGATCAGTCATATGAAGGCTGGGCAGCTTTTATGTATGAACGTTTACCAAATTATTGCTACTGGTGTGGGCTTGTCTCGCACGATGATAAAGACTATGTGTTATGGTTGAACAATAGAGGCATGTTACGAGTTGAGGATCAACAATTTGGACCTTGGCTCAGGGCACCTCAGTTTAACTAGGCAAGGAAGACAGTTGTGGAGGTACGAGGCTACGACCAACCAAGGAGAGAAGTGGCTCAATCAAAGGTCTCCAACGTCGTGCAAATCGGAGAGATAAGGAAGGAGGGTTCACGACGGCCTGTTGAAACAACCACAGATACAGGGACGTTGACGATGGAGGAAAACGGTGAAAGGATGGTGCCAAGCGAGGACGGAGTAACGTACGGGACCATATCTCAGATTTTGAGAAGGCATTAAAAGACATTGATAATGCTATCCACAATTACTCTCAGATTTCAAACTTAAATGTCGCTGATCCTGTAACGGTTGGAAATCAAGCTGTTAGTAGTTGTAATTTCGTAAACATCGAAATAATGGAGGAAGATCATACTTGGGATAATCAATTAACGGTTTCAAAAGGAGATACATTGGATAGTGATATTGGCGCCAAGATATCTAAAGTTGATTTTAATATGGGCTGGGTGGACACGGGCCTGAAAGGAGGAAGTAATAAAGTTAAGCCCATTCTCAATGGAAATAAAGGGAATCATAAGTTGAAGCCCAATAGTGGGTCAGTGCTACAAAAAGGAAAAGAACCATTTAATGGGGATAAACGACCAAAAAAAGGAATGTGGACCAGAGAGGTGACACAAAGGCCTAATTGTAACGAAAGCCCAACTCTGAATGTTGAGATTGGTGTGAAATGAAAAGTAAAGGCTTCAAACAGAGGCATGGCAGAGGGGGTGGTTCAAGAAAAAAAGAAGAAGGTAACTAAGAAGAATGAAGACACAGAAGCGGCAGAGGTTGCTGGGCAACCCCGCCAAGACCAATGATTCTCTTAAGCTGGAATTGCCGGGGGCTTGGGAACCTTTGGACAGTTAAAGCCTTGGAAAAGGTGGTGAAGAAAGAAGATCCCAATATTGTTTTCTTGATGAAGACGAAGTCTAACAGAGAGTGGATGGAACAAGTTAAGGACAGGTGCAAGATAAAACATGGGCTCATTGTCCCTAGCAATGGCAGCAAGGATGGTTTGGCTATGTTGTGGAAGGAAGGAATTAAGGTGGATATGAAGACATTTTCTCAGGATCATATAGATGCTTAGGTTGAAGGAAGGTGGGATGTGGGCTGCTGGCATCTCACGGGGTTCTATGGCAACCCGGATACAGCAAAAAGACCGGAGTCCTAGGCTAAACTAAAACACATTCAAGGTACGTCATCACTACCATGGCTTGCAATTGGTGATTTTAATGAAATTATTAGTCTCACAGAGAAGGAATGAGGCAGAACAAGGCCAAGAAGACAGATAGAAAATTTTATTGATGCTATTAATCATTGTGGATTTAAAGATATAGGCTTCATAGGGCTGAAGTATACTTGGTTGTATCAGAAGTCAAATGGAACACAAATCCAGGAAAGACTTGACAGGGCGTTGGCTACTAAGGAGTGGCTGGACTTGTTTCCCACAGCAAAACTTTATCACCCATCTTCATCGGCTTCAGATCACTCACCTCTCTCACTCCATTTGGTGTAGAAAAAGAAGAGGAAGAAAATGAAGAAAACTTTTAAATTTGAGTCAATGTGGTTGAAGGATGATAGGTGTGAGGAAATTGTAAGGGTTGTATGGGAAGAGGGAGTACAATCAAGCATAGATGGGGTTTTGAAGAGTTGCTTAGAACGGTGCAGGTCTGATCTTGATGCATGGAATAAAAGGCAATTTGGTCACGTGGAGAGGAAAATATCTGAACTTCAAAGTAGGTTGGAGTGGTTGGAATCACAGCCAGCAAATCCGGATAACATTCATGCTTTGAGGAATACAAGGGTGGATCTGAATTGTTGGTTGGAGACAGAGGATGAGATGTGGCGCCAAAGATCAAGACTTAATTGGTTTAGAGAGGGTGACAGGAATACTAGTTTCTTTCATGCCAAAGCCTCAGCAAGATATACGAAGAATTACATTGAAGGTTTATTTGATGAGCATGGGCATTGACAAGAAGATGAAACCAAGATTGGAGAAGTGGTGGTGGATTGTTACAGCAAGCTTTTCACTTCAAACAGGCCGGACAACTTTGATGAACTTCTAGAAGCCATCCAGCCAAAAGTGTCTATGAGCATGAATGAAGAGCTTACCCAAACCTTCACAACTTAGGAAGTTAGAGTGGCTTTGAAGCAGATGTATCCCCTTAAGGCTCCTGGTCCAGATGGCATGCCTTCTATTTTTTTCCAGCACTTTTGGAACACATGTGGTGTGGTAGTCACAGCTACGGTTCTGGATTTCCTCAATCATGGTATGTCCCCTCCCAATTTCAATGAAACTCATATTGTACTTATCCTAAAAATAAAGGAACCAAAAATAGTAGCTGATTATAGGCCAATTAGCCTTTGCAATGTGACTTATAAGATTGCCTCAAAAGTAATAGCAAATAGACTAAAAAAGGTTCTTCCATCCATTATCAGTGAAACCCAAAGTACTTTTGTGCACAGAAGGTTAATTACTGACAATGTTCTAGTTACTTTTGAGACCATGCAGCACATTAGTCAGAAAAAGAGGGGTGGGGTAGGTGAGATGGCTGTAAAACTAGATATGAGTAAAGCTTATGATAGGGTGGAGTGGACATGTTTGGAAAAAATTATGGACAAATTGGGTTTTGTGGATAAATGGAGGAAGTTGATTATGCAATGTATTACTATTGTTACCTATGCCATAAGGATCAACGATTGTCCTAAGGGGCACATTATTCCTTCTAGGGGTATCCGACAAGAAGACTCTCTATCTCCTTATTTGTTTCTTTTGTGTGCAGAAGGCTTGTCAGGAATGATTAAAGTTTCGGTATGCAAAGGAAAAATGGAGGGGATTAGCATTTGCCGTGGTGGACCAAAGCTCTCCCATTTATTTTTTGCAAATGACAGCCTCATTTTCTACAGAGTATCAATAGCTGAATGTGATGCATTGCAAGGAGTATTGGAAGCATATGAAACAGCCTCAAGACAACAACTAAATAAAGCCAAAACATCTCTATTCTTTAGCAGCAACACCCCTAAGGAGATTCAGGAAGTGATAAAAGGAAGATTTGACGCACAAGTTATTAAGCAGCATGAAAAGTATCTAGGCTTGCCGTCCCTGGTGGGAAGAAATAAACGGAATACGTTTAACGATATAAAGGAGAAAATTGGTAGAACACTGGCTGGATGGAAAGAAAAGATGCTGTCTAAAGTTGGAAAAGAGATCTTGATCAAAGCAGTAGCACAAGCTATACCAACCTACACTATGAGCTGCTTCAAAATACCTAACTCCCTCTGTGATGAATTAGAAAGTTTTGGTGGGGACAAAAGAAAGATGAAAACAAGATTTCGTGGTTAAGTTGGGAGAAGATGCGTGAACCAAAGTTGAATGGAGGTATGAGTTTTAAGAACTTAAAATTTTTTAATTTGGCTTTACTGGCAAAACTAGGATGGAGACTTCAAGTTGGCCACGACTCTCTTGTATATCGAGTCTTGAAAGCAAGATATTTCCCGAGATGTGATTTTATACATGCCTTAATGGGCACTAATCCCTCATATACTTGGTGGAGTTCAATGGCAGCCCAAAATCTAGTAAAGGAGGGTTTGAGATGGAGAGTGGGTAATGGGGCAAGTATTCATGTATGGGAGTGTTAACGTATATTATGTTATGGGCTTTAGGCCCAGCTAGGTTACTTGTATAGCACACTTGTACTTGTACTACACTTTACTTGTACCGCACACATATGCCTCCTATATAAAGGCACTGATGTATATTCTTTGAATTGAGAAATACAATACTATTGCATTCAGTATTTCTAACAGGGAGGATAGGTGGTTGCCGGTTCCTTCCACATATAAGGTTACATCTCCAAGGCTGTTCTTACAAGCTGGTACTTGCGTACAAGAGCTGATAAATGAGGATACGGCTGAATGGAAATCCTCAGTCATTGATGCATTATTTTTGCCCCATGAAGCTGATATCATCAAGAGCATACCCATCAGTTCTAGGCTTCCACCGAATAAGCTTATTTGGACGGAGACCAGGAATGGTTTGTTCCAATGCGCAGCGCCTATCACTTGGCAATAACACGGTCAGTTTCAAGCAGTAGAGGCACGAGCTCTAATCACAATACCCTAAAACGTTTCTGGAAGAAGATTTGGAGTATTCCCGTTCCGCATAAAATTCGACACTTTATTTGGAGAGCTTGCCGTGATGCTCTGCCAACAAAGTCAAACCTGCTGAGGAGAAAGGTTATCCAAGAGGATATTTGTGAAAGCTGTAGGGAGGCATCAAAGACTGTGGGTCATGTGTTGTGGAGTTGTCCGAAAGCCAAAGAAGTTTGAGAATGTTCAAAGTTGGTAACCGGGTGGAATGAAGGAGCAAACCAGACTTTCCAAGATCTCATGTGGATGTTGCTATTAAATGGAGATGCAGGGGAGGACAAGGTGGCTCACGCTGTCACTACTGCATGGGCAATATGGCAAAGCCGGAACGAAGTCAGATATGGAGGTGTGAGGAAATCGGGTAACAAATAAGCAGTTGGGCGTTGGACTACCTTAGGGAGTACAGGGTAGCAGTCACACAAACCGCTCCAAGTGCGCCTGTACCACAACAGCTTATATCTTGGTCTCCACCGCAAAATGGCCACTTTAAAATTAATGTTGATTGGGCTGTTTTTTCAGAACTAAAGGCTGTGGGAGTTGGGGTGGTTATTAGAGATGATAAAGGGAGGCTTGAGGCAGCTTTATGCAAAAAAATCACAGCTCCAATGGGTGCAATTGAAGCAGAGGCAAAAGCTTTCGAAACTAGTCTTTTGTTTGCTAAAGATGTTAGGGTTCGGGATATAATTCTGGAAGGCGACTCCTTGGTAGTTTATAATGCTCTCTGTAATATTTTCCCTCCCCTTCTTCAATAGCTTCAGTTGTCCAAGGTATGTTAGATATCAGTGGGGACTTTAGGAGTGTGAGATATTCTCATATTCGTAGACAGGGCAACGTACCAGCCCACATTTTAGCAAAGCATGCATATGGCATTGCAGATTATATTGCTTGGATTGAAGAGAACCCTTGCTGTATAATGCAAGCTCTTATCCATGATGTAACATCTATTTCTATTAAGTGATAAAAGTTTCAGATTTCCCATCAAAAAATAAATAAAATAAAAAAATTGTGTTGCCCTAATTTTTGCTAAATATACACAGAGTCTCGTCAATCCTAATAAAATTGTTGTTCCATGTCATAAAAATTTCCCCTAATTTTTGTTGCCTCTTTTTCTCTCCCCAAAAAAAAAAAAAAAAAAGATAGCCTTCTTTTATTTTTATTTATTTATATTAAGAATAGAAAACCGTGTAGCCTAGGTTTTTTGGTTTTTTATTTTTTGGGGTGTCACCACCAGAAAAGAACAGAACTTTCTGAAGAATCTGAACAAGAAACGTGAATTGTTAGAGCCCAAGAAAGAGTTAATACTGATCTCATCGTGAGAGATGATATAAGTAACGTTCCCCTTGACATCCGCTTCTGGTAAGCTTGACACCTTGCAACGTTATCTCTTTTGGGTTTCAATATAAGAAATATGCACTGTGCTAATGTGTTTTGAATGTAAATTGCTTTTCATATTTGTACAATTGTGGGGTTTAAGTAAGAACATATTAGTGGGTGTCAACAAATTCGTGGAATTTTTGTGTTACTGGCAGGAATCTTTTTCTTGAAGAGAGTCTTTTAAGCACAACTTGGTCTTTAACTTGTGTACTGGTGGGCCTTAGTCAGCTGAATAAATGAGTAGGTGTGAAAAACGTGGGGAAATTTTTCTGTCCCTTAGCATGGGTTATGCCCAGTGTAGCCAAAGGCGAAAGTCGATTTTAAAGCCCCAAGAAGGCACCAGCCCGAATGAAGCAAGGCGCTAAATTCTAAATATAAATATTTTAGATTTAGAGTTCAAATCTAATGTATTAGATGTATAAGAATATTATAAACAAATTTCTAAAACTCTGTTCCTAATGGATAGGAACTGATCTATAAAACTAGTTTTTGGGTTCAAATCGGGAGAGAGCCTATGTTTGTGACAAACAGTTAATACTCATATATTACCATTCAAAAATTAGTCTATCCAAACACCAACTTAGTATTAAACCAAATACTGTTCATAAATTCATATTAGGAAGAAGAAAACTCCTAGACAAAACATTGAACTTCATAACTATCCATGAAAAAACAAATGCATTTGAAGATTGAACATTGTAATAGCTTGAATGTGGTTGTAAGTACTCAGGTTGGCTTTGATTTTTAATAATATTTTACATTACCTATCAAAAAAAAATAATAATAAAGCTTGAATGCGGTTGTAAGTTTTAATCTAAAGGTCATCATTAGACTCTTCATTCAGGTTGCCATCACTTTCAGAGCCACTTGAACCTGATTTATAACCATTAACATTCTCTTCCTCGGTCTCATCAGAATCAACATCTTCCTCTTAAATATTTGGTTGTGATGTTGAGGCCTTTGAGTTTGCCCTTGATTGTGTTTGGAATCTAGTATTCTTCCTTGCTTCTCCAACAGTGGCAGCTCTTGCCACTGCACCCCATATCAAACCATCATCATCATCATCATCATCAACCAACTTGTCTTCAGCATCCATAGATGGCTCAATACCAATTTTCCCCAACAGCCATTCATTACTTTCATCTATATCATCCAAGGAGATGGGATCAATAACATTACACTTATCATATTGTGCCTTCATTTTTTTATCATACGTCACAAAGAACAAATCATTTAGTCCTTTTTGTGCAAGTCTATTCCTTATTTTTGTGCGAATCTACAAGTACTTGTGAAAACTAAGTATTAGTGATTAATTACACCTTTGGAATTTTCTATGGAATAATGCTGCTCATCAAATGATAAAATCTACTTATTATACTTAAAATCTCACCTGCCAAAACACACAACAATTATGCTCACAACAACATGCACTACAAGTCAAGCTCAAGATTTTAATAGCTAACTATTGCAAATTTGGAGTTGAGCTCCCATTCAAACTCCACCATTCAGCTATGTTAATAAAAATTAGTATGAGTAATGATATATCATAACAGTTAGATTTTAATTTGTAAAAAGTGCTTGTCATTTTAATTTAGATATATTTTTATTCTTGCATAAAGTTATCATTTAGAGAATGCCTTTGATGGAAAGGTTTGGTCGGCATAAAGTAAGTATTTAATATTTGAAAGAGGTAGGATAAATTTATTTTTATTCATTTTTAGAATCTTTGTTTAGATTAATTAATTTTTTTCAATTTTCTTTTCTTTTTTTAAGGGAAAATAAATATGGTTAGAAAGAAAGATCGATTTTGGAGCTATGTTGAAGACCTAGATGGCCGTTTCAAATGTAACTTTTGTCAGCATAATTTTGCTGGGGGTGCTTCTAGGATTAAATATCACTTGGCTGGAGTTAAAGGTAATGATGTAGATATTTGTACAAGTGTGCCTGAAGATGTTCAAAAAGAAGCTTATCTAGCAGTTGGAGGGACTAACAAAAAACTGAAGAGTGCATCAAGTTCTAGCAATGCTAAAGAGAGTAAAACCACATTGTGTTCAATATCGAAAGATATGTGCCACGCTACCAATTCAGAGATGTGTGGTAAAAAAGATAAGAATGCAGTGGACAAATTGCTTGCACAACTTGTTACAGTAAATAACATATCATTTGATGTTGTTCAAACGACATCCTTTATTCGCTTTGTGCAAGGTGTTGCTGAATATGGTCCTGACTATAAGTTACCCTCTTATTTGACTTTCCAAAGGAAGCTAATTCCATACTTGAAGGTAGAAGTGGAAGAGTATATTAGAAACGTTAAGAAATCATGGTTGGTATCTGGTTGTACACTTATGTCAAACATATGGAGTGACGTAGAGCATAGAGCATATATCAATATTATTGCATATTCTCCTAGTGGAGTAATATTTTTGAAGTCACTTGAAGTTTCAAGAGATAAAATAACAACACTATATATTAAAGATATCATCTCTTCAATAATTGAAGAAATTGGGTCAGATAATGTTGTTCAGTTGATCACTGATAATACTACTAATTTTGAGTCTGCTGGAGATTTGCTTATTAGCAAGTACCCTTGGTTGTACAAAACTCAATGTGCTGCTTACAGCATTAGTTTGCTTTTGAAGGAAATATGCAAGGAAGTTGATTGGGTTCAAAAGACAATTATTGATGCAAAATCAATTGTTTCATACATGTATAAGGATAGTATCATTTCGTCCCTTATGAGAGAGTACACAAACCATAAGGAATTGAAACATCCTTGTAAAAGGAGGTTTTCTTCTAATTTCTTGATGCTTCGATCTATTTTGAATGTTCAAGACGAATTGCAGTTACTTGTTGTATCTTCTAAGTGGAAAAATTTGAATCATGATGAGAAGGACATTGCTAAAGTTGCTAGTATCATTCAAAGTGCAGAATTTTGGAGTCAAGTGAAAGAGGTGTTACTAGTGTTGGAGCCTTTGGTTCGAGTTCTCCGATTAGTTGATAATGATTTGTCAACTGCAGGATACTTATATGAAGCAATGGAAATGGCAAAAGAAACAATTAAGCAACAGTATGATAGCAATCAAGACAAATATATGCAGATTGGAAGTTATTTAGTTGTAGGTATACTGAAAATATAATGCACCCAATTCATGCTGCTGCGACATTTCTGAATCCTGCTTACTTGTGCAGTGAGAAATTTATAGAGAGTCACGAGATGAAAGATGGTATAAGTTTCATTTTGGAGAATTTGGTGGCTATTGAAGAAAGGGAAGATTTCATGAAAGAGGTGCAACTTTATCGCAATAAAGTACCGAGCTTGTTTACAATTATGGCAAAGACAATGTTGAAAACATCTCATCCTAGTAAGTTCAATAGCTTTGATATAATTTTAATATTTAACTATATTATTTCTTGATAAATTTTATGAGCATATAAATTGTAATTTTATTTGTAGCAATATGGTGGGATTTCTGCGGAGATCGTCTTCCTATCTTACAAAAGTATGCCATTCGAATTTTGAGTCAACCATGTAGTTCTACCTTGTCCAAGGGTTATTGGAATGCATCTGAGCTAGCACAAACAAAGAAGACAAACATGTTGACATCTGAGATGTTGGATAATATGGTGAGTGTAAGATTGAACTCAATGATGATGGAGAAATTCAATACAGGTGAATCTCGAAACTTGGAGCCAATTGATCTTTACAAACCATATGAGCTTCTTGAATATGTTGATCATGAACAATATTTGGTGGATGATGCATTCAGCAGAGTAGTAGAAAAGGGTATTGATGACTGATTACTTAGGATCAATTATTTGAGACATTTTAATTAATCAAAACACTATAATGGTACTAAATTTGTTTATCATGGTTATTGTAGTAATTTTCTTTACTAGTTTAGATTATTTAAAATTGAATTGTTAAGATTTTGCTATGTGACTGTTATACAAATCTCATTGTATTTATCAAAAGAAAATATGAAAAAAAATTCCATATATATTAATTTTAACCATGTTATGCCCATGTACTATTTATGAATTGCTGCTCCAAATTCTTGAAACATACTTTTCTTAAAAGAGGCTGAATCATACCTGTCCTATATTGAGTGTACTTACTAACTGTTAATTATTTTAGGAAAAGACGTCATACAAGTATTTATCTAGCTCCAGTTCTATATGGTTTTTTTATTTCTAATAGAAGCATATACTCAGTTCTTTGCAAAGCTTTCCATACTAGTTTCTTTTGTGTAAGGTAAGGAAGAATTTATGGCTGAAATTTTCCTGTGTTGTTGTGGAGGGTGCTAGCTAGCCAACTACTGAACATATTTGTTCTGATTGGGGTTTCACGAAGCGAACTAAGTTTCTTGTCTCAGTAACCAAGAATCAAGTCATATTGAATGATGCAAGTGATGAATTTGTGGGGATCTGGTTAGTGGAGGCAAGTTTGGCTACGAGATCTTGTGGCTAAAGGTAAAGTTTAAAGCCTAATGAAGGAAAAGGTATGAAATTTCTTTTCATTCTCCAATCCTGTTGTATTCTACTGCAATATGACAAACAGACTCAAGCCATTTGTCAATCATTGGATAGAATTCAAGATAATATTATTGGCTTTGGACTTAGAGTGGAGTTTGTGAATTTAATCGTTGAGATTAGTCTAGATAGGGAGATAATCTCCTCTGATTCGGAAGTTGTATAAAAGGAAGATTATGTTTTAAAACTGTAAACTTGCTAATTAGTGTAAGCAGCATGGTTTTATAAATCAATACGATCAAAGAACCTTTTTTTGCTCCCGGTTCTTGGTTTTGACCAGTTTTGGGGGTTTTTACTAAATTGAAACGGTGCTTTTGTTTCACGGTTGTACCAGTGGGTCAGTTTCGGTCCAGTTTTTAAAATCATATTAAGCAGTCAACAAATTTTGGAAAGACTTAAATAAATCTAGTGTATAAATATAATCATTTACAAGTAAAGATGCATTTTTATGTACTGTACTGACATGGCTACATGGCATAGAAAAAATAAAAATCTACAATCACTAAATATTTTGGTACTAAAAGGACTTTAATTCCCATGCTGTCATTTTCCCTTATCTGAGTGCTATTTCTCTCCTTGTAATTATCATGGTTCTAATGTTTGGTATAAAAAAAAAAAATTGGTTATATTTGTGGAATTTAAACATATGTGGAATTTAAACATATTTGGATTTTTGTGGATTGTTTTTACAGCATATAGTGTTTTTACAGCATATAGTGCATCAGTGCATGTGACAGATCTGTGATTAAGTGCTATATCTAATAGTTTTCTAGAGTGTTGTTGGCAATGGAAGTACTTCTGTTCGTGTCCTGGTTAACATAGGGTGCCGTTTTAGATATGCTTTTGAGATTGACACAATTTATATTAAACACTTTTTATCATTTCGCATCACGGATTGATGCACGACTCTAGTCATTACATGTTGCTGCAACAAATTTTCATTTTGATGAATGATCTTCCATCTAGGTGTGGTACGGTGGCTGTTGGAATTTGTGGGGGCAGCATATGACTCTGTAGTAGCCACAATATTGAGTGTGCATCTGGTAGTTTTGAATCTGCAACTCTGTAGACATCCCATAAAACTGGTTAATAAACTTAACTCTAAAATCTGCAAGAAGATATAGAACAAAAACCTTTATTAAAACCTTAGGTGAATACAACAAAATGGCTCAAAAAGGTTCTTATTTATTTATTTGTTTTTAAATAAGGCCATTATTAAGTCCAAAACCCAAGCCCATGAGTCAATCACACAGATTCTTACCATGGTTTACTTTTGAGAGAAGGACATGGTTTACTAAGTTGGGAGTTGGTCATAGCTTGATTGCTCATAAAAAAGGGAGTGTTTCTGTTTGGGCAAGCTAAAGTGTAACTTGGGGCTTTTGATTTCGGTTCGGCTCAATATGAGCCTTCAAACAAAGGTGTATAAGGCCCTTGTTAATTCATGTAAACACTTAATTTGAGAACAGTACCAAATAGACAGATACACAATCGAGCAGGCTTGAGAAAGACAGATTCAGCCCCCCCAAAAAAAAAAAAACAAGGCTTGAAAAAGACAGTATGCAAGATTAGCATCCACCTTATATGTGTTCATTTCATGGACTTTGCTTGGCTGACTGAGTAGTACCATTGTCTTAGAGCATTTACAGCAAAACATCTAAAAAAAATATAGCTTTTAACAACTGAGAAAGCTATTTTATTTATTTTAACAACTCACTTTAAAATATACCTAACATTAAAGATTCTAGTTTAGCATACAACATATTAAAATAATATAAACATAATAAAATAATATATCCTACACAATAAATACTACAAAAAACTAAAAAGAGAAAAAAAGGAAAGCAATGTACCGTGCTATCTTTGGCAGCTCACAGTAGCTAAGAGTTAAAAATTTATAGGTATGGCAACTTTGATGTTGAGGATATTTTTAGTATGTTGGTGCTAAACTAGCTTTTTAGTTATTATGACTACTTTATTGTGAATGCTCTCTCGTACTGTTTAGGTTGGGTTGCCATTAAAATGTTCAGTCAGGTGCTAATTGGTTTTTCTCTTTCTGTGTTGGGTGCCATCAAAATGTTCAGTCAGGTGTTAATTGGTATTTCCGTTTTGCTGTTTTCTAATGTAACAAAAAAAAAAAAAAAAAATATATATATATATATATATATATATATTTCATTGACAAGATGGGCTAGTTATGCTGGGCCTTTTCCCCCATTATCTAAGTTGATCTCTTTCCTGCCTCCATGCATTATTGGGCTGTAAACCACTTTTTTTTTGGTGTGGATAAATGTGAATATTTCATTGAAGGAGCAAAAGGAAGGGATATCTACATTACTTTCCTAAGCCTCCATGACAGCAAGAGGAAGGGATACATATTTAGAAAAATATGATATATTTGAGTATAATACATACTTGCTTAGTTCATGAACTATAGAGTTAGCATCCCTTTCGATCCAACAAAAATAACAACGCAAAAGAATTAGCCAAGACTGATGCATCATTCAACAGTGGCCGAATCTGCTAACATGCTTCCTTCAAATTCTTATTTAAGACATCACATGAATCTTAGAATCACCCTTAACAATTATACTTAGGAACTTTTCATCTCTGGCTAAACGTAAATCCCAAACTATGGCAAAAGCTTCAACAAAACTAGGACTATATGGTTGTAAGTTGTAACATTGGTTTTTTTTTTTTTTTTTTTTTTGAATAGTGTTGTAACATTGATTTTATTCTTAGCAATAATCTGATTCTAATTTTCTTAATGATTTTTTTATTTCTAGCTAGGTATTTGTTGTGATCCTTGGTACTGAACTATTACTTGATTCAAGGTTGGTGGATACGCACTTCAAAGTTCAAACATTTGCAACGTTGTTTGACATTTAACATTGACACAATTAACCATTGTAGATTGAATGATCATATTGAATAAATCCGAACCATAAGTTAGAATTGTTTAAATTTAATCAATGCAAAATTAATAAAGAATCTAAATTTTGAGGAACCAAATTGGTTTTTTTTTTTTAAAAAAAAATCCAAATATGTGCTAATGGGAAATAAAATTGTAAAAATAGATAAAAGTAATTACAAGTTGGGATACAAAGAATTAAATCAAGGACTTAATTTTGTTATGTTTACAAAAATAAAAATAATAATAATAATAAAAAACTGTTATCTTGGAATAAAAAAGAAAATTAGCAAAAAGAGATGCTTTAATGTTTTTATTTTTTCTTAAACTAGAATAAAATAAATATCCCTCCTAAAGACTTGAACCCCAACCCTTTCCTCTCACACCTCATAAGTATAATCATACTTGTGGAGTGACCATCACACCAAAAGTGCGCTGTTGTAATTTTGAAGTTGAGAGAATCACTTACTCTAAGTTTGAGATTGATTTAGGCTTTAAATATTTGTGATGTTGTTTAACAATTAATAGTAACAGTAGTAACAAGTATCGATCATTGATAAAAGGACAAAATTAAACAACTCTTAAACGATGGTGCATATATAAGTGTGTAATATACAGTTCCTCATTGTTTGGCTAGCTTTTACTTAACGCTCTGTTTGTTTCGCTAGAAAACTTTCTGTAAAAATGGTTTTCCACATTTTCCAGTATTTGGTAGCACAAAAAAAATCTGATCAATGGAAAACTATTTTTGGTCAACGAAAAACCCTAATAAAAATAAGACTTATTTTCTATAGGTTGTTTTCCAAAATTTTTTTTGGAAAACAATCTCTCTCTCACGCGTTGCATCTCTTATAAATATTATTTTCGTCTATAGCCGTGGGAAATATAATTTTTTGACGTCTTCTCTCTCTCATGGTAAGTTTTTCACTTTTTTTTTTCTCTTCCCTTTGCTTTTTCTCTCCTCACACCCTCACTGTTACTAACTCTGATCTCTCCTCTTCCCATAAATCTCTCTCTCTAACTGTCTCTCTTCTCTCTTTTCTCCATGTTTCTCTTCCCCTTTGTAACACAATTCTTTGATTAGATTTTTTTTTTCTTCCTTTACTGATCGGTCAATGGCTTCGACTTGCAAAGGAGAACAAATTTGCAGTGGTAATTATTTTATTCCTTTCTACCAAAATCCTAATTCTTTACTTCAAATTTCAAACTCGATTTTCTTTTTTTTTTTTTTCTGATAAATTTTAGTTTGATGGATTCCAAGCAAAAGTTACTTCTTTTTTGTACATAAAATGCAAAAAAATAAAAAATAAAAGAAGAAGAAGAAGAAAGAATGAATGAAGTAAAAGATGAAAATTTAAAATATAGTACCTATATTGCTCTAAATTGCTTTTACATGGGACAATCTTTACTCTGGACTAATAATATTGTTATATAATGAATGATAATTGTTTAGGAGAATTGCATTTGTTGGCAAATATATATATATATATATATATATGTATATTTTTTTTGTTGGCAGATACTATGTAGTGATGATATATTATACAGTATATTATGTAAATACATAATTTAGAGTAATATTAAAGACTTGTGATTGACCATAGTAGACAATTAGTATATCAACAAAAAGAGTATACAATTAAAACTTATTGTTATTTATACTTATTGAAAATGTATTCCCCTGTCAAATATATATATAGAGAGAGAGACAAATGGTTGGTGTGTGTGTGTGTGTGTGTGTGTGTGTGTGTGTGTGTGTGTGTGTACGCACGTTATTGTCTATATATATGAGCAAGATGAGTAGTATAGATTATGAAAATTTAATAACTAAATAATTTTGACTGTATCTATTATCAAAATTATAGTATGAAAACCAAATTCTTTCTTGGTTTTTTTATTTATAATGATTACATTAGTTAGTTTATATAATATACATGTTTTAAATTATACAAGAAATATTTTTTAAAAATTGCATACCAAACACCAGAAAACATTCTCAAGTACATTTTCAAGGTCGTTATCAAACATTAGAAAATGAGATAGTTTTCTAAAAAATGCTCTTTGGAAAATAAACCATTTTTTAGAAATCGTTAATGCCGAGACAAACAGAACAAGTTGTGTTTGGGTAGCTTTTACTTAAAAGTGGAAAAGATAAAATATGATTAATAAAACTACATAAGAATTGATGTAGAATTTGTGTGCATTTGACAACTCATTAAAAGCTAGCATTTTACTTAAATTTTCTATTATTTATAAGTCTCACACTACTTTTTGTTTAAGTTTTATTTCAAATAATTTTATTTTTAATTTTTTAAAATAAGTTAACTCTTAACTTTTTTTAGTTCATATTATGTATATATAAATTTTTAAAAAAAGTAATTTCAAAATGGATACTTAAAAGATTGATTTGAATGGGCCGGGTCTTTCGAGGTACATATGGCCGGCCCTTCGAGTGTCTCGGTGATACAAACAAAGAAAAGAAGTTTTTTTTTTTTTTTTTTTTTTAATGATTTTGAGAAACGCATTTTTTTTAATGAAATAAAAAAAAGTAAGTATAAAGTTAAAGTTGATTAGAAAGGCCTAAAAAGAGGTTAAAGTGTAAATTAGAAAAACTAAAAAAAGGTGAAGTAAAAAGTGTTGATTGGATAATGACAAAAATGGTCAAAAGTTACAATAATGGTAAAGGATGAAACTTATTCAAGTGGATGGTGACGATGGCCAAAATTTAAACAGACTTTGGGCAAAAATTTTTATTTTTATTTTGCTTTTGCTTTTGCTTTTGCTTTTTTGTTGAGAGCATTCGTATCCAAAATTAAACTATTCTAGTTTATTATCTCAAAACCTACTTTATTATTTATACCATACTATTTTACAATACCCTTAACATCTCAACTTTTATTTTTCTATTTTATTCATTAAAATAATATTTCTACACAATAAAATAATATATTCCAAAATCACCATCATTTACAATGAAACTCATTATTTATTCTTTCTTTCTCATTCCCTCTGTTCAAGAATAACCACGAATTTGCTGAAATTACTATCACCACAAGCCCACCACCATTTTACTATACAAACCTGACACCACCACCACCAAAAGCAAAACCATGTTTAAAAAAAACCATCAAACCAAACCAAAACACCCCACATATACAAGCAAACCCAAAAAAAAAAAAAAAAAAAAAAACCCATTAACGGAGCCATCGGAGCCAATCACAATGCCACAGCCGCCACAGCTCCACACCTATTTCCACCACACCAAACAACAAATCTCCACACCACAACCCACGCCAAATAAAACCCACCACCTGAACCATGCCTCCGAAGAAACCCACGTCGATCTGCCACGATCTCCACCACAGACCCACTCGATCTTTACCCATAAACAAAACAAATACCCACCAATGCATGAAAACCCACCACCACCACAAGATTTAACACCACAGTACTCACCACCACAGCCACAGCGAGATTAGCCTCCACCTGGTCCGTGAGCATCGCACAGTGAGAGACCCTCCACGCCACTGGTCATGATCCTTCACTCCATGTCGATCCCTGTGAGAGACCATCGCCAGACCCATCGAAGCCACATCAAACCCACCGGTGGCCTGGGCTTGGCGTTGCTGGGCAATGGTGGCCAACGATGGCCTGAGGGAGAGTAAAAGGAGAGGGAGAAATCATTGAGAGAGAGAGGAAAGGGAGAGGGGGAAATCTGAAAGAGAGAGAGACGTGGGAGACAGAGTTGAAAGAGTGGGAGAGTCAGGAGCAAATGAGAGAGAAAAGGAATAAAATAAAATATTTATTTTTACAATTGAGCTAGCACTTAGCAGAATTGCAAATATTTTTACAATCGTCTACATTTACAATTCCAGTTGCAGAGCTCTTTTGGGCTTGAAATGCCAAATTTTCCTTCCACTTGGCATTTGCAATCCCCAGTGCAAATGTTCTTACACCATTGAGTTTGGGTTTGACATGGTGAAGAGGACCAAAATTTAGACATCAGGTAAGATTTGATTTTCTTCTTCTTCTTCTTCTTCTTCTTCTTCTTCTTCTTCTTCTTCTTCTTCTTCTTCTTCTTCTTACGTTATTGTATTTATGTTTCACCTAAATTGATTAGGGTCAAGATGGATTGATTTAAAACTACCTCAATCAAAAGGAGTTACTACTTTTAAACACGTATGACAGGAGTTTAGTTTAGATCAAAATTAATCCATAGTTTTTTTTTTTCAATTAAACATTAAAGATAAATTAATCAAAATTTTAAAAATATTTTAAAAATCAATATTTATCAAGATTGTAGCTCACATCAGAAAGAGAGAAAAGAGATAAAGCAAAAGAAGAAAGAAACGAAGAAATGAACTTTCAGACTAAACGACACCAGTGTAGTATAATTGTTGTAGTTCTGTGTTTTTAGTGTTTAAAGCTACATGTAGTTTATAATATATTTAAGTAGGAGATGTTCACACGTGGGGTAACTAACTATCACACGTGCTATAACTGTCCTCATATAATTTGGGATATTTTTCTAGTCTCTATTTTTGTATTTAGTCACAGAGATTGTATAGATTCATTCATTCAGTTGAAATCAATATTTTCTTCAACTTCGATTCTCTCTCTAGCACTCTGTTTCTTCTTCAAGATTCTTGTGCTTTCTTATATGGTATCAGAGCTTAGGCCTTTATCAATGGCATCAAACATTGAAACTACCTCATCTACTTCTTCACATCGCGAGCTTTCACCAAGGGAAGATCCTTGCAATCCATTCTTTCTGCATCATGGTGAATCTCCTGGTGCGATCCTCGTTGCTCAACACTTGACTGAGGATAATTATCCAACCTGGGCTGGAGCAATGATAATGGCTTTGGATGCTAAGAGTAAACTTGGTTTTGTTGATGGCTCCATCACTACTTCAATGGCAGTAATACCGCTTGAGAAGCAAGCTTGGTCAAAATGCAATTCAATGATCTCATCTTGGACCTTGAATTCAATTTCACCTCACATCAAAGCTAGTGCCATTTACAGAGACACAGCTCTTGCATTGTGGAATGCACTCAAGAATCACTTCCAACAAGCAAATGGACCAAGAATTTCTCAGCTCCAGAAGCAAATCTCCACTATAATGCAAGGAGATTCTACAGTGACAACCTTTTTCACTGATCTTCAAGCTACTTGGGATCAATTGTTGAATCTCAGGCCTTTGCCAAGCTGTTCATGTGGCAAATGCACTTGTGGAGTAAATGATAAGATTGCACATCTTTATCATCAAGATTCAATCATGTAGTTTCTCAACAGATTGAATGATTGCTATTCATAAGTCAAGACTCAAATCCTTATGATGGAGCCTGTTCCATCAATAGATAAGGCTTTCTCGTTAGTGATCCAGGAAGAAAGGCAAGGTTTTCAACATTTATTGGTACTCCTTCAGTTGAATCAGTTGCACTTGCTGTTAAGAACCAAGCTTTCAATCAAGGTTCTTCTTCAAACAACAGTAATGGTAGGAATTTCAAGGGCAATGTTGGCAAAGGAAGACTTATGTGCAGCCACTGTGGAAAGCTTGGTCACATCATGGAGAAATGTTACAAGCTTGTTGGATTTCCTCCAGGTCACAAGCAAAAAGGAAGGATCGCCAAGGCCAATCAGGTTATGGTTGATGATAATCAAGGTCAATCTGAGTTTGTGCATCAGAATATTCCCTTTCCTTTTACTTCAGAGTAGTATCAATAGTTGCTTTCTCTATTGAACTCTCATGCATCCACTTTTGGTAATTCCAATGATGCTATTGCCACAGCCAATTTTGCTATTTCAGGTAATCTTTATGCCTCTTTTCAAGATTTTGTTTGCTTGAATATGCAACATTCCATTTTTGCCATAAATCCAGCCAATAAAACAATTTTTGGTAAGCAAACTTGGGTTCTTGACATTGGAGCAACCTATCACATTGCCCATTCTGTCAAATTATTCACTAAAATCACTAGTTCTGTCTCATCCTTTGTTCAGCTACCTAATGGTGAAAGAGTTGTTGTCACACACATTGGCACCATTCAAGTCACAGCTAGTCTTGTCCTTAAAAATGTGTTATGTATTCTTGCTTTCACATTCAATTTGATCTCTATGAGTCAATTGACAAAAAGATTTTCCTGTTGTTTCATTTTCTTGTCCAATCTGTGTTTTATACAGGACCTTTCTTGTTGGAAAACGATTGGAGTGGGTAAACTACATAACAACCTCTACTTGCTATCTACAACTTCTTGCAAATCTGATTTTTTAGCATCTTCCATTTTAGATTCTGTTTTTGGTACTTTTGTTAATAATGTTTCTGATGTTCTTGTCATAACCAAGCCATATCTTTGGCATCTTAGACTAGGACATGCTTCAGATGCCAAACTTCATGCTTTACGTGATTGTATTCCTGATGTAAGCAGTGTTTATAGCAATAAAAATTGTACTCTTTGCCCCATTGCAAAATAGAAACGTTTACACTTTCCTTTCTTTAATCATTTGTCTGCAACTCCTTTTGATCTTATTCATTGTGATGTATGGGGCCCTTTTGCTAAGTCCACTCATGATGGTTTTAGATATTTCCTTACCATTGTTGATGATGCCACTAGATCCATATGGGTGTACCTTATGAAAACTAAATCAGAAACCAGACCCTTGTTAATGTCCTTTTTCAACATGATATCCACACAGTTTAACACTAAAATCAAGGATATTAGAACTGTCAATGCTCAAGAATTTATTCTAATAGAATTTTATGCTAATCATGGAATTCTACATCAGCATTCATGTGTAGCCACTCCACAACAGAATTCAGTTGTGGAGAGGAAACACCAACACATATTGAGCATTGCAAGAGCTTTAAAGTTTCAGTCAAATATGCCTCTTACCTTTTGGGGCGAGTGTGTTTTAACTGCTGTGTACATTATAAATAGATTGCCTTCTTCTAATCTAGGCAACAAAACACCTTTTGAGAAGCTTTACAACAAAATTCCTTCCTATGATCATCTAAAGGTGTTTGGATGCCTTTGTTTTGCCTCTATTTTGTCTCACAATAGGTCTAAATTTGATCCTAGATCTTTACCATGTGCTTTTCTGGGCTATCCTAATGGGGTTAAAGGTTTCAAGGTGCTTGATTTAGCTACCAAGAAAATTTTTGTTTCTAGGGATGTTCTTTTTCATGAGACTGTCTTTCCTTTTATATCTTCCACATATTCTTCTTCACCTCATTCTACCATCACCTTACCTCATATTTTTCCTTCCCTAGACCTTTACACTAACCCTTTACCTTCTGTTTCACATCCTATTACTCGTGTTACCACTCCTATTATTGATCCACATAGTCATCTTGATTCTACATCTGTTTTGTCTAATTCTGACTTATCTCCCACTGCTTTAGATTTATCCAATTGTACACCTCCACCTACACCTTCCCTTGATCCTATTCCTACTAATTCTACAGATCCCATCCTTGCTCCCATTTCTTATTCCATACCTGATCCCACACTTGCTTCCATTCCTGTTTCCCTTCCTGATTCAATTCCTATTTCTATTCCTACTTCCATTCCATCCTTAAGGAAATCTACAAGAATCAGTAAAGCTCCTGCTTATTTGCAAGATTATAAATGCAATAATGTTGTTCATGCTCAGTTTGATCATTCCAATTCGACCATCAAGTTTGGTTCCACCTCCTCCATGTCAGGTACTAAATATCCTTTATCTGATTATGTTAATTCTTGTGGTTTGTCATCCTTTTATGCCCATTTTTGTTCCCTAATAACTGCTATTTCTGAGCCCAAATCTTATTCTGAGGCTGTCAAAGATCCTAAGTGGCAGAATGCTATGGCTGATGAGATTGTAGCATTGGAATCTAATCAGACTTGGACTCTCATTTCCCTACCTTCTCACAAAAAGGAAATTGGGTGCAAATGGGTATATAGGATCAAGTATAAGGCTGATGGGACAGTGGAGAGGTACAAAGCAAGACTTGTGGCCAAAGGATTCACCCAACAAGAGGGTTTAGACTTCACAGACACCTTTTCTCCTGTGGCAAAGATGACTTCAGTGAAGACTGTACTTGCCATTGCTGTTGTGAGGGGTTGGCACCTTATTCAACTTGATGTAAACAATGCTTTCCTCCATGGTGTGATCTCCATGAGGAAGTTTACATGCACCTACCTCAGGGTTTTCACAGCAAGGGGGAGCATTTGGTGTGTAAGCTCAATAAGTCATTGTATGGTCTTAAGCAAGCCTCAAGACAATGGTACTCCAAGCTCTATTGGTGTATGTTGATGACATCCTTATTGCCAGCAATGATGTTCATGCTGTTGAAGAACTTAAGGTGTTTTTGGATCAAGAATTCAAGCTGAAAGATCTTGGAAACCTAAAATTTTTCCTTGGTCTTGAAGTGGCCAGATCAGACCAAGGCATTTCTTTATGCCAAAGAAAATATGCCTTGGAGATACTTAAAGATGTTGGGATAATAGGTTGCAAACCAAGCAAAGTTCCTATGGAACAAAATTTGAAGTTAAGTAAGTTTTGTGGGGAGTTACTACCTGATCCTGGTGTTTATAGGAGATTAGTAGGGAGATTGTTGTATCTCATCATAACCAGACCAGACATTGCTTACTCAGTACAAAAACTGAGTCAATTTATGTCCAAGCCACGAAAACCTCATCTGGATGCAGCTTATAAAGTGTTGCAATATTTTAAAGGAAGTCCTGGCCAGGGTATTCTTTTGTCATCCAAGTCAGATTTGCACTTAAAGGCATACACAGATGTAGATTGGGCATCTTGTATTGACACTTGAAGATCTACCACCGGATTTTGCATTTTCTTAGGAGACTCTCTAATTTCATGGAAGACCAAGAAGCAATCTATAGTCTCTAGATCCTCTGCTGAGGCAGAGTATAGAGCCATGGTAGTGACTACATGTGAAATAACTTGGATTCTGGCCTTGTTAAAGGATTTAGAAGTATTTCATCCAAAACTTGCTATGTTTTCTATGATAATCAGGAAGCCATATATATTGGTGAGAACCCTGTATTTCATGAGAGAACCAAGCATATAGAAATAGATTGCCACTTGGTCAGAGATAAAGTTCAAGGTAAATTCGATTATTTTTCACTCCTACTCATTCACAGCTAGCTGATCTTCTCACGAAGGCTCTTAGTGGTCAACAATTGAAAGCGTTACTTACCAAGATGAGTATTGTGAACATTCACAATCCCAGTTCTTATCTTGAGGGAGAGTATCAAGATTGTAGCTCACATCAGAAAGAAAGAAAAGAGATAAAGCAAAAGAAGAAAGAAACGAAGAAATGAACTTTCAGACTAAACGATACCAGTGTAGTATAATTGTTGTAATTTTGTGTTTTTAGTGTCTAAAGCTACATGTAGTTTATAATATCTTTAAGTAGGAGATGTTCACACGTGGAGTAACTAACTATCACACGTGCTATAACTATCCCCGTATAATTTGGGATATTTTTCTAGCCTCTATTTTTGTATTTAGTCACAGAGATTGTACATATTCATTCATTCAGTTGAAATCAATATTTTCTTCAACTCGATTCTCTCTCTAGCACTCTGTTTCTTCTTCAAGATTCTTGTGCTTTCTTATAACATTTTTAGAGAATTTGTTAATTTTTCCCATTTAAAAATGTTTAAAGGTGAAATATTGTTCCAAAGAGTGTCATTCTGAGGAATATGCCAAACGTGCAATTTCTTTGAAGATGAGAATAAGGGTCCATTTTTTTTGGCTTCAAACCATTTCAGGAAATCATTTTCCGTAAAATCGTGTGTTTGGTTGCACTGGAAAATAGAATTTCCAAAAATGCATTTCATTTGACTGTAAAAATAAAGGCTTTGACCCGGAAATCATTTTATGTTTCTATTTTCACTTCAAACCATCTTCGGGCTTAGATGTGCAAAGAGAGAGAGAGAGAGAGAGAAAGAAGAGAGAGTAGAGAGAAACAGCAAGAATACAATGCAATAGAAGCTGAAGTGTCGATCGCACCACCGGCAAGATCGTCGCATCCCAGCATCGACGAGATCGTCGCACCCCAGCACTAGCGAGATCATCACCACCCAAGACCGATCCACCCAAAACGATCTCGTTCTCGACCCAAAGCTCATTGGCACTACCGTTCTTGCCATCGTTCTCGTTCTCGACCGCTAGTCACCGATCCGATCTACCCATGACTTACCCAGTCACCGATCTACCCTTTTTCTCTCTACCCATGTTGAACCCAGTCATTGATCTACCTATGACGAACCCAATCACCTCCCTCTCTCTTCTTTCTTCTCTCCATTTGACCGGATTTGATGATTTTTTTTGGTTGGGTTTTGTTTCTTATGTTTATCTATTGAGAAATGATATTATATATTTGTTTGGATGCTGAGAAAATGGTTGAGAAAATGTGAAAAATTTGTAGGAAAATAGCATTTTCAAAATGTTACCAAACACATGAAAATATTTTCTAGAACAATTTTCATAATACAACCAAACACCTTTCCTAAAAATAGCATTTCCGAAAAATATTTATTTTTCGGAAAATATTTTACATTGAACCAAACACAGCATAAATAAAGTAGAAAGTGACTTGTGTGTAATGGAGTATTAAAGAGACTTTGAAGTCCATGGAAGACAATTTGTAACGATGAAGGTGACATTTTTTTTAATCTAAAAATGTGAACATGAAAAAAAAAATTTACAAATTTTCAAGCGTGAATGTGAACATAAAGAAATTAAAGAAGACAGTGATGGCTTCGGTCCTACAAGGTTCCATTTACATTAATTAAAAAATACATATATATATATATATATATATTTATATATATAAACAGACTTAATAATAGACGTGAATTTTCCCTCTTCTAATAATAGTTGCTTCTTCTATGCTGTCCAAATACTTATAGCAAATCTGTGACTTACTAGAGCACCAAAGTAAATAGAAGAGGTCATGTGTAATGGTTAGTATTTTTCACTTTTGAGAAGAAAGGGCCCTTTTTGTATTGAAAATTCACTAATGAAGAATGGAGAACAATAGTTTAGGCCCAATGATTGGATGTAATTTTTCTTTTCAATTTTTAATAATTGTGATTAGTTTTGGAATTTGGATGTACAAATGCATAAACATAAATAAATAAATAAAATGACCACTTATTTATGCCTTTCTCTCTAATGTGGATTTTTTATTGACAATTTAATGTGAATTTGTCTTAAATAAAGGAATTGCCTTTATTTTTTTGTAGTATTAATAAAAGTAATGATACTAATTATAAACTATTTTACAATATTTTTAATATTTTTAATAAGTGTGTGTAATATACAACATCTCATTGTTTGGTTAGCTTTTACTTAAAGGTGGGAAAGGATAAAATATGATTAATAAAGCTACATAAGTAGAATTTTAATAAAACTGCATAAGATTTGATGTAGAATTTGTGTGCATTTAACAATTGATTAAAAGCTAGCATTTAAATTAAATGATCTATTTATTTATAAATCTCACACTACTTTTTGTTTATGTTTTATTTCAAATAATTTTAATTTTAATTTTTTATAAATAAGTTAACTCTTAACTTTTTATTTCATATTATGTATATGTAAATTACAAAAAAAAAAGTAATTTCAAAATGGACACTTAAAAGAAAAAGAAAATTATGTAGACAAGCGTAGGTGAATTGCCTAAAAAGATATATATATATATATATATATATATATATATATATATATATTTTTAATAATGATTTTGAGAAAGGCCTTGTTTTTTTTAATGAAAAAAAAAGTTAAAGTATAAAGTTAAAGTTGATTAGAAAGGAAAGGCCTAAAAAGAAGTTAAAGTATAAATTAGAAAAACTGAAAAAAGTTAAAGTAAAAAGTGTTGGTTGATCATCATGTATCTTTGGCACAATGGTCACCTTATAAGTACAAGTATAAATGCTTGTTGAGAATAGGGAGTAAGGATTGGGTTTCAATGATCACCTTATAAGTATAAATGTTTGTTGAATGTGTGTATATATATATATATATATATATATATATATGAGTTTTACATATATATACACTTAGATTATACTAGAGTAAAATTTCTAGCTTGTATATAAAAAAGTGTTAATTGAATAATGATAAAAATGGTCAAACGTTGCAATAAAATTTTAAGGATGAAACTTATTCAAGTGGATGGTGACTATGGCCAGTTCTTTTTTTTTTTTTTTTTTTTGAAAAATAAACACACACGCAAGGGAAAGGGAAGACGATGGCCAAAATTTAGATAGACTTCGAGTAAGATTTTTTTATTTTTTATTTTGCTTTTTTATTTTATATGTTTACACCGTTGAATTTGGGTTTGACATGGTGAAGAGGACCAAAGTTTAGAGGATAAAATGGGCAAATACCCTTTTTTTGGAAATTAAACATTCGTTTGCCCTCTTTCTCAAACTAATAGGAAAATGCCCTTCTTTTGTAATTCGACAATAGAGAAATTGAGTTTTAATGAAGAACTTGATTTTTCTATGATCGAGTTAGTCTGACCCTTCTGCCATGCTGGCGCTGCAGACGTGGGTTTTTCCCAATAAAAAAATGTTTGTGTAGACATTCATAAGTCAGGAAGCTGAAAATCGAGTTTTCTTCAGCGGTTTGAATTAATTGGACCCTAACGTCTCACAATGCCTATTCAGTCACTCGCTCTCCCTGTACACTCTCTTTCCCTCGCTCTCTACCATCACTCTCTCTCTACACTCTGTCTCTCTCGCTCTAAGATTAGGCTTCCCCACTCTTCCTTGAGTCTTCATCAGTTGTCGTTGGTTCCCTCCGCCACTGATTACAGGTACGGTCCTCTCCCTCTGATATCTTTTCTGATGTTGGTTAATATTAGGTTGTGTTTTGTGTGGGATTTTGATTATTTTGTTGAAACTTAAAAAGTAGTAAATTTACTAATGAAGATGAGAATTTTGTTGTCTTTTATATGCTGCAATGATGATTTTCTCATTAATGAGTTTAAATGTGCTTGGGATTTTGATGAGGGGTTTTGGCAAATCAAGTGGTGGTGTTTCAGTGATGTCTCTGGGTTTGTGTAAAATGTGTCTTATTCGATTGTAGGCATGATTTTGTTATAGTTGTTGTAAATTGTGTCAAACTAATTACGTTTGAGTGTAAATAGTTGTTGTAAATGGTGTAAAATGTGTGTCATGCTTCTAGCAGCAACTGTTAGCTCTCAAGCAGAACCCATCTCGTAAAGATTGGTTCTATTGTGTACACAGGTTAAGAAAAAAATGATGAAAACTTTGAGACTCTGGTTGGTTGAAGCAGTCTTCCGTAAATCCAAGGTGTTCTACCCATAATGACATCCTATATACATAAATCTAAGAAATACAATACACATTCACATGAAACAGAAAGTCAGTTACTGTAAGTCTAGTTAAAAACCAGTAAGAGTGATGAGATTGTAGTGTTTAGTACAGCAAAAAAGAAACTAAGTTCTTTGATATCCCTTAAAAGTTTTAGTACTCATTGTTTTTGGTATATCTAGGTTTTTATAAATTTCATTATTTCTTGGAATTGACACTACTTTTGTTGTGCATATCAGTCCAATGTAGAAAATTTTAAGTAACTTTACTGAAAAAACAAATTAATTCCCTGGTACCCTCAGCTTATATGTGCAATTGTATGGCTGGAGAAGCTGATATAGCAAGCATAGAAGTTCTTTTGCTTGCAATACAGCTCCTATTTGTTTTAAATTGACCATATGGAGGGGGAGAGGAATAATTGAACATTCAATGGTCCTGCACCCTTTGGTGAATTTGAGATTCTTGTTTGATTCGTAAAATATTATAAATATTCTTTACTCTAATTCTTTATTTAAAGAATTTGGAGAGTGAGTGCCTGCTTATTAAGGTTTCTCTAAATTAAGGTGGTACTCTTCTATAGGAGCACAAATATGTGAACTTTTTTTTGCCCCCTTTTATTTTGAGTTGGCTAGTTACTATGGATTAAGAAATTTAAAATCTTTGTGTAAATGAAAATGGGTGCTTCTATTGTGGATATTTCAGGTCCCATTTGTGCGGTTGTAACTCATTCCAACACTCGACATGTTTCCCTGGTTTCTTTTTCTATTGTCATCCATTTGCACTCATCACAAGTTTTTAGAACTTAAGATTTGCATAGATGAATTTGTCATTTGCTCTATAGCCTCATATGATATTTTGCATTAGTTGATGGTGAGCAAATAGAAATGATTGGCATGCTTTATACATTGTTTTTTTATCTAAATACGGAAGTTTAGGTATGTGCTTCCTCATTTGCACTCTTTTATTTTTGGGTCATGCTTTAGGATACGAAGGTTTTTATGAATTTTTTTACCCGTAAATGAATCTGTTTAATATGTTTAAGTAAGGTATGTCTACTTGGGATGGTGTTTGATGAGGACGTAAGGAATGATCTTTCTTTATCAATTGATTTATTTATTTTCTTCGTAATGTATCAGGTTGTGTGTTTTTTCTTAGCCAGACTGCAACTCATGTCTTGCTATTTATTGTTAGTGGAAAGACTTTAACTCATGGTTTGTCTACGTCAGGGAAAATTGTGATTTACTTTTGCAGCAAGGGTATGGTGTAGAAGTGTTGAATCTTTATTGTTCTTGGGCAATATGAAAGCCCTTGAAATATTCTTTTGATTTCACATTTTTTTACCGTTGAATGTTTGAATGTTATCTTGTCACTTGTTCAATTTATTTTATGGATTTTGTTTCTTGGCAGTTTTTAAGGCATATATGTTTGATCCCTTTTTCTTGATCACTTTGGTCCTCTTTATTAGGTGCACAAATATTTTAGGTGGTGCACAAAAGTAATAAGGAAAAAGTTAACAACGAAAAAGTGAACAAAGCAAAGAAAAGGGTGTTGTTCTCACATTCATTGAGGAGTCCATTTTTTAAATTAATGGTGGGGTTCATAATAAATTTGAGAGGAGGTGGTTTCATTTCTTCGTATTTTAGGAGCACTTAAATTTTTAGATTTTGGTGTTCATAATAAAGCTTAGATTTTGGATACATTTTTAGGGACTTTGTAGAGGAGAAGAAAAAAGTATTTAGTTTTTATGACAGTTGGTTATATTTCTCATAAAAGTGGTGTTATAACTTAAATTTTCATAAATAGTTAATTAATAATTACCCTAAGCTTTAAGAAGTGATTTAAATAGTTTTGAAATAACTTTTTTATGGCAAGTTGTTATTTATTTAAGCTTTAAGAAGTGATGTTGACAATCTTGTTGGGGTCATAATATGTCTTACTGAATCCATGCTTTTATTTTATATTAATTGTGGTTTACTTATTAGAAAATTGCTAACAATCTATTTGCTACCATGTCAGATATGCAGGCACTAGATAGAGTACGGCCTGGACCTGACGTGGATATCCAGTTGACCCAGCAGCCGAATCATCGGTTAAGTCTGCTTTGGAGGTGCGCCGCTGATGAGGTATGTAGTAGTATTATTAATACATGTCTGTTTTATAATTACCTCGTGTGCACTACCTAACACAATACTCGTTCGTGTGCAGGAGGTGCCTAGCATGATAAAGGTTCGACGTCATAAATGTGTATTGCCACAGGGTGGGCTAGACCCATGTATCGTGCAATACATAGATGCAGCAGGTTTGACTGGTTTATTCATGGTTCCTAATATGGAGGTCGACCACGCCTTAATCACGACGTTGGTCGAGCGGTGGTGTCTAGAGACACACACGTTCCACTTACCCCATGGAGAAATGGGTATCACCTTGCAAGCTATGGAGGTGATGCTGGGGCTTCCGGTGGATGGGTTGCCTGTCGCTGGGGCTTCCGGTGGATGGGAGGACAGACTATGGAGCGAGCTGTGCGAACAGTTGTTGGGCCATAAACCTCCACCCTCGATACCAAACTCAAACAAGTCTACCCTTGCTGGGGCGAGGATAAAATACACCTGGCTTGATGCACAATTTGTCGTGCCCTTAGCTGCGGATGTTGGTGACGAAGTCGTGTAGCAACATGCCTGCTACCACCTACTTGTACGGATGGGGGCCCTTTTGTTCATGGATAAGTCTGCGGACCGGGTCTCACTGGTGCCTCTGTAGTTGCTCAACCCAGTCAGCAATGCGAGACGGTATAGCTAAGGTAGTGCAACATTGGCTTGGCTGTATAGGCAACTTTGTGGTGCATCGAAGAAGGATGCAATGCAAATGGGAGGAGCACTCTTGTTGGTGCAGCTATGGGCCTATTCAAGGTTCCCACAACTATGCCTTGTTGTGAGGCCGCCTCTACCGCCAGTGCACTCAGGGCCCCTTGCCATTAGGTACGTTCATTGAGTTCTCATTATTTGTCTCTTTCATAAAATTAAAAATATGCCAAACTAACAAACAAAAGAAACTTATCAATGCTTAGTATATGGATGTGAAATATAAAAGCAAAGTTTGTTAAATGTAAGGTTTGGTAATGAGCATTTATCGACACCTCATGTTTGCTAGGTGGAGCAGGCCAAAATGCACTGTAGAGCATGCCACACACGTCCTTGCTATGTACCGGGCGTCACTGGCTATACTACGGGCCGAGCAGGTATTCGGTTAATTTAGTTTGAATTCTTATGACCACGTTTACCACGTTTCCCTCAATTTTTATGACTATGGGCCAAGCACGTTTCCCTCAAATGCATTGCACATGCTTTTATTTTTGTTTCCCTCAATTGCATGACCACGTTTTTGTTTTTATTTTAGTTTGAATTCTTGGATTGTTGTAGGAATGAGTTGATTTCATAATACCATCCCATCATTTTGTTTGATACTTGGATTTTCATTCCATCATTTAACTCAATTGGAATGTCCATCATGAAGTACTTCACATTAGAACTTCCATTTGTAGCACCTGTATGAATACGACCAAACATAAAGTAAAAAATTATTGAATGTTAAATCAAAGGGTTTTTTCCAAATTGGGTTGGATTGAAGGGTTTTTTCCAACGCAACCCAACTCACATGACTCAGGTTAAGTTGGGCTAGATTAATGGGTTATATTTAAATTTAGTCATATATATATTAAGTAGAATTTGGCTATATCCTTCATTATGTACGGAAACGTTTGTGATTTACACCGAAAAAAAAAAAAAAAAAAGAAGACAGAAGAAATTGTCCCTTTTCCAAGATGTTTGAACTGAATAAGTAACTTACCTATGTATATGTTGTTCAAAAAAGCATGTGCAACATGCGCAAAAGATTGAGCATGAAGTCTTGGTTTAGTGCAAGACAAAGTGAGTTGAAACCTGTGTTGCAACCAAAAAAAAAAAAAAAAACTCCACCAATTGTTACAAATGTCATTAATCTGATGCAATGAAGAGAAGGTGCACATATTGGATTATGTAATTGGTTATAATTCAATGAGAAATGAATTTACCTAAGAGTATACCAAAGATAATCAGATTTGTCTTTGGTTGTATTTGTGTGCTCAAGTAATTCATATGATTTTAATGATGCATCTTCAAAACTCACGATGACATCTTTAAATTATTTCCAGCTACTAACTATATCAAAAGTTTGTGTTGATTTACTGATTATGTCATTATACACCGTTTCAACTTATTTAACACAAGAGAAAATAGAACTTTTAGCCTGCCATCAAAAGAAAAGAAAAAATTTCAAAACAATATTTCTTAAGACTTTATATAAGCCGAATGATTGTAAACGCACAAGATATCAATTAAATTCTAAACAACAAATTTCCTACTATAAACTTGACAAATATGGGTATTTTCAGAACAAGGGAATCAAGGCATATTAGAATACAAATGATATTTTCAAAATGCAAACAATATATGCTACAAATTTGATTAAACAAATAAAATTTAAGCTTGTACGGTTTGTAATTAATTAATAAAATGTTATGAGCTTAAAACCATAGTTATTGCTCTGCCTAATAAGTAGACAATTTAGTATTTCTTCTTCTAACCCAGGATTACAAACATTGTTATTGTGATGCAAAAAACATTATTACATTGTAAGTTATAAATTACCTTTGCTGAATTGAAGGTTATATTTTTACAGTCTAGTAGAATACTGTTTGACTTCGATTTACGTATTCAAGTGGTATATTTTGAATATGTACAGTAACATTTTGTTTTGCATAGTTAGTAAGAAATGCTGCACAACCTCCATTGTCTTCTTGGAAAACAATGGCCTAAGTTTAAAGAAACAAATATGTGTTAATCAGTGATATATGAGAAAACATAAAGACGCTTGACACATACCTCTTGTTGTTGACCTAAATGAAAAGTTAGTTCGTGCTCCTTGCACTAAAGTTGGAGAGCACAATTTAATTGCAGCATGCAACTCCTTAAGTTGTCCCCACTTTAGCTGCCTTAATAGTCCTGAAATTATTAAAAGCTGTGGATTATTAATGACTACTTTATTCATATAATTTTAGAAGCGTGCAAAATATGCTACTCACCATATTCATGAAGAGGAATGTAATTTTAGACATTGACAGGATTAGTTTGAGATAACTAAAAGGCTTACATAATTTCCAACACTAAAATTTATAAGAAAATATATTTACATAGAAATATACTAACAGTATTTGATGAGGATTATACCATGTAATAATTTACATAGCTTCCATTTCTTGCAATATAAAGTGCTACTTGAAATGCAATGTCTTCAGCAGATCTTGTATATGTCTTCCCTCCATATTTTTTATAGCTTCAAGAGAAAATTAAGTACAGTTACTTTAGTGTTAGAATGATTAATAGTCATTTTGTTCTCGTTCATTGAAACATTGTTAATGACTAATGCAATTAATCTAGTACAATATTTCTATTACAATAAAAAGATTTTACGAAATCATCAACTTGGATTCATCTTACAGCCATAAGGATGCTCTAGTTCCCTCCTTTAAGTCTGGTTCAGATTGAAAACCCTAGTATTTGATGGTGTCAGTTAGCTTTGAATGTTATGCATATGAACATGGGGCTGAAAATGGTGGACATGAACAACCTAGATCTTTTAATATTTTCTGCAGGTCAATGTTGTTGTTCTTTCACTTTCTGCCCAATAATCCCTGAAGATTTTGTGTACGACTAGAAGCAAGAAATTCCATGCTTTCCATATTACATATCACAAACATAATCTTAAATTAGTATGATGTCTTACTATCACAAACATAATCCACTTATGCAGATTGCATCGGAGCCGTACATGCATACGCTGGGCTCCCTACCTGCGTATTGCACTACTGGGCAGCATATTTGGAGGGCCGAGGTGCCATTGATATACTTTTGGATAGTGGAGTGGCATCATCCTGAGCGGGTCCTCTGTCAATTTGGGATGAAGCAACCAGTTCCATGTGTCGTAGATACGTCGACTACCCTTCACAAGATATCACTCCAGGGTAAATGGGAGAAGAACTGGGAGGAAGAACATGATCCCTTTATTCAGCACTGGGCCAACTGAGTGAATGTAGTTCGCGGGTCCTCTTTCCTAGACGGTGATGATATGTACCTCGTTAAGTACATGATGTGGTACAATCGCAACACAAGGCGGTACATAACACCAGAGTCTGCGTACTGGGAACTCATGGTGAGGCAACAATTCCTATTTTATGGATGAAACCATTGTTCGATTAAATATCTTCAGCAGCTTTATCATGCATGCAAAACTCCACAATAATTATCGTTGTTACATCTCTATAAGTTTCTCTGTCATTCTATTTTAAAGTAAAAAAATACTGCATGAGTTTGTCATTATGTTTTAAAGTCAAAAAATACTGCATCATTTAAGTTGTTCATAACGAGCTGAATTTGTCTTGATCCAATTTGTTTGTGTGAGGAATGGTTAATTGGCAGTGACTAATGATGACCACACCTTTGTTCATATAATTACATTCAACTTTTAAAAAGGGTGGGTTGGGTTGGGTTTTATTCTTTTTTATTTTATTTTTTGTTTAATTTTTTTTTTTGTTTTTGGTCGGCTTGTATTTTCAAATGGACGGTGCAACTCTGTGTAGTAGTGATAAATTCACATTTCATGATAGTTCAGATAGCCTTACCTCCAAGACTGAAAGCTAATTACATATTCCTTGATAGATACTACCTCTAGGATTGGGAAGTCCCTTACTAAATTGTTGGTAGAATGCAATTCCCAGCAGCTTAAAGGTCATTTCAAATCCTGCAAGTATGCAGCAAGGAGATGTGCTAGACTACTAGATTCAAGTATGATATATGTTCTAATTTTTGGTACTTCCCTTAATTGAAACTTTAAGCTCATGCTTGATATTTTCAATTCATTTGATTTGGACGTGTACCTTAGGAAATAATAACTTCAAAATATGTGTCCTGATTGCAATTTGATATTAATGGAGTTGTAACTTTGGTGAAGCCTAGATACAGAAGTGAAATTATGATATTTTCACTTATGCTAAGATTGAACTTATGTACAACCAACCATACGTGTTTTTTAGAAGTATTATCTCAATGTTTAGATTGCATAGCGATAAACATAACAGGAAACTGAAAATTCCTGAGTGCTAGGTTGGAACTATAAATTTTTGCACAGGGGGGGCCAACCACTATTTTTATACACTGTCTTTTTAAAGATGCTTAATAATTATAAGTAATATAAGGATTTCATTAGCTATGTTTACTACTTTTTTCTTTTGATTTTGGAACAGATTTATCCAAGTTTTGCATCATACTTGCATTCTTGCTTTTATGACACCCTTGTTTTGTAGGTTCGGACGATGATTAGGTCTATACAGAGGTGCAATGAAGGTTCTGACATGCACACTGACCTTACATTTACACTAGAGCTTGTGGAGGAGCTAGGCTGACTTAAATTGGCGAATGCACTTGTAGAAGCAGTTGACATTGGTACACAGGCCCTAGTTTGTGTCGGGCAACGTGGTGGGTCTCGTGGGGGTGGACATCGTGGAGGTGGTCAAGCTGGTCGCAGCCGTACGACCGAGTTGGGTCCCATCTACGAGGAAGGGAATGAGTTGGGTGCAGAAGAGGCATGGCTTGGCACTGATTGGGTATTGTTTGATGACGGCGGCAGGACACCGTGATGCACGTCTAGCGATGGTGCTAGGCCATCCTATAGCATCGGTCATCAGGGCACTGTTCTAGCCCAGACTACGTCCCATGGTGCTAGCACGGACTATGAGGGCCCTCCTCATATGTTGCCCCCAGTTTCCAGTGGATCTGCCCATGATGGTGGATGCATATTTGTCCCCACACCAGGCATGCCCACCCCACCTCTAGTGCATGTGGACCCCACCATGTTAGCTTCATCTCAAACCCCCCATGGAGAGGCTGTACAGATTGAGCAGATACCGGCTGAGGACATTGAGCCGGTAGAGGCTTTATGGAGATCGCAACACCCTCGTGTGCATGCTCCTAATTGCGGGACCGGTGATGGTATGTGCTTCATCTACACTTCCCATCTTCTTGAGCTACTTCTACTGTGCATTTGATTGATTATGTTAATTTAATTATGCTGTTGTGTCTGATGAAACGGGTAAGATTAGACCTGTCAGGGCATATGGGCGGAAACGGAAAGATCATTAAATGCCTTAGTGTATGCTTATACTTCCTACCTATAGGTGACTGCATAGTTCCGTTTCACTTTTCTTTTAAAGTAGTATTTTTTTTTTTTTAGACCTAACTGCAATGGTGGACACAAAAAGGCCATTGAGCCTGATTGTCACTGTGTGCTTATTCTTCATGTGTATAGGTGACTGGAATAAGCATGCAAAATGTTCCAATTGGGGAGAATCTTAGTGGCTGTGCATCTATTTTTGGATCATTGCTTGGGGAGAATACTGGCTCTCAATGTGTTTGTTGTCAAGAAATTGATACTTTGGAGAAAACCCATAATGTGTATTGTATTTATTGATGTATTAGGAAGTTTTTCTACACTTGGAGTTTTGATTGCAAATGGACAAATGTCTCGATTGGTATTCATTTGAAGCCAAACTTTCTTGTGTTTTTGTATGTTGTTAGCTACAGTAAAGTGGGTTGTAAGAGAGTAATTTGTTTTTTTATTTTTTTGAGAAACAAATATGTGGCATTGTTGATAAGCAAGAAGAAGTAATTTGATACTTTTCGTAAAAGAGTTTCATGATGAAGTTTATGCGGATCAATGGCACAACCAACTCCTTTGTAGCAAATCATTTATCTGAGTCTCTACAATGCTTGGCGCCATGACTATAAGAGCTTTTGAGGATGAAGACCGATTCTTTTATTGGTCCTGTTGAACTGATTGACAAAAATGCTAGTCCTTTTTTCCATAGATTTGCAGCAAATGAGTGGTTCATCCTAAGATTAGAAACAATTAGTGTAGTTCTTGCCTCTTCAGCACTCTGCACGGTCATGGCTTCCTCCCGGAACTATTAATTCTAGTGAGTTTTACCTTGAAGAGTTATCTTTTCTATTTGTAATGATTTACAGCTCTTGTATAGATGCTTCAATTTAATGGAGATGGTTTTTTAAACATGATTGTGGAGTTATATTGAGTTGTAAAACATGCATATTAGATTCTCTATAACTTTTTCTCCTTTTATTGCAGGATTTATTGGAATGACGCTTTGTTATGGTCTTTCATTAAACATGTCACTTGTCTTCTCAATTCAATATCAGTGCACTTTACCAAATTATGTCATTTCTGTAGAAAGGCTAAATCAATACATGCATATATCTAGTGAGGCCCTGGAAGTAATAGAAGGGAATTTGAAAGTGATGATAAACTCTTGTTAAGTCACTACAATCAATGCTCATTGGAATTTGGGTCTGCATAACTGTATAAATGTTCGTATACTAGAAGTATCAATGAACATGTTTGCATTGACAAATGGGTCCCTTACTCCCTTTTGGCAAATCTGGAAATTTCCTATCCTGTCATGTTCTTGATAACTGAAGTCCTAGTTTAATGGAGAGATGTAACTAACAGAAATTTGTATGTTGAATCTGTGGTTCTATTACTGGACCGGATAGGCTATGTACATGTAGGATTGTATAGTGGATTTTAGTTTGTTTCTACTGGCATTTGCTATGCCAATTGTCATTTGGCCTTGATGTGGGTGGATATAATCTGAACAAAATATACCAAGGTGAGATGCGTGATAACTTGGATATATCTTCTTGCCCATGTCACACATTTGTCTAAATGGATATACTGTCCATAACTGAGATTCCATTGGTTTTTTTTTTTTTTTTTTTTTTTTTTTTTTTTTTTTTTTTTTTTTAAGAAAAATAAGTATATAGGAGTATTAATAATCGATGAATTTTGGTAGTATGGCTAGTGCCCTCTAAGTTTATAGGAGTATTACAAGTAGTGCCCTCTAAGTTTATAGGAGTATTACAAGTATGTTATCTTCAGAGTTTGTATCATACTTCATTGTTATTTATCTATAATATTACTCCACTTATCAACATATAAGGCACAATAAGTTGTAATGTCCACTATCTGTTATATATAAAAAGCGGCAATGCCACTACAGTACTTCGGTACTGTGCATTTACTGTATTTGTACTGTTCATTTTACTATGCATCTATAGTAAATTATGGTGAGTCCCTCTATTTTGTCCGTTTGTGGATTGTTAAACACTGCGTTTTCACTGAATATATAAAACAATAAAAGGGAGTGAGGGAGATAGGCTATCTGGAACTCTCTTTTCTCTCTAGATTGGGCTTTGCCTACTTGGATGGAGAGGGCTTTTCAACTATTATACAAATCAAAGGTCTGGTTTGTGGCTTTGGTTTTTCTCTCAATTCATACCACAACTATTTACATTCTCTAAATTTATGTTCTTTATGATTTCCTTGATTTCTTCTTTTCATTTGCTAATATGGGTATTTTGGGTCTCTTTTTTTCTAAAGTTTTAGCTGCTGGCATGACCTTTTTTTTAGTCAAGTAATGTTTGTTTCGGTAACCAAAACGGTGATTTTTTTTTTTTTTTTTTTAGGAAAAGCAAAGCTGTTTCAAGTGGAGGGACCAAAACAAAACTTGAAGAGAGAAAGAGTGTGGGAGGTGGCGAGGGAAAGTTTGGGATGGAAGCGAAGGGAGCCAGGAGTTTTTCTTTCTCTGCTTGGTTAATGGTTCTCTACATGATGGGAGAGAAATGGGTGGCTTGGCTAGGTATGTGTCTCTCTCCTAATTTTCTGATTCACCTTCCCTAAAATTCCTAGATTGGTACATCCTCCTTCTCATTCTCTTATTTTTAATCTCCTTTAAATCCCCTCCTCTCTAGAATGATTAGATTTGTGTACATTTGATTACAAGTTTTTTAGTAGGAACTTTGGAGAATAGAATTTATATTTTTTTTCCTGAGGTCTAGAGCAGCTCACAATATAACTTACCTAAAGCTGAAAACGGCAAAAATCTTAGTTATGTGGGCATGTTTTGTTCCTTTGGCTTCTTGGGGTTTGTAATTGTTATTTAACATTGTATATATTAGCTGTTCATTTTGCCAGCAATTTGGAAACCCAATGAGAAACTGAAAATTGATTATTGATTTGTTCATCAATTAGCCTTCTTATTTTATGATTTTCAGTATATATATATATATATATATATATATATATATATATGTATGTATATATTTTGTGTGTGTCATTGGCCAATGAATCAAATCTTGTCCATCATTTGCTTTAATGAAATGATGGAGGCATTCATTGCTTGAACTGGGGATGAAACAGCCTAATGATTATCTTGAGGGCATGGAGAACTGGAAAAAAATAAAAAGTAATTGAAATTTACTATTCTGGTTGGGAAAGTAATAGGATTGAAAGCTGCTCACTCTTAGTGTTGTACGATGGTTACTCACACCATCAGAGCACACTCCTATAATTATTGCATTTGCACGATACTTATATGATGATATGTGTTTGATTTTACATTTATGTAATTCAAGAAAGTGGTTTAGTTGGCCTCAAGATTGGTGGTTTGATTTGCATGGTGGAAAATCTGATATGCAAGGTTGAAAACAGAACCACCGTCTGGCATTCATTACCAATCTGACTGGTTTTGTATTTATCTTCACATGATTGAGAGTTGAGTTATTTGCTTCAATGTTGGCTATATAATATGCATATGGGTGTTAGAGGACACTAAATTGAAAAAAATTTCCAAGGCTTTACTTACCCTTCCAAGTAGTTGCAAGTCTATGTTTATTCTCTATTTGGTCGAATGCCTTGCTAATCAATTTGCTCAAAATTTTATGAATCTTGGCTAACCATTTTAGCCAACACATTCTTTGGAGATAAAAAAGGTGAGTATAAATTATAGATCTTGATAATCATCTCAGCCATTTTTCTTATTTGTTATTTTTGAATAATTCATTAATATTTTATAGGTTGTTTTATCTATTGAATACATGGTTGTTGATGCTTCTAATTGTATAGTTTATGCTTAGGAATTTTCATTTTTCCTTGGAGGCAAATGTAGTTAAGACCATTGAGCTGACATATCAGCTGGCATGTGACCTGTAGGAGAAGAATGAGGACTTGTCTGCTCTAGAAAATGGTATGTAGAGTAGCAACAATATTTCCTAGAGAATGAATTTATAAATTATTGCTTCCTTGCTGGCGTTTATCTGGTTTTTCATTAGACAATTTGTTATTGCTATAGGACTTTATGGCCCTGCTTGCATATGAAGGGCTGAATAAATTCCCAACGGTTCATCTGCTTAGCAAATAGTTGCTGAAACTTTGAATTGGCAATTCTTGGTGGTGATATATACATGCTAGCCAAATAGAAAAACCAAAAGATAATAATATATACGTCTTTGTTGAGCTTCCTTGAGCTATGAAACTGAAGCTCTGTGTCTCTCCAAAGAACAATCACATAGACCACAGGTAAGTATTTGTAATTGATTATTCATTTCATTGTTGAACTTCTAGCTGCTGAGGTGAAGTTAAATTGGATAATACAATTGGATTCATTTGCCTATAAATTAATGTCTTTTATTTGAGAAGATATCAGTGTTTCATGTTAAGAATAGTAAAATTAATGTATTTTATTTTTTGAGAATTAATGTCTATTTGATTAATGTAAATCTCTATATACTTTAAAAATCAAATGATTTATATTTATGTTTTGTGATATAAATAAAATCCAGAATTATCTTAATTATTACTCTTTTTCCACGGCAAGCACGTGCCTTGCACATGCTGCCCAAACTAGTAACTTATCTAAAGCATTTGGAACATGGGGCATTCTGACTATTGTATACGAGGAGTATTTTAAGTTAAGAAAGACTCATTGGAGTTAAGTGTAGGCTTTTGCACTGCTTTTACAACTCTGTAAGTTATACATAGTTCCGGAGTATAATTGGTTGCTTTGTGATGTTATTAATTGGGTGGTGTTTGTATCTCTGATATGAATGTTTGATGGTATATTAATTCTTATAGTGTACATCATTTTTTCCCCAGAATATAGAGGATTATGCTGTTCTGGGTGCATCCTCTAAAATTGCTGCTATTCTTCCATTCCAGTTAGGCATTTGTCTTGGGTGGTGTTAGATGATGAATTGTTGATTTCATTTGTTAGTTGATCATTGCTTCTTATATGGTTGGGTGACTTTCATTTCCAAGTTTTAAGGGCTCCATTGCAAGTTTGACAATGTGACCCTTTCATTCATTGTGAAGGAAACTGCACGGTAAGTATTTAGCCCAGCTTTAATTTTCATTGCCGAAGAAGGAAAGCTCTAACTAGAGTGCAAACACATTGGTCTTTTCTATAAGTAAAATACTAAATCAGTGCATTTTCTCGCAAATGCTATAAGAGAATAAATACCTGATGATCTCAAGTTGTGAAGGTGGGAGATTTTGGCTCACCCCATTGAGTCACAAACTTGATTTAGGTTTTTAGACGTTCTTACTTTCATTATAAACTTGAGACATTTTCTCATCTATAAGGCTAATTTATTCTGTTGGGGCTTCTAGGTTCGAGGGTCTTTGAGGTTTTTACAAGGGCATTACACCAAACCTTCCTGAAGAATGTTCTCGTTAGAAGGGAACCGGCCTCCATCAAATTGGCCATCTGTAGGTAAAGTTGACATACATGGTTTGTAGGTAACTATTTTTTTTTTTTGATTTAATGCTAAAATTAAAGAAGGTTCTTATGCTGAGATTCTAAAAATATCAATGATAAAACATATCAAATATAGGCCTGATGCACTTGTTCTAAGGGGGATCAGTTGCACATTTGAGGAAGGCACAAAATAGGTATTGTTGGCAGAATTGGCAGTGGGAAGACCACTCTTATAGGTGCTCTATTTCGTCCAGTGGAGCTAGCTCGAGGGAAGATATAGTAATGTATCTATTGAAAGCTGTAGTATTCCATGTAATGTTCACTTTTTAAGTAATTTTGAAATTTTAAGTGTTAACTTTTATTTTCTAATTCAGAATAATATTACAAGGCACATCATAATTTTAGGGTTTTATTTACTGTGTTTCGGATTCAAGAACCTTTATATTATTTGTTTTTTTAGTTGGTTGGTGTCAATTTTTATTCATGGTTATTTTGTTCTGGACTTTCTATATTGTGGGTATTAAAATTTTCAGAATTGACTTGAAGAATTTGGATCATTTTCTGATGTTGGACAATTTTTCATGTATGAACAATTCCAATCCTATCTTTTTTAAAGTTTGAATTTTCTTTGATTGGTATAGATTGCAGTGAATCCTCCCAGTGGATTTCCAAATCGTTCATGTAGAGGTTAAACAATTCATTGTTGTTTTTGACATCATGTACATTTGTTAATCGTGGCTCATTGTGTATAGGCTGATCTTGTATTTTGTAACTACACAATAATGGACTGCAGTGAACCAAATAGATCTCATACGACCAAAGTTGACTGAATAGGATCAAATAGAGTAAATAGAATGTAGTAGACTGATTTTTCTAGAAACCACAGTGGATTGAAAAAGACCAAAGTAGATATAATGGACCGAATAAGACCAAAGTAGTCCAAAAACAAAAATAATAAGGTTATTTTTTCATATATACATATCTGCCAGTCAAACAACTGGAAAACGATGACACTTCTACTTAAATCACACACATGAAAGTAGTTACTTGCAAGTATACATATCTTACTAAATACCACAACAAGAAGTCATACTTTTGCATTCATGCACCCGTACATTGTCTCATGGGTGCATTAACTTCATCATCCCCCATAACATAGGCCACCACTTCATTCAACATGTTTGCACTCAAGCTTGCGATCCTCCTTGCGTGGTCACACTCCTTAATGGCAACTTCCAACTGATACCTTAACAAAGTTTTCCTAATGTCTCCACTGCCATAGTTGGTTCCTTTGCTTAGAGAAGTGCTAGGTGGAGTTGAGGTTGATATGTTTGGAGTTGCCCACGATGTAGACGCACCACCATGCACGCCCATACCATTACCATGCAAATACTCCATGTATGCATCTTCTGCTTCCCTTCGATCTTTATATGATTTGTGATTGGCATTTGGGAATTTATGAACTTGTCTGCTCGCATCTAGCCAACTATCGTATATGCCTGGAACATGACCGTTAAACATAACATAGGTACATCCCATCCTGCTCTACAAACACGCAATGGTGGGAATTCTTTGCACTAGAATGTGGTTGCACCTTCTTACATATGAAGTGGCCTTTTGTAGAGGAAATAGAACCTAAAACTCGATTCTAAAGAAATCGAGTTATAGCAATATCTGTGCCTAAATATAATACGAAGTTACAAGTAACTCGACTTCTTAATAACCGAGTTTCTGAAATGCCGTCATTTCAATATGTCTTGTCAATAGTAACTCGATTTCTATGGTATCGAGTTTTTAATAAAATCGACTTCCTCAATATTGAGTTATGATTCTCCCCCTCCCCACATTTCAGAATCCATGCACATGCCTGGCTCTATTTGTGCTGAAAACCTTCAGTATCTGGGTCTCTGAAAAAGAAAGCCTATGAGGTGAACAAAGTTTGCTAACTCTTCTGGCATTTTCCTTGTCATTATTGCATCCTCACCAAGCATGTTGTTGCTGTGGTCCCCTTCTTCTTTGTTGTGGCACATCTTCCCTGACAAGTATATATTGACTTACATAACTTCTTGACTTACATAACTACTTATAATTGGATTGGCATTTTAGTATCAATGTGCTTTCTACAACTGTCTTGTTCTGACATTATGTGTGTGTGTATATATATACATAAATGTATGTATGTATGTATAGATATATCTATATATAGACAAACGTACCTACCCATATATCATAAGATGTATATGTGGCATGAACAAATACACACACACACACACACACACACACACACACATATATATATATATATGTATGTATGTATATGCAAATATATGTAAATATAAACAAAGCTACCTACCCATATATGATCACATGTATATATATATACACACACACATATATAGGTATGTTTATATATAATGTATGTCCTTAGGGCACCAATTTTTTGAAACATTTTGTTAGGAATTGCAAAAACTATCAATACATTGAAAATCCAGATAAAAATTGTCCAAAAAATGATTAATTATTATGTGCTCTTATGACATACATTAGCAAAATTTTATGTGTGTGTGTGTGTGCGTGTGTGATAGTGACATTGTATACATATTGTTCCTCTATATGTATAGATATAGTAATTTATATAATCATTCTAAATAAACATATATATAAACAAACATTGTACGGTGAATTCCTATGATGACATATGCATTCATTCATACATATTAACAATGATGTGTAATGTATACTGAGGTTTAAATTTTATGGCTCTTTCAGTTCTGAAAGGCTTTACTATGTGAGTTCTGAAAAAGAAAGCCTGCGAGGTGAACAAGTTTTGCTGACCATGTTTGCATTTCCTTCTCCCTATTGCATCCTCACCAAGCGATATTCCAAAGACCCTGATTCTTTGTTGTGGCACATCTCCCCTAAAAGGCCAATGTTTGTGTCCAAACGAATCAAGTTAGTTAAGAATATTTAGGATAGCATCATAGTGCATCTGTAAAAGATTAATTACTGCTGCATTAACATAACCCCTATCTTCTGCATGATAACCACAATTAATTGTCCTTATCTAGGTCTGGCATGGGTCGTCACTGCTTCTACGTTTACTATGATGGGGAACAGTATTTCCATGACTTGCATGGGCTGTCCTATAGAGGCGAATCAGTGAAGCAGAAGTTCATTGAGTTGAAATGGGGAACACACTTGAGAAAAATGCACCGGAAGATAATGGAACCTCTACAGTTGGACAGGGAGTCACATAAGATATCCATCGTGTACCGTGCCCCCCAGATACTTGTGAGTACTCAGGTTGTCTACAACTCAAATCCGTTGGGTTGCGATACTGACATGGACATGATGTAGGCAGTGATTAAGCGGACCCCCCAGTTCATAGCGTCCGACTTGTATGTAACTGTTGAGGCTGTTGAGTTCCATGCTAGTGCAAGTTCACATCATGGTAGTGGGGTGGAAGAGCCACACTCATTGTCGCTTGACGTGCATCCTCCCTTTGCCAATGCCATGCCTTTCCCCTACAATAATCAACCATGTAGTGCGGTTGATCATTTGGACAACACCGTAGTGGTGGGCACCACCCATACACATGATGTGGGAGGGTCTAGTCACACATATGAACATGTCCAACCTGATATGGACGAGGGAATTGATATTAATGCCAGCCAAGATGTGTACGAAGAGTTCATTGATACTGATGGACTAGTGGAGGACGCGGAGGTCTTAAATGTACCACTAATCGAAAACAACAAGGAGGATTGCCTTACAACAGTTCCTATCCCAGAATGGTTCACATCAAACACATGGGACAATATTAATGACCCATCACCTGCATTAGGTACAGGACATCTTACAAGTTGGCATAAAGGTGACCACCCAGCAACGGGGATGCTATTCAAGAATAAAGCCTCTGTTCAATATGTGTTGACCCTCTACTCTGTGGAGCATAATAAGCAATACAAGGTCATCAAGTCTGACACCAATAGGCTGGTAGTGCGGTGCATACATGAGGCATGTCTGTGGTTAATTCGGGCCAATTGCAACAAGAAGCATGGGATGTGGGTTATCAGTACATGTAACGGTCCCCATAGTTGCTCATCCCTCCAGCTAGTGACTGATGGGTGGATGATGGATTCAAAGTTCATCTCCGTTACACTTGAGAAGTATGTACGGGAGGACTCAACCCGAAAGGTAAGGGACTTGCGTAGTATGTTGCATGCAAGGCATGGGCATGATGTAACTATGTACAAGGTTTGAGAAGCCAAACAGAAGGCAATTGCACGTATTTACGGGGATTTTGACGATCATATGCAGAATTGCCATGATTTCTAGCTGCATTTTTCGATGCAGATCCGGACACTGTGACCACATTAAAGTGTGACCCCCATGTCCCGGGGACTTGTATATTCAACTCCACGTTTTGGGCTTTCGGTCCGTGTATTAGAGGGTTTAGGCATTGCAGGCCGGTGATAAGCATAGATGCAACGCACCTCTATGGCAAGTACAAAGGAAAGTTGTTGATAGCAATGGTAACAGATGGTAACAACGAGGTTTATCCACTCGCATTTGCTGTTGTCAAAAGCGAGAGCACGGAGACATGGGGATGGTTCTTGGCATGCTTGTTAACCTATGTTACAGACCGGACCAATTTGTGTATAATATCCGACAGGCATCGTGGGATACAATCATGCTTCGATGACACCACTAGAGGGTACTTGCAACCGCCCTTAACCCATCATCGGTATTGCCTCTGCCATTTAGTAAGCAATGTTAACACTAACTTCAATAGTGTGCCGTTGAAGAACTTGGTATGGAACGTAGCAACTGCAAATCAAGTTAGGAAGTTTGAGAACACCATGGATTGCATCAAGAATGTCAACTCGGATGCGTATGACTATCTTAAGGAGGTAAATCAAGAAAAGTGGACACTTGTACATGACCATGGGCACCGATATGGGGCAATGACAACCAACCTGTCAGAGTGCTTCAATGGGGTACTTAAGGGTGCACGTAGCCTGCCCATAACTGCAATGGTGAAGTTTACATTTTACAAGGTGAACTCATACGTTGATGATCGTCGAAACAAAACCCTAAAGCAGTTGGAAGAGGGGCAAGTGTGGTGTAAATATGCCTATGACAAGTTCGAGGCAAATCAAGAGAAGGCGAAGCTCTATATTGTTAGAAGGATGAGTGCGTAACAATGGTTATATATAGTGGAGACACAGTCTTCACTGTTGAACACTGGCGGGGGAGATCACACCCATAGGGTTTCCCTCATGGACATGACATGCACGTGCGGCAAATGGGAAGCAAACAAGATCACCTATTCCCACTTGATAGCAGTTTGTGCCAAACACAACCATGATGCCACTGATTATATGGATCGTTTCTACCGCGTTGAAGAACGGTATCATAACTATGAGCCGATATTCCAACCACTGAAAGATAGGTTAGAATGGCCGAAGCCAGTAGAAAGGAGAACCATGATGCCAAACCAGCGGTTGATCCGTGAGAAAGGTCGGCCAAAGTCCACAAGAATTCGCAATGAGATGGATGACGAGGATAGGGAGTTACCAACCTCATTGTGGATTGAGAATGGACCAAAGTTGAAGTGTGGGTTGTGTCGCCAAGAGGGTCATAACCGTCATACATGTCCGACTCGAAATGTGGCATGAACAAGCCATGGTGCTATGTAGCAGGTAACAATTACAAATCATAGTAATAAGGGGGTATCATAAGTTATTATTCTTTACATGTTTAGATATTACATTATATGAGTTATAATTAAGATACCTAGAGTAATTTTTAGATTGGAACCATGATAGTAATACCATTGTATCAAATTTAGCTCCAATTTGGGCAATCTTGTGATTACTTCTTCAAGTAGTTGTAGTTAGTCTTAACTCCTACATATTACCATTCCAAGTCTTCTGTCCCAGTTTTGGTGTTCTTTCAATCTTATTGTTTGTGGTGTACATATTCTAGTATTCATGGGGTCTCTATTTCCCTAATTGTATATGTTTTGCTACATATTTGTAATTGTCGCCAAGGTGTAACTGTAGATGCTCGCCATTTAAGCAGGCAAGCCTGAAGGTTCTTCTATATTTGTCAATTCAATTTATTAATTAATGTGGGTTGTATACTAATTTCTATGTTGGCTACTCCTCAGAAAGGAGGCAACTTTTGAAGAGAACAAAAAAAAGGAGTAACTCAAATGCCCAAACTCCATGATTGCCTAAAACCATTGTTGGCGGATGCTGTCCAAGTTTCAAATTACAATTGTGAACAATGTTTAAAATGCATAAATTGAAGTTTTTGTTTTTGTACATCAACTGATTTAAATGCATAAAGGCTCTTTACTTACAAATAAGCTTGTATGGATGATTTTTTTATTTGCGTAATGGAAATGGGGGAATGGTTTATTGATGGATGTGGTTGGAAGTAGATGGATGACTTGTTGTTCACAATATGGTTGTCAACAGATCCACTTTTACGATGAATAAGCACGCCAATACTAAATGGGGTGTGAACAGTGCAAGTCGCAAGGAAAATTTCAAGTAGATAGTTTATACTAAAAAAAAAACTCAATTTTTAATTTAACGAGTTACGTTGTAGACCATTCTGGACACTTAGAATCCTCTTGGACTACATCTAGACTAGTCTAAATATCTGGGTTGGGTGGGGAAGCCCAGTCAACGTAACTCGATTTCTGTAGTACCGAGTTATGTTGAAAAGCATCCCACCCGGTCCAGTCAACGTAACTCGATTTATGTAGTACCGAGTTACGTTGAAGAGCATCCTACAATCAACGTAACTCGATTTATTTAGTTTCGAGTTATGTTGAAGACCATTCTACACAGTTAGATTCCTCTTGGACTGCATCTAGACCAGTCCAAATATCTGGGCTGGGTGGGGAAGCCCAGTTAACGTAACTCGATTTCTTTAGTACCAAGTTACGTTGAAGACCATTCTGCACACTTAGATTCCTCTTGGATTGCGTCTGGACCAGTCCAAATATCTGGGCTGGGTTGTGAAGCCCAGTTAACGTAACTCGATCTCTGTATAATCGAGTACACAATTGGGTTCCTTTCATTTATGGTATATATAACTCGTATTTCAGAAAGTCAAGTTATGTTGATAACTAGATTCCTTTTGGACTGCATCTGGATCAGTGCAAAACAATAGTGCAGATAACTCGATTAACGTAGTATCGAGTAATTCTACTCGTAACCCGATATACGTGATATCGAGTTACGTCCAAACCATCACACACAACATGGATTCCTCTAAGATACACTACGCACAGCATGGACTCCTTTGAGTTGCAGTGCACAGAACTTGATTTCCAAATAATCGGGTTATGTGTATGACCACACACCGTTCTAGCCACTATTTAGTGCTCAAACGTACGAAGCATCAACTGTTCAACTTCTCAGCGAAAAGCACAGAACTTTGGAGAACCAGAACAATGGTTTCTCAATGGCGGAGAGACAACGAGGATGGCCCTATTGATCGGTCCCCACACTTTTTCAAGATTATTCTGCCTAATGCTGTTCAGGAAGGAAAGCTTGTAAGTATGCTTAAATTTATAAACTGGATTCCTCTGAAAATCATATGCTAATACATGTCGTCCACTTGATCTTCTTTATTTTTGATTCTTGAAAAAATTTACATTTATTACATGTAGTCATAAAAACTTTCATTTTGCAATACGTAGGTTACATTTTAAGAAGAACACAGTCACATAACAGAGTACTTTTGCATCAAACACTTTTATCTGAACAAAAAATGAAACAGGGATAAGCGCATGGTAGAAATTGAGGAAAAAATACAGAGCAAGAGTAGATAGCATTTTTTTGAAAATGTGATAGGGATTATAGGGTTAGCACAGATGTATAACTTAATTTGAATTGTGAAACTGTGTCCTGGGATCAAACTAGGATACACAAATCTTTCACTCTTTTTATCTTTTTTTTTTTTTTTTTTAGAGTTCACAAACTTATAAAGTGGCTAGGTAGCACAAATTTCTACGTCTAAATCGAAATCCTGCCCATAAACAAAAGTGGGTCATCTTCAATGTTTCCCCAACACCCTAAAACCAAATCACAGACACATTACAGAAGCACTCAAAATACAACATTTCCCCATAATTTTTTACATTTCAACAACAACAGAGAAATATTGGATGTTGAATATATTTGTTGGTTATTTTGGTTATAAGATTAGGTTGTATAAGAAGCATAAAAATTCATAAGATTTGTTACTGTCAAATATCGAGCCCTTAATAAGACAGATTGAGGTTATAGCTACTAAATATAACTTCAATGTTGTATGGGCTGTTATTTTATTTTGTTTGATTTGTACTTGATCATAATTTTGTTCTTGTTCCTTTCTTTCTTCCTCCTCCCTCTTTCCTCTTCCTCATTTTACTTAATGCAGTGACCATTGATAAAAATCCGTGGATGTGGTCATAAAAATCTGTGGATCAGTCCATTTTCTTTTCTTTTTTGTGTGGGGGTGGGGGGTTGTAACTAAGGAGTATTCTGCCATGTGTTTAACTTTTATTTTCTAGCATTGTGTATAAGGATTTTGTTTGCTTTTTTGAACTTTTGTTCATCCAACAAATAGTAATACCATTGAACACTTATGAAAGTATTATGACCTAACAATCACTAAATCCATTTTTCCTGCAATGGTAGCTGCACAACTCCATAGAGCTTGATTGATTGCATGTGTTTATTTCCAAAGCCTGCATTTATATTATGGAGATTCTTTTTACAGCGGATTCCAGATAAGTTCATGCAGAAATATGGAGTGCATTTGTTAGATATGACCTTTCTCACTATTCCAAATGGTAGAAAATGGAAAGTCAAGTTGACACAATATGATGGGGGGGTTTGGTTTCAAAATGGTTGGTTCAAATTTGCAAGCTGTCATGGTCTAACCGTGGGGCACTTGCTAGTTTTCAAATATAAAGGAAATTCACACTTTGATGTACTCATATTTGATGCCACTGCAACAGAAATAAACTATACTTTAGATGACGAACTCCAAGTTCATAGGATGGAAGATGATGAGAGTGATGACAGCTCTGTTGAAATCATCAAACACTTTTATAGGGGAGAGGGTTCAGGTTTGAATGTTACACTTTTGTAAGGAACTGGTTGACTTTTTTAGCATGTTTACTATTAATTTTATGTGCATGACTTCATATTTTCAAGTCGTTTCAGGATCAGCCCATCCTAAGAAAGACGGTGGTGTAGCTGAAAATCTTGTTATAGCCAATGCTTTTAAATCAGAAAATCCCCTTTTCACTGTTATCATTCGTCCATCCTACGTTAATGGCAAGGATCGTGCGGTAAGCTTTTAGCTTCACTAAAATGAAATATTTTTGTAATTTAGAAATGCAACTCCTATTAACTTTGATTTTTCATAGGTCAATTAGAAAGATTGTCACACTAGATACTTGTTGCTAGACATTTTGTTGGTAATGATTTGCTTATTTGTGTTTTTAGGTGAAAAGATGTATATATATTTAACTGTATCAGTTGGATGTCAAATAGTATCATCTTAGGTTCAACTATTTTTTAAATATTTGTTATTGTTCCTTGTATAGAGTTTACCCCAAGACATTATCAACTACTTACCGAGAGAAGGGTTTACCAAGGACTACACCAAAGCAAGTATACTCCCTGTCAAGCTCCAGATTGTGGACTGATTATGGCCTGTGAAGCTATACATTTATGAATGAAGTGGGGGTTCATCATGTGTCGTATTAGCTAGTTGGTCTGCATTTGTGAGGCAAAATAGTTTGCGAGTAGGAGATATTTGTGTATTTGAGCTGATTATGAGGGACAGTGTTGTGTTAAACGTCCACGTTTTCAGATGCCAAGATTAAGTGGTTAGGGTGGATGCAAAGTGATGATAATGTATTATGTGATGTTTAGTATGTGTTTACTTTGCAACTTTACTATTCATCCCTATTTTGTTCATCCCATTTGCAACTTTATTGATTGGGTACTTTTGTGATGTTTATAGTTTCACTCTTGGAAAATTTTTAATTACTTTGATGAACTTTCATATGTATTCTAAAATGAAAATGATGCTGTATTTTTTTCTCCAACTTTGTTTGGATTTTGGCCTTTTTGCATGTCATTCAATGGCAACTCCAGGATTTTATTTTAGGGGGGTCAACAGTGTCTTGAGCTAGGATTTTGTTGTTTTCAGATGACATTGTTGTATGTTTTGCATATATTGTAACACTTTAATACAATAACACCAAATCTAAAATTTTAAGTCATTATTTTTTATGTTTGCAAATTTAGATGTTTAAAAAATAAGTGAGAAGTTAATCCATCAATTGTGTCAATCAATGTAAATAGTTTGAGGGTTCATTTAGATGTTCACATTGCATAGTTTGCATATAGTTTGACCAAATTAGAAGTTTATATATTGTTTGTGTCTTTGTGTCAATCAATATAAATATCACTTGTGCTTCATATTTTGATTAAGTAAACAGTTGGCCTGGACCCAACAGAAGATATGCCAATATGAGATATTTAGTTCTTCAATCACTAGCTCAAACTTTTCTTTGCATAGATTTGAGTTAGAAATAGACAAATAGTAGTTTGAATGTTCATCAGCACTATCATCTTATTCTAGTGTAAGAGAGAGAGAGAGAGAGAGAGAGAAAGAGAAGAACTAAATGTGCTATCTTTTTGTTGTTTGAAGCATGCAGCAGCTAATCGTAAAGCATTAGCTGCATCCATATAACCTTGGTAAAATGGACCTATCGTGTCTTGAGTCGCAGGTAAGATGTTTTGAATTTTTTAGTTGGTGAATAATGTCCTTTTTGGAGTTAGATAGAACTAATCATGATAATGCCATCATGTTCTCAAGATATCTAAAAGAATAAACTAGTTTAAAGGTACAGATATTTCAAACTTTTTATTATTATTAAATACAGTGATCCTTGGCCCACATTTACTCTATCTCATATTAATCTAATGCTGTTTAGACTTACAACTACAAACGCATGATGCAACAATATCAATTCCCTCTTTTAAAGATTTTATATTATCAAACAATTGGAGATTTAAAATTCTCCAAATCATTGATCTACATATAACAATGTTATTTCTAGTGTTTTTCCATCTTAACATTAATGCAGGTAATTTTATCATTGTCATAAGGAATCATGACTCTAGATTATTACTAAATCCATTTTCTCAAGAAATTTTCATGAAAACTGTGAAACTTACATTTTATTGAAAATCATACCACTAAAAAAAATAAAATAAAAGGGCTACACATGATTTTTGGAACAACTTAGAAGATTACTTGTAGCAGTCCCAGAATGGCAGAATGATGGCACTAGCATTTAGGGCAGCCCTACAAATTTCTTATTGAAGGCAGGTAATGCTTAAATATTTTAGAACCATTTTTATATTAAAAGTGCTTGGTAACATATCACATCAAAAATATTCATGAATGGCAATTCTTTATGTTAGCTTGAGCACAATACTTGCACCATATTACGCAAGGAAATTGAGGAGCAGACACATGAACTGAGGTATCATAATTAACATTGCTATCAACTTGTTATTGTCAATACCACACTAAATTAATGTTGAGAAATGTTTACACCTAACAGGAAGATTAAGGAAGAAGAGCTCCATGGAATGGATATAGAAGAATTACATAAACTATAGAAAGATCTTGAAGTAGGCCTAAGCCGTGCTATAGAAACAAAGGCACGTCTCTCTTTTTTATCTCTGTTTACCGGCAATATTATGGAGTGTTGAAATTTATGTACTTTCTCTTAATATAAGAAACCTTTTTTGGTCTTTCAAGGTGAAAAATTTCTAGAAGAGATCACTACCCTTTAGCAAAAGGTCATGTTCCAGACCTTAAATTTTTGCATGACATTTCATACAATTACTATAATTTTTGCAAGACATTTCCAAACCATAATCAATGATATCATGATAAATTATCAAAATAGTAATTGAAAGAAGAAATAATAAGAACTTGAGAGAGAGAGACAGAGAGAGAACATAAGGAATTCAGGTGGTTTGGTCTTAGTGGTCTACATCAACAACAGAAAATCATAAACAACTACTGAGAAGTATTTTTATTGTTGGCTTTATTTAGTGACAAAAGTTGTTTGTAATTTACTTTTAATGTTTAATGTATTTTTCCTGGACTTTATTGTATTTTGGATAGATGTACTTAAGCCTCTCCCTCAACATCAAAAGACTGCATCAACCAGAGATCTCACAACCTGGAGGTGACCTAAGTGGCCTGCGTGCTCCATGTGTTAGGTGGTCTTGATGAGAGTGCAAGCGTGTAACTCGTGACCTCCACACAACCTTAGGGGGCAACATGGTCGCAAGCTGCATGACCTATGTACTCTACATCCTGGACTACACCTGTCCAATGCATTTCTACTAGCACACACCACATGGTTGTGAGGCGTGGCAAGAGGCTCCAGAAAAGTTCATTGTATTGATTGAATTATTGTAAACACCTTCCTCGCCCATAAACATAGACCTTGTGAGTGAGAGAATGGCTATAGAAACTTGAGAAGCCACATTAAAATCCAATCTTCATTGGTGGTGTTTCCATTAGTGCTTCAATGGAGGGTCTCCGATAAGCTAGGAAGAGAGAGGACTCATAGAAATCGGTTATTAGCTGGAGCTTAGAGGGCTCAAATACAGGTATGCTTTTGGGCTTAGAGGGTTCTTAGTGTCCTAATGTACTACAACTATCTTGTCTAATGAAGATTTCCGACAGATAGTTGGGGGAAAGGTTTTTACTCCCAACACTCGAGTTTTCCTCTTCCTAAACACTTCTTTATGTTTAGTGTGGTTTGCTTGCTTTCCCCTTTACTTCCTTTGCTTTATTATATTGCCATGCTTTGTGTAGTATAGTTTAGTTTAGTTTGTATATACAATTGTCATGTTACATACAATAATCTAACATAGTATTCTAAATAGTATACAATACAACTATATTGTAAAATAGTCAAAAAAATATTATTAATACTTTAAAGATTGGTCAGAAAACAACGATAGAATGCATATAAATAAATAACTAATCATAACATTTGTCAAATTAATAATAATCATATGTAATATCAATTACATATATGCGTTGGGTGGGTGAGCGCAGTCAAAATAACTCGAGTTCTATAAAATCGAGTAACATTGCACATAACTCGCTTTCTAATGTATCGATTTATGTGCAAGCCATTCTACAAAGAAATTGCATTCTTGAGATTTTCCACTATGAATAACTCGATTTCAACAGAGTCAGGTTATGTGCGAGGCCAACCTGTATAGTTGGATTCCTCTTGGACTGCATCTGGACCAGTCCAAATATATGGGCTGGGTGGGTTTTATGTGTACAACTTAACTCGAGTTCGTAAAAATCGAGTAATACTAAACACAACTCGCTTTCTAAAATATCGATTTATGTGCAAGCCGTTGTACACATAAATTGAATTCTTGTGATTTTCCATTGCACATAACACGATTTCAACAGAATCGAGTATTGTGCCAGGCCTACCTGTAGACTTGGATTCGTCTTGGACTACATCTGGACCAGTCCAAATATCTGGGCTGGGTGTGGAGGCCCAAGCAACATAACTCGAGTTATAGATAATCGATTTATTTGAAATTAACTCGTTGTCTATAGTATTAAGTTATGTGAAAGCTGTTCCACCATTAAGTGGATTCTTGTTATTTGTGCTACACATAACTCGATTTCCGTACAATCGGTTTATGTGGAAGACCCTCTTGGACTGCATCTGGACCAATGCCAAGCCGAATAACTCTACTTATATAAAATTGAGTTACTTGAAATTAACTTGTTTATGTGGAAACCCAATGAGCAAAACTCGATTTATGTATTATCGAGTAAGTTGAACATAACTTCTTTTCTGGAGTATCGAGTTATGTGCAAGCCCTTGTGCTTAAAATTTGGATTGCATGTAACTCAATTTATCTATAATCGAGTTATATGGACATTACAAAATATGACCCAGCATTATAAACTCTCCCCCAGTTCTGCAGAACTTGCAGCTGTCCGAAATTACATCTTCGATTGCTCTCGCTTCATCAGGCTAGAATTGACAATTTCCCACGCAAATTCTTCAAATATTTTACATAGCAAGACTCTTTTAACGGTTGCTATCTTTAAAATTACCCATTGGTGGTGCGTTATTCTCAATTTTTTTTTTTTTTTTTTGCTTGAAACTTCTATGTCTATGAAGATTGTGATGAAATTGGGTGTTTGGCTAGTCAAATGCATTGTTGTTAGTAAGGTTTCCCATCTCATAGGTTGTCTTCCTTCCACAAAATGAACTTGCCAGTGACTCCATATGTGTGTGGTAGTCTTTATGCTGGTTGTATGTCTGAACTGTACATTGTGCAATTTATTTTCTGTTTTTTGTAGAAGTTGGTGAAACTTACTACATGTAGCTAGGAATTTCGAAAATGTGTCAAGTCCTAAATCCACTTGTATGTTTCCTGTATAATATTATTACTGTTATATACTCTAGGTCTCTAACTTCAAATTATTGACTTGGACCAAAATGCATTACAATTATTACACCAACTAAACAAACCGTGAATAAGAATTTTGTTTTTTCATTGTGCTGTTGTAAACTGTTCTAGACAGTATATTGTATGCATGATGTTCTACACATGGTAGCTGGTTACTCTCCAATTTTTGTTCTCTGCTTCAAACTTCATTTTGGTTCTGTTTTTGTGTGAGCTAATCGTGTTTCCACTACTGGCCATCGATTAGTTATGGGTCCGAAGAGGACTAAGAGGGGAAAATGCAAAGCTGCATCCGAACCTGAAGTGGTGTTTGATCAATTAAGGTTCCTCACGCCCGAAAATGAGCAAACCCTTGAAACCTTGATTAAGTGTAGGCGTATTTAGGGAGAAAGGCAAATCAATCTACATGAACTGCATCCTTTTGTTCGTGAGAATCTACAGTCTAGGCATTGGTTGTCCCTGTGTACAAACATATAACCCCCTCCAGCTGACATTATTAGAGAATTCTATTTGAATCTATCGGTGCATGAGGATCTAGGTGGTCACAAGGTGGCATCATCCATACGTGGTGTACCGTTTACAATAACTAGGGAGTGCATATCTAAAGCTCTTGATGTACCTATAATTTGTACACCTACTTATCCAAATTCTATGTCTCCTCATATTGATGATGTTATGGATGTTCTTTGTGGACAATCAAACAATCGGGATTTTGACCGAAGTATTAGCTCAAGCGAGTTGACTGAGCTTAATTATATCTTATTTAGGATAGCTTGTCACAACATTTTCCCAATCTCTCATATCCATACTGTAAGGTTGAATTTAATCAACCATGTGTTAGTTTTATTCCGTGACAAATTTGCTTGTAATACAGCACTTAGAAACCCTGTATTTAGGTGGGAATCATGTAAGGGTAGTGTGTGAGAGAGTGTGAAGAAATGCTCAAGACTGTGCAGCGAAGCAGGGACTCGCGGTTGGATCTCACGGGGGGCTCGTGGCTTGCAAGCCGCCAAAAGTTGCACACGCGCAGAGCATGCAGGGGAGCTGAACAGTCATGCCACATGGATCACTACAGGACAAAAATCCAAACTGGCCATTAAGTTAGCTCACGGCTTGAACTCGCGACTCAATCAAGTCACGAGGTCAAGTCGCCAGCCAGCCCTGTTTTTGGAAAAACTGACTCTTCGCATTCCATTTTCACACCAATATAAATACCCCTCATTCTCACAAAATATGTGTGACTATTCAGAAAGAAAAACCCTAAGAGGGGTTTCTTCAAAACACCCACCCAATTGGAGAGAGCTACTCATTCTTAGAGAGAAATCTTTGTAGTCTCTTCTCATTTCCTCTCTCATTGTCATACCTATTGAGAGGAGATTTCTATCCAAATACTACCCACACCCATTTAGAGTGTTGAGTGTTTTTGGAGCTTTGGGAAGTATTGGAAGATGCTATGGATTATAGCGGAATCCGGTAAGCTAGAAAAGAAAAAGGTTCGGCTCAATCTCGTTGGAGCAAGAAGCTTGGAGGGCTTAGGTATATTGGGTAGATTAGGATTGGAGGGTCTATTGCTATTCATGTATCCCAACTATATTTTCTAGTGGATTATTGACCGCTTGGAGGGCGGCGAAGAGGTTTGTAAGGTTGAATTTAATCAACCATGTGTTGGCTTTATTCCATGACAAATTTGCTTGTAATACAGCACTTAGAAACCTTGTATTTAGGTGGGAATCATGTAAGGGTAGTGTGTGAGAGAGTGTGAAGAAATGCTCAAAACAGTGCAGTGAAGCAGAGACTCGCGGCTAGGACTCGCGAGTGGCTCGCGGCTTGCAAGCCGCCAAAAGTTGCTCACGTGCAGAGCATGCAGGGGAGCTGAACAGTCACGCCACCTGGAGCACTACACGACAAAAATCCAGACTGGCCATTAAGTTAGCTCGCGACTTGAACTCGCGACTCAGTCAAGTCGCGAGGTCAAGTCGCCAGCCAGCCCTGTTTTTGGAAAAACTGACTCTTCGTATTCCATTCTCACACCAGTATAAATACCCCTCATTCCCACAAGATATGTGTGGCCATTCAGAGAGAAAAACCCTAAGAGAGGTTTCTTCAAAACACCCACCCAATTAGAGAGAGCTTGTAGTCTCTTCTCATTCCCTCTCTCATTGTCATACCTATTGAGAGGAGATTTCTATCCAAACACTACCCACACCCATTTAGAGTGTTGAGTGTTTTTGGAGTTTTGGGAAGCATTGGAAGATGCCAAGGATGGCGGATGCTACGGTCTAGTAGCGGAATCCGGGAAGCTAGAAAAGAAAAAGGTTCGGCGCAACCTCGTTGGAGCAAGAAGCTTGGAGGGCTTAGGTGCACTGGGTAGATTAGGCTTGGAGGGTCTATTGCTGTCCTTGTATCCCAACTATATTTTCTAGTGGATTGATTACCGCTTGGAGGGCGGCGGAGAGGTTTTTCGCCGAGGGCTTCGGTTTCCTCTTCGATAACACATCGCGTGTTGTCTTTGTGTTTGCATCTTCCTTCCTCTATCTTTGCCTTTAAATTATCTGCTGTGGATTTTATTTTGTTATGGCTTAGATAGTGTTTAATCAATTGCGTATGTTAGCATATGTTAAGTTTCCGCACACTTGTTGTTTGACATATTGCTTGAATTGATTAAGTTTTAATTTGGGGGTCTAAACGTTCAAAGGTGTTTTTACACGTTTTTGAACTTTCAATTGGTATCAGAGCGGGTACACTTGTTGTGGTTTAAATACCTAAGTGTGATCCTTGACCCCTTGTATTTATTTGCCATGGATTGTGCTTTGTATGACTCTTTGCATGATTTGGTTGGTGATGAAAGTAACATGCCACATGTTTGTGAAAATGCCTCTATGAGTGTTAATCCTCATAAGTGTGATGACATGTTAGTTGAATCTATGGGTGTTGTTGACAAACTCTTCAAGAAAAATGCTAAGAAGTTTCAAAAGAATTTGAGCAAGTTATTTTGTGAAAAGGATGATTTGATTGCTAAGCTCAATGAATCCTACAAATTGGTTGAGAAATATAAAAAACTTGCTGAAATTTCTCTTGAAAAGCTGAAAGAGTTTGAATGTTTAAATATGAACTTGGATGCTAAACTTGTTTTGTCTAACAAACTTGTTGATGATCTTAAATGTGAAAATGAATCTCTTAAGATGCATGCCAAGTGTTTGATTGCTGAACCTACTGTTAAAAAGGATGAAAATATGTGTTGCAATCATGTTGTGGTACCCAATTTTGTGCCTACTGTGTGTTCTTCCTTAAAGGACAAATCGGTGTACATTCCTCCACATAAAAGAAATCAAAAGGTGGAGAGAAAGGCTGTTAAGTCAAAGCCTCTGTTTAGGTCTCAACCTAAGGCTTTAGATGGATCTAAGTTTGTTCCAACTTGCCACCATTGTGGTGTGTTTGGTCACATAAGACCCCAATGTCCCAAGTTGAAAAGAGAACAAACCTTTGTTGTTAGATCCCTTTCCAAAAAGGCTAGTGGGCCTAAACATATTGTTTGTCACCATTGCGGTGCCTTTGGTCATCTAAGACCTCAATGCTCTAAGTTTCATGCTGTTAAAAGAATCAAAAGAAAAGAGAAACTTGAGCTTTTTGGAAGTGCTAAAAAGAGTAAACCGGTTTTGAGTGAAAATAGCATGTTGTTAAAGAAAATGTTTAATGCTCTTAACTCCTTGACTATGTGCATCTCCGGTTCTCATTCTTCCAACCTTCGTCTCACTTCCCATGAGACACTCATTCCAAACAATCATTCTGTTTGGATGAGGAAGGGTTCATATGGTTGAGCTTTTGCTCTTTTGGTCCTTGATCTAATTCTTTCGATCTTTGTAGGACCCTTCATGCATTAAATGTCATAACTTCATGCATTTTCTGCATCTTGCATTTATTTGTATGCATTGTTTCGTTTTTGATCTTACTTTTATGTTTTTTGTTTTGTGTGAGTAAAAAATCCAAAACCACATAAAAAGTGAAAAATTCAAAAAGTTTGATCGTATATGTTTGAGCACTTATCACATGTGAGTTTGGCCTTGTACCTTTGTACAAATGGTTTTGTGCATTTACGAGCTTAGCTTGTTATTTTTGCACTTATATCTTTGTGGGAAAAATCTTGACATCTTTGTGTGATTGTTGTAAATCGATCTTCAAGCTTGTCATGAATGATTAGTCAATAGTCATGTTGGTTTTGATACATGCATAGACTTGTGCTTATATCTCTTCCCACTCTTTTATTTTTATTGCTTAAAGAGCTCAATAAATGTAAATCTCAAAATGAAAAGAGATAAAGAGCTGCAAAAGCTGTCGCACATACTAGTATTCGACTAGGAAAAAGGGAAAGCGACTTATATGAAAATGTATGATGCCCAAAAAGCCAAAGGCTTGTTCGTCAAAATTGAAATATCACAAATTTCAGGCATCGATCTCAAAATGAGATGTTTTGATTCAAAATGATCAAATGTTATGAATTGTAAAGAAGCCAAATGAAAAGCTTCAATCTTATGTAATCATTTTCTTGTGGGAGGTCATATATGTTCATTTCTATAATTGAGATAGACCACTTGACTTAGTACTAGTTGTGTATGACTTGATTGAATTGATCATTGAAGCTTCACTCTAGACTAAGGACTATTCCACATTTGATAAACACACACAACACACTTGCCTAAAGTTCAATGAATGTCTTATTCATTTGTTAGATTGTACTTGTCTAAATGTGATGTGTGTGTACTCAATCTTATATGGATTAATCCAAAAAGATTTTTGATCATTTTATATGTTTTTGGAAGTGATTTTTATCACTTTTTGTGTTTATGTTTAGTGCCTACTTTGTTTTTCAATGTTTAAACATGTTCTGATTTGAAAAACAGGTGTCAGATTTTTTCGCAGCTCCGCTGGCGACTCGCCAGTCGCGAAACCCCAGTCGCGAGTTCATCCAGAAGCTTTTGGCGGCTCACTCGCGGCTTGCTCGCGGCTCACTCGCGACTCGCGAAAATTTTCGCGGCTGAAACTCGCGGCTCGCGGCTGAAACTCGCGGCTCGCGGCTTGCTCGCGACTGAACCTCGCGACTCGCCCAGTCGCGAATCGCCCAGAAACAGCTTTTTAAAGGGCTTTTTGTGGGAAACTTGTTTTAAACCTCTCCCATCCTCTCTAAAACCCCTCTTTCAATATTTTTACATTAAAACCCAATCAATTTGAATGGTTTTTCATTCCATTAACATCTCTAAGGTAATTATAAACTCCTTTCATTGATTTTGATCCTTAGATTATGTTTTGGAGAGTTTTGTGCTCTTGATTGGGATTTTTATCATAGGGGTTGGGAAAACTTAGTTTTTGTTAAATTTCTTCATGGGATTGGTTTATTTTGTTGATTTGCATTGAATGTTGGCCCCTTGTGGCAGAAAGAACATGTATTAAGGGTAGATTTCATGATGTTCATGCATTGTTTCACATTATTGTTCATAGTGTGCATGCTAGGTGTTTGATAAAATGCTTCTTAGACATTTTCTCGCCTGTTTGGACTCCGATGAGTATCAAACTTTGGGGTTTCTCATGTTTCCTCATTAGGAACATGTTTGGTTCATTGGTTGTGTATTTAACACACCTTGCCCCACATGTGCATTTTTCATGCATTGGTCATGCATTGCACTTAGCCACCTCTTGCACACACCTTTGCTACTCTTGTCATGCATTGGTTTATACCTTGCTTCTTCATCCTAACATGTCATGCTTACCTTATGCTTTGTAGCATGTTACTTTATCTTAGGTTTGAGCTTCATTTTCTCATTCATCTTGCACCCCTCATGCATCATTAGCATTGTTCATACCTTCATCTCTTGCCCTCGTTTCTTCTTGACCCTTTGTCTATTCCTGACAAAAAGGGGGAGAGTATACTCTAGAGAATGTTTCGGAGTATTTTGTCATTTCTATATGACTTTTGTGCACATCCTTAGGGGGAGAAATTTTATTTCTCATGCACATTTGTAGGGGGAGAGATATTCCATAGGGGAGATGCATATACCAAGGGGGAGAAGACATTGTGTTAACTAGAAAAACTTGTTCTGTTTGTTTTCTTGTTGGCTTTATGGTGCTTTGTGTTATGCTTTGGTGTTCTCATTGCATCATGTTTGTGCTTTGGACATGCATATATCCCTATGTTATTATGCTTCATTGAATGCATGTTCAGATGATCATTTGCTTTGCTATGTGATCATTGTAGTCATTTCTATACTTGTTATATTATACTTGTCTTTTATTACTTGCTTTACCTTGAGGGTCTAATGTGTTTTGTGCAAGTGTTTCAGGGTACAAGTATATATATGTTCCAAGTGCATCACAGCTTCTCATCACTTTGAAGGGGAGAAATTTTAAGCACTTTTAGTTTATATTGTTTAAATTTTTATTCAATATAATGTGTTTTGTACCCATGTGCTTTTGTAAGCTTTTAGGGTTTTGTTTTTATACATATCTGTAGGCTTTATGGTTTGTACCATGCTTTATGCAGCCTTTTATGTTTTGTTCAAATCAGTACTTCTATCTAAATGTCTTGCATTTTCTTTTAAGTACTGTCACTCTTGTGTCCTTGTAGGATTGTTCCTAGATGCATATACTTAGTGTATTGTGCATTGGTTGAGTGTTGGGCATACAAGTAACTTGCATTGTTCTTGTTAGCTTGTATGTTCAAGTGTTCATTCCAAGTGAGAATGAGCATTGTGGTCACTATCTTGTAGTGATTGCTTGTTTGATCAAGCCATGGTTTGTTTCTTAACTCCATCTTTGCTTGATCTTATATTGCCTGTTTCATATGCATTTCACAATTTTCTGCTTAACAATGATCATGGTGTATTGTTGTGTTTCAGGAGATTCATGTTCATATGATTCAAGAGCTTCACAGCTTCTAGATTTAGGTGTGAGTGAGTTTTGCCATTGTTCCCAAACTCACGTTTAAGTCTAGAGTCTGTTTTAGGGTGTTTTGTCATGGAATAGCCAAAGGGGGAGATTGTAAGGTTGAATTTAATCAACCATGTGTTGGCTTTATTCCATGACAAATTTGCTTGTAATACAGCACTTAGAAACCTTGTATTTAGGTGGGAATCATGTAAGGGTAGTGTGTGAGAGAGTGTGAAGAAATGCTCAAAACAGTGCAGTGAAGCAGAGACTCGCGGCTAGGACTCACGAGTGGCTCGCGGCTTGCAAGCCGCCAAAAGTTGCTCACGTGCAGAGCATGCAGGGGAGCTGAACAGTCACGCCACCTGGAGCACTACACGACAAAAATCCAGACTGGCCATTAAGTTAGCTCGCGACTTGAACTCGCGACTCAGTCAAGTCGCGAGGTCAAGTCGCCAGCCAGCCCTGTTTTTGGAAAAACTGACTCTTCGTATTCCATTCTCACACCAGTATAAATACCCCTCATTCCCACAAGATATGTGTGGCCATTCAGAGAGAAAAACCCTAAGAGAGGTTTCTTCAAAACACCCACCCAATTAGAGAGAGCTTGTAGTCTCTTCTCATTCCCTCTCTCATTGTCATACCTATTGAGAGGAGATTTCTATCCAAACACTACCCACACCCATTTAGAGTGTTGAGTGTTTTTGGAGTTTTGGGAAGCATTGGAAGATGCCAAGGATGGCGGATGCTACGGTCTAGTAGCGGAATCCGGGAAGCTAGAAAAGAAAAAGGTTCGGCGCAACCTCGTTGGAGCAAGAAGCTTGGAGGGCTTAGGTGCACTGGGTAGATTAGGCTTGGAGGGTCTATTGCTGTCCTTGTATCCCAACTATATTTTCTAGTGGATTGATTACCGCTTGGAGGGCGGCGGAGAGGTTTTTCGCCGAGGGCTTCGGTTTCCTCTTCGATAACACATCGCGTGTTGTCTTTGTGTTTGCATCTTCCTTCCTCTATCTTTGCCTTTAAATTATCTGCTGTGGATTTTATTTTGTTATGGCTTAGATAGTGTTTAATCAATTGCGTATGTTAGCATATGTTAAGTTTCCGCACACTTGTTGTTTGACATATTGCTTGAATTGATTAAGTTTTAATTTGGGGGTCTAAACGTTCAAAGGTGTTTTTACACGTTTTTGAACTTTCAAGGTTTTACGCCGAGGGCTTCGGTTTCCTCTTCGATAACACATCATGTGTTGTCCTTATGTTTGCATCTCTCTTCCCTTTATCTTGCCTTTTATTTTCTGCTGTGGATGTGATTTTAATTGGCTTAGATTGTTTACCAATTCTATATTAAGCTTTTGTTCATGTTCCGCACATTAATTGTTTGATATAAAGCTTGAATTTGTAATTTGTAATTTGGGGGTCTAAACGTTCAAGGGTGTTTATACACATATTTGAACTTTCATTTGGGATCAAAGCGGGTACACTTGTTGTGGTTTAAATACTTAAGTGTGATCCTTGACCCCTTGTGTTTATTTGCCATGGATTGTGCTTTATATGCCTCTTTGTATGATTTGGTTGGTGATGAATGTAACATGCCACGTGTTTGTGAAAATGCCTCTATGAGTGTTAATCCTCATAAGTGTGATGACATGTTATTTGAATCTATGGGTGTTGTTGACAAACTCTTGAAGAAAAATGCTAAGAAGTTTCAAAAGAATTTGAATAAGTTATTTTGTGAAAAGGATGATTTAATGCTAAACTCAATGAATCCAACAAATTGGTTGAGAAATATAAAAAACTTACTGAAATTTCTCTTGAAAAACTGAAAGAGTTTAAATGTTTGAATATGGACTTTGATGCTAAACTTGTTTTGTCTAACAAACTTGTTGATGAGTTAAAATGTGAAAATGAATCTCTTAAGATGCATGCCAAGTGTTTGATTGCTAAACCTATTGCTAAAAAGGATGATAATATTTGTTGCAATCATGTTGTGGTACCCGATTTTGTGCCTAGTGTGTTCTACCTTAAAGGACAAATCGGTGTACATTCCTCCACATAAAAGAAATCAAAAGGTGGAGAGAAAAGCTGTTAAGTCAAAGCCTTCATTTAGGTCTCAACCTAAGGTTTTGAATGGATCTAATTTTGTTCCAACTTGCCACCACTGCGATGTGATTGGTCATATAAGACCTCAATGTCATAAGTTTAAGAGGGAACAAAACCATGTTGCTAGATCCCTTCCCAAAAAACCTAGTGGACCTAAACACATTGTTTGTCACCATTGTGGTGCCTTTGGTCATCTAAGACCTCAATGCTCTAATTTTCATGCTTTTAAAAGAATTAAAAGAAAAGAAAAACTTGAGTTTTTTGGAAGTTGTGCTAAAAAGAATAAACTGGTTTTGAGTGAAAATAGCATGTTGTTAAAGAAAATGTTTAATACTCTTAACTCCTTGACTATGTGCATCTCCGGTTCTCATTCTTTCAATCCTCGTCTCACTTCTCTTGAGACACTCATTCCAAACAACCGTTCCGTTTGGATGAGGAAGGGTTCATATGGTTGAGCTTGTGCTATTTTTGGTCCTTGATCTAATTCTTTCGATCTTTGTAGGACCCTTCTTGCATTAAATGTCATATCATCATGCATTTAGTGCATCTTGCATTTATTTGTATGCATTGTTTTTTTCTTGATCTTACTTTTATGTTTCTACTTTATGTGAGTAAAAAATCCAAAACCACATAAAAAGTGAAAAATTCAAAAAGTTTGATCGTATATATTTGAGCACATATCACATGTAAGTTTGGCCTTGTACCTTTGTACAAATGGCTTTGTGCATTTATGAGCTTAGCTTGTTATTTTTGCACTTATATTTTTGTGGGAAAAATCTTGACATCTTTGTGTGATTGTTGTAAATCGATCTTCAAGCTTGTCATGAATGATTAGTCAATAGTCATGTTGGTTTTGATACTTGCGTAGACTTGTACTTATATCTTTTCCCACTCTTTTATTTTTATTGCTTAAAGAGGTCAATAAATGTAAATCTCAAAATGAAAAGAGATAATAAGCTGCAAAAGCCGTCGCACATACTAGTATTCGACTAGGAAAAAGGAAAAGCGACTTATATGAAAATGTATGATGCCCAAAAAGCCAAAGGCTTGTTCATCAAATTGAAATATCAAAAATTTTAGGCATCAATCTCAAAAATGAGATGTATTGCTCAAAATGAGTTGTATTGATTCAAAATGATCAAAAAGCTTCAATCTTATGTAATCATTTTCTTGTGGGAGGTCATATATGTTCATTTCTATAATTGAGATAGACCACTTGACTTAGTACTAGTTGTGTATGACTTGATTGAATTGATCATTGAAGCTTCACTCTAGACTAAGGACTATTCCACATTTGATACACACACATAACACACTTGCCTAATGTTCAATGAATGTCTTATTCATTTGTTAGATTGTACTTGTCTAAATGTGATGTGTGTGTGCTCAATCTTATATGGATTAATACAAAAATATTTTTGATCATTTTATATGTTTTTGGAAGTGATTTTTATCACTTTTTGTATTTATGTTTAGTGCTTACTTTGTTTTTCAATGTTTAAACATGTTCTGTTTTGAAAAACAAGTGTCAGAATTTTTGGCTACTTATTTTGGCTACTTGCATGAGCTGCCAGCAAGCTGCCAGTTTTGGCTACTCAGTTTGGCGACTTGCAAGCTGTGAGTTTAAGCTGCAAGTTCATACAGAGAGGTTTCGCGGCTCTCTCGCGACTTGGCTCGTGACTCGCCAGTCGCGAAACGCCCAGAATCAGCTTTTTAAAGAGCTTATTTGTGGGAAACTTGTTTTAAACCTCTCCCATCCTTTCTAAAACCCCTCTTTCAATATTTTTACATCAAAACCCAACCAATTTGAATGATTTTTCATTCCCTTAACATCTCTAAGGTAATTATAAACTCTTTTCATTAATTTTGATTCTTAGATTATGTTTTGGAGAGTTTTGTGCTCTTGGGTGGGATTTTTATCATAGAGGTTGGGAAAACTTATTTTTTTGTCAATTTTCTTCATGGGATTGGTTTCTTTTGTTGATATGCATTGGATGTTGGCCCCTTGTGGCAAAAAGAACATGTATTAAGGGTGGATTTCATGATGTTCATGCATTGTTTCACATTTTTGTTCATAGCGTGCATGCTAGGTGTATGATACAATGCCTCTTAGACATTTTCTAGCTTGTTTGGACTCCGGTGAGTACCAAACTTTGGGGTTTCTCATGTTTCCTCATTAGGAATATGTTTGGTTCATTAGTTGTGTATTTAACACACCTTACCCCACATGTGCATTTTTCATGCATTGGTCATGCATTACACTTAGCCACCTCTTGCACACACCTTTGCTACCCTTGTCATGCATTGGTCTATACCTTGCTTCTTCATCCTAGCATGTCATGTTTACCTTATGCTTTGTAGCATTTTACTTTGTCTTGGGTTTGAGCTTCATTTTCTCATTCATCTCGTACCCCTCATGCATCATTAGCATTGTTCATACCTTCATCTCTTGCCCTTGTTTCTTCTTGACCCTTTGTCTATTCCTGACAAAAAGGGGGAGAGTATACTCTAGAGAATATACCGGAGTATTTTGTCATTTCTATATGACTATTGTGCACATCCTTAGGGGGAGAAATTCTATTTCTCATGCACATTTATAGGGGGAGAGATATTCCATAGGGGAGATGCATATTCCAAGGGAGAGAAGACATTGAGATAATAAGAAAACTTTGTTTTGTTTGTTTTCTTGTTGGCTTTATGGTGCTTTGAGTTATGCTTTGTGGTTCTCATCGCATCATATTTTTGTTTTGGACATGCATACTTCCTTATGCTATTGTGCTTCATTGAATGCATGTTCGGATGATCAATTGTTTTGCTATGCAATCATTGTAGTCATTTCTATATGACTGTTTTGGTGTATGATCAAATTGCACACATGTTTCACATCATGTTTACTTGATCGCAATTTATTTGTTATATTATACTTATCCTTTTATTACTTACTTTATCTTGAGGGTCTAATGTATTTTGTGCAAGTATTTCAGGTTACAAGTATATATGTTCTAAGTGCATCACAGCTTCTCATCACTTTGAAGGGGAGAAACTTTAAGCACTTTTAGTTTATATTGTTTAAGTTTATATTCAGTATTTTGTGCTTTGTACCCATGTGCTTATGTAAGCTTTTAGGGTTAATGTTTTTATGCATTTTTCTGTAGGCTTTATGGTCTGTACCATGCTTTATGTAGCTTTTTATACTTTGTCAAATTAGTACTGTTAACTAAATGTCATGCATTTTCTTGTTAAGTACTGTCACTCTTGTGCCCTTGTAGGATTGTTCCTAGATGCATATACTTAGTGTATTATGCATTGGTTGAGTGTTGGGCATACAAGTAACTTGCATTGTTTTTGTTTGCTTGTATGTTCAAGTATTCATTCCAAGTGTGAATGAGCATTGTGGTTACTACCTTGTAATGATTGGTTTGTTGATCTAGCCATGGTTTGTTTCTTAACTCCATCTTTGCTTAATCACATATTGCCTGTTTCATATGCATTTCATGCTTTTCTGCATACAATGATCATGGTGTATTGTTGTGTTTTAGGAGATTTATGCTCATATGATTCAAGAGCTTCACAGCTTCTAGATTTAGGCGTGAGTGAGTTTTGCCAATGTTCCCAAACTCACGTTTAAGTCTAGAGTCTGTTTTAGGGTGTTTTGTCACGGAATAGCCAAAGGGGGAGATTGTAAGGTTGAATTTAATCAACCATGTGTTGGCTTTATTCCGTGACAAATTTGCTTGTAATACAGCACTTAGAAACCTTGTATTTAGGTAGGAATCATGTAAGGGTAGTGTATGAGAGAGTGTGAAGAAATGCTCAAGATTGTGTAGCGAAGCAGGGACTCGCGGCAGGATCTTGCGGGAGGCTCGTGGCTTGCAAGCCGCCAAAAGTTGCACACGCGCAGAGCATGCAGGGGAGCTGAACAGTCATGCCACCTGGAGCACTATAGGACAAAAATCTAGACTGGCCATTAAGTTAGCTCGTGGCTTGAACTCGCGACTCAGTCAAGTCGTGAGGTCAAGTCACCAGCCAGCCCTGTTTTTGGAAAAACTGACTCTTCGCATTCCATTCTCACACCAATATAAATACCCCTTATTCTCACAAAATATGTGTGGCTATTCAGAAAGAAAAACCCTAAGAGAGGTTTCTTCAAAACACCTACCCAATTAGAGAAAGCTACTCATTCTTAGAGAGAAATCTTTGTAGTCTCTTCTCATTTCCTCTCTCATTGTCATACCTATTGAGAGGAAATTTCTATCCAAACACTACCCACACTCATTTAGAGTGTTGAGTGTTTTCGGAGCTTTGGGAAGCATTGGAAGATGCCAAGGATGGCGGATGCTATGGATTATAGCGGAATTTGGTAAGCTAGATAAGAAAAAGGTTCGGCGCAACCTCGTTAGAGCAAGAAGCTTGGAGGGCTTAGGTACATCGGGTAGATTAGGCTTGGAGGGTCTATTGCTATTTATATATCCCAACTACATTTTCTAGTGGATTATTGACCACTTGGAGGGCCACGGAGAGGTTTTACGCCAAGGGCTTCGGTTTCCTCTTCGATAACACATCGTGTGTTGTCCTTGTGTTTGCATCTCTCTTCCCTTTATATTTTCCTTTTATTTTCTACTGTGGATGTGATTTTAATTGGCTTAGATTGTTTATCAATTCTGTATTAAGATTTTGTTCATATTCCGCACATTAATTGTTTGATATAAAGCTTGAATTTGTAACAGTGAACTGAAGATAATAAACATCGTGAAGTTTAATGTAGTTGTGAAGGACCAAACACAATTAAACAGATATAATAGTGAGCTCGAGCCACCAACATCAAAGTTCTGAGAGTAAAGTGGTGCTTTCAACCTGTAAATGTTTATGGGATGTGATTGTTTAAGAGCTCAATTTCAGTGTTCAAGATGCTTTTACCATGTGCAATCTCTTCTAACCAACAGTCACGGATAATGGGAAGAGTGTTTTGACTAGCATCCTTCAAAATGACCAATGATAATGAACACCCTAATGTTTAATGTTTTTGCGAATGACCAAACACAATTAAACAGATATAACAGTGAGCTCAAGCGACTAACATCAAAGTTCTAAGAGCAAAGTGGTGCTTTCAACCTGTAAATTATTATGGCACGCATTTGTTTAAGAGCTTAGTTTCAGGGTTGTACATGGTTTTACCATGTGCAATCTCTTCTAACCAACAGTCACGAATTATGGGAAGAGCGTTTTGACTGGCATCCTTGAAAATGACCAACAATAATAAACACCCTGATGTTTAAGGTTTTGTAAAGGACCAAGCACAATTAAACAGATATAACCGTGAGCTCAAGCCACCAACATCTAAGGTATAACAGATGTGGTATTCAGTCCCAATTGGGCCTTACTTCAAACCAACAAGTCTTTGAGCACAATATTTGATCGAATAGTCGAGTAAGTAGGTATTCCAAAAATGCAGTGTCACATTAATTGGCTACGATTACAAGAGAAATTTCAGTGTTTCAGCCTGTGGGGCTGCATAATTTGAGTGATGGTTCTAAGACCAAAGTGATGCTTTTAACCTCTAAATGTTTAATGATCAAAGATAATAAACACCGTCATGTTTACACACCATGATGTTTATAGACATTCAAAATGACCAAAGATAATAAACACTGTGATCTTCATAATTTGTTTTGTGAAAGACCAAACATAATTAATAAATTAATATTGCGAACTTGCTGCGTGAAAGACAAAACACAATTAATATAGCGAAGTTTCAAGGTGACCAAGTTCCAACTCTAAACACACGTCACCAGCCTGCTGCTGTAGCACCAACTGTAGTCATATCAAACTCCTTCAATCGCAGCACATGCACCAACAGACGCTGCTGTTTAGCCAAGTCATGTTCAGTGCTCTACACGTGTTGCTCAACAGCTCGATACTGTTTCACACCAACACTCACGTGAATACACAATTGTGAAATTGGATGCACAGATGTCTCATTTACATCTAATGTTGCAACTACTGCCCACCTTTGATGTGACATTAGGAACATTTAAAATCCTGTTCATATAGCATTTTTCTTGAAGGGCTTGACATGACAAGCCCTAATAACTGAAATTGTAATGCTTGGATCGTGAAATGAGGTTATAAATGCACTAGTGATATAATGTTAACTTTCTACCCCACTAACTTCGTAGATTGATTAAGTTATGAGTCGCAATGCCTTAACATCAAATCGTACAATGCGAAACAAGTTTGGACCTACTTCAACAAATGCATCATCACAAGTTCCAACAGATCAACAACTACATACATACATAGACTACTATGGAGGAAAATGGGTTGGAAAGAAGAGAGATTTCATTAATATGCCAATATACACGTATGAGAGTCTTGGAAGCGTCGGACACATCATGGTCAGCAAACCTACAAAACTAAGTACAGATACCACCGCAATAGAGTTCACTATAGCAGAACCAGCAGAACCACCATGGTCAACCCTATATGAGAAGAGGTGTAAGTTAAAGGTATATTATCGATGGCACGGGTTACGAGTTCCTAAGGCACGCTCAGCCGAGTTACCTAGAGATGAACCTGCCAACATACTTGCTCGTCTTGAACAAGAGAATAATCAAATGCAAAGACGACTAGACCGTTTTCACACAATCCAAAAAGCTAGGAAGCATCTAAAGGGGAAGGCGCAAGAGTGAGCCATCAAGTCTATTAATGAAATTACTGCGTTAGATGATGAAACAGATATTTCAGACTTCTCAAATTCAAGCAATGATGATTTCCAAAAATTTCTACCTACGAACATTGGACGTTGTTGTTAATGTCTACACATTATGTGCAATACATAATGTTATTGTTAATGTGTGACAAATGATGATTATGTATGTTCAACTTTGCAACTCTAAAGATTAACTATTTATTACTTTTGGCTAAGTTTATGTGAAATCACTTTCTCATTTTTTTCATACGTGTTCTTTGTTGCTATATTCAAGTAATGTGCTTTGGTTAGACAATGTCCTTTGCTTTGTAATGTAGGGAAAACCTTAAGAAGTAAAATGCCTCCAAATTATATTTATTGCACATTACTTGTAGGAAAATTTAATAAATTCAATATATACAGACTGATCCAAACCACATAGACCAACCGCGCATATGATTCAATAATATGAATAATTCATTTATATGAATTGTTTGAGTCACGATATCATATGCACGTATCTATGTATCTTAGTTGTAATAGTGTCCTACTTTATATAGATACATTACATAAAGACTCGTCCAAACCAGACTAACCACTCACTTACTGAAAATCCATAAGGCTCACACAACACACTCTCACAACGATATTTGGTTTACTTAGAAATAGGGTAAATGCCTAATAGCCTGATCAGCCTCTAAAATGTTTCATTCAAGTTATTGGGTTGTTGTAGCATTGCTTGAAAGCTCCCTAATATTGCAATTGTGATGATCGAAAGCCATTGATGTAAAACTTGGAAGCATAGTTTTCTTCATGTAATTTTACATTGATATTGAGAAAATGTAACTACATTTTGTACCTACAAAGACTCCCTGAAAATTTTGTAGGGAAACAGGAGGATAAAACTCTCTACTGTTGCTACACTCACTGCTCGTAATACTAGCATTTGGCAAGTGAGGTTGGAGAAGGCTAACACAGCTCGGCATTGTTCGGTGAAGTCATGTTCGCAATTCTGCATGTGCTGCTCAACAGCTCGGCACTATTGAACCCTGTCCAGTCATATCATCCATGCTCACGTGAATAAACAGATATGCAACATTTTGCAATGCACTATTTTCAACGATGCAGAGGACCCCTCAAAAGTGTAAGCAAATTTTTGGGGGTAAGCTGTCCATCATTGCTACACTTGATTGATGTAGTTCTGCACGTGATACTCAACATCTCGGCACTATTGAACCCTAACCACAGGTACCCATCCCCACTCACGTGAATACACAGATGTGCAACCTTTTGCAATGCACCGTTTTCGAAGAGGCAGAGCATCCCTGAATTGGTTATGCATCAATTTTGGGGGTGAGCTGTCCACCATTGCTACACAGATGTTCGTAGTGCTACATGTGCTGCTTAACAGCTTCTCACTGTTCAACCCTGTCCAGTCAATACACAGATATGCCTTCTTTTGCAATGCACCGTTTTCAAGGATGCAGAGCATGGCTGAAAAGTTTATGATACATTTAACATAGCTCAGTACTGTCTTGTCAAGTCATGTCAGATGAAGCATAGGAATTTTGAATAATTTTAAACAAGACATACCAAACTGGTCAAAGCAAAGTCTTAAAACCACATCCATCAGAAATAAACCATAGTAGTGATCAAAGTCCCTAATTAAATATAAGCATAAACATCACTAGTTTAAATTTTAAACAGGTTATCCTAGTCTAAACTCTGATGGTCAACCAAGTGAAATATTGAGACACTAAGCACAACAAGCTTCCTTTCGATCACCACAAAGACACAGACATCTCCTTTTTCTAAATTATTGTCTTTTGAAAATGCAACCCAGCCTTTCCCGAATCTCATTGCTTAATATGTTTTGATGGAGGGTAATAGCATAAGACATTGAAGTGTGACAAATTGCTTCCCAATAATATACTTGCTTCCCATATATGTTTCCAAGCCATATTTAAGAGAACATCACGATCACATTATGTATAAAGGCTCACCATATTATGTGGCCACGAGATACCCATGAAAGAAGGATTTTTAGGCTTGAACTTTTTGGCTACTTGGATTGCTCTCTCTCTATTCCTCTGGACATAATCAGTAATTTTTTTTAGAACAAACTTTTCTCTGACTTCATGTTTTATGTATTTGTACATTGAGGATTTACAATTCTTCCTGGGTGGATATTGAATCTCAATGGCAGTCTTATCAAATATAAGAACATGGAAGCTTGAATTTCCTTCATATCTGAAGACTAAAAAATAACCATAACAGATAGAATGGTATTCAGCGAAATCTTGCCAACCATTACAAAACCAAATGTTGTTATCAGCTTTCTTCAATCCCACTTGCCAAATACCACCATAGGGAGCAATGATTGTAGCTACGGTGGATAGCTCAGCATTGTTGAACCCTGACCAGAAGTACCCATCCACACTCACGTCAATACACATAGCAGTGCAGAAAATTTTATGCATCAATTTCGGGGGTGAACTGTCCATCCTTGCTACATTGATGTTCGCACTGCTGCTCAACAGCTTCGCACTGTTGAACCCTGTCCAGTCATATCACCTACACGCACGTCAAAACACAGCTATGCATCCTTTTGCAATGCAGCATTTTTAAAGGATGCAAAGCATCCCTGAGAAGTTTATGATACATTTAACACAGTTTAACATTGTCTTATCAAATCATGTCAGATGAAGCACATCAATGTTGAATAGTCTTCACGTGAATAAATACGCAACCTTTTTTGCAGTACACATCACCAGCCCGCTATTGTAGCACAAGCTATAGCCATATGAAATAGCTACCTCAACGAATCACATGCACCAACAGACGCCACTGAACAATATACTGTCAAGTCATATCATCTTTATTCACGTGAATACTTATAGTCACATCCACCTGAATACTTGACCTTGCAAAACCCCTATATAAAGTCCCATTTACATCTACCCTTGCAAAACATCTACACATACCGAAGTCCCATTTACATCTACCCTTGCAAAACTTCTACACATACCAATCTAAAGTCACATTTTCTAATGTCAATGTGCAATTGGATGCTACCTCGTTTTCCAAATAACTATAAAATGAAAAGAGATTCTGACGAGAGGGAATACTATGCCGGATTGCGACAGGAGTGGGACTTTCGCGTGAACGAGTGCAACACTTTGCACGATGATCTCCTGCAACTCGAAGCGCCTCTTGTCGAGCATAGCTCACTCACACTGCCAAGACAAAACATGCACCAATATGAGCGTGCAGTGAAGAAAATAAAAAAAGATAACAATCTTATGATACTTCATAGGTCCAGGTATCATATGCTACAATTGGCGGAGGAGCTAGCCGCTGCAACGAACAGGCAACTCACTCCGACAGAATGTAACAATGTCCTCAACTACGAGGACTACCTATTAGAATGAATGCCAATGTGGTGTGTGTGTTATGTCTATGGTTAAGTTAATAATGTTAGTGTACGTTATTTTATGTTTTCTATGTTATGTCGTAGGTGCTTATTGAAAAACATCATGTGTGAGAATATTTAACTTTTATGACTTATGTGAGAATAATCTACATTACGAATAACGTGCATGCTTCTCATAATCAATAATAAGGTTTACATAGTACAAATGTAACCATACATATAACACATAGTTAAGCAAAATAGTTCTCCAACAAAATCTAATTACACCACGACACGACACGATTACTCTTCATCTGACATTTCCACGTCTGACTGATAAATGGTATCAGCAAGAAGTGATTGCATGAACTGTGCATGCTCGTACCACCCTTCTTGCAATGACTCTCGAATCTCGACTTGGGTCTGATATCGATTAAGACGTATCTTCATTCAATTATTTTCTTCTCTTATGCGGTTCAATGTTTTACGAAGTTCATCAATGGTGTCTTTGGGCATCTGCGATGCGAGTCGTCGAGGCACTGGTAACTTAAAACCAACCAACTCATCATAAAACATTTGTTGTTCATGAAATAACCAAGCCCGCTCCTGTCTCATGGTATTGTGAATGTAAGCACTATTTCGCAAATTCGGATTAATTGGATAGCTAAACTCATCTTCCAATACCCAATAATGACCCATAGCTGTGAACACATCATGAGGACTATAGAGTTGTGGGTTGCCAGAACCAGACATTGACGCTGAATATAATAACACCAAATGATCAAGTTAACAGTGTGCATCAACTGTTGCTAAATAATGTAATGCTGCATAGAATGGTACACAGCAAAGACATTCATAAAATTGTGTACTATTGCATGCTAAAAATGAAATACTAACACTCACACTAACATTTGACCATAAACAATAGACATTGTTAGTAATGTCTACACATTGTGTTCAACACTAAATGTTGTTGTAAATGTCTGACCAATGATGATTATATGCAATACAAAATGTTGCTATAGTAAAGAAATTATTTCATTCTCTTGTGACCAACGTTTACTACAACGAATAACCAAAATCACACCAATGTACTTACTTCACATTCATTCAACCTAAAAAATAAAAATTTAGTACAATATCAAATGAAAATACCATTGCCCTAAAATTGTGGTGTGAGTTTTTTACCTGAGGTGATACAAATTTCAATTGAGTTTGAAAGTCGCTGTTGATCTGTGGAGAAGTTCCAACTCAGTTCAGCAGAAAGCACGACCTCAGTTCAGCAGAGAGCAAGACACACTGAGTGGGAGAAGGTGTGTAGAAATTATATGAGAATAACTCGACTTTACAGATATCAAGTATACTTTATAACTCGATATTCAAGGAATCGAGTTATATTGAAACACTACGCCTGACACAAAGATAGTACGAAATCAAGTTTAATAAGAGCATAACTAGATATGTAATTAGTCAGTTACATAACTCGATCAATTGAAAATTGAGTTATGTAGAGATTCAAAAAAGAAAATGCCACGCTGGAAAAGCAACGTCGGAAAAAGCTGTAGCTAACTCGATCATAGGAATACCGAGTATTTCATATAACTCGATTTTCATATTATTGAGTTACAAAAGAGGGGCATTTCCCTATTTAGTTTGAAAAAGAGGGCACAAGGATGTTTAATTTCTGAAAAAAGGGCATTTGCCCATTTTGGCCAAAGTTTAGACATCAAGTAAGATTTGATTTCTTTTTTCTTTTTTTCCCTTCTTACGTGATTGAATTTGTGTTTCACCTAAATTGATTAGGGTCAAGATGGATTGAATTAAAACTTCCTCAATCAAAAAGAGTCACTACTTTTAAACATATATGATGAGAGTTTAGTTTAGCTCAAAATTAACACATAAGTTTTCTTTTTTCTATTAAAAATTAAAGAGAAATTAATCAAAATTTTAAAAATATTTCAAGAATCGAATTTTTTAGAGAATTCATTAATTTTTCCCATTTAAAAATGTTTAAAGTGAAATATTATTCCAAAGAGGGACATTCGGAGGAGTCTTCCAAATGAGCAATTTCTTTGAAGATGAGAATAAATAAAGCAGAAAGTGACTCACACACGGTAGAGTATTAAAGAGACTTTGAAATCAGTGGAAGACAATTTGTAATAACGAATGTGAACATGAGAAAAAAAAGTTAAAATTTTCAAGCGTGAATGTGAACATGAGAAATTAAAGAAGATAGTGATGGCTTCAGTCCTACAGGGTTCCATTTACATTAAAAAAAAAGAAAAAAAAAAAAGAAAAGAGAGAGAGAGAGAGAGAGACTTCGTAAAGTTGTAATTTACAACTATGTGTTTTGTTGGCTTTAATTCTGTGTCAAATTTGATTGTAATTTTATTCAATTTTATATCCTGTATTTATTGTGAGATTTAATTGTAAGAATTGTGTGATAGAGAGAGAGAGAGAGAGAGAGAGAGAGAGAGAGAGAGAGAGAGAGAGAGAGTGAAGACTTAAGCAATTGAAGACAAAAGAGTTTTCACGGATAGCTCGTGACTAAGCATCCCGTGAAATGATGCATGTGCCTTGCACATGACTAGAATGCAAAGAGTCAGGACAGGTGGAGATAACTATATTTCGCGAGTAGCTCGCGGGTAAGGCCTTCCTGCGAGACACTCGCAAAATATTTTGTTTTGCCAGACTTTCATTTTTGACCCACACTTTCTATACCCACAGATGTTGAGGATGGCTTCTGAGAGAAAACCCTAACCATAAACCTTGAGAGTTAGAGATTATTATACCCACATATCTCTACACATTTGTTTGTGGATTTTCCTCAACTCCTACCTCTCCATTTTCATGTCCTTGAGAGGTTGATAGGCCAAACACCTACCACACCTTTCCAGAGTGTTCAGTGAGGCTTTGGTGTCACTGGGAAGCATTGAAAGAAGGCAGATGCAACATGGAGCTTGTTGCAAGTTTCGGAGAGTTAGACAAGACACGATTTTGAGAAGTCTTGTTAGAGTAGAAGTTTGGAGGGCTTAGGTCCATCGGGTAGATTAGGCTTGAAGGGTCTCTTGCTAACCCATGTATCCCAATTGATTGTCTAGTGGATTGATTACCGCTTGGAGGGCGGCGGAGAGGTTTTTCGCCGAATTCTTCGATTTCCTCTTCGATAATACATCGGCGTGTTATCCTGTGTTTGCATTCTTCTTCCCTACTCTTTTAGCTTTCATATAACTGATGTGTTATATTGAATATGGCTTAAAGTAGTTTATTTGTTTATCCACTCACTTTTACTCTATTCCACACTTAGTATAAATTAGAGTAAAATCTATCGAGCTGTAATTTTTTAAATTAGGGTCTAAACAACTCTTGTGTTTTCACACATTTTAGAGCATTTAGACTTAATAGACGTGAAGTTCCCCTCTTCTAATAATAGTTGTTTCTTCTCTGCTTTCCAAATACTTAAAGCATATATGTGACATGCTAGAGCACCAAAGTAAAAATGGCTGAGACTATCCTTAATGTTGTTGCTGAGGAAATACTCAGCAAGCTGATTTCAATTGCTACTGACCTAATCAGCCTTGCCTGGGGTTTCTTGCCTGGGGTTTCAAGGAACACATAATAGAGTCCATGTGTTATGGTTAGCATTTTTCACTTTTGAGAAGGAAGGCCCTTTTTGGATTGAAAATTCACTGATGAAGAATGGAGAACAATAGTTTAGACCAAATGATTGGATGCAATTTTTCTTTTCAATTTTTAATATTTGTGATTTAGACCAAATGATTGGATGCAATTTTTCTTTTCAATTTTTAATATTTGTGATTAGTTTTGGAATTTGAATATACAAATGCATAAACATAAAAAAAAAAATATGACCACTTATTTATGCCTCTCTCTCTAATATGATTTTTTTTATTGACAATTTAATGTGATTTTGTCTTAAAATAAATGAATTGCCTTTATTTTTCTATAGTGTTAGTAAAAATAATGGTACAGCCACAAACTATTTTATAATATTTTTACAAACTATTGATAAGTGTGTGTAATATACAACACCTATTTTTTGGCTAACTTTTACTTAAAGGTGGAAAGGATAAAATATGATTAATAAAACTACATAAGAATTGATATAGAATTTTAATAAAGCTATGTAAGATTTGATGTAGAATTTGTGTGCATTTGACAATCGATTAAGCAATAAGCATTTCATTCTTTAACATTTAAAAAAAAGAAAAAGAAAAAAAAAAGCGCTAGTATTTTACTTAAATTACCTATTTGTTTATATGTTTCACACTACTTTTTGTTGAAGTTTATTTTAAAGAATTTAAATTTTTGTTTTTTAAAAATAAGTTAAATCTTAACTTTTTTTTATTTCATATTACGTATATATATATATATATTACCAAAAAAAAAAAAAACAATTTCAAAATGGACACTTAAAAGAAAAAGAAAAAAAAATATATGTAGCCAAGCGTAGGTGAATTGCCTAAAAAGAATTTTTTGTCTTTTTTTTTCAATGATTTTGAGAAAGGCCTTGTTTTTTTTTTTTTAATGAAAAAGATAAAAGAAGTTAAAGTATAAAGTTGAAGTTGATTAGAAAGGAAAGACCTAAAAAGAAGTTAAAGTATAAATTAGAAAAACTGAAAAAAGGGAAAAGTAAAAAGTGTTGATTAAATAGTAAAAAAGGTAAAACTTAAATATAGTATCTTAAGCTCAGTATTTTAGGTTCCTTACTTAAAATTTTGACATCTGTTCAATTTAACAACCCAGCAAACAAACGGCGTTAAAACTATTTTTTTTTTTTCTTCTTCCTTCTTTTTCCTATACTGCAACTGCAAGAACCACGACTTCAAATCTACAGTTGCCTCTGATTGATGTAGCTAAAATGAAGATAATAAAGGGAATTTTGAATTCCAATTCAAAACTCAGAAGCTAAAATGTAGAACCAAACACAACAGGAAAGATCAAAAAATCAAAAAAAATAAAAGCCACTGGGTTTCAAACCAAAAAGGGACCCTTCTCCCTCATTTTCTCAGTAACCAAACAGGAAAGATCAAAAATTAAAAGCCAGATCTACTGGGTTTCAAACCAAAAAACAGACCCTTTTTAGCTATACCCGAAACTTCCACACTCTTAACATCAACAAAGCCATCGTCCCAGCCCCTTTCCTTCTTTTGTCCACACAGAGAGAGAGAGAGAGAGAGAGAGAGAGAGAGAGAGAGAGAGAGAGAGAGAGAGAATCATAGATTAGAAAAGAAGAAAGGAAACAGATACACACACTGAGAGAAAGAAAGAATCATAGATCAAAAAAGAAGAGAGGAAATAGATACACCAACACAGAGAGAGAGAGAGAAAGAATCATAGATGAAAAAAGAAGAAAGTAAACATACACACACTGAGAGTGAAAGAGAGGGAGATATGAGATATTCTTTTGTTTTTTATTTTTTTTATTTTATTTTTTTTGGGTTTTGGGTTTCAAAGAGAATTGGAAGAGAAAGGTTTTGGGTTTGGAAGAGAAGTCGTTTAGTACAAGAAAAAGAAGGAAGATGGAAGAAGGAAAACCAAAAAAAAAAAAAAATAGTTTTAACTTTTAACACCGTTTGCTTAAGAGGTTAAATTAGATGTATGTCAAAATTTTAAGTAGAGAACCTAAGGTACTATATCTAAGGTATTGTACCTAAGTTTTGCCCAATAAGAATTGCCCATTGACAAAAAGGGTCAAACGTTACAATAATTGTAAATGATGAAACTTATTCAAGTGGATTGTGACTATGGCCGGTTGTTGTTGTCGTTTTATTTTTATTTTTTTAGAAACAAAGACACACTAGAGGCAGAAATTATAAGGTCTTCATCATGAATAAGTGATGTAGTCTATTATTCTACTAAAAAACTTTCACCTGTTTAAAATTACTTAATTAGAAAATTTTTTAAAACAAAAACTAATTATTGATTCAGCAATTTTAAACAAAGAAGAGTTTTTTAGTGAAATAATGGATAAATAATGTGATCCACCAAAAGACTATATAATTTCTCTACCAGAGGAAAGATGATGGCCAAAATTTAGATAGACTTTAGGTGGGATTTTTTTATTTTGGTTTTTTATTTTATTTGTTTACACAATTGAGTTTGGGTTTGACATGGTGAAGAGGACCAAAATTTAGACATCAAGTAAGATTTGATTTTTTTTTTTTTTTTCCCTTTCTTCTTACGTGATTGAATTTGTTTCACCTAAATTGATTAGGGTCAAGATGGATTAAATTAAAACTATCTCAATCAAAAGGAGTCACTACTTTTAAACACATATGACAGGAGTTTAGTTTAGATCAAAACTAACCCATAAGTTTTTCTTTTTTCTATTAAAACTTAAATAGAAATTAATCAAAATTTTAAAAAATATTTCAAAAATCAATATTTTTAGAGAATTCACTAATTTTTCCCATTTAAAAATATTTAAAGGTGAAATATTATTCCAAAGAGGGGTACTCAGAGGAGTCTTCCAAACGAGCAATTTCTTTGCAGATAAGAAGAAATAAAGCAAAAAGTGACTCATGCACTGTGGAGTATTAAAGAAACTTTGAAATCGGTGGAAGACAATTTGTACAATAAAATGTGAACATGAGAAAAAAAACAGTTAAAAATTTCAAGCGTGAATGTGAACATGAGAAATTAAAGAAGACAGTGATGGCTTCAGTCCTACAAGGTTCCATTTACATTAATTAAAAAAAGAAAAGAAAAAAAAAAGGACTTAATAATAGACGTGAAGTTCCCCTCTTCTAATAATAATAATAATAATAGTTGTTTCTTCTCTGCTTTCCAAATACTTACAGCATATCTGTGACTTACTAGAGCACCAAAGTAAATAGAAGAGGTCATGTGTTATGGTTAGCATTTTTCACTTTTGAGAAGGAAGGGCCCTTTTTGGATTGAAAATTCACTGATGAAGAATGGGGAACAATAGTTAAGACCAAATGATTGGATGTAATTTTTCTTTTCAATTTTGAATATTTGTGATTAGTTTTGGAATTTGAATGTACAGATGCATAAACATAAAAAAATTACCACTTATTTATGCCTTTTCTCTAATATGGGTTTTTTTTTAATTGACAATTTAATGTGATTTTGTCTTAAAATAAACGAATTGCTTTTATTTTTCTATAGTATTAATAAAAGTAATGATACAGCCACAAATTATTTTACAACATTTTTATAAATTGTTGATATGACCAATTTCTTATTAGGTTTTATCTAGACTTCCCATTAATATCACATTTTCATTTACCAATAATTACTCACCATGTCAAAAGTTTGTAAGTTTTTTGTAAAGACTTTTGTATCACTAACATTACTCTATTAATAACAGAAACTAGGCTAATTGTGTGCACTATATCTGTTTAGAGGTTTTTTAGTCAAAATTTTCATTCCTATCTCATAGTCCAATGAAATTTATGCATTTGCCATATCCAAATAGTGCAGATTCCATTGAATGGGATGAGACCTAGTCCCAAAAAAACGAATAAACCAACACTTACACACTGATAATAACTTCAATACTATTTTGTTGTTCATTAACTTATTTTCCAAAAAAAAAATCATTTTTTTTTTTAAATTATGTCTCATCCCACACTTCACTATTTTGGTGATCAACAAATACATAAATCTCATTGAACTAAGGCATAAACCTCAAATCGGAATAAAGAAATAATTTTGACACTAAAACAAAAGTCTTTAAGCAAGTTTTTGACAAGGTCAGTCCAATATGTAACTATGTATTTGCATTGGTCACAAATCTTAAGGAGGCGTTTGGTTTCCCATGATATTACACCACACCGTAATATTGCAGTTTTGTAATCTTACATTAATGTAATATCAATACAAGAAGACAATATTACATTGTTTAGGAAAGTGATGAGATTAAGGTGGTGTGATATATTTTGTAATTTTAGATTATGGTAATGTTAGAAAAAATAAAATAAACCAAAAACTTTTGGGTATGTTTGGTAGACTATAATAAGAATTGTAATGTAATTCTTATTCCTATAGTTTAGCTATTCAGTAGTTTTGTTATATTTTTATTACAATTAATAATTATTTCTTATGAATAACAATTTTTTAAAATGAGGAATGATTATTCTTCTCTAAAAGGATTGTAATGACTATTCCTTAATAAGTGTATTAATTTCTAAAATTAATATATTTTCAAATTGTAAGGTTGAATTTATTCAACCATCTAATTGGCTTTATTCCGTGCCAAATTTGCTTGTAATTCAGCATTTAGTAACCCTGTATTTAGGTGGGTTTGATGTAAGGGTAGTGAGTGAGATAGAGTGAAGTTTGCTCAAGAGTGTGCAAGAAAACAGAGTCTCGCGGCTGGGTCTCGCGGGTGACTCGCGGCTTCAAGCCGCCAGAAGCAACCTCACGTGCCAAGCATGCTGGAAGGTGAACAGTCTGCTAGCTGGAGCACTACAGGACAAAACAGGACAACTGGCCATACGGTTATCTCGCGACTGGATCTCGCGACTCAGTCAAGCCGCGAGGTCAAGCCGCGAGCCACCCCTGTTTTGTAGAATTCTGACGTTTCACATTCCTCTCCACTCCAGTATAAATACCCCTATTACCCACGATTGAAAGAGAGCTTCCAGAGAGAATTTTGAGAGAGAAACCCTAAAGAAAAACCAGATTGTTTCACCCACAATCTCTACCTTAGAATCTCTTCAAATTCCTCATCTCTCTTCCTCTCCATTGTTAAATCCTTGAGAGGCATTATACCAAACCTGGTTCTCACCATCATCATCACTGTGAGACAGTTGTTTGGATTTCTGGGAAGCAGTTAGGAAGGAGCCAATCTTCATTGGTTGATGCTACGGTCTAGTAGCGGAATCCGGGAAGCTAGAAAAGAAATAGGTTCGGCGCAACCTCGTTGGAGCAAGAAGCTTGGAGGGCTTAGGTGCACTGGGTAGATTAGGCTTGGAGGGTCTATTGCTGTCCTTGTATCCCAACTATATTTTCTAGTGGATTGATTACCGCTTGGAGGGCGGCGGAGAGGTTTTTCGCCGAGGACTTCGGTTTCCTCTTCGATAACACATCGCGTGTTGTCTTTGTGTTTGCATCTTCCTTCCTCTATCTCTGCCTTTAAATTATCTGCTGTGGATTTTAATTTATTATGGCTTAGATAGTATTTAATCAATTTCGTATGTTAGCATATGTTAAGTTTCCGCACACTTGTTGTTTGACATATTGCTTGAATTGATTAAGTTTTAATTTGGGGGTCTAAACGTTCAAAGGTGTTTTTACACGTTTTTGAACTTTCAATTGGTATCAGAGCGGGTACACTGATATTGGTTTCATTACCATTGTGTGATCCTTGACTCCCTTTTGAGATGGATAGGTCTCAATCCCTAAATGCACCTCCATATTTTGATGGTAGTAATTATGCATTTTGGAAGGTTCGAATGAGAGCTTTTCTGTGTTCTATTGATGAATCCGTTTGGGATGCTGTTGAGATTGGTTGGACCAAACCAGAGGCAGCAAAATCCACATGGGATAAGGCAGCACTTGCTGCATCTAATGCTAACAGTAAAGCACTCAATGCTATTTTCTGTGGTGTGTCTCCAGATGAATTTCACAGGATTTCTCATATTACCGTGGCCAAAGAAGCATGGGAGATTTTGGAAACTACCTATGAAGGCACGAAGAAAGTGAAAGACACCAAGTTACAAATGCTGACCACTCGGTTTGAGGAGCTCAAAATGAGTGAGGATGAGTCTTTTGATTCTTTCTATGGGAAGTTAAATGAAGTGGTTGTCAGCAAGTTCAACTTGGGGGAGAAAACGGAGGACTCGAAGATTGTAAGGAAGATCCTTCGATCATTGCCGGAAAGCTTTCGAGCTAAAGTGACAGCAATTGAAGAGAGCAAGGACCTCGATGACATCAAAGTGCAAGAGCTGGTTGGTTCTCTGCAGACTTATGAGATGTCACTGCCCAATCAACGGAAGAGTAAATCTCTTGCTCTAAAGACCATTAATGAGAAGGTGGAAGATCAAGACTCATCGGGAGAAGATGTGATTGACAAAGATGTTGCATACCTTGTCAAAAATTTCAAAAAGTTTTTGAAATTCAAAAATAATGGCAAATTTGATGATAGAAGAAAATTCCAAAGTTCTGGAAGGGATAAAAGGGAATTCAAAAGGAAAGATGGAAAAGAATCCCAACCTACACAAGGTGTCACTTGTTTCGAATGTAACGGGCATGGACACTTCAAGAAGGAATGTCCGAATTATTTGAAATCGAAAGGTAAAGTGTATGCCACAACCTTGAGTGACTCGGATTCGTCTGACTCAGAGTCTGAAGACAGCTGTGATGGAGAGGGGAACTATTCGGCTTTTATGACTATTGCTCATGTTGAGTCTTCAGATGAGCTGAATCTGCTTGTGCGAGATCTTGGAGAACATAGTGATGATGAATCACTAGGACTTATTGAAGAATCGGATGCTGAAGAAGATGGAAGCACTGCGAATCTTCAGGAGAAGTATAACTCACTCTTGGAGAAGTCCGGGGAATACACAAGGGTGGCCAAAGCTGCTGTAAGAAAAATGAAGAAGGCTGAGGAGGACTACAAAAGTCTTCTAATCCGATATAAGGAGGCCAAATGTGAGATAGAGACTCTGAATGGAGAGTTGTCCGAAGCTTACACAAAAGTAAGATTTCTTGAGAGTGAGGTTGTGCAAGCAAATGCTAGAGTCGAGAGGGTCACCACCAAGAAGCTAGATGATGTAATCTCATCTCAAAAGGGCTTCTCAGACAAATCCGGATTGGGATATACCGGAGGAGGTAGTTCGACTGGAAATATTAGTAAAGGAGTAAAGTTTGTAAAGGCTGAAGCTCCAGTTGTAGCTAACCTTACTGGTGAGAAGCTTGAGGTGGAGGAGAAGAAGAATTTGGTGAACCAACGGATGTTAAATCCTCGCAATCAGTTTGCAGACAGATCTGAATCTCGTGCCAAGTCACGTCCTCGACCACAAAGAGGTCCTAGAGGAACCTATGTGTGCCACTATTGCGGACTTCAAGGGCATACTCGACCGAATTGCCAAAAGTTGAGAGCAAGGAATAGTGCAACTCCTCAAAGGTCAGGAGGACCTAGAAATGATAGGAGAATTTGGGCTGGAGATCAATCTAGAGATCAGAATGGTGATCCCGGAATGATGAACGTGATGAAGATGATTGGTGCATTCACCAACTGCTTGGAAAGCTTCTCACGAAGGTTTGAAAGCCCTAACTCCCGTACCCAATCCTATAAGGAAATCACCCCAAACGCAAGTGACGTGAGGGTGAATAAGGGTACTCATGCATAAGCATTATAACATGTCCATGCATTAATACTTCCTATGCTTTGTGACCATGTTTGTTTGTGTTGCTTGCTATTTTTGCTGTTTTTGATTGTTTGCTTGTCTTCTTGTGTATATATTTAAGTTTGTCGTATCAATCTTTTTGTTTATTGTGTCAAAAATCCAAAAACCACATAAAAATTAGAAAATCAAAAAGCTTGATTGACTTTGTTGAGATTTTGTCTCAAAACTTGTTTTGCCTTGTACCTTTGTGCTAATGGCTTTGTGCATTTTCGAACATTACTTGTTTTCATGCACGTATATCTCTGTGGGAAAAATCTTGAAATCTTTGTGATTGTTGTAAATAGATCTTCAAACTTGTCATGAATGATTAGTGAATGGTTTTGTTGATCTTGAGACTTGCATAGACTTGTGTCTATATATCTTCCCACTCTTTATTTTTGTTTTGTTAAAAAGAGCTCACCAAATGTAAATCTCCAAATGAAAAGAGATATTGAGCTGCAAAAGCCTGTCGCACATTCTAGTATTTGACTAGGAAAAAGGGTAAGCGACCTTATATTGAAATGAATGTTTATTCAAAAAGCCAAAGGCTTATTCATTAAAGAGAAATATCATATATCACTCTCACAATGAGAGGTGATTGTCTCAAAAAGATCAAAAAGATCAATTGTTTTGATTGATAGTGGAGTCAAATGTAAAGCTCCAAATCATGTTATCAAGTGTATGTGGGAGGTCATATATACATATTTCTATAATTGAGATGGGTCACATGATCTAGTGCTAATTGTGTATGCCTTGGTTGAATTGATCATTGAAGCTTCACATTAGACGAAGGACTATCTCATTGTTGATATCCACACACAACACACAAGTTTATGTTCAATAAATGTCATATTCATTTGTGTGATTGTACTTGATGAAATGTGTTTTCACATGCTCAATCTTTGTTAATTCAAGCACAAAAAGATTTTTGAGTGTTTTAGGTGTTTTTGGAAAGTATTTTGTTTGAAAATTCTGCAAAATTTCAAAAATCCAGTTTTGCCCTGTTTTGGCGGCTCTGTCGCGGGTGTGTCAAGTCGCGAGCCTCAGTCGCACCGTCGCGGGTCATTTTTGGCAACTTGTTCGCGAGTGGAAGGTCCAGTCGCGAGGTTCACTCAAAGATTTTCGCGGCTCAGCTCGCGACTTACTCGCGGGTAGACCTTCCAGTCGCGAAAAACACTTAGAAAAATTTTTCAGAATTTTGTTCTTGAGTACTTTGGCGGCTTGAGCTGGCGACTTTGTGGCGACTTAATCCAGTCGCGAAATTCGCGTGTTTGGCAAAAATATGAGCAGTTTTAAAAACTTGTTTCAGTTTTTCCCTCGAATATTTGTGTCTGTTCATCTTCTCCCTCCCAAACACTCCGTGCTCCCATTTCCAATCTCCATTGTTGCATTTGTGTAGCTCAAAATCTTCAAGTCACAGGTATGGGTTTTCAGTTCTGCACTCTTTTCTACTTGACTTTGTGCTTTTCCCCTTGATCTTTCGCATTTTCTTGCATTTTAGAAATGGGTTTGTGTTTCGGATTTTGCTCCTTGTTCATGCTCAGATTGCGTATGCTACTGCTAAAATATGATTTGTTCCTAGTTGTTTCACTATTTCTCTTAGCTATGTGATTCTTTGATTGTCACTGTTCTTTGAGCTGTTGAGTGTTTCATTTTTTTGGGGTTGTGAGTTTAATGTGCTAAATATGCCTGCTCTTTTGTGTTGATCTTTTGGGAGCATATGTGTGCTGCACAATGCTGGTTCTGTGTCATATCATTTTCCAGTTTTGTCTCATTGACTTATAACTGCCTCTAAGTTAGTTTCTATATCTGATGCTTTTATGTGTATTTCTTATCTTAGGCTTACTTTTCCATGTGATTGATCTAAGTAACTTGTGTTTAAATGCTTCAAGTTCATTTGTATGGATGATATCTCTTTGATAATTACATGGGACTGACTTGTTTTACACATATATTGCTCTGTACTGTTGTGGCCTCTTCTGCTTGATCACAGATGGCTCCCTCACCTCCCAAGAAGAAAACTTCTGCTAAGAAGGCTGACAAAAGGTTGAAGATGGACTCTAAGTTATTTAGATCAGTTCATCATTTTGAAAGATACAGGGATAACTTCTTGAATGCAGGAATTATTCAAGAAAGATTTGTTGATTTGGAGGATTTAAGACAAACATTTATCCCAAGTTGTTTTGAAGGTAGAGGATGGGAAAAACTTCTGAGTGATTTCCCTGTAGTTTGTGAACCCCTGATTAGGGAATTTTACTCCAATGCTGTGATAAAAGAGAATGAGTTAAGCTGCTGGGTTAGAGGGAAAGAATTCATTTTAGATGCTCATGTTATAGATGATGCACTAGGACTTGAAGGATTAGATGATGAGGAGTTTATCAACTACAAGGATAGGAGTGTATCCATTGAAACAGTTCAACAAAGGTTAGGTGGGAAGAGAGAAGGAAAATGTTTGAATACCACTGCCTTTCCAGTGGACATGAGGTGTCTAACAATCATCATGATGTTTAACCTCTATCCAATTAAGAAGTTGACTACCATCAATTGTGCTAGAGCAGTCTTTCTGATGGATCTCAAAGAAAAGAACTTCATTGACATAAGTTCCCACATATATGACACCATTGTGGATGAGACAAGAACAACCTCCAGGCCAAAACTGATCTTTCCTAGTCTGCTTATGAGGATTTTTAGAAGGAAGGGTGTTCCTATCCCACAAGACATCAGTCCCATGTCCACACCTTCTGCTATTAACAAACTTACCTGCAAAAGGATAAGTGTTAGACTTCCAGAAGAAGAAGATGAAGGTGATGAAGGTGAAGGTGTTCCAATGGAGACTGAAGCAGAGGCAGCAGGGCATGCATCAACCTCAACACCAAGAAGGAGTGGCAAAAGACCCAGAGCATCAACTTCTTCAGATACACCTCCAGATGCTTTCCAAATCATTCTGGAGAGACTTGATGGGATCAGAGAAGTCCAGACTGAGCACTCTGAGAGGATGAAAGCTATGCAGGATCAGATTGATGTTTTGTCTGCAAAACTTGACAGCTTCACCACTCAGCCTGAACACTGACCCTTTGGCCATTCCTGTCAAAAAGGGGGAGATGTTTTCTGTTGATAATGACATTGATGATCGATTGAGAAGCAGATATGGCAGCTCTTAAGGGGGAGCAGCCCTTAAAGGGGAGTAATGTGTTGAGGGGGAGTCATGTCAAACTCTAAAACTTTGTTTATACATTTATGTGTTTAAGTACTTTTATGGGTTTGATACACTATGTTTTTGGTGTATTGTTTCTAACTCTTAATTTATACTTTTGGTTCAAAGTTTAATATATTTTAATGATGTTATTCAGGATGTTTGTGTGTTTGTACCCATGTGCTTATGTAAGCTTTTAGGGTTTATGTGTTTTGCATAGTTTGTAGGCTTTATGGTTTGTACCTTGCTTAGTGCAGCCTTTATGCTATGTTGAAATCAGTACTTTAATCTAAATGTTATGCATTTTGGTTTATGTACTGTCACTCTTGTGCCCTTGTAGGATTGTTCCTAGATGCATATGCCTTGTGTGATATGCATTGGTTGAGTGTTGAGCATACAAGTGTCTTGCCTTGTGCATGTCAACTTGTATGTCCTTGTGTCCATTCCAAGTGTGAATGAGCACTGTGATCACTACATTGTGGTGTTCACTTGGTTGATCAAGCCATGGTTTGTTTCATAACTCCATCTTTGCTTGATCACATATTGCCTGTTTCATATGCATTTTATAATTTTCTGCTTACAATGATCATGGTGTATTGTTGTGTTTCAGGAGTATTATGTTCATATGATTCAAGTGCTTCACAGCTTCTAGAGTTAGGTGTGAGTGAGTTTTGTTCAACTGTTCCCAACTCACATGTTAAGTCTAGAGTCTGTTTTAGGGTTTTGTCACGGAATAGCCAAAGGGGGAGATTGTAAGGTTGAATTTATTCAACCATCTAATTGGCTTTATTCCGTGCCAAATTTGCTTGTAATTCAGCATTTAGTAACCCTGTATTTAGGTGGGTTTGATGTAAGGGTAGTGAGTGAGATAGAGTGAAGTTTGCTCAAGAGTGTGCAAGAAAACAGAGTCTCGCGGCTGGGTCTCGCGGGTGACTCGCGGCTTCAAGCCGCCAGAAGCAACCTCACGTGCCAAGCATGCTGGAAGGTGAACAGTCTGCTAGCTGGAGCACTACAGGACAAAACAGGACAACTGGCCATACGGTTATCTCGCGACTGGATCTCGCGACTCAGTCAAGCCGCGAGGTCAAGCCGCGAGCCACCCCTGTTTTGTAGAATTCTGACGTTTCACATTCCTCTCCACTCCAGTATAAATACCCCTATTACCCACGATTGAAAGAGAGCTTCCAGAGAGAATTTTGAGAGAGAAACCCTAAAGAAAAACCAGATTGTTTCACCCACAATCTCTACCTTAGAATCTCTTCAAATTCCTCATCTCTCTTCCTCTCCATTGTTAAATCCTTGAGAGGCATTATACCAAACCTGGTTCTCACCATCATCATCACTGTGAGACAGTTGTTTGGATTTCTGGGAAGCAGTTAGGAAGGAGCCAATCTTCATTGGTTGATGCTACGGTCTAGTAGCGGAATCCGGGAAGCTAGAAAAGAAATAGGTTCGGCGCAACCTCGTTGGAGCAAGAAGCTTGGAGGGCTTAGGTGCACTGGGTAGATTAGGCTTGGAGGGTCTATTGCTGTCCTTGTATCCCAACTATATTTTCTAGTGGATTGATTACCGCTTGGAGGGCGGCGGAGAGGTTTTTCGCCGAGGACTTCGGTTTCCTCTTCGATAACACATCGCGTGTTGTCTTTGTGTTTGCATCTTCCTTCCTCTATCTCTGCCTTTAAATTATCTGCTGTGGATTTTAATTTATTATGGCTTAGATAGTATTTAATCAATTTCGTATGTTAGCATATGTTAAGTTTCCGCACACTTGTTGTTTGACATATTGCTTGAATTGATTAAGTTTTAATTTGGGGGTCTAAACGTTCAAAGGTGTTTTTACACGTTTTTGAACTTTCACAAATAAACAAACTTTCTATATGCACATAACAATTATGAAAATAATAAATCATAAAAAAATAACTAATCTCTCTTTCAAATTTAAAAAATATTATTTTTAGAAAATATAATTATATCAGTAAGATATTTCCTAAAATATATCTTAAGTTTGATTTAAAATGCTTTCATTTCATTGTTTTCAGAGTTTTATTATTGTGTTGTCATCAAATAAATGAATAGTAATAAGTATAGTATTACAACATCTTATATTCCTTGTAATACCTATTCTTATGTAATTACCGTTACAGTCCACCAAACATGTCCTTCGATAGGCCAAGAATGTATTGACCCCTTGGGTAAATTAACCAAATAATTAGTCAAGTCAATTAATTAAGTCAATTTAACATGCAATACATGTGATAGCACAAACAAATCACCAAATAACTAAATACAGCGGAAAATAAATTTGAAATGGTGATTTGTTTACAAATGGGGAATACCTCTGAGGCAAAACCCCACCGAGTGAATTTAAGGTTACCACTCCCACGAATCCACTATTATTAAAACAAGTGGTTACAAGTAAAGGAATCTCAGTACCTTATATCAACCTACAGTTAAACCCTTACTCCAATACACAATTGGACTTGTAATGTAATGATAATCTCTCATTTCAATGCACGGCTCCAAGTATGTGACTAACCAATCGATGCACGGATCCTAGTAGGTGACTAACACACCAACTTGAGAAGGATGTTGGCTGCAAAGTTCTTCAATTCATCCACACAATAAAAATCAAGAAGCTCCTTGGTTACAGAATCCTACGGCATACAAACGCAGCAACTTCTTTAAGAGAAAGATGAACTAGGACAGATTGTCCCCGGTCACAATATGCATGTAACAACAAGTGCAACTGCCTTATGATAGCCCTTAAAATAATCCTTATATATGTCTAGGATTGTGAAAAAAGAAAATTTAAACACATAGCTTGGATGTGCGTGAAAAACAAATCTGAAAACCTGAATTTCGTAATTCTCAATAGATACAGCTATTGAGCTATTTGTCGAGTTTCAGATTTTAAATCACGATAGATACATTTGTCGAACTTTAATGAATAACACTTCTTCACTTGATTCTTGGACAGATTTGCATGACTTTAATACTTGGACTTGAACTCTTGTTCCTTGAAGTATTAAACATATCCTAGATCTACTTAATTACAAGTAAAATGCGTTTTGTCAAAAGAGAAGCTAATTCTAAATGATGTATGTTCATAACATGTTACACATATGTCCTAACATCCTTAATGTCATATCAAAACATATCACAACGAACTAAAAGCTTCCTAAGAATACTGATTATCTTATACTTAAGACAAAGTATTTCGTATCAAATATTTACTCTTGTATATATTTTATACACAGTTTTTTAAAATTGTGTTTTGAAAATATAATTTTAACTAAAATTTATTGATTTGCATTTTGAATTGAATTTTTGTTTTAAATTTTTTTTTTCAAAGGAATGACTAAAGCGAGTGTGTGCAAGTCTTTATCAAGATCTAACAAAATCTTTAATGATGATCTATCAAGCTCCAGCACATGGGAATGTCCCATCCCATAAGGCTCCTTTAGAAAAGAAACATGGACCTGATAAACGTGTGGAAAAGATGTTCCCCACTAAATAAAAGAATGAAAAAAAAAAAAATAGTAGTTGCTTTTCATCTTTTTGGATGGAAGAGCATCAGCATCGAAGAATACTATCCTATTTTATTTTACCATCTCAAAAAGCCACTTTATTACTTATACCATCTCATTTTACAATACCTCCCACATCCTAAAACTCTATTTTTATTAAAATATTATTCTTTTATCTTTCTTTATTATTTCTTTCTAACCGATTCTTTTTTTCAGTTCCATTTTCCTGGGTTTTCCAACAATTTTTTTTTCCTCAGCCTCCCTCAACCTCTAGCATCGGTTCATCACACAGAACCACACACACAGACCCATCAACAGAGCCACACACACACAAACCATCAAACCAGAGCCAACAATGGCCACCACACCCACCACCCCAAGCCACCGATCAGAAATCCACACCGCCGATTTGAAACCCACTGGAGCAAACCTATTCAAAAAAAATCATCATCGGAGCCACCATCAGAGCTACCGATGATCAACCCAACCGATCAACAGATCTACCGTTTCAAACCCACCATCAACTGATCCCAGCCCACCGATCCAAACCCAGCTCACTGATCCACAATGAGAGATGAGAGAGAGGCCGTGTGAAGCTTCGCCGATCCACGACCAACAACCCACTTCAACCACAACCCAACCATGACCCAAACACCGGACCCAACCATGACACACAACCCCTTTAAGCACCGGTCATAACAGGAAAAAAAAAAAAAAAAAACCACATTGACCCACGCCAAAAACCACAACCACCACTGACCCACGCCGTCACCCACGACCCAAACACCAGACCCACAACCCAACCACGACCTAAGCACGGGACCCAACCATGACCAACGACCCAAACACCGGACCCAACCACGACCCACAACCCTTTTAAGCACCAGTCATAGCCAAAAACCACAACCACCACTAACCCACGCCATCAACCACGACTCAAACATCGAACCCACAACCCAACCACGACCCAAACATCGGACCCACAACCCAACCATGGCCCAAACATCGAACCCACAACCCAACCACGACCCAAACACTGAACCCAACAGAGAAGGAAGAGATTTGGGTCTGTAGAGAGGAGAGAGCAGAGATGGAGAAACAGAGAAGGAAGAGAGAGAAAAGAACTAAATTTAGAGAGAGAAATCGGGGGTGGAATAAAATATATATATATTTTTTAGAATGCTGCTACAGTACAATTCTAAGTTTAGAATTGTACTGTAGCACTATTGCAAAAATTTTGGCAAAAATCGGTAATTACCCATAAAAAGCAAACTACATAGTTAGTAGGGCCAGTTTACAAACTATATGCATTTTTAGCAACTCGAGCCTTAAAGGCTCGATTTTGGGCCCCTAAATCGAGCCTCCAAGGCTCGGTTTAGGTAGTTTGATGTGGCAAAAATCCACGCGGCGTCTACGTAGAACTCGAGTTTCTAAGACTCGAGTTCCACGTAGATGCCACGTGGACGCCACTATGCTTTAAACTCGAGTCTCTGAGACTCGGTTTACTAAAAGTGAAACCGAGTCTTAGAGGCTCGAGTTTCAAAGCCCTATGCTTCTGGCAATGGTCATGTCTGGTTGTTTGGTCATGTCAAATGCTTTGTCTGTTTTGAGACATATTCAGAGAATATATTAGACTAGCACAAGCAACAAAAACTTCTCTCAGACCATTTTGAACCAGTTTTGTCTGTTTAGGAACGTACTCAATGAATATTAGACTAACAATAAAAAACTCTCACACTACTCTCAGATGCAGAGAATATTTTGACTAAACACAACTCTCACACCTTCAGCAACTTGAATCACAGAACCTCTCTCAACAACTCTTACAGAAACTCATAAACTCTCATACATATTTAGCAGCAAAACATTGCTCCTCTCACTTTCATACAATCTCAGCAGTACATTTGCACATCATCATGTCAAGTAAGGGTCGCCTCACTCTCTAATTAGTTGTTTAGTGTATATAGCTGCTTTAGAAAGTGTTGCTTACATTGAATTTGTCATGCCATTTCCTAATAAAATATTTGTTTGTATTAGGCAAATATATTTGTTTCCTGATAAGATATTTGTTTGTATTAAAATATGTATATTTGTTTCCTTATAAAAAATATGTATATATATTTATATTTATATTTATATATTTATACAACTATATATATAAATACTTATATAAATATATTTATATAAATATTTAAATATTTAATTATATAGTTGTATAAATAGGCTAAATATAAATATTTATATATATATATATATATATATATTAGAGAAAGATACAAGAATCCACTAATAATCCATCCACATAGAAATATGGAGTAGACATGCATAGGTTCCAAATATGGAGGGAGATTTTCTTCTTTTTCTCTCTTATTCAATCTTGCACACAAATTCTTCTACCCAATAATGGATATGTGAATCCAATTTATAGAATTTGGCATGAATAATTGCGTATAAAACAGTAAGAGAGATAACTTTGGGTTATATATTAAGTGGACCTGGTGGCTGGCTACTTCGCCCATTGTGGACAAATTTTTATAAATTTAAAAACTTAGGCATATAGTTCGAAAGCTGTTAAAAGATGCCGAGTCTATCAAAATATGACAAGTTGATGATTTTTTGTTCATAGCTTTTTCTCCATCTATATATAATGAATTTTGCAATGAAAATTATTTCATTGAAAACTAGGCATATAGGACTTCAAAACGAATATAATTTGATTCAATGGTGATTTTAAATAAGCAAAATGCAACCATTTGAAATTGGCACAACTATATTATCTTCAATATTTTCACTTGAGTAAAATGTTCTTGTTCCTATGCAAATTTTTAGGTTGTGAATTCTCATTTGTAGAAAATGTAAACAACCTATACAAGGCACAATAACAACAACTTTTTGGTCAGAGAGGGCAGTCATGAAATGAAGATCTTGAAGCCTTTCTCTTACTTAATTTAGAAACAAAAAATAAAATAAAAAACTTGGGAAAAAAAATAAAAAAACTCATCTATGTGCTGTGATCCAAAAAAACAAGTTATTAGAATTCTTGACAACACCTTAAGCCTTAAACCTTTAGTAGTTAAATCCTTAGAGTTGTTTTTCCTTTCAAGATTTAGTGTTTTACCTTAGTTACCAAATCTTGTGCTGCATAATTAGGTTTTATCATTATTGCTTTAGATTTTGAAGTTATCTGCTTCCTTTCTCCATAATTTGGATGAAATTTGAGTTTGTATATCACATCTGGTATATTTGATTGTATATTAATGCCTTGATTTTGAAATTAGATGATATGTCTAATTTGATTGATCATGATCATATTCACATTAGTGTTTTTTATTTTGTTTTGTTTGTCTGATGAACCCTGCTCTATGTTATTTCATTAATAGTAGTGTAATAGGGTATGCCATTAATTTAAAATTACTTGAATGATGTTACATAATTGCACTCATTCATTTGCACATCCTCATGACTTTTGTTGTTTGGTTTGATATTTTTATTTATATTTTTGTTAGAGCTGAGTTTAAATTTTGTAATGGGGGTGAGTTTTGTCTTTAGTTTTTTTATTTGTTTGAGTACGAAATTATAATGATTGAGTGTGTTTGTATGTGATGTGGGGTGAGTATATGCAATTGTTACACTTTTAGAAGTTGTGATTTTTGTACTTTGAGTAGATAGAAAAGGTTTTGTAATTGATGTTAAATGAAAGAGATCAAATATGTCACTAACATAAATTTACTTGGCTCTCTAATAGGTTCGCAATCTTTGAAGAATATTGATATAAATGTATACTTCGGTGGACCCCTTGACAATCCTGAAGGGATTGACGGATTCCCATTTAGAGGGGAGGGTATCGAATGCTACTACATGATGTTACGTCGTAAGTTGAAGACGTTGACTGATTTGAAGAGGAAAATAATGGACGAATTGAAATTGAACCCTGCTTGGTATGACATCAAGATTATTTATTGTTACCCACAAGAAGTCCTTCATGAACAGATAAATTACGGGTATATGGTGATTAAAGAAGATAAATATGTAAAGATGATGTTTAATAGAATCCAAAAAATGCCCCAAGTAAATGCTGCTGAGTTGTATGTAAGTTTGGAGGCGGGTGTAGACAACACTACTGAGGTGGTGCAACAAACAACTATGGCTTTACAATTTACAGCCCTAGATGATGGATGCATTACAATGGGAGGGTATGCAATGGGAGGTTATACGCTCCCATCTCAAGATTATGTTGCGAATACTGGTGAAACCCTCTATTCTCAAGAGACACATTTAGAGGAGGAAGATGAAGACGAAGATCATGCTGCGAATGATGGTGAAAATATTGATGATATGGATCAGTACGAAGAGAGGATTGAGCAAGGCGACTTTGAGAACGATGTGGATGAGCATGAAGTCGTTCCTAATTTTGAAGAGGAAAATATGGAGTACCATGATGAAGGTGATGCAGATGATGATGATATTGGTGCCCAGCATGATACAGATACGACCAGACCTCCTGCGGACTCATTCTACGCAAATGCTTGGGAAGATATGGTCGATCCTTCACGTCTTCAGATACCATTTCTTTATATTTGGGAAGATGGGATGCATTTTTGTAAAGGGTTGACTTTTGCAAATAAAGATGTGGTGAAGCGTGCATTGATAATATACGCAGCAAAGGATAATAGAAATTTCTCCATCTAAAGGTCGACCACAACTTAATTGTACGCCTCATGCATTGACGACAACTGCAAGTGGTACGTTGGGGCATACATGAAGCCTAAATTCAATGGTCTGTGGATAGTCACGTCTTATGTGGATCCACACAGTTGTATACCCTTTGGGCTGCGAAGAGACGGTAAAATGATGGATTCTAATTTTGTTGTATCAGAAATTGTGGGAAGATTGTGACAAAAGCACACTGCTCCTATTGATGAGCTTTGGGAGATCATATGTACTAAGTATGATCATGAGCTTTCTTACTATAAAGTATGGGACGCAAAACAAAAGGCAATTGCTAAGATTTTTGGGGATTAGGAGAAGTCTTACCAAAGGTTGCGAAAGTTGTTGTTGGCATACTTGGATCAGGATTCGAGTACCCAGTACAGCAATCACACCATACCTAGGCCATTAGAAGGTACTACGTTACTACGCTATGTATATTGGGCATTCGCTCCATGCATTGCTACATTCTAGTATTGCAGGCCAGTGATCAGTATTGATGGAACTCATTTATATTGTAAATGCAAAGGGGTATTGATGATTGCAATGGCAACCGATACTAACCAAAAGGTTTTGCCTATCGCCTTTGCTGTTGTGGACAAAGAGTCAGGGCCTAGTTGGGGGTGGTTTTTAGAGTGTCTCAGGACTTCGATAGAGCGTGTTATACCTAACAAGGACATTTGCATTATTTCTGATCAACATAAAGGTATCAAATGCGCCATTCGAGAGTGGCCTAGAGGGCAAGATGGAAGAGAACGGGTATATCATCGATATTGCCTTTGACATGTTGCTAGCAACTTTAACACACACTTTGATAACCCGACTCTAAAGGCATTGGCCTTGAAAGCTGGATGTGCGACTCATGAAGCTAAATTTTAGTCCATAATGTAAACCATTAAGGAGGCCGAGATTAATTTACTGAGGGGTGTAGACCCTACTGATCGCCAGATTGCACGTTATATGTCATACACATATCTAATGAGTGAGGATCTGGACAAATCGACCCAGTCACATGACGGTGGAAGACGTTACGAGGCAATGACAACCAATATCTCTGAGTGCTTTAATGGGGTACTTAAAGGTGCTCGCAGTTTGCCCATTGCTGCAATGGTTGAGTTCACTTGGTTTAAACTTGTTGCATATTTCCACGATCGACATAAACAAATTATTTCTGATCTCTCTCGAGGTAAGGTGTGGAGTGATTATGCAATGGAGATCTATAACAAAAATGAGCAGAAAATTGCAGGACACACTCTGAGGAATTATAATCATGTAGAGGGTATATATCAAGTGGTTACCCCGTATAATGACCATAGAGCTGGAAGGGGAAACCACAGTCATGATGTGCGCATATTTGATAGAACCTGTGGTTGCGGAAAGTGACAAAACTTGAAGATCCCTTGTTCACATGCAATTAAAGTTCTTAAAGGTCTGCATCTCGATGTGCCCAGCTATATTGACCCATGTTACAGTTTGAACAATGTCATTCTCACATATTCACATAATTTTGTGGTGCCAAAGTCAGAGTCATTATGGAGGGACGTTCGCGGACAACGGTGGGTGCCTGACCCACAATTGTTGCGGACCAAAAGTCGTCCTATGATGTCAAGAATAAGGAATGAAATGGATGGGGTACAGCGAGAACAAGGAAGCCGGAGGGAAGATCCGGACTTGAGGGAGATTCAACCGAGGCAACAATGTAGAGTGTGTCATCAAGAGGGGCATAACCACAGATGCTGTCCCAATTCCCGTGGGGCTTCGACAAGTGGTAGTGCTATAAACTAGGCAAGTGCCGTCACTGTTTTTATATAATATACTCAGAATATCATTTGGTTTTTGTTCTTTGCATTTGGAAACTAATAACCGTATTTAATATTTGTCAGGCGAGCGGAGACTCGATTTTGGTAAGTGACATTGTACGTGGGACTTGTCGTTATCTTCTGTATGGACAAGTGCTAGGTGAGTATGTAGAGTATGTTGTATCAGTATGGACAAGTGTTAGGTGACTATGTATAATATGTTATATCAGTATGGAGCTTCCGCTAGGCGAATATGTAGACTATGTTGTATTAACTTAGTTGTTATTTTGTTTATTGTTGTAAATTATGGATAATTAAACTATTTGCTATCCATTGTACTCGTTACATTAGTTGCGTTGTGCAGCTTTTTCCTATAATGCGAACAATGATATTACTTTGGCATTAGTAGCTACTACTTTGGCAAGTTCAACCACAAGGCCCTTCTAGTATTGAACAACCATTGTGTGCTAAGAGGGCAACTATAATTTTATTGAATAGTTACTGTTTTAATCTGGTTGTAGAACTTTAATGTATGCTCCCTTTGCCTATCATATGCTTGTATGTAGTCGTTTGATGTGTTCTGGATCTAGTCAATCTATTGCAAGGGAAAACTAATTTTGGTCCCATGCTGCAGGAATACCTGCCCAAAAAAACAAAAACAAAAAATCCCGGTAGAACTCGAGTTTTACTGGGATTTTTTTTTTTTATTACCCCAATTGGAGACTTGATTTCTATTTATGGAAATCGAGGAAAATATCGAGTTCTACTGGGATTTTTTTTTTTATTACCCCAATTGGAGAACTAATTTTAGGTAATTTCAAGTACAGATAAATTTAAACTATTCGTCCCCAATATTTTTTTTAAATGTACCACATTTATCTAAATGAATAATACATCCTTCTCCAAAAAAAAGAAAAAAAGAAAGAAAAAAAATGTACGTTGTTTAAAGAAGAAGAATAATAATACAGGTTCTTTTTTTCTTTTATTACTCTTATGTCACACACAAATATATATATATATATATATATATATAGCAGTATTAGCACATTAAATCAAAATATATTAAATATCTCTTTTCCTATATATATAAAATTATAAATTCATTATTTTTATTTTTTCTAATTCGATACATAACCTATACTGAACAGGGAAATTTGATTCTACAAGAAAAATAAACAAAAAAAAAATGCTCTTCCTTGTACTCTGGTTGTTTTCTACTAAACCGCCAACATCGAGGAGTAAATACCCTGTAAATCCAAAAATATAACTGAAAATAAACAAAATAAAATTATACAATCTGGTTTTTTTGTTTTCAACTGCCAACATCTAAGTAACCCAACCTTGTAAATCCAAAAAAAAAAGAAAAAAAAAAGAAAAGAAAATCAACATCTCATGTCTTTACAATCCAACAATACACAAAAAGCACACATTCAGTATAATTTCATATCACATTGTAATGCACAAAGCCAGATCACAATGTACTAAGTTCATAAAGAGATCAACTTTCCACACAAGAGGGGTCTCAGGGGGAAACTCATCAATCAATATATTACTAAAAGCTGAAGCGTAGCGTTTAATGTCGCTGCACTCACGTTGAGCCACGTCAGTGGCCATGTCATCCCAATCCTTTTTTTTTTAGTTTTTATTTTACCTACAATTATAAAACAATTTTTACAAGTTTCAGAATAACAAATCCCAGTATTATATGTATAATAAATCCCAACCCACTCTTTATCTATTTACTTCCACCATAAAGCCCAGCCCAAGGCCTTTTCAACTTAAAAGAAAGATCTGAAACCGTGGAACCTTGAAGGGTTGTGCATGAGAAGCACAGCGTGATACGCTTCAACTCTATGGTTTCACAGTAACGGTTTCAAGGACAACCAATGAGTCTAAAAATCTCCCCACCTTCCTACTCTACGATTTCACAGTAACGGCCGCTTATCTGAGTTCTTTCCTTGTTGTCTTCCTCTCCTCACAATATATAAATACTTACGGAACCTGGCTGATTCAGTTAGGTATCTCTAAACCCCAGTTGTTTTTGTGCTCCATTATTTTGCTTGATGTTTTTAGTTTCCCTTTTTGCATTTTGTTACTGCCTCTTTTGTGGAATGGTGTGGATGATTGTTATGGTGGCTGTGGTTTTTAATTGGTGCACTGTCTAACAGAAGCTTCAGAAATACTGCCAGTAGTTTGTCTTTTGATTTATATGGATTGGTAGTAGTGGTTTGCTGCCTGTATGTTTTTTCTCTAACAAAGTGAATTTTAATCTTATGTCTTTGAAATTGTATTTGTTGCTATAATATGCTTGAATTAGGGTTTATTATTTTAATTGCCTTGGTCATTATAGGATGATTTCAAAAGGGAAAGAACAACCAAAAGTTGAATTAATATGTGATCATACAATTATTTGTTGTGGCATTTCCCCCTCTCATAATTGTGGGTATGGGATGAAGACTATGTTATCTTTGTTTTGATCAATGAAAGACCTCGCACAATCAGAATGAGGAAGGGATGCAATGCTATAATGTTCTTTATGTTTTGCTTTCTGGAAAATTGTAATGTATTTTTTACTAAAAATGGTAGGTGTATTGTAGGACTATCAAGCCAAATTTGAATGCTACCTAAAGGATAAAAAATAAAAATAAAATAAATTTTGCTAAGTGCTAAACTAGCCATGATAATTGATAATAAGATTAGATTTGGGATTGGTTTAGAATTTAGCGTGTGTTTTGAATTGGATTAATTGACGAACTATCCATTTTATTCCTATTCATAAATTTTTAATGGAATTGTTTTGGATAGCTAGAATGCTAAATAGAGTGGAGGATTGCATCACAAATCTATTTTATTTCATGCAAATTTCAGAGCATTTTATAACAATAAAACCATCATAATATCAGAACCATAATCATTAGTAGTGGCATCAGCAACAAAACCAGAAGTTTCAATTGGATTTGTCATGTGGTTTCACATTCAATTGTTCTTCTTCCATGTGTTCACAAAAAATTAACTAAAGGTATCCATGGTTGAATTGTTAACTAACAGCTCCTACCCATGTATAAGAATTTTGTTATGAAGCCTATTTGAATGCAAAATATCTAATAAAATGTTTGACAGAAAGTGCAGTACATGTTTCTAATGCATCTTCTAGCCACTCGATAATTTAAGTTAACAATGACAATGACACTGGAAGTGTCACTTAGGATGAATCTTCTAAATCTAGCCACGTGATATGTAGCTTATGCACAATTGTTTAATTCATTATATGTGATTAGTTTGACTCTATTCAATTTAATAGAAAATTGTCATCCAAAATTTTAATCAAAGTCAAAGGTTTGTGTTAATTTGTCATCAACAGAATGTCCTCTGTTCTTGATTTCATAGATGCCATAGTTAAAAGCATATGAAACTTGATATATGCGTTTTGTAATTTTAGAGAGGCAAGTGGTGTTGTGGACCTCTTAAGGATGATACAATCAATTTTTTTGACCTTTGAGACCCCAATGCTTTGAAAGTGAAATTTTCATAACTATGTGGGGTTACTTTGATTTGTTTGTGATTGTAAACAAATATTTTGTTGAAGATTCATGGAGTTAATATTTTTAGCCACTGTAACACATAAGGGTTCAAATAAAAAATCATGTTAAAATCCAAGACTGGATTGTGATTTATATAATATCTGTTTCAATCTCTCTCTCTCTCTCTCTCTCTCTCTCTCTCTCTCTCAAGAAAACCTTGACACTATTTTCTGTTTGTTTGTCATTGTTTTTTATTTATTACTATTTAAATCTTTCATATTGAGGGCAAGTTGTACATTTAGGTGATTATACTGAGGTGTGAAAATTTCCATATTGAAGTTGATGAGGATGTAGAGATATATGTGTAAAAAGACGAAGATGTGTTATCATGAAATCACTCAGTGAACATTTTTTTCAAGAATTTTTGAAGTTGATGAAATATTTTCCTCAAATTGAGAAGTTTTAATTAACTGCATACTTTTTTAAAAATCTATGCCTCTTATGTCATGTCACTACTATTTAAGCACGATGAGCTAGGGAAAAAGAAATCAACATTGAGATTAGTGTCTACAACATTTTTCAGCAACCATCTTGATGCCTTAGAACATGGTTAATTAATTATTTCCTAGATGTAGCCTTATATACATCATTAAGTTCAATAATTTAGTTGATTCTCAAAAAAGTTCAGTAATTTAGTCTTCTTATGAGGTCCATTCTGTGAAATAATTGCTACCAAAGGCCAAGCTTCAAAACATGGTTGTATACATAATACATTTCGAAGTACAAATAAATAAAACTGCTATTGTTTTGGGTCTTTTGTCTATTGATCTCATTCAAAAGGAAGGTGTTAACTGCAATTATAGCAGTTGGAAAATCAATTGTGGAACAATAAGTTATTTAATGAATTTTTGACAGAAATTCACATGCTTGGTAGTGGAAGGTTTTAACACAAAGTGAAAGAGTAAAAACAAAGGTAGATTAAAAGCAAAAAAGGAGGGAGATTAAAAAGAATGAGGTTGGTCTAAAAAACTATTATAGTTTAAGTTTTTGGGTTGGTCTTACCTTGTGATATTTTAATTTTTAACGGAACTGCATGAAGACAGGAATCTCCAAATAGTCTTAGAAAAATGGCCTTCATGATACTTGTGTGAACTTACTTATCAAGCAGGAAGACACTATAGATAGATGACATAAAATATTATATATTTTTTTAGTGTTTGAGTGTGCATTTGCATGTGAGTGTTTGTGTTCATTTATCAAAAGATTAAAAAAAGAAGTGTTCAATGATGTGGATACCTGTCACCATTTTGATTACTATTTTACTTACCAATTGCTCACAAGTTACCTATTAATTTACATGTTTTGACATTGGATTGTTTTTTCAAGTATTTCTAACTTTTAATTATAAATAAAATGAAAAGGCTTTGCTAAAATATTCTTTATATTTTTATTTGGTTGTGTAGGTTGTTCATATTTTCTACCAGTTGATTACGGAATATCTATTAAATTGCAAGTTCAACAGCTATAAAATGAAAAGGCTATGCTAAAATATTTTTTATATTTTCATTTGGTTGTGTAGGTTGTTCATATTTTCTATCAGTTGATTACGGATTATCTGTTGAATTTCAAGTTCAACAGCTAGATTGTTTCGTAAAGTATGTCCAACTCTCAATTAATGAAATGACTATTATAAAATTGAGATTATATTATCTTTTTTTGTGCTAAAATAATTTTTATATTCTCTTTTGGTTTCTACCAAATTATAATGGATTATCTATTAAATTGCAAGTTCACACAAGCAGGAATATTTCTTCAGGTCTCTCTAAAATGAAATGCTTTGCTAAAATAGTCCCCATATTATTAGTAGGGTGTTCATATTATCCACCAGTTATTTGAAATGATTTTTTGCTATAATGACGGTTAAATGATGGTTGGTAGGGCTTAAGTAGTAATACATTGAAAATTATTCAAAATAATAACACAATCATAAATAATAATAATAATAATAATAAATCAAAAAATTATCACGCGCAACACGCGGGTCTGCGACTAGTTATTCTAATTTCACTGCTTGAACTTTATATAAGAGATGACAAAATTGAGACAGTTAAAGCAAACTCAACAAGCCCATCAAGAAATCAATCAAAGCTGATCATATTTCACTTTTTGTTACACGTTCATGATTAAGACAGCCATTAAGGATTCTCAAAAAAATAAAAAATATGTATTGCAGCCATTAAGGACATCATCTAGAGGTGGTAGGACTGAGTGGGACCCAAATATTTCTCCATGGACTCTTTCTTACGCTCAGGATCCAGGCTGCAAGCATGAACACTATCAAGTATTGTTAGGTTCTAGAACTTTAAATGTTATTATACTGAAACAATTATGCAATGTTGGAACAAATAAAATAACTTCAAAAGAATAACTAACCTATTCCTGAAGCCAAGAAGAGTATAATGTACAGCAGTTGCAGAACAAAAATGCAGGAGCTATAGCAGCGGCAGGAACTGCACGAACAGCAGATGTGGATGCAGAGACAGCACCAGCTCCACGCTCGTACTTTTTGAAGGGAGTGCCAACTAAGGCAGAAGCAGATTTTCCCAGGCCATGACTAAGGCTCTCATAAGCCTGTCAAAAACAGAACATTAATACCTTATTTGTAATAATTGCATTCACAAATAGGATCCCAATATACAGAGGAAATTTACTTGTGTCGCTGTCAATTGTGTTAACAATATGTACAAAAAATGCATTGAAACAATATGAAGAAGAAAAATGCCCTATAATGCAAAAGATCTCATAATCACTGATCTGTACCCCATTACTACTGCTGTCAGCGGAAGATTTCACTTCTGTTTCCTCTGTATCATCAGTTGCACCAGCAACTTCTGGCCCAACAGCTTTAGTTCTCTTTGGAAAAGGAGTGAAACCTTCTTGTTTGCAGCTCAACAAACAGATCAGCTCTCTTCCTATTACTTACAATGATCTCTCCCTTCACAACTGCAAGGATAAACCTAACCTTGTTTTCCAACTTCAACAACTCCATTTCACGTTGTTCAATAGAAATTTCTGCACAAAATACAAAAGTTGCAATTAATAATTGTTTCCCTAAAAAATGGCTGAACTTATTGAGTATCAGTTCTACTCTTTTGCCATGAGCATAAGTGAGCTCACCTTTCTTTTCTCATAAAACTCAAGTCTTAAATGAAAAAAAATCTTCAACAACTGCAGGAGGGAAAATCACAAACAGTAAGTGTGTTATCATGGAAATTATATTGGTAAATCAATGTTTGTTACGTCATCACAATTCATATAAAAATCTGCAGCCAGCATTAATTTTCATGAGAAACTGGGTACAATCTAATTCACATTGTGGTGGATAACATAATTCCCAAGGACTTGAGCAAATTTACCTCAATGAAGGGATGTTTGCATGATCTTTCCTCCCTGAAATCATACAGATCATTCATTTGTGAATTCAAAATGTGATAACAAGATTAGAACTAAAAACGCATACTGAACTAGATTCAGCATTAAAGAGTCACACATGAATTTAAAATGTTCATCTCACATAATTAGGAGTGCCAAATTGGCCATTTGGTTGAAGCAGGTTAATGTTGTTGGAGCCCACATAGTCTTCTGCCATTCCAATGATGGTACTCGCAAGACTCTGCTCACCGTGATGATAAGCTGAATGCTCAGACACATAACCAGAAAACTGGGCAACTTTTGCTTCCTTGACAAAGTTCCTCTTGAAAGAGTAGAAAAGAATTTTCCTCTGTTCAAGCTGAGTACCAGGCTGTATTTTATGAGCTTCCCCATCTGATCAAGCTGAGTACCAGGCTGCACATGCAGAAGGTGTTATATTAGATATATATTCGTTCACTTTCTCTAAAAACACAAGAAGAAAGCATGGCAAAACTTTGACCTCAAACTGCCTAAGCCAACTCTTCCTCTCTTCTATCTTCTTCTTACTAAATGCCAGCTCAATGGCCTCCCAATCCTGTTCATCTTCCCAAATAAAATCTTTACTGCATTTCTCAAGATTTGCAAAGTACTCTCTTCCTTCCTTTGATGTGCTTGTTCCCAACCCCTAAAAAGACACAAACAAATCAATATGCAAAAGACAGAAAACGGATAATAGAATAAAACCAACTGTAATTGGTTCACATGTAACAAATTTAACAATGCAAACCTTATAGTACTTGGTAGACCACCCACTTGCATTGCCCGTCAAATTGTGCTTCCATGACTCGTACTCAAGCATGGTATAAAATGATAATTGTGTCCCATTTTTGTGAGTTGCTTGCAAAGATGGGAACTGACTATTTTCCCTCAAGAAACATTCCACTTATATTGAAGTTGTGCTAATATTTGAACTAGTTAACTGAAAATACTAACCTTCACAATAGGAGTGATAAACTCAACTAAGAAAGATGGAACTTTTAACAGTGATGGCCAATAAGAATGAATAAAATTTATCAACAGCCCTTTGATGTGGGAACCATCATGATCCTGTACAAGAATTATAGTTAAAATTTTATTTTTGTTGAAGGCTGTCCATGTGCCTTGTAGAGAGAATTGTAAGCACAAAACAAGAACAAAACAATAAGATTTTAGTAAGGCGCACCTGATCAATCATTATCATCAAATGACCATATCTCGAAGATTTTACATTGGTGTATTCTTTATGCTGCTGAAGTCCAACAATCTGCTTTATGTACCCAATTTCTTTATTCTCAGTGAGCTGTTTAGAGGTGGCTTCCCTCACATTGACCAATTTACCTCTCAATGGGAACACACCATAGCAATCTCGACCCACAGCAGCACGCCCAGCCAACTGTAATACAATGAATAAAGTCAAAAATCATACAAAGTGAAACCCATTAGAGCTAACTTTAATGCTAAAATACTCTGCATAGTGACACAACAACTTACTGCAAGAGCCTTAGCTGAACCTCCTTCAGTTAAAATCAAGGTACATTTATCAGCCCCCCACATAAAAAGCCTACAAAAATTTTGAAGTTACGGCTGTATAAATATAAATTGAGTGTGTTTTTATGATAAAAATCTCGTTATGCTAATTCAAGGTTGCAATATTTGGGAAACAAGCATACCTTTTTATTCAATAAAGGTTTCAAAACCTTCATTCAGATTAGCTCCAACATCTTCAAGCTCCATTTTCGTGGACCTCAGAGGTAGGGTCCAAGAAAACTGATGAAAAGGCTGACGAGGTTTTAAAGTTGGAGATTTTGGACTGTTGGACTCCAGAAAATCATTATCGATGGTCTAAATCCAAATGCAGTCAAACATTCAGATTTAGACCATCGATAGTGATTTTCTGCCGTCCAACAATCCAAAATATCCTACTTTAGAACCTCATCAGCCTTTTCATTAGTTTCCTTGGACCCTACCTCTAAGGTCCACATTCAAGTAGCTGCACTAATATCCACTGCATGTGATTGAATCCCCACCTAGAAAGAGTCATACAGTAGTCTGTGAGATATATACATAATTACTTCCCTAGCTAAGATCATATACCAAGAGCTCAGGCAACTAAAGGGTACAAACCATCAGAGGATAGGATGGCCCCATAACATGTGACTGTTCAGTAGGACGTGGGGGAAAATAAGCAGCATCTCTTTGAATTCCATCTTTACAAGAGTCCTGCAAATCATATTGTTTAAGAATGAATAGATGCAAGTCAACAGTTTGAAAGATATTTGAAGAGAATGCACAAACCTCTAAATCTCTAAAGCCCAAATACTGATCAGCAGTTGATGAAAGATTGTGAGTTTCTAGCTGTAGGCTTTTCAGCTTTCACATTGGCATTCAAAGTAAGGTTCCCAATGGAGTCTTCAAATGCATTCCACACCTGCTCAGAATGAAAGATAGAAACTGATAAATCCCTTCAATTCGTGCTGAGGCCATGATACCAATGAGCTCTAGCTCACATGGCAGTTCCTCCTTCCATAATAATGGGATGGAGGCCAAGGTGGTAGGTTAAAAACCAACTAGCTGAGTGTGTAACAAATGCAGTCCAACTAAAAAACCATAACAAAATTACTGATGCCATTTCGAAATTAGAAGAACATCAGACTTACAAGCTGCAATCTCAGTGGAGAATAGCACGATAATTTGTAGAAAACTAAACACAGCCAAGCAACAAAGGTCCCTTTCAACCACAATCACAGTAAAGTCCTGTCAGTAAATTTGTAAGGATTAACCAAAAAAATAACATGATTAAAACAAATATATGATACGAGAAACTGAGCTGAGTGAACTAGAGGAAATACAAGTCTAAGATAAAGCATGGATTTCGTGCTGAGGCATGAATTAAGGCAAAAGCTTCAAGATGCACCCTTAAAGTTTGTTTCAATTTTGAATTTAAAAAATGAGATTCAGAAAAGAAATACTTAATTGTTTAGAGAGGAAAAGATAAATAATCTTGAATTAAAACCTTTACCTTGTTTGCCTAGCTCTAAAGACCCAAAGTGAGTCACCTTTACGGATGAGGCATCCGTCATTGGGCTGCCTTGGGGTATACTATGTAGCACATGTAATTGCTCTTTCACATCAAGCTTCTTGTGGATCAAATCAAACTCGTTGTTCAATCCTTCAATTGAGTGATTAACTCCCTGGTCTTTGTCAGAGGAAGGGTTATTGTACAACTAAACTCTAAAACATCTTGAATCCACAATGCTAAAAATCTGGGACACCAGTTGACAGAAAGTAATCTAACTGAAATTTATTGATGATTTACTTGAATTTTTGTTTTATAGCTTGGGATCAATCCAAGGCTCAAAAATTCTTAGGTTCAATCTTCAATGCCTAATTGCTTTATGATGTAAATCAAGCAATAGTTGATAACCAGCTTGAAAATCTCAACTCCAATAAAGCCAATTGATGCACAATTGTTAACAAAATCAACCGGATACTTGGGCACATGGCCACCTGGATAATAGGCTCAGCTTTGATTTTGATTTTAATGAGATCTTCCATAATTTTGTCATGACTTTTTTCTAAATCAAGTTGTTCATGAATGTTCTCAACAACCTTATCTTTTACTCTTTGATGCAGTAATTTTCAACTTGCAATGGTAAGACTTGATCTTGTTCAGCATCATCAATATTTTGGATGAAATTTGGCCTCAACTTGTCAACCCCAAATCAATGTTTTCTCTTGGAGCTTGAACATGAAACTTACTGAAACAGTTTCATAGGCAATAATCTTGACTTGGTGGTAGGATAACGAAAATTTTCAATACCACAATCATTTTATTTATATTAATTCACAAGTCATAATCATAACATGAATAACACAATATATAATAATAATCATAGAAATAGGTCAATGTTTATCTCTTTATCAAAAAAAGAATAAATTTCACCCTTAACTTGAAGCGCTTTATACTCTTGTAAATCATCCCAACATTCACGCAAATTACTCTCTAGCTTATTTAATACAATTCTTACTTTTTCCTCTTCACAGATCTCCTAGTAATCAAAACAGTCTTCTAAATTACTCAACCAATCTGTGCAATCTTCTTTATGCACTATTCCATCCAAAAATATATATATATATATATATATATTATTTCTAGGTATTCATTTACATTTACGCTTATACCAAGCGAGATCTCACAACTTGAAGTTATTATTTATAGGTATTCATAAGTCCATAACACCACCTTTTGAACTTTAATTGTAGTCTAGATGGCATACACCCCTTAATCGTTGTCATCATAGCGGTTCTTGTCAGCTTCATCATTTGGCTACTAGACCTAGCAAGTAAAGCTAAGGCTCTGATATCAACTCTCACAGCTTGATTAAGAGAAAAGGGCTATTGCATTGCTAGACCCTAACAACACTCTGATTCATAAGGCTAGATAAGAGAAAACAAGCTGACTAAAATTTTATTGATAAGTGGCTTGAACTTTAATTTTAAAACTTGGCAAGCATTTTAAAGGCTTCATATACAGCACACCTACTCTACAAGGGAATTTCCTAAATTAACTATAGTTAATATTACAATATAAAGACTAAATTTTGACTAAAATACCTACAAGAACAACCACAAACAAGAAAATAACACCCTACTCTTGAAAAGTGAAAACTGAAAAAATAATAATGAAAGTCTTCCAACAGCAGCTAATGTTATATCTCCAATATGTAATCTTGTCAAATTACTGCCACCATTCAAGTGATTTCATTTCCACAAAGCACATGGAGAAAGAAAAAAGATAAACTTCAAAGTTAATAAATGTGTCATTAAAGCATTTGGCAATAATAGAATGCCAAATTCTTGTTCCTATCATTCCCAAAACCAATTTAGATCAGTCTTCTAGTCTATCGTTTATATCTAATGTAAATTCAATCTGTTCATGAACTGTCATACAGACACTGAAAAACATTAAACCAATCATTAATAATTAACTTAGTATTCCAATCAGGAAGGCAAGCTCAGAGGACAGACCCTGCAGTTGATTCAATGCGCTCTTCCACTGTTGCACTCACAGAGAGCTTGGATTTGTAAACAGGGAATGTAAGCACAACACCAAGAATGATGAGATCCTAGAAGCCTGAAGGGGCTAGTCAAAACAGCTTTACTAGTAGCCCTCGCCCTCTCAATATTTTCTCGGTCTTCCTACATCATCCAAAGGAAAAATTGCAGGCCATATGAAGCACCAAGTTTACATAGTACTCGATATCATGAAATCCAAACAAGATAAGCAAAAAAGGTCACAATTTCTGAAGTATACCTCTCCTGACATCATGTCAAGTGATGCAAGGTAAGAAACACCTTCCTGAGAGAATATCACAGGTGCATACTCATCTCACACAGGGGAAGGCTCCCTCTCCATTGTCTTTATTGTCCAACCATGTTGTCTCTCAAAATTTTCCCCGTCTGAATCCATTACTCTCTGTGCATAGGCCACACCACCCAGTAGGTGGATAATCATTCGTAGGCTGTCAAAATAAATCAGCATCAGCAGATACAATACTCCATACTCATTACAGCAGGCAGGAACAAAAATATCTAAGGTTTCAACAGCTGCTACAATTGATTTAAAAGGACAATACTCCATACTCATTAGCTTAACAACAAAAAATCAGCAAATATCTTGCATATACTAGAACAGAAGTGAAAGAGCATCACAGGAAAATGCAAACAAATAAAAGATAAAAAGTTCATTGAATAGGAAGATTCAGCGATCGGGTCACAAAAAATGTGCACATACCTGCATGAATCTCTTACTTAATGAAAGACGCAGCTTTGTATGTCACTAATGACTTCACTGCAGAGAGACTGAGGCCAGCCCTCTCCCTGACAGGGGAAGAACTTGCAGATGATGGTAGACAGTCTTTCAATGAGCTCAACTAGAACTTCCAACCCTGGGCAAGGTCTGCAAAGGTTGTAGGGAAGCTAGTTAAATACACCGGGAACAAACAAATGAAATCTCATAATCAACCAACACATGTTGGGTTACCTCCACTGTCATATTTAAGAACCATATCCTTGTTGGAATATATACCTCCAGCTAATGTCCTTATTTGAGGCATTCACCTAGTTCCAATAATGTACGTTCAAACCATATTGAAAACAAAAATAATCTTATTGAAATGTGAAAAGAGAAATAATAATGGAATAAAGTGTGTTGTTTCACATTAAGCTTTCAGATACCTTTTTTGAATCTTACGTTGTCTCGTATAATGAGGAGGAGGTCTTGCATGTCCTTTGCTAGATGCCTCGGGCCTAACATTGTGTCCATGTTTGTGCCCCCCTGTCCCACACGGAGGTGCCTTTGATATGCGTTTAGGCCGACCTTCAGCCACTGCAGGTAACCCAACCGCCTGCTCAGCCTGAACATGGAATGGGTTAATGGCTGAAGAAGGGGTAATAAACGAACTATGGGAAGGTGGCTCCTGCTGCATGTCAGGTGGGGTTAGATTAATACCCAGGTCAAAGGATGGAATGGGTGACAGCTGAAGAAATGACTGTGGGGTGGGTGGACAAACGTCAGACCCAAGACAAGGAAGTGGGGTAGGTGGAGGGATGGTGGGGCAAGGAGATGGATGTGAGGTGGGTGAAGGGATGGTGGGCATAGGGGCTGGATGTGGGCTAGGTGAAGGGATGGTGAGCGTAGGAGCTGAATGTGGGTTGGGTGAAGGGATGGTGGCGGTAGGGAATGGATGTCAGGATGGATGTGGGGTGGATGAAGGGATGGTGGGGCTAGCAGATGCATGTGGGGTGGATGGAGAGGGATCGAGGGTAGGGACAAGCCGAGGGGTAGCAACAAGTGGACGAGATTGACATCCGGCCGAAGCTGTGCTCGTGCTTGGGCCGGCAGGCATAGCTGCCTCCTCAATCGGGGCCTCAGGGATAGGAGGTTGGACACGTGTCATTGCTTTCACTGCCATCAGCACCTCAATAATGTCGTTGTGGTCCTCCATGCCCACTGGGTGACGCCTCAACAAACGAACATATCCTTCAATCTGCACATGGAAAAACCACACATATTAGTAATGCAATACGAAATCAACAATGCCAATCGATAATAAAATAAATGTTGGTTCTAAATTGGTTCTGCTAGTAATAATTGCAAATTAAAGGGAGATGAAGTGCTAAGCAAAAAATGTAGTAACAGACATCACGCTCTCTAAATAGTGGTTTCATGGTAAGAAATACGGTAAGATGTAGAAGACATTGAGAAGTTACCAGCAGAGTCACTACAGCACCAGGCCTATCGATGAACCTCCGAGTCACCCTTTTAAACCAGTCATGGTACTCATGCTGTGGAGGCATATCACCAAGCACTGCTTCACAATGCCGATAAAGGCGATTATCCCACTCAAGGATATGCACAGCATGTTTCTGCATCCAATTAACACCGATCTTCCCCCTCAAATCAATGCCATGAAGCACTCTGTCAGTGTCAACATCGCGGGGAATTTCTTGGATCATCCCAAATTGACAAACGACACGATTCAGTGTATGTCTCTCTACTAGGTGGAAACATACAAGTGGCACCGTTGCCGTCCATACGGCCCTCCCTGCAACGCACCACGGCGGGAGTTCGTCAAAATGAGTTTCAAATGGCTGCCACACCACCTACAACAGCCAAAAAAGAAGTACACAACACATTAGGGAACAATGTTTATATTTCAAAGTTCACCAAACCTATATGGACGTTCGTAAAAGAAATAAGGCATTTTCATACCTGGTCTGGTAACATGGAAGCTAGTTGCTCGCGATACCTATCCCTGAAGATGTGGGCGGGCCTATTTTTCTTGTTTGGGACCCACAACCACCTACAATTAAGAAGAAGGGATCAATATCTAAAACTTTCCTACTAAGATAATTCCAATGTTAATACTATAATGTAATCACATATAAGTACTGAGATAATCTTAAAGATATTAAACTAATTAATAATATCACTAGAATAAGAAACGGCGCTTTTAAAAAACAAAGCACAGACCTGCTATATTGACAGTCACAAAATTATAGTAGATTAACATAATCATATACATTGAACCTCAGTTTAAAATTTTGTTATGTTGACATAAAAAATTGCTAGAAGCCTTTAAAATCAATAAATAAAATCAAGTTACATGATTGTGGGGTTGGTAATGATCACATAACAGTATATTATAACAGTATGAGGTAGAGACTTACTTCAGGGATAGTGGACCACGTACTGGAGGACCATAAGCACCCATTGGCGGGCCACGCTCAACTGTTGGGCACAAATAGGAGAACCTGGCCCATGCCCAGTACTGGAGTAACAGTAAGCACCCACGAATCTGACTGGTGTCCTCGCTTGCCCTGCATAGTTCTCGATACAACCATGCAAGGCAAGCACTTCCCCAACTGTACCTTCGTGGGTTGTGAAGGTCTTCCAACTGCTGCACCCACATTAGATGCACCCTATTGCCGGATTTGTCCATGAATATTGTGTCCCCCAATAGCGCTAGGATGTAGCATCGTGCGTACTCATGCAGCTGATCCTCTTCAGCATTAGGCGACAATGGATTAGCAACTTCCTCCAAAAGCCGGTTGATGAGAATCCTCTGCCCATCAAGTTGCTTATGGTTGTCTTGATTTACAGGTCAAAAGCCAAGGAAGTCCCGGCACACATCCACCCAAGTTTTTTGTATGCTCCCTGTTATAGCGTCACCATCAACAGGAAGCCCGAGAAGAACCTCCACATCCTGTAATGTGATGGTGACCTCACCATGTGGCATGTGAAAGGTGTGAGTCTCGGGCCACCATCGCTCCACTAAGGCCGTTATCAAGCCATTGTCAATCTCTCTACCCGGGACCCAGAGGAGTCCCTTCAAACCAACTGTGTTGATGATGTTCCTCACTCAGTCGTCCACCATTGGAGGTTGCTTGGAGAACTCTGAACTACAGCTACGGCAGGTAATGGACCCTGGATCCTGCACATAACAAAACCATGGATTAATATATGACAGCAAATACATGTACATTGTATGGATTAAACGCATGTGCACAAGTAAATATTTAGTGTTGTGTTTTACCCACCCATTCCAAATAGCTTCAGACCGATCCTTCGCCTGCTGTGACAACACCGAGTTGTCAATGGGTCCAGGCTGTGTATAGTCAATCCATCCAGCATTTGCAGTAGCCATACTGCAGAAGAATTATAAGCAATTAGTTTCAGAATTGAACACACAATATGCTTAAATATATAGGTATGAGTTAGAGCAAGTAAAGCCAGTTTGTACAATGAGAATTCAGTAAAAGATGAAAGACTGAACCAAAAGAGGCCAATATGAACACAAAGCTTTTTAGACTTAGAATTTTATTTTTAAGGTTACAGTTTTGAACACACGCAGTTTTTGTATTTATTTTTATTTTTTAGAAGAAGATCACACACAGAATAATGCTTAGTTACAAATACCACAATACAATGAAGGGCTTTGATAAACTTACTATCAAACATGAGATTAAAGGGTAATTTAGGAACATATAAGACTCAAGATAGAGACAGCGTGGAACTAAGATGAGCAATGCTTAAGAAATAGTAGTAGTGGATCCATTTGCCAATGTAACACAAGGAAGATTATTAAAATACTTGAGGTCAAAAAGCAAACCAGAGGTAGCAGTCATGTGATCTGTGACTCTTTAGATTTGTAGGTGGCGAGAGAAGTAATGGGAATAACTATCTAAATAGAGTAGAAATGGAAGTTGATGCTGTAGAATTAGGTAGTTGTGCAGACACTAAGAGACTATAATATTCCTTTGAAAGACACTAGGTGGCGGTGCTCTTCCTTAGGAATAGATACTACTCTAGTAGTTGATGTTGGTGTAAGTGACTAAAGTATTCTCCTCCTCTTGAAGACTAACTTGATGAGCAGGGGGTTTACCATGCTGATTCCAACAAAAGCCTACAATATGATTCACAAAGACTTCATCCTCAATAATGTCCTTATCCCCCTTGTTCCTGATCTCCATGACCACCTCTAGAAAATATACCACCGGATGTAATGATGGAAAAAGTGGATTTCTCACTAGATGATGGAATAATTAAATTGGTGTAAGGAGGTATGTCTTAGTTGATTGATGACTTCACCTAGAAAGGGAATCTGAAGTTCCTTACTTCCCAAACCTGTTCCAACCCAAGTTGTGCAGTAGGTAAAAATACTAGATTGCTCCTTTTCTTAGACTCCATACTATTCCACAAACCACTCCTAATATGCACATCTTTAACTCTCCTATAAGCATACTTAGGATTCCTAGTACCATCAATCGAATAATTGAACTTCTTTCTCCCAAGTAGAAAGACATCAATTACTTGGGCCTGTTGTGTATACTTCTATGATACGAATTGAAGCAATGGAAAGTATATCATAAGGAAATAAAAAAATGTGTTGTATACTAGCATTCAATTCCACATTGACTCTCAAATCAAAACAAATAATTCAAAACCAGGCAGAAAAATTGTGGGCCCGTAGGTACACTAGAAACTGAAAATACTAACCCAAATGGGAAAATGTAACACTATCAAGTGAAACCCAACCAACAAATGCTAAAAACTGAACTTCTGATTTATCACAACTTCACCACCTTCTTTTTCACATAATCTTCTAGCACCATTCACCAAAATAACTCATCGAACCAACAAGTGTCAATTGGGAAATTGGGAATCAACCAAGGAAAATTCTAAAACTACTACAAATTTTACTACATAAAACTTACAAACTGATGTGGAAATGAATGTGATTGGTGGCTTCAACCACCTAATAAAATAATTTTTTTTTTGTGATTGATGACATACCAATTTGTAAGCTCTATGTAGTATCCCGAGCATCACTTGTTAACCAATTATGGGCATAACACCTTAGAATAATCAATCACATACTGTGATGAAGGGGGTCAAGACATACTGAAGCCTCATAACAACCAATTGCATGCTTGTGATGAGAAAAACCGTACACACAGGAATGAAGGAGGCTAATTAAGCCATAACAGACCAAATAGGCACCCTCAGATGGAGATCATGTGAGTTCTAGGTGGTCGGTGAAAATTCTAGATGCAATCATGGTCATGGTAAGGACTGGGACTGCATGCTTACAACTGGGAACATTGCCTGTGTTGGGCAATGCTATCTAGTGTTACCGGTATTAGGCGAATCAACCCATGACTTGGTCTTCGAAGTCAAGCTATTGGCTAAATCGTTCTATGCTTGGGTATGGTCGCCAAGTATCTTCTTGAAGGTTTGTACTAACCTACAGCTCTTGAACAATATAGCAATCTGTTCTAATTTGAACAGTTTTAGATAGTAATCAAGTAGTCAATAAGAGAGCCAAAAAGCCAAAAAGCAACCCACATTGGACGTGTATTTTCTTGAATTCATTTCTGGACTTCTTTTGTATCATGTAGTGTTGTTTTTTTTTTTTTTAAATTGTAAATGTCATGCACCTTTATATATTTGCCTTATCTTTGCCAAGAAGCTTTGTAGTGATATACTGTAATTTATACAACTTTTTGAAGTTTCTAGACAAATTAACTTGGAATATCTTGCCCTTGTTCTGTAGATCCTGATGATCCACTGAAGACTACTGATCAAACTGAGGGGTGTAGGCCTAATAGTCTGTTCTCTTCCAGTATATGCATTTGTTCATGAATATAAGCATCTACCATGTTAGTGTGTAACCCAAAGCATGGATTTTAAATATTGCTGTTACAAGACACATTGCCACACCCTCTGACTTATTTGTGATGAAAATCATCATCTTCAATGCTAATGCTCTGTAGCTGCTAGTCTTTAACGTTACAATTCTTCTCCACTTTCCAAATACTTCAAGCTAAACATCAATTTTTTTTTTCTAATAATTTTTTTACAATGTAATATCTATAAATCTCAAGCTTTGAGATTATATTTTTCTTTTAATTATTTATTTCCTTCTATTTTTAATATTCCTCGCAAAGATGAAATTAAATAGCCAGAAATAATTATTTTGCAGGTGTTTTTTTTGAAGCAAATGCCGCAAGATTATTCATGTAAGCCTCCAAATCTCTACATCTTGACCAAGTATGCATATTTCATAATGAAATGGCATAAATATTATTCAATGTGTATGTTTTATCATTTAATTCTTTTTTCTTTCTTGTGTGTTAAATTTGTTTTATAATTTAATCCTTTTTTTCTTTCATAAGGAAATGGCATAAATATTCTTTCTTTCTTGCCAATTTTTTTTAAAAAAATTTAAGCAATCAAGCAAAATTAATAAAGAATCTAAATTTTGAGGAACCAAATTGGTTTTCTTTTTTAAAATTTAAATATGCGCTAACAATTAAGAAATAAAATTATAGAAATAAATAAAAGTAATTACAAGTTGGAATACAAAGAATGAAATCAAGGACTTAATTTTGTTATGTTTGCAAAAAAATTAAAAACTGTTATCTTGGAATAAAAAAGAAAATTAACAAAAATAGATGCTTTAATGTTTTTATTTTTTCTTAAACTGGAACAAAATAAAAATCAGTTTTGAAATCAAACAACTCTTATTCTTATACAACAAGATTGAAATTGTTTAAATTTAAACATGGCAAAACAAGTTCTTAGTTTTGTGCTTTGGTTCTCGTTAACTTGTAATTTTTATTTCTCGTTAATTCATATTTGTCAAATTTATATCTGTTATCAATTTGATTTTTAAAAATTAGAAGTTAACGAGAAGCAAAGCACAAAACTAAGGACTTGTTTTGCCATGTTTTCTGAAAACAGTTTCTAAAATGCCAGTGCTGCTCTTGCTTGTTCAACCCTGGGCCCCATCTTAAGAGACACACACAACCCATCTTCTTTCGGCGTATTAATTGATGGTCCTACTCGTTCTAATTCTCATTCTAATAATTGTGTCATTGTGTATTAATTGATGGTCCTACTCGTTCTAATTCTCATTCTAATAATTGTGTCATTGTTTCTTTCGGCCAGTGCTCTTGGGCAAGGGTTTCATAACCGGACCGGATCGGAAGGTTGGACCGTGAAAATCGGGAATCAAGATAAAAACCAGTTTGTTAAGCATAAAGAACCGGATTTTTAGTTAATTCTGTGAATCCCTAAAACCTAGGTTGGACCGCACGAACCGGTGGCAAGAACCGTGCGGTCCAACCCCTTAGCAATTAAAAAAAAAAAAAAAAAACTTAACATAATTTTATTCTACTTAATTAAATTCGCCATCTCTTACAATGAATAAAAAAAATTATAATTAAAATCCTTCAAAGATATTCAACTTTACTTCAAAAATTAATCATAAATTTTATGTTTTCATGGTTATTATTTTATTTTATTAACTTTCTTATTTAATTATTAAATATATGCTTAAAAATCATTAAATTTCTCTCACATATATAGATATATTAGTCAATTTTGCTAGTTTTATAAATTTAATATTTATATTTAGGCTTTAATTAATTATTAAATTAATTATGACGTTATCACGATTCGACCCCGATTCGACCTTAGTTCGACCTCAAAAACCTTGAACCTCTCCCTTTTACGGTTCAATGAATGGTCCGGATCTAAAAACCTTGCTCTTAGGCCTAAATATTTGACCATTTTTAAAAGACTTGGATCAGCCCTCCAAACTTTTGTTTTCAATTGAAGATTTGACCGTTGAAAATAAATGCGTAGAATAATTTATTTATTTGAAATTAATTTTTTTTTAAAAGTATTGTAAATAAAATTAAAAGTTAGTTGAAATAGTACAGTAAGACCTATAAATAATACCAAAAAGTGTATTAAAATCCATAAATAGTAGTAAAAATGAGCTAAATAGTAAAAAAAGTCCAATATAAGCTTGTCCAAATGCAACCTAAGAAAGAGGTGAACTTATGAGGTGATTAGAGTTATTACACACTATATATATATATATATATATATATTTTTTTTTTTTTTTTTTGTATTACACACTTACTAATACAAACCCAAAAAAAAAAAAAAAAAACTGAAATTGATTCGTGTGTGCAACATTGTATTAATATAAGTGTACTGGGGGAATTTAATCAACCTTTGAATTACCCGAGGAGTACTTATTGGAAACTCTTTGCTGATGTGTGTGCACCTCCAAGATTAGTTGGGAGAAAGTCCTGGACACCTGGTACCAATAAAAAAAAAAAATTGTATGTGTAACATGATTTTCTCCTTTGATATTATAGCCATTCCCTTTTGATATTATAGCCATCAGAGAATGGATGAGAAATTATTCTTACACGTGCATTTTAAACTCAAATAGTGACTTCAAATTATGATTTCAGATGATTATAACCTAGTGCTTAAGGTGTGTAATAACCAGTTTTTTTTCCACGGCTATTACCTTTTTTTTTTTTTTTTTCTCTCTGGCTCTTCACAGTCTATTATTACATTTTCTCTCTTTCTCTCTTACTCTTCCTAACCTCCATTATTGACTGCATCTTCGGCAAAATAGACTTTTGCCCCTTTCGCCCAAAAAATGTAATAAAATGTCCTTGTTATGAAACTATTTAGCAAAATAACCCTGTTGATTTTCTAAAAATTGAGTTTTACATTTGATGATGCTGCAAAATCACCAGTGAGTCACACAATCCACGCTCGCTCCAACTAATAACCTGCAAGAAGAAGGAAGTGATCTCGCTGTGGGCACCGGTGTAGTGTCGACCAAATACCCTCCGACGGCCAAGTTAGAATTGTTCTCAACTCTAGAATGCTAGAGAGGGTGTTTTTTGCATACCTTGATTTGTGAGGGTATTGAAGCTTTTATAGTAGAAGAAAGTCGGTTTCTCTTCCTTGGACTAGAAGTCTTTTCCTTCTGGGACTCTTCTTCCAGCAATTCCAAACGTGATGGACAAATATTTCCTTGTAGAGTGAGTTTCTCATTAAGGCGGATCTTCTAGAATTATCCTTGTGCGGACATTCTGATTTCCTGGGATTCCATCGGATTTCAAACGTGTACACCAAGTATTTCAAGTGAGGCTAAGCCCTGGGCCCTTGCTTAATGTCGGCCCATGAGTCCGAATCCGTTAGGCCCAATGTTGTGCGATTTCTTACCCTTCAGTTGCCCCCTTCACCCTATGGTCCGTCATGTTTTTCAATGGTCGAATCATTAGGGTGACAGTTAAATATATTTGGGGATGACGATTAAGGATTTTTAATGATGACGGTTGAAAAATTGACGTTTCCAGATTGACCATATTGACGGCTGAAGATTCATGAAGTTGACAATTCCCCAAAGGGTACAATCTATGGACGCGTGCTGACAGGTTGTCAACATTTATGAGGCATGCCACATGTCACTCTCAGAATGGATGATGTATCGGATCGAAGCGTCACTTCGTCTTCCGTGCATCTCTCATATATATAGCGCACCTCTCTCCCTTCATTTCTACTATTTTCAGATAGAAATCATTGTCAGAGCGAAGTCGTCAACCTTGTCAGAGCACTCCGTCGAGAACCTGTACCCGTCAATCACTTCAACCGTCAACTACCCTTTACTGAGTGTGGTGAGTACTAATTTTCATTTTTTTCAAGTTACGTTTTGTATTTGCATTTTTGTTAGACCTACACTCCCGTCAATACTTTTAGACCCATCAGTCTTAGGTTTTATCGTCAATTGTAGGCAATGTCTAGTGCGTCAAGTAACCAGTCAGTGGTTCGTGACGGGACGGAATACGAGGAGGTATACCCGCCCGGTCATAAAGACCAAGAGAGTCCTGGCGAAGATAGAAGTCTGTTTGCCTCTTCTTCATCCTCAACAAATGAGGATATGGAGATGGTTGAAGAAGAAGGTTCTTCTGATGATGACGGGGATCAAGCATTGGGTTCCGTCGTTGGTGCTGATGGACTTAGGGAGTTCATCATGCTACCAGAGTGGACGGTGCAAAGATTCAGATCCGTCACCAAGGAGAGACATTTCAACACTTTTAGAACCAACTTCCAAATTCCAGACAACATTCCCATCCATCTACCATATGTGTCGGAGAAGTGTTACTACGAAGGGGTAGAGGGTGTCGGAGTATACGAGCAGGTGCTAAAGGCAGGACTTCGGTTTCCGCTAAGTACACTTCATAGAGAACTCTTACATTATTTGGGACTGTCTGTCACCCAGATATCTTCGAACGCCTAAAGGGTCTTCATAGTAATGGAGATTCTTTATGGTGCAATGTCGGATGGAGAAAGGAGGTTGACGGTGCATGAGTTCCTTCATTGCTACCATCCAGATGAGATAGATAGATCAAGGGGGATGTATAGTTTCGCTAGTAGAAGCCCTTTGTTGAAGGTCATCTTTGAGACTCCCGACTCAAGTAGAGACTGGAAGAGTCGTTACTTCTTCCTAGAGGGTGACAAATGGATGAACTGTCCACGGGAGACGGAGTACATGTCTGTTGACACAACTTGGGGAGTGATAAATCAATCACGTATGCACTCGTCCAAATTTTGTAATTCTTTTCATACCAGTCCATTATAATAATTTTTTTTTTAATCGTCTTTCTCTCTGTAGGTAGACGGCGCCCACAAGTTAGTCTTGAGGAATTTAGTTTCCTTGAGAAGATTTAAAAAAAGACTAAGTCGGAGGAAAGGACTTGGGCCAAGTTGGTGAACCCAAGAACCATACATTGGTACTGTGATGGTCCTGAGCCTACTCAAAAGGCCATTAGATACAACGAGAGGGTTCATAGACATAAGCCCGTCAAATTTTACTTACCCAATTTATTTCAACTGTATTTAAATAACTTCATCCGTCATATTCTGCAGAGATGGAGGACGCAAAGAGGAGAGCATTGATCAAATCTCAAGCCGTCAAGAAGAAGAAATCCGGCGAGGTGGTCCCCAAGGGGACGGCTCCATCATCGAAGAGGAAGTCGTCATCAAAATCTGACCGTCCGTTCAAACAACCAAAGATCTCTCTTGAACCCATCATGGGTTTGATGGCTGAGGGTGCGAAGGCCATCACCCCAGCTAAGCACGGGGCGGGAAAGGGTTTGATGAAGGCTCCGGACACAAAACAAGAGAAACCTCCTCCTCTCCTCCGTGACGACTCTAAGTTTGCATTGGAGAAGCTTTCATCTATTATCACGGCGGAAGACTATGAGGATCTGGGAAATCATTCGACGGAGGTGATGGGAGAGACGGGCCTCTTCGCTGTTGCTCAGGTAATTCATGCCCGTCAACCCTGGTTTGTCTTCCGTTTTTGTTTAACACACATTGTGAGACTGGCTCTCTTTTTGTTTTTAGTCCTTGGTCATGATGAAGGGCTTAATGGATCACTGTCTCAACCGTGAGGCCACTTTGGACCGGGTGCGTGCAAAGGCGGAGCAAACGGAGGAAGAGCTTGGTCAGCTTCACAAGTGGAAGTCCACTATGGAGAAGAAGCTAGACCTCTCGGAGCAAGCAAGGAAAGAGCTGGAGCAGAAGACAGATGAGGCGTTGACGGCCTTGGAGATGAAGGAAAAGGAGATCAAAGAATTGAAGGAAAGGGTCCGTCATGCTAAAGAAGTAGCCGTCCAGGAGTACCGTGACTCTGACTCCTTATTGAGTGAGCTGGTGGACTCTTTTCTCCAAGGTTTTGATGACTCACTCCGTCAGATTAAGAAGGTCTATCCTGATCTGGATGTGTCAATGATCAAAGTTGACAATCAAAGCCAGACTTCTGCTCTTCCCGTCGCTTATGAGAATACGGAGGACCTTTTTGGAGATGAAACAGTTCAGGGTGATAGGGAATCAGTCCTGCCGAAGAATGTCTCGGACGTCGACCCAAAAAATGTAGATTGTTGATTTTTGTAATGTTTTTGGTATTTTGAGGACGGTTTGTCCCTCCTTTTGTGTTTGAAACAATTATACTCTGTTGGTTTTTATTCGTCACTGTCTACTCTAAATTTTATTTCTGCTTTATATCAGCCTTTATAGTTAATAATAATTTTTTGAATGGAGTATAAAACATCTGTCTATGCATAACTTTGTTGATGGTTGAGCATTTATCCCCGTAAGGACTTTCTTCTATCCGTCCTTTTCGGAAGTGACGTATAATCAGTCTTGCACTTTGGTGATTCGTCCACTTTGTGGACGTAAACTCTCATTTTTTAGGGGATCTGTCTATTATATGGACTTATAAACTCTCTCACCTTTTGGGAGATCCGTCCACTATGTGGACTTTGCAGGTTAGTTCGTCGTTTAGGTTATCCGTCCACCTTGTGGACGGTTATTTCTATCATTATTATGATCTGTCCACTTTGTGGCAGTTATTTCACCTTTAAATTGATCCATCCAATCTGAGGACTTGTAAATAATTTCACCGTTTCAGTGATCCATCCACTTTGTGAGCAGTTCTTTTATCGTCATGGTGATCTGTCCACTTTGTGGCGGTTATTTCACCTTTAAATTGATCCGTCCATTCTATGGACTTGTAAATAATTTCACCGTTTCGGAGATCCGTCCACTTTGTGGGCAATTCTTTTATCGTCATAGTGATCCGTCCATTTTGTGGCGTTATTTCACCTTTAAAATGACCCGTCCATTCTATGGACTTGTAAATAATTTCACCATTTCGGTGATCCGTCCATTTTGTGGGCAGTTCATGGTGATCCATCCACTATGTGGACGATTATTTCACCATTTTGGTGATCTGTCCGCTTGGTGGACAGTTGTTGCCTATAGCATATCCATTCGTGATACATACCCATGTGGAAAATTAAGTTGTCTATGAATATTCTTCTTTAAAGAAAAATGCGTTGGAAGAAAAAGTACCTGCCCCCCTGGGCTTAAAAAGGCACAAAAAGATTGTAGCAAAAGTCAAAGAAAAACTAGTAAATTGTAGCTAATAGAATAAAATAAACGGGGAAATTGCTGGTTCCTCTCATATTCTTCTTTCTACGGGTAGTATTTCCGAAGATGCTCCGCGTTCCAAGGGTGCTGCAGCTTTTTTCCATCCATTGTCTCGAGGTGGTAGGTGCCCTTCCTTTGCAATGACGTGATCCTGTAGGGTCCTTCCCAATTGGGGCCGAGTTTTCCTTGCTAGGGGTCTTTGGCGGCACCCATTACTTTCCATAGTACAAGGTTCCCAACCTGGAAGTCCCTATGCCTTACTTTGTTGTTGTAGCGTTTTGCCATGAGATTCTGATAGCGTGCCAGCCTCTACTCTACTGTCGCTCTGACTTCATCTAGTAGATCGAGCTAAAGGCACATAGCCTCTTTGTTCACATCTTCGTCGTAGCTCTCCACCCGGTAATCGTGAGCCCTACTTCTGCGAGAATGACAGCTTCAGTTCCATACGCAAGTCGGAACGGTGTTTCTCCAGTGGGTGTTCTTACTATGGTCTGGTATGCCCATAGGACGCTAGGTAGTTCATCTAGCCAGATGCCCTTTGCCCCCTCAAGACTGGTCTTGATTATTTTGAGCAGGGACCAGTTCGTGACCTCAACCTACCCGTTCGCCTGGGGGTGTGCGGGTGACGAGTAGTGATTCTTGATCCCTAGCTCTGCGCAGAAGTCTCTGAACGCGCTGTTGTCGAACTGCTTACCGTTGTTAGGGACCAGTACCCTGGGTATCCCGTACCTACATACGATATTTCTCCAGACAAAACTCCGGATATTTTTCTCTGTGATGGTGGCTAAAGCTTCCGCCTCGATCCACTTGGTGAAGTAGTCTATGCTTACGACCAGGAATTTCAGCTGCCGAATTACTGTCGGGAATGGGCCCATAATATCAAGTCCCCATTGTGCAAACGGCCAGGGTGCCGTCATAGGTGTCAACTCTTCGGACAGCTGCTTGATGAAATTGCTGAACCTCTGGCATTTGTCGCAAGATTGGACATAGGCTTGCGCATCTTTCATCATTGTAGGCCAGTAGTATCCTGCTCAGATCAGTTTATGTACCAGTGATCGTGCACCCGAGTGGTTCCCGCAGATACCCTCGTGTACCTCTCTCATTACATAATTCGCCTCTTCTTTGCACAAACACCTCAGGTACGATCGAGAAAAACCCCTTTTATATAAGATGTCCTTTATCAGCACAAACCGTGATGCTTGGACCTTCAGCTTCCTTGCGGCGCCCTTCTCGTCCGGTAACAGCCCGGCCGTTAGGTAGGTGATCAATGGCGTATTCTAGTTATATTCAGAGTTCTCCACCTGCATATTTATTCCGTCATTGATTAGTGAGGATATTTGGACGAACGATAATACCTGTTCGGGAACCACTACGAATTCGGCTGATGCAGCTTTGGCTAGTTGGTCAGCCCATCCGTTCTCTTATCTTGGGATCTGAATGAATTCGACTTCGAGGCTATTGATTCGGTACTTCACTTCTTCTAAATATCTCTTCATTCTATCGTTCTTGCACTCGTAGTTGCCATTGATCTGACTTGTTACCACTTGTGAATCGCAGTGGACAATTATGTTTTCTGCTCCCGCGGCCTTTGCAAGGTCTAGCCCCACCACCAAGGCTTCATACTCTGCCTCATTGTTGGTTGTTGGAAAATCTAGTCGAATCATGCATCGTACCGTGTCCCCCTGCAAAGTTTGGGTCACAACTCCGGCTCCTCCAGCTCGTCTGTTTGAGGATCCGTCTGTGTAGATTTTCCACTGTTCCTTTACTTCTGCCAATTGGTCCTACCTAAGTGTGAATTCGGCGATGAAGTCAGCTACTGCCTGCCCTTTTATGGCCGTCCGCGGGTGGTATTGGATGTCGAATTCGCTTAGCTCTATTACCCACAAGGCCATTCTTCCTGCTGCTTTCGGGCTATTCATGGCCTTCCTCAGTGGCTTGTTTGTTAAGACAATGATTGTATGCGCCTGGAAGTATGGCTTAAGTCTCTGCGTAGCTATTACTAGCGCAAAAGCCAACTTCTCCATCTGGGGGTACCTCTCTTCTGCCCCACGGAGTGCACGGCTGGTAAAGTAGACAGGTTTCTGTATCCCGTCCTCCTCCCTTACTAAAGCTGCGCTCACTACGACATGCGATACTGCCAAATAAAGGTAGAGTTCTTCACCTTGCACGGAAGGACTGAGCAGTGGTGGAGATGAGAGATACGTCTTTAAGTTATTGAAGGCTATTTGGCATTCATCCGTCCACTCAAATGACTTTCTTAGAGTGCGGAAGAATGGTAAACACCTGTCCGTCGCCCTTGAGATGAATCTATTCAGAGCTGCAATCTTTCCATTTAGACTTTGGACCTCCTTAACCGTCCTTGGTGGTTCCAACTCCATTATGGTCCGTACCTTCTCCGGGTTGACCTCTATTCCTCTCTGGGATACCATGAAACCCAAGAACTTTCCCGCTGTTACTCCGAATGCACACTTATTCGGATTTAGCTTCATGTTGAATGATCGAAGTGTATCGAATGTTTCTCGGAGGTCATCTAGGTGATCTTTTTCGCGCACGGCTTTGCCCAACATGTCGTCAACGTAAACCCGAACGTTCCTGCCTATCTGATGTGCAAACATCTTGTTCATTAGCCTCTAGTATGTTGCTCTAGCATTTTTGAGTCCAAAAGGCATCATCTTGTAGCAGAATAATCCCTGACTTGTGACGAAGGAGGTCTTCTCCTGATTAGGTTCGTCCATCAGGATCTGGATGTAGCCCGAGAAAGCGTCTATGAAGCTTAGGAGCTGATGTCCTGCAATCGAATCCACTAGGGTATCTATCCATGGGAGCGGGTAGCTGTCTTTGGGGCAAGTTTTGTTGAGGTCTATGAAGTCTACGCACATTCGCCAATTTCCATTGGCCTTTTTCACCATAACGACGTTCGCCAGCCAGTTGGGATAGTATACTTCCCAAATGAAACCTGCCTCCAATAGCTTCTGAACTTCCTCGGCTATGGCCTTATCCCGCTCCTAGGCGAAGGCTCGTTTCTTTTGCCAGACTGGAGGGAAGGAGGGTGACACATTCAATCTGTGGACCATGACCGATGGGTCGATTCCCAGCATGTCTTCATGATTCCAGGCAAAGACGTCTTGGTTATTTCTTAGGAAAGTCGTGATCGTTTGTCGTACTGGCCAACTGGCTAGTGTGCCGATTTTAGTCGTCCGTTCAGGCCGTGCGTCGTCAAGTCTTACTTCTTCTAGCTCTTCAATCGGCTCTGCTAATGCTTTCTGCTTCCTGATACACATCGTCTGCTGCTGATCCTCCATCTCTAACATGGCAATATAGCATTCTCGGGCCGCTACTTGATTTCCCCGCAGTTCTCCTACCCCATATTCCGTCGGGAATTTGATCATTAGGTGGTTCATTGAAGTTACTGCCTTCCAGGAATTGAGAGTTGGTCGACCGAGGATGGCGTTGTAGGCGAATGAGCAGTCGACTACGAGAAACATTATTTCCTTAGTGATTTGCTGAGGATAGTCACTTGCTGTCACAGCTAGCGTTATTGTGCCCAAAGGGAATACCTTTGTGCCCCCAAATCCCATAAGTGGGGCATTCGTTGGGGACAATCGTTACCTGTCAATCCTCATCTGCTGGAATGCTGGATTGTACAGGATGTCTGCTGAGCTGCCGTTATCGACAAGGACCCGGTGCATATTATAATCCCCAATCTACAGGCTACCTACTAGCGCATCGTCATGAGGATGATGAAATCTCCGAGCGTCATCCTCTGAAAAGTTTATGACGGGGTTACCTATTCGCGGCATCTTCGGTACGGATCCTGTGAGTTGGATGCTATGGACCGTCCTGAGGTAGGTTTTGTGGGCTTTTTTGGAAGACCCGGCTGCAGCTGTGCCCCCTACTATCATTCGAATGTCCCCTATTGGTGGTTTGGGGCGCTCGTTCTCCCGTCGTGGGCTCTGTTCCTCTGGTGTGTCAGTTCTTTCCCTGTTGACGAACCTCTGTAGCTTTCCCTGTTTGATTAGGGACTCAATCTGTTGCTTCAGGTTATAGCAGTTGGTTGTGTCGTGCCCGTGGTCTCGGTGAAAGCGACAATACTTGTCTCTTGGTCTTTTGTTGGGGTCTCCCTTCAACTTTCCAAGGAACGTCAATGCTCCTTCATCTTTGATTTGCATCAATACTTGGTCGATCGGGGTGGTTAACGGGGTGAAATTGGTGAATCTTCCGGTGGGGGGTCTGAAGCACTTTTCATCACGTTGATCCCCGATTCTAGCGACCTTTCGCCCCTATCTTGTCGCGTATCCTCCTACCACTCCCTCTTCTTAGGCTTTTCTTCGCGGGCCAGCAGTGCGTCATCTACATTCATATACTTGGTAACCCTGTAGAGTACGTCCGTCATGGTCTTCGGGTCATTCTTGTAAAAGGAGAACAAACGTGACTACGAGTATCTTATCGTCCGCTTTGACGATCGAAAGGGCTTCTTTGTTGAAACGAGTTATGTAGGCTCGCAGCGTCTCGTCTTCTCGTTGCTTGATGCTCATTAAGCACGCAGTGGACCTTTTGTATCGATGCCCGCCTATGAAGTGGGAGGTGAACTGGGCGCTCAAATCCTTGAAAGTATTGATGGAGTTCGGTGTCAGTCTACTGAACCAAACCCTCGCAGTTCCCTTCAGCATGGTTGGGAATGCCCTACACATGATCTCTTCTGGTACCCCCTGAAGGTGCATCAGGGTCTTGAAGGTCTCTAGATGATCGAGGGGGTCCTTGACCCCATCGTAACTTTCAATCTGAGGCATCCGGAACTTTGGTGGCAGGGGAAACGAGTTGACGGACGCGGTGAATAGTGAGTCGGTCCTGTTTACTAAATCGTTGAGATCAAAAGATACTCGCCCCTTGAGGGTGTTCATCATGACCTCCATCTGCTCCTTCATCGCCTGTATCTCCACGATGATAGGTGGGCGGGCAAGATCCATGAAAGACGGAAGGCTCACGTTTTGCCGCTCCGGTTGGCTTGGGGCGTTGCTGCCCTCTGGGTTCTCCTGCTCCCTTCGCTCGGCACTGTTACCTTCCTGGTTTTGCTCCTGAGGGTTAGGTCCTGCATCCCTTTGACGTAGCTGCTCCTCCAAATCATGATTCTGCTTTGTGAGTCGTTCTACCGCCGTCATGAGGGTCTGGACCTGCCTTTCTAATGCAGTAGATCTTGGCGGCTCGTCTTCTTGGGTGTTGTTGGTGGTAGCCATTGAGCGAGTGAGTATCATGCGACTCTTACGTCCGGGAGGCAATAATCTGGCTTAAATTCTTTGCTTTCACACAGACGACACCAACTGATGATGCCGCAAAATCACCAGTGAGTCACACAATCCACGCTCGCTCCAACTAACAACCTGCAAGAATAAGAAAGTGATCTCGTCGTGGGCACCGGTGTGATGTCGACCAAATACCCTTCGACGGTCAAGTTAAAATTGTTCTCAACTCTAGAGTGCTAGAGAGGGTGTTTTTTGCGTACCTTGATTTGCGAGGGTATTGAAGCCTTTATAGTAGAAGAAAGTCGGTTTCTCTTCCTTGGACTAGAAGTCTTTTCCTTCTAGGACTCTTCTTCCAGCAATCCCAAACGTGATGGACAAATATTTCCTTGTAGAGTGAGTTTCTCATTAAGGCGGATCTTCTAGAATTATCCTTGTGCTGACATTCTGATTTCCTGGGATTCCATCGGATTTCAAACATGTACACCAAGTATTTCAAGTAAGGCTAAGCCCTGGGCCCTTGCTTAATGTCGGCCCATGAGTCCAAATCCGTTAGGCCCAATGTTGTGCGATTTCTTACCCTTCAACATTGAAACTCAATTTCTAGAAAATTGAGTTATTACAGCAATTATTTCATATTCCTAACATAGGCAATCAAACTTAAAAAAAAAAAAAAAAAATTATAGAACTTGAGTTCCATGTGAATTTTTCCAAATAACTCGATTTTCATCAAATCGAGTTTCAAAACAAGAGTTTTTGCTCTTTTGGGCGAAAAGAGCAAATGCCCATTTTGGCCCTACATCTTCCAATGACAATTTTTTTTAATTAGGCATCTTCCTATGACATTGAGTTGCTTAAAAAGCTTGTTGCAGAATTGTCGTGCTACCACAATTGAGTGACTCAACTTATCATAATTCATAAACCTTGAAGACCAAAATAATTTGATTAATGAAATGTCAGTTTTGGGCCAAACTTTCTTTAAATGAATTATTAACTAATGTTCCAAGAGTATTGGTTAATATTTCTTTTATTTATATATCAATGTCATTTTTCCAACCAAAGTAGAGACCCCTTGATTTACCCCTAGTAATAATCAAAATATGCCTAACAAAACGAAGTATTTAATTATTAATTTCATTTATTAACATCCACTTAAATTTCTAGCAAAATATGAAAAAGAAAAAGAGTTTTTTGATTCATCTTCTTCAACGCAGTCCTTAATTGTCTTGGGAAAAATACACCCCGCACTAGACGTATTTCCTCTCTCTCACGGTCTCACCATTGATCCCACTAAAAAATTAAAAATTGGGACCTATTTAT